>LR991029.1:26187806-27523964 GCA_905163495.3 Cosmia trapezina
ACGCCGACCAATCAGCGGCTGGCTCATAGAGCACGATTTGAATTCAATTGTCGAATGTGTACATAGATTAAGTGGTTGCATACTTAGTTCTTTTTGTGGCTGGTATAAATACTGTCAAGTTTCTTTTAAGTTATTTTTTTGCTGGCAAAGGTGGGAAAGAATGTTTTTATTGCACAAACTTGGCATAAAAGCGGATTTTATTTGTTTGGAGAAGGGATTGTACTTATATTTCAGTCAACAATAATGTAATTTATTATTTCTACTACCTCTTCAAATATTATAGGTGCGTTTAAGTATGTGTTGGCTCCATTTTGTATCAAAATAACCGATCTCATAAACATTTAATTAATTCATCCTTTCTTATAATAGCATGCATCCCTTTCATCATCTTTTGACACCAAAATGTGTTAATTATTGCTGAATTATAACTTTTATTTTATAATTGCTGACATTTTGGTTTCTTTGATAATTACTATAGAACAAGATCCCAGGGTCGCCAGACCTTACTTATTTTCTGATTAACAAAATGTATGGGATAGAGTAGTGTTAGTATGTACTTTGAACGTACGCATATCTGCTATCTTGGGCCGACGACAGCTAAATTTCAGGTTTCAGGTACTAAAGTTACTTATTAGTACATTTTGATACAAGTGGAGAACGTTTGTTATTGAATTCGAGGCAGAATTAACACCCGAGCCGTAGGCGAGGTTGTTTTTAAGCTGAGAACTGCAATAACAAATGTCCACGAGTATCAAACGACGTTTTTCAATACACTTTTGAAGAAATAAAATAAAATATGACATGAATTATTAGGAAACTATGATTAAATTTTTTTTTCGCGCTTTGCTTTCGCCAGGTTGAAGGAGAAGCAAAGGTATAAAACCGATAAACATCCCAATATGAAAAATTGAAAATTCAAATATTTTCGAGTTTAGAACACAAATAAATGTTAATTTGTCCATAAACGTTTTTTTTTATTGTAATGATCATAGTTTTTGATGATATTCTATTTATAAACATTATTTAAATATTTAAAAAATATTAACGCCTTAAAGACGCATACTTCTTTGCCGAGATTAAAAAAAACATTCACCTCCGAATAGAAAGTTGTGAATAGAGGCATTGAACCAATTTGGACTAAGTATAGGTATAAGTTTTCTGTGGCAATTTTTATTCCCGCACACGTGGGGGAAACTGAAAAATTGCACGGGTGCGAAATACATTGCATTGTGAACCTTATCGTAGTGCGATATGAACGAGTTTTCGAGGAAGTGTATTGAAAAAATATTACTCACTTTTCTTAAAGTCTGACTGCTGATTTTTATGTATGTTTTATAGAATATTATTAATAATTAATAATTAATAATCAATACTGTCAGACACTTCGCGTGAGCGGTTTTTTTCCGCCAGACACTTTAAAGCTAAAAAAAAATCGCAAAAATTCCTCAAATTTTGCATTTTTAGACGTCCATTAATGTGTAAAAACTGGTTTATTCGATTGTATCAGGCATTAATTTAAATTAGGTTGGATTTAAAAATACACGGTCTACTTGAACTTTAAATATAAGACAAATTATTCTCTCTACTTGGAATCCAGCTCCAGACAAAGCACAAACAAAGTGCGAACTTAAACACTACATTCTGTTTATATCTATGTATTTAAAGAATTAGCGACTCCGAAATAAATTGAAGTAACCAAATCGATCCGAACAATTACGAGGAGCGATAAGAAAATTGAACTTAATCCCGAAGGTACGGACACAGACGGACGGACAGGATACGGTGCAATTACCTTGTCCGTATTCTTTTAAATGCAAGTGAAACTTCACAATTAGACGAGTTGCTAATGTTCCTGTGAAGTTGTTGGGAATTTTTGCCTTGTGAAAGAGTATATAAGGTGTGTAAGACAGGGACAGGAAAGGACAAGAGCTGGGAACAATACTGCCCACCTGAGCATAAAGTGCGGTATTAGAAATTTTGGTAGGTTTTCAATTAAATATTATTCTGAATCCCCATTTGATTTTATAGTTTTTTTTTTTATAAAAAAAGTAACGTAACAATGGCTAGTTTTTAATTTTGTACTTATCCTTTCTTTCACCTTGCATTCAAAGTTTAATAGAAAAGTATTTTTCTCGAATTCGTGTTTTTCCTATTACTGCACTTTAGGTTCAGGAGGGCAGAATAGGAGTAGAGGCTGATAAAAAAAAACCGGTAAAGTGCGAGTCGGACTCACGCATGAAGGGTTCCGTACCATCTATAAAAACGCAAAAAAAAACACGTTTGTTTTATGGGAGCCCCTTCAATATTTATTTTATTCAGTTTTTGTAGTATATTTGTTGCTATAGCGGCAACAGAAATACATCATCTGTGAAAATTTCAACTGTCTAACTATCACGGTTCATGAGATACAGCCTGGTGACAGACGTACGGACGGACGGACAGCGGAGTCTTGGTAATAGGGTCCGTTTTACCCTTTGGGTACGGAACCCTAAAAAATGTATAAGTGCCAATGTTGACAACAGGGAGGTAATTTTAATAACAGCCGCACGGGCTGATCCATCAGGTTATGTTACATTTGTCCGTAGATGAGTGACTATCTTACATACCGAGACTCCTCTTTGCCTTGGAAAGCACGTTAAGCCGCTGGTCCTGGCTGTCAGTCATGGTTCTTTGAATGTCGTAAAAGGTCGTCAGAAGCCCAAAAGTCTGACAACCAGTCTTACCAAGGCATATCGCATTACCCAGTTACTATATTATGGAGGTCAGATAGGCAGTCGCTCCATGTAAATACTGGTATTCAGCTGCATCTAGTTAGACTGGAAGCTGTGGCGGCATCTACATCGCCACATATGAACTACGCATCAATGACATCACGTCGCGCAAACCTGCATCGCGCAATTAGAGTTTACCACGCGATTAGCATATATACAACGACCCTACATCAACCGTCGGGCAGTAGCCCACCAGACACAACACCCGTCTGGTCGGAGGATCCTCCCTTTTCTATGGAGGATGAGTGAACTTTACACCCTGTTCCTCATGCCTCTATACTGGTGACCCCGAGCATGAACGTCAGCGCAGCCTTCGTGCAACTACTTCGGCGTGACGTCATCAGCATTACTTCCTCAAGCTTACCTCAACCCCATCATAGTTGGGAGAAGGCTACGCGACTAAAGTAGCTCGATTATGACTAAATGGTAGGTATACGTCAGCCATCGATGCTACGGGATGGGGTGATAACCCAAAGACTACCAGCGCAGATAATCCTAGAATAGAAAAAACCAAGATTCGTAATTACCATTGTAAAAAAAAAGACAGAAATAATACTCTATTCCGCACGGAACAAATATTTGTACGACCTACAAGTATTTGTTCCGAGTCTGGGTGTTTTTCTATCTATAATATGTATGTATTTACAGAAAAAAAAATGTATATAAGTAGTTTATCAGCCATCTCGTTACCATAACACAAGCATTAGGTTGCTTAGCTTGGGACTAGATGGCGTTGTGTGAAATGTCCAAGGATATTTATATTATATATATATTTAGGTTTTTAGTTTAATCCATATAATTATAAACTAGCTATCATAACCTATGATCAATGTTTTCTGTGAACAGAAAATTCGTTGAACTGTGCATCAATTGTAGATATATACCAGTAATTAAATAAACATAAAATAGTTTGCAAGATGCAGTTCCGCTCTTTTTCAAAGCTCTACGCTCTACAAATTATTAAAAACACCGGTCAAGAGCGAGTCGGACTCGCGCACCGAGGGTTCCGTTCCGATTTCTGAAAAAGTGTGCTATTGTCAAGTCGTCCCAAATGGGCCGCAAGCATGTGGGACGAGTTGATGAATTACTCATCGTTTTATTTTTCCTGTAATTTTTACATAAACTCCTATCACATAGAATAGTTTCAGATTTTTCTCTATGCAAACTTCGGAGTTAAGGGGGAATGGTATTTTTTTTTACATTACAAAAGTCGAAAAATAAATTGAGAATGTGCAAACAGCGCTCTTTCATATGATACCCCACATGCCCTAGTAGCCCCACTTTGAATTTTCAAGACCCTTTTTCAGTCCCTGTTGCAAAAAAAAAATCTTATTTGCAAAATAGTTGGGTAAACTTCATCTAAAATTGTTCCAAATTTCAAGTCGATAGCATTAGTAGTTCTTGAGATATCCAGTTGTTTTTTACCATTTTCGTACGGAACCCTAAAAAGAAATAATGGTTTTATAAGCAACACCCATTCGGTAGCAAAATGAGTTATGATGAAGTTGTTTGAATTAATTCACGAAACGGAAGAAAGGCGGGACCAGGCACATCAATATTGTATGAATTAAAGAAAGAAATAGGAGTTTTTGTTCAAAAAGATAATATTTCGTAAACTGAATTAGTAAAAAATGGAGAAAACTAAATTAAGAAGATTGAAATGGTACGACCTCTTAATTAAAGATGAGTTATTTCTTTTGTTAATGTTTTATGATAAATTCGTTTTTATTAAAAACATTATTATTTTCTTGTTACTGCTATTGTTAATGCAAGAAACTTTTAGGTTTATAGACTGTTCATTTTGACCTAACCTTCATAAACGATATTTATTTAATTAATTAATAAGATGCCTGATGATGATTTAATGTAATAAGATGCACTTTGGCGGACGACTCATAAATCTTGGTGTCTGTTAATCAATCTAGCTAGAGAACTTGAAATAATTATAAGGTGGTGGTGGTGGCTGGTGGTTGGCTTTTGCGAGCGACTTCGCCCGCGTGGATGTCGGAAAATATCCCACGGGAACGTACTACCGGGAATTCCTTCCTTATTCCTTGTTTACATTATAAAGGGAACCTCTGTGCAAAATTTCAGTTTTCTAGTTCCAATGGCATTGGTATTGGGCATTGATGAGTTAGTCAATCAGTCAGTCAGTCAGTCAGGACTTCTCTTTTTAGGGTTCCGTACCTCAAAAGGAAAAATCGGAACCCTTATAGGATCACTTCGTTGTCCGTCTGTCTGTCTGTCTTCAGTCTGTCAAGACCCTTTTTCGCAGAAACGCGTGGAGGTATCAAGTTGAAATTAATATCAAATACGTAAGTCTATGGTTTCTTGAAGTCGTTAAAAACTGAAGCTTCTAAGTCAATGTAATAAAAACATACGCCCATTTATGTGACATATTTTGATACTCGCAAGTAAATAAAAACCTATAGCCTACTTCCTATTGTTCTAGAATCATGAAATTTGGTAAGAAGCAAGGTCTTACAACACAAATAAAGGAAAAAGTCCGAAAATTGATTGTGAATTTGTAATTTCATTACATAATAAATTTTTTTTTTGGTATTTTTTATTATTGTTTTTTTTTTTTGGTAGGTTTGTTTTTGGGATAAATTCTTTTCAACTGCGGAACTGCGGAACCGCCTTCATTGTGCGTGGTCCGACACGCACTTGGCCAGTTTTTATTTATATAGATAGATTATGAATTATCGAACAATCACTCTCGTTTTTGCTTTGCAATTAAAAATGCAGACATTTTTTATTAAGACTTTCTTCACCTGTCAACGGTGTCCCTACAAATTACGACAACATTTATCTACGAAATGATCACCAAAGTTTTGCTTACAGTAATTTATCGCATATAAAACTAGTATAAAGATTATCTGGATACGAATCTCAATAGTAAAACAAATAATAAAAGAACAGGTGAGAACGAGACAGAGTCGTACACGTAAAAGAGAGACATATACATCTTCTTCCGGTTGCGTCGGCGCAGGTGACACAAAATTTATTCCGAATTTGAAAACCGAAATATATATTATATGGGATACAAACGGCTTTTTAAATATGGACATCCTTTATGCGGCGGCGACGCTTGACATTTTTATATTTGTCGTCGAGGTTATAAAAAGGTATTTGATTTATGAAAAAATAATGGTTGCTCTCCGCGCGGGTGACGCCATAGAATTTGATTTGGTAGATATGATGCTGGGCATCACATACATTTTTCTTTATTCAGTCGCTGTTCATTTTTTTTTTGTTTAAGTTTTTCATAAGTTTGACTTAGGCTTAAAACTCCTGCTGAAATCTAATGCCTAATTCTGTTTAAAGCAAAATATAATCATGTAATTTAAAAACAAAAATCATGAGTTCGATTTTCTTTCCTAGAATATTTCTCATAATAAAAAGTGAATTGGTAAAATCTTAATTGTAAAATAAAGCTCCAGTTACACGGTACAAGTTTATTGCCTGTGGCATACCATAAAATTGAAGGGCAATTAACTGGCACCATCTAAACAACACGTACAATTAATTCACATGCGATTTTATTGAATGGCAAAACTTGCATTTAATTATTTTGTATGACAATTTATGGAATCGCACGCGTGTAAACTAATTGCATGCAATTCTTGAATGTCAAAAATTTTTTACGTGCTTTATGGCATGCGATTATTGCATTTGAACGTTCCAGAAACTTGCACCGTGAAAACCGAGCTTAAGCAACGAAGCGAGCAGTCGAGTTAAGAGAGAGAAAAAGAAAAACATGAAAATCTTTCGAAATTCAAAGCAGATTCGTATTTGTTTTACAATACAACATTCTCTAGTCTATAAACAAATCAATACTGAGATATCGTGGGACAGTCGCACTTTTAGCTTCACTCGTAAATCTAAACTCTGATATAGATATGAGATTATTGCAGTTTTTGTGGGTAGAGCATGCCGCACCTTTGTTTTGCGGTTTTGACAGGTTCTGTTTTGGTTAAAAAAACACGAAACGTTTTGATAGGTAGTGTCATCTAGTAATATAAGTTGATGATTTATGTTCTTTGGAATAAAAAAATCAAAAAAAACTTTCCGGTATCTACTTATTCATATTTTTTTACGGCTCCAGTTTCATCATCATCATCATCATCATCATCACTTTAATCTGACTATATACGTATTATTTTATATGCCTTTGTGAATTACCTTTACTATGCTGTCCCAGAGTACCTATGCTCTAACAGATTTAAGTCTTCAGCTGGCTGGGTTAGGGAGAGCTCACGTTAATTCAATTCTTTGTATGTTAACCTTATATTTTGGTATATTCCCGATGTCCACCACTTGTTTGGCCACCAATGGGGGACAACGAAACTTTTAAAAATAATTCCCGCTGTCTACTTATAACAGATATAAGTACCACTAGGTACTTATATCTGTTTTTATCTATTCTTCCCTCTAAACGACATTTTATTCGTAGACAGTCAAGAAATATCCCACAGAGATGAACAGCTTCTTAAAAAACAAAATATAGTCATAACTCATACGTCGATGATAGAAAATGTATTAAAAACATATTATTTAACAGTGAATTAACATATTTCTACCGTTTATATTAATTTCGTTACGGGTGACAAATTAAAACCACTTAAAATTATATAAAATGCAACCCTTTTTGTTATATTCAGTAGTTTTTTTGTGAAGAAAAATGTCCCATGAAGTTTTGAGAAAAAATATAAAGTAGCTGATTTGAATTTTGAATGATTGACGTTATTAGTTTTAGATAATTTATGAAAATATTAATATTTTTAATATTAGTCTGGGAATTTATGAAAAAGATTGTAAATCAGCTGGTCATGTGAATGTTTAGGAACTTTGAGATGCCGGTGCTTCGGCATAAGTTTTTTTGGGCTCCATCTACGCTGACATAGGTAGTAATTATCAGTTCTTCTGTTGACCATAAGACATTCAGTGTCAGACAAGCATGCACCATCATCATCACATTGCTTAGATACTTCAGGTCTGAAAAGTGTTCCTATAAAACCGGCCAAGTGCGTGTCGGACTACGCACAATGAAGGGTTCCGTAGTTGGGATTAAATTAATTATCCCAAGAACAAACTTAACATTATAGTTGAAAAACATGTTCTCCCATATATTCCAACAGTAAATGTAAGTAAGTAAGTTTTTGTACTCACAGTATTGAGAGATTTACCATGTTATTTTAAGATCACAAACATCTTATTGGTTTTCCTGTGATCTACAGGTATAGAACTATTTTCTGTATTTTTTTCACACGGACGATCGTTCAGTCGGATCGGTTGTTGTGACAGACGGACATACAGACACACGAGTGATCATATAAGGGTTCCGTCTTTTCCTTTTGAGGCACGGAACACTAAAAACATGCCAAAGTAAACATAACTTGTAGAAAACTCGCTCAAAGAGTAAAACAAAACACAACAAAAGTTCCCCTTCTCAAAAACAAATTTATAACCCATCCTCCATAAATAAAGCAAAAATTATGCAAAATCAAACAAGAGTTAAATCAGATGCTTAAAAACTTCTCACGACATAAATTACATTGAAAAGAGCGTCCATCTTTATCCGGAAGTGGCGCAATTTGTCGAAGCTTACGCATCGGGACGACTTCCGGTGGGATGCGCTTGCGCTGCTGAAAATAAAACTGCTTGCACCCTGTCAGCTCGTCGTGAAGGTATCCGGTCTTATTATGAGTTGAATTTAAAGTGTAATTGTGATTTCTTATCTAACATTTTGTACATTTTATTTATTGACTGTTAATCAGAGACCAAAGAGATAATATCGATTCCAGTCTCGGAATTATTCCACACCAACAGATCAACAAAGCCTTACGATGTCTTTATTATTTTTCTTTTTCTTTTCGTGTCGTCACGGTTCATCTGTATTGTATTGTTTGGGCTCAGTATGAAAAATAAAGTGCTCAGTAAAATATCACTTTATTTTTGTTGAAAATAGTTGTAATTATTATACGGGCAGTATAATAATTACAACTATTTTCAACAAAAATAAAGTCTAAGTTCTTGTATCCTGAAGAACTGTATTCCTTCAATAATCATGGTTCTATTCAGCCTTTGTGTTAGGAGCAATTTTCACTTCCTTGCCTTTTGTTTTTCCAAAGTCTGAGTTCAATATATAAGAACGTGCAGCCCGCAGAACATTAAAAAAAGTTAGCTCATCATCATAATAGGTTATTAGGTATTATAGAATCATATTTGAAATCCTAAAACGGTCACAAACTGACAATTTATAATTTATCTGTGTACACTTGCGTTCAATTCATAGCACGCAATTCATCTGTTTGACAGTTTTGTATGGAGATTCGTCAAATGGGCCACAAATTATGAATTGCTTTATTGAAGTGTAATGTCAAATAGCACAATCTAATTAAAATGCTGGGAACTCAGGAAATGAATCGGTTTAAGTGGAATTGCTTAATGTGGCCGTTTTAGGCCCCCAGGTATTAACAATTATGCAGACATGCAAAGAAATCTTTTGCATGAAAAGATTGACACACGCCAAATCTACAGGTGCCTGCAACGGTTCATCCACTAACCCCCATCGATTACCATTCCCCGCAACTGTCTCCCACTTGCGCGGGCGCAGATAACAAGCAGCTGATACTTTGCATTGTTCTCCTGCAAAAATAAAATAATTTTATAAGTTTATCTCGATGTAATTTGTAGGAAATTTGACTTGTTAGCAATCCTAATAATCCTCATTGGCCAGCCATTAAGTAATTTGATATTAAGTTGAATTAAGTGGAAGCACTCACGCGCCGCTACCAGTAAGATCTATATGAAAGATGTCGGAGTGTCTGTTTAAATGAATTGTCAATATGTATACTTTTTAGGACAATTTTATTACATTCTTTGGGTTTACTGACAGCTTGCAATACGTGACAAAAAAAGGAGATTAATTTATTATAATTATAAGTTTAATATTAATTTATTGTGCTCCTTACGGAATAAATTATTTAATAAATGATGGTGAAATCCCCATTAAAATCCGTTGCGTAGTTTAAAAGAACAACGCGGCCACACAGACAGACACTGAAAGCGACTTTATTTAATAATAAGTATATAGATAGATAAAGATATTGGGTTTCAGTAACATACATAATCAGACATATAATGTTCCCACTGCTGGGACACAGGCCACCTCTCCGTGAGAGGGAGTGGGCCGTAATCCACCACGCGGGCTCAGTGCGGGTTGGTAGATGTCACATGTCTTCGAATGTTTGGTTCTAGGACATACCGGTTTCCTCATAATGTTTTCCTTCACCGTTTTGAGAGCAGGCCGCCTGACTGGGTTCGAACTCACGACCAATAACTTGTAAGTCAGGGCCGTTACCACTGGGCCACCACTGCTCACAACCTCTCTCATTTTTAACTGACTTCAAAAAAGGAGGAGGTTCTCAATTAAGTTGTATTTTTTTTTTTGTATGTTTGTTACCTCAGTACTCCGTCATTTATAAATCAACAAATCAAGCCAAACGCTTGATTTGTTGATGAAAATACCTAAATTGCTATATGTATGTCTATAATATTTGAGGAGTTCCCTCGATTCCTCATGGATCCCATGATCAGAACTGGATTTTGATAAAAATGGGACCAATCTGGAAGCATACCCTTTCAAATAAAAAAAGAATTTTCCGAATTGGTTCATAAATAAATGACGGAGTACTGAGGTAACAAACATACAAAAAAAAAAAAAAACTACTGAATTGAGACTTCCGAAATTAAAGTTATTTTTCACTTTGTAGTGTTTTTTTGACAGTCGGTTGTTTTTTTTTTTTGTAAAATGTTTTTAATTTTCACTATCAATATCCTGTCATAAGAAACGGAAGGAGACGAAGCTTATTTTTTATATTTATATTTTGATCAAAAAAATAATACGATTGTCAAAATAATCGCAAACAAATCCACGTCACACGGCTAGTTTATACCAATGTCCAGTTGTTCTGAATAAATTCTGCACGATTTTGATTTGATTAGAGATCGGGTGGTCCGCCTGTCCGCCTGTCCGCCTGTCCGTCTGTCCGCCGCAGATCGCCCGCGCGTGTCGCTAAAATAAAGGAAGATTAGGATGTTTATGTAGAGACTATTAGAGTCTATATGATTAATTCTTAGTTTTACTTTAGCTGGATAAGAACTCATTCGAGGAAACGATACTGTTGCTAGGTATCCTTTTCGTACTTCGAATTGAATTGATTCAAGAGGACGCTGCTTTGCTAACGGTTTTCCCGATACTGTCTAATTTTACTGCCCAAGATCTTATACTTACTTGGCTTAGGAGCTCGTGGCTAAGTAATAACAGCCGCACGGGTCGATCCATGAGGTTAAGCTACGCTTGTCGGGGTTGGTCAGTGGATGGGTGACCATCTTTACATACCGAGACTCCTCCGTGCCTCGGAAAGCACGTTAAGCCGTTGGTCCCGGTTGTCATTCGTGGATCTTTGACAGTCGTTACGGGTCGTCAGAAGCCCGAAAGTCTGACAACCAGTCTTACCAAGGGGTATCGTATTACCCAGTTACTGGGTTGTGGAGGTCAGACAGGCAGTCGCTCCATGTAAAATACTGGTATTCAGCTGCATCTGGTTAGACTGGAAGCCGACCCCAACATAGTTGGGAAAAGGCTAGGCAGATTGATTGATTGATTGATCTTATACTTACTTGATACTTCGATAAAATAGTCGGAATAGAAAAACAATTGAGTATATTCAATAAACTTTTTTTTAAATACTTACATGTTTCGCTGACTCCAAATAAATGAGGATAAAGGCAAGGGGAATGATGATGAAAATGATGACATGAAGCAATCAATCACGAAAATCGGCGCTTGGGTGTTTTTGCTAACACATTATATTTTAACTTAACTGTTTTTCCTTGATTTCGTAATTTGACATATCTCGGGACCCTGGGGTCCTGGGGTCCCGGACCTTTAGAAGGCGTACGAGGGGCCGAAGCTAAAGGCAGAGGCCCGTTAGAAGTTTTTGATGAAATGAGGCACCGACCGACGATTATCCCTGTATGCGCTAGGCAAGTGTAGCCAATGACAACCCCAGGTTGCTGTAGGACTATTTCAGGATGTGGAAACAAAGATATTGGACTATGAGTTTGGGTGGCTAAAGTTTTTTTGAGGAACCGTAAAGTGAACTGCTTATCTAGGACTATGGAAAGACTGTGGCGGCATCTACATCACCACATGTGAACTACGCATCACACTGACGTCACGCAAAATCCTGCATCGCGCAAACAGAGTTTACTGCGCAACTAGCATATATAACAACATCCCGACATTAACCGTCGTCGGGCAATTTCCCACCAGACACAACACCCGTCTTGTCGGAGGATCCTCCCTTTTCAATGGAGGATGAGTGAACTTTCCCTCTACGACCCCTGCCTGACCAATGTTTTATAGGTATAAAATACACAGATAAAATTATTACGTACTTTCTACTTGACATCATGATTCCTCTGTTATAACTACTCTGTGGCTACTAAATAGTAAGTCGGCACGCGTTCTCCAGTGCGTGCTATAGCCGTCGCCCGCGGCGCCGCCTGCTAACCGCCCACAGAAGGAGCACACGCTCACTTGCTACCTTCAACCTGCTCTTTTGATAGCAACCATGAACTATTATATCATTTGGATTTCTGACTCATTTGCCATTATTGTGTAGGTACTGATGAATCAATTTGTGCTCTTCCTTAGTGTCGTAAAATAATTTTTTTTCCTCGATGCTGATTTAAGATTACTTACCTGTTTTTGTTTCCTGTTTTAGCTGTGTTTACTGTTTTATATAGTTTACATAGCATGGTTAAAATGCTAACATTCCCTTACTTAAGCCCCATATTCTAAACTGTTTTTGACAAACTGTTATTAGACATATCACACCCCACACCCGGACTTTGGAAGTTACAACCGATAACTCTGTACAATCTTCACTTATGATTTTTAACTAGCTGCGCCCCGCGGTGTCACCCGTGTAGACCGGGATAAAAAGTAGTCTGTGTGTTAATTCAGGGTATAACCTATCTACATACCAAATTTCATCCAAATCGGTCCAGCCGTTTGAACGTGAAGAAGTAATAAACATACACACCCACACACTCACAAATTTTTGCCTTTATAATATTAGTGTTGAGTTCTAGTTATTAGTGTTGCCTTTAGACATTGACTCAAGTGTGATATCCACAGGAGATGTGTTAACAATGGTTTCAGGGCAACTTAAAGATTGATATCTCTACAGATCGCTTGTATTATTTGCTAATTTCATGGCAACAAAGAGTACCGTATTTTCAACCGCAAAAACTTTCTCGGATCTTGGGACCCCTAATATATGTAATATTGTAACATACTGTATAATTTCCAATACCCTTTGTATCGAGCCTTCCTGAGTAAAAAGTCCTTTCTCTTCCCTGAACACGAACTACAATGAAATAAACAATAACGTAAGTTATTATTAATTCCATGTTTTTACTGTAGGAACTACGAATATATTTTATCGGCCTAAGGTCCAATATTATCTTCTCTTTGTGTCCTAATAAGTAGTATGGGACTATTTATATTTTAAACAGACTTACTGCCATACTTGCCAACAAACAATTTTTTTGACCACGACATGATTGTCTGAGCAGCGGTAGGTATTCTCACATTTGCCACCCTCGACTTATGAAAATAATGACGAGGTAAGGTTTTCTCAGACAGTAATTATAGAAATATATCCAGAAAACCTCTTCATCTTCTTTTGGCGCCTCTCTTAATAATAATAAATAAATAAAAATAAAAAAAATATTTCAGCAACTTTACAACTTCTATAATATTTAATCATACATAGGGGTCTCCTTTTAAGTAAGAGAAATACCTGTGCTAGAAGGCCCCGCTCTTCTAAGGTCCGTATTACAGAACGTCACTCAATACTCAAGCATTACTTAAAACTAGATTCAAGACATTTGATTGGTTGAAACTAGATTCAAACTAGATTTAAACAAAGATCAGTGCTTGAGTTTTCTTCTGTAATACGGACCTAAAACTAGTACAATATTATGTAGGAGTGTGCTTACATGCGCTTTTACTAACTTAATAAGTAATGGAAAAAATAAAAAATAAATTAAAAATAGAATAAAAAAGGTAAGCAAACAAAAAATAATTAACTTAAAACAAATGCGTGTATGGGTGTGTGTTGTGTAAGTGAGTGTGTGTGTGTGTGTATGTAAAGAGTATGTCAGTGTATATGGAGGTATGTTTGTGTATACATCACTTATCGCCAGATAGATTATAAAAGAGTTTCGATATCGTCATAGCTTTTGTCTATCATTCTTAATTCGTTGAATCTACCAGAAATTTTTTACAATCCCGATAAGTCATGGGGAAAATATTTAAAAGTTTATTTAATTTGTTATAGATGGAAGCGGATTGCCTGGTATACTGTCTTTTTGCATATATCGTTCGGGTGCAACAAGATATTTTCTTCTCTTTTTGCCGAGATTGTGATCATAGGGAAGATTTTTATGCAGTTTTAGAACAGCATGGAGGACAATATTTTCTGACCGTGAGAAGACCGCTTAGCGAATAAAGATTTTCAGTAGGGAATCTATACGATTTGAAATACATGACTTTCAAGAGAGATCTTTGTGCTCGCTCCAATTCTAGAAATTTAATTTTTGTAGCCCCACCCCAAAAAGGTATACAGTACACTAAAACTGACTGGGCCAGTGAAGTCTCTTAATGAAGGTTATTTCTGATTTTCCTGGGAGAAAAAAAAATAAAAAAGGCAGCCGAGTTTTTAAACCCATCTTTTATTAAAGCCATTATAAACAGACCTACTCAAAAGAAACACGTATTGAGACCATTAAACCATTTCTATATTAATATTCCTTAATTTAATACCTTCTCAGTACTTTAGTCCTTTTAAAAACACACTAATAATCTCAATTACATCCCCAATAAGCTTCAAAAAGAAATTGCCGTACAAATACAAGGTTCTTTTCAATCTGTTCAACCACAATCGATTTAATTTTGTAACCGAAAGCAACCGAGCAACCGCGGTGGTTGCCGAGCTTGTCATTAACCTTTGTTTGGCTAAACACCGGCTAAACTTGAATGGTGTGTTACCATTACTGCGAATTGGGAAGTAACTGAGATGTTGATTGTGAAGGTTAAATTATACTTAATAGTTCATTTTGAGTGTGGTACACATCCGAAATTATTATGTGGATCAGTGCTTGTGTATATCTAATTTTTTTTATCTACACCCATGCTATAAATTCTCTATAAAAGTTCCTGAAACAGTTACCTTATTGCCAACATTCAAACAGCCAGTGTCATAGTAACCATGTGGTAACCATAATAGCATCCAAACGGGTGCTTTAATGTTGTACTGAATTTCATAATGCAACTCGTTTTCAAAAAAAGAACATTGTAATGCACGCGCGTTTCACTACAACAGCGCCGTAATTTAAAAAAAGAACTTATTCGAATTCACGTCGTATACTATGACGCCGGCCGCCATGTTCGATACGAGTATTAGTATTGCAAAAAACTGTTTCAGAAACTTTTATAGAGAATTGATAACATGGGTGTAGATAAAGTCTTGTATGCAACTGTACATAATTAGGTATTAAAACACTCATGTGATACTATTATCACACTCGGCTTCGCCTCGTGTGATAAACCCACATTCGTGTTATAAGACCCCTTATTATACGTCAGTTGCATAAATAACTATTAATTCATTTGACGCAAAAATCTTCATATTATAAAATGATAAATGATTTATTTCCTGTAAGTAGGTTTGTACAAACACTTTTACACGTCAATCATATTTTTAAAAACTAGATGAGGTCGGCGTTTCCTATCTGACTACTCTGAGAAGAAAGGCCGAAACAAACCCAGAGGTCACAGTCTCTTTTAAAGTCCAGACATAATCTTGGTCAGATCATGTGAAGACCATGTAGAATGGTGTCTGAAATGGTCTTTTGAGGAAAGAACCACACAGATTGAGTGGACCTGTCCAGTCAGTGCACGCATTTGACAGTAATCGTGCAGCTCAACTCAAAACTCAGCTCAATGATTCGACGAACAATACTAAAGAAAAGACATTAGGTAGGCCGTATTAATTACTCAAACTGCCAGACTGTCCTTAAAAACTAACTTAGAAAAGGATAAAAAAAATAATGACTCACGTAGTCTTCACATTCAAAATAATTAAAAATAATAATATAATACTTTACAAAGTAAATATTCATGTCATTGTAAAATCTTTTAACCATCTTTACATACCGAGATTCCTCCGTGCCTCGGAAAGTACGTTAAGCCGTTGGTCCCGGCTGTTATTCGTGGATCTTTGACAGTCGTTACGGGTCGTCAGAAGCCCGAAAGTCTGACAGCCAGTCTTACCAAGGGGTATCGTATTACCCAGTTACTGGGTTGTGGAGGTCAGATAGGCAGTCGCTCCATGTAAAATACTGGTATTCAGCTGCATCCGGTCAGACTGGGAGCCGACCCCAACATAGTTGGGAAAGGTTAGGCAGATTGATTGTAAAATCTTTTAACAATAGCACCGTACAATGTAACACTGTCCCTCTGTAAAGTTCTATTCTATAATAATTCTACCTATAAAGGCAGTTTTTGATATGCCTCTATTTTTCTGTTAAATTGAAACAATTAAGCCAAGAAAGTTTAATTGTATTCATATAACAATTAATGTAATAAACACTTTCTTCCATTCCAAGACATGAAACTTTCACTTATTCAAACCAAAACAAAAGAAAAAAAGTTCGTTATAAAGATTGTAGGTGTAGTAGATAAGTACAAATCCTAATCGGTGGATCTGCCCAGGTGTGGGCAACAGTGGGCAACTGGGCATGGACGAGCGAGCGGAACAGCACCTGCGCTTGCGCCTCGCCTTGTGACACGAGCCGTCATAGAGATGGGACTTGTTGTGTCGATGTTTTTGTCGATAGTCGATAAAACTAAAGAAAATCTACTTGGTATAGAATACTTTTGTGATCAACGATTCACATTTAATTTCATGAGTTGAAACCTGTGTTGCAGTGATGAAATTGCACACATTGACAAAAGTGTTCTTTATCAAGTAGATTTTACTTATAATTTGCAATAGAAATTCAATGAAAGTAAATGAGCAATGGGACAAAATCATGATTTTAAAATACAATGAACAAGATTATAACTTACCAAAGGGGTTTTTTTGTACAAATTGAAATATGTTCTGACTCCACGAATTATTAGTAACAGATTTTCAAATGTTGAAAGCTTCAACTATTTTTATTCATTAACGATACAACTACAGTGACATCCCTACCCCACCCTCCGATGGTTAGGGAAGATACCCCGTACTTGCGCGTACGCAGGGCGCGTGCCACCTTTTTGCTTCATATTGACTTGCATCACTTTACAACCGACGCCACCACACTAAATCCAAAGAAAAACCAACTCTATAATATACCTTCTACAGTATATTTTCTTATGAAGACGTGGTGTTGATTTAGCTGATGGAAAGTTAACCTTACGTGTAAGGTAAGAGGGTTAGTTTTCACTTGAAGGTAAAAAGTAGGGTGATTTTTTCAACATACGCGAATAAAATAATTGCAGCAGGAATACACAGTAATGTTTTGTTAATTTGAATACGAAGGGTTTTTATTTTGAAGAGGGGTGCAGCGCACGCGCCGGTAAGAAGTTAATTATTTAGAACTAATTCATGACACCGAAGGAATTCCGTTGTTTTTGAATATTGAAATTAGAACGTTTGAATTTTATAAGGTTTTGGAATATTTTTACGCTTTTTTACTTCATTTAATTCGTGATAATAGTAGGTATCAAATCAAATCAAATCGTTTATTTGTGATGCATGGGTTACATACAGGTGTTCATTACATAATTATATACTTAATAATGTTCACGCCATGATCAGCACCTTGGGCATACAAATGATTAAATAAATGATAAATGAGAATATGATTATAAAATTCTAATAATTTGATATAAATTCTATTATTACTATTAATCACAACAGACACAAGACAACAACAATAAACTTTCGTCAAGATACATGAAACATTTGACAAATTCAAGTCAATAAAAATTCAGCAACAGAGTAATAACAATTTTCAATAAGAAATTGGAACAATTTATTTTTAAAGACATTAAAATTGCCTCATTCTTTTATGTCATTAGGAATCTTATTGTAGATCTTTGTGGCCATAGCAAACACACTTTTCCCAAAGAGGGCAGTCTTGTCAGTAACCAGGAAATTCTATCCTTGATCGCTTGCTTTGCGGCAGTCTCAAGCACTTACTTGTCAACAAAACATCCCCAAAAATGACTAAATGTTCAGTTAAATGGTTTAAAAACTATAGCGGCGGAAGCAGTACTATTTTTTTTCACTTGTAAGTACATTATTTAATTACATTTATTGTTATTTATCACAAAATTTAATCAAATGTAATGTGTGGTTGAACGAGTTTTCATACGTTTGTATTTTATGTCGGGTCCAGTTGTTCTAGTATGAACTTCAATCTGAATGGAGAAGCATGGTCAATAAAAATTCCTATATGACAAAATGTTAGAAATATGTACATAAATAGTAGTTAGAACTAGAAAGTAACAATTCCCTGATACATTCGTTTAAGAATTCTAATTTTGAAGAGCTTCCATTAAAATCCCTGGTTCTAGAACAAAAACCTCCCATAGACGTTTAAAAGAAAAATAAATTAATGCTTGACGACACTTAAGGCGCAGATTTCCTGAAATGATCAAAAAGGTGGTTTTTAAAGCTGTGTATCTCATAAACCGTAAATAATTTTGACATGTAAAAAAAATATATTTTCAAGTCCTTTTCGCATACAGTGATGGAAGCCAAAACATAATTAAACATACTTTAATGCACCAAAAAAATCTTTAAACATACCTCCTAATAATCTTTAAAAGCTGTTTATCCCTTCATTAGCAATTATAATTATAATTAAAAATATACCATGAAATGTCAAATTCCAAACTGCATCCAGTGATGGATTAATTTTTATTAAATAGTTAATCTAATTTTATACGATTTTATTTGCACTTTTACGACATAATTCCGGTGCGCGTGAGAATCTTCTATCTCGTGCGTCAAACTAGACAGCCATAAAGCCATTTCACTTACACACCGAGCTAAACCAAGCTTGGAACCAGGGCCTTAACTAGAAAAGCAAACAAAAAGTACTGTCCACATTTACAATCCGCTACCAAATTAATTCAATACGCACCATCAATTGATGAGTCTTGAACAGCAGCGATAATTTATTGCCCATAGAAGGGCTGCCACCCCATCTTGTTGGCCAATGAGCCGGAAATAATGTGGACACACCCTTAGCGCGGCTATTATCTGTGACGTGGTGAAATATGGGAATTTATGTACGTATTGAATTGATGTAGGTAAGTATTGAATTTTTTAAGGGAGTATAAGGTACTTGGGTACAAATCTACGTTTTGGAACCGGGCAACTACTAGCTTCAACTTTCTGACTAACTGACCGACTATTTGACAGTTCAAAAGTGCCTGTAAATGCTTTTAGTTTGAGTTTTATTTATTAAGGGAATAAACAATTACAACATATTTATGACATAAGATCAAAACTTAGTAGTAATGTTGCAGTCTGCATTATCCACAGTTATAACATATTTGATGATCAATGGTTGCTATTAGACGAGCATTACCAAATTAACAAATATTTGTGAAGTAAATAAGTTACTTTAAAGATATTGCTACAAAACCAAATCAGATCAGAAACAAACAAAGATTACAATTAAAATTACAAGATAACATTTTTATAATATTAGATTTAAACTTATTTTTCGAGCATGTAAAATCAAGTTTGAGATCGAGTTTATTTGAGTTTGAATGGCGCCATCCATGGTGCTTAAGGGTCTAACTTTAAATAGTCAGCTCAATGCAACTATTATCCATAGAAAACAGCAGTTTTATATTGAAGGGTAACAGTAGAGTGTCGATCCAGTATTTTGTAAACGATTTTCAGGTCTATAAGTAACGGTGTAGGGGGAAGTGGGGCACCTTCATACAAGGGGCACCTTCATACACTATGTACGAGCCAAGAATGCTCATACAGCAAAAGTACGTTTAGTTGATTAAGCGTACCTAACTTATACCTACTTATTATAATAACTTTAGTCGTCACTGAATCTCCGTCACGCGCCAATGTGCGGGTCGATCATTACCTAATAAATAACACAACATCAAGTGCGGCTCAGATAACTAAACTCTTAAACTGTTTCCACAAATAAACTATCCAACATAACAGTGGTTTGGTGTGAACTAACTAACTACCTACAACAACTACCGGGGTATCCGTTAACGACGAGATAACCCCAACATCTTTTGGTCCTTCGAGCTTGCTTAGCGTGGTATATCCCAGTTACGTTAGCAAATCGGTGTTGCTGGCTTCCCACAAGCGGGTCTAACCGGTAGCATTGAGACGTTGTACATGACGTAAAGGAGGGTGAGCTGCGTTGAGCGCCTGCAACTAACGAACCAGCAGAGATCACGTCTACTGCTACAAATTACAATCAAGAAACAATCACCGAGGATAACGTCCAAGGCGGTTACTACAGCGGAGATAACGTCTACTGCTGCAAACAAGAAATAATCAGCGGGGATAACGTCCACTGCGGTTACTTCAGCTCCGAAAACTTCGTGAGTACCTACACGCCAACCACTAACAGCCACAAGGCATAAACAATGTCGTCAGAAGACTATCCTGAATTTGTGGAACTTATAACTAAGCAGCAAAGCAGCTACGAGAAAATCAAAACTCTTAAAACTAACTACAAAAAGGATGCTGTGAGTAGAAAAACCACACACTACCTAAACAAGCGAATTGAAGCTTTACAATCCCTTTGGGATGAATTTCAATCAAATCATGAAATCTTGAAGAAGTATGAGTATATACAACAAGAACATGACTACTTCAAGAAATACATTTTCATCATAACAAGAAGCATGGTTGACGAAACAATGCAATCTATGAATCAACTACGAAACCAGTTGATTAACGAACCTGGATCTTCGGGTATGTCAAAACCGAAAATACTAGAAACTCTCAGAACACCGCAATTTGATACAACTGGAGTACACCAACAAATCGGGGATGAAACGGACAAGCACCTATCAACGCTGTTACGTAATCAAATGTGTAACTTCAACGCCTTCAAGCGAGCGGTCTCAAAAACTAATCTGGATAGCATGAAAGAGAAGTGGCAACTCCAAGATCAAGTCAACATACTACGATCTAAATGGGAATCCATCGACAAGATTCACTGGGAACTAAGCTACTTACTGCACGGGAACGACAAGGACTATGAAGCAAAATTCGACCATTGGGAGCAAGTCTACGACAACCTAAAGGAAGAGCTAAATAGGAAAATCTTTGAAACATCCCACTACGAAAAAACAACACCGCGTATGGAATTACCGGAGTTCGACGGAACTTTCAACAATTGGATCTCTTTTAGGGATTTATTCTTTGAAATGATTCATAACAATCCAACGCTGAACAAAACGCAGAAAATGAAGTTCCTGAAATCTAAATTGAAAGGGGAAGCGGAAAAATTAATCAAGCACCTTCCTGTGAGTGCTGATAATTATGACTCGTGCCTAGACATTATTCAACACCGCTACGACAACAAGCGATTACTTTTCACCTCGTACATAGACACACTTCTCAATCAATCATCTATCGAAAAACCAAATTCAAATAACATGAAGAAGCTGTATGACACAACGAAAGAGTGTTTAAATGGCCTAGAAAACATTGACATCAACATTCCAGTATGGGGTCCACTTATCGTGTACTTACTGTCCTCAAAACTGGATGACGTCACGTACGGTGACTACATCAAGACGATGAAACATTCAAGAGAGCTCCCAGACTTAGAGGAGTTTATGGAGTTCCTAGAACTGCAATTCATAACGCAGGAAACATCCCGTAGCCAAAGGAACGGCGGGAAACAAAATTATTCAACGAATAATCAACATAAAAATTATAATAACAACAAGTCAACGAACTTTAAGCCAACAGAAAAGTGGACAAAAACCTTCCATGCAACGCTGAGGAAATGTCCACTCTGCAAAAACGAACACACGCTAAGGCAGTGTTCTACATTTTTGAACATGGATGTCGCAACGCGAAACCAAACAACAAGCAACCTGAATTTGTGCAAAAATTGTTTGTTTAGTCACGGCGGAAATAAATGTAATTCAACGAAAACATGCCGCACGTGTAACTTCAAACATCACTCCCTTCTCCATGATGATAATCTAAAAGGGCAACAATCAAAGCCAACCACATCAACGGTGGCTGAGCGAACATCTAACCACATCAACGGTGAACAAGAGATACTCTTAACGACTCTTCAATTAAGAGTCAAGAACAAGGAGGGAGATTACGTCGTCCTCCGGGCGTTACTGGATCAAGGCTCTCAAGTAACCTTGGTCACAGAAAATGCTGCTCAACGGTTGAACTTACCCCGAAACAGAATGAATGCTGCGGTCACTGGCGTTGGCACTGTAATGGGCAAAAGTAAAGGGATGATAAAATTGGAATGCAAGTCTATCCACTCTGATTATACATTCCAAACAGAAGCGTTAGTGATGAGTAAGCTCATTAACAATCTGCCTAACTCAACGATCAACACGAGCAACTGGACGCACCTTCGTGATATCAAGTTGGCTGATCCAGACTACAACATCTCTGGGCCCATCGATCTACTGCTTGGAGCAGATGTTTACTCCGATGTGATCTTAGGAGGAATACTCAAGCATAACAATAACTCGCCAGTAGCGCAACAGACAAAGTTGGGCTGGATACTGTGCGGTGCTACAAAACAATTCAACTGTCTAGTTACTCTAACAGAGCTAGACACCCTAACTAAATTTTGGGAGATAGAAGACATCCCTTCGGAACCCGAAATTACGGCGGAAAACGAATTCTGTGAAAAATATTACACAGAAACAACAGAGCGATTGCGCAACGGGCGTTATGTGGTGAAAATGCCGATGAACCCTAACTATGAACAAAACCTTGGTAACTCGAAACCGCAAGCGACAGCACAATTTCTTCATTTAGAAAAGAAAATGGCGAGACAAGAACATTTCGCTAAACTTTATAAAGAATTTATCCAAGAATATATCGAATTAGGTCACATGAAACCAGTGACAGAATCCGATAATAGAGTACAAGCCTACCTACCACACCACGGTGTAGTAAGGGAGTGCTCAACAACAACGAAACTACGAGCTGTTTTTAACGCATCAATGAAAACAGACTCCGGGCACAGCCTAAACGATTTGATGAAAAAAGGGCCTAATCTTCAAAAGGACATTCTAAACCTGATCATAAAATGGCGGAGCTATAAATATGTTCTAACGGCGGACATTGAAAAAATGTACCGTCAAATCCTTATTCATCAAGACCAACAATGTCTTCAAAAAATAATTTGGAGAAACTCCAAGAGAGAACCACTGAGAGATATGCAGCTGTGTACCCTAACATACGGGACCAAAGTCGCTCCATTCATAGCGATGCGCACTCTCCAACAGCTGGCCAAAGATGAAGGCAACGCTTTCCCATTGGCCCAAAAGGCGCTACTTAACGAATTTTATATGGATGACGCAATCACAGGTCACCATACCATAGAATCAACGAAGCAACTGCAAAAGGAGCTAAGCGAACTACTGAAGAAAGGCGGATTTGTTTTACGGAAATGGTCCACGAACGAACCATCTATTCTCAAAGAACTACAGTCGAAAGAGAAAAGTAACAATAACGAATTTAACTTCAAGCAACAAGAGTTCAGCAAAACACTTGGACTCGCATGGAATGACGCAAGCGACACCTTCCATTTTATTAACGAAGCGCCTAGCAACAACAAAAATGCACCATACACTAAACGCAGGCTATTGTCAGAAATAAGCAAGATTTACGATCCACTCGGTTGGTTGGCTCCAATTACCCTACAAGCAAAACTGCTTTTTCAAAAACTATGGAGTAATACCTATCAAAACATTGGATGGGACGAAAATGTTCCAGACTCCATAGAAAACGAATGGTTGCAAATTAAATCTGATTTGCCAAACATAAAATACATAAGTCTACCAAGATGGATAAAAAACGAAAACAGGGCGATCGAATTGCAAGCCTTCTGTGACGCGAGCGAGAAAGCCTACGCATGCGTTATCTACAGTCGAACTACGTCACCCACCGGCGCGTACGAAACTACACTACTCGCGGCAAAAACAAAGGTGGCACCAATCAAAAAGAAAACTACGATTCCGAGGTTGGAATTATGCGCCGCAGTTTTGCTAGCGAAACTCCTACAAAGGATAACTAAGATCCTGGAAGATTACGATCTAAGGATTACCTGCTGGACTGATTCTAAAGTCGTCCTAGCATGGCTTCAAGGAAGTCAAACTAAATACGAAAAGTATGTAACCAATAGAACCAAACAAATATTAAACATCGTGCCTTCGATAAACTGGGGTTACGTGAAGACGAACGAAAACCCTGCCGACTGTGCAACAAGAGGACTCCCACCGACAAAACTGGTCAACTTTACCCTGTGGTGGGAAGGCCCAAAATGGCTTAAGGAGCTAGGAAAACAAGCCCTTATCTCCAAAGAAACTTATACCACAAACGAGGGCTCCTTAACAAACTGTTACACGACTAATAGTACGGAACCCACGTCGATTAAAAATGAATTAATCGATTCATTACTTGAGCGACATGGCGACATAGATCGTATTACAAGAATACTCGCCTTAGTGATACGTTTTGCTGATGCATTACGAAACAAAAGAAGGTCAACTGAGTGCCATGAACTGAACTTAAATGAAATAAACAACGCACTGTTCATAATTATCAAATCAGTGCAACGGAATTATTTTGAAAAAGAAATAAATTCTCTCAAGAAAGGTGAAAAACTGCTCAACAGAAGCACCATTTCGAGACTTAATCCAATTATGGACTCTTACGGAGTTTTACGAGTTGGAGGACGTTTAAACCACTCAAACTTGCCAGTGAAAATGAAACACCCTATCCTCGTACCAGGAGAGGGAAGACTAACTGAATTAATTATTGAAAAGGCACATCAACGAACCTTACACGGTGGAGCAAGATTAACGCTAGCTGACACAAGAAACAATTACTGGATCACACAAAATGCGGTACTAAAAAGACCCATAACAAAACCAGCCCCGCTACCTATAAACGAGGGATGCGGAAGCACTGAGTCACAAAAAGTGAGTCCAGAAACTGAGCACGGCAAGCAAAAGAAAGGGACTAATAAGATCCAGAAAAGGGGAAACAGCTTGCTTATGGTGTTACTAGTAGCGTTCACAACGCTCACATGTGGACTAGCAGCACCCCTGCAGCATTTCAAAATAACTCAATTAGCTGAAAACCAACCAGTTTACTTTGACCCCGTCGGAAATATCCAACTTATTCACGATGAATGGAGACTTCTAGTATACTATAACCTGACAACATTCTGGCAAAGTACAACAAAGGTCGAGGAATTCGTGAATCATATAGGTCAACTATGCGACACGATGCCTAACGAGCCATGTTACTCTACGATACAACAACTCAAGTTCGAAATGAACCAGCTGAACGAGTATAACATATTGTTACGGTCTCAACATCAACAACGAAGGCGACGTGGCTACGTCAACGGCGTAGGAAATCTCGCACGAGCCCTGTTTGGTGTCCTTGACAGCGATTTCGCCGAAAAATACGCTCAGGACATAGAAAAAATCAAAACGAACGAACAATACCAAATACAGCTGATTAGAAATCAGACGCTGATTATCGAGGCAGAAAACAACAACATCAAGAAAAATGAAGACTTTGTAAAGACACAACTGGAAGTAATTCAGCAATTCATGAACGAAACGAAATATAATACAGCAGTGATAGAAAACAGATTTCAAATAATGAAAACAATGAATGACGTCAACTCTGGGGCGTCAACTGCTGGCTTACTTATCTCAGTACTGAGAAGAAACCAAGAAATGCTCCTAAGTGCATTGACAGATATCCACAGAGGCCATCTCGATATGAAACTATTCACACCGGAGCAGCTATCTGAACAACTCAACTACATTGCCGGTATTATACCGAAAAGATTAACGTTACCTATCAAAAACAGCAATGGAGCGAACATAAAAAATATTTACAAAATTATTTATGCTAAAGCCCGGCTCACCGAAAAGTACCTACGCTTCGAGTTACATATCCCGTTACTAAGCGATGACGAATATACATTATGACGATGACGAATAGACAGCAAACTACGAACCAATGTCAGGTGATAGATACAACAACACAGTATATTGGAGTCAACTTCGTGAAGAATACCTACATACAGATGGAAGAGGTTGATCTTCAGCAATGTACAACAATAACGGCGGACAACCACATTTGCCACGCCTCTACAACTATCAGCAACATGCATGGAGCCACGGCATCTTGCGAAGCTAAAATACTAAGCCAAAATGTACATAACATTACAAGTAATTGGGTACCACAACAATGCATCCAATGGATAAAATTACACAGACCAAACATATGGCTGTATGATTAATGACTAACATAACTGAATGTACGACTCGCATTATATGCGAAAATCGAATTACAACAACAATTATAACAAAGGCTCCTTGCCCTAGGTCAGGATTGCATACTTCAGCACAAAGATACTACAATTTACTCACACAACGTTTTTAGTAGCAGTACTAATATTGGAATTACCTTGGAGGTACCTACTATTGACTCACCAAATGACATGTGGAATACGTTCAAAAACACAAAGATCGTGCTACCAAAACTAAACTTATCTAATGAACACAGATTATTAGATGACCAGATAATCGCATAAAAGGGACGAGAGAGCCTACCTAACTACCTCAGTGTCCACGACATCGGCAACTACGCTATAAGCACTTTGCTGGTGGGAGGAATCGCCGCCGCTATAATAGTTTGGCTAGTAAGAAGATATCTTCAAGCTCGTAAGAAGAGCAATACCAATACCAACACGAACAAGACTCGAGAGAGGACAGAAGATATAGAACGAAAAGAAATTCCTGCCTACGCTAAAATACGAAGTGGACATTCAGCAATTGGAACAAGATTCAAACTATGATTAATTATTTAAGAAATATTTCTTACTTATTGTTTTGATTGCTTTTATTAATTTTATAACATTTTTATACTTACCTATTTAACTTGTAACGCAAGTCTGGTAATCTGAGTACGTACACCTTTCCCTCGGGAGCATGTACGAGCCAAGAATGCTCATACAGCAAAAGTACGTTTAGTTGATTAAGCGTACCTAACTTATACCTACTTATTATAATAACTTTAGTCGTCACTGAATCTCCGTCACGCGCCAATGTGCGGGTCGATCATTACCTAATAAATAACACAACATCAAGTGCGGCTCAGATAACTAAACTCTTAAACTGTTTCCACAAATAAACTATCCAACATAACAGTGGTTTGGTGTGAACTAACTAACTACCTACAACAACTACCGGGGTATCCGTTAACGACGAGATAACCCCAACACACTAGATATATCTATTGTTAGGCACACAGAAATTGAACGAACGACTATGCGTGTGTACGTAGCTTATTTATGAGTGTGTTGGCTCATGGAGTTTGACAGCAGTCGGTGCGAAACGCGCGATGCGGTGACACGGAAAGTGATTCGGCCACGTGTAAGTAATTTTATGACCTCACTTTGAACATATTTTTATTGATGTAGCTTACATCAATAAAAATATGTTCAAAGTTTTCTAGATTATTCAATACTATTTTATTTAAAATATAATAGGGTCAAGTTTGTAAATTGGTACGTGAATAATGATTTAGAAGGTTGGTTTTTTTTAGGATTTTTTTTATTTCATTTTCTTGTGCTGGGGTAGGTTCATACAGCAGTACGCGGGGTACATTCATACTGTATGAATGTACAAAAATAAAAAAATATGATAAATAAAAAAAAAAATAAATATAACAAATACTGATATGACTGATCAGAAAGACTGTTAGGTTAGTTAAGTTTATTCAGTGTTATAAAAACAAAACTACCTACATTTATGTTATTCTCTTTTTCACTTAGTATTTTTCGGTTATTACTTAGTATTTTATGCTCAAATAGACTAATTGCTTTTGTTTCCGAAAATATTGTATTTTCATATTTTGATTTTGATAAATAATTAAACATTTCACACTCAATTTGTGTATTTTTTCACAGGTATGAATCTGCCCCATAGCGTGTATGAAAGTGCCCCACATGCGGGGCACTTTCATACATTTTTTTTTTTTTTATTAACTTTGACAGAAAGCCGCACAAGTGTATTTACACAAATTACTTATTTTTGATATAAAGTCAGATAGCAAGACTATTAGTTTTTGATGAATCGGTACAGATATTGATACTAGAGAAAATTCTGTACGACAAAATATAAAAACTGTATGAGGCTGCCCCACCTTCCCCTACTCATTGCAAACATTCTAAAAGGCCTAGGACAATTTAAGGGTCTTTGCATTTTACTTTTGATAAAATATGATAATCATAAACAATACAGGACGCTGCTTGCTACTAATTACAGTAGTAACTCGATCCTAAGTCGTCTTTAGCAAACCACGTATGGATGGAAGTAGCATAAAGTGAATACAGGCTGAATTTTTAATAAGTGGGCGTAGAAGGCCAAATTCGAAACTATGAGGAATATTGTAATGCTGAATGCAGTGCAATCCTTGAGACGTCGAATCCAGCTGTGTATTGAAAACAATGGCCATCATTTTTAATATTAATCGGGTATGGTTTAATAGTTAGGTAAAATAAGAAAAATAAAAAAAGTATTTTGTTAAAAATTAGTTCTTTCCTTTCGTTTGCCGTATGTCATTACTTCCCAGAATTCGATCCTTATTCGTTGCTTATTAGCGACACTATCAAATGGTGTAATAATACAGTGTGTTTTTTTTTCTCAAAATCAACCGGTTCGAATCTTATCTATAAATATTGATTTTTCAAAAATCCAATGATGCAGTGTTAGTTTTCATCAAAATCGAGCTCGAGCCTCCTTTGAGTACTTTTCTCTATTCTTCATAGATTCGGATATGGCCATCCACGCCCACTTGAAAATTTTACCGTTTTAATAATTAGCCGAGAACAACAAATATGTACTACATATAAAGGTAAACAATCTTGATGTGACTTTTTACACAAATACATACTAAACAAATAAACTACTGCTTAAACTAATGGCTCAATTGATTTAGTAAACATTATTGTTGTATTTACATTGGTTTTTAGTTGCATTTTATTTTTAAACTGAGGTTTTAAAAGAAAAAAGGCATCAAGATTGTTTACCTTTATTTCACTACCTCAACCTTTCTATTAAAGGTACATTGCTATTTCAAATTGGCATTGACATTGGAGCCCCTAACTTTATGTTAAAGTACCCATTACACTAGTTTAATCAGTATATGACGCACGTGCACATTGATCTGGTCACGCGACCAGCCAATGATGAGCTTTATGAAGGGAGAGCTCAAAATTGATGAGATGATGTCATCTATCATTACAATGTCAATATTTAGCTTGATAAGCTTGGGGCAGGGAATTGGCTTATTAAAACGTGAAATTATAGTAACGCACATAATATTGGTTGATTTAAAAAAGCCGGTCAAGAGCGAATCGGACTGGCGCACCGAGGGTTCCGTTCCGATTTCTGAAAAAGAGACAAGAGGGAGAATATAGAGACATCGTTTTATTTTTCCTGTAATCTTTACATAAATTTCTATCATATAGAATAATTTCAGATTTTTCTCTGAATAAACTTAGGAGATAAGAGGGCTAACGGTATTTTTTTTTACATTTTTCATCAAAAGTCGAAAACTATGTGGCCTGAAGAAAGAAAAACAAAATGTTTAAGAGTGTGCAAGCAGCGTTCTTTTATATGATACCCCATATGCCCTAGTAGCCCTACTTCAAATTTTTAAGAACACCATTCAGTCTTTATTGCAAAAAAATATGTATGTATTTTTATTACTTTCTTATTTGCAAAATAGTTGGGCAAATGCCATTTAAAACTGTTCCAAATTTCAACTTAATAGCATTAGTAGTTCTTGATATCCAGCTGTGACAGACGGACAGACAGACTAAGTCGCACCATAAGGGTTCCTTTTTACCATTTGGTACGGAACCCTAAAAACGTGGTATTGGTTTTGGACACTACACTCTAGTTAGAAGGTTGTGTTCACCTGAAGTCAATTGAGGAAGTGTCTATCTGTGATACGAGTGTCTAACTGTGGTCAACCTAGTGTCTTATCTGTGACCATGCCGGGTCTGTGGTCACGTAAGACTAGCTTGCTACTAGGTAATAGGTAATACGAGCTGGTATCCGCAACTCCACGTCAATGCGCGTATTTTGCGTATGGGTGGGAAAATCGATCATTCGATCCACCCCAGCTCCTCAATGGCCAGCAGCGCCTTGATCTTACTGACAACCTCACGGAGGGTACCTGGGTTACCGAAGTACTTTGCCCTGTATGCGGCGACCACCGGGCAGTTTAGAAGCACATGAGCTGCTGTCTCGTCGTCCTCCACGCAGGCCCTGCACAGCGGACTGTCTGTGACTCCTATGACAAAAAACTTGCTAATAATATATTAATCTGTGCGTAAGACGTAAGCCTCCTTGTGATCAAGCAAGGTATTTTCCTGTGATTACGTCTGTTTTTGTGATCACAAATGAGTTATGTGGTGCCCTATCCATAGTCCACGAAAATATTGCTTAAGGTGATACAAAAAAAGTGAACTGGGCGGGAATAAGAAAGTGACGGAGTCAATTACTTCCACATGCGAAAAAAAGAGAGCGCAACAACGTGCTGGAACCAAAATAAAAGCGCCAAATGAAATAAAAATTGTTTAAAAATAAATTAAGCTATCTATCAAAATTATGTTCAGCCAAAATTTTCAGTGACCTAATACGCACATTTTAAATGCAATTTTGCAATGAAATTACTTAGGATTTTAGAATTATAGAAAAAAAACATAAAAAAGTAGAGGTCTTTTCGGAATTAAATTCTATCGAGGAAATTTAACCCAATCGTGTTTTCATTCAGTCAAAGTATTAATCAAATAGTCAATAAACATATATCCAAAAATTAAATCCATACATGCTGCAATAGTGAAATAAATGGTTACGAAAAATCCTCCAATTTATTTTGGTAGCGCCTTAAATTTTAAATTATACTTTATCCGACATTGGATTAAAACATACAAACAAAATAAGTCTGTTGTGTTACATGTTCCTACCAATTAACATCACAATAACTACGTAAATATTGTGGGCATAAGCAGGGGTCAAGCACATTTGGAAATATTCTGCAGGGGTGATTTTACTATTTTAGTTATAGAAGAATGAGGAACAGGGTGTAAAGTTCACTCATCCTCCGTAGAAAAGGGAGGATCCTTCGACCCGTATGTATATGCTAGTCACGCTCTAAACTCTGATTGTTCGAAACAGGATTGCGTGACGTCATGTCATTGTGATGCGTAGTTCGTATGTGGCGATGTAGATGCCGCCACATAGTGTTTTGGTTAATAATTGTTATTCTCACCCCGACCCTTGACCCCATCCGCCCGCGCGGAGCAAGTAGCTATAAACACCGTCCCTAATAATAATAACAATTCGATGCTGCAAGTCTCCCCTTGCTCAGTAAGCAGTAGCGCCCTAAGCCCAGGTTCGAGTCCCACTATGGGACGCCCTTAGTGTGCTACTTAAACTTTTGTTAACACGGCGAGATTCCCTTCTGGCCCCGTCAATACCCGGTTAAGCAGACAAGGTTTTCCGGAGCCAACAGGGTAAGATCCGCTTAAAAAAAAAACATTGCTATTCTCCTCCTGATTTTACATGTTTTAAAGGTCTTGTAATACTAATACTTTAAATGCGTTGATTACACCTAACGAGTACAGTGGCGAGTCAGTAAATGAGCTCTTGGCCGAGAGAGTCGCCGAACCGAGAGGGTGGTCACACGTATTTACTATAGTGGCGAGTCAGTGCAGTTTTTTTTTTTGTTTAATTCCACAAACATTCATGTATTTTGTAACACTGAATAAATTTTATTGTTGTTTCCAACCTCCATTTGTCATTAGCGGACATTTTAATTGAGATTAGGATAATTTGAAAACAAAAACATGAATACGCACACTGCTTGGTGACGAACGAACGGCGAGTGGCCGAGTGACAAGCGAGTGCCTGTTCATGCGTGCCAAGCGGCGTATCGAGTCGCTGCGGGGCAGAAGAATGAAGCGGGGAGGTGGGTAGGTACTCGGCCTAGTAAACAGATTGGGATTCTAGTGACTCTCTCGCCTCTCTGCTAGACCTAGCACTCGGTCGAGCACTCGGCCAAGCACTCGTTAAAGTGTTTATACCAACTGAGCACTCGGCCCGAGGACACTGACTCGCCACTGTACTCGTTAGGTGTGATCAAGGCATAAGCTTCAATTTGTTGCGGTGTCTAATTATTTTAAACTCTTGATCAGCAAACAGACACCTTTTAGCTCACCTCATGCGTGTTTTTCTTGGGAAAGCATTTACAATCTTTTATTTGCGATGTATCGTGCCCTGTTAAGTATTTTTTGCCGCGCAGTCCATAAAGTATTTAGTGTTGACAAAATGTTGTGTGCCCCTGCCAGCACGGGGTCGCGATAAGCAGCGCTCGTCAAACAGTGTCCGTCGGCCGCTGAAAATATAAACAGATAATGTTAAGGGTTAGCTTTGAACTGCAATTTGAATTATTATTATTCAATTAGATTTTTCTTCTGTCAAAAAATGTAGGTAAGTATTTGTTTTGATATCTCGATGATTTTTCACCAAAATCCTTTAACGGAATTCACAAGTACATGGCGCGGTTGCCCTAAGCCTATCTACTTCTTTCTTGCAATTCCTGGCAAAAAAGGAAAATGAGAGAGATGAACAAACAAAGAACCTAGCCTAATCTGCCTAGCCTTTTCCCAACTATGTTGGGGTCAGCTTCCCGTCTAACCATAATGCAGGTGATTACCAGTATTTTATTTATTTATTCTATTTTCCATACGCAAAATACGCGCATTGTCGTGGAGTTGCCTATGACCAGTATTTAACATGGAGCGACTGTCTATCTGACTAAACTCCACAACAGTTACCTACTGCTGTTACGACTGTTATTACTTAGCCACAAGCCCCTCATAACCTAACCTAACCAAAAACAATGGTTCGTTATTTTTAGGGTTCCGTACCTCAAAAGGAAAAAACGGAACCCTTAAAGGATCACTTCGTTGTCCGTCTGTCTGTTTGTCAAGACCCTTTTTCTCAGCAACGCGTAGAGATATCAAGTTGAAATTAATATGAAATACGTAGATCTACAGTCCTTTGAAGTCCTAAAAAAATCAAGCTTCTCCCTCAACACAATAAAAAATACATACGGTCATTTATGCGCCATATTTTAATACTCGCAAGTATCAAATATGGCGTATGTGGGGTACGTCCTGTTGTCCTAGAATGATGTTTGGCAAGAAACAAGGTAATAAAGCACAAGTAAAGGAAAAAGTCCGAAAATTGTTAATTTGTTTATTTAATCACATAAAAAAAAATTTTTTTTGGGATTACAAAGTTAAGTTTGTTTTGTGGATAAATACTTTTCAACTGCGGAACCCTTTATTGTGCGTGGTCACCCACCTGGCTGGTTTTTTCATCTCTCTCAATTATTTTTTTTTTGCCTTACGGTAAGGATTAGGTATACATACGTGTGTCACTGCGATCTAAACTTTATAAGTAAAGAACATTAGAAACAGTAAAATGTTGTAGCGAATTTTTCACATCCCACTTTTCATAAAACCATTTCAAAAACTGCCACCTTCCAACACGCTACCCTTTAACCAACAAAGCGAACATTGTACAAACAGTGTTCGCAGCGGGCATTGTGCCGGGATGACGTCATCAGTTGTACCAACACTGCCATTGTGCAGTATTGGACACACTGTCCGCTCTGTGTCTGTGCGGTAGCCTCCAATGTTTTCCTTTTATTTTGGACGTTTTATCGGATTTTTGGAGCATGAAGTTGGGTCCCTGCCAAGCCGGGTAACCTGCAAAATGTAAAAGATGTACTATCCTGTTGTTCCAGGCTGCAAAGCTCTAAATAGGTTAAGAGCGTTGGCTCGGTACGGCATTTCATACAAACTTTCAAGTCCTTTTTTATCGAAATGAATGAACCGATTTTAATGAAACTTCATACGCATAAGCAGGATACATAGGTCTAAAAAGTTAGTAAAGAATATTTTCGAAAAATAGTGTTGCAGCTAAATTAGACCGATTTTAAATATTCCATAGAAACAGAGATTTCCATTTATCTTTTTTTAAATAAGACATTTAGAAAATGTTCTTAACTAACTTTTTAGACCTATGTATCCTACTTATGCGTATGAAGTTTCATTAAAATCGGTTCATTCATTTCGATAAAAAAGGACTTGAAAGTTTGTATGAAATGCCGTACCGAGTCAACGCTCTTAAGACGCAGCTAAATTCCAGTGGCCTTGAGTGGTTACATTGTGCGTTCTGTGCTGAGCTCACGCAACGCGTCGTATGTCCAGCCAGTAACAGGACTCGCCCAGCAAGGAGCGCTGTCCCAAATTAGACGCATTATTAATTTAATATACATAAACAAAAAAATCGGCCAAGTGCGTGTCGGGCCACGCGCAGTAATAGGATTCCGTACTGCACGCCGCCGCCCGTCACGCGTCGTCGTTGTTCGAGCGTATTTTATTTTTGTATATTTTTATAGGTTTCATAAACTTATATTTACTACCTGTTTTACTAACAACGTTACATAAGTAATTTTTAATGGAATTTCAAATAATTTCCTCGTAAAAACGTCCAATGAAATAAAGACCATCCGTCTTATTACAAAACGCGATTTAAATATAGTACTGGGATTATTACTAGGTTTAAACCATGACTAAATAAAACGTTATTATAAAATGAAGTTTATCACTAGTTCATGAACTATCTATGGTACTAAAGTTAAACCACAGAGACCCCTAGTTTATCTATTGGACTAACTGCGGTACTAATATAATAATAAGAATATAAGAACATCGCGTTAGGTAGTCGAAATAAGATGGTTATTATTTACCTAATAATAATTTAAAATCCATGTTTTACTAACTTTTTCTTCAGAAATCCAGTTTTCAACCCGTTTTTTTCTTTTGTTGTTTTCCATTTTTTACGATTAGTAGTTCACAATTTAACCAGACACAACCACAATACCACACATACAACCACATAGCAGTAACAGTAATATTAAAAACAATTAGTGAAAATAAGAAGTTCATCCAGGTATTTGTTATTATAGGACGCAACAAAAACATTCGTCTCAAGGCTCTCAACTCTCAAATTACACGCGCGCGACGCTCGCCGAATATATGTCGCTCCACTTCACGCTAGAGGTGTTAAAAAATATGACAACTTGTTTATAAAAAGCGCGTCAAAAGTACGAATTGTGCTTGTTCAATATAATGTAACATGGACAAAGAACAATTTTTGACCTATTTTTGTATTGATAAATAATTATTTAAACATTTCAAGTGATACTATTATATCAATATTTAGAGAAACGGAACGTTGCTTCAAATAAATACTGTAGGAACGAATGAAAGAATGCCATTTTTGTTTCTTATCTGTGGATATTTTAAAAGCATGGACCAGCATGGACCTTCATTGGTACTAACCATGGTACTAACTGATCCTCCGATAGTCTTCGTTTTGTAATCGAAACACATTTTGGTCCTGGTACTAGCTTTAATACCGTAACAATCCTAGACCTTTTAGTCTTGGTTTAAACCAGTACTTAAGCATTTTTTTGTAATAAGACGGTAAATGTTACCTCAAGATTCGAACTATGACTACATTTCCAATCCCTTAAATCTCTTAAAAAGAGGTAGGTACACAAACATTTGTCAACCCCTATTGTACCCCTTAGGGGACGATTTTTCAAAAACGCTGTACCATTATTTCTTTATTTCCTACCAAAAGCATACATTTGAATTTTCATAACCCTAACTTAAGAAATGCTGGGCTTCCCATACACACTTTCATCCCTTATAAAAAAGTAGCCTATGTCCTTCCCCAGGATGTGCTATATAAAGCCTTGCCAAATTTTATCGAAATCCGTGCAGTTTCCTAAATTTTAAAATCAACCCTTATTTTATTATATATAATTTTTCAAAAACGCTGAACCGCATATTTCTTAATTTCCTACCAATAGCATAAATTTGTTATCCCTAACTTAAGGAATACTGGGTTTCCCTTACAAATACTTTCATCCCCTATACCACCCCCCGTAGTATTGTTTTTGAAAGTATCGTATGTCCTTTTCCAGGATGCTATATAAAGCCTTGCCAAATTTTGTCGAAATCCGCGGAAGGGCGTGTCAGACTTTTACTGACTAAAACCCACCCGTGTTCCTTCAGTTGCCTATGCCAGGGCCGCGGTAACCCCTTCGGACAATCCGCGACCCCAGCGGCGTCGGCCCTATTGGACCCCGTCACTTGCTGACATCTCTTTGAGGCGCGCGTGGAACACAACGCGCCGTCGACTCGGGCCTGGTCCTTACCGGACGGCGAGCTACCCGCTGCTCACCGTCCGCAGGCCCGCGCCTACGGTGGCCGGAAATCGCCCCACGATTCCCGCCGCCCAGGGCGTCTCCTGCGGCGACTGAGGGCGTGAGGCTGCCTCTCCCTCACGCGTTCCGCCTCCTCCTTCGCGAGCATCACTGCTTCGCAGAAGGAGGTGACGGCCTCCCATGCACTCTCGCTCCGCACCATGGCCTGGACCAGGCTCGGACGCGAGAGATCGCCGCCGCCGATCGCCTCCGTGAGAACACGGCGGTGCTCTGCCCAAGCCGGGCAGACCTCCACTGTATGCTCCACCGTGTCCTCCGGGCGATCCGCACAATGGTAACACCCGGGCGTTTCCTCCCGCCTTATGCGAAACAGGAACCTCCCGAAACAACCGTGTCCGGTGAGGACCTGCGTCAGGCGGAACGTGAGGACGCCGTGGCGCCTCTCTAACCACTCCTCAAAGAGGGGACTTATCGCCGCAATTGTGGCGTGCCCAGCGCTGGGTTGCGACAGTCGCGCTCTCCATGCCGCCATGAGATCCCGCCGGAGCTCTGTCCGCTGTACCGTGATTTCTCGCGGCAGCGGAGTTACGCCCCGGCGCTTCGCCTCCTCGCGCCACTCCCACACGTGCGCGAGGACCTTTGCCTCCAGATCCCACGGCGGCAATCCGGCAAGGAGGCTCGCCGCCTCCCGGGAGACCGTGCGGTATCCCCGGACTAGCCGGATGGCCATGACCCTCTGGGACGCGTTCAACCTGCCGGCTGGTCCCAGCCTTAGGGAACGCGCCCACACCGGTGCTCCGTAAAGGGCCATGGACCGCACGACCCCCGCGTAGAGCCTCCGGCAGGAGGCGTTTGGACCCCCCAGATTGGGCAGGAGCCGCCTCAAGGCAGCCCCAGCCCGTGCCAGTCTGGGAGCCAAACGTCGGAAGTGCTCCACGAAGTTCCACCGGCTGTCGAGGACGAGTCCCAGGTACTTCATCGTTGACCCGACTCCGATGTGAACCCCTCCCACCGTTATTTCGGAACCCGACGGTGGCGCATTCCGAGGACCATGAAAACACATGGCCTCGGACTTGTGCAAGGCCACCTCGAGTCCCAACTGCCGGATCCTCTCCACGACTATCGCAACCCCGCGTGTCGCTAATTCAGCCGCCGCCTGGTGCGACCTCCCCTGCGCCAGGACCAGCGTGTCGTCAGCGTAACATACTACGCTGACGCCGCTAGGGAGGTCGGCGCGCAGCACCCAGTCGTAACCGATGTCCCACAGATGCGGCCCCAAGACCGATCCCTGTGGGACACCGCACGACATCTCTCGCCGGTTCCACTCTCCCTGATGACCGGGGTAGATGACGGCCCTGTCCGTCAGATAGGCCTCGACCACTCGACAGAGGTAGGTCGGCATCCGGTGATACCGGAATGCCTCCCTGATGCAACTCCAGGGCAGGGTATTAATAAATAAATAAATAAATAAATAATCATTTATTTCAGATTCATCGCAAATTACACGATTACATCCATATTTGTTAGTACAATAGCGAGCTTACAAACTAGTGTTAGTAATAATTAATTGGCAATTGATTGATATAATTATAGTAATTTAATTAAATAATATGTAACAATAATAACAAATTCATTTCATCCTATTCAATTAAATACTAAGTGACCGGTCCGGGTGGACTCCCCGATGATGGTGACAAATCACTATACGACTGCGTGCAGCCGTATCCAACGAGCCAGCATTGGAGAGTCCCACCGGTCCGCCAGCGCACGCAGGATGCTGTTGGGACTGTCGCGCGTGCGGCGCATGATAGAAGCACACCGATTAAAGGCGTTGGCGATGTCTAGGGACACCGCCAAGACGACCCCACACCAGGCCACTGCATCCCCCGTCGTGAGGGCTCGCACGCGCATGATGGCGTCGACCGTAGAGCGCCCCTTGCGGAAACCAAACTGGCTCTCCGCCAAATCCGGCCCCTCCTGCACCAGCCACCCGACGAGGCGGTCTGCAATAACTCTTTCAAAGAGCTTGCCCACCTCGTCGAGCAGCACGATGGGCCGGTAAGCGTACGGAGAGTCCGCAGGGCGCCCCGGCTTCTTAATGAGGACCAGTTTCCCCGTCTTCCAGCGAAGTGGGAACTGGCCCCTCTCCAAGCATGCGCTTAGGAGACCCCCTAGTCGAGGCCCGAGAGCCCCAAAGGCCAGAACCCAGGCTCTTCCAGGTAAGCCGTCGGGTCCTGGGGCGGTATTTTTGGCACTGAGCCTACGTACCGCCGCTCTCAACTCTACCTCGGTCACTTCCGGAGCATCTTCGTCGTCGTCGGTGTCGTGGTCCGCAGCGGGCACCGCATGAGGCGGAGCCATAGGCGGGGGAGTATGTTCCCCTCGCGAAGGGAACAGAGCGCTCACCACGTCCTCCACGAGCTCGGGCCGGAGACTCTGCGTCAGCGGGGGCGCCCATGGGCGGAGTTTCTCCCGCACCATCTTGTAGGGGCGCCCCCATGGGTCTCTGTTCAGAGTCTCCAGCGACTCCTCGCGGCCCAGATCCCTGGACCGCAAGATCTCCGCTCGGAGGGCGGTCTTCGCCGCTCTGTACCCCTCGTACAGCTCCGCCTGAATGGCTTCCGTATCCGGAGGTCGGATACGGAGCCTGCGGTGCCTGGTGTACAGGCGTCGCGCGGCGACGCACGCCTCGCGCAGAGCCGTCGGCTCCGGCGACCACCAATACATCTGGCGAAAGGCGCGACTGGGCTGGACCCGGGGCATTGCCACGTCGCACACTTCGGACATGGCCTCCCGGAACCACTCCGCCTCGTCGTTGATGTCGGCAGGCCTGTCCGGTGGTGACACCCAGGCCTGCACGATCGAGGCTTCCAGGAGGAGCTCCCGGTCCAGCTTCTTCAGCGCCCACCGCGGACCACTCGGGGCCTGTCGAGATGTCCACCACCGACTCGCCCCGCATCCGCACACACGTGGGGACAGAACCCCGGTTTAGGACGACCAGGCCTGTCTCCAGAGCCCAGTCCTCCACCATCCTGCCCCGTGTGTCCGTACACCGGGAACACCAAGCCACATTCTTGGCGTTGAAGTCCCCGAGGACAAGCACGGGAAGGGAACGAAACCCGACGACGACGGTTTTCAACTCCGCAAGGGAGTTGTGGAACTCGGCGAGAGTTCGGCGGCGGCGCAGTGGTTGATGTTCGCCTGGAGGAGGCGTAATGGGGCCACTACTGGCATTCCATTTCAGCCCCCTCCTGAGCCCCCTGTGAGGGCTCCGCCGCAGTGGGTACGGCGGCGACGGCAGTGGGGGCGGCAGCGACGGCGGCGCCTGTGGCGACGGCTGCGGCGGTGACGGCGGTAGAGGAGGCGGGGGGCTTGCCCTTGCCCCGGGCTTTCGTGGGTGGACCACAGCCCTTGCTTCCAGCCCGGTGATCGGCCGGCTTGCCAGCTGCCGCACACAGGTAGCAGTGCGGCGTGGCATTGCACGAGCCGGTCTTGTGACCGGGCTGACCACAGCGGAAGCAATTACTGCTGCGGTCCACCTCCGAGGTGCATTTGGCTCCCACGTGGTTGCCCACCTGGCAACGGAAGCACCTCAGAGGTCTGGGTTCCAGCAGTTTTACCCGCGTGGAGTCCCAGCCCACCTGGAATCTCGGGCCCTCCCCAACGATTTTGTTGGCCGCCGATACGGGGCAGCTCACCGTAACGGCTCGCAACCCCGTGGAGTCTGGACGGATGGTGCCTACCTTCACCTGCTCGATAGCGCACCCCCCAGTCTTGACCACGGCGGCCACAACTTCCCCCTCTGTCACAGAGTCGTCCAGACCCAGGATGCGCATGTCAGCGCACTTGGCGGGTCTGGACACTCGGGCTTCGTCCGCATTTAAGGACGCCCTAAGCCTTTCGGCCAGAGCGTCAGCGGTCGGGCCACTAGCCGCACCGGGGATCTCGAGCATACGAGCCCCAGTCGCCGTGACCCTAATTCGCATGCCCTTTGTGACACCGATCTCCTCCAGGTTCACCGCCGCCCGCGCCTTGGTGAGCACGTCGCGGTAGGACACGCCCTTCTTCTCCGCTTCCGGCTGTAGTGTGATCACTACGCCGGCTTTGGGGCGCGCAACCTCGCCGCGACGCTTCTCTCCTTGCGCCGACGCCGCCTCTCCTTCCGCTTGGCCGCCCTTGCCGCCTTGCCCTCCTTCTTCTTCTCCCCGGCTACCTGCCATTCGGCGTCAGCCGGAGGAGATTTAGAAGGCGGGGGCGGCCGCGTCGTCGTCGCCGCCATAGCCGGGGCCTTCTCAGGCGCCTTGGCAGGCGCCTTCGCAGGCGCCTTCGCAGGCGCCTTTGCAGGAGCGGCCCCGCCCTTCGCCTGCCCCGCCGACCCAGGTTTGGGCGTGGCGGCTGTGGCGGCGGCGTACGATGCCGCCTTTGGCTGGCCCGAGGCCTGCCGGCTCGCCGCCAGCGGGGGCCGGAGGACAATGCCCTCCAGGACAGAGAACCGGCTGTTAAACGCAGCCAGCTCCTTCCGCACTTGGGTCAGTAGCCTCTCCTCTGCAGGCCCAAGCCCGCTCTGCCCCTGCTGCGCCCCCTCCTGCGGCGCCTTCTGAGGGCCGGCATCGCGGAGCCTGGCCAGGTCCGCTCGGAGCTCCTCGTTCTCCTTTCGGAGAAGCTCCATGGCGGCTGTCAAGCGGGCGACCTTCGCCCGCATTTCTGACATGCCGTCCGACGGAGGCCCTTGAAGCAGGGCCTCCGCTGCCGCCATAATGGAGGCCTTGGCTGCAGGTATCGCCTTGTCCTTAGAAGATTGCTTCTTCTTCAAGGCCACATCCTTCACTGCAGCAGCCACGACCTCCGCGAACCTGGCCCGCTCCGCCTTGGAGCCACCAGCGGCGTCCGACTCATCGCCAGACGCCTCCAGAGTGCTCCCCTCGGCAGAGCCGACGGAGTCATCCTCCTGCGTTGCCCGGCTCTTGCTCTTGGACTTGGTGTGAGACCAGCCTAGAACCCGGCGAGCTTTTTTGGCCGAGCCCTTTCCGCCATCCGAGGAAGACGACCCCTGGCCATCCCCCGGCTTCGCCTCCACGTTCCGCTTCAGGAAAGCATTCCTACCAGCGGAACCCACCACTACGCCCTCCGGGCTCTTGAAAGAGCCCTTCGCGCCCTTCGCCCCCGATGCGGCGTCGGACTCCGACCCCGCATCACTCATCGCCTTCTCCTCTTCTCGTCTTAGGGTTTTGTTCAAATTTTCCATATTTGTTCCCACGAGTATTTTACTTTGTGTACTTGCTCAAAATTGTGTGGTTCGCACTAGCGACTAATTTAGCTACCCATTAATCAAGCTACCAACCTCCCTCACGGTGCGCCGCCGCTTGGAGGTTTGGGGTAATTTTTTATAGAGGTTTTCTTCCTCGCGGTCCCGGCGGTTAAGCCAAGACCCTCGACCCCCGTCAAAAGTCAGAGACATGACCTTGAACGATCTTCGGGGCTACGAGACTAACGGTGGCAGAAGGAGATGACGAAATGAAAATGGAAATGATGATGGGAATGATGATGGTGGATGATGGGATGGGAATGATGATGTGGTGAATGATGAATGGTGTATGGTGGCGGGGATGATGATGATTGATGGTGGATGATGGGATGGGAATGATGATGTGGTGAATGATGAATGGTGTATGGTGGCGGGGATGATGATGATTGATGGTGGATGAATGGCTTCCTTCTGCCTGCCCGGTGGCAGGGTTAGTGCACACCGAGCCCGTTTTTACTCCGCCGCTGTGCGTCTCTGCTTAGAGCAGAGGGACACACGTTGGAGCGTTCCTCCGACAGGATATTGGCATACGGGCAACGAAACCCCTTAGGCACTTGTGCCTAAGGGGAACCATTGCCCGCACCCCAGGGTGCACCGTCCCGAAGACTGGCCTTCCCCACGGACGTATCCGAAGGGAATTCCAGCCCACGGGCACTCGGGGAGGTTTCCTGTCTCCGCACCCCAATTTTCACATCCCTAACTTAAGAAATACTGAGTTTCCCATACAAACTTTCATCCCCTCTATCACCCCCTGTAGGATTATTTTTTAAGACAAAAGGTAGCCTATGTCCTTCCCCAGGATGCTATATAAAGCCTTGCCAAATTTTATCGAAATCCGTTCAGTGGTTTAGGCGTGAAAAGGTAACAGACAGACAGACAGACAGACAGACAGACAGACAGACAAACAGACAGACAGACAGACAGACAGACTGCACGGAGTTTTGTAAATTTTAAAATCAACCCCTATTTTACCCCTTTAGGGGATGATTTTTCAAAAACGCTGAACCGCATATTTCTTAATTTCCTACCAATAGCATAAGCTTGTTATCCCTAACTTAAGAGATACTGACTTTCCCTTACAAACTTTCATCCCCTATATCACCCCCTGTAGTATTATTTTTGAAAAAAATAGTATCCTATGTCCTTCCCCAGGATGCTATATAAAGCCTAGCCAAATTTTGTCCAAATCCGTGCAGTTTTGTAAATTTTAAAATCAACCCCTATTTTACCCCCTTAGGGGATGATTTTTCAAAAAAGCTGAACCGCATATTTCTTTATTTCCTATTAAAAGCATACATTTTAATTTTCATATCCCTAACTTAAGAAATACTGAGTTTCCCATACAAACTTTCATCCCCTATATCACCCCCGTAGGATTATTTTTGAAAAAAAAGTAGCCTATGTCCGTCCCTAGGATACCATCTATAGCCTTGCCAAATTTTATCGAAATCCGTTCAGTGGTTTAGGCGTGAAAAGGTAACAGACAGACAGACAGACAGAGTTACTTTCGAATTTATAATATTAGTATGGATGTTTAAATTGGTGAAGGTTTCCAAATACGTTTGATAGTTTTTGTGTGATTCTCAGTTTTTTATCCGCTTTAGACATAACTTTTAATACAAATATAACCTAAACTCTTCACATATTAAGTTATTACCAAAAATGCTCTAATTTAAAATATATTTTTTCCAAATCATTAACACTACTCGTTTAGACGTAATAATTAGTTTGAAATCATTAAAAGTCGCATAGCGTCACCTTAAGGCCAGTTTTTCGAACGAAAATTATCACAAAATTATATGACAAATGGTCAAGCGATTGGCTGATGATAAATCATTCAACCAATCACAGCAGTTTACGTGCCCTTGAAAATATCGTCGCTAATCTAACTAAGTGACGTAACTGATTCGAAGCACATTTTACAGGGCAAGCTATTTATCTTTTTTTTTTTGTAAACTGTAGATATATCGGTCTCGATTTTTGCATTATCATGGGGACCGTAAGGCATAGTAACAGATACGCCGATTAGACAGATCGATTCGACTTGGAAAATGTATCAAATTACTATAGTTAGGTCGGCTATCGGCTTACTCCAAAATGTCAGATACGTCAGTTATTTATATTAGCGACAATATATCACATTAATTTTGCGGTATTTAAAATTTTTGTTCGAGAAATAGGACATTTTAGTAGGTTAAAAAAAAGATTTCTGTTATACTTAAGACTATCGTGTATATTTTTTAGTTTTTTTTAATACATAATGTAACTGACATTGACAGTAGTTCACGCACAAAAAGCTTCTCAAGTGGCAGATTTACCTTCTATAAAGATTACTAGTAGAATCCTTGAACGTCTATGGGCATTATTATTTTTATTAGGCTCAACAAAATCAATCCAATGCGTTGAAGTCTTTTGAATGATAAAAATAAATTTTAAAAAAGCAACACTTTTTTTTCTACCATTTTAACTCACACCAAACCAGATTACTTACCACTATTTAAAAACATTTAAACACCTTGTGCCTACAAGTGGCTCAGCCGCGCGTCGAACCTGGGCCCGCACGTTGTAATTTAAGCCCCGGCGGCAATAATGCAATAATAAGCCACTCGGTATTAAATCAACACGCTAACGAGACCCGGAGGTGAACAGGGTGCGTGGCTTTGGAACAGCCAAAACTTCATAAGATATTTTCATGTAGGTAGGTACATTTCTAGAAGACTTGTAGAGATTTTACTTACACTTCTGTGACTCACAAATTTCAAGTTGATAGCATTAGTAGTTCTTAAGATATCCAGCTGTGACAGACAGACAGACAGTCTGAGTCACACCATAAGGGTTCCTTTTTTACCATTTTGGTACGGAACCCTAAAAACGACGTCTACTGAAGGTTCAAGGCACCTATATCAAGCCTGAAAAGAGCACAAAATTATGAAAGTAGGTAGGCTGGTCTAGTTTGTAAATCTCATCGTGAAAAGTGAGCTGTCATTCCAAGTATTATCACAATCTAGCAACCCGCCCCATTGAATTAATTTCTATGTTATAGGAAGTTTTTCGATAAATCTATATACGTTATTAAGGCTTGTCGGACTGCATAGAAAAGAAAGAGCGCGATGACACAACGCTTGCAAAATATGAAGTAATTATCAATTTACAAAAAAAAAAAATATTGATTGGACTAAAAAAGTAATCACATGAAATCATTCCTTATTAGTTTGTAAAGAACTGTATAAATTTATGAACACTTTTAATGAAAATTGTAGGAGTAATATGGTAAAGACTAGAAAAAAATAGACAGAAATAGACCTGGATTTAGATTTTTTTCCCTTAGTTCTACAAACTAAAATAGATTTCAGGACAGATGAAATCACTTCTTGTGTGTTGTAGATTGCTGTGTATTTATTCCTATCAAAAAGATGCTATAGTTACTGTAACAGATGGATACAGTTACTTAGTTTCGCCGTATTTTAGGGAGGAGCAGCCTCTTAAAGCTTTAATTTGTTTATACTAGTTATAATTGATAGGTACTTACTTCAAGCTCAGTTAAACTAAATTTTCACGCTGAATTTTTACAGAATAGGTCTGGACAATGAAAACTGGCGACTCCATACGGGATGATGTATTTCAAAATTCTATGAATGGGAAAGTAAAGTAAAAAGATTTATCAAAATATAGAACAAAATTGTCAACAAATTCCCAATTTTTTTGTAATTATGTTAATTTTGTTCAATCAATTTCAATCACGAATGAGCACCATCCTGTATCAGACTTAGCAAATCATCTTTCAAAGAGACAAAATAAAAATTATTTTCACGCGTTAAAATATAATAAGAGAATCTTAATGTCAATAATTGTTTACCAGTACGGAAGTCGCGTGCTTGCTGATAAATATACGGTACCAGGTTCGGTTCTCGCGTCAAGAAATTAGTCAAAAGTGTTGTAAATCACACCAACTGACGACCAGAAGACAGCTTGGTTATGATGACTAATTTGAAAAGTGCCAAAAGTGTGAAACTTGTTTTCTTTATAAAATTGCTTATTTTTACGGTTTAACTTAATTATGGCGTGGAAATAAGTGTAAGCTGTGTTGACGGTGGCTATACGACTAAATAAAACTATGTTTGTTTGGATGAGATAATACGTAGGTTACCTAATACAGTACTCATACCGCCCGACATAGTAGGTGTTACGGACTCTTTGGTTTTTTTATATTTTTTCTTTACTATTTCAAATTTAAAATCGTTTTTGTTCTTTTTACTTTCTGTCAGTTGCTTGCTTAGTATTGTCTGTCAAACAGTGTGTTTTTCTTCATATCCATTATAATAATAAAATACATTCATTTTCAAGGTAAATAATTCATTTACGGATAACAGCCCATTTCCTCATCTTTTTCAGTAGGTACAGCTAAATTCGTCAAAATATACTTCAAAGTCCCAGTTATTGAAGAGCCCATTGATTTATAGGGTTCCGTACCTCATAAGGAAAAAACCGGCCAAGTGCGTGTCGTACCACGCACAATGAAGGGTTCTGTAGTTGAATTTAACCCCGAAACAAAGTTAACATTGTAATGCCAAAAAAAAAATGTGATAAAATTACAAATTAACCATTTTTGGACTTTACTTCTGCTGTAAGACCTTGCTTCTTGCTTTTCATGATTCTAGGTCAACGGGAAGCACCGTATAGGTTTTTACTTGCGAGTATCAAAATATGTCGCATAAACAGCCGTTATTTTATTGCGTTGACTTATTAGAAGCTTGATTTTTTTAGAACTCCAAGGGACCATAGACCTACGTATTTGATATTAATTTCATACCTTGATACCTCCACGCGTTCCTGAGAAAAAGGGTCTTGACAGACAGGCAGACAGACGGTGAACAAAGTGATCCTATAAGGGTTCGGTTTTTTCCTTTTGAGGTACGGAACCCTAAAAACGGAACCCTTAGAGGATCACTTCGTTGTCCGTCCTGTCTGTCTATGTCTGTCAGTCAGTCTGTCACGACCCTTTTTCTGAGGAACGCACGGAGTTGAAATTGAAATTAATTTCAAATTCGTGTAGGTCTCTTGGAGCTCTAAAAAAATCAAGCTTCTAAGTCAATGCAATAAAAAAATACGGCCATTTATGCGTCATATTTTGATACTCGCAAGTAAATCAAAACCTATAGGGTACTTCCCGTTGACCTAGAATAATGAAAGAAGGACGGCCAAATCGTACCTGACTACGAGGCGGTGGTATGGCAGATATGCCATATAATGAAAAAATCTAGTATTTTTTAAGGTCTTAAAAAACATAAGAAATAGATATTTAAGTCGCCAGAAAAAAGCACAAACACATTTTTTTTAAATAGCATAATTTGCAAATGATTTAGAATAACATGTTCAGAACGCACCTTTGACGATTCATTTTGCTAAAGAAATGATTTAGTACTCAAAGATTATAATTATTCACGTTTTTCTGAATAGTTATTAGATGTAATTCAATTCTATATACTTGTGTATCAAACCAACTAGTGCTGTTTTTATTATGTATTGGATTCTTGTCATAAAAATAATTACGTGGGTTCATAGTAAGTATCAGCATTTTGTTCAATTGTGTACAACGAAACGTCATAATATGTCATCGACGCGCGCCATGGATTGACAGTGTCAATACTGTCAATTACAACGGGTGTCAATTTGACACTAATATACTGTAGTGTGTAGTCTTTGCACCCGGCGATCTCGCATTGTTGTGTTGTTGTTGTTAGTGTGAATTGTGATACGTACTGTACTGTTTTGGATTTCCTTCTGCTGTTTGACCTTGGCATTGTTTTACAGACTGATAACTAGGTACCGCTTGTGGCGATTATTCTGTGCTTTTGATTTCCGGACACCGATAACCTCAAAAGTGTTTTTTGCATTATTGAAATATCTTGGCTATTTAGATATTATTTTCGAAAGGGATGGTGTTTACTACATAAAACAATCAAATTTCACTATAATTTGCTTCTGTACACTGAAAATAAAACTCAGGTCCAGCTTTTATAGAAATTTGGCCAATGTTCTTTGGCATAAAGCAAGGTCTCACCTCACAAGTAAAGGAAAAAGTCGGAAAATCATTCATTTCTAATTGTATCGCATAAAATTTTTTTTTGGGATTTCTAGTTTTTCAACTACAATGTTAAGTTTGTTTTTGGGATATATTATTTTCAACTACGGAACCCTTCATTGTGCGTGGTCCAACACGCACTTGGTCAGTTTTTTTATTGAAGGATCGTAAGCATAATTTATCAGCCTATAATGTCTCCACTGCTGGGACACAGACCTTCTCTCAGTGAGAGGGAGTGGGCTGTAATCCACCACGCGGGCCCAGAGCGGGTTGGTAGATGTCACGTCATGTCTTCGATTTGTTTGGTTCTAAGACTAGGTTTCCTCACGATGTTTTCCTTCACTGTTTTGAGGAGGATCGTAATAGGTTTAAAATGTGCAGTTAAAATGTAGAGTTGGCAATGTGTATGGCAATGTAGAGTTGTAAATTGTCTTTTTTGACAACTTGGATATTATTATGAGGCTTTTGCTTATATTGCATTTTGTGCCACGTACTTTGTCATTTTATTTTTTCTAATGTGCGGTACAAGATAAAGGCACAAAGTATACAACGTAATTTTTTGTTTACACTAAACCCGAAAAGGGGTCATTGTACTCATCATTTTGAACATTTTTTTCTATGGAACCAACCTTGAAATCGCGAAAAAAATCAGCTGTTCCATACATTTGTGTTCACTGTGCAAAATAATCAATTTTTCTTTCTTTCTTTCTTATTATTATTATGAAGACCTTGTGACACGCACCTTGTGACCTTGTTTCCTCGTGCAATAGAGATTTGATTTTTTTTTTCTTTCTGTCTTTAAAAACTTTATTACTTTCTTAATACTATAGATCCAGATTCACATGTACAGATTTGCGCAGACGCAGACCTCAATTTGCATACCCCACACGAAAGCCTAAGGCATCGGCACCTTTGTCTTAAGTCCCTAAATGAAATTATTATGTAAGAGGCAGAAGCTTTTAAAGATATTTAAGTGGATATATAGCCTAAAGTTAGTCATCAAATGTTTAAGGACATTCCTCACACCTTCAGAAACGTGACTCTTTAACATTCTGCTTTAATTGGAAAGGCAGTGATAATGACGATGATTTGTCACGATCGTGTCAAGTATTTTTAGGGTTCCGTACCAAAATGGTAAAAAGGAACCCTTATGCGACTCAGTCTGCCTGTCTGTCACAGCTGGATATCTCAAGAACTACTAATGCTATCAACTTGAAATTTGGAACAGTTTTAGATGACGTTTATCCAACTATTTTGCAACAATTTTTTTTATTTTAAGAGATAAATAAAAATATGTATGTTTTTTTTTGCAACAGGGACTGAAAGGGGGGTCTTAAAAATTCAAAGTAGCCAAGTAAGCATGTGGGATGAAAGAGCGCTGTTTGCAAATTCTCAAACAATTTTTTTATTTTTTTCAGGCCACATAGTTTTCGACTTTTGATGAAAAATGTAAAAAAATACCGTTAAAATACCCGTTAAAATACCGTTCTCCAAAGTTTGCATAGAAAAAAATCTGAAATAATAGAAGTTTATGTAAAGATTACAGGAAAAATAAAACGATGTCTCTAAATAGCACACTTTTTCAGAAATCGGAACGGAACCCTCGGTGCGCGAGTCCGACTCGCTCTTGACCGGTTTTTTTAACTTTAGTGCTTAAATGATGAGTTGAGTTGATGATCGTGTGCGAGCGAAATTATTTGGAGTAAGTAATGAGCGCGAATTACAGCGGGACACGATTTTCATCAGTTAGAAATCTGAATTGAGGATTAGGTAAACGGTGTGAGATATCAGATCACAAAAATCGGCCAAGTGCGTGTCGTACCACGCACTATGAAGGGTTCCGTGTTACGATGAATTTATCCCAAGAACAAACTTAACATTGTAGTTGAAATACATGTTCTCCCATACATTCCAACTGTAAATGTAAGTTTGTACTCACAATATTGAGAGATTTACCATGTAATTTTGAGACCACAGACTTCTTGTAGCTTTTCCTGTAATCTACAGATAACGAACTATTTTCTGTATTTTTTTCAAAATTTTAGGCTCAGTAGTTTCGGAGATAAAGGGGGGGGGGGAATGGTAAATTTCCGTCTATTTTCTTAAATAACTTTAAGACCGTTTATTTTAAAATTATAAAAAACAATACATTTGAGACCATCATAGTACCCACCTTCATCACATCACCCTTTCATTTGATATATGACATAGTTTGAAAAACTTTTTTTTTTAATTTTCTTATTTGCCCCCTGAAAGTGACCCCCATAATCAAAATTCATTTGTTTACTTTACCCGTGCGTGGGTCACAGAAATACATATGTGTACTAAATTTCAACTTAATTGGCCTATTAGATTCGGAGCAAATTGGCTGTGACAGACGGACAGACAGACAGACATACGAGTGATCCTATAAGGGTTCCGTTTGTTTTCTTTTGAGGTACGGAACCCTAAAAAGCAGAGGATAGTGGCTTTGGGATGAATATACCTACTGTCCTTTTCAGCACATCTTTTTTTTTTTTTTTTTTTTTTTTGAGGGTGGGAAATCATCAAATAACTTCTCCCGCTCTGGGTGGAGCGGAAGGGTGTGTCAGACTTTTACTGACTAAAACCCACCCGTGTTCCTTCAGTTGCCTATGCCAGGGCCGCGGTAACCCCTTCAGACAACCCGCGACCCCAGCGGCGTCGGCCCTATTGGACCCCGTCACTTGCTGACATCTCTTTGAGGCGCGCGTGGAACACAACGCGCCGTCGACTCGGGCCTGGTCCTTACCGGACGGCGAGCTACCCGCTACTCACCGTCCGCAGGCCCGCGCCTACGGTGGCCGGAAATCGCCCCGCGATTCCCGCCGCCCAGGGCGTCTCCTGCGGCGACTGAGGGCGTGAGGCTGCCTCTCCCTCACGCGTTCCGCCTCCTCCTTCGCGAGCATCACTGCTTCGCAGAAGGAGGTGACGGCCTCCCATGCACTCTCGCTCCGCACCATGGCCTGGACCAGGCTCGGACGCGAGAGATCGCCGCCGCCGATCGCCTCCGTGAGAACACGGCGGTGCTCTGCCCAAGCCGGGCAGACCTCCACTGTATGCTCCACCGTGTCCTCCGGGCGATCCACACAGTGGTAACACCCGGGCGTTTCCTCCCGTTTTCAGCACATCTACGGGGTAATTGATTAAAATGACAATTCATCGCATTTTCTTTAATTTTGACAGTTGGCCACGTATTTAGATTATTATATTTTACTAGCACAACCCGCGCGGCTTCGCCCGCGTTGATGTCGGAAAATATCCCACGGAAAAAAACGTACTACCGGGAATTCCTTCCATAATCCTTGTCTACAGTATAAAGGAAACCTTTATGCAAAAATTCAGCTTTATAGGTTCAAAGGTTTGGGCAGGGCGTTGATGAGTCAGTCAGTCAGGACTTCTCTTTTTATTTATATACAGGGTGTCCGGTAAAGAATGGATAACCTTGGAATAGCATATTACAGACATGATGGCCGTTCTTAAAAAAATACAAAAAAAAAAAAATATCCCCACTAGTAGGTACACACGGCTACACATCAAGCTATACATTTCTAGTTTAGACTGACCTCTCATTGTAAGGAAATCCTATACAATGCGAGATCAGCTTATACTGAAAATTTGATCTGTTGTCGTGCGTACATTATGATTTTTTGAAGTCTCCAAAAAATCATAATGTGCGTACATTATGATTTTTTGGAGTCTCCAAAAAATATATTTTTTTAAATATTTTTTTTTTGTATTTTTTTAAGAACGGCCATCATGTCTGTAATATGCTATTCCAAGGTTATCCATTCTTTACCAGACACCCTGTATATAGATAGATATATTACGTTGTTGAGAGTGAGAGGACGAATTGATTAAACCTATGAAGCAATGCTTCAAAACTCTCGGATTGCTATCACACTAATCACACTTATCAAAGTATATACAAGTGTATTAATATTATTCGTAAGTGTGAGTATACTTATTATTTGCGGAAGTCTCAAATTTCCATCCCCTAGTAAAGTAGTAGTAGTAGTAGTAGTTGGGGGGTAAAAATCCTAAGTTTTAGATTTTTTTTGTTGTTTGTGTACTAATACTAGCTTACATACCAAATTTCAGCTTTCTAGGACTTCAGGAAGGGTGGGAAATCATCAAATAACTTCTCCCGCTCTGGGTGGAGCGGGAGGGCGTGTCAGACTTTTACTGACTAAAACCCACCCGTGTTCCTTCAGTTATGATCAGTTCAGTTCAGTTATGGTATGATTATGAGTGAGTCAGTGACTAAATCGGGGTATTTTAGATATCAATAAAATCTAAAGTATAAGAGCTATGCAATTAAAACTTTATAGGTTTAATAAGTCAACCACTGAAATCATATCCCGAAAATTTTGTTTATCTGGTAAAATCTAAACACAAGTTAAGAAGGTTCAAAATACGAAGAAGTGCTTCGAGAAAAGGTAGGTAGTGCCCTTGCGCTTCGCTTGACTCGTCTTGGCGGGGGCACTACCGTGCCCCTGCCATGATCCGCCAGATCTAATGTTTGTCGCATCTTTTCATAACAAAAAAAAATACGTTGATAGGTAATTCGATCAGTCTCAGTAATTGATACTCAATCTGTCACACACTCGTCAAAATATTGCACAGCATAAATTTGCCATGAGGTGTCAGCCCGAAGCGTGTCATTTGCAATTTGGTTAAGATATTTTCACCTTAAAATGAAGACTAATAAGCCGCTCGCTCCAAAAACATAACTTTTTAAACACGTGCTACCAACGACATATGTGGCCGCCATTTTGGAAGAAAAAATGGCGTCAGATGGCGGGAAAAAACACTCAAATGATAGAGGAAGTGATTTTACGCGTACAATAATATAAAAACATATACTTTTTATATAAAAAGGATGTATTAATTTATGTAATTGTTAACCCTTTTGATAAACATGTGTTTGGGATAACTCCAGTTTAATTTCGAATTTGTTTTGATTGGTTGTTTTTGTTTATGCTTGTGTATCCGGTTGTTTGGACTTCCGTTTTATATGCTTCTTACGAGATAGATAACATAGGTTTTTTTTTACCCTGATTTGTATTTTGATAATGGAGATTGGAAATAGCTTTGAAAGAGATTAAATATTTTTTCTCTCTGCTTACAACGTATGTCAAATGTATATATATGTTGTTGATAAACAATAAACCAATTTTTGTCAAATAAAGGAAGACCTGGCGCTAGCAAGAAAGCTCTCACATATTTTACATCGAACCCAATTTCGTAACTATCACAATAATGACGTCATAAAAATCATAAAAAAAACAATAACCCCGACCGCCCATAACGTTTCCCATGACATAATAATTTCGTATTTTATATAAAATTTATGCAAACCCTATAACACCGCCGTTTGGGCGTTAAATCTAGTGAAATGTTTCTATAACTGCGCTAGCGCAACGGGGAGCCAAAAGATATTCAATTTTTTTTACTTTTATATTGCAACTGATTGAATTTTTGATGTGGCAATATTGAGTCGAAGCTAGAATTCCGTCAGTGTTGCACTGATCAAGATTAAAAACTTTAATATCGATTGCGGGTATACCTACTCCCTTGATTATTATTTTGCTTACAAAACGAGCAATGGATTTTGATTCTTTTGCTTTTGATAAACATGAACCTGTTTTATTTTTAATAGTAATCTGTTTGTCATCTTTGACAGAGTCAATATTCATGTTCATAATGTTTTTAAGGGTTAATGTTGGCAAATTAATAAAAGTTTTTTATTGTTTGAATGAAAGGGTTCAGTGGTTCAGTGGCATGATTTTGGGTTTTAAAAATGTTTAGAGGATTTTTTTTGCAGACATTGTTTCTATTATTTTATTACAAGTTTTGTCAGATGGCTTAATATTTTTTTTAATTTTTTTTTTTTAACATCAATACTGTATTATTTTAAGGGGATTTATTAAAAGGCTGTGGTTATAGTTCAGTTATTTGCAGATGTTGTTTTTTCCCCTCCTGTTCAAACGATACCGACGTATAGACAAAATGGTAGGTACTGACTCAATCAATCTGCCTAGCCTTTTCCCAACTATGTTGCGGTCGGCTTCCAGTCTAACCGGATGCAGCTGAATACCAGTATTTTACATGGAGCGACTGCCTATCTGACCTCCACAACCCAGTTACTGGGTAATACGATACCCCTTGGTAAGATTGGTTGTCAGACTTTCAGGCTTCTGACGACTCGTAATGACTGTCAAAGATCCACGAATAGCAGCGGGGACCAACGGCTTAGCGTGCTTTCCGAGGCACGAAGGAATCTCGTTATGTAAAGATGGTCAACCATCCACTGACCAACCTGACGAATCGACCCGTGCGGCTGTTTTTACTTAGCCACGAGCTCCTCTGGTAGGTACTAACCTGTACATTTTTTCTTGAATTTTTCCTTGAACATGTTCACAAAGTAATTAATTATGTTCTTTGATGTTCTATTATTTTCTTCAATGTATGCACACCGGAAGAACCACAAAATGCATGCCTGTTATCAATTGGCACTAATAAATCATTTTTTTTTTACAAAAATACCACCTAAACGAAAACAATAGCAAAACTTTTTTACTCGCACTCTTTCGCCCTGCGGGACACTTTTCCGACAACCTTACACCTGCCTTCCAAAAACCGGTCTATCAACCTTATTCACATGGAATAAGGTTCAAGCTACATGTCTGTGACTGTAAATAGTTTGTGGTTTTTCGTATGTCCTGTCAATAAAAGTTTTTGGCGGCAAAACTGTCTTTTGTATCGCTACAATAGTGAATATTATTGTTCTATTATAGTTCAAGCGAATTAATTTCTATATAAAGGATTTGTCTATGAAAAAGGATGATTTTTAACGCTTTTATATGGTAACAAAAGTTTATAATTAGCAATGTTTATTTGATAAATTCTGTGGGGTTTTGTTAAAAGCTTTGAGGTTTAAAAGCTCGCAGGAAATTAATTAATTTATGCTTTTCGCTATAATAAAAAGTAATAAGCATCCTATCCTTTGTTAAATCACTGCTGTTACCTGAATTAAATCATTTTCTACTAACTTAAAAGGTCTACTTATTTATGGTCGTAATTTTCCGGCCACATCGTTGACAAAACTTTTAATTGCGTCTAGTACAAACACCAAGTTTAAATTAATACCAATACACATGATCTCACTACTTCTACTAGTAATTTATATAACTTAGGGCTAATTTTTCAATAGTCAGATAACTTTTATCTGGGTGTTTTTCTATCTATAATATATGTATGTATTTACAAAAAAAAATGTATATAAGTAGTATAGCAGCCATCTCGTTACCATAACACAAGCATTAGGTTGCTTAGCTTGGGACTAGATGGCGTTGTGTGAAATGTCCATGGATATTTATTTATTATTTATTTTATCTGAAAAATAAATATGACAGTTTGACATAATTTTCTATACAAAAGCTGTCAAACCGCCATTATTTATTCCTTAAATAAAAGTTATCTGACGATTGAAAAATTTGCCCTTAATTTTATAAATATTTTTTCGTGAATCCTTGACAGTCGTTACGGGTCCAACCAGTCTTACCAAGGGGTTTAGCCAGTTACTGGGTTGTGGAGGTCAGATAGGCAGTCGCTCCATGTAAAATACTGGTATTCAGCTGCATCCGGTTAGACTGGAAGCCGACCCCAATATAGATGGGAAAAGGCTAGGCAGATTGATTAAACTTAATGTACCATGTCTTGTACTGAGAAATAAATAAATAAAAAATATAGCTTGACATGTAGCCGTGTTTACCTACCCAAAATTATTCCCTTATTGATTCCTCAATTTTCCCATCATCTGTTAACACTTTAGGACCTATTATATACCTTCAAATATTTATTATTTTGTTAACAAAACACTTCTTGGTGGTGTCAAGTGGCACCGCTGTTTAGTTTGGCTACCGGAGTTTTTGCCCCCCTCACGCCTCGCACCCTTGAAGTTTTTATTATGAAGGCATCTCTTTTTGGTTAGAATTTTTGAAGTGAAAACTTCTTTGAGAGATTTTTGGTAGGAGGAAATCTTATAGTTCCGCGTCACCGCGACACATCGACACCTCGACACCGTGTAATGCTATGCATAGTTTTGTGTTGACGTTTTCACTTCTGCCGGCAGTGCCCATCAATATTTCTTTATTAAAAATAAATATTCGGAACTAATTATAACATTAAACTTTCTTCACACTAATCACACTAATATTATAAAGGTGAAAGTTTGTGAGTATGTGTGTGTGTGTGCTCGGCTCCTAAGGGTTATAGCGTGATGTTAAATAGCCTATACCCATCCTCGAAAATTGGGTTACCAAAAATGCAAAAATAATTTTTCAAATCACAATTTCATGGGTTTTATTTTTTTGCACGGAACCGTAACTATTTTTCCAAAATAAAAGTAGCCTAAATCACTTATAACATTAGCTACCTGCCACTGAAAGTCCCGTTAAAATCGGTCCAGCCGTTTCGGAGATTAGGTGAAATAAAGACAGACAGACATTTTAAAAACTATTTTTTTAAACTTTCAATTATGCGTTTAGTAAAAAGCTGTTATTTTGACATTACAAATGGACACTTCAATTTTATTTATTCAATAATATACATTTTATAATAATATTGAATAATACAAATCATGTCAAATACATAAAACCAGTTTCCCAAAAATTTTACGTCAATATATTTTACGTTATGTTTATTCAATTGTATTTAATAATTAATAAATAATATCCTTGGACATTTCACACAACGCTATCTAGTCCCAAGCTAAGCAACCTAATGCTTGTGTTATGGTAACGAGATGGCTGATAAACAACTCATATACATTTTTTTTTTTTGTAAATATATACATACTAGCTACGCCCCGCGGTTTCACCTGCGTAGACCGGGATAAAAAGTAGCCTATGTGTTAACCCAGGGTATAAGCTATCTACATGCCTAATTTCATCCAAATCGGTCCAGCCGTTTCACCGTGAAGAAGTAACAAACATACACACACACACACAAACTTTCGCCTTTATAATATTAGTGTGATTATAGATAGAAAACACCCAGACTCGGAACAAATACTTGTAGGTCGTACAAATATTTGTTCCGTGCGGGAATTGAATCCGCGACATGCTGCGCAGCAGTCAATCGCTCAACCACTGCGCCAACCGTGTCGTCAAAATTTGTAAAAACAATTGTATAGATTTGTAGAATAAGCGGATTGCTAGCTAGTCCACTTTCTAGGACCACCAGACTCATCTCAATCAACTCATAAAATAAACCTGTCAGCTACAAATTAATTCATCAAGCATCACTCGTTAAGCTCACACTTTTTAGCACAAATCTCCCACAGTCATCGTGCCTGGGTGGGTTTTTTACCATCCCTACACCATAGACTCACCATGGGAGTTTTTATTTCACTTCAAAAACTGCAAGTCAGTGTCGGCACTGTAAAGAAACTTCCTTCCTATAAAGTTGTTTTTTTTTTAGGAATCCGTATTGGAATTGTAAAACGATTGGGTGCTGGATTCAGCATGTTTGGATAAAGTTTGGGTGGTGTTTGAATGAAAATTTTGTTAAATTTGTTTACGTATCATTTTGATATTCTTATTAGGTTCTTTGTTAGGGTTTGGACAGATAAGAAAGTTAATCATCCAAAAACCAGAAAAACTCTTGTTTGACCTGAGCATGAGGAAAGGGGGGCAGCCAGACTTTTGAAAATTAGGTATTTTAAGAAGGTATTGCTGTCGCTCTGCGAGCGCTCCGCCCTCGAATTTGTGCGATAAGGACATCTGCAGATCCGACTAAATAGCCTATGTAAAAAGTCAAAGTTTGGCTCTCGTCTATTTCCTCCTCCAATATTGGACCAATTTAAAAGATATTTCACAAACTTAATAAAAAGGATATATACTATGCCCCTATGTTTTTATTTTTTCATGAATAGTTGTCAAATTGGTACACTAGGCGTCTGTTCACAGCGGTCTGAATAGGCAATTTTGAGCATTTTTTGAGGGTTCTAGTTCTTATAAAAATAATATATCATCAAAAAGGAAAACATAGGGGCATACAAGTAGCTGAATTTAATATTTCTGTACAAAATCATTGCTTTATGGTCATTAACCAGAAAGAAAACAGGCGAGAGCGTTTGTATCTTTTTGTATGGAGAAAAGAGCACCCACGTTTCCTCTGTAGTGTTAAATTTAAAAAAAGCAGTGGTAGCCCGTGCAGTGGTAACCGGTAACTTACGAGTCGTCGTCGGTTCGAATCAAGGCAGGCACTTTACTATGTGTTAATAATTTCATCACCACTACTCTCAAAACGGTGAAGGAAAACATCGTGAGGAAGCCGACATGTCCTAGTCAAAAAATTAAAGACATGTGACATCTACTAACCCACACTGGGCTCGCGTGGTAGATTACAGCCCACTCTCTCTCGAAGAGAGGAGGCCTATGTCCCAGCAGTGGGAACATTATAGGCTGATTATGTAGGTCACCATCAGCTTAAATCAGTCCCGTTGAATAGTCTAACGCTGGACATAGGTCCCTCCAGTTTATCCCTACTAGTCGTTGTTCTAAAAATATTATGTTTGGACTATTTCTTATTCAGTAGCGTTTTCATCTTTCCTCATAATGAAATCCCATAGTTTCTTTTGTTATGCAACTTGACCATTTTCAAGTGGCTTTTTTGTATCAAACATCATACTTTTTACAAAAAAATACTTATCATCTGTGACCAATATTTTGCCCCAAGTTATAACTTAATTTACTTTAATTACTTCTACCAGATATTTCGTAACTTTTTTATCGTTTTTATTGAGTGTGACGAAAAGGGTGGTCGATTTGGCGCCTAAAAATTGGACATTGAGGGTTTTTTTTTGGCAAGTTAGCCCTTTATTTTGATTTAGGTTAATACAATTTTTAGATTTTTTGGTGTATTTCGGGGTGGCCATTTTTTCTGTGTTAATTATTGGAGGTCATTTGCGGTGTTTTTTAGCTTTCGATCGTCTAATACAGCACATAATTTCCTCAACTTTTGTGCGACTGTAGTTACGTACACCGTACTTTCATTTTAAAGGAGATGGTTTGTTTTTTAGGGTGCAGACTCGTAGTCACACCAAGTTGTAACACCAGTGTGACTAACAGTAATTTTTTTACTGTTAAGGTCACGGATGGCAAAAAGCATTTCAATTCTTAGTTACATCGATTTGAGGAAAGCTGCGAAGGAAACCTAAATGATTAGCAAAGAAATAGAAGAAGAAATAAAATAAGTGAAGCCAATTTTTTATTAAACAACCAACAATGATAATGTATTTAACAATCGTCATCTGCGTAGCCTTTTCCGTACTATGTTGGGGTCGGCTTCCAGTCTAACCGGATGCAGCTGAATACCAGTATTTTACATGGAGCGACTGCCTATCTGACCTTCACAACCCAGTTACTGGATAATACGGTTACGGTAAACCCCTTGGTAAGACTGGTTGTCAGACTTTCGGGCTTCTGATGACCCGTAGCGACTGTCAAAGATCCACGAATGACAGCCGGGACCAACGGCAATGTATAGACAATATTAAAAATAAATCAAATTAATGGAGTTATGATAATGTATTACTATAAAGAGTCAATACAATAAAGTTAATGAATCAGAAGGAGTAATAGTTTCTTATGAGTAGCCGAGGCTTGAGAGTTTGGACACAGGATGTCATTATGTGCAGGTACATCGAGATGCTGCGGTTTGGGACACACTGAGATCGAACTCTATCTTGTGAAGAATGCACTATTTAAATATTATTATGTGTGCATTTAATTTCATATTTTATGTACACACCTGTTATTTTTATTATTTAATTTTTACAGTAAAATTCAATATGACTATATTATTTTCCAAACTCGCAATCAAGCTTCGTTGTCCTTAAGTTATTAAGCCTCTTACAGTCAGAGGCGATATCGCGTCGCTCCTGTGTGAATGGTCGCGCGCGATTCCATAGAAATTGTTCTACGGATGTAATATCGCAATATCGCGTCGCGACGCGATATCGCCTCTGCCTGTAAGAGCCTTTAAAAACAGGAAAGATTCTGCCTCATTTCAGACTTTCTCACGAAACATTTTTCATGCGTTCAATCAATTCTATAAAATAACTGTCTGCGCCCCACAGTTTCACCCGCGTAGACCAGGATAAAAAGTAACCTATGTGTTAATCCAGAATATAAGCTATCTACATACCAAATTTCATCCAAATCGGTCCAGCCTTTTGAGCGTGAAGAAGTAACAAACATACAAACACACTCGCCTTTATAATATTAGTGTGACGACTATAATTATAATTTAGATATCATGCAGTAACGTTATATGTAGTATAAGCTACATTATGGTGACAACAAATTGCTTTGATACATTTCAATGCCAATTGCAAAATTCCATATGTACTACCATCAAAAATCCGAAGAGCCCTGCGTTTACCATTTAATATCTCACAAGATCCACAGTTTTTACGCCTCCGTCCCAGTGCACCACAGACCTAAAGACCGGATGTACTCGGAACTCTTCCTTGCCCTTTATATGTTGATTATTACAAGAGTTTTTGAGTTGCAGTAAAAAATAATAACAGAAAAAATACTTTCCCACCGCCACTGTTGTGTGGGAGAGGAAGATTTTGTGGATCCCAGAGTTTAAGCCCACTTTCTTATTTGGTTGGAGATCTATATTTTTTCTTTATTCTAGTCTTGTCTTTATTTATTCTCGGGTGTATCTGCTGAGCTGAAAATACTTTTTTTTTGGTACGGACCTTTTCGCAATTGGCTCTGGAAAGCCTTGATTGCTTAACCGGGCATTGGCGAGGCCAGAAGGGTCTCTCGCCGTGTTAACAATGAAGTAGCTTAATAAATAAGGGCGTCCCATAGTGGACTCGAACCTAGGCTTATAGGCGCTAGTAGTTGCTAAGCAAGTGGGTTCTTGTAGCATTGGATTGTTATTATTATTAGCGACGGTTTTTGCTACTTGCTCTGCGCGGTCGGGCGGGGTCAAAGGTCTCGGGGACCGACTACTTTAACCAGTATTATAAAAACCGGCCAAGTGCGTGTCGGACTACGCACAATGAAGGGTTCCGTAGTTGGAATTAAATTCATTATCCCAAGAACAAACTTAACATTATAGTTGAAAAACATGTTCTCCTATACATTCCAACAGTAAATGTAAGTTTGTACTCATACTATTGAGAGATTTACCATGTTATTTTATGACCACAAACTTCTTATAGATTTTCCTGTAATCTACAGGTATAGAACTATTTTCTGTATTTTTTTCTAAATTTTAGGCTCAGTAGTTTCGGAGATAAGGGGGGGGGGGAGGAAAGGTAAATTTTCGTCTATTTACTTAAATTACTTCAAAACTATTTATTTTAAAATTATAGAAAAATGTATTTGAGACCCTCATAGTAAGGCATTTCTTTTGATATGTCACACGGTACAGTTTACAAAACTTTTTTTTTAATTTTCTTATTTTCCCCCTAAAAGTGACTCTCATATTCAAAATTCATATATTTACTTTAGCCGTACATGTTTGGGTCACAGAAATCCATATGCATACCAAATTTCAAGTTAATCCCTTCATTAGATTCGGAGCAAATTGGCTGTGACAGACGGACAGACAGACAGACAGACACACGAGTGATCCTATAAGGGTTTCGTTTTTTCCTTTTGAGGTACGGAACCCTAAAAGTTGCTTTATATACTTGTACTATTATGTATTCTGTGGTATAAGTTAACATGAATTTTGTGTCAAAACTTGAACTTCGAGTCTTGTTATAAATGTCCACGTATGATAAGATATATATCTTACATACATACATTACATACCTTGATATCCTAAGTTCTTGCTTGTTAAAACTGCCTCAATGATTATACAATTACCAGCTTCTACCCACGACTTCATTCGCGTGGAAGTTTTACATGTTAAATTGTCATATAAGTCCCGAGTATCCTCTAGTATTATTAGATGTCTTATTGATATAATATCACGTAGCTTGGGCTCTGCGATAGGTTTTCCATGTCTCCTGCGCGTGTTTTTTCGAAACATTACACAAAACCGTCGAAACAAAGAGGCGTAGCATTACACAATTGTGTATGCAAACACAATGTTTTTGTTTTCCAAGCTGCACGAAAAACATTCTCCGCGCGGGGGAAGAATTTGTCTCATTTTCAACAGCCCGTCTTCCTCGTTAGAATTCATTACGATTACGACATCCCAGTAACTAAAAATATTTGAATACGCAGGAGACAGTTTGTGTATGAAAATAAATGCTTATGTGTAAGGTTTTTTGTGTAATGTTTCGCAAAAAGACGCGCAGGAGACGCGGCTTTAGTTACACAATATACAAAAACTAACAGCCCCATTTTAAAAGCTTAGCGTTCTTTCCAACTTTTTTTCATTTTGCTCGGTTTCTAAAGGTCGTACAGTCATGTTACTCCTATAATCTTCATCAAATTCATTGGGCTATCAAATGAAATAATAATTTTCCCAATTAAAAAATTTAAAAAAATTAAAATTTAAAACTTTTTATTTCAAAGAAACATTACATAGTTTTGTTTTGATCACACATCGCTTAATCTTAATACTGAAAGATTATGTGCGAGTGAGGCGTCTCGCTTGTTTACATTAAAATATTTTGTTATTATAATTAAATTATTTATGTATTTGTGAAAGATCTGGAGGAACTTTGTATTGATCCACTTTAATTTATTAATTTAATTAATTATTAATTAAATCTGACTACCAGATCCAGAGATTAGCGCATTCAAAAAAACAAACTCTTCAGCTTATTTATAATAGGTTTACCTATGAAATTGCCGTTTTGTATGAAAAAATTTAAACGAATTTTTTTCATGTATTTTTTATTTGTATTAATCGAAGTAATCACCCATGCAATCAATGCATCTTTGCCAACGCAGTGGCAGTTTATTGATGACCTTCTTAAAGAAATCAGCTGGTCGGGAGGCAACAAATTCTTCAAAGGCATTTTGTACTGCCTCTCGGGTATTGAATTTTTTTCCCGCCAAGAAGTTATCCAAATTCTGTAAAAAGTAGTAGTCTGTAGGCGCAAGGTCTGGTGAGTAGGGCGGATGACGGAGAGCTTCCAACCCCAGTTCTTGCAACTTGGAGACCGTCTGCTGTGCAGTATGAGGTCGCGCGTTGTCGTGCAGGAGCAGCGGAGACGAGCGATTGACCAATGCTGGTTGGAGATGTGCCAGCTTCTCCATCATTGTGTTCAGTTCTTCACAGTACACATCTGCAGTAATGCTCAGGCCGTTTGGTAAGAAGCTGTGATGAATCACACCGGCGCTAGACCACCAAACAGTGACCATCACTTTTCTAGGGGTAAGTTTTCGTTTAGGGCATTGTTTAGGTGCTGAACCAGGATCCAACCAACTTGCTGAGCGCTTGCAGTTATCAAACAGAATCCATTTTTCATCGCAGGTAACAATGCGGTTCAAAATTCCTCCATTTGTGTCTCTGTTGAGCAGTGCAAGGCACATCTCGACGCGTACTTCGCGGTGGCGATCATTGAGTTCGTGGGGCACCCATTTGTCAAGCTTTTTTACCTTGCCAATTTGACGCAAATGGACCAATATTGTTTTGACGCTAACGTCGAAAGCTGCTGCTAATTCAGCCGTAGATTGTGTATCATCAGCTTCCACAATCGCCTTTAATTCGTAATTGTCGACCAAAGTCTTCGGACGACCGCGAGGTTTATTTTTCAGGTCGAAATTTCCAGAACGGAGCGAGCAAACCAATAACAGGTGGTGCGTTGGTTTGTAGTGTTAGCTCCGTAAACGTCGTTGATGTTGCGTGCCGCTTGTGCCGCGTTGCTGCCACGACGGTACTCATATTCCATAATTACTCGAATTTTTAACGTATCCATGATGACGAAAAAGATTGAAATGCGATGAAAATGTAACACTAATCAATAAACAAATGACTACTTTTGGAAAAAAAATCCATGTTTTTAAAATAAAATTAATTTGAAATTAGAATTCTTAGCCAAACAAAAATTATTTTGATTTGAAATGGCCAGTACTGCAGAACGGCAATTTCATAGGTAAAGACCTAATATTAGTAGATGTATAAATTTTATAGATAAATCAGAGTTTATTTCCAGCAATAGATACCAATACCTGCAATAAGTTATTGATAATAATAAAATTCATGATATTAATAAGTAGTTAACAAACAACATTTTTTTATTAAAAAAACGGACGGAAAAACCGCCTTCATAATTTATTTTTCAAATATTTTCGCCATTATATTTACTCTTCTTGTGAGTTCTAACCAATCATATTAATTTCTCTTGTAACACCAGATCCAGTCACTATAGTACTCAAACAGTAGGCCAGTGGGTGACCGCAGGGCTTCGACCACACATGTGCGCAGGCGCATCACGCCTCATTACTCCCGCCTTTTTGTTTTAACACGAAGTTTAACCTGTGTGGTTTTAGAAGGTGGTGACCTGATGTCGTGTTTTGTTGTAAGAAAAAAAAAAGAATACAGGGTGTAATTTTAATCACCGTTGTTCTCTTAAGGGGTCATTGTACTCATCATTATGAACAACTTTTATTATGGGACCAGACCTGAAATCGCGAAAATCCAGCTGTTCCCTACATTTATGTTCGCATATTATAAATTAACTAGTCAGAATTTAGGGAACAGCTGATTTATTTTTCGCGATTTCAGCTTTGGTCCAATAGTAAAAGTTGTTCATAATGATGAGTACCATGAGTGGATAACGGTAATTAAAAGTATTGTTCAAGAGAACTAGGATTTCGCCATCTGACTACCCTGGTTTAGATAGAGACTCAAATGTTTGCCTAGGCAGTCAGATAAGATGCGAAAATTTAAAATGATGATGATTATGATAATGTTTTGGTGGAAGGATAAGTATCTATACTATTGTTTGGAAATTACACAAACTACAGACCGTTTCTTTCCGAGTTTGTTTCTTATCGTACGTGCAAATTAAATAATATAATTGGTGAAGATTAAGGTAGGTGGTAGGTAGGGAATCCAATCCCGCACTTTTTTTGCGTGATCAGTAATGCGGGATTACACATGCGGGATCCTTGGGACTAAAAAAAATGGAATTCGAAGAAAAATGGCCGACAATATGCTTCACACCGCGCGACTGTACTGTTGAACGAGACAACTAGGGTAACAGAAAAAGAATCGATACATGAGTAGTTTTGAGTAAACTCGATACTTTGGTTACGATCGCGATACCGAGAATTTTCGTACTCAATATTTCTGTTTCGATACTTTAATAAGCATCGATACTTTGCACTTTATTTGATTCACGAATTGGTCTAGATATCTCTAATGCAGGTACTTCCCGGTAAAATAAAATAACTTATGAAAAAATTAAATACACCATGTTTGGACGATATCTCATGGTGAGTGCAATTTCGTCATTATTCCAATGCAATAGTTAGTGATTTGTGGTAAATAAATACAATGAAAAAATAATTAAATATGAATGATGTACTTACGTAATATAGTGTATATTTCAGATAACACTTCATAAATTCATGAACATACCTAAAAAAACATACATACGAAAAAGAATGGATTGATGACCTCAATCCCGCATGCTTGCGGGATTGAGATTTTGATGCGGGATTGGATTCCCTAGTGGTAAGTATTAAAGATTTTTTTCATTATGCTATAAAAAATCTAGACTGGAACAAACACAATGTCACCTACCTACGACCTACATCTGTTGTAAATTTCTCACGATAAATTCTTTAGTTCACTCATTACCCTGCTAATTGAACTCATTAACCTGCTGAGATTTTGCACAAAAATCCTCCATATGGTAGTGATTTCGTGAGAAAGTGTAGCACTATCACAGAGAGAACGTTTTGTTACGAGTTTTTTTTTGCCCAGGACCAAAGTTATATGGTGAGCTCTTGAAAGGATAAAAATCAATTATATCTGAGGTCTAGAAATTAGTTTTGTATCATTAACATCATTTAAATCATTGATTTCTGATCAAGCCCTTCATAATTATGTAAGAAACTATTCGAAGATATTTAAAAGAGTCTGATGAGTAATTAAAAAAAATAGGATTTCTAATAATAAAATAAAAGTTAATAAAGAAAATGAAAGCACAAAACAGCAAGATCAGAGAAATTGTCTCTAAAAATTGATAATGAAACCATTTCAGATAAGTTAAAACTTGCTGCAATAATAGTCAATTTCTTTACGAACATTTCAATAGAGGTTACAAAATCTCCCCCCTCATCATAAACTGATTCTCTTCTCAAAGAAAACTTCAATAAGGACATTCCAAGTTTTGAATTCAAGCCCATTTCTATTGTCACTATTAAAAAAGCATTCAAAATTCGCAACATAAAAAAACACTGAAAACATAAGGGGGATTTTCGTTAAGGATTTTGGAGATATCATTGACACAACTGCACCTGTCCTAACATATAGGCATATTTAAGTAACTAATGTTTAGACGGCGGTACGCTTGAAACCTGATAAAGTAGTAAATTTTCTAATCGGTTAGTAAAAGTGATCCCTCTAATTATAAACCACTAAATCATGCAGTGCTGTCAAAAAAAAAAAAGAAAATGTGCTCAGAAATAAATAAATATTATTATTATATTATTATCATTGAGTAAAATCTATGAAAAAATTATGCTAGATGTTGTCACATTTTAACTCAAATGGGATTTTACATAACTAGTCGAAAGTTTGGTTTCACGAAAGGTAGGTTGACGACTGACGCAGGAATAAAACTGATCAGTCACATTTTGGATTCCTGGGAGAAGTCCCAGGATGCAATTCACATTTTCTGCGACCTCTCAAAAGCATTTGACTTCGTCGACTACAATACACTGATCTGTAAATTACACAACTGCGGAATTCGTGGACAAGTTGCTGAAATGCTGATCTTGTTCTTTCCTACACATCAAACTGGCAGCAAAAAGTAAACGTTAATGGAGCGACGTCCTCGGGGTCTCCAGTTAAGATGGGCGTGCCTCAAGGTTAAATTCTTGGTTCTTTCCTATTTCTAATTTACATTAATGACCTTCCTTAAATGATGGCTAACTTATCGGATATAATTCTATTAGCTGATGAAACTTCGTTTTATTTTTTAAAGTACCTGGTCGACCGAGCTCCACTCGAGTAAACATAGAGAAAACTAATTTTCCCAGAAGTGAGACCTAGCTAGATCAGTTCTTCGCCCCCGTTAACACCTAAATTGCAACTTTCATCGAAAACGTTAGAGTCGTTTTCGAGAATGTCATTTTAATAATAGAAAAGATAGACTTGTCAACGACAGTCTGGCTGTTCTTTCGAAATGGTTTGCAGCAAATAATCTTTTCCATAATGCGAACAAACCTAAATGCTAATAGGTAAAAATAAGTAGGTTGGTACAAATAAGTTTCATAGATTTTAGACACAAAAATCTGAAAAAGGTTTTGACCTACATCTGCCGTAAAATTCTCACGAAAAACACTCAAAATTCCTTACCTATGCAAATTACACGATAAATTGAACACCTAATTAACCGATCAGCTGAGATTTTGCAAAAAAAAACACGCATCTGGACATCTTGAATGAAAAATAATATAAAGGGCGGGAAAAGTGACAGTTGTGAGTCGACCGCAAAGGCAGCAGTTGGAAGGCTTCTCGCGCATGCGCGGACAGGTGGCGTGCAATTGGTCGAAACTTGAATGTGGAATCGCCAATTGTTTCGATTGTAAGTAGGTATGTTTACGAATATAGAGGTAAAGTAGATGGTAGGCTCCCTAGATCCACTATATTAGCTATTATCTTCCTGCATGTTTTTTATGCCTTTTCAACCATGTTTGAATTCATTCATAAGTTTTAGTAGCTTAGGGTGTAGGCACCCATGTGTCAATATTCGTACATATGACGAAATTAATTACAAAAAAGGTAGTTCCTACTTGCCAGAGAAGCATGTCAAAATTGCTTTTTAAAAGTAATAGGTTTTGTAAAGAATCAGTTTTTGCTTTTTTTGCAAAAATGTACTACAATTGGTGAAGTAAAACTTTTTTTTATAAAGATAAGGATACAATTTTGAAGTGTTCTCATTTCAAGAGGAAGTAAAATGATGAGAGCTCGTCTTAGAAAATAGATATTTCCACTTATTGAATTTTTACTGTTATAATTTTTTTTACCTACTAAGTTAGTCCTTGTCACAATTTCTTCAACAAGACTAATGATGATGACGTTATATGGTTCCAACAATATATTTTAATTTAAAGTGAACGTAGCGTTAACAAAGGTATACGTTACAAAAGGGCGTATCAAATGGAGACTTCCCATAATATCCTAAACAAGGTTTCACGGCCGGAAGTTAGCAGAATTTGTAAGATATCGCGCTTCCGGGTAGTTCATAATATTGTCGCATAACATACTACACTTCAATAGTCTTGATATTTTTGGGTTTATTTAATTCTTCACGGATAGAACTAGATTTGGGCTTGATTTCGCCTTTTGACGACATTATCTGAAATATTCCAATGCCACTGGAACAAGCGAACCCGATAACGGTGTTAGATTAAAAAGGAATAAGTACACAAAAGCTTTATATAACTCTATTAGCAGTAATTAAAGACCTAGAGTTCCAATTATTGAGCTTAGATCATCATTTTTGGCTAAGCTTATAAGGTTCATATTTTAGAACCATCTCATTTTCTGAAACATGGATTGTCTAAGAGAATCTAACCTATCCGAGGCAAGGTACAAATTTTTTCACAAATTTATAACTTACAACAAAACTATCAAGTCGTCTCCATCGGAAGCTACATGTCCATCGAGACATCTCAACAGCGGACGTCCAGCCATGAGCAGTTTGCATGCGCCACTGAACCGGACATCGCCAGCAACGCAAAAAATGGCAAAGAACTGCAATATTATGATACTTAAATTGTAATCCTTATTATTTTTGTAGATATTTTGCAGTGGCTTCAATGAGCAGAAAATAGATTTAAAATATCATAAACAAAACTGAAAATGAAAGGAAGCCTGCATGCACGATACTTACTGAATTAAAGCTATTATAAATAATGTGTACCAAATAAATGAATGCCAAAGACATTTTATACCAATTAACACTGGATGTATGAAATCGCGGCAGGTCACGGGAACAATCTGCGACTCCCACATATGGGGAAGATTTACAAAGCAATGGTTAGACCTGTATGTCTTGATGGATCAGAATGTTGGGCCACAAAAGGAATTAATGAAAGGCTGAGATGAGAATGCTAAGAGGGATATATGTGTGGTGTTACACGAATGGATAGAATAAGAAATGAGTTTATAAGAGGAAGTCTGAAAGTGACACCGGTGCGGTGACTGAAAAGTTGTGCGGAAATCAGTGATGCGGATTAACAAAGCAATGGTTAGACCTGTATGTCTTGATGGATCAGAATGTTGGGCCACAAAAGGAATTAATGAAAGGCTGAGATGAGAATGCTAAGAGGGATATATGTGTGGTGTTACACGAATGGATAGAATAAGAAATGAGTTTATAAGAGGAAGTCTGAAAGTGACACCGGTGCAGTGACTGAAAAGTTGTGCGGAAATCAGTGATGCGGAGGAATGAGGAAAATGTCATGAGCAAAGTTTGGAGTATGAATGTGGATGACTATACGAGTAGGGGAAGACAAAAGAAACGATGGATGGACTGTGTGAAAGATGATATGGCTAGAAAGGGGGTGACTACCGAGATGACGAATAATAGAGAAGTATGGAAGAAAAAGACATGTTGCGCTGACCCCAAAGAAATTGCTAACTGGGATTTCCAAAGGCGGTGATGATCAACCTGGTGGAGGTTTTTTTTTTTATTCAAATTGAAAGGGCTTTGTCGCACATGCGATTATGCCACCCTGGTTGGCTTAACAAAATCATATTATATTTAACATACTCTTAACATAGCTAGTTTGTAAAGTATTCTAGCTGCATCAGAAAGTGGCGCAGCTAGAACATAACACAGAAATCAGGGCCGTTACCACTGGACCACCACTGCTCACTATACCTACTTGCCTTGCCTATATTACTTGGTTCTGGCACAGATAATATAATGCTAGCGCTCTGATAACCCTAAAAAGCGTGACATAACTTTTTTCTCCACACATAATTGCTAATCTCTTCCTCGCCGTCGCCACTTTGGCCTGCCCTAACAAGGCTTAAAGTAAGCGGCGACATCTAAGTTTTTGTCAAATTAGCCACATTGGCTATATTTAGCCGCTCCGGCTATACTTAGTAGCCATAAGGCTATAATTTTCGACTTTACGGTTTCTGACTAATGCTTGCGAAACTCTAATTGAATTAGAAGGTTTGGGTGTAATGGGGTGTTGCGGTTTCCAAGTTCGAATTGTAATGTCGAACCGAGAGATATTTCAGCACGCTTAGCATGACGACGTTTTGTCGACGGAAGAATAGACAAAACTACACTTTGCCATGCTTAGACGCGTAGAATGCGTACAAACATTTCTACTATCTACCATTTTGTCTATTCTTCCGTCGACAAAACTCGTTTCTATGGCGGTCATGCTAAGCGTGCTGTTGAATTAAGCCGTACTTTTGTGCACTCTCTATATTTGTGTAAGTACCTATTTTTGCTCTATTAATGAGTTTAAGTATTTAAATAAATATTTAAGATGCAGATAAATGGCAACGGCCTTCAGTGGTTAGCTTGCGTGTTTTGTGCTGCGCTCACGCAACGCGTTACACGTCTAACCAGTAATAGTAGGAATCGCCCATCAAGGAGCGCTGTCCCAAATTAGACGCATTAGTAATTTATTATACATAAAATAAAAAGTATTATACTAAAACAAGTATACTTAAAGATAAATAATTAAATTATCTTTAAAATGGTGAAGGTATCATAAAAAAAACCGGTCAAGAGCGAGTCGGACTCGCGCACCGACGCGACGGTTCCGTTCCGATTTCTGAAAGTGTGCGTGTGTGTGAAAAGTGTGCTATTTAGAGACATCGTTTTATTTTTACTGTAATCTTTTTCATAAACTTCTGTCACATAGAATAATTTCAGATTTTTATCTTTGCAAACTTCGGAGATTGGGGGGGGGGTGGGGGGGTAACGGTATTTCTTTACGTTTTTCATCAAAACACGAAAACTATGGGGCCTAAAAAAAATAAAAAAATGTTTGAGAATATGCAAACAGCGTTCTTTCAAATGATACCCCACATGTCCTAGTAGCCCAACTTTGAATTTTTAAGACTCCCTTTCAGTTCCTGTTACAAAAAAATATAAATATTTTTACTTTTTGCTTACTTGTAAAATAGTTGGTTAAAAGTCATCAAAAACTGTTCCAAATTTCAAGTTGATAGCATTAGTAGTTCTTGTGATATCCAGCTGTGACAGACAGACAGACAGACTGAGTCACACCAAAAGGGTTCCTTTTTTACCATTTTGGTACGGAACCCTAATACGCTCAATAGTTTTTGCGTGATTCTCAGTATAGCCGCGTTTATATTCACTTAATAAGTTATTTAGAAAATGCTCCAATTTAGCATACTTACATATTTTCCTTAACACAATTCGTTTAGTTTTTAAATTAATATTTATTAATATGATTTGATTTCTTTGCCTAGGCATATCTTACGTTAACCACTTAGTATTTTTTTCTTTCAATAACGCCTATTTGCTACCTAATGTGCATTGAATTCTAGAAAAATAAATGTAGAAAAATAAAAGAAAAAAATTATAGGCACTATAATAAAGTCTTAGAATGATTGACACTATCGACATTCGATAAGATACATTTCTGAGCTTTTCGAACTTTTTATAAAACGTCAGCGATATTCGAAATGCACCCTATTGGGCACGTCGACAGGTTGATCGCGATTTGATGACAAGTTTCGGTTCTTTTTTGCGAAAACCTCTAATTCACTAATAGAATTTAATTTAGTGCAATTTTGCGAGCGATTATATGCGATTTGTGATATTAGGTTAATTCATTAGAACTTCCTGTATTTGATAGGACAGAAAAAATATTTGGCATTAGGAAACTCAATTATATTTTGGCGATCAAGAAGTTCGTAGGTTTTAAATATTATTTTTTGACTGAGTTTGTTAATTAATATTCTAGTCAAAACTAAAATTAAATGCTAAACAATTTATCTAATACTAAAATAATAAAAAATAAAAAACATTTATTTGTCAATTAAAGAAATACATTAAAAACATAACAGACACTCAAAATCCCAATATTACATAATGTTCGCCGGTTCTATGACGAAATAAATAAATACTATTTTATATGGCTACTTCAATTTTGGTTTTTCAATTTAAATTCTATACCAGTTAATAATCATCAAATACAAGTAAGTACTAAATTCAAGTTTTTTTTTTCACATTTTTTCTTTGAGGTTTTGGTATCAACTCCATAAAAATCACCCATTGCCCCATTTTCGAGTACTACATCAAAATAACAATGTAGCCGCATTGGGGTCAAAAAGGCCCCTTCAAATTTAGTCATAAATTGACCACACCACGCCCGCAGCAGAATAATATGATATAGTGTGATTTTTTGCCACTGCCCGCTAAGTTACAATTTATGATTTTATTTGGAAGCGCGAGGCAAAAAGTTAATCGATGGGTCAAGGGGAGCCCTTGAGTTGGCTAAGGGTTGACGGATTTTTTTAACCTGTGCTCATTTTTGGAATGTCTTTGTGGGAAAAAATCGAATACAATTTTAATCCTGAAGTCAAAGCTGTGATGCGAAAAGTTTTACAAAACTGCCAAAATGTTTTATTTTTATTCAATATTTTAAAAGGCCTAAGTATAGATATTGTATTAGTTACATGTTACTGTTTGACTTGCACCTTCAACGTCCCTATGTTGATTACGAAGAAGGGCATACCTTCTTCGTAATCAACATCAAAGAATATTGTTGTGTCTTGTGTTTCAAAGACCACCATTTGATTGCGTGTCATTTAAAGTTCAATCAATAACAAAACAGCATTTTTCAATACTCCTCCGGAATGTGTAACGTCAAAATTTTGCTCAACTTAATTACAAAAGATTTAATATCTATAATTAAACAAAATGCTACCATTAGGTAGAAATTGAAATAAATCCATAGATCTAGGGGTGGCACCAACCCGCCTACGCATCAGAAAAGTAAAAAAAAAAACATTTATTTTGATGTTTAGCAAAATACCCACCACATAATTACTAGATGCATTTTTAAGGTATAATTAAAAGTATATTTAGTGCGAAAGCTCAATAGAGCGATAAATCGATGTTTCTAATTCCATTGTGTTTTTTTTTCTTTTTGCATTGTATTTTGGCGAGCATTTTACCACCTACATTGTCAAGAGATTTAGCGGGGTTTTGATGTTCAGCTGTCAATCAATGTCTTTTAAAAAGCGGCTTTAATTTTTAGTCTTGTATTGCTATAATATTATTATAATTTTATAAATTATAATTGTAGCAAGAAATAGTCAACAATTTTTTTAGCAAAATACAATGCATGATCATAAACTTATATGTGCATGCTCTTAAAAATTATTTCACAACTTTGGGATCCATTAACTTTTATCAAGGTACCATAGACACATTTCGAGGGAACGCTATCTACCATTTGTAGACTCTAAATCACTTACGGGCTGGCTTTAGGTACTAGCTAGCTTACTGGCTTAGCTTGATAGTTAATTTTATCTATAACAAAAACTGAACAACCAAATAAAAATAATAAAACGGAACGAAACAAAATCGAAAGTCCATCTCAATTAAACGGTTAGCCGCATAAAAAAGTGTCGCTTCGTTAAAAAGACTGACCATTCTCACTTTTTCTGTCCAAAAGTACCAATAAAACCAAATTTATTGTGTCCATACAAATTAAGTGCCTTGACAATTCACTGATCTTCACTTTGAGTGACAAAGGGCACAGCTTTTATAAATTAAACTTTATTTCAGAGTCGGAAAGTTTAGTTTTCATTGTTTTTATTTGTCAATATGAGGTTAACAAAAGTGCCTACTTATCTATTAACTGATTTGAAATGGCTTCAAAAGCTTTGTAAAGTGATAGGAGACATCTTTATTAACATCAGACAGTTTGTCACCGATTTTAGTGGCTTGACCGATTTGCTACTTAAAAGGTGTAAAAAGTTACGCCTTTTTTGTCGGAACGCGTGACGCCTAACGATATTGGAAGAGTATTTGCTAAGTTCAACTAAAAGCCACGTGGTTAGCTCTTAAGCCTAGTAAAACTATTTTTTTCTTTCTTTCTTGATTGTAATACTCAAGAAAGAAAGAAAAAAATTATTGTTGACAGTAAAAATGATTATCTTATTTTAGGATAAATTGCTCAAAACAATTATTTTACGCCATTCTTTTGTGGGGCTTTCGGCTGATCGTTCTTACCTATGATACTCGTACCTACTTACAGTAGTACTCAACTAATATGGCTTATCGATGTACCTGCGCAGAAGATGAATTTTCAAAGCGCGGGAAATGCTATTGACCAATCGGCACGCTCCACGCTTTTTCCTGTACCGCTATTGGTCGCAGCTGCCGCCATTTTAGCGCGCGCCGCCATACTTGCGAGTGAGATGGAACTAACAGCTGCAGTGTATTATGAACCTTATAGTAGTGATCTAAGGTTGATTGTAAGTTTTAAGCAATCTCGTTAATCTTCGGGGCCATACTTTCTTTTCTGCGCGAACGAAGATTCACGACGCGCCTTATTAGTTGAGTACTACTGTACTGAAAGCTTAGGTCAAAATTCTTAGCCTGGAATCATGGAAAACCAAGTTTGTCAATAGGTAAGTGTAAATACAGCAAAGCAATACGCAATAAAGCAACCTGTTACGTTCCATTTTTCATAAGCCGCGGCTTATGAAACATCGTAATAAAAAAACCGTAATCGCTCCATTTCTAAAAACAAAAGCGATTAGGTAGATTCTGCTCTAAATTCCCCGAAGCTAAAAAGTAATAAACCTTTTTAGCGACATTAAAAAAAGCGGAACCAAATAGTTTTTTCGCCAAATTTTTATGGGTTATTAAAACAAATTAACGTCACACAGTTTAGTAAAGAAAAAAGGAGATATTTATTAGTTTCCTAAACAATAAAATTAGTTACTATCGCTAAATCTAAATGGTGGCTGTGAAATACTGACTACTACCGTATAGATGTGTCGTTAAGATATTTTTTAGTAGACAGTATAAAAAACTGCAATTATTGTAGGTGTCTTTGACTTTCTTTCGCGAAAAAATGTTGACTACTGATCCAAAAAACCAAAATCCATTGCGTGCCGTGCTTGCGTTGTGGATGTGGCCACTCAGCTTCAGCAACCAGTGGACGCTCAGCTTTTATGTTTTTTTTTTGTCAAATGTTATTGAGTCATTTTTGGAAAAGTATTATTTGAGCTAAAATCAAAGTGAGTCCGTGAAAACCCTAGTAAGCAACTCTTTTTCTTCAATAACGATAAGCTTAGAAAAAAAAAAACTCTTTTTGTTGCGCGATAAAATATCTTATAGTCGTTTACATTCTCGAGAGCTCGTGGCTAAGTAATAACAGCCGCACGGGTCGATCCGTCAGGTTAAGCTACGCTTGCCGGGGTTGGTCAGTGGATGGGTGACCATCTTTACACACCGAGACTCCTCCGTGCCTCGGAAAGCACGTTAAGCCGTTGGTCCGGCTGTTATTCGTCGATCTTTGACAGTCGTTACGGGTCGTCAGAAGCCCGAAAGTCTGACAACCACTCTTACCAAGGTGTATCGTATTACCCAGTAACTGGGTTGTGGAGGTCAGATAGGCAGTCGCTCCACATAAAATACTGGTATTCAGCTGCATCCGGTTAGACTGGAAGCCTACCCCAACATAGTTGGGAAAAGGCTAGGCAGATAGATAGATAGATAGTCGTTTACATTCACCACATTTACAATTATGAAACCGTGGATTATTTATTTAGTTACAATATAAAGAACTTAAACCTATTTTATTCAAATTAGATTATAATATCTCCGTGAAAAGGCTCTTACAGACAGAGGCGATATCGCGTCGCGACGCGATATTTTTCTACGGATATAATATCGAAATATCGCGTCGCGACCGCGATATCGCCTCTGTCTGTAAGAGCCTAAATACGGTATGAAAGCAACAAGAAATGTTAGACCGATCCTTTACCAACATGATGTTCGAATTAAACATTGTTTGCGGCCACACAAGTGAAGTCATAAAACATTATGTTGGGGGGCGGAGCGCCCGGGCTCTGCCCCACGCGCCGTTACAAATGATACACACGTGCGGCACTTTTGTTGCTAATTTATGGCATTTGTTGTGGATTATTATTGAAATTGATCTACTTAGTAAGTTTTGAGTTTGAACTTAGCCGAACTGCACAAATCGCATGATTCTGATATCACCTTTGTGACATGGGATAATTACGACAACTGTTAGATAATACGGGCTGGTATCCGCAACTCCACGTCAATGTGCGTATTTTGCGTATGGATGGGAACTGTTAAGATGCAGTGGGAATTCCTTCCTTATTCCTTGTCTACATTATATAGGGACCTCTGTGCAAAATTTCAGCTTTCTAGGTCCAAGGGTTTGGGCTGGGCGTTGAGTTGAGTTGAGTCAGTCAATCAGTCAGTCAGGACTTCTCTTTTTATTTATATAGATACTCGTAGATACCGGTTTTACCTTATAGCTGATGACCAAGTTTCTTACCTGGCCATACTCTCTACAAGATGCCTCAAAATGGGAGAATAGAAACTCAGTGTCGTGGTCTTCAGAATGCTGTTGTTACTGGGCCGGGTTCTAGTTACTGATGATGCGTTTTTTTTCGGATGAAGTTTGATTAAAGTTGAATAATTAAACATAGTTTATGAGTTGAAATCTTCTGAATTATGAGGAAAACCATTTTCCTGTAATTTCTGATTGAGCATATCCACTAACTCTTTTATTACTGAGAAATCATAAAAAAGGCCTACAATTCTTCTAAATTATCATCATAAGACACGTGCTTAACCTATACTTCACCCCAAAAAATCCTCCAGCCAGCGCACATGATCAGTTTACATTCAAACACAAGTAAAAATAAATAGACCCACCCTTAAGCCTTGGATCGCGGCGGCCGTCACAAAGGGATGCGCACGAGTCCATATGTCGCGTGCCCTCGTTAAGGGTGGCTGTTGGAAATCTATCGGCTTTTTTTTTCTATTTTCTTGGTAGTAATAGAACATAAGGGGTGAAATGTATTTTAGATTAGATATTTGGTTAGGGTTGAAATGGCCTGGAAGTTTCGCTATAATGTTCTTGTGTAATTGTCTTCTGTTTTGGACATGATTCTTTTGTATCTCATTTTCAGGAAATGTTTTCATTTTAATATGGATAGGCCTGAACCTGAAATAATATTAATAGAGGCCTGAAACCCTCTAGAAACACGTTTTCGTAGTCAGCGATTTCATAGTAAATCTGTAAAAAAGGACCCTAATTTAAAAAGAAACAAACATAAGTGGTTAGCTACTAGATATTATGAGCATCCTGCACAACTTGTTAAACCTTGAAATCTTAAATCACGCACAATGTTAAAAGGAAGCTATTTATTCCAAACTTTTTTCAGTACTTCTCTAAAATTATCATGGCAACAATCTTGTGTTAACCCCAAAATGGTTAAGTTTTACCCATAATCCATATGTTGTTTCGGAAACCGATTATCGTTCCAATATCCTGTTTATACATTCATTCGAATTTTCGAATTATGCTCGAATTCGCGCCAAAGCCTACCCTACTTCCGGCGCCCGCGCACGTGTCCTACGCACCAAACAATACACTTTTTTGCGATACGACATTCAAATGATAGTACTACCAACTAATGAATCCTATTCGTATCCCTTTCTTTTCCATCCTACATCTGCTAAGTACGAAAAAGAGGGAAGATATGACAGTTGGCTTCGTATGGCGTCTGCCGCGGCCATATGTTGCTTGAGGTTTCGAAAATTACCCTCAGTTCATTTTCAAAATGGCGATATTTACATCCGTCAGTTTTGTCTATTCATCACAGTTTGTACGACACGCACACCTTTAATCGGGATGACGGACCTTGTAAAATTGTGAGGGATTTGAAAACTTGTGGAGTAAGTAGTGAAAGAATTTATGTAGGTAAAGTGCCAAGTAATTATAGGCGACTTGAAAGAGACAGATCTTCATGCTTCAATGTTGACTTAGGACATTCAAGGCAATAATTTGTTGTGTAAATAATTTGTATAAGATAGTTCCATGCTGCATCACTGTCTAATTTGATGCAAGATCATTAAAAACAACTTCTGAGGCAAAAAACAACTTCTAAGGCAAAATTGGGCAACGAAAGATTTCCTTAAAGATACTAGGAGATTTTTACTTAATTGCTTGTAGCCATGGATGTATAAAATAGATCAATGCTTGTAGCCTACCATATAACAGTTTCGATTTTACCAGCAAAGGGTCATTCAATTTTCAATCCAAGTAGGTAAGTGCGAGGAAAAAGTGCAAAAGCCTTATCCACCACAATTACCTGAAATAAGCATAAGCAATGTTCCCACTGCTGGGACACAGGCATCCTCTCGGCGAGAGGTAGTGGGCCGTATTTCATCAAGCGGGACCTGTGCGGGTTGGTAGATGTCACATGTCTTCGAATTTTTTTACGATGTTTTCCTTCTCCCTTTTAAAAGCAGCAGTGATAAAGTAATTTACACAAAGTAAAGCGCCTGTCAGGGTTCGAACCTACGACCTACAACTCGTAAGTCGCGGCCGTTACCACTGGACCACCACTGCTTTTTGACTGAGATAAGTCAAAGTCAAATAATTTATTTAAAATAGGCACAATTAAGGCACTTTTGAACGTCAAACTTTAGAAAATAGAATTTATTCTAGGTGGCCCTTCCAAAAAGTACCTAGTATCGTATGGAGAAGAATGGGCAAGGAATTACAGAAGTAATAAACAATTCAGAACTTTAAACTAATAAAAAAAACTCATTCAAATCAACAGTATTCTTCAAAACCCTATTCATAATTTATTCTATTATTTGATCCATAACCAATCAAACATAATGTTGCCACCGCAACGTAGGTACAATTATTTTCAACCCTTGAATGGTTCCGATCGAATTGAAAATTACTCGCTCGTGTCAATGCACAGTTATTGGTAGAAAATAGAAAAAACTTTTTAAAAAAATATTTTGTAAAAAAAGAGGAAGGATTATTATAATTATTAAAATTATTGATGATTTTTGTTTGTTTTCGTGACTTGATGGGCTACTTAGATTTTTTGTTTTAACCGTTACTATAAGGCGTAACGTTTTTGGATTTTTTACGCATGTGAATTAGGACAGTGCGTGTAACATAGAATATTGGTCTCGTCTTTAGTGATGCTCGATCCATCAGGTTAAGCTACGCTTGCTGGGTTTGGTCCGTAGAGGTTGACAATCTTTACATACCGAGACTCTTCTGTGCCTTGGAAAGCACGTTGAGCTGTTAAGGTCCTGGCTGTCATTCGTGGTTATTTGACAGTCGTTACGGGTCGTCAGAAGCCCGAAAGTCTGAAAACCAGTCTGACCAAGGGGTATCGTATTATTAACCAGTAACTGGGTTGTGGAGGTAAGATAGGCAGTCACTCTATGTAAATACTGGTATTCAGCTGTATTTGGTTAGACTGGAAGCAGACCCCAAAACGTAGTTGGGAAAAGGCTAGGCAGATTGATACTTTTAATGTTTTACAATAATAATAATATTAAGAAAGCGCCAACTGATGTACCCACGTACGGTGTTTATTGTCTGAATCGTATGGAACATAAAAGTCATAAAAATAATTGCAATAGTAATACTAGCTAATAATTTTCAAAATACAGGTAAATCAATCTGCCTATCCTTTTCTCAACTCTGTTGGGGTCGGCTGCCAGTCGGAGCGACTGCCTATCTGACCTCGACTACACAATTACTGGGTAATGCGATACCCCTTGGTAAACTTCTGGCGACCCGTAACAACTGTCAAATATCCACGAATGACAGCCGGGACCAATGACTTAGCGTGCTTTCTGAGGCACGGAGGAGTCTTAGTATGTAAAAATGGTCACCCATCGACGGACCACCCTCGGCAAGCGTAGCTTAACCTGATGGATCGACCCGTACACCCGTTATTACTTAGCCACGAGCTCCACTCAAATTACTAAAGTTAGAGAAACAAAACAGAAATGTTGTACCTTTGGCTAACCCTAAAGTATTACAGGAAATTTCGTCATCGGCACTTCTATACTTTTTTATAATAATTGCACCCTTTAATCAAATATTTATTCAACAATCACAATATCCTCACAATAAAATGGGTAACTTAACGTCTTTTAAACTATACATAAACTTAAGGAGAAAGTTAAAAAAAGGCTATAATTTAGTAAACTTTAAACAAAGTACTTTAATTTCTCGAAAAAAGTATCATCAAGGTGAACAAAAAAAGGTGATCAACTGGATCAAAGGTCCTGATGTGGCTAAATAGGAGATCGTTACAGGACGAAGCGCGAACTAAGTATAGTTCACTAAATGGATGTTTAACCCTTCGGTGTGTTTTGAGTCTCTAACGTCAAAGTTTGATGTGGTTTGCGTTTGAAGTTACATGGAATACGGAGCTTCTTTGAAGCTTAGTTTCTTTTTCTGCTGTACAATAACTAAAAGTGTTTGTTACCTATTAAAAAATAGGTCAGCATAAACGAGTGACCATTACCATTTTATAGAAAATGATAATGGTCACTTGTTTCTGAGAGTTAGAGAAAAGGATCGATGTGTAGGTACTTATTTTTTATTTTTTTATCTAGTAATGAAAAGTTTGTTGGAGGTAGAGAAAAGGATCGATGTGTAGGTACTTATTTTTATTTTTTTTATATGTACTTACCTAATATTTTTTTTTATACAGGGTGGAATTTTGTAATGCCACCTGGAGGGAAAGTACTCTTAATACTGCAGATAGAAAATTTTACTCAAAGAAGACATTCCTTTATTTTTGAATAGAAAGCAAACTGCATTCAAAGATTTTCGAAAATTCTCCTCTTGCATTAAATCAAACTGTTCTTGATAAGCCATTTTCACCGTGAGACAAAATGTGAAACGAGTTGTAAAAACAATCAAATGTGAATAACAAATAAGTATGACAATCTAATTTTCAAATTTTAATCTGACATTCCATATTTAAATGACCTCATACACGCAGCTACGAGTATGTCGCAAAGTCTGCATTACAAAAGATGGATGTTAGTTAAAGAGCTTTAACTTGACTCATTGAATTTGTAACTTCAGATTTCCTGGTTTTCCTTTTAATTTATCATGTTTGTTAGAGAGATTTCATCCTTATAATTGACCCTAACAATCGATGCAATAAAAGTACAGGGTATAATTTTTTCAGATTTTAGTCGGTTCGATTCCCGGGTGTGGGAGAAGAGAATTTTCGAAAATCTTTGAATGCAGTTTGCTTTCTATTCAAAAATAAAGGAATTTTTCCTTTGAGTAAAATTTTCTATCTGCAGTATTAAGTGTACTTTCCCTCCAGGTGACATGACAACATTCCACCCTGTATATAAAAAAAAATTAAAATAACTTTTCATTACTATCACCGAAGAACTCAAACCTTGACTTAACGTTAACGCAAACCCCAAAATCAAAGTTAAACCAGTTAAATCATTACCCCGAATCAAAAGTGGATGAAGTCATTTAAAAGCAAAAATCCCGTGTTTGTTTAGCATTAAATATTATAATAGGGGCCTAAACGGCCCTCCGATGGTAAATAAAGGGTTGACTCCGAATTTATTAAGTCAACATTTGGATGTTTTTTCGACAAATATTTGGCTATTACATTTTTGATGTGTAAATAAATATAGCGAAGAGATTGGGTTGAAAATAATATGGTTTTACTGTTATTTTATGAGTTAATCAGTTTTTTTTAATGTAATTTATTCTAAACTATCACAGACCAAGCCGAAAATGAGCTTTTGATGTAGGTAAAGTTTTCTTGGTATACAGACCTTCCTAAATCTTAATTGATCATTTTTCTATGCAAAGAATGCGCAAAAATCCTTTATAAACAATAATAATATAATATTTCCAACGCCAATCACTCACCACCAAAATTTCAGCGCCGAAATCAAAAGTGGCATAACTCAAAAAATTGCAATATCCATCAATTTTCTGGACACGGTAGCGCGACATCCCGTGGTGTGGCCAGTGTCGGCTACCGCGGGGTTGCTACAATAGAAAAAAATCGATTGATTTGCGAAAAAAAATGGCGGACCTTTTCACTTTCTGAGCTTTCGATTTAGCACGCCCACTCAGCGGACGCATCGTGATGTTGTTAACCTTGGTGTTTTTTTTTTTTTTTTTTGTAGATGTCTGTTTAAACTTTGGCGTATATTTTTATGCAATAGTATTGTGTGAGTAGTTTTCAACATAACCCAGCTCCCAGCTAGTCTGTTAAAACCTTAGATTAAACAAAAAACAAGAATTGTCACCCATTTGCCAAGTATTAGGCATTACTGCAACTTTCCTAACTTCCAATCAACGGAAAACAGTTGCTTCAAATATTTTACCTTGTAATTTACTTTACTTCAAAATCACTACATATAACAAATACGTGGCGGCTGCTTCACAAACAGAAACGAAGCTATTATCAAACACAGTGATAATATTTACAAATGACAAGCAATAAGGATAATTCGCATTTTTATATAATATTATGATCTCCCACGGCGCCGCAGAGAAATCACAGGAAATCCTGATTAAGTCATTATTACAGTAGTCACTTATGTGTGACAATCAACGCTGCATTGTTAAATCTCCATCACTCCATCTTGTTTGTACCAAGTCATTTGCAAGAGATTTTTATGACACAGCTAATGATGATTTGTGATGACACTAAAAAACCTATACAGTGAAAATGCTCCTAGATGTTCATATAAGCTAGATGAGTGCACATGTAGATGTTGACATCGGATGTATCTGATCGGCTGTCAAAATCTATGTGTGAACGTGTGATTTTGAACCGAAGTCGCTGCGTGTCTACCTAGCCTAGATGACACTTTTAACCTAGGCAACTGCCCCATCTGTATGACCATTAAAAAGTCAACTTGAACACAGTGTCTCATACCACCTACAACGTAAATGACTCAGTAGGTGGCTTTCATCGAGCCTCAATTAGGGCAAATTCTTACATAAAAATAAGTCAATTAATAAAAAAAGTTCCCAATCAATTGAATAAAAAACCTTTTTTTACTTTGGCAACCGCGAATAATGACACCACGGGTCGTCCGTGTTCTTTTTGAATTTCGAACAATGGCATCCAGCAGTTCGCGCCCAAAGAATGACATTTAAAGAAAAATAGATAAATTAGAAAAAATATGCTTTTATACTTATGCGAGTTGTGATACGGGCTACTGAATTTACAGATTAATTACTTAAATAATTTAAATTAAATTAATGGACAGTGTGTGTCGATTTCGGAGACTTTCTGTAATTCGATGAATTCGAAACTTATTCGTTGTTTTATAGATTTTTAGAAAAAAATATTCTGAATTTAATTAATTAAGATAAATTACCTACATTCTACTGGTTAAGCCATTATATAATATTTCTCTCGTCTGCTATTTATTTCTCTGAGCTGTGCTCATCCCCCTGAAAAATGAGCAAAAATCCTTTTTGATAAGAACTTACAAAATGGCGGACCTTCATACCGAAAATAGAAAAACTTGTACTTTGTCACTACGTCAGGAATGAGTGACCACTGAGTGCCATACTGACATCTCATACAAGAAAACAGGAAATTATTAAGCACCCAAAATTATCAAAAAGCATCAAATAAATTAAAATGTAGGTAGCGCAGAATTCAGGAAGAAACCTTATCAACCGTGCCAATGTGGGCACGTGTTGGAGGAAATCTGAAGTATAACGGTAAGCCTGCGGCTAATGTACTATCGAAAGACGTTGTGCCTCACCCTTTTCAAAACTTTCTGCACGTTGAAATCGTCGATTTCAATTTAGTAAAACAATGCCTTCAGAGGGCTGTTGAGGCCTACCTTACTGTAGTGCATCAAGTATGTTCGCTGATGCGCTTACTGACGACTACTTTGCGATAATGCGGAAGAAAGTTGCCTCAGTAATATCCCGAGTGGGGGAAAGCAGCAACAGCATTCTGAGGATGTTTGCAGAGAGGCTGGTGGGCCTACAATGGGGAGGTTTACCAAGCTACATGTTGGCAACAAAGCTTGTTAAACCTTCCTGTGATTGTGATTTTCTTTTTCTTTCTTTTTAGTGTTCCTGCATGTTACTAATATGGTTTTTAAATAAGATGTAATACTAACACCCTATGGGCCTTGATGCCTGATAGTATTTTTTAAATTTAATTTAATTTTATAATGTGTGCTTTAATAATTTTGAACGTGATGATATTATCGTTGACGTTGACGTTTACGTCACCGTCCATAAATTGTATGGAAATGCGTGCATATTATAACGATATCGTGGACGGAAATTTAAAAGCGTCTTCGTTTAATTCTATACATTTTACTTATCGTGATGCCGTGACGTGGGTCGTGGACGTCCAAAGTAATATCGTCACGGGCCACACGCTACGGCCACAAATCGTCCCCACCGAGCTGCGACTGCAAATTTCTTACATTTTGTATAACGCCGGTAGTTGCTACACGTCACAAAAGGCCGCTTCTCGCTTCGTATGATGGCGCCACCCACAACTCAACTAAACGCTAGCAAATTGGTTATAAAACCAGCGGCTACCGACCACAAGTGTTTGTCGCGCACTTCCGCTGCTTAGTACCCGTTTCCAGCTACAGGTGGCGTTCACGCGGCGTTTTGTGGCTGTAGCTTGTGGTGGTGTTAGTATGTAATAACATTAAGCGATCCGTGTAAATTATTTCATCACCACTGCTCTAAAAACGTTGAAGCAAAACACCGTGAGGAAACCGGCTTGTGCTAGAATCAAAATTCGAAGACATGTGACATCCACCAACCCGAAATGGGCCCACGTGGTGGATTGATACGACCCACTCCCCTTCACCGAGAGGAAGACTGTGTCCCAGCAGTGGGAACATCATAGGTTGATTATGTGTGTTATGTGGACATTAAGCGAGAGCGGTAGAGCTCTTTGTGTTCCAGTTTGAAGGACATGGGTGTTCACACCGGCGACACCGGAGACAGGACTAAAAGGTCTCTAGCAACGCATTTGCAACGCTATTGGTATTGTAGATTCCCCACAGTTGGTGGTATGTAAATGTGTAAATATTATTCTTCATTTCTTTCTTTTAATAGATGTCGTCCGACCTGGCAAGGGGCTGCAATGAACAGCTGATTAACATCCAGTACGGTCAAGCTATGTTTAACGACAACCCCGGATTGATGAGCCTCTCTTCCGAAATGTTCTCCGGGACTTCATCCATTGAAACCACCGTAAGTATATGAATTAATGAATGAAATGCACCGACCCCAGCGTGGTTTGACCAGACCCAATTACTCAAATGAACCTAAAGATTCACACTAGCCCCTGTTGCCTCATGTTACATGGGGCTACAGAGACCATTTGCATAGGTATCAAGGAGACCGGGGGCGTGATAATGGAAGGAAAACCGTGCTAGTGCCGATAGTACTTAAATGATTTTTTACTGTGAAAATAATGGTAAGTAATTTGAAAAAAAAAAAAAAAAAACATAAGACCTGCTTTATAGTTAGTTCTGTTAGTATGCAAAGTTTCATGATCTAATTTGAAGTATTTTTTGAATACCAGCGGTTTATTGTTCGGTTTGGATTTTTTTTCTATCGAGAAAATTTTATGGAATCGTGTTTTCGTCAAACTACTTAACATTAATCCTCAACTTTACCATATATTTCTTTCAAAATTAATGCTGCAGTATTTTCGACGTAACGGAGGATCATGCTAAGCCATTTCAGGTACATAAATCCGAAAGACTAATCAAACTCCTTTTCAAGCAGATTGAAGACGGTTCAACATCATCATATACCCTTGCTACTGACGACAGCCGATACAGCGCTGAAACAAGAAGCCCCAGTGCTACTGAAGATACTGCGGTTCAGAACAGCAGGTATCATTACCCACTAGTCTTCATTAACGACAAACAAGCTAAAGACCGGTCACAGAAATAAGGAGCAAACAACACTCGGAGTTTCTTTGAAGGATATGAATTATGATCTGAAATCACACTAATATTAAGAAGGCGAAACTTTGTAAGTGTTTGGTTGTTACTTCTTCACGATCAAACGGCTGGACCGATTTGGATGAAATTTGGTATGTAGATAGCTTATACCCTGGATTAACACATAAGCTACTTTTTATCTCGGTCTACGCAGCGCAGGTGGGACACTGCGGGGCGCAGCTAGTCCTACTAATGTTATAAATGTGAAAGTTTATGTATTTGTTATATTTGGATGTTTGTTACTCAATCACGCTAAAACGGCTAAACGGCTAATTTCACCCAAATCGGATGAAATTGGTCACAAAGATCGTTTATAACCTGGATTAAACACATAAGGAGTTCCAAGGATTTCTGTGCTAATCTGGGGCCCTGCACAGAGGACTGTCCGTTATTCCTATCGTGTGGAAGTGTTTGTTTAATGAGCAGTGTCCTGTGATGGTCCCCGTCACCAGGCGCAGGCCGTTCCTGTAATAGGAGTGGTACAATCTACTCGGCCCTATTTCTTAATTTTACCATACTTAGGTTCTGTCCATTGGACAAGCGGCAAAGACATCACAATCAGTTAAATGTTGTGTTACTTTTCAGGATAGGATTAGTTCAGCGCTCGACCCTGGCGACGTCGGCATCGCTGGACAACGGTGGCATGATGTACATTTTGGCAATGCTCCTGCCACTCGTCAGTGTCCACAACTTTGACTTCCAGTGGAGGTGCACGCCAAGGTAAACTGAACTTTATACCTAGTATTTCAGACTAAATAAAAAACCAAGACACAGCGCTGTCAATAGTCACGTTAGGCCGGTTTCGTAAACATGTGTGCACTTAGTGAGGTGTAGTTTATTGTAAATGTGTGCGTGTGAGTGTGTATGCACAGAGCGAGGTGTAGTTTTGCGCATGCTTCACTTTATTGTTCGCTATGTCAATGAATCTGCCTAGCCTTTTCCCAACTATGTTGGGGTCGGCTTCGTGTCTAACCAGATACTGCTGAATACAGGTATTTTACATGGAGCGACTGCCTATCTGACCTCCACAACCCAGTAACTGGATAATACAATACCTACCCCTGGGTAAGACTGGTTGTCAGACTTTCGAGCTTCTGACGACCCGTAACGACTGTCATCCAGATCAGATCCACGAATGACAGCCGAGACCAATGGCTTAACGTGCTTTCCGAGGCACGGAGGAGTCTCTGTATGTAAAGGTGGTTACCAATCCACGAGCCAACCGCGGCAAGCGTAGCTTAACCTGATGGATCGACCCGTGCGGCTGTTATTACTTAGCCACGAGCTCTTGTAGTTAGTCTTGTTTTTTTATTTAGTCTGAGCCTAGTATGGTTTTGATTACAAAAGCGTGAATTTAGTAATAATTATTGTCCTAACATATCCTAGGATATCAGACGATTAGATAAGAATAAAATATTGATTCTGTATTATTAGTCCTGCACTAACAGGGGGCTTGTCCTTGGGTGCATTTGCATAATGCATACAGGGACAATCCTCGAATGGTGCCAGGGCCTCTTCGAGTTGTCTTAGGCCCCTCTGTACGCTTTCCAAAGGTCCGGGACCCCAGGGTCTCGAGATATTATGTCAAAGACATCCAAAATATGTGAACCAACACCAACGAGATTCTTTCCCAAAAAAATTATAAAACGCGTTCTTACTGCCATCTGTTTACACTTTGTGGAATCAAGTTTATGAAGGGAGCGTTGTAGCAACTCTTGTAGCTTCCTCCGAAGCGTTACTACGTTCAGCTTTATGCAGCGTTTTCTGTAAATGAATTGTAGATGGCGTTCAACGCGACATTTTTGATAATTAGCACATGAATTATAATGTGAATAGATTTTATTGATGTTTAAATAGAACCTACTGACGGGTGTGTGATTTTTTAATAATCCGCTACCGTGGTTCTGGGTCATCTGGTCTGTGGGGCTGTGGCCAGGGACCGGACGAGCGGATTAATTTTCAAAACCCTTTGAAGGGGTTTCCCTTACGATCGACTGTCCCTTTATTTGGGACAGTCGTACGAATACTTAGCAAAATACTACGGAAAGCCGATTGACAAGGAATCCTAAGCGATATCGTAAGGGTAAGCGCTAACCTAGCCTTTATTGGGTAAACCAAATGCTTTATTGCTTTCCACTTCATAAAAGGGTATTTTCTTCCGCCAGCAATTATTCCTTTTATGTAGGAGTAGGCAGGCAAGAATTCTTCTTTTTTGACCTCATAGGTCTTATCCTGCGGATATCTATAGATATATATTATATATATTTTTTATTATATTTAATTATTCTTTATTATATATAATTATTATTCTCTACAGGGTGAAATTGAATAGATGCGACAAAATTTAAGGGGGTGTTCTACGCATCAATATGAACAACTTTTACTATGGGACCAAACCTGAAATCGCGAAAAAAAATCAGCTATTCAGTACATTTTGACGAATTATGCGAACATTAAGTGTACTGAACAGCTGATTTTTTTTTCGCGATTTCAGGTTTGGTCCCATAGTAAAAGTTGTTCATATTGATGCGTAGAACACCCCCTTAAATTTTGTCGCATCTATTCAATTTCACCCTGTATAGAGAATAATGGAAAGGTTTGCTTATTTTCGATATTTACAGACTACTTTATGAAGAAGTTCCTATTTACGTTCTTGGATAAATATATAAATAAAACATTCAATATTTTATAATTTTTAAGGACCGCATTTGCTTGTTGTTTAACCGTAATGGCGCGAAATCACACGCGAACGCCGCCGGGCGGCGGCCGCGCAGCGCGTTCGCTTGGGGTTTGAGTGGGGTCTCTGTCTGCATACGTAACGGTATAATATAATACCTAGGACGGGATGTAAATGTGACGTAAGTACATTATTAGTAATGCTTAAAAATGTATCAAAATGGATAAGTTACGGTTTTATAATAGGTACTAAGTACTTTGGATTCTACATCAATCTATTATACCGTACCTAATTTATTTATTTATTTATTTATTTATTTACTCCAAACATACAAATATCCTTACAGGCTAGACCCAATGCGATATTGTAGCATACATACATTAAATATTTCCACTGCTTAAACCATAACAAATTCTATGGGTCGCTATTCTCTCAAATTCACCCAAAGTGCAACAGAATATGTCGACATCATCAGCAATGAGGTTGAGAGTACGGAGCGCGCTCGTCAGCGGCGCCTCACTCAGCAAGTTAGTTCGCGAGCGCGGTACCGCCAGCAACCGCGGCTGACGACGACGACCCACATACCGGTCTGGCACGACTAGTTCCACCCTTCGCAATATATCCGCATTGTGTATCTTCCCTCTAATTATCTTAAAGATATAAGAAACAAGTGTGAGTTGCCTCCTGACCCTAAGTTCGTTATATCCGACCATACCTAAGACAAATAGAGTTGGATATAGCAATGGATAAAATGGATACACCCCGTATTCCCGCATATATTTATATCTAATAAATTTATTTTGTACGCGCTCCAACATGAGACTATATTTAGTTTCATGCGGAGCCCAGATAACTGCATTACATTCTAATTGGCTCCTTACTAAAGCATTATACAATGCCGTTATAGCTTTCATATTTGTAAAGCCTTTAACCATTCTTAGGACAAATCCTAGGTTTCTGTATGCTTTTTTGCATACCTTAACTATATGATCACGAAACGTTAGCCCAGTGGTGAAACGGACACCCAAGTCCTTCACTTCAGTGACCCTAGCCATCGGTACCCCGTCCACCGTATAACTATATCTAATGGGCGTGTGTGCGCGCGAGAAACTTATGGTCACACACTTGGATGTGTTAAACTGCAGGAGATTACTCTTGCTCCAAGTTACTACTCTGTCTATATCTCTCTGCAGTCTTTCACAGTCATCCATGTTCGTTATGGAGAGAGAAAGTTTGAGGTCGTCGGCAAATAGCAAGCACTTAGCGTCTTGTACAACACTTGGTAGGTCATTTATCACTAAGATAATCCCAAGGGGCCCTATATTACTTCCCTGGTTTACACCAGATCTAGTATAGTATGCCTTCGATTGGTATCCCGCAAAGTCAACATACTGTTGCCTGTTACTCATATAACTCGCAAAAAACTTAAGTAAATGCGGGGTGAAACCGACCCCTGCTAACTTTTTCAGTAATACGTCACTATCGACTAAGTCAAACGCTTTTTTAAAGTCGAAGTATGCAGCATCGGTTTGCCCCCCAGCGTCCACTATCGGCACCACTTCCGCCATGTAGCTAAGTAAATTGCTCGTAGTATTTCTAGTGGTCCGAAATCCATGCTGCGCGTCGGTGAGTTGCGAGTTAACTTGCTGATATACTTTCATAAATAATTTTAAATGATATTTCATTACTATTTTTAACCGACTTCCAAAAAAGGGGGAGGTTTTCAATTCGGTTGTATTTTTTTTTATGTTTGTTACCTCAGAACTCCGTCGTTTATTGACCGATTTGCGATTTTTTTCCCCTTACTTGATATGCTTCCAGATTGGTCTCATTTTTTTCAAAATCCAGTTCTGAGGACAGGATCCATGAGGAAACGAGGGAACTCCTCAAATATTATAGGCAACCATATAGTTATTTTGATATTCAGAGACTTCAAATTTTGCTTAAGTCCTTGATGAATCAAGGACTTAAGCAAAATTTGAAGTCTCTAGGTCCAGCGGTTTCGGCTGTGCGTTGATATATCAGTCAGTCAATCAGTCAGTCAGGACTTTGAATTTTATATATATAGATATTGGTGATCTAGATTTGGTTAAGTCCAATCTTCAAAGCCTTGAGCACAGGCGTAGTGTAGTGTAGCCAGCCTTTCGGTGTTATACAGGTAGCATTTTGGAGAGTGTGCGCGGGCATTGCATAACTTGATTCTGCCATCTCATTTCTACCATCGGACAACCCGACGTACGGCGAGTATCCATCCTTACGTTGTTGAAATTTCTACGGTCCGGACTAAGTGTTTTGCCTCGTCTTTTATACCGCGTACATCGAAGGACTGGACCAATTTGCATGCTGCGGTCTTCACATAGGATTATAATTTGAGTGAATAGGCTCTTAATAAACTAGTGCGCCTCACCACCAACGATTGCATCACTGCTTACCATCAGGTAGGATTGCGGTCAAGCATTAGTTTATATCAAATAAAAAAAAGACATATCCCGTTGTTTATAATCCCGTTTCAGCGGGAAAATAGCCTAAGATGCTACTTCTAACTTCAGCTATCCGTCAGTGAAATTCCCATCAATATCGATTTAGCGCTTTCGGAGATAGTAAATTATAAAAATTAAGATAATCGTAAATAGTAAATTAATAATATAGACAGATTTTTTGAACCAGGAACCATCTCGGGTGCCCTCAGATCACTAGAACCTGAGGCCCTAAGCTGAGGCCAATTTGGCAGGTAACTTTGGTAGGCCAAAGTTTCATCATAACAAATGTACAAACAAATAAAAAAAATAAGTAAATTTTTCTGTTGATTTCAATTTGTACAGTCTTTGAAAAAGGCTTAAATTTGAGTATTTGAGTTTATGTTGAGACTAACTTTAAAGTAATTATTAAATCAATTTTTAAAGATTTTTACGACGATTTTGTATTTTTTGAAGAAAAAAAAAACTGAGTGAAAACTTTTACTTTCATTACTACTGGTACTGTTTTATTTTTGTACTTGATTTTTGCATCTTTTGATACTTGAAAGTAGATAATATAATCTGTTAATTAACATTTGTGATTTATATGTAATATAAAAAAAAACTGAACTAATTTTGCACGTTAAAATTTATTTTTGAGTTATGTATTTAGAAAAGTTGTTTTTTTTTTAAAAAAAAACCAACCAAAACTATTATTTTTCCTAATTCTTAAAGTTAGGTACTTATAATAAATTTCAGTAAACTAGTAATAAAAATTTAGTTTAACATTACTGCTTATGGTAATTTTAAGCTAAACTGATTTTTATTTGAATTTATCAAGATTAAAACAAATCGGGTGCCTCCGGTAAGGGGCTCTCGGGAAATAACCAAGTCAAACACTATCATCATCATTTCAGCCGAAAGACGTCCACTGTTGGAAAAAGACCTCCCTCAAGTGTCACCACACTAACACTATAGGTTACATTAAAACAGTGGCGTAGCTAGTCCTAATGGGGCCCTGTGTCAAATGTTTTTGAAAGAAGTTCAAGACGATACCTGTGTCTCACTAACTGGATGTGCTACACAATTTCTAAGTAGATTGGAAACCAGTATACGCAATTTAGTAAACAACCGTAGAATAGCTTCATGCAACAAAAAAAACATTTGTTTTTCTGTGATAATGCTCACCTTAATATTTTTTTCACAAATTTGGCATTTGCTGGAATTATTTGTCTCGTCATATTGAAAATATCTGTGCACTGCATCTTTTCTTGGCTGAGGCATTATTTGAGTTCTTCAAAAAGTATTCTCCGCGTAGCTTTCGTGGCGAATTTTTTTTTAGAGTAATCTTCAAATAAATGGGCATGCATTTAAGACGCTGTAAAAGTAATAAGTGCAATTTTTATTATATGTAAATCGGTGCATAAACTACAAAGATATTCAATTTTGAAATTTCGGTTCCCACGAAAGTTATGAAAGACGCCACAAAAGTTACAAACGTATTTTCTACAAGCAAAATATAGTTTTAAATCCTTTTTTTTTTTATTAAATTTCCTGTGGATTGAAGTTTATAACTTGTATTTGAAATCATCACTGTTTTGAGATCAGGTTATTATTACTTATTAGTAACATAGGTTGCTAACTCAGCTTTTGTTCCAGCAATTAAACTGTAAAATTTACTTCACCGTCATCATCATTTCAGCCGAAAGACGTTCACTTCTGGACATAGGCCTCTAAGCACCGCCACTTCGACCGGTTCTGTGCTTCCCTCATCCAGCGGATTCCGGTACGCGACCGCCAGTCCAGAACCTTTCGGCCCCATCGGCCATCTGTTCTACGAATGTGCCCTGTCTACTGCCACTTAAGTTTAACATTTTTTCGGGCTATGTCGGTTACCTTGTTCTCCTGCGGATCTCTTCATTTCTGATTTGATCACGTAGGGAAACTCCAAGCATAGTCATCACTGGCAACACCTACTGGATCAAAAACTTTCGTCTTGAGATACTGCGGTGTGTGAGACGAGAAGATATTGCGAAGCTTCCTGAACGCTGCCCAGCCGAGTCAGATTCAACGATTGATCTCGTTCTCGAAGTTGGACCTAACTAACTGGACAGTTTGTCCTAGATAAACATACTTGTCCACAACTTAAAGTGTAGTGTCTCCGATCTTCATGAGAGTGGGTGCTACATGGGCATTTGACAATGACCTTTGTCTTATCGATGTTTATTGTAAGACCGATTCATTCGGAAGCTCTACTGAGGTCATCGAGCAGTACTGAGCTCCTCCATAGTCTCAGCCATGATGACTATCGTCAGCAAACCGAAGGTGATTGACGTACTTGCCATTGATGTTGATGCCTAGCCCTTTCCAGTCCAGAACCTTGAAGACATCCTCCAGTGCAGCGGTGAACAGTTTCGGAGAGATAACGTCTCTCTGTCTCACCCCTCGCTGCAGAAGTATAGGTTTCGAGGTCCGGTCCTGCAGTTGTACTGACATGGCGTTTTCGTACAGGCACTTCAGCACCTTAATGTACCGATAGTCGATCTGGCACCGCTGAAGAGACTGCAGTAGCAGAGAGGCAGGCTTCAGTTTTCTGTATAACCTGCCGCAACGTATGTATGTGATCTACGCTGCTATAGCCTTTACGGAATCCGGCTTGTTCAGGAAGCTGGAAGTTGTCTGACCTGCGTGCGAGACGGTTCGTGATGACTCTTGAAAACAGCTTGTAGACATGGCTCAGAAGTAAGACGGGTCAGACGACCCTGTAACTCTTAAGAAGAGCATTATCACCTTTATTAAAGAATAGTACCACCACTCCTCTGTACCATGTCTGCGGCGTTTTGCCCTCAAGTATGACTGAATCAAATAGCCTCTGGAGGCTCTTAAGAACGGGTTTTCCTCCGACCCTCAAGAGTTCGGCCGTAACTCCGTCATCACCCGGCACCTTGTTGTTTTTGAGCTGCTTCAGAGCCATCCTAATCTCGTACAAGCTGAAGCCCGGGATGTCTTCGGTATAGTGTCTGGTCAATCTAGCTTTTGGGTCATTTTCCAGATTCGTGACTGGATTACTTGTTGAAAATTGACAACATTAACATAATTATTACTTAGGTACTATACTAGTGTAGCTGCTGACAGTTAATGTGTTTTTTTGATTATTTATTTCAAATGTTTACAATCATAAAACGCCATTTTTGCCAGCTGCTATAATAGTTGTTTACATATTATTTTTGTCTAAGTTGAATTTTTATACTTATAGCTGACAAACAATCTTCATAATAAAATTTATAAGGTATTTTTCTTACTGTCAATTAGCCTATTGGCTAAACAGTACAGGTTAAAGTGGGGTGAACTGTTAAATTGCCTACGAGAAAACATACAAACAGAAACACATACACAAGTCGTTACAAGAAAAAAATTGAAGTACATACATGTACAAACACATAACATCTTTCTTTTGAGATTCGCGAAAATCGAGTAAATGCATCAGCGACGTCACAAAAAATCTGAAGTCATTCTTTCGCCTTAATGGAGATATATAACTTCCATGGTGCGCTAGATGACTTTCGTGGACAAATAACCACGAAAATTGTGCCACGAAAGTAACGAAAATTTCACATTTTTGAGAATTACTATTAAACTTATTGTAAATTAACGAACAAAGTACTTGGGAATAATCTCGAAGATCTATACTATTCCTTCATTTAAAATAAGTTGGAAAGTTATAAACATTATCCTTCAAAATTTGCGGATGAAAGTTTCTTGAGCAAGGCTACTTGAAAATATCCAAAGGTTAACTTATCTCGTATTTTTTTGTTTAGAAGCAATGAATGTATTTGTCTCCCCCCACTGATGCCGGGACGCTACTGAGCGTCCGCGCAGCTAAAACGGGTAGCGAAAAGTTGCTCCTCTTGGAAGATAAGTGCAGTTTTGTTGCGCGCTCGCGAAACTAGCAAAATCGTGAGACAGAGACATAATGCCTATTAACTATTGTACATTAATAGATACAATTAATATTATTTGGTCATTATGATGCCTAATTAAACACAATTAATTTGATGTATTACATTATATGCTTATTAATAGAATACAAAAGTTATCAAAGTTTGCCGTGAGCGCGAACAGAGTGTGACGCGCGAAGAACACCGATTTTGCTCCCGTTTTGGACACTAGATATTTTTTAAAATAAATATTATAAATAATTTTAGATATTTACTGTTGAAATTATACACATAAATAAATAAAGAGTAATCTGTATTTGGTCCTAAGACTGAATATTTAATTGGTTAGGAATTAAGACCGTGTGACCGCGTTTTGAGGGACCTCGGAGAACTACCCATTTATGAGTAATTAGTCACTGCACTAATATGAATACTAACACTACCATAAACTAAACTTATCGGCACAATTTATAGCGAGCGCATCGTAATTTGTATGCGGCGATAAATAGCAGGCATTGGCGAATGTTTTCACTTCTCGCAAAAATGGCTGTGCGCCCGCGCCCGTGACGTATTAGTAGTAAACAAACACAACATCACGCACACAAACACGCGCTGCGCCAACGCTGCACTGACATTACGCACGCACGGCACACGTTAGCTTTTAAAGCAAAGGCAATAAGTTATATTTTAGCATGACGCGGTGATCGGTAGGCTTATCTTTGTGTGCCTTAGCGTTGCCGAATTCGTCCGCACGTGCTGCTACTGGCTTCAGATCGCTCTTATGTTGTTAAAAATACGGTTCAAACTCGCTTGAATTAATATATTGGTTAGCGCTTACGAAGGGGTTTCCCTTTCAGAATTGGATAGCTGATTGTTAGCGCTTTTTGTATTCGACTGTAAAAACCCAGATATTTTTTTGGGTAAGTCAATGAATGGGTTTCCCTCGAGAAGGTTAGCTAAAAAAGTATCCAGCAAAATCATGCGGGTTTTTAATTGAATTAAAATATCCTAGCTCTTCAAAACCCGGGGTAAAACCCTATAAAAGGAAAGCGCTATCGGTCCCTGGCTGTGGCACTCAATCTAATCTCATGGCAAATTATTTTTTTAAACTGCATTTACCCCCTATGACATTTGTACCAATATTATTTTCCCGAAAAATATTCTGTCTTTCACAGTGCTGTGCTACGTGGAACAGAACTATTCCTGATTCAACTGTCTCGGTGCATCAGGCACGCCCGTGCCTATGTCCGGCAGTTGGCTCGCGACCAGATCGCCAGGGACCTCTTCGCCACTGCCATGGACATTGTCCTGGTCGTGTACGCCATCGGTTTCCTCTTCCTATCCTTGTACCAGGCATCCGTCTTTGCATGAAGGTCCATTTTTAAAATAGTGAAGTCAATAGTACATTTTGATACAAGTGGAGAACGTTTTTTATTGCATTCGAGGCGGAATTAAAACACCCGAGCCGTAGGCGAGGTTGTTTTTGAGCCGAGAACTGCAATAACAAATGTCCACGAGTATCAAACGACGTTTTTCAATACACTTTTGTAGAAATAAAATAAAAAACACATAAAATAACGGTAAATATTTTTGTCATGAATTAATAGAGAACTATGATTTCAATTTTCTTTTTTTTCCGCGCTTTGTTTTCGCCAGGTTGAAAGAGAAGCAAAGGTATAATGGTGACAAACAGCCTTATAGGAAAAATAGAAAATTCAAATATTTTTGAGTTTAGAACATAAACAAATGTTAATTTGTTCATAAACATTAAAAAAAAACACTCACCTCCGAATAGAGAGTTGTGAATAAGAGGCATTGAACCAACTTGGACTAAGTATAGTATAAGTTATCTGTGGCATTCCCGCACACGGGTGGGAAAATGAAAAATCGCACGCGTGCGACATACATTGCATTGTGAACCTAATCGTAGTGCGATATGAATATAGAATATAGAATAGTAATAATATAATAATAATATATTAATTATAATATAGAACCAGTTTTCGAGAAAGTGTATTGAAAAATATATTGCAGTGTGTTGTACAAATTATTTCCCAGTTAGTTTCCCGTTAATAAACATTGGGTGAAAAAATTATAGTTTCTATTAAATTAATAATGCAGTAACGTCCGCGAGGCCTAAGCTGAGCTTTGCATTTGTGTGAGTGATCACCAAAATGGTACGAGAGCCCATGACCAAAATTTTAGCGTTGGTAGACCAATGGCTAGGGGGTGGACGACCTACAGAAGATCGCGGGGAAGACCTGGATGAGACTCGCACGGACCAGGGAAGCATGGTACAGAAGCGAGGAGGCCTATACTCAGAAGTGGGTGGAAGAAGGCCGCCAAAGGTGATGATAATTAATAGATAAGTAAACAAACAGATGCAAACTAGACAAGTAGAGAGAGTGATGAGTGAGTGAGTGAGAGCAGTGGTGGCCCAGTGGTAACGGCCGCGACTTACGAGTTGTAGGTCGTGACTTCGAACCCATGCAGTGTAAATATTATCATCACCACTGCTCTCAAAACGATGAAGGAAAACATCGTGAGGAAACCGGTACGTCATAGAAGGAACCAAAAAAAAAATTGGAAGACATGTGACATCTAACAACCCGCACTGGGCCCGCGTGGTGGATCACGGCCCACTCCCTCTCACCGAGAGGAGGCCTGTGTCCCAGCAGTGGGAACATTATAGGCTGATTATGTTATGTGGACAAGTAACTTGTAATAGGGTCACATCTTCATGACATCATGATGAAAGCAATTCCATGACGAACGGAATTCCATTGAAGATGTGCATGCTGAATGTTTTCAGCGTTACTAACTAGACACGTCATACAGTATACATTGTGACAATCACGTAGCCTGAAGGTTTTCGTTAGGGTTGCCAGCATAAAGAAACAGTTGATAAACTAGGTACTTGGCAGACTATTCCGTCAATATTCTACCGTGCAGACTTAAGGTGCTATGATCCAACAGAGGAGCTCGTGGCTAAGCCATAACAGCCGCATGGGTCGATAAGCTACGCTTGCCGCTTGGTCCGTGGATGGGTCACCATCTCTTTACATACCGAGCCTCCTCCGTGCCTCGGAAAGCACGTTAAGCCGTTGGCCGGCTGTCATTCGTGTATCTTTGACAGGGGTATCGTATTACCCAGTTACTGGGTTGTGTAGGTCAGATAGGCGGTCGCTTCATGTAAAATACTGGTATTCAGCTGCATCTGGTTAGACTGGAATCTGACCCCAACGTAGTTGGGAAAATGGTAGGCAGATTGATTGATCCAACAGAGAGAGCGCTTACTAGTTTTTTGAATTTATGGGAAACACAAAAACATTGTTATAAAATTCTGAAAAAAAAAAGATACAGGTACCTTATTTAAGGATCTGGCGGACATGAAATCGCTTTTAATAACACGATTAGATTAACTTTACAAAACAGACGTTTTTTATTTATTTTATATACGAATGAAAAGGCAGTAAGATTGTTTAGCACAATTTGCCGAGTTTGTTTTGATAAAATTATTGAGGAGCTCGTGGCTAAGTAATAACAGCCGCACGAGTCGATCCATCAGGTTAAACCACGCTTGCCGGAATTGTCCGTGGATGGGTGACCATCTTTACGTAACGAGACTCCTCCGTGCCTCGGAAAGCACGTTAAGCCGTTGGTCCCGGCTGTAGACCTGTAGACCTAGGAGAATATGGCGGGACGAGGTTGATGCCTACAGACAGGATTGGTCACACTAGCTCAAGACTGAGAGGAGTGGAAAGGAGAAAAAGAAGCCTTTGCCTTATAGTGGGACAACACAGGCTGAAAAAAAACCAGCCAAGTGCGTGTCGGACCACGCACAATAAAGGGTTCCGTAGTTAAAAATAATTTAAGTATCCCAAAAACAAACATAACATTGTAATCCCACAAAAAAAAAAATCTTTAATGTGATAGAATTACAAATTAACAATTTTCAGACATTTTCCTATAATTATGCTGTGAGACCTTGCTTCTTGCCAAATATCTTGATTCTAGGTCAACGTACCTAGTTCTGATTTAGCTGCGATTATTAAAATATGTCGCACAAATGGCCGCATTTTTTTATTACATAGACTTAAAAGCTTGATTTTTTAGAGCTCGAAGGGACCATAGACTGAATGACAGACGGACAACGGGGTGATCCTATAAGAGTTCCGTTTTGAGGTACGGAACCCTAAAATTAAAAAAATAAATCTGAATGGTCACAGGAAGTTAGATACTGAAGAAGATATTAATTCTTTAAGCGCCAGCCCTACTTAAAGTCGATTATATTTGAACAATTGTTTCTACATTCACCACAATGATTATGAGGTTTTTCTTTTATGAGTTACATCCATTTTATACCATAAATAGTTGTATTTCTCATATTTATTATTGGAGCAGATTTTTCATGGTATGAAAATAATTTTAGTTTATTTTTGCCTTCAGTAAAACCACTATTCCTAATTTGGTATTCATTCCAGTTAATAAGCTGGAAGTGAATACCTTATAGATATGAAGTCGTCTGCATAAACTGTCAATTTATACCTACTTACACCACAGAATACATAATAGTACAAGTACAGAAGATTCAATCCACAAAATCATTTAAATAAATAGCGACTCTTGCTAAGAAACAATAAAGTGCAATTCAGGTCGCACAGCGTTAGTTACTTACAGTTATATTCACCTACAAGTTGCCTCTCTTTCTATCGCGTAGGGGAAGGTGGTGGGGCAGCCTCATACAGTTTTTATATTTTGTCGTACAGAATTTTCTCTAGTATCAATGTCTGTATCGATTCATCAAAAACGAATAGTCTTGCTATCTGACTTTATATCAAAAATATGTAATTTGTGTAAATACACTTGTGCGGCTTTCTGTCAAAGTTAATTAAAAAAAAAATATGTATGAAAGTGCCTCGCATGTGGGGCACTTTCATACACGCTATGGGGCAGATTCATACATGTCAAATGTTTAATTATTTATTAAAATCAAAATGTGAAAATACAATATTTTCGAAAACAACAGCAATTAGTCTATATGAGCATAAAATACTAAGTAATAACCGAAAAATACTAAGTGAAAAAGAGAATAACATAAATGTAGGTAGTTTTGTTTTTATAACACTGAATAAACTTAACTAACCTAACAATCTGTTTGATCAATCATATCAGTATTTAAATATCTAAGTCTATTGCTTGATTAATATTTAGTAGTAGTATCAATAATCAACAATTTTAATAAGTAGTTACATTCATACAGTATGAATGTACCCCGCGTACTGCTGTATGAACCTACCCCATCACAAGAAAATGAAATAAAAACAAAATCATTATTCACGTATCAATTTACAAACTTGACCCTATTATCTTTAAAATAAAATAGTATTGAATAATCTAGAAAACAGCTTACATAAATTAAAATATGTTCAAAGTGAGGTTATAAAATTACTTACACGTGGCCGAATCACTGTCCGTGTCACCGCATCGCGCGTTTCGCACCGACTGCTGTCAAACTCCGTGAGCCAACACACTCATAAATAAGCTACGCACACACGCATAGTCGTTCAATTTCTGTGTGCCTAACAACAGATATCTCTAGTGTATGAAGGTGCCCCTTGTATGAAGGTGCCCCACTTCCCCCTAACTCTTATATCTTCTGACTCGTTAGGGTTCTCTTTTACGACGCGGCGCGTGAGTAAGTATCGAACTAACGTGCGAGCCGGCCGGTGCGCGGCAGCCCACACTGAATTAGCTCGACAAGTCGAGCCCGCCACGTATTTGTAGCTTCATACCTAAAATACGGAGTACGCCTGGCCTGGTAACACCATAAAAATTCTTACATGTTTCAAATAGCGTCATCTAGTGGCGACTGGCGACAGTTATGCAAATATACGTCCGGTACACCCTGGGAACAGTCAGCCCTGCTATGTCTAATCTTTTAACCAAGACATGAGCCATGTATCAATAGATGGCTCATGGCTAAGTAACAGCCACATGTTTCGTTCAAGTGAAATATAGGCACAGTAAAATCAATCTGCCTAGCCTTTTCCCAACTATGTTGAGTAGGCTTCCAGTCTAACCGAACGCAGCTGAAAACCAGTATTTTACATGGAGCGACTGCCTATCTGACCTCAACAACCCAGTAACTGGGTAATACGATTCCCCTTGGTAAGAGTGGTTGTCAGACTTTCGGGTTTTTGAAGACACCGTAACGACTGTCAAAGATCCACGAATGACAGCCGGGCCCAACGGCTTAACGTGCTTTCCGAGGCACGGAGGAGTCTCGGTATGTAAAGATGGGCACCCATCCACGGGCCAACCGCGGAAAGTGTAGCTTAACCTGATGGATCGACCCATGCACCTGTTATTACTTAGCCACTAGGTCTTCCTAGAGAAATATAGAAAAACCGAAATATAGCGAATAAAATGTGACTATCAACCTATAGAAATTGATTTATATTCCCACCTCAATTATTGTAGACTAACTTTTGCCCACGGCTTCGCCCGCGTGAATGTCGGAAACTATCCAACGGGAACGTACTACCGGGAAATCACACACAGTCCCATTTAATTCGGCAAAGCTTGGTTTTCCTGAAGATAACGATGGATTGACCTTTGAAATTTAACATACTGTATTCAGCTGCTTCCGGTAGACTGGAAGCCGACCCTAAACATAGTTGGGAAAAGGCTTGTGGCGGCATCTACATCGCCACATACGAACTACGCATCACAAAGACATGACGTCACGCAATCCTGCATCGCGCAATTAAAGTTTACTACGCGACTAGCATATATACAACGTCACTATATCAACTTCGGGCAGTAGCCCACCAGACACGACACCCGTCTGGTCGGAGGATCCTCCCTTTTGTATGGAGGATGAGTGAACTTTACACCCTGTTCCCCATGCCTCAAAATTGGTGACCCCGAGCATGAACGTCAGCGCAGCCTTCGTGCAACTCCTTCAGCGTGACGTCATCAGCATCACTTCCTCAAGCTTTTGAGCGGCGAGTCACACAGCCAGCCAGAATCCACGGCTTCAACGGGTATACCGACCACCAGCACGCAGCGGACGCGCATTCCTGGTCATCACTCCGACTCACTGGAGCATAACGCAGCGCCACACCGACTCACTGGGGTATCACCGCAGACAGTTCCGAGTGTTAAACTATGCGGCACCCGGTTCCGACTCACTGGAACCACAACTGGCACTGGCAAGCATCGCAAGATACACGACTCAGCCAACTATCGACCTCCGGTCTCCGGAGGGTAGTGATGTGGCAGTGGAGGCATCTACATCGCCACATACGAACTACGCATCACAAAGACATGATGTCACGCAATCCTGCATCGCGCAATTAGAGTTTACTTCGCGACTATAGCATATATACAACGTCCCGACATCAACTTCGGGCAGTAGCCCACCAGACACAACACCCGTCTGGTCGGAGGATCCTAACTCTTTTTGGAGGATGAGTGAACTTTACACCCTGTTCCTCATGCCTCTATAGGCTGTACAACATGTTTCTTTGGATATACCACAACTCTAGTGTATTAATGAGACCATCATTTTGAACAACATTTACTATTGGACCAAACCTGAAATCGCGAAAAAAAATTAGTCATAAAAATCATTTTTTTTTTATTAGTTACGGGATATCGAAAGAAACACGTTATATTATTATGATATTAATGGTCCATGGATAGCTCGTATTAAACGAGAGAAGTAGCTGTCAGTAGTTTTATGTAGATTATGCCTACTATACAGGGTGTCCCGTAAATAATGGATAATCTCTTAAGGGGTCATTGTACTCATCGTTATGAACAACTTTTACTATGGGACCAAACCTGAAATCGCGAAAAAAAATCAGCTGACCAGTACATTTATCTACATCAAACTCGTCAAAATGTAGGGAGCAGCTGATTTTTTTTTCGCGATTCCAGGTTTGGTCCCATAGTAAAAGTTGTTCATAATGATGAGGACGATGACCCCTTAAGAGATTATCCATTATTTACGGGACACCCTGTATAGCTACCAAAGTAATAATTCAATTAAAAAAGTGTCCTATTAAGCTAACGAGGTCTTTGCCTAGCAAGAAAATTAAAACCTTCGAGTAATGATAAAATAATTACCATATGTATGCAATGTTATTGTTTTGACATTGATAAATATTAATAATTAAATACATAAACAATTTATAATAACGATATTAGAATTGATTAAGGTAAAATAGAAAGTGTTTTTCACGAAGCAGGTGAGTTTCTATAGAGGAGCTCGTGGCTAAGTAATAACAGCCGCACGGGTCGATCCGTCAGGTTAAGCTACGCTTGCCGGGGTTGGTCAGTGGATGGGTGACCATCTTTACCTAGCGAGATTCCTCCGTGCCTCGGAAAGCACGTTAAGCCGTTGGTCCCGGCTGTAATTCGTGGATCTTTGACAGTCGTTACGGGTCGTCAGAAGCCCGAAAGTCTGACAACCAGTCTTACCAAGGGGTATCGTATTACCCAGTAACTGAGTTGTGGAGGTCAGATAGGCAGTCGCTCTACGTAAAATACTGGTATTCAGCTGATTATGGTTAGACTGGAAGCCGACCCCAACATAGTTGGGAAAAGGCTACGCAGATTGATATAGGTGAGTTTCTATATTTCTATTGTTTTACATACAAACATAAACTCACGCCTTCTCCCCACGGGGGTAGGCAGAAACTACAGAACGCCGCCTGCTACGGTCCTTACATACTGCTTTTGCCTCGTTTACGTTTTTATTTATGTTATTAATAAGCATGATACATGAGCTGCACTGGTGGCCCAGTAGTTGTAGGTCTTAGGTTCGAACCCTGACAGGCGCTTTACTTTGTGTAAATAATTTCATCACCACTGCTCTCAAAAAGGTGAAGGAAAACATCGTGAGGAAACCGATGTCTGGCATGTCCTAGAACCAAGAGTTCGAAGACATGTGACATCTACCAACCCGCACTGGGCCCGCGTGGTGGATTACAGCCCACTCCCTCTCACCGAGAGGAGGCTTGTGTCCCAGCAGTGGGAACGTTATAGGCTGATTATGCTATTATGCTAAACATGACAATAGATCGTTTTGGAAGTCAACATAGAGATAACAATGTTGGAAAGATACATCAATCAACAGGTTCAATAAAAAAGAAAAAGTCCTGACTCACTCACTCACTGACTGACTCATCAACGCCCAGCTGAAATTTTGCTCAGAGATTCCCTTTATGATGTAGATGTCACAGCCAACTGGTTTATTCAGCCGTTTGGTCAACCGCCTAGCCTTTTCACTAAACGGCGCCGTTCAAATAGCGGCCTGAATGATATTCAGCCATTCAATCAAATAACCAACTCTTTAGTACTCTTTACAGTTTGCACCACAAATACAATTTAGTAGAAAAAGAAAGCAAAAAGTGCAGGAAAGTGGTGTAGAAAAGGAGCGGTGAAGAACTCTAATTGCGCGATGCAGGATTTGGCATGACGTCAGTGTGTTGCGTAGTTCGGATGTGGCTATATAGATGCCGCCACAAAACACTTTTTTCTGGTAGGTATGTACTTAGTACATTATTATATTATTATTCAAAGGACAACCTACAGGTTATAAGTGTTGTATCGATCAGTCAATATCTCACCCTCTGGGGGTTGCATAAGGAATGATGACATCATTTTTATGACACATACATCCTCTAGGGTGCAGTCATATTATTTTCTCCTGGGATCATTCTGTGGAAAAAACATAGTCTAAGTTCGCATAGATTGCAATACTAAACTAATGTCTTAGTTACAAATTCTAAATTTTTGGACTTCTTCCAAGGGACCATACACTTACGTATTTGATATTAATTTCGGCTTGATGCGTGGAGCTTCACGCGTTTGTGAGAAAAAGGGTCTTAACAGACAGACAGACGGACACCGAAGTGATCCTATAAGGGTTCCGTTTTTACCTTTTGAGGTAAGGAACCCTAAAAATGGTCGTTTAGAATAGTCACAATCCTAAATCTGTATTGCCTGACCTATCTAGAATTTCATGAGTTAACACAGATGAAAACCAGACTACTAATTACCGAGACGTAAACCAGAATATTTTGTACCAATTTACACTAAAATGTATTTACAACAAATCATCTCACCAGACTACACACCATTACTTACTGTAAAAATATGCAATGTGCACTCGTGATTGGCTACAACAACATAAGTCAAAGTTAGGACATTCTAATTTCGATCGAAAATGATTTTGTGTCTCGTTTTTAGGGTTCCGTACCAAAATGGTAAAAAAGGAACCCTTATGGTGTGACTCAGTCAGTCTGTCTGTCTGTCTGTCACAGCTGGATATCTCAAGAACTACTAATGCTATCAACTTGAAATTTGGAACAGTTTTAGATGATTTTTACCCAACTATTTTGCAAATAAGAAAGAAATAAAAATATTTATATTTTTTTTGCAACAGGCACTACTTTAAATTTTTAAGACCCCCTTGGTCTTAAAAATTTAAAGTGGGGCTACTAGGTCATGTGGGGTATCATATGAAAGAATGCTGTTTGCACATTCTCAAAGATTTTTTAGGGTTCCGTACCCCAAAAGGAAAAAACGGAACCCTTATAGGATCACTTGTTTGTCCGCCTGTCTGTCTGTCTGTCAGTCTGTCAAGACCCTTTTTCTCAGGAACGAGAGGAGGTATCAAGTTGAAATTATTATCACATACGTAAGTCTGTGGTCCCTTGAACTCCTAAGAAACTCAAGCTTCTAAGTCAATGCAATAAAAACATAGGGCCATTTTTATGCGACATATTTTGATACTCACAAGTAAATCAAAACCTCTAGGGTACTTTCCGTTGTTTTAGAATCATGAAATTTGGCATGAAGCAAGGTTTTACAACACAAATAAAGGAAAAAGTCCTAAAAATGTTAATTTATAATTCTATCACATAAAAAAAATTTCAAGTCTGTCAGTCTGTCAAGACCCTTTTTCTCAAGGACGCGTGGAGATATCAAGTCGAAATTTATATTAAATATAAGGTAGGTAAGTCTATAGTCCCTTAGAGTTCTAAAAAAATCAAGCTTCTAAGTCAACGCAATAAAAAAATACGGCCATTTTGCGACACATTTTGATACTCGCAACTGTCGCAAGTTAATCAAAACCTATAGGGTACTTCCCGTTGACCTAGAATAATAAAATTTGGCAAGAAGCAAGGTCTCTCAGCACAAGTAAAGAAAAGAGTCCAAAAATTGTGAATTTGTAATTTTATGACATAAAAAAATTTGGAATCCAATGTTAAATTTGTTTTTGGGATAAATTCTTTTCAGCTACGGAACCCTTCACTGTGCGTGGCCCGACACGCACTTGGCTGGTTTTTATTTTTTTTTAGGCCGCATAGTTTTCGACTTTTGATGAAAAATGTAAAAAAAAAATACCGTTCCCACCCCCCTTTATCTCCGAAGTTTGCAAAGAGAAAAATCTGAAATTATTCTATGTGATAGAAGCTTATGTAAAGATTACAGGAAAAATAAAACGATGTCTCTAAATAGCACACTTTTTCAGAAATCGGAACGGAACCCTCGGTGCGCGAGTCCGACTCGCTCTTGACCGGTTTTTTTAGAGTTGCATTTCCAAAATCACGTTTTAACGTTGAAATGGTGAATTTGACGGGTGTAAATGACGCGGTTTTCAGCTTCTAAAATGAATTACAAATAAATAAATGTATTGAATGTATTATGTAATGTGATTATTACTCACTGATGAATATGATCGGGTGTGCGTAGTAGAGTGTGGAGTTAGGAACATTTTGCTTTCCGTGCCCACAATGATAGGAAGATCACTTCATATTATTCAGGATCACTTCGTTGTCCGCCTGTCTGTCTGTCTGACCCTTCTTCTCAGGAACACGTGGAGGTATCAAGTCAAAATTAATTTCAAATACGTAGGTCTGTGGTCCCTTGCGTGCCTAAAAAAATCAAGTTTCTAAGTCAACGCAATAAAAAAATACGCTATTTTGACTTAGTGCAGTATTGTTCTGGGTGTGCGATTTGGTTCTAGGCCGGTTTCCTCACGATGTTTTCACCATTTCACCATTTTCAGACCAATGGTGATAATATACACAAAGTTAAACGTCTGCTTGTTTCCAAACCCACGACCTACAATTCGCAAGTCGCGGTCATTACCACTGGGCCTCTCCGTATAGCGCAGAACAGCAATATTCCTAGATAACGATTCGGATGCCTATAATGCATTTGCCATAAATAGAGTGATATGCAAATGCCTGTACCGGTTGTACATCGTGCGCGCAGGTGCGCAAACACTTCTATCACATCACCGCTATCGCAGTGCAATCCGCGATTCCGCGCACAGTGCACTATGGCCGCGCGCGCTCTCGTCGCGTCTTGCGCGGTGCTCGCGATCGCGGGATTTGCGTATGCGCAGGTCGGTTTTAATTACCTATTTATTTTTTTATGTTCCTAAAAAAAAAATTGATGGTGTGTAGAATATTTTCTGTTGATTTGTTTTTATGTCGGTAAGAGTTTTCTTTACTTTGTTTTTATTTACTGAAAAAGGTTAATTCGCGTTTTCTGGATGGTAAGCTAATATTTTGGTAGATGTTTTCAACAATAGTTTTTAAATATAATTTTTTACATTATTTTTCATCGTCAGCGATGATTTTTAATTTCTTAGTCTCGGTTAATACCTATTCGATTTCTAATGGACACTGTGTGTTGATACCTACCACTTGTGTTTACATAACTAAATGTTTCTCCATAAAATAATTAATAATCTTGTCTTTAGTGAATAAAACTATGACTCATTAGCAAGAAATGTGTAAAAAGTAGTAAGTATTGAAACAGTTGAAAAATAAAAATATCTGTTAATTTTCAGTGTGCAAAATGAAGCTAGTGTGAGTAAATTTTTAACATCCTCATAAACTCTAAGTTATAATGGATTAAGGAGTGTTTTTAATGTTTGAATTTCATAAATTACTTGTACCAATAATTGCCTATAAAGAAATATCTATCTAGTCAATATAAATGTGGAATTTAAAGTCTAAGAATGATTGAGTAATTTATTGACGTTCGCACAAACATTCTGGAAAATTATCTTAATCATATTGCATCATCTTATTTCCCAGGAAAGTGAATTATACCTAACCTTTTTTGATTTCATATTTTTAAACTACACTTGTAATATAAAAATAAAAAAATAAAAAATACATAAGTATCAAAATTACCGCGAAAACAAATTAAACTTAGGTAAGTACTTACACTCAACTAAGTAAGTACGACGCCATTTATTGTTTATACCTAGTTTTACTTAAGTTAGGACATAGGTACTTATTGTTATTTTTTTATTATTTAAATAATTTACTAGATAATTTAGAACGAGAAGTTTATCCAGTGTACTCATATTTTTACTAAGTACCTAAGTTGATATTCGAATGTATTTTTATTGTAAATTACACTGTATAGGTACTTAAGAAAAGTTTAACCTAATTCGACTAAGTTGTCTGCTGACCCCACAAACACAAATCGCTTACACAAAAGCGTCTGAAGTATGCTCTTCAAAAACAACGGATCTTGTATCAAGTAGTGTCGCTTATAATAACCCTACACCTCCCGTTTGCGGCATTCTGTAAGTAAACACTACGAGAATGTGTGGGAAACTATGTGAGGGTATTATTGCCTGGAGGTCGGTCGGGGAGATTGAAGTCGTGAACACACAATTGAGTGTTCACGACTTTAATCTTTTAAAGAGTAGGTAGGGTCAGGTCAAAAATGTGGATAGAGTTTCCGGGTAAAGTCATTTGAACATTTGCTTGAAATTATTTGCCAATTAAGTTTCTGGAACCTTCAAAAGCAATAATCCCATGCCATAAAGCACGTAAAATTTTTGTGCCATTCAAGAATTGCATGCAAGTGTAATTTTTTGCAAGTTTTGCCATTCCATAAAATTGCATACGACTTAATGTACGTGTTGTTTAGACGGTGCCAGTTGTTGCCCTTCCAATTTTATCGTAGGTATGCCACAGACAATAAATAAACTTTTACCGTGTAAATGATCTTTACTCGGATGTGAGAGAAGAGGCGAAACCGAACCGTCATCCATTAGTCAAATATATATTTTGATATCTACCATAACATCGCAACTTTTTGATTGTGTATGTTTGTTTGTTACTTCTTCACGCTCTTCTTCACGCACGGCTGGACCGATTTGGATGAAATTTGGTATGTAGATAGCTTATACCATGGATTAACACATAGGTTACTTTTTATCCCGATCTACGCTGGTGAAACCGCGGGTCGCAGCTAGTAAGTTTATAACGCAAGATAAGTCCAACATTATTGCATTCTAAGAGGTGACGCCGATGCAGCATTTCAATTTCAATATATCGTGACTGTACCTAACTTTCATCAGTCATATGAGCCTGCTACTGAATTCCACGTCTTTGGCTGCTTCTGAGAAGTTTCTCCGATCTGGGAACTGAACCCAGTAACGCACTCTCAGCATTCGTACTTACCGTTACTAAACCTACAACGTAATAAATTAACTAGTTCAAAATAATATAATATGATTGAAGTCTCTTGACTATATAAAGAGGAGCTCGTGGCTAAGTAATAACAGCCGCACGGGTCGATCCATCAGGTTAAGCTACGCTTGCCGGGGTTGGTCCGTGATGGGTGACCATCTTTACATACCGAGACTCCTCCGTGCCTCGGAAAGCACGTTAAGACGTTGGTCCCGGCTGTAATTGTCGATCTTTGACAGTCGTTACGGGTCGTCAGAAGCCCGAAACTCTGACAACCAGTCTTACCAAGGGGTATCGTATTACCCAGTTACTGGGTTGTGGAGATCAGATAGGCAGTCGCTCCATGTAAAATACTGGTAATCAGCTGCATCCGGTTAGACTGGGAGCCGACCCCAACATAGTTGGGAAAAGGCTATAGGTAGATTGTTTGTTTGATTGAAGCCTCTTGACTTGACTGGCAAACGAAGTTGTTGACATGAACTTGACCATAAGTGAACTTGCCCATCTCCTAAAGAGACCCTCGTTAGGCCAAGGGCCAAGGTTTTTAGGTCAAGGGTCTGATGCAGAAGAAAGAAAAGAAAATAAAGAATACCTATATAATCTTTCCACCCATTTATTTATTTTTTCGTCTATGGTTTTCTGCCATAGATATAAGAAAGAGTTTTTTTTATATTTATATGTTTCTTATGGAATATATAAGGAACTTCATAGCGTCCATGAAGTAGGTATTGCATTTTTTGTATGGTTGCCTATCAATAAATAAGTAAATTCACAGCGTCCATGAAATATTGCATTTTTTCGTCTAAGTTGCCTGTCAATAAATAAGGAACTTCACATAGGCGTGCTTTTATCTATATAAATAAAAAGAGAAGTCCTGACTGACTGACTAAATGGCTGACTGATTGACTGACTCATCAACGTCCAGCCCAAACCCTTGGACCTAGAAAGCTGAAATTTTGCACAGAGGTTCTCTTTATAATCTAGACAGGAATAAGGAAGGAATTCCCGGTAGCAGGTTCCCTTGGGATGTTTTCCGATTTCCACGCGGGCGAAGCCGCGGGCAAAAGCCCAATAAAAAATAAATAAAAAAAAAACCAATAAAATAAATGGTTGGAAAGGGGTTAATTGTGATACAATATATTATGACGCAAAGAAAAAACACAAACGGAACAAAAAATAACAAGCGGTCAATTTATTATTAAGTCCCTGAGTCTGAGCTCTTGACCAAGCTTGGAATGGAACCCTTGAAACTTGAAACGTGAGGTAATTTCTAGATTTTTAGCGTTTTAAGGAAATGCAAAAAAAAAACTGATTTCACACTTATTTTTTTTATTTTTACATTTTTTACATAGGTAATCTAATAAATTATAAGCTATCAATAAAACCAAGCCAAGGTACCAAAGTAAAATCTACATAATTTTATGTATCCTACTAAATTAAATAATAACTTAATCGAAAACTCGTTGAGAGCAAATTCAAATAAAAGGTAATGTACACCTAAGTACATAATTATTAGTTTTATTGAATTATAGTAGTAAACACTTGTAAACATAAAATAATAAATGATTTAGAGGAAAAATAATTAATACCTCTCAGCTGTTTTCCGAACTGTCCGTTTGAATTGCTATAATTCTAAACTAAGAATAATTGTATTTAAATTAAAACGAAACTCGAAAAGCCTAAATAATAAAGAAAAATAAAGAAATAGTATTTGTGACCTATGGCAGATAGAAAATACAGAAAATACCTCGACTGCCGTATTTCTAAGTTGACGTCATTGGCGCGCTCCTGAACTCTAGGTCTGTGCTGGTAGAGTGTACTTTGCCGAAACAGGTCTGAGTGAGGAGACAGACCAAGAGAGATACAGAAACCCGCAGGGCAGCATATGGCGAGCTGTTAGTCAGTAGCGACCCCACGGAGACGGACCCTATCTCCAGAGAGAAGTCTTGTTTCTCATCTCTGGCTTGCCTTTATTGGCCAGCTGGAGTGAGCACTGACGAGGAACAGAGCTCTCACCTTTTGCTTGCTTTTATTGGCCGGCTTGAGTGGCGATTCGCAAGAGCAAACGTGCTCGGAGGAACGAAGTATTCCAGTAAGCTGCTGGTAGGGATCTTGACCATCTTCGCGGGCTCTGGGATTTTCCTGATAGCTGTGGAATGCTTCTCTACTTCTCAAGTACCTCTGGACATGTTGCCCCCGTGTCGCTATGTCACTATGTGCTAGCGACAGTTAGTTTTGGGGTGTGCAAGTCAATCTGCCATTTTATCCGTGTAATATCTGTATATATAAATGTAACAGTGATCAGGCACACACATAGTTCTTCCATAGTTCAAGGTAACCAACCCACTATAGCCACCCAAACCCATAGCCCAATATGTTTTGTTTCCATGTTCTGCAATTGTCCTGTACCCACCAGGGTTGTCCTTCGGTGCACTTGCATACAGGCACAATCGTCGGTTGGTGCCTCAATCCATTTAAAGTGGTCTAAGGGGCCTCTGCGAGTTGACTTCTGCCCCTCGTACAAAGGATCGGTACCCCGTTGGTCGCGTCATGTACCGAGATTCACTTACATATCTCGGTACCGGAATCAGCATTAACCCGTCGCACGCCAATTACCTAACAGACACAACAGATTTATGTAATTTTTTTACCATAGTAAATACCAAGTTAGTACCATAGTAAAAGTTGTTCATAATGATGACTACAATGACCCCTTAAAAGATTGCCACTGTTTACTTACACCCTGTATCATATTTCAGTGACGTCATACGCCGTCAATACGTCCGGTAAATTGCGGACGCTATATGACGGCAACCGCTCTCCTAGGAAATCGTAGCTTAACAATATTGATAATCATCCTCAGCCTCATTTTCAAGTGCAAGGTCAACCTCAGCAACGGAACAAGCCTGAATGACGTCATAACTAAATAATCCGACAGTTAAAACTAAATGTACAGGAGATCATCTATTGTAATGTCCTGAACGTGACGTCATTTACACTCACATGCACAAATGTGCACCATATTGTGTTTTTGTCGTACGGTGCAGCGAGTAGCGCTCTCAAAGTGTCCCCGACCTTGTCTGTGTTGACAATGCAATTGGATAAACTATTGATTTTTACTGAAATATGTTGCTAACGATTAGTCATACTTGTGCAAACAACAGTACTGGTTAGGTAATACTAAGTCTAGGTTTTGATTTACTTGCGAGTATCAAAATATGTCGCTTAAATGACCGTATTTTTTTATTGCGTTGACTTAGAAGCTAGATTTTTTTAGAACTCCAAGGGACCATAGACCTACGTATTTGATAGTAATTTCAACTTGATACCTCCACGAGTTCCTGAGAAAAAGAATCTTGACAGGCAGACAGACAGACAGACGGACAACAAAGTGATCCTATAAGGGTTCCGTTTTTTCCTTTTGAGGTACGGAACCCTGAAAACAAATAAGGTGGGGGGGGGAGGGCTAAAACGCCCACTTTAGCAGAATCATAATAGGAATATTATGAATCTTACTTGAAATCGTAAAACGGTCACAAACTGACAATTCATATTGTATAGCACGCAATTCATCTGTTTGACAGTTTTGTATGGAGATTCGTAAAATGGTACACAAGTTATGAATTGCTTTATTGAAGTTTAATGTCAAATAGCACAATCATAATACATTGCTGGGAACTCAGGAAATGAATCGCTTTTAGAGGAATTCTTAATGTGGTCGTTTTAGGCCCCCTGTTCTACCACATTATTCCCTTTCACTCCACAGGTCAGGTCTGCATAACACCTCCAAGATCAGTCAGTCACTTTCACTTCTGAATAACCACACTGAAAATATTGACCCAAATTATTGTAACAAACGGTTTTATAGAATAATTTTAACGTAAAGCAAATCAACTCACGCATAATGGCTGTTTGTTGCTATGGAAATAACATAATAAATAAATATATAAATAAAATAAATAAATAAAATAAAATAAATAAATAAATAATCGCTTGCAGTCCTAAATGAGCAGGCAGAAGTGTAAACTCATCATCTGCCTAGCCTTTTGCGAACTATGTATGCTGGGGTCGGCTTCTAGTCTAACCGGATCCATGGAGCGACTGCCTATCTGACCTCCACAACCTAGTTACTGTAAAGTCCACCCACATTTCACCAGTTGTATTGTCATAGTCCCATACATATCGTACCACTAAGGGCATATTGCCATCAACCAGGGCAAAATCAGGACTCCAAGACGCTATTGAGAAATTCCATTTGGAAAATCCAACAATACTTTGCTAGAGTACAAATCTAGACCCTGAGCTGCTACATTTTTTTTTTTAAGTTTTATTTTCCCATTGAATCAAAATCTGCTTAGAAATTTCGGAGATACAGTACATTTATGCATATAACTTCGTACATAAGAATAATTACATAATGAATTCTACTACTAAAACCTTTCTGAAAGTATGTAGATCACGTTAATGAAAGAATCATTAAAATTGGTTCATTAGTTTTTGAGAAAATCGCGGGTTTCCACACATACATACATACGGGTCGAATATAGAACCTCGAGATGTCTAACCTGATGATGATGCCTAACCTGGGGATCGAAGCCAAAACACCATGGTCAGTAGTCACACTTTGACCACTACACTCGGAAGAATAATTAGTTATTCTTCTGAGCACTACACCTATACCAGAGAGTCCCTGCAATAATAAGAAAACAAACAGTATGTACTCATTAACAGACATAGTTAAAATTCTACAGCACCATGTTATTGTGATGGTAACAACATGACGTCATTCATGATACTCTGATACACCGTGACGCTCTCATTGTGCCCCTGTCCTTGTGTTTGATTGAATGCAACACAAACGTTGATAAAGACAATGTATTTATGGCTTATCGCATTCCACTGCTGGGATTATGTTACGAGTTTTTAATTGGTATATCATCCGGTATTATTGTATTCCCTATTAAAATCTATCTTCTCGGTACATATTTATTATCTGAATACCGATCTATCAGATTTCATCTCAGTATATTACAATAACTTCGTAAGTGCACTGGTAAACATTATCTGCCTAGCCTTTTCCCAACTATGTTGGGGTCGGCTTCCAGTCTAACCGGATGCAGCTGAATACTAGTATTATACATGAAGTGACTGCCTATCTGACCTGCATAATCCAGTTACCTACTGGGTAATAAGATATACCCCTTGGTAAGACTGGGTGTCAGACTTTCGGGCTTCTAACGACTGTCGAAGATCTACGAATGACAGCCGGGACCATCGGAGACACGGAGGGGTCTTGATACCATAAGGATACTCACCCATCCGCGAACCGACTGCGGCAAGCATAGCTTAACCTTCAGTCGACACGTGCGGCTGTCATTATTTAGTGACTCTTTACTGTTTCTTATTATTAGCAGGTATTTTAAGGATTTTGCTGCATATTATATTTAATTTGACAATTTCTTCTACATCTTTAAATTTAGCACACCTAAATCATTAATGGATTTGAAAGTATTTTCTTTTGCATCAATAAACACCTCTGCCTAACCCTTCAGAGTTACAGGCAAAGACATTGAACCTCTAGACGTTGACCCATATATACGAAATTAATAGGAAAATTGAGACAAAGCATAGGAAAATTGAGACAAAGCATTGTATCTTCTGTCTCTTACGGCGTGTCGTATTTTTGCTTGGCGAACTTTTTAATGTTAGCCAAACAAAGTGCTTTCACTGTTGCAAAATTTATCTTGCGAAGATTAGTTTAACTTTTTTGGACAGTTTTTGCATTGTGCGTATGTATTGCCATAGGCTTCAGTCCAAAATATGGAAGATTTCTTACGTTAAACTTCGTTTCTTGTACCACATAACCTAGAAAAAGTATTATGTTGCTGTCTCATGACCAGCCACGCGGTGGCTCCATCTAGATGTATACTACTCAAACTCAACTCAAACTCAAAGCATTTATTTCAATTAAACTAATTACAGGCACTTTTGAATTGTCAAAGAGTCGGTCAGTAGGTAAGTCAGAAAGTTGAAGCTAGATGCCCATTCCAAAACGTAGATCTATGGAGAAGAACGGGCAAGAAACTCCACGGACACTCTTTTAAATCAAAATATGGTTACAAAATATTGGTTACATCATTCATGTTGAAATTATACATGTGAGAACGATGAACGTTAAAAGCGTCCGTATTAAAAAAAAAAAAAAAAAAAACAATTCAAAATTAAAGTTAAAATAAGCCGTGGCAGCTAAGGTATGACCAGCCTCCACCAACAGCGCCCGTTGACGAACCTGACGTATGGATTCGTTAAATGATCCAACACACGCGCCACCATCAGCGAGGCATTAGAGTGAGCATGACACACTCTCAGCCGCCAGGGCACATCCAAGTCAAATAAAGACGTACCCAGTAAATGGTAGCTTTAGAGTAGGTACATAGTACTCACACATGTGCTAAGCAATTACTACCTAAGGTTACAGGTGACATGTTATGTTGAATCCTAGTATCATTCGTTGTTTATTGATGCCATGGTAACGCCACCACATCACGACACAGCGTGATGCTCCCATTGTGTCTCGAGCCTTGTGTCTGTTTACACACAATCGCAATAACCCGCACTGGAACATTCAGGTTTATATTCATGTCAATGTCTTCAAGATTTCAATGCTAATATCTCGATGTTGTTCAATGAGCTGAACTTCTGAAGGCCTTCTAATTAGCCTGAGGGACTGATTCTTTTAATAGAGTACTTCAGTGTTTGAAAACTAAAAAGTAAATTCCAGCACCACGCTTGGAAGTTAGGATACAGATTTATTGGGGTCGGTACACCATGTCTTCGACTTCCATAAGGCTAACAAAAATCTATAAGTCGTCATCTTATTAGTCACACACACCCTTTCTAGCCATATCAACTTTCACACAATTCAATCATCGCTTCTTTGGTCTTCTCACTCATTCATAGGTACCCCAACCCCACATTCATCACTTTCCTCACGACATATTCCTCACTCTCTTCATTTATTTTCCTAACTAATCAGCCTTCAATGTTCCCACTGCTGGGACACAGGCCTCCTCTAGGTAAGAGGGACTGATCCACCACGCGGGACCAGTGCGGGTTGGTAGATGTCATAGTCATGTCTTCGAATTTTTGGTTCTAGGACATGCCGGTTTTCTCGCGATGTTTTCCTTCGCCGTTTTGAGAGCAGTGGTGATGAAATAATTTACTCAAAGTAAAGCGCCTGCCGGGGTTCGAACCCACGACCTACAACTCGTAAGTCGCGGCCATTACCACTGGTCTACCACTGCTCATTTATTTATTTATTGAAATAGTGTTCTTCTTTTAGGATACTTATGCCTTTTTCACGAATGTGATGGACTAGCTTTTGCCCGCGGCTTTGCTCGCGTCGATTTCCGAAAATATCCCACGCGGGAACGTAGTACCGGGAAATCTTTCCTTATTCTTTGTCTACATTATCAAGGCAACCTCTGTGCAAAATTACAGCTTTCTAGGTCCAAGGGTTTGGGCTGGGCGTTGATGAGTCAGTCAGTTAGGACTTCTCTTTTTATTTATATAGAAGATAGATAAAGATTATTCTTCTTTTAAGATGTATACCTATTTCACAAATGTGATAGATAAGTGGTTAAATTACTTCCGACGAGGGCAAGTATATAGCTTTATTATTATCACGTTGACTGCACCGTTGGTATAAAGGTCGTGAGTGTTACTGCTGAGCATGAGGACCTGGGTTCGATTTCCGGATCAGGCAAAGTGTTATTGTGTTTTTCCATCTGGAATCCCTGAGCAGCAGTCCGAAGTCTGGATTAGTGCCCGGTTGATGGCAATAGGCTCGACCCCTATTACTTGGGACTTAGACATAACTGGTGAAATGTGGTGTACTATATAATAGGTACAGCTCTGCCTAACCCTTCGAGGACTGCAGGCGTGATGGTTTGTTATGCTATTATCTCGTACAGTCAAGGGTTACATGTTATTCGATTTTTTTTTCTTTTTTTAGGGTTCCGTACCAAAATGGTAAAAAAGGAACTTATGGTGTGACTCAGTCTGTCCGTCTGTCTATCTGTCCGTCTGTCTGTCTGTCTGTCTGTCTGGTCTATCTGGTCTGTCTGTCTGTCTGTCTGTCTGTCACAGCTGGATATCTCAAGAACTACTAATACTATCAACTTGAAATTTGGAACAGTTTTAGATGACGTTTACCCAACTATTTTGCAAATAAGAAAGAAATAAAAATATTAATATTTTTTTTTGCAACAGGGACTGAAAGGGGGTCTTAAAAATTCAAAGTGGGGCTAATATGGCATGTGGGGTATCATATGAAAGAGCACTATTTGCACATCCTCAAAATTTTTTTTTTTTTTTTAGGCCGCATAGTTTTCGACTTTTGATGAAAAATGTAAAAAAAATACCGTTCCCCCCCCCTTATCTCCGAAGTTTGCAAAGCGAAAAATCTGAAATTATTCTCTATGATAGTAGTTTATGTAAAAATTACAGGAAAAATAAAACGATGTCTCTAAATAGCACACTTTTTCAGAAATCGGAACGGAACCCTTGGTGCGCGAGTCCGACTCGCTCTTGACCGGTTTTTTTTTCTTCTGGCTTCGCACGGTTTGTGCATTTAGCCAATGTCACATTTAGATTATTCGAATTAGTCAGTGATGGGCGTACTGCGATTCAACTAATAACAGGAACGTCAATGACCTCTAACTGTCAACTGAAACTTGAAATATACGGCTTGCAAAGTTTTGTAGTGTTATCTTTATCCATTTTAGTTATGTTTTTGGAATTTGTTTTTGTTAAAATATGTCACTGACTTTGCAAATGTGTAAACGAGGTGCTGTTTTGCTAATCTTCGCAATATGGCGCAAGGTCATTCCTATTCTTAGTTGAAACGCATTGTACCTATTATCACTGCATTATAGGGGAAGAGCCCTTGACTGAAATAATTCATTACGGTAACACCTACTAATCTTAATTACTTAATAATAAGTATTATTTTGTGCAGAACAATGTTATGCATACATACTCATTATTAAGTATATTAAGTATGTACTTAATTAAGAATATGAAGTGTTTCCGTAATTTAACATTACTCCAAGGACCGACAGGCATGACTGGTATGACATCATCTCTTGAAATACATTTTCCTAGAATGATAAGGTTTCATGCATGAGACATACAAAGAAAGCAACTCTATTCTAAATAGATAGATAGAAACATAGATTGTAACAATTTATTTTATTTATTAAATCTTTATGCACAAGTAAAAAAAAATACCGTACAAAGGCGGACTTAATGCCCGAGGCATTTTCTACCAGTCAACCTTAGTGTGATGCAGAGAGAAAACATGGTAGGTGCAACATAAAGGATAGATAACACGAAAATAACTATAAAATACAAGAATAAATAGGTACATATATATTATATACATATATATAAATGGAATAAACTTTGTAAGGAGAAATAACGATCAGTAGAGGAGAAAATGAACCAGCAAATTAGCGCTGGGATGTTTTTGCCAACTTCTCACGTATATACTCACGTGTCTTCACTTTAAAAGACAACCGATTAGTTGCCATCCTCAATTTGCCCGGCCCGGGGAATGAACCCAGATCCCCAAGCTAGGATTGGCGGTAGCAGTTGAACACCGGTCTTATATCCCGGGTTTAAACCATCGAGCCAGTTTTTGTAATAGATAGATAGATAGATAGATAAATCATTTATTTAGTGCACACAAAAGACATAGCACAAACACACAAAAGTACAATTAAATGGTAAAGTAAAATTAACAAGGTGCCAATAAAAAAAAAAAAAAAAATAGAAGAATAACACAAATAAAAGTGACACTATGACATAGGTAGGTACTTAAAATGAAATTAACAACGGAATATACTATAACGGAATATAATAAGAACCTAACTGTGATAGAAATACAGTTCTTTATACAGAACTATCAACTTAGTCCGGTACAAAACTGACATCTTATTGTGTCGGAATAAAGTTCGAAATTCAAAAAAGGGTCCATGGTTTAAACCTGGGTTTGAAGATGAACCTTGTTTTGTAATAAGACGACAAATGACTAGATAACTAGAATGTTATGATTTTTTTTCAAGTCCCATTTTTAAAATTGCAGTTTTGCAAAATGTCATTGTTATTCTTATTTTGAATGTAAAAAATACCAGTCTATAACTGTCCCACTCTAGGGCTTAGGCTTCTCATACAGAAAAGGCATGAACATTGATCACTATACCTACGCTTCGATTTTAGACTTATATTATTACTAGCTGCGCCCCGCGGTTTAACCCGCATAAGTCTCAATCCCGTGAGAATATCGGGATAAAAAGTATTACATGTCCTAATTCAGGTCATGGTCTACTCATGTGTCAAATTTCATTCAAATACGTTCAGCCGTTTTAACGTGAAAGCGTAATAAACAAACAAACGAACTCACTTTCGCATTTATAATTTACCTATAGGTTTATGTAGTGAAATAAAGGTAAACAATCTTGATGTTTCTTTTATCTTTTTTATTATTTTAAAACCTCGGTTTAAAATAAAATGCAACAAAAAACCAATGTAAATACAACAATAAAAAATCAATCTGCCTAGCCTTTTCCCAACTATGTTGGGGTCGACTTCCAGTCTAACCTGATGCAGCTGAATACCAGTGTTTTACATGGAGCGACTGCCTATCTGACCTCCATAACCCAGTTACTGGGTAATACGATACCCCTTGGTAAGACTGGTTGTCAGACTTTCGGGCTTCTGACGACCCGTAACGACTGTCAAAGATCCACGAATAACAGCCGGGACCAACGGCTTAACGTGCTTTCCGAGGCACGGAGGAATCTCGGTATGTAAAGATGGTCACCCATCCACTGACCAACCCCGGCAAGCGTAGCTTAACCTGACAGATCGACCCGTGCGGCTGTTATTACTTAGCCACGAGCTCCTCAAAACAACAATAATGATTACTAAATCAATTGAACCATTAGTTTCAGCAGTAGTTTTGTTTGTTTAATATGTGTTTGTGTAAGTCACATCAAGATTGTTTACCTTTATTTTACTACATAATCCTTTCTAGTATAGTTAATATTAGCCCAGGTTTCCTCACGATATTTACCTTCAACGATATCAGTGATATCCAAGATAAACTGCAACAATTTTTTTTTATCACTCCTTAAATTCTACCTACCCCAAAATTTTAAAGCATTTTCATACAAAAACAAAAGACTACGGTCTACTAACTACTAATTATAGCCCTTAGACATAACAGTACATAACTTCAAGGTCGTCATTTATCTTCAGTGTACACAAGATAAGAGACCCCACTGAAAACGTTTCAGGAATTTCAGGTATTTAGGTCATGGTTGCGTAGCTAGATCAGTATGACGGGATGCAGGTGGGAATTAAACGGGATATAGTGCAGCTGTAAAATTAGATAAGATTTTGTTGAGGTAGGTTGAGTTTCAGAATTTTTCTAAGTTCTCAATTTTTTAACCGACGAAAAAAAGGAGGAGGCTCAATTCGACACGTATACAACATTAGTTTTTGTTTACACTAAACCTCTTAAGGGGTCATTGTACTCATCATTTTGAACAACTTTTACTATAGGACCAAACCTGATCGCGAAAAAAAAATCAGCTGTTCAGTACATTTATCTACATCAAATTCGTCAAAATGTACTGAACAGCTGATTTTTTTTTCGCGATTTCAATGTTGGTCCCATAGAAAAAGTTGTTCAAAATGATGATTAAAATAAAATGAGCCCTTTTTGGGTTTAGTATAAACAAAAACTTATGTTGTATATTTTTTTTTAATGTATTACTGCGCATAACTTTAAACATAGTTGTCCGATTTGAAAGATTCATGGTTTATTCGGGACGGTATACCTCAAAGTTAGTCCCATGTAAAATTTATTAACTTTGCTCGGGTAGTTTTTGAATTAGCTTCAATAATACGTATTTTTCTCCCATTTTTTATGTGGATGATGTTCTAATTTCTTTTGCAGGTAGGTATTCGAATTTGTGTGGGGTAGTACTACCACAACTAAAAAGTGAAAAATACGACTTTCAAGAAATACAAAGTAAAGAAAAATAACTTTAATTTCGGAAGTCGGTGTCTTTGGTTTTGTATTTTCGTTTTTTGCCACCGATTTCCGAATTCTTTACTTTGTAGTGTTTTTTTTTTTGGAAGTCGGTTATTTTTTTTTTTTGTAAAAAAGTTTTTACTGGTGTTAGTTGTCACTACCAGGATCATTCAGATATATTCCTTAATAACTACATTTTTACATCTTGACATCATTTGTCTTACCTCCAATTACATTATAAGATAAATAAATAAATAAAAATAAATAAATATCCTTGGACATTTCACACAACGCCATCTAGTCCCAAGCTAAGCAACCTAATGCTTGTGTTATGGTAACGAGATGGCTAATAAACTACTTGTATACATTTTTTTTTTTGTAAATACATACATATTATAGATAGAAAAACACCCAGACCCGGAACAAATACTTGTAGGTCGTACAAATATTTGTTCCATGCGGGAATCGAACCCGCGACATGCTGCGCAGCAGTCAAACGCTCAACCACTGCGCCAAACGTGTCGTGAATAGCTAGTAGGATGTCGATCTGTTGTAAAATACCACCTATAGAACGAGCTTAGCTTCAAGTCTGTCTGTAGATTGTATGTGAGTCTAACAATGCATCGTTTCCAATTAAAATACCTAATTAAATCAATATCAATGCTTATCCTTCAGTAGTCAGAAAAACAAACCCGCGTAACACGACACAATAGTACGGTTTACACAATGGATAAAGAATGTAAGTATAAGTACAATATTACTTAACAAATCCTTGGCGATGAACAAACAAACAGAGCACACAGATCGCTGTAGATAGTGCGCCTGCGCACGCTGTGCTACACATGTTTATGTGAACGATAACATAATATACAAATCAATGATTTTCGGGTGAGGAAAATTGTGAAGGATCATCAATTCATCTATACGGACCTTATTTTTAATTCTAAACGATTGCTAATATAAGTTAGAAGGTACCTACTAAATTGTGAAGGATCATCAATTCATCGATCCGGACCTTATTTTTAATTCTAAACGATTGCTAATATAAGTTAGAAGGTACCTACTAAATTGTGAAGGATCATCAATTCATCGATCCGGACCTTATTTTTAATTCTAAACGATTGCTAATATAAGTTAGAAGGTACCTACTCAATTAGGTTGATCTTGCAATATATTTTTTGTTTTTAATTTTTTGATTTTTTTGTCCTGGGTTCCTTTATCGATACTGAACCTAATCTATGGCACGCAATTACTTTAACACCCTGTATATATTAAAAAAAAAACATATATCTATCAAAAGTATTTTGTACGCCGATTTTTATTTTCTTAGCTTTTATTGTTCCTGGAAGAAAAAAGTTCCAGGAAGTGCTTGGAGGCCTTGGACAAAGGCCACCAAGTCCTTCCAGGAACTCTTTTCCCACGCCACATCAAACCAACTTCATAAATATTAGAAATCTTAAATATTCGTCTAGAGAAAAGTGCAGCCTTCAATTCCTAATCACGACGAAACAGTCACAACAATGATTTGCATAACGTTGAATTTAGCGAGCTTGAGTCATTCTTCAAACGCGGTATGATAAGAATTTCAGAACATTGTAGATACAGTGCATTCCTATAGCGTAGACATGTCTATAGAAATAACTCTGTTATCATTCGCTCATTTCGCTCTAGTAATGATTTGCATGGAAATTAAAATAACTACAGAAACTGAGTACAAAGGGGGTCGCAGAAATAGAGGTGAACCAAGATTCAAAATGCCAGATTTTTTTATGATCTCTCTCTCTAGCAATCAATCTGCCTAGCCTTTTCCCAACTACGTTGGGGTCGGCTTCCAGTGTAACCGGATGTAGCTGAATACCAGTATTTTACATTGAGCGACTGCCTATCTGACCTCCACAACCCAGTAACTGGATAATACGATACCCCACTGGTTGTTAGACTTTAGGGCTTCTGACGACCCTTAACGACTGTCAAAGATCCACGAATGGCAGCCGGGACCAACGGCTTAACGTGCTTTCCGAGGCACGGAGGAGTCTCGTTATGTAAAGATGGTCACCCATCCACGGACCAACCCCGGCAAGCGTAGCTTAACTGATGGATTGATCCTTGCGGCTGTTATTACTTAGCCACGAGTTCCTCTTTCTCTCTCTCTAGCAATGTGCTTATAAATAAATTATATTCATTATTGCCTCATCCTCAATGATCATTTTTCATCAAAAGTCGAAAACTATGCGGCCTAAAAAAACGAAAAAAAATATGTTTAAAAATGTGCAAACAGCGCTCTTTCATATGATACCTACCACACATGCTTAGTAGCCTCACTTCGTACGTTTCAGGCATTAAACCAAAAAAAAAAAAAATTCTTTCTGCATTGCAAAATAGTTGGGCTAATGTCGTCTAAAACTGTTCCAAAATTCAAGTTGATAGCATTAGTAGTTCTTGAGATATCCAGCTGTGACAGACGGACAGACAGACTGAGTCGCACCATAAGCGTTCCCTTTTTACCCTTTTGGTACGGAATTCTAAAAATATTTTCGAAGCTTTCATAGACTAAGAATTTATCAGCCTATAGACGTTCCCACTGCTGGGACACGATGCTTCCAGTACTAAAAGTAATTTCCTAGATAACTCATTTACTCCTTACTAGTATTAGTTTCGATCAACTTCTTCTCTTTAAATGGATAAGCACCGTTTCAAGTGTTATTACTGAAAGTGTAAGAGCCAATACGGATGCTTCAATATTGATCCTGGCGCATTTCCAAGCTGTAGTGCTGGGTCAAAGATCATTACAGCATAGAAGCAGATGACGTCATTATTATAATAAGTGCATTATTTCATAATTCAGGAGAATTTCATTGCATAAATTCTGGTTTATCGAATGTGTGGGCGCATGTGCGGGCTGGAAGGGACATCGTCGCGAAAACGGTTACCACGTATTCAGTACATCATTCTGAGCCATAGAAACATTCATAGAAATTTTTCATCGGTTATTAAAACAAAAATCCTACCGCCGCGGCCTCCAAACCTCACCCGCAATGCCTCCCATACGACATCGCGGCCCGCCTCATGTCGCGATGGCGCCCAAGCGGCACCGCCAGCAAGTAGGTTGTTACTTGTTGGACGCTACGTCGTTGGCTTACCGGCAAATGCCCTGACGAGCGGCCCCTCCTCCGGTCCCTCTTCGCTTCACCGTGGGTGACCAAGCCATGGCTACTGAGCCCCCCCGCCTCAACAATGCGGGAACCCACCAAGGGGGAAAAATCACTAAGCTGAAAGGTCTTTGAACTCACGACCTTTCGATCGCCTGCAGACTATACGTAAATATTAAACCATAGACTGCTGAAAATAAATTAACTTCTCAAATAAATTATCCAGCTAGGCAGTTTAGAAAATTGGCATGAAAAACTGAATGAATGACGTCTTCACATTAAATTGAACTGTAAATACTAGTATTTTATGGTTTCCTTTGTGACATCATGATAATAATTTCGCCATAAGACTTTAATGGCGACCTTAGTTTTGCTCTGCGAGGCCGGGTTAGCCTAGTTGTCCACTGTGAGGCTGGGATAGCCTACTTAGCTGTCCATTAGTGGGAGAAATTGTTTAATTCTTCAATGCTCATTAGTCCTGGTAATAAATAACGTTCAACAGATTGAACTTTTATACACGTAAGCGATTGATTCATTGTCAATTTTACAGTGCATGCTTTTTGCTTGGACTGCGGATCGAGGAGCTTCGTTTATAATAGTCTGATATTATCACCACCACCACCACCACCAGTTGAGGATTTATACCTTTTTTATTATTATTATTATTTTTTATTAGATTACTAACACTAGTCTTTAAGTAATTTTGTTATACTAAGACTATGGACTCATGTCTGAAATAAAGAATTTGAATTTGAATTTTGAATTAATATAGATGTTGACTAAATTTTTATTGTCCGTCCTGTAGATTATTAAAAATTACCGGCCAAGTGCGTGTCGGACCACGCACAATGAAGGGTTCCGTAGTTAAAAAGAATTTATACCAAAAACAAACTTGACATTGTAATCCCAAAAACATTTTTTTCTATGTGATTAAATTTCAAATTAACAATTTTCAGACTTTTTCCTTTACTCGTGCTGTGAGACCTTGCTTCTTGCCAAATTTCATTAGTCTAGGTCAACGGGAAGTAACCTATAGATTTTGATTTACTTGCGAGTACCAAAATATGTCGCATAAATGGCCGTATTTTTTTATTGCGTTGACATAGAAGTTTGATTTTTTTTAGAACTCGAAGGCACTATAGACTTACGTATTTTATATTAATTTTTAACTTGATACAGTAGTACCCAACTAATATGGCTTATCGATGTACCTGCGCACGGAACCTTAAAAATCAATCAATGTGAGGAATGATATGAAAGAGAAGGGAGTGAATGATAGCGTGACGGTTGACAGGGGAGAGTGGAAGAAGAAAACGTGTTGCGCCGACCGCAAGTAACATGGGATAAGGGCAGGGAGAGATGATGAAAGATTACGGCGATACATTGAGTTAAAATGTGGCATGACGTCACTCCTTGCTAGATTGTATGCGTATAGTTTTTTATAGTTGTGACGTAGTGAGCCCCCACTCCCCAACTTTAATGCGTTTTATCCCAGTATTTTTTAATTAATATAATAAAGCAAAAAATACGTGTCTAATATTTTATTTATTATCTGATTGAACTAATTTTTTTTTTATAGAGGAAACATTCCTGTTATCACTTACGAATATTCTTAGCGAAAGGCACTACGCTTTATTACAGCTTAGCTCTGTTTCGCGTGGTACAGACTGGTGGGACGTCAGCTTTATTCTACCTAGTTAGCATTATTGTGTGTTTGTTTTGATGTCTGAACTGAGTGCAGTGCTGGTCTGTTTTTACGAGTTTGCTCTCGATTTCATTCTCAAATAAATTATATTATTGGGTACCTCTACCTTTGTCCCTACAAATGCACGCGCTAAAGGAAAGTAGACCATGCCTGTATGATTTGTTTGTACCTTGTTTAAGTAGGTACATAATTTATGACCCTTGCTCAATCAATCTGCCTAGCCTTTTCCCAACTATGTTGGGGTCGGCTTCCAGTCTAACCGGATGAAGCTGAATACTAGCATTTTTCATGACCTGTCCTGTGTCTTTTATTTGTAAGTTTAAAGGAATACAATAAAGAAGCCTTAGCAAGGGTCATAAATTAATAATAATAAATAGAGGAGCTCGTGGCTAAGTAATAACAGCCGCACGGGTCGATCCGTCAGGTTAAGCTACACTCGCCAGGGTTGGTCAGTGGATGGGTGACCATGTTTACATACCGAGATTGCTCCGTGCCTCGGAAAGCACGTTAAGCTGTTGGTCCCGGCTGTTATTCGTGAATCTTTGACAGTCGTCACGGGTCGTCAGAAGTCGAAAGTCTGACAACCAGTCTTACCAAGGGGTATCGTATTACCCAGTAACTGGGTTGTGGAGGTTAGATAGATAGTCGCTCCATGTAAAATATTGGTATTCAGCTCCATCCGGTTAGACTGGAAGCCGACCCCAACATAGTTGGGAAAAGGCTAGGTAGATTGATTGATTTTGTAGAATGTGTTACTAAAGGTGAACGTCAACTGGTCCGCGCCGGCCGCACCGCACGCACGGCACGCAACGGATTTCGGTTTGCTCTGTATGAATTTATATAGCACTGCGTCCACTATCGCTACCGGCCGCACCGAACGCCGGCATATATGAGCAAAAAAGGCGATGCGTGCCGGTGACGTCATAAGGAATGCCGGTGACGTCACCGGCACGGAACGCATTTTTGAACTCATCGTATCTGTCAGTGTCATCCTACTGATTCTAGGGATTGACGAAGCATAACATTTACAATGTTTTTTTATCTAGACTAGTCCTTATATGCATAAAGACTAGTCTATACAACATTAGTTTTTGTTTATACTAAACCCGAAAAGGGGTCATTCTACTCATCATTTTGAACAATTTTTTCTACGGGACCAACCTTGAAATCGTGAAACAAAAATCTGCTGTTCAGTACATTTATCTACATCAAACTCGTCAAAGTCAGCTGTTCAGTACATTTTGACGAGTTTGATGTAGATAAATGTACTGAACAGCAGATCTTTTTTTTCAATGATGAGTACAATTACCCCTTTTCGGGTTTAGTATAAACAAAAACTAATGTTGTATAAACAAATTAAAAACAAAATTGAGTTTCTGGTTTCTGACTGCATTTCTGTTGTGCTTTATTATCAAAATTAAAAAATAATAATAATGTTTAGACTCGTGCTCATAGACATGAGCGGCACGCGTCAACGGCAGAGGCAACTGCCATAGACTATACACTAATATCTGGAATAGTAAATACCAGTCTGGTATGTAAATTACGTGAAAAATAGATGGCACTGATACCAACTAGACAATTAATTCTATTATCCGCTAGATGGCAGTATACTTAATTGCAAATGGATATAGGTACTAGGTAGGTGCCATGTATTTATTTGTATTTAGGTAGGAATTTATTTTAAATAAAAGGACAATTCCCTTAATAATATTTACTTCTTTTTATTTTTGTAAACACTACGTTTATGTGTACATACATTAAAATAGCGTTCTGCTTTGACTTTTACGTTATCCCCCGATCAAAATTGCTAATTTTCCAGATAAAATTCTGTTCACACCTGTGCACCAACTATGAATGATTCTTGTAATAGCCCGATTAACAATAAAATCTAGCTTATTATTTTTATGCAACGTGCAGGTTAGAAGTCACAAATTGATTTAACCACTATTTTTCAATATTTTTTTTTTTTCACATCCAAAATAGCGTTTTTCTGCATGTTTTTAGTCTGCATGTAACCAACAATATCCAAATCGAGTACACAACCGCAGGTTGAGAAAGCGGGGTCAATCAGTAGGAAAGTATCACGAAGTCCAGGGACGGAAGCAGCCTATGGGTCAATCGGTGAACAAAGTATCAGGGTCGAAAACAGAGTTAACAGTAAAGCCAGGTCTCACAAATATCCAACAATCCGTTCATTCCCCACGACACCACTGAAAACGACACCACTGGTGGTGTCGTCGGGAATGACAGAAACTACTATTCCCCACGACACCACTGACTGTATTGTGCTGTTAGTGATGTCCAGTTAATTTATATACATAACAATAATGTGTTATTTTTTAAAAATAAATCTTCAACGCGGCTTGAAGTAGGAATAAACTGGTAGAAATCGTCACGTAACAAAAAAACGTTATGCCAACGCAAAAAAAAAAAAATACGGAGGGGCATAACTTCTTATGCTCTGGTTTTTTTTTGAGAGGATGTGATTACGCTCAAAATGAAAATCCAAGATGGCGGCTGCGAAAGATTCCTAATTTTTCGTCATGGGTGTCAATTTCGTGATATTTGAGGTCACTGAAAACGATAGTGGGGTCAAAATGAAAATCCAAGATGGCGGCTGCAAAAATTTCCTAGATTTTCGTCATGGGTGTCAATTTCGTGATATTTGAGGTCACTGAAAACGATAGTGGGGTCAAAATGAAAATCCAAGATGGCGGCTGCAAAAATTTCCTAGATTTTCGTCATGGGTGTCAATTTCGTGATATTTGAGGTCACTGAAAACGATAGTGGGGTCAAAATGAAAATCCGAGATGGCGGCTGCGAAAATTTTCAAATTTTTCGTCATGGGTGTCGATTCCATGGTTTTAGAGGGTGCTGAAAACGATAGTGGGGTCAAAATGAAAATCCAAGATGGCGGCTGCGAAAATTTCCTAATTTTTCGTCATGGGTGTCATTTTCGTGATATTTGAGGTCGCTGAAAACGATAGTGGGGTCAAAATGAAAATCCAAGATGGCGGCTGCGAAAATTTTCAAATTTTTTGACATGGGTGTCATTTTCGTGATATTTGAGGTCGCTGCAAACGATAATGGGGTCAAAATGAATGACTATCGTTTTCAGCGACCTAAAATATCACGAAAATGACACCCATGACGAAAAGTTAGGAAATTTTCATAGCCGCCATCTTGGATTTTCATTTTGACCCCACTATCGTTTTCAGCGACCTAAAATAACACGAAAATGACACCCATGACGAAAAATTTGAAAATTTTCGCAGCCGCCATCTTGGATTTTCATTTTGACCCCACTATCGTTTTCAGCACCCTCTAAAACCATGGAATCGACACCCATGACGAAAAATTTGAAAATTTTCGCAGCCGCCATCTCGGATTTTCATTTTGACCCCACTATCGTTTTCAGTGACCTCAAATATCACGAAATTGACACCCATGACGAAAATCTAGGAAATTTTTGCAGCCGCCATCTTGGATTTTCATTTTGACCCCACTATCGTTTTCAGTGACCTCAAATATCACGAAATTGACACCCATGACGAAAATCTAGGAAATTTTTGCAGCCGCCATCTTGGATTTTCATTTTGACCCCACTATCGTTTTCAGTGACCTCAAATATCACGAAATTGACACCCATGACGAAAAATTAGGAATCTTTCGCAGCCGCCATCTTGGATTTTCATTTTGAGCGTAATCACATCCTCTCAAAAAAAAACCAGAGCATAAGAAGTTATGCCCCTCCGTATTTTTTTTTTTTTGCGTTGGCATAACGTTTTTTTGTTACGTGACGATTTCTACCAGTTTATTCCTACTTCAAGCCGCGTTGAAGATTTATTTTTAAAAAATAACACATTATTGTTACGTATATAAATTAACTGGACATCACTAACAGCACAATACAGTCAGTGGTGTCGTGGGGAATAGTAGTTTCTGTCATTCCCGACGACACCACCAGTGGTGTCGTTTTCAGTGGTGTCGTGGGGAATGAACCCAACAATCAATGCAAATCTCTCGAGAAATCCGAAAATGGTTATAAGCAGTAACGAACGAACGACAGCACGGAAACTTCAAAAAACTTTGAAATTTGAATTGTGTCAAGTGCCAATCTGTCATCTTGTTATTGCAAGTTATTATTATTAAAAGCTCCATCTATCAAGCAATAGTATACTTTTTATTAAAAGTTTTCAAAACGTGAACTATGGATGTCGCCACCTTCCATACATTTAATATTTACTGTCAGATGTATGATGGTTTCACCCCCCTGGCAACTGCAGTCATCTTTTGCGAACAAGCAACACTGATAATCTTCGTCAATCTCCATGACAACGCGCGACGTCTACTGACAACAACAAAAACACTCAGAATAAATAAAAATGGTGGACGCATGACACCGGCAAATCCGTTCCGGCCGGCCGGGGCGGACCAGGTGGACAGTGGACGCATGCCATCGGCAAATCCGTTCAATCCGTTGCGTGCCGTGCGGGCGGTGCGGCCGGCGCGGACCAGTGGACGCTCAGCTTTAGGCAGTAAAACCTAGGATAAAATTGTTTTAGCTATTTCTGTGATGAACACAGTTTATTTCAGACAATTAGACTTACATTTTGACCTTGTGTAATAATGTTCGCTTTTAATAATTAAATTACCTAACAACAATATTTAGATCATACCGTTGTTAAAGTAAAAATACTACTTACATCTTTCGAGGCTAGCAATCAAATTTTTTTGCAACACTAGTTTCAATGTTCTTTTTTTAGACTAAAAAATTAACAAGATCATTTTATAACTGTACGGTCAGAAACAGAAGTCAGTTAACACTGCTACTTTTTGACATCATCTAAATTAACATAAAATGATACGATGTCCTGCTTTTTAGCATTTCATTTATTAGTTAGGAGTTTATTTTCTTTTAAAATTTAAATCTGTTCCGATTTGAATGAAGTATTTTTCTCAATACTTAATTAAGAAAACACAAGTGTTAATCGACTTCTGTTGCTGACTGTACGTAGTTTTTTAATAAAAACGTTGATTCACGCAAGTATCCATGTAACTTGTTATAGTTGAGGAGGGTTTTATTAAATTAAGATATATCTTGAATTGTTTCGTGCATTTACAGATTACTAGGTATCTGTTAATGCACGGAGCAATTCAATATTTATGTCTCGATTTCTAAAGCACGATCAATCAGACCCGGAACATTGAAATCTGAAGCTTATTTCGCCTCTTTGAGAGAAAAACGTGATATCTCGAAAAATGCAATTTTACAGGAAGCGATTTGTAAATTATGACAAGTAAATTAATGTGTTTTTACGTTAAATGAATTATCTAATAAACTTTAAAAATTCACAAAAAGATTCTAAAATCGAATATTCAATTACAGAATAATAAAAAAAAACACCTTTTCCGAAATGTCACGTTTTTCTCCGTATCTTAACTTATCAAGCCGATCAGACTCGAGCCATCGGAAATGGTTGAAAAGGTGATTTTCGAGGCAGGATAATAATATCTGATCTGATTTTCATGAATAATAATATTGGTATTTGGTGTCATAGGCTGGATGAAAGTAAGAAGTCAAAGCCTAAGTTACCCTTTCTAAAGGATTTCCTTTTCAAGTAAAGAGACCAAACCAAAGAATCTCCCTTTTGTTTTTGGAGTTGGTAGGTAGCTAGGCTCTGGGGTCACGGGCGCTCAGAGTGGGGACTGTCCGTCCACTGAGTGACCTCAGGGAAGACTCCGCACAGTGGTCACGTGCTCTTACACATTTGCATAGTTAGGTTTCGGGGAGATCCCTTTACAGTCTCCCCAGAGATGCGCCCTAACAGGCGTTGCACAGAGAGGGTTACGGATTGGTCTTTTGAGAGGTTACGGTGCCCCTTCCATGTGCAGATGATGACCACCGGTGTGGTTTTAGTGAGGTAAAAATCCCACATTCCCCGGTCTTTTCCCCAATGCCCGGGCGCCTTTTGAAGGTTTCCCCCTGAAAACAAAAAAAAAAAAAACGGTAGCTAAGGTCTGAACCACCGAAGACGGACTATCACGTAAAACCAAAACCACCAAATACAAGGGAACTAGGGAGATCTCCTGCAAAAACCGCCGATGTCTATTCTGGGATACGCCATTTTAGCACATCCCATACGGAACAAATACGTTTTTCTTTTGCTGTTCTCTCTTCTAAAACCTAACCCTTATTTTTCCAGGATGCCGTAATCATAGTGGATGTGACCAACCACACCCAACCGACCCACTCTCGCCAGGTGGCCTTCAACGACGACCTGTACGCGAGCACCATAGCAGAGCTGTATACGGCCAAGAATGAAGCCCTACTGCTGTACACCGACTTCGCTTCAAGAGCTGGCGAAGCCTTGAAGACATTCCTGACCAATATTACCGGGTTAGCTGACGGGATCATCCGGGATTTGCATATAGGACCAACTTACAATGATGTGAGTAGTATTAGTTATTTACCTATGAAATTGCCGTTTTACAAAGAAAAACCAAACTTTATAAAAGAAACATTGTCGGTGCAATTTTGCAATTTTAATTAAATCTTAATCTTAATTTTAATTAATTCTGAGGACCAGAATCGATGAATTCTTTATAGGCATTTATCACCTCGTTGAATTTGAAATTTTCCCCGGTGCTCATTGTTGAGATCAAAATTTCCAGAACGGAAGCGATCAAACCAAAAACGCACCGTGCGTTCAGTTGCGGTACCTTGTCCATATACGTCGTTAATATTGCGTTCTGTCTGTGCTGCGTTTGTGGGTGCCATAACCACAGACTACTAAGGGATACTATGTATGCCATGACGGAACTGTATTTATTCGAAACTAGCGCGCTATCACAGGCTATCGCGCGAACGGCGGGAAAACAAATGAACAACTGATTTTTTTTTTAATAATTATCTTGTTATGTTATAAAATTAATTTGAATTTGGAATTAAGTACCTATAAATAGAATCCTTATCCTTATTAGCCACAAACGATCCCCGTGGACACAGTATTTTTTTGTATCTAAATCTTATCGTAGTTTTCACCATAAATGTGTACTTGCCTATGAAATGCTGAAAAAAAAAATATTGGTCGGTTTGGTTTCAAGATGAATTTGATAAGTGACAGTGTAGCTTCCGGGAAACAACCAAAATAGCCTTTGCCATACAATCGAAATAAATGTAAAACCCATATTTTATACCTAACTAGCTGGCCCGACAGACGTTGTCCTGTCCAAATTTCAATATTCCCATATAAAATCCACTTTCACTTTTCCAGAATTTTCCAATTTTCCCGGCAACTTTTCCAATTTTTCTCATCGTTTAAACCTTCCCTGGACTACGTCAAACATTTCAAAACCAAAATCAGCTAAATCCGCCCAGCCGTTCTTGAGTTATAAAATTACAACGAAAAGTGGCATTGATTTTTATAGATATAGATTTATTTTGCGTGAAGGTAACGTATGTTATGTAGCACTTTCGTCAACTCTTTCGACACCAACAAAATTTGCGACTAACATGCCTATTAAGGCCCTGGGACCCAATTCCGGGCTCGAGCTAGATATCACGACCATGGAGATAAAACTCTGTTTCAAATCTCCGCATCAAAGTCCGGTTCAAATCTCGATACTATCAAAAAACCGTATTCTGGTTGACCATGGAGAAAGATTTACAACGGAAAAAATAATCTCGTCTAAAAGACGTTCCATTTTTATCGATTCACTTTGATTATAATCGGTTATGCTACGTTTTTCTTTTTTTAGTATTACTGACATGTTTAATTTATTATATCCAAGCAAACACATTATAAAAGATAATTTTAGTATATTGTGTTTTTTTTATAATTACTTACTGAAAATAGTAATTGCAAAGTAGCGTGATCAGAAACGCGTTTCGCATGATTTGTGTCCTTTTTCTGACGTAGGTAGGTTTTAATTTTCATATTAAATATGACTACTTTTAATCGCGATTAAAAAGGTGTGGAATAAAATTAGTTGTCATGAACTAAAATTCACACCAACACCTTCCTTCAAGTGCAAAAACAGTACTGTTTTTTTTTTTCTTTTGTTTATATCTCGAAAACGGTGTGTAGGTACCAAAAAAATAATTCGAATATAAACCTACGAATGTAAATTTTGACAGATGTTCCAACGGAGATTTCATATCTCTATACCTTAGGACCAGCCGTGATATCTCGCTGGTTTGCGATCAAAAAATTTATGAATGGAGATCGTTAGAATAGCAATTTTTCGTTTTCGACGGAGATAAGCTCGACGGAAATTATCTCCATGGTCGAAATATCAGTCGAGAAACTTCTCGACTGATATTTCGACCATAGAGATAATTTCCATGCCACCGGAATTGGCCTCCTGGTTCCAAGCTGGGTTTAGCTCGGTGTGTAAGTGAAATGGCGTTATGGCTGTCTAGTTTGCCGCACGAGATAGAAGATTCTCACGCGCACCGGAATTATGTCGTAAAAGTGCAAATAAAATCGTATAAAATTAGAAATTAACTATTTAATAAAAAGTAATCCATCACTGGATGCAGTTTGGAATTTGACATTTCATGGTATATTTTTAATTATAATTATAATTGCTAATGAAGGGATAAACAGCTTTTAAAGATTATTAGGAGGTATGTTTAAAGATTTTTTTGGTGCATTAAAGTATATTTAATTGTGTTTTGGCTTCCATCACTGTATGCGAAAAGGACTTGAAAATATCATATTTTTTTTACATGTCAAAATTATTTACGGTTTATGAGATACACAACTTTAAAAACCACCTTTTTGATCGTTTTCAGGAAATCTGCGCCTTAATAGAAGAATGCTATCACCACTACCGAATAAATCCATACACCTCACCACGTGTAGCCAAACCATAACTAACATTGTTTTCTGAACCCATTCCAATTGATATCACGTCCGAAAATATTGATGATAAACAACATTCTCTTTACAAACTATTTCGGTAATAGTTTACAATAATATCTGCCAGAAATACGTGAAAACTTTCCAAAAATAACCTTGACGTGATCAAATAATGGTTGTTCGTAAGCATTGTATGGAGAAATGCGTGTTTATCATAACATAATAAGAAATATGTGGGGTACATAGTTGCAGTGCACAAATAGTAGGGCTGATAGCAAAGAGAATAGTTAGCTGTTATTGGCTGAAGACATAAGAGTTTATAGAGGAGCTCGTGGCTAAGTAATAACAGCCGCACGGGTCGATCCGTCAGGTTAAGCTACGCTTGTCAGGGTTGGTCAGTGGATGGGTGACCATCTTTACATACTGAGATTCCTTCGTGCCTCGGAAAGCACGTTAAGCCGTTGGTCCCGGCGGTTATTCGTGGATCTTTGACAGTCGTTACGGGTCGTCAGAAGCCCGAATGTCTGACAACCAGTCTTACCAAGGGATATCGTATTACCCCGTTACTGGGTTGTGGAGGTCAGATAGGCAGTCGCTCCATGTAAAATACTGGTACTAAGCTGCATCTGGTTAGACTGGAAGCTAGTTGGAACATAGTTGGGGAAAGGCAGGCAGATTGGCAGATTTGACATAAGAGTTTATATCGACATCAATGTCGTTTAGTGGTTGGTGGGTTAACTATTTAATAAATCTTAGTATTCCATCGACAAATAGGCAACAAGTAACGTCAGTCGATAAGGCGTCCCTTTTTAACCGACTTCAAAAAAGGAGGTTCTGTATTCGACCCGTATGTAAGTACTAGCCGTTGCCCGCAGCTGCGCCCGCGTGGATGTCGGAAATTATCCCACGGGAACCCACTACCGGGATAAAAAGTATCCTATGTGGGAATCCAGGATAAAAACTTTCTGTCTGGTAATTTTCATCCAAATCCGTTCAACCGTTTTTGCGTGATTGAGTAACAAACATCCAAACATCTTCACAAACTTATTCAGAAAGCGGTACCTACTTCTGGACACGGCGCGTATCATTAGGAGGTTCCTCTCTCTGGAGCCCTGACCGCTGGTAGCTTGGACCCTGTTCCCGATACCGGTGGGTTACTATTTTTATATTTTTAAATGTTTTTATATTCTTTTTATTCTATTATTTAAAAATGTAACAAATAATGTGTAAAGTAAAATAAAAGAAATAATAATAAATGTGTGTATAAGATAATGTATGTATTATATTAATTTCTCATCACAAATGTTATTGTGGACAATACGGTAAATAATAATAATAATTATAATCAATGCTAATTTTTAACAAAAATATGGGTTTCGATCGCGGGTTTGTTCGACGTTTAACCGATTTCAATTTAACAAACGATACAACCACAGCAGAACTGCGGGTTTAAAATGGCGACATTAAGCAATTCCTCTAAAATCGATTAATTTCCTGAATTCCCAGAAATTTATTATGATTGACGTATTTGACATTAAACTTTTTTTTTTAATTCTATGTTTAATTAGGGACTTTTATAATCGCAATGCGTATGACAGTCCAAACTTATTACATGGAATGTGTCCAGATCTGAGTCTATGAGCTGTAACAATTAATTTTCTACTTAAATTACTGTTCATAAACCAGGGCACACGAAAAGGCTGACCCTGCATGGTGACATTAAACTTCAATAAAGCAATTCATAATTTGTGGACCATTTTACGAATCTCCATGTACAAAACTTTCAAACAGATGAATTGCTTGCTATGAATTGTAGGCAGCTAAATTATGAATTGTTAGTTTGTGACCGTTTTACGATTTCAAATACGATTCATAATACCTATTATCCTATTATGATTCTGCCAAAGTGGCCGTTTTAGCCCCCCTGTACCTATGCCTTACCGTTCCCATGATAATGCAAGAATCTTGACCGATGTATCTACAGTTTGCAAAAAAAAAGAAAAATAGCTTGCCCTATAAAATATGCTTTGAATCAGTTACGTCACTTAGTTAGATTAGTGACGATATGGGTTTCGAACGCGGTTTTGTTCGACGTTTAACCGATTTCAATTTAGCAAACGATACAACCACATTAGAACTGGTCAACATTTTGATATGATACAAACAGCTACAAAATTTGAATGCCAATAAGCTTTAAAAGCTCCCCCTGCCAGCCCTATCTACAACAGATGGAAGCGCTATCGATGCAAATAATGCGAAACGAATGCCTTCACGTCGGAATGCTGTATGCGTGTTCACGGGCTTGTGCAGGGTTTGGCAATAGTGCCCGAGTTGTACATTGATGAAGATGGGAGTGGGATTAAACGTTTGTTTAATGTACTAGCTGTGCTGTGGGATGTAAAGGTATAGCAGAAGATCAAGTGCTACTAAAAAGCCAGTAATTTAGACTTATGCTAGTTCTTGCAGTAAAAGCGTAACGCTGACCATCGACTAAAGTAGTCGTAATTATTACTATTAGTTCGTCCTAGTAATTCTGTGTACTTTTTAGGGTTTCGTAATAACATGGTAAAAAGGAACCCTTATGGTGCGACTCAGTCTGTTTGACTGTCCGTCTGTCACAGCTGGATATCTCAAGAACTACTAATGCTATCAACTTGAAATTTGGAACAGTTTTAGATGACGTTTGCCCAACTATTTTGCAATTAAGAATGATTTTTTTTTTTTTTGCAACTAGTACCTACTGAAAGGGGTTTTCATTAAAATTCGAAGTGGGGCTATGTGGGGTGTCATAATGAAAGAGCACTGTTTGCACATTCTCAAATATTTTTTAATTTTTGAAGGCCACATAGTTTTCGACTTTTGATAAAAAATACCGTTCAGTTCGGAGATAAGGAGGCCTTTATCTCCGAAGTTTGCATACAGAAAAATCCGAAATTATTCTGTGACAGAAGTTTATGTAAAAATTACAGGAAAAATAAAACGATGTCTATAAATAGCACACTTTTTTATAAATCATCAACTTTATATACGATGGTACGGAACCCTCGGTGCGCGAGTCCGACTCGCTCTTGACCGGTTTTTTATTCATTCACGTAGTTGTGGGTTCCAAACTTCTAACATACCTACTTGAAGTACTTAGAATCATTTCTTTCGGGCTCGTTCATCTTCATTGTTTTTGTGGTCGGCCGCCGTGTAGCTTCTTGTTTCTTTGATAATGTGAGCTATCATCTTACTGACTCTGGCTATTGTATTTTTGTCAGTCATGATGGCGGCTGTACACGCTCGTTGAAACACAGGCCGAGTACGAGTGAGTACAAATACATGGTGCCTTCTCGCGTCGCGTCTCGGCGGCCCTCGTTCCTCTCGTGGGCGTGTCGAGAGGCTCGCGAGGCGACGAGACAAGCGTGTACAGCCGTGTGATGTTCTCTTCTAGCGTGTTGACTTATTGCTGATGCTGCCAATCTCTAGTCCATCTAGCCAATCCAACCAATATCTAGCGGCTATACACGCTCGTCTCGTTGCCTCGCGTGCCTCTCGACACGCTTCCAAGAGCGAACGAGAGCCCGAGACGCGACGATTGGCACCATGGCCATGGTACACACGCGTACTCAGCCTGTCACGTAGTGTTTCAACGAGCGTGTACAGCCGCCATCATGACTGACAAAAATACAATAGCCAGAGTCAGTAAGATGATAGCTCACATTATCAAAGAAACAAGAAGCTACACGGCGGCCGACCAGAAAAACAATGAAGATGAACGAGCCCGAAAGAAATGATTCTAAGTTGTTGACAATTTATTACGTCGAACGTTGAAAGTGGCTATTTATGGCTATTTAAATTATCATTTTGTCATTTACGGTCACCGTTAATCAATGTTAGCCAAAATAATCATGAATGATTCATTCAGTTCCCTGAAAACGAGTCAACGACAAATTCCCTTGACTACATTGCACTTTGCCAAATGCTATAAAACTTTAGAAGAAACGCCGCCATGCTCTCGGCACCATGAAACCATAATTATCATAGTTTTACCAATAAAATAGTCGTAACTCTAAATAATGGCGGACATATTGTCAACATAAATACATTAGTAATATTACTTCAGGCTGTCTTTATACCCGTGATGTAACCTTGCTACTAATACAGAAACGTTTATTATAATCCTTAATGAGTTTCACGTGGAGTTCCAGTAGTGCCAAGGTAAGAAATGAGACCATCATCCATTTGTGTATAACGGCCAGTCTGTTCTGAGAAAATGTCATCGTGAAAACTTATGTGAAGTGAGCTGTCATTCCACTTGATGCTGACACTATTGACAGCTTACTTCAATCTCACTTCACTCATTAACCCCTCAAGTGTCTGAGTTTTTCTAATTTTAGACCCAAAACCCCAGCGAGTGGGGAGGGTTGGGGGTTAGTTGCGAACCCCATAGGTTCACAACTACTGATGATGATATGTTTTCCATCGGATGATGTTTTTTTACGTTTATATATGTGTGATCTAAGCTTTTATAGGGTAGTTGCGCCGGTTGGCGACCACTTAGCTGAGTTGCTAACTTTAGACGAGTCAAAATATTAGACATTTACACGTAAAATAGTTGGCGACCATGTAAATTGGTCCTAAATATAGTCAAGTTATGAAACAAAACATAAAATATCACACTTCCATTCATAAATTATGAAAAATTATGGGAAAAGTGCAAAAATAGCCTAAATGTTAGATAACGACCACTTTTTTCAGTTGACGACCACTAGTATGCTAGTTTACGGCCACTCTTTAAAAAAATAAAAAAAAATTAACAAAAACAACTTTTATTAATATAAAATATTTTTTTATTTTTCACTTTAAAATAAATATCAAATTATCATCAACACAAATAGTATTTAATCCTCTGATTTAACAGAAAAGTTGGTTCTATTGACGCACTAGTTTACATTTTGAGGTGTTGGCAAAAACTTTCTCACAGCCGCCTTCCATGACGATTTCAGTGATCCAAAAACACTTACGTCTGCTGGTTGGAGCATGTGGGTGGTGTTCGGAGGAAGAGCATACAAAATTATGCCTAGCTTTCCGCACGTGGCACTCAAGACTAGTGACATGTGCGATCTGTGACAATCAATCACAGCAGCATTATTGTTTTTTTTATACAGTTGTGGTCCACCCAATCATTAAAATCGTTGGTGATGGATTCTTTGACCCATGGTCTTTAACACTTTTGTGGACAGTATCCAGAAGCTATGCTTCTTAACTGGGATTCCGCACTTGACAATATTTAAAAGCCACATTTAACCCACTTTTCACCCTCCACTCCTAGTACAGGATCTGGTCCTCTAGCCTCGATAGCGTCACGTCTCTTCCCACTTAATAAATCCTGTATCGTCGTTCGAGGAATCCCATATGTACGACAAAGTCGACAAGTCTCTCTTATTCCCTTTTCTTTTTCCCGAAAGTCATGAAGAGCTTTTTGTAGATCTTCTTCGGAGTATTGGACAGTCTTTTTCATCCTCTTAGTTATTTGTAGAACTTTTGAAGGCGTCATCTTGAAAAAAAATTTAACCACTTAATTAAGTAAATAATACGATTATTAAAATCTTATCTCAATTCAAATTTTATTTTACTTAAACTAAATAAAATAATCGTATGTGGTCGAATAGTGAACAACTGAACTTAATCAAGTTATTTTAGTCTGCGGTCATCTTTCTCTTCGTACTAAATCTTGATGGTCGCAAACTACCATCGTAATTTTCGAACTGTATCAGTTAGCGACCACCTAGGAACCAATGTTTGTGAGTGAATTAAACAAGTTTTATAAAGAAAACATGTGGTCGTTTACTGAAGAATTGCATCTTTAGGCTTTTACAACACCAAACCCTAAATTGTGTAACCATAAATAAAACATTGAGAACATTATAAGCTAAACTAAATAAAACTGAGTGAGTCAGAATACGACCACCTGGTCGCTTTCTAACGTATTTCTAAAATATGCATTTCAGTAACCGACCACTGGGTTTTATTTTATTATATGATAAAAATTTACTTAAATGCAATTAAACAATTGAAATCACTACATAATTGAAGTAACCACGCTTCTAATTTAAGTAAACAACATATACTAAGTAACAAAACTTACCTCCGAACGCCGCACGTCTTGCTAATTTTTTGCTCTAGCGCAGCACATCCACAGACCACTGAGTCAACACGTAAATTGAGCGTCCTTTTTCTTTGCTTTGGGTCAAGCGGTTGGTATTAGATTTAGTAAATTCTTATTACGTAACTATTCAAATAATATAAAATGCATACACTTTATTTTTATTTCATAAAGAAAGGTTTAAAGTAACCTAGTCAGACAAGTGGTCGCTTACCGGAGGTGGTCGAGAAACCGGTGCAACTTGAATAATAACTTTAATTTCGGAAGTCTGTTCTTTTTTTGCCACCGACTTCCGAAATTAAAATTATTTTTCACTTTGTAGTTTGTAGAAGTCGGTTGTATTTTTTCTAAAAAAGTTTTTATTTTTCACTTTTTAGTTATGGTACCTACCCCACACAAATTCTAATACCTACTACTATTAAGTACTAGGTACCACTCTGTAAAAAGTTATGCGTGGTCATATACAGGGTTATTGGTAAAACACCAGCAACCTATTAAGGGGTCATTGAACACATCATTATGAACAACTTTTACTAAGGACCAAACCTGAAATCGCAAAAAAAAATCAACTGCTCCCTACATTTTGACGAGTTTGTTAAAGATAAATGTACTAAACAGCTGATTTTCTTTTCGCGATTTCAGCTTTGGTCCAATAATAAAAGTTGTTCATAATGATGAGTACAATGACCCCTTAAGAGGTTGCTGGGTCTTACCTTTACCAATAACCCTGTATAAATAAATAAATAAAACCGGTCAAGAGCGAGTCAGACTCGCGCACCGAGGGTTCCGTTCCGATTTCTGAAAAAGTTTGCTATATAAAGACATCGTTTTATTTTTCCTGTAATCTTTACATAAACTTCTATCACATAGAATAATTTCAGATTTTATCTTTGCAAACTTCGGAAATAAGGGGGAACGGTATTTTTTTTTACATTTTTCATCAAAAGTCGAAAACTATGCGGCCTAAAAAAAAAAATAGTTTAAGAATGTGCAAGCAACGTTCTTTCATATGATACCCCACATGCCCTAGTAACCTCACTTTGAATTTTTAAGACCCCCTTTCAGTACCTGTTACAAAAAAAATATAAATATTTTAAATTCTTTCTTATTTGCAAAATAGTTGGGTAAAGGTCATCTAAAACTTTTCCAAATTTCAAGTTGATAGCATTAGTAGTTCTTGAGATATCCAGCTGTGACAGACAGACAGACTGAGTCACACCATAAGGGTTCCTTTTTTACCATTTTGGTACGGAACCCTAAAAAAATATACGTGGTACGTGTCGACTTGAGAACCATCTACTTTTTTTTCGTCGGTTATAGAATACAACGGTGCGAGTAAGAAATGCATCTAATGCCCATGGTGTGCATAGATATCGGAAGGGGGTAACGTTGGTAGTCTGATCTGCTATATTTAGCATAGAAACTTGGCAATAGGTGAACGATCTGGTCATGTGTTTGCATATGATTCCGGTTGCTATTGATAACAACAACGTAATCATGGGAATGGGAGATAAGATTATATAATACTAGCTGTGCCCCACGGTTTCACCCGCGTAGACCGGTATAAAAAGTAGCCTATGTGTAATCCAGGGTGTCAGCTACGTCCGTACCAAATTTTATCAAAATTGGTCTAGCCGTTTGAGCGTGAAGAAGTAACAAAAATACAAACACACACAATTGAGCTTGAACCGACTTGAAATAGGCACATTCCATAAAATTCTGTCTCAGCCAAATGGTGATGATGCGAAGAGTCTGTTCAGGTTCATGACCCAAATGTAAGCTGTAGCAGTGTGTATTTAGGGTACGATGGGACTGTCATACGCATTGCGATTGTAAAAGTCCCTAATTAAACAAAGAATCATAAAAAAAAAACTGACTCAAAATCAAAATATTTATTTCACATAAACCTACATGGCACTTATGAAACGTCAGAAGCTAGGTGCACGGTTCTATGGAGAAGAGCCGGCAAGAAACTCCATGGTTACTCTATTTTTTTTTTTTTTTTTTTTTTTTTTTAGGGCACGCCACGATTGCGGCGATAAGTCCCCTCTTCACTGGACACGGTTGTTTCGGGAGGTTCCTGTTTCGCATAAGGCGGGAGGAAACGCCCGGGTGTTACCATTGTGTGGATCGCCCGGAGGACACGGTGGAGCATACAGTGGAGGTCTGCCGGCTTGGGCAGAGCACCGCCGTGTTCTCACGGAGGCGATCGGTGGCGGCGATCTCTCGCGTCCGAGCCTGGTCCAGGCCATGGTGCGGAGCGAGAGTGCATGGGAGGCCGTCACCTCCTTCTGCGAAGCAGTGATGCTCGCGAAGGAGGAGGCAGAACGCGTGAGGGAGAGGCAGCCTCACGCCCTCAGTCGCCGCAGTAGACGCCCTGGGCGGCGGGAATCGCGGGGCGATTTCCGGCCACCGTAGGCGCGGGCCTGCGGACGGTGAGCAGCGGGTAGCTCGCCGTCCGGTAAGGACCAGGCCCGAGTCGACGGCGCGTTGTGTTCCACGCGCGCCTCAAAGAGATGTCAACAAGTGACGGGGTCCAATAGGGCCGACGCCGCTGGGGTCGCGGGTTGTCTGAAGAGGTTACCGCGGCCCTGGCATAGGCAACTGAAGGAACACGGGTGGGTTTTAGTCAGTAAAAGTCTGACACGCCCTTCCGCTCCACCCAGAGCGGGAGAAGTTATTCGATGATTTCCCACCCTCAAAAAAAAAAAAAAAATGGTTACTCTTTTAAAAATAATTGGATTTTACAATATTTTCAAATAACTCGCACGAGTCGCATGATATTCCGCTATTTGAGTAGCGAAACACAGGCGGAAAATCATGCAGTTTTGCGGTTTCGCGGCGGATGTGTGCTAAGGCCTTAAGAGTTTCAATCTAGGCGGGATTGAAAACAGAATTTAACAAAGTGCGACAGCCTTCAAAATTCTTATTACGGAAATATTGAGAAACCTGACAATTATGCTTTCGATTGTTCGTTATTTAAACATTTTCATTGCCCATTCATTCATTTCTCATTGTCTCGATGTGTAAAATATCAGTCATGCATGGTCTGAAGTGATGTCTGTGAAGTAATGATTTAGCAAGTCGCTCTTTGAATTTAGTAAAGACATGAAAGAGCCTTTATGCTACAAAGAGGATCAGCACATTTAAATTTAATTAATAAACACTGAAATAATCAATTTGTAACAAATTGCTAATCCATTGCTTCTTAGGTAGTAGGCATTAAATAAATAAATAATAATAAATATCCTTGGACTTTTCACACAACGCCATCTAGTCCCAAGCTAAGCAACCTAATGCTTGTGTTATGGTAACGAGATGGCTGATAAACTACTTATATACATTTTTTTTTTTTGTAAATACATACCTATTATAGATAGAAAAACACCCAGACTCGGAACAAATACTTGTAGGTCGTACAAATATTTGTTCCGTGCGGGAATCAACCCGCGACATGCTGCGCAGCAGTCAATCGCTCAACCACTGCGCCAACCGTGTCGTCAAACATTGATTCTTAGGTTCGAAAAATATATCCTCGACAACGTAAATAATGTAGTTGATCTGTCAAAATATATCCTCGACAACGTAAATAATGTAGTTGATCTGTCAAAATATATCCTCGACAACGTAAATAATGTAGTTGATCTGTCAAAATATATCCTCGACAACGTAAATAATGTAGTTGATCTGTCAAAATATATCCTCGACAACGTAAATAATGTAGTTGATCTGTCAAAATATATCCTCGACAACGTAAATAATGTAGTTGATCTGTCAAAATGAAACCGATTCCGATTGATAATGTGTTACGCAATTAAGGTGCTGGTCACTCAATAAAGTGTTATTAACCCCTCAAGTATCGAATGCACCCCATGTGTGCATAAGAAAAACCCTTTTTTTGTTCGGTACATAAGCTTATATCACATATATATATGACGGCGAGAAACGTGGGCGCAGAGATAGGTGGTTCATCTCTCGGACCCTGTGGTAAGGGTTCCATTGCGTGGGTTACTCAGGCAAACCAATATGATGCTGTGGCAGGACTATTACTGAAGAGTATACAGAAGTAATGACTAGGTACAGGTACTGTGAACTTGATGGGTTCGATGGTAGCGTGTGCCTCTTTCGAGCTCTCGATCCAGTCTCTCCACAGAGAATGCTCGCACCGCCCCAACGACCCCGTCCACATGCGGCGACCGAACGATTCTGGCGCCACACGGCGTTCACCGTACGTACTAAACGAACAACCCATCAGAGCTAAGCTTGACTTGTACTAAGATATCAACTGAGTGACGTACTACCGCTAAACTATCGTTCGCGACGACATATAAATGTAAAAAAACATCATCCGATGGAAAACCAATCAAATCATTAGTTGTGAACTTATGGAGTTCGCAGCTAACCTCCCCTCCCCCCCCCCCCCGCGTGTCAAATGCACCCCAAGTGTGCAAAAGGACAAAACTTTACATAATAGGTACCTATATAAGCTTAGATCACGTATATATAAACGTAAAAAAACATCATCCGATGGAAAACATATCATTATCAGTAGTTAACCTATGGGGTTCGCAACTAACCCCCAACCCTCGGGGACTCGCTGGGGTTTTGGGTCTAAAATCAGCCAAACTCAGACACTTGAGGGGTTAATTGTGTTTATCATAATGGCAATACATTGATTTAACACAATTGTTATTATCAATTTATCACATAATAAAACACGCACATAATGATAAATGACAGTTGCATGCGGTATTTCGCATCTATTACGATAATGTTACTACTTGATTTGTAGTATAATCACGTAATTTTGCATTTCTTGGCAAAATGCCAATAAGTCTTTCCTCCTATAAACGGTATAAAATAAAAAATAAAATAAATTAACCATTTATTTCAGGCGACACAGGCCCATAAATACCTTAACCTAAACATAATATTTGAATATAAACAAAACTTGGGTTAATAAAAAAGGCTTAAGACTATGTTAGTAGCACTCCTCTTTGTATTAGCTTGACTTTGTGCTGTCCTGTGGAACTTGTCCGCGGCAGCGACGGAACACCATAAAGGTTTCGGTTCCATAAACAACAATGGCTCATATTGCGCTGAAATATCGTAAAATAATTGCATCGTAAATGTTCCCACTGATGCTGGGACACAGGCCTCCTCTCTTTGGGCACGCCACAATTGCGGCAATAAGTCCCCTCTTTGAGGAGTGGTTAGAGAGGCGCCACGGCGTCCTCACCTGCCGCCTGACGTAGCTCCTCACCGGACACGGTTGTTTCGGGAGGTTCCTGTTTCGCATAGGGCGGGAGGAAACGCCCGGGTGTCACCGTTGTGTGGATCGCCCGGAGGACACCGTGGAGCATACAGTGGAGGTCTGCCCGGCTTGGGTAGAGCACCGCCGTGTTCTTACGGAGGCGATCGGCGGCGGCGACCTCTCACGTGGCCTGGTCCAGGCCATGGTGTGGAGCGAGAGTGCTTGGGAGGCCGTCACCTACTTCTGCGAAGCAGTAATGCTCGCGAAGGAGGAGGCGGAACGCGTGGGGGAGAGGCAGCCTCACGCCCTCAGTCACCGCAGGAGACGCCCTGGGCGGCGGCAATCAAGAGGCGATTTCCGGCCACCGTAGGCGCGGGCTTGCGGACGGTGAGTAGTGGGTAGCTCGCCGTCCGGTAAGGACCAGGCCCGGGTCGACAGCGCGTTGTGTTCCACGCGCGCCTCAAAGAAATGTCAGCAAGAGATGGGGTCCAATAGGGCCGATACCGTGGCCCTGGCATAGGCAACTGAAAGAACACGGGTGGGTTTTAGTCAGTAAAAGTCTGATATGCCCTTCCACTCCACCCAGAGCGGGAGAAGTTATTTGATGATTTCCCATCCACTGCTGGTTGGTAGATGTTACGTCTTCAAATTTTTGGTTCTAGGATATGCCGGTTTCCTCACGATGTTTGCCTTTACCGTTTTGAGAGCAGTGGTGATGACATTTTTTACACAAAGTAAAGCGCTTGGGTTCCAAAACACGAAAACCCAACTCAATAATTGCTTAGTTACTTATACAGTATTGAAGTGTTATTATTTATACCATTTTATGCTCATTATATCTGTAGCTTCCATCAGAGCCTCCATCTGGCACCCCTTTTTTTTTGTGGTTGGGAAATCATCAAATGGATTCTCTCGCCGAGTGGGACAGACTTGTACTGACTAAAACCCACCCGTATTCCTTCAGTTGCCTATGCCAGGGCCACGGTATCTCTTTCGAACAACCCGCGACCCCGGCGACATCGGCTCTATCGGACCCCATCATTGCTACCATCTCTTTGAGGCGCGCGTGGAACTCAACGCGCTGTTGACCCGGGTACCGGTCCGGACGGCGAGATACCCATATCTAGACGTCCGCAAGCCCGCGCCTACGGTGGCCGAGATCTCGCATCCAAGGGTTGCGAGAACCTGTCGCTGTTTGACTAATTCTTACAATGAAATGACATTGAGCCTTTGTACTGAGGAAACCATGGTAGAGAATAACATTCAATATAAATTAACACACATAACATCAAATGCAGCATTATCACCATCAAACATACATCCAATACAAACAAACGAGCTGTCTATCAATGTATGCAATGACTCGTCACAGCCGGCGCGGCGTCAGCGTCATTCGCCAGTTGATCTACTGCCAAAGTGCACTACGTCAGAGTACGGTAACCATACGTGCTATTTTCCAATGTTGTGTGTTTATTGTTTTGTTTTAACGTTATATTTTGACTGTTTTGTTGTGGAAATAGAGAAATTGTTTGGTGAGAGCGCGTGCATTAAAAACAAAAATTATAAAGTAAAAGAATGCTGTTTTAGGGATATCTTTTTGTGAGTAGATGTGACGAAATCCTAACCTATTTAAAGAAAATCGCTTTAATATTTTCGTCACCTACTAAATATTTTTCTCTTTATACAGGGTGAAATTGAATAGATGCGACAAAATTTAAGGGGGTGTTCTACGCATCAATATGAACAACTTTTACTATGGGACCAAACCTGAAATCGCGAAAAAAAAATCAGCTGTTCAATACATTTAATGTTCGCATAATTCGTCAAAATGTACTGAACAGCTGATTTTTTTTTTCGCGATTTCAGGTTTGGTCCCATAGTAAAAGTTGTTCATGTTGATGCGTAGAACACCCCCTTAAATTTTGTCGCATCTATTCAATTTCACCCTGTATACTTCTCTCCAGAGGAAATTTTTTTTGGAAAAGTTCTTAAAATGAGCAATATCTCCGTTGTTTTTTTTTATTCTTTGTTGATGAATACAAGATCCATAATAGGAGTACATTAGTATAAATGAATAGCACGCTTATCATGACCACCGCAAAATGGAAGAAAAGAAAGGCAAATTACAGATTGCAGAAAGATTTCTAAGTTGCAATTGCAATGTCAAAATTTAGAAAAAAATAATGCCACTGTCAGTATAAAAAGAGATATTGCTGCGCGTGGTCAAAATTGGAAGTAACGCCATCTCGCGACACACAACGCTCATCGTCTTTTTAATAAAATTTCACAAAATGTTTACCGCCAGCCTAAATTACATTAAACATAGGAGAGGATGAATGATATTAAATGGGGGGCCCATTTAATCCCCTCATGTCTGCGGAGTTTTGCTACCTAATTTGACCCTGTATTACTTGATATCATTTCCTTAAACACCTGAATTAAAAGCTCTGAGCAGGCACTTGTTTGATTAGAAATCGATATGATAATAAGTCTTCCTGTTGTCAAGAGTGGAAGGTTATCAGTTGCATCATCGATAAATTTTGATAGTAATGATCGCAGGAAACCGCATGTTTTGAGTGCACTTTGCTTTTTGAAGTACCAGTACCTAGGTTTATACCACTTAGGTTGAGTTAGGAGTGGGCACTTTTGTATTGTTACCGTTGGTGATAGATTAAAGTTGTTCAATTACAAATAGCCTTTATTAGCAATCTTAAAAACTAGTTTTACAATTTGTTTTACATTTTCTGACATCAGAATTCTCCAGATTACTTTGCTCTATAATAGCATAGGCCTCCCCCATCAGGCTTTCCCATAGCTCACGTTCGTGCGAGAAGTTCGGGTTATATATCTTTCCTTCTTTTACAACAAGTAAAATTTTCAGTGAATTTTATTTAGGGTACTTGTGTATCCCAGGGTAAGGTACCTTGCAAAATAAATTCTATTATTAGTTCATAACCATAACAACTCATTAACCAAGATTTGGCTAGTTAAATATTAAGTTTAAATCTGTATTTTAGGTAATATTTCCTTATGACCATAGAATAGGCTATGACTATAAGAACCCAATCAAGACTATGGGGATATTCACAAGCAACATAAACAACCTACAATGTTCCCACAGCAGGAACACAGGCCTCCTCTCTGTGAGAGGGAGTGGGCCGTAATCCACCACGCGGGCCCAGTGCGTGTTGGTAGATGTCACATGTCTTCGAATTTTTGGTTCTAGGACATTCCGGTTTCCTCAAGATGTTTTCCTTCACCGTTTTGAGAGCAGTGGTGATGAAATAATTTACAAAAAGTAAAGCACCTGTGTGGGTTCGACCCATGACCTACAACAACCTGGGGATATTACCTTTACAGATTGATTACTGATCCAGTTTTTTTATATTAGTTGAAGAGGGAAGCTGCTGTACCCGCCTATCCTCTTAACATCTAAATGATACACACGGACGGAAGGACAGGGGCTTACAATTAGCTCTTAAAGCAGGGCAGAAGTTGAACGTTTCCAGTGAGAGAGAGTGACGGTGCTGTAGGTCGTAAATAGCTCCGTCTCTCTTTCCCCCAGGTTTTAAATTCATAACTCGGGAAACAGTTGGAATCCGATTAAATTATTTTTGCATTCTCGCTCATCCCGCAGTAGTTCGTAATCCTGTAGATAATTGGTAGGATCTGTTCAGCATAGGAGTGAACCGGTCCTGTAATCATTAGCAAGTACAGGACTAGTTGCTTAGTTTACATAAATAACATATAATAATGTCGTCTGAACTTGTAACCAGAATTTTGCTGGCTAGCGCCCTGGTCTCAAGAAAAGAATTCTTGGTGTATACTTTATTTATTCATCTATGAGTTGTGTTCCATCTTTGTTAGGTACCCCATTAAACATAATAGATTCTTTAAAATCTATCATTGTTAATTGATTTTATAGAATCTGTTGTTACGAATGACTTACTTTCTGCATAAAAATGGACAGACTAGGAGATTTTACATCTAAACATTTTTAAGAATTTTGATCAGATCTCAGATTAGAGAGATTTTCCTGTTTTATTCAAGGCTTGAACTGCTGATGCTGCTACTCACGCATCCATAAGCTGAGTCTGATAACGTTTAGGTATACTTTGTGAATCCTACGTGGTTATCGTATAACACAAGCGCTTATTGCGATACCTAATATTATGTTGGATGTTGAAAAAGTGAATAAAGGCGAAAGGAATCTGTAAATACATATTCGTTATGCTCGCGAATCATACATTAATCAACATACAACCTAATATTGACTTGCAAATTGCAAAAGAAAGTAAAAAAAAAATAATTTCGTGGGCTACCCTGGCGCTTCCCCCTTAAGTCCATATCTAAATGTTCCGTTAGTTCAAAGAGGCTACAGTTTACATGATTAACAATTTAATTTAATTATTTGTTTGATTAGAAATCGATATGTTATTGAGTCTTCCTGTTGTCAAGAGTGGAAGGGTCAGTTGCATCATCGATAAAACCTATACCTACTATTAGATGAGCAATATTTACTTCTAATAAAAATATTATACCTATTATATTTTTTTTTGTTTATGTAAGTACAGGATAAAAACAAGCATAAATCAAAACGGTTAGTTTTAAGCAGTGCGCAAAAAAAATCAGATGTTCAGTGGTACATTTATCTACACCAATCTCGTCAAAATGTAGGGAGCAGCTGGTTTTTTTTTTTCGCGTTATTAGGTTTGGTCCCATAGTAAAAGTTGTTCTTATAGAACACCCTATGAAAATTTGCGCACTGCTTAAAAAAATGTCCTGTTTATTTTTTTGTAATCACGTTCGAATCTCGAAAACGGCTCTAACGATTTCGTTGAAACTTGCAATATAGGGGTTTACGGGTCCGAAAAATCGATCTAGCTATGTCTCAGATCTGGTAAAACACAAAAAATAAAAATTCGTTTTCTCTATTTTCACCCGAGCAGAGCTCTCGACAAGGTAGGTACTTGATAAATATTCTAGCCTCGTTTTCGAGATTAGCATTGTACATTGTTGTAGTAGCACTTAAAATGTAGCCTTTAAGAGGCGACATTACAATTATGAACTACTTCAAATGTACAATGCACTCGAGTAAGAGCCTATCATAAAATTATGATAGAACTCCACTTGCCGGTAAGTTCGTTTAATCACTAATAATATAATGATCGCAGGAAACCGCATGTTTTGAGTGCACTTTGCTTTTTAAAGTACCAAGTTCCTATACCTACCTAGTACTTAGGTTACCGAAGGTACCTAGGTTGAGCTAGTACCTAGGTTCCGATGGTACCTATACGTTGAGGTAGGTGTGGGTACTTTGGTGTTGTTACCACTGGTGATAGATTGAAGTTGTTAATTGTGTATAAATAGAAAGAAATTTAGCTTTTTTTTCTTTTTTGCGGCAAGTAAAATGTTCAGTTCTGAATTTTATATAGTAATCTATAGCTTCCCTTAGTGTGTCTAGGCCTGTTAACAAGCTCCCATAATAATGATCCATACAACACTGACCCTACACACGGCGAATAAACCGTAGTTTTTCACGGCAAGAAAAAAGTATGTGGCCTTGACCCTAAACGCTGTAATTGATCAAAGAAAAAAAGTATTTTGACACTTGAAAGATTTCCTTCCCTAAAAAAAACCGGCCTAGTGCGTGTAGGACCACGCACAATGAAGGGTTCCGTAGTTGAAACGAATTTATCCCAAAAACAAACTTAACACTCTTTCTTAACTTTTTTGTTTATGTCATAAAATTACAAATTCAGTGTTCGGACTTTTTCCTTTACTTGTGCTGGGAGACCTTCCTTCTTGCCAAATTTCATTATTCTAGGTCAACGGGAAGTACCCTATAGGTTTTGATTTACTTGCGACAGTTGCGAGTATCAAAATGTGACGCAAAATGGTCGTATTTTTTTATTGCGTTGACTAGAAGCTTGAGTTTTTTAAGACTTCAAGAGACAATAGACCTACGTATTTGATATTAATTTCAACTTGATACCTCTACGCGTTCCGGAGAAAAAGGGTCTTGACAGACTGACAACTTTGAAAATATTTTTTTATGTGATAGAATTAAAAATTAACAATTTTCGGACTTTTTCCTTTACTTGTGTTGTTGTTGGAGATATCAAGTTGAAATTTGTGTAAAATATGTAAATCTATAGTCCCTTATTAGAGTTCTAAAAAAATCAAGCTTCTAAGTCAACGCAATAAAAAAATATGGCCATTTTGCGACACATTTTGATACTCGCAACTGTCGCAAGTAAATCAAAACCTATAGGGTACTTCCCGTTGACCTAGAATAATGAAATTTGGCAAGAAGCAAGGTCTCCCAGCACAACTATAGGAAAAAGTCCGAAAATTGGGAATTTGTAATTTTTTGGCATAAAAAAAATACTTTTGGGATTCAATGTTAAGCTTCTTTTTGGGATACCTAAATTCTTTTCAACTACGGAACCCTTCATTGTGCGTGGTCCGACACGCACTTGGCCGGTTTTTTTACCTTGTGCGTAAAGACTATCTATTGCAGAAAGACCTTATTATTTATATCCCTATGAAGGTCCACCGTATGGTGCCCCTACTCGGATGTGAGTTTATGCAGTATTAGTGCAGCACCTTGACTCTGTGCTCGTTCAAGGGTGCGTGACTAATTGGTGCAACATTGCATAACACCATCACCTGCCAATGTTTCACTACCTACCAAGAATTACTCTAGGAAACAAATTATTTTTGGGATACTGATTAATGATGACGGGATAGGCTCACTGTTTATTAATATTATTATTTTACTTATATTTATAGCAATGGAATTCTTTGGCAAGTGTTTGTATTATTTGTTTGTATCGTAAACAAAGATCAAAGGAATCCTAAAATAATTTTGATACAATAATTATTGCATTTTTCACACAAAACTTCAAACAGCTGACTCTATTATTATTTCGCAGACAAACGCGGAAAAACCATTCGCAAGTTATTAAAAATTCAGCCGTGAAAACAATAAAACCTGTCCAGCTGTTTTTGAGTAATACAGTCTCAATCAAACAGCATTTTTTAAATATTTTTACTGCCAATGCAATGGTGCGCTCAACATAAGTTTTCATGGCTATTTTCTAGACGGGAATCCAATTTCTTTGTATAATTGTGTTTAGTTTTCAATATTATTGTTGGAGACGACGCTACGTCCAACGGTGGACGTCGTTCGGCTAAAATGATGATAGTGATTATATTATAAAACACTATCGAAAACGGGTCTTATCGCGATATTCTTTTTAACGAGGTAAACAGGTACCGGGAAATCAGGAAATATAAAAATTTCAACAGAGAGGATGGATACCGACTGCCTACAACTTGGAATCCAGTCATTAGCAAGTGCAAGCAACGCCGGTCGTCCGACGAGGTCCGCCAGTGTGTAGACGTCCTTAGTGTTGTGTGTAGAAGTACCGACAGTGACATTAATAAAAATTGTGAAGACCAAGTGAGGGTAGATGCACATACCCACACTTTACGAAGACGTCGCTGAGCTGTCATCAGTCCTCCCGTGACCACGATCGCTGCAAGGCGGTCGAAACGTCGGGAAACAAGTAGGTACCTGTTCACCTCGTTAAAAAGAATATCGCGATAAGACCCGTTTTCGATAGTGTTTTATAATGTGTACAAATCGCGAAAGTTTAAATAGTGATTATATTGTTGACCTATTTTCAAAATGCACAAAAAAGTTCAATAGGAATTCAAAGACATGTCAAAATTCGAAGACATGTGACATCTACCAACCCGCACTGAGCCCACCTGGTAGATTACAGCCACTCCCTCTCGAAGTGAGGAGGCCTTTGTCCCAGGAATGGGAACATTATAGGCTGATTATATAAACATTTAATTGATACTTTTCTGAAAGCTGAAAAATTAGTGATCAGTTGATCACTAGACAAATAAAATGCTTGCCCATAACTTATACATAATCTCAGAAAATATCTCTCCCGAAATCTTGAAAATCGAAAAAACCGTGAAACAGCTCGGTAACCATCCAGTTTTGACCCTTAGTTAACAGGACTTAATTAGTTGCTAATGACCTCTAGTATAACCCCCATAGATATAAGAAAGAAGGAGATGTGCCCAGTATGTTAAAATGTATCGGAACCCTGTGTCTCCACTTTGTCTCTTTATCACTTTCATGATTTTAAAGACAAATACGGTAAAATACTTGTTGCATTTACTTAGTTTTGTTTTGGCTTCGGTTTTTACAAGAAACCACTGCAAAACACGGCAATCTTATAAATTGTCACGGTCACAGTCGAAAGCGCACTAGTTCGCGGAGACAACCATTTGACTATGAACGGCTCATACTGAGCATGTCGTGCGGACACAGATTCGCCCCCTTGATAACCCCTCGTCTAGTTTCTCTGTCACTCTGTATATTTGTTGTTTGTTCGATGTCACATTTTTGTGCCGCTTTTTTAATTTGCCTTCCACAGATAATCACATCATTATATTTGCTCTCTTTACACATGTTGTAATGGTTCCTAAACTTCAGTTCAACACGTGAATATCATACAAAACCGGTAGCTACTCAGCATAATTTATTACGAACCACGCAAATAGTCACAAAGTTATTCCAAGGATATGAACTGCATTCTTTAATTAAAACCACTGTTAACTTCATAAAAAAACCGGTCAAGAGCGAGTCGGACTCGCGCACCGAGGGTTCCGTTCCGATTTCTGAAAAGTGTGCTATTTAGAGACATCGTTGTATTTTTCCTGTAATCTTTACATAAACTTCTATCACATAGAATAATTTCAGATTTTTTTCTTTGAAAACTGCGGAGATAAGGGGGGGGGGGCGGTATTTTTTTTTACATTTTTCATCAAAAGTTTAACACTGTGCGGCCTAAAAAAGTTAAAAAAAATTGAGAATGTGTAAATAGCGCTATTTCATATGATACCCCACATGCCCCAGTAGCCCCACTTTGAATTTTTAAGACCCCCTTTCAGTCCCTGTTGCAAATAAAATACATATATTTTTATTTCTTTCTTATTTGAAAAATAGTTGGGTAAACGTCATCTAAAACTGTTCCAAATTTCAAGTTGATAGCATTAGTAGTTCTTGAGATATCCAGCTGTGACAGACAGACAGACAGACAGACTGAGTCACACCATAAGGGTTCCTTTTTTACAATTTTGGTACGGAACCCTAAAAACTACGTTCCTACTTTATAACAGTTTAATTACTACATATTAATAACGATAAACATTCTTTATGATATAATTATCTACGCTGATTATCATAACTGCTCTCAGCTGCTGCTAAAGATACATAAAAAAAACCGGCCAAGTGCGTGTTGGACCACGCACAATGAAGGGTTCCGTGGTTGAAAAGAAACTCAAAAACAAACTAACATTGTAATCCCAAAAAAAAAAGTTTTTATGAGATAAAATTACAAATGATAAATTTTCGGACTTTTCCTTTAACTATTAAAATCACCATTAAATTAAGGATGGTATTTAAAAGTACTTCAATTTATTCCCATTTCATTTACCTAATTTTGCCTGTGTTCCACCAAATATACTGAATGTGCACCAAAATATGTTCATTAAAATATGTCATAACGTGCATCTATTGGATAATTATGGCGCTCGGCGGCCGCTACCACGGCACCGCTCGCTTCGCTCGCTCGCCGTCGCGCGATAACGGTCACTGTTCTAACCTAACCTAACCTAACCCAAATGATTCTAACCCAAATGATTCACCAATATGAAGTTTCGGACGCGCGGGTGTTTTGTGTAACATTCAGGAATATTTGGTGCACGATCAGTATTTTGATGTACGGATAATATTTTTGGTGAACACAAAAATATTATCCTTAAATTAACATTATTTACTAGTCCTTTAGTAGATTACATTTTTCAAAAAAGCATAAATCTTATCATTTAACATTCTTAACCTAACCTAACCCAAATGATTCTAACCCAAATGATTCACCAATGTGAAGTTTCGGACGCGCGGGTGTTTTGTGTAACATTCAGGAATATTTGGTGCACGATCAGTATTTTGATGTACGGATAATATTTTTGGTGAACACAAAAATATTATCCTTAAATTAACATTATTTACTAGTCCTTTAGTAGATTACATTTTTCAAAAAAGCATAAATCTTATCATTTAACATTCTTAAAAATTTGGTCCGTGTGAGCGAGAGAGGAGACAACATGCGACAGCCTAGACATCTTATTCTATTTCTTTCAAACTCTAGATCAGTCTACGGCCGTGGAAACATGTTCAGTAAAATAATAATATATTATAATATCTAAAACTACTATTACATAATTTCATGAAACCAATCCATTTTCAGGCCTTGGCTGCAACAGGCGGGCCAGTTATCTGATATTTTCAGGCCTTGGCTGCAACAGGCGGGCCAGTTATCTGATATTTTCAGGCCTTGGCTGCAACAGGCGGGCCAGTTATCTGATATTTTATGTGACAACACCTGCAATACATCTACATTATGAGATCAGAGATGCATCTGTGTGTTTGCAATGTAGTCCAAGAGAGGTAAACTAAAAACAAAAACTATTCTTCTATGTTTACCACGTAAAATACTGGGTGTGTAAACACCGATATCCTTTTAAAGTTTTAAGTAGTCATTGTAATTTAGTCATAATGATGAGTAGGTACCTACTCATCATTATGACTAAATTTATCTACGGGACCAAACCTGAAATCGCATAAAAAAACCGGCCAAGTGCGTCTCGGACTACGCACAATGAAGGGTTCCGTATTTGGGATTAAATTAATTATCCCAAGAACAAACTTAACATTATAGTTGAAAAACATGTAGTTGAAAAACATGTTCACCAATACATTCCAACAGTAAATGTAAGTTTGTACTCACAATATTGAGAGATTTACCATGTTATTTTAGACCACAAACTTCTTATAGGTTTTCCTGTAATCTACAGGTATAGAACTATTTTCTGTATTTTTTTTTTCAAAATTTTAGGATCAGTAGTTTCGGAGATAAGGGGGGGAGACAGTAAATTTTCGTCTATTTTCTGAAATAACTATATAACCATTTATTTTTAAATTATAAAAAAAAAATATTTGAGACCCTCATAGTAACCCCTTTCATTTGATATATCACACGGTACAGTTTGCAATTTTTTCTTAATCTTCTTATTTGCCCCCTAAAAGTGACCCCTATATTCAAAATTCATTTATTTACTTTTGCCGTGCGTGTTTGGGTTACAGAAATCCACATTTGTACCAAAATTCAACTTAATCGGTCGGACATTCGGAGCAAATTGGCTGTGATAGACGAACAGACAGACAGACACACAAGTACGGAACCCTAACGGTTCCGTACATTTATATTCGCATAACTCGTCAAAATATAGGGGACACACGTTTTTTTTTCGCGATTTCAGGTTTGGTTCCATGGAAAAGTTGTTCATAATGATGCGTTGATTTTGACGGTCTTGATTTTAATCATTGAAGTGATTTCATGACTAGATGCCTACGTACCCTACGTGAAACGACTGTGTCTCAACGTGTCTCAATCTCTCCTACCTACGAGTAACAATAATAAAGCAAGAAACGACGTAGGTCTTTTCATAAGTTCCTGAAAATCTTTTCAGTGAAAACATTTTTCCAATGGTATAAAAAGCGTATAATATTAGGCAGACTAGTTACACAGATTTTAACGGATAATATTTTTGTGTTCACCAAAAATATTATCCGTACATCAAAATACTGATCGTGCACCAAATATTCCTATTATTTATAAATTGAAGTAGTTTTAAATACCATCCGATTTTAACTAGATTTTAACTACATAGACTTATCACCCTAAGGCCCGACGCAGGCTTTCACTAGCAAACAAATATCAACCTTGTAGTCTCAAAATAAAGTTGATAAAAATAAACTGTTTGTCTGTTTTTTTTTCTTTCTTATGCTCTCGCGGGCTTGAGGAAAATTATTTAATTTGCAGCTTTATTTTAATGTACCAATGACCACATTTGTTCGGCAGTGAAGACCACAATGCGCTGCGCTTCCTCAGATCTGTGGGCTAAAAACGGCCACAAAAAGCGATTCATTTCCTGAATTCCCAGCAATTTATAATAATTGTGCTATTTGATATTAAACTTCATTAAAGCAATTCATAATTTGTGGACCATTTTACGAATCTCCATACAAAACTGTCAAACAGACGAATTGCGTGCTATGAATTGTCCGCAGATAAATTATGAATTGTCAGTTTGTGACCGTTTTACGACTTCAAATATGATTACTTAATAATTTATTTATTATCCTATTTATATTTATTTGATTCTGCCAAAGTGGCCGTTTTAGCCCCCTGCTCCGGGCCTAAGTATTGACATGACAACGAGCGCCAATTTCTAAGTCTGTTTATCACAAGTCGTTCGCACGCTGTTTTTAAAAATAATACGTATCGAAAGAATATAAATAATGTTTAATAAATAATCTAATAATATTAGGTGTTCCTGCGTCCATGAACGCTGAAACCTTGGCAATGATGCGAACGCCGTGTGGCCTTACAATTAGCGAGTTATTTGTCAGTGCACACATTAATGCATAAACAGTACACGTGCAAAACAGATGTATAAATGCATTCCATAATGATTATGACATGACTTCTTCTTTTTAATCGACTTCCAAAAGGAGGAGGTTCTCAATTCAACTGTTTTTTTTTTTTGTGTATGTTTCTTACGCGATTTCTCCGTCAATTGTGGACCGATTTTAAATTTTTTTTTTTTTAATCGGTCCTATTGTAACCAAGTCAGAATCTGCTGAGAGGTTCCCATGGCACATATATAGAGATTTGGGTATTTTTAGGGTTCCGACCTTAAAAGGAAAAAACGGAACCCTTACTTATAGAATCACTTCTTTGTTCGTCTGTCTGTCTGTCAAGAACTTTTTTCTCAAGAACGGGTGGAGGTATCAAGTTGAAATTAATATGAAATACGTAGGTCTGCGGTCCCTTGGAACCCTAAAAAAATCAAGCTTCTAAGTCAACGCAGTAAAAAAATACGGCCATTTATGCGATACATTTTGGTAATCGCAAGTAAATCAAAACCTATAGAGTACTTCCCTTTGACCTAGAATCATGAAATTTGGCATGAAGCAAAGGCTCATAGCAGAAGGAAAAAGTCCGAAAATCGTTAATTTGTAATTTTATCACATAAAAAATGTATTTTTTGGTATTTCTAGTTTTTCACACAAACAAATAATGGCTTCAATAACTAAGAATGAATATGATCCTAATGCCATTATTACTATACTTATAGGTAGCAGCCTTAATGTTAAAAAAGATGATATTACTGATAGTGTCACCGAGCTATTGAAGTTAAATTGTAAGAAAATAATTTTGTGTGCTTTTCCATACTTTAAGTACTTGTCAAACAGACAAAACAACTACATTCACATGTTAAATAATTACATGCAATTCTTAGTTAGTCACCATAGTGACAAGTTTATATTTTTTGACACCAACATTTTTGTTGATAAGCTAAGCTCGACTAGGGATACGGTGTATCTGCCCAGTAGTTTTAGACATCAAATAGCTAGGCTATTAGCTTTTAATATTAACCCAGACATAATTAGTATGTCGAAGTCATCTTTAATTAGCACCACAGTTAGTAATAGTACTAATGTTAAGGTGGTTATTAATTTAAACTAGTTTGTAAGACAACAGAAAGTACCACTAACAGTATAGTTACACTTAATAACAAAAAGGTATTTTCTAGCTCTAAAATAGTTAACTGTAGAAAAGGGGCTAAGCAGAAATCCTTGAAATTATTTCATCAAAATATTCAAGGTTTTTCATCCAAACAATTGGAAATTGAATTGTTTTTAGAAAAAACAATGTTTGACATTATTTGTTTAACCGAGCATTGGTTAAAAGATTACGAAATGTTAATTAATTATGAGAATTATAGTGTGGCCAGTTGTTTTAATCGAACATCAATGGCGCGTGGTGGTTCATTAATCCTAATTAAAAATTGTATTAAATCGAAAAATCGTAAAGACATAGTTGATCTATCGTTTGAACATAGTATTGAACTTTCCTGTGTTGAGCTAGATAAGCATGTCATAGTGTGCGTTTACAGACCCCCAAATTATCAAAACTACTCTATATTCGAGTCAGTAATGGAGGAAGTTATGTCAAGACTTGCAGCTGGTAATAAGTCTGTAATTATCTGTGGCGACTTCAATATTAATATTTTAGAAAATAATTCAAATACCAGTAGATTATTAAATTTGTTTAAATCATTTAATTTATCAAATGTGTTTGTAGAACCTACCCGAATAACCACGACTACTGCCACATGTATTGATAATGTTTTCTGTTGTTGTGACTATTTAGATAAATCCATTGTTAATTATCTCCCTTCTGATCACAGTGGTCAAACCGTAACTTTTGAGTCCAACATACCTATGCAAAAAGTGCAGATACAATCCAGACCAATAACATCTGTTAATTTAAATAAATTTAATAACACTTTAATTTGTAAGTTAAATGATCAAGAACTGAAAATGAACAATGTTAATATTTTGTATAAAGAATTCTTTTCGGTAGTCCAAACAGAGTTCGATAATTCATTTAAGAAGATCACAAAAACCATCAGCCCTAAGTTTCTATTTAGTGACTGGGCAACTAAAGGACTCAGGAAAAGTAGGGAAAGACTTTTCGAGCTGTATGGCCTTAAGCCTTATATTAACACGGAAACTTTTAATAAGTATGTTGCTACTTACTCTAGAATTTTTAAGAACACTTGTAAGGCAGCTAAAGCCTTATACATTAGCAACAAGGTTAAATCAGCAGATAATAAAATAAAGACAGTTTGGAAAATTATCAACAATGAAACGAACAGGAACAGAAAGCATAATATTGATTACACACTGGAGTCGTCATGTGGTCTCATTTCCGATAGCAAAGAAGTTGCTCAAGAATTTGTAAATTTCTTTACCAGTATCCCACTTAAAACTACTGAGGTCTTAAACTCCTCGCCCTCGCTCTCTTTTGATTTAGTAAGGGCAAACGTTTCGGCCTGCCCGATTGAATTTAACTTTAAGCATATTAACCCCATAACAGTAATAAAAGCTTTTAAGCAAATTAAGATCAAACTGACCGAAGATCTTTGGGGAATGTCCATTAAAGTCTGTACCTCCATAATTGAGACTATAGCGCCTTACTTAGCCTTAATATTTAATTTTTGTGTAGATCAAGGAGTTTTCCCGGATTTAATGAAATACAGTAAGGTAATTCCACTTTTTAAATCCGGAGACAGTAAAGACAAAAATAATTATAGACCAGTATCCGTGTTGCCGGTTTTCAGCAAGGTGTTTGAAAAGGTAATGCTTAATCAAATGCTCAATCACTTTAACACGAATAAAATACTTCACGATCAACAGTTTGGTTTCACCAAAGGACGTTGTACGACCGACGCCGGTGTAACCTTATTAAAACACATTTTTAACGCGTGGGAAGAGGCACAAGACGCCATAGGCATTTTTTGTGACCTCTCCAAGGCATTTGATTGCGTCGACCATGAAACCTTACTCTTGAAACTTGAGCATTACGGACTTGGAAAACTTGCCCTCAGTTTAGTAAAATCTTATTTAAATGATAGACAACAGCAAGTTCAAATAAATGGTGTCAATTCACTCTGTTTAAAAGTTAAAATGGGTGTTCCACAAGGCTCGATATTGGGTCCTTTCCTCTTTTTAGTGTATATTAATGATTTACTCCATTTATTAAAAAATCAACCACAAATGGTGCTATTTGCTGATGATACTTCATTAATTTTTAAGGTAGATAGACGTGCTACAAATTTTGACGACGTTAATAACGCCCTACTGCAGATCCAAAATTGGTTCACTGCTAATAATTTAGTATTAAATGGGAAAAAAACTAAGTGCATCAGATTTTCTTTACCAAATGTCAAAAGTAATGATTGTGAGATAGTATTGAATCAAGAGAAACTAGAATTCGTCGATAAAACCGTTTTCCTGGGGATTACGCTCGACTCAAGGCTACAATGGGGTCCTCATTTAATATCACTTGCAGGACGGCTAAGTTCAGCAGCTTATGCTGTCAGAAAAATCCGTCAATTTACTGATGTAGATACCGCGAGGCTAGTCTATTTTAGTTACTTTCATAGTATCATGTCTTACGGTATTTTACTTTGGGGACGGGCTGCAGATATCGAGTCCATTTTTATTCTGCAGAAACGAGCCATCAGAGCCATATATAATCTTCGCAGGCGCGATTCTCTAAGGGAACTGTTTAAGGATATTAACATCATGACGGTACCTTGTCAATATATCTACGAAAACATCATGTACGTAAGAAAAAATTTACATCTTTTTAATAAAAGAGGTGAAAGGCATAATTATAATACTAGAAATAAGGACCTATTAGCTCAACCAGGTTTTAGGCTGGCTAAAGTAGACTCATCGTTCATGGGGTACTGTTTAAAATGTTACAATAAAATACCTCCACACATACTTCAACTAAATGAGACGAAATTTAAAACTTGTATAAAACGCACACTATGCAGGCAGGCATATTATAAATTGGGGGATTACATAAATGATAAAAATGCTTGGCTCCATGCTGGTCCTGCTCCACAACCTCAACTAATTAATTAACATTTGAAGATACTGTTGGAACTGCTGAAGATTGTAAGAATAGCTTTGCATTGTGTAGACTCAATCACCTTGTATTGTATAATTGCTTAGCACATGTGTGAGTACTATGTACCTACTCTAAAGCTACCATTTACTGGGTACGTCTTTATTTGACTTGGATGTGCCCTGGCGGCTGAGAGTGTGTCATGCTCACTCTAATGCCTCGCTGATGGTGGCGCGTGTGTTGGATCATTTAACGAATCCATACGTCAGGTTCGTGAACGGGCGCTGTTGGTGGAGGCTGGTCATACCTTAGCTGCCACGGCTTATTTTAATTTTAATTTTGAATTGTTTTTTTATTTTTTTATTCCGGACGCTTTTAACGTTCATCGTTCTCACATGTATAATTTCAATATGAATGATGTAACCAATATTTTGTAACCATATTTTGATTTAAAAGAGTGTCCGTGGAGTTTCTTGCCCGTTCTTCTCCATAGATCTACGTTTTGGAATGGGCAACTAGCTTCAACTTTCTGACTTACCTACTGACCGACTCTTTGACAATTCAAAAGTGCCTGTAATTGGTTTAATTGAAATAAATGCTTTGAGTTTGAGTTTGAGTTTGAGTTTGAGTTCAACTAAAACCTTATTTTTGGAATAAATTATTTTCAACTACGGAACCCTTCATTGTGCGTGGTCCGACATGCACTTGACCGGTATTTTTTATAGTAAAGGCTCTTACAGACAGAGGCGATATCGCGTCGCGACGCGATATTTTGCTAAGGATATAATATTGAAATATCGCGTCGCGACCGCGATATCGCCTCTGTCTGTAAGAGCCTTAACTCGTGCATTTGCTCTCGGAAAGCACTACTTATTTGGTGAAGTGAAACTGATGATGAAGACCACATATGGCACACGGGTAGATCATGACCTGGTGAAGGATATACAATACTTTTTATGCCGGTAGTAAGTTCCCGGGGGATTATCTGCGACCTCAACGCGGGCGAAACCGCGGGCAAAAGCTAGTCTGATTATATTACCAGTATGTTAGTTCAATAAAATAGTAATAACCCTTTAACCGCTTACGTCAGATTCATCAGACAAATATTTTCGTGTCCATTTCGCCAGGGTCGTATATTTACGACCAAATACCACAGCTCCTATAACTCCTCAGATGTCTGAGTTGGGCTAATTTTAGACGAAAAACCCCAGCGAGGGGGAGGGTTGGGGTTAGCTGCGATTGCTGCGAACCCCATAGGTTCACAACTACTGATGGTGATATGTTTTCCATCGGATGATGTTTTTTTACGTTTATATATATGTGATATAAACTTATATACCTATTATGTAAAGTTTTGTCCTTTTGCACACTTGGGGTGCATTTGACACGCGGGGGCAGGTGGTGTAAGCTGCGAACTCCATAGGTTCACAACTAATGATGATGATATGTTTTCCATCGGATGATGTTTTTTTACGTTTATATATAGGTATGTGATATAACCTTATATACCTACCTATTATATAAAGGGTTTTCACACATGCACACATGGGGTGCATTCGACATTTGAGGGCATAATCTGCTTTTTATTTTATTACGCTGTACGCTATCAAAAAGATTTTTCAATTTACGCTCAACTCATGGCCTCAGTAATGAGATCACACGTCACATCTTCCATCCGTCTGTCTTACTAACGTACTGTCTAATAACTATTTAATTTAGTCCCTATCACCGTGCGCCATACTGTTGGGTAAACCTTGTTGTCGATATATTTAACACATCGCTGTGTCTACCGGTGCTAACTTTATAATGAAGGTTAGGGCATAAACTAATGTCATTCGGAAGTCCACTGGAATTTCTGGAATCGCTTCAGTCACGGCTTTATTTCGAGGATTGGCGGAGTTGTAATTACGAGATAAGGGAGGAATACAGGCTGTAAAGGGGTAACTTTTACTAGAAACCCAACCTGAAATCGCGAAAAAAAAATTTCTGTTCCCTACATTTTGACGAATTATGCGAACATAAATGTACTGAACAGCTGATTTTTTTTTCGCGATTTCAGGTTTGGTCCCATAGTAAAAGTTATTCATAATGATGAGTACAATGTCCCCTTAAAAGATTCCCACTGTCTGTTTACACTTACACCCCTGTATAGTATTACTTACCTAACATTGGCCGAGGTAATCATTGGTATTTTCTGCTGGTTCGTAGAGCTGGCCTTTGCTAGAACTCGTTTCACAAACCTTCCATCTTTTAAAGTCTTCAACTTTTTCTGTTCCCACTTCTTTCCGGATTCTTTTTGTTGGTGTACTCATACCCACAGAAATGTTAGGGATACAGGAATGAGATTGCTGTCACCCTTCCTCTGGTTTCTGTCTTCATTTGGTTCAAACCCACCATAACTCACTCATTCATCACACACCTACACCACACATGTTTAAAAATTACAATAGAATACACTATACACGTTTTATTTTGTCAATTACTTATTATGTTTGTATGAATACCTATCGACCGATTATGTACCTTATCTTGTAAGACGAAGGAGACTAGTCTCCACGACACAGGGAATCCTAGTGTGGAGGCTAGTGTTATGAGAATATTTGAATGCTTAATTCTTGCACAATAAAGTTTTTATTATTTTTATTATTTATTTATTTAACTTGGTCTATCTCAGTTCTCTACCAAACACCACATTCCGTCTTTCGCATTTAATTCAACGTCCCGGCTGCTTTTTATCGGTCTAGCTGGGAGACTTCCTACGCTATCCCTACCAATTCACTCGAAGACTTTTCTACCCCAATTCTGTCCTTTGACAAATATGGCAGGACCACTGCCACTATCTCTGAAAGCTTAAAAAGTAATGAAGTATATATTTAACTTTAAGTTTGTAACTTTTGTAGCTATCAATCGTTTCTATTGTTATTCTGTCAATTTGTTTTTTATTTTTTTCCAGGTAAATGAATGCTGGACAAAGTTCGAACACAGGCTGAAGAAGATTGAGCATGACGCACGAAAGGAAGCTGTGTACAGCGGTGATTGTCATCACAAGTTCCTGCTGGGACACATGATCGTGTTCCGCATGCACCTAAATAAGGTAATATATAGGAATATGGACCTAAGTACTTACTTTTACTGTAGACTGTAGATTCGAAAAGAAAATCATAAGAAGATTGGGAATTCAGGGACTTGCCATCAGGGGCAAGTGAACGGGCATTGCAGGGACTTGCTCCTGATGAGCAAGTTGTAAAAGAAAAGAAAGAAAGAAAGAAACACATTTATTTAGTACAGACTAAATTAAAGAGGCAAAACAAAAAAATAAATAATACTTAAAAAAAAAAAAAACTACATTCGCGATGCAATAACAACAAAAAAAATACAATGTAGGAATGTGTGCCTCACGGCTGTGCCAAAAAGGCCCAGTTCAGCAAAAATGCCAGACAACTAGTGCCTGACGCTGGTTTTCAACTGGACCAAGTGTGAGGTAACGGACGTAAATCAGTTTTATACTGCAATTTGTAAGAACGTTCGCACTCAATTCTAAGACATAATCTGTAAAAAAAAAATTGCCCGTGTAATGATTGTCGCAGGGACGACATGGCGACTTGAATTTGATCGTTTTTTCAAAAAAAGAAGGAAGTTCTCAATTCGTCGGAATCTTTTTTTAGGGTTCCGTAACTCAAAAGGAAAAAACGGAACCCTTATAGGATCACTTGTTTGTCCGTCTGTCAGTCTGTCTGTCGTCTGTCAACACCGTTTTTCTCTCGAAACCTCAGCTCAAACATAAAAATATTTTTGAGAGTAAACCAAAAACGACAAACGCTGCATTAACCTTCCACTATAGGCTTTGAATAGCGGATACCTACAGGAGTAGACACCAAGGATAAAAGTCTAGACACATATTAGTAATTGGTACGAGGAATGGAACTTAGAATGGAATGTAGAGACTTTATTTAACTCAAATTTTCCGCATTTATGTGCATAACTAGCTGGGCTATTATTTTCCTATAGGTATAACTTAGTAGCTATAGGAACGCTTAATTTTTACAGATAACTTTTAATTTCTACAAAACTACCAATAGAGCTTAGAAAGGATTTTCTACATATTTTTTTTTTGTACAAAGTAATATTCACCGTCAATATCAACAATTTGTGACTTCAGTGTCCTTGTCCAGTGTCAATCAATCTGCCTAGCCTTTTCCCAACTATGTTGGGGTCGGCTTCCAGTCTAACCGGATGCAGCTGAATACCAGTATTTTACATGGAGCGACTGCCTATCTGACCTCCACAACCCGGTTACTAGGTAATACGATACCCCTTGGTAAGATTGGTTGTCAGACTTTCGGGCTTCTGACGACCCGTAACGACTGTCAAAGATCCACGAATAACAGCCGGGACCAACGGCTTAACGTGCTTTCCGAGGCACGGAGGAGTCTCGGTATGTAAAGATGGTCACGCATCCACTGACCAACCCCGGCAAGCGTAGCTTAACCTGACGGATCGACCCGTGCGGCTGTTATTATTTAGCCACGAGCTCCTCCTTGTCCAGTGTCCAGGACTTTTTCCAATAATTATAGTGTTTCTATGGACATTTACCATAATGGTTGTCAATATTAAATTCCATTTCTTGCTGTATGGTCAGCAACAGAAGTCGGTTAACACTGCTACTTTTTAACATCATCTAAATTAACACAAAATGATACGATAACCTGCTTTTTAGCATTTCATTTATTATAGATAAGAGTTATTTTCTTTAAAATTTACATCAGGGGCCTAAAACGGCCACATTAAGCAATTCCTCTAAAAGCGATTCATTACCTGAATTCCCAGCAATTTTTATGATTGTGCTATTTGACGTATTTGACATACTTCAATAAAGCAATTCATTATTTAAATCTCCATACATAACTGTCAAACAGATGAATTGCGTGCTATGAATTTATTGGACGCAGATAAATTATGAATTGTCAGTTTGTGCCCGTTTTACGATTTCAAATATGATTCATAATACCTATCCTATTATGATTCTGCCAAAGTGGCCCTGTTTTAGCCCTGTTCCAATTTTAATGAAGTATTTTTCTCAATAATTATTAAGATTTAGAAAACACAAGTGTTAATCGACTTTTGTTGCTGACTGTACATATTATAAATAAGTTTTTTTATCTATTTTCAGAGCGAAGACTATTTGAAGAGATGCGACAAAGTCACCAGAGGCTGTAATCGACCGTGCGAGGTATGTATCAGATAGTAAACTGTCTCCTTCCTTCTTCTACACATAACTTATCATCACGTCTCTTTTCCCAAAGGATTAGACAGACGTGCCATGTACACACGGCTCCATTATGTAGTTACCCCACCAAAAGACATGTGGGTTCAAATCCGTGATAGGCCGAAGTAGGTTTTTGTATTTTGCAAAAACATTTTACTGTAATTAATATGATGTTTTAGTGAATAAATAAGTTTATATTAGTATTTATTTTTCAAAAGTCTGTTTTTGTAATTGTCTTTTTCAATAAAACATTATTACTTATAATATTGCATAAAACGACAAGCAATCAAATCAATCTGCCTAGCCTTTTCCCAACTATGTTGGGGTCGGCTTCCAGTCTAACCGGATGCAGCTGAATACCAGTATTTTACATGGAGCGACTGCCTATCTGACCTCCACAACCCAGTTACTGGGTAATACGATACCCCTTGGTAAGACTGGTTGTCAGACTTCCGGGCTTCTGACGACCCGTAACGACTGTCAAAGATGCACGAATAACAGCCGGGACCAACGGCTTAACGTGCTTTCCGAGGCACGGAGGAATCTCGCTATGTAAAGATGGTCACCCATCCACTGACCAACCCCGGCAAGCGTAGCTTAACCTGACGGATCGACCCGTGCGGCTGTTATTACTTAGCCACGAGCTCCTAAAACGACAAGCAATAATATGAAACACTTTTTGTAATAGTCTTAAGGATGTATTGTTTGAATTGCAAAGTTGTAGCAAAGTTAATTTTAATACTTGTGGGGTATGCAATTGATGCAGCCCACTGTACATATTTGACATATTGACAGTACACGCACATACCGCCATTTCTTCCTTATATTGTGTAACCATTACAATACGTTATGTATAATTCCGATGTTGCTCTGCGATTAAAAGAGAATCATGCATTAATGTAGCATTTAATTGTCATTCTGTACGTGGTGTGAATAAGTGTTGGATGGAATAGTGATGACTGTAGACTAGATTAGCAGTTATGGATTAAATTGGCTTAGTCTGGAATCTTAGGGTCATTTTTAGGGTTCCGTTATTTTGTAGCTCGAAAGGAAAAAACGGAACCCTTATAAAATAATAAATAATAATAAATAATATTTATTCAAGTTAAAAAGTAAAACAGTAAATACAATTTTGCTTAAATATATGTCAAGTTCAATAGTGTTAATTGCCTGAACTAGGACATCCTGTGTTTCAGGCGAGAGAAAGGTAAAAACATTAATAATCACTGTAATTATATCAAATAAAATAGTCTTCTAATAGGTATTTATGTAAAGTGTAAATAGTAAAAAAATAAAAAATATTACTTCCTAAAATCTTAGATACTAACTTAGCGAACTAATTAGAAATAAATAGTACACCAAACAATCTTTATGTCATTACAACTAACAACTTCTCTGTATCTTCATAGGACAAACTTTGAAGAGCTACCTTGAGAGCTTTCTTGCAATTTCCATAATTTAGGGAATAGATATTTGCTTTTGCATTTAGTCTGTTATAGAGTAGCGGTCCAAGGAAAAAATGAAATTTGGCTGTGTAAGCATGTCTTGTACTATTTATGGGGCAAACAATATCTTTTCGTGTCTTTTTAGTAAATTCAGTTCTGTAGCGGAGAGCTGCTTGTTGTTTTAGTACACTGCTCATTATGAATAATTGTCGAACTGTTAGTACTTAACAAGATTTATAGAGCAGGTTAGTGGGAAAGAGGAAAGGACGGCAAGTTGATACCTTGAGAATCGCTCTTTGAGCTCTTTCGATGGTTAGCAATAGAGTTTTACATGCTCCACCCCATGAGGTAATGCAGTAAGTCAAAATTAACTGACATAGAGCAAAGTAAACTTGCCTGATTAGTGTTGGGTCAGCAATATATCGCAGCTTCTTGAATACAAATATCGGCTTCCGAATTCTACTATTTAGAGCTTCCATATGTTGTTTAAATGTTAGGGTTTCATCAATTATAACACTCAAGTATTTAATTTTATCAGACTTATTAATTTTGGGACACACAAACAGGCAATCAGCAGGTACTGTACAACAATGAGTATAGAACGTTGAAGGAATATTAGAAGTTTGTTTTCGCATCGAAAACTTTATATAATTTGTCTTGTCCGTATTTAGAGTTAGTGAGTTAAGCTGAAGCCATTTACTTACAACCCTGATGCCGTCTTGCGCGAGCTTGTGGACTTCATGTTCCGATTCAGACGAAAAAATAAGGGCAGTGTCATCAGCGTAAGATATTATTGTGCCATGCTTTAGCTTTAGATTACAAAGGTCATTTATGTATACCAGAAACAAAGTCGGCCCTAAAATACTTCCTTGGGGAACACCAAATGAAGTATTTTTTTGGTCTGCGCTGAGAACACTGCCAATTTTCACGCACTGAGTACGGTATTCTAAGTAACTTTTGAAGAGTTTCAGCTGAATGCCTCTTATGCTCAGTCTCAAGCTTGCGCAAAATAATAGGAATGGAAACTGTGTCAAAAGCTTTTAGATGTATCCTACAATAGGATAACTTCGTTGTCTGACTGTCTGTCTGCCTGTCTGTAAGTCTGTCAAGACTCTTTTTCTCAGGAATGCCTAGAGGTATCAAGTTGAAATTTTAATAACAAACACATAGGTCTATGGTCCCTTGTAGTTCTAAAAAAATCAAGCTAGTACGGCCATTTATGCGACATATTTTGGTACTCGCAAGTAAATGAAAACCTATAGGGTAGGTACTTCCCGTTGACCTAGTAGAATCATGAAATTTGGCGAGAGGTGAGAAGGTGTCATAGCACAAGTAAAGGTCAAGTCAAGTGTAATTTTAATACACTTTTTTTTATTATTACAATGTTAAGTTTGTTATTGGTATAAATTCATCCCAACTACGTAACTGTTCATTGTGCGTGGTCCGACACACACTTTTTTTTTATCAGCCGTCATGGTAACTATAATCACCAAAACTAATCCCTACCAAAATTATGCTTCCACAGCTCACTCCTCGAGTGAGACGCTGGCAACGCCTCGCCCTATCCGAGATTCACCGAGTACGAGAAGATATCCCGTTCACCAGGAGATCCTACCGAGATCTGGTCTCCCACGCCCGTAGAAGACTTAACCATCTGAAGAAGCAGGCCATCACCAAGTCCTGTGATGCCGTCCAGGATTATAAATACTGCATAAATCAAGGGGTAGGAGGAGTAAGATCTTGTAGGTTTTGGTGAAGTCGGAAGTTGTAGGAAGTGCGATAGCGTATTTGAATAGAATAGAGTATAGGAAAGCCTTTTCTCCCCCAGTTGTATTAAAATTTTAATACAAATGGGGTACCCAATTGATGCAGCCCACTGTACCTTGCTTTATAACAGTCCCAAAGAGTTGAAACAGCAGGTATGCTCTGGGAAAATAGGTCTGTAGAAGATATACAGGGTGAAATTGAATTCATGTTCTATATTTTAAGGGGTCATTGTACTTATCACTATGAACAACTTTTACTATGGGAACAAACCTGAAATCGCGGAAAAAAAATCAGCTGTTCCCTACATTTTGGCGAGCATAATGTATGCAACAGCTGTTTTTTTTCACGATTTTAGGTGTGGTCCCATAGTAAAAGTTGTTCATAATGATGAGTACAATGACCCCTTAAAAGATTGCCACTATTTACATTTACACCCTGTAGATTCGATCGAACTTTCGGCCAACCTATGGTTTGATTAAGACCCAGGTTAAGCTATCTAAAATTGATTGATTGTTGCACTTTCGACTTTAATCAAGGTTTTACAAGATCCATAATTGAAATTATGTGTCATATTAGTTAATTTAATGTAGAAAAATTATTCGTTAGTGATCAACTTTGGTTGATCATCAGTGAAATTAATGAGATTGATAGTTTGGTGACTATAGTAATAACTATTTAGTTAAATTTACTAAGAAGTTAAGAAATAAAGTCAGGGAAATTAATTGTCTATCCAATTGACATACTACGCCAATTTGTCGTGTTATAGCTTTCGTACAACTGTCAAAGAATGAAAATTGTAATTTGAATTTACGGTCCATTCTAAACAATTTAATTAATTTCCCTGACTTTAATATGAAGTCAGTGAATGTCAAAAACTGTGCCTACCGGGGGTCCAATTTTTCCCAGAATTTCGGACACCTGGGACAAAGTAAGGACCATAGTTGGACTTTTTAGTAATTTTAAAAGTAATTAGTCAATCGAATATTCTCTTCCAATAGAAATCCGAAATATGTAGTACAACGTTCAAAGGTTGGTTTATATTCGGAAAAACCGAACTTTGCCGAATTAAATGTGACTGGTACTGGTCCAATAAGGGAGTGGCGGAATTAGTGCGTCAATATGTAATATATATTTAGGTGGAAATATTCCCACACTACACTGGTGGGTGTGGGAGTGATACGTGAGTTCGAATGACGTTTTTGCGAAGGTCGCCATTTCGAAAAATTTTGCGAGTGGTACGCCAGTTCGAAAACTCATTACATCGAAAACCGCTATATCGAATGACGTTATCGCGAAGGTCGCCATTTCGAAAAATTTTGCGAGCATTACGCCACCAGTTCGAAAGTCATGGTATCGAAATACGATGTTGAGTTAATTTGTCTGGGAATCGAACTCACGACCCCAATGAGACGAGGCACAGAGAGCATGGTCTTTTGATTTGGTTTGGGAAAAAAAAAAAAAAAAGAAAGACAAATTAACTCAACATCGAATTTCAATACAATGACTTTCGAACTGGCGGGCGTACTGATCGCAAAATTTTTCGAAATGGCGACCTTCGCGATAACGTGTTTCGATGTAGCGGTTTTCGATCTAATGAGTTTTCGAACTGGCGTACCACTCGAGTTTTTTTCGAAATGGCGACCTTCGCGATAACGTGTTTCGATGTAGCGGTTTTCGATCTAATGAGTTTTCGAACTGGCGTACCACTCGAATTTTTTTTCGAAATGGCGACCTTCGCAAAAACGTCATTCGAACTTACATATCACTCCCGCAGTGTATATACATAAAACAATTTCTATTGGTCGATAGTCACATTTTATTCGGTATTATTTCGGTTTTTCCGAAGATAAACGATGTAACCCTTTGAACGTTGTCGTACTTTACTGATTTACATACCTACCTATATCGATTTGAAATAGTAGAATTATAATATACCGGGTTATTAAAAAAACGGGTAAAATATCTGCAACCTCTGAAGGGGTCATTGTACTCATCATTATGAACAACTTTTACTATGGACCTAACCTGAAATCGCGAAAAAAAATCAGCTGTTCAGTACATCAAACTCGTCAAAATGTAGGGACAAGCTAACTTTTTTTCGCGATTACAGGTTTGGTCCCATAGTAATAGTTGTTCATAATGATGAGTACAATGACCCCTTAAGAGGTTGCAGGTGTTTTACCAATAACCCTGTCTTTAATCTAACGAAAACGTAACTGCAGAAAAAATTTAGGTACTTAGTTGTTTTTTTTTTTAATTTCCAGAAGTAAGTAGGTATGTAGTTACTTATAGAACTCCTATCTACCATGATTGTTATTATTATGTATGCAACGTCTTAAAACTGCTTTGCCCAAAAATATACTGTATTTAAGTATAAGTTTAAGACTCAAAATTGTTTAGAAATAAAACTTGTAAAAAGAAAAATAATTTATTTTAGTCAACGAATGAAATTGGGTTATGTAATTGGAAAACTATGAGTTTATATTTTTTTATGTGTTTAATAAAAAAATGTTGTGATGACCCGTTTCAATGTTGTGACAAAAATGATGAAATAAATCTAAGTCGGTTGCAAATAACAATGGCTAAATATTCATGGACTTTTAGGCCATTTTAGGTGTCACAGGTACAAATCAAGCTATACATTTCTAGTATAAGCGATCTCGCATTGTATAGGATTTCCTTGCAATGAGAGGTCAGTATAGACTGGAAACGTATAAGCTTGATGTGTAGCCGTGTGTACTATAGATGTTGTTTTTATGTTTATATTAAAAAAAAAAACATTATAAATTACCGAATGTATAATCATTATTTTGGCTATCGTGAAAAACGGATCATTACAGTATTATAATAGTTTAAAATTCGGTATACAGACGCACTGTGATAGTTTATAAAATAAATATAATTTAATTTGAGAATTAAGTTTAAATGTAACTTGTAATAATTAAAAAAATTGTTGTATGTTTAACTGAATGTATTATTATTGTTATTGCATCTGTATTTTGGGTTTGTAAAAGATAATTATTACCTAATATGACTTTATATTTTTTTATTAAAAAAACAAATTTCATTATTTATTTTCAGCCAGCCATCCAATATTTTTGTAGCACCTAACACAATCATATTTATTTATTTTTATACAAAAACGTGGTAGACAAAAGGTACTCGTATCTTTAAACCCTCTATACTGTTTATAATACCATTAATAAATGTATTCTAATGTATCTTCATAATGCTACTTAAAACATTGTTCATTATTTAAATAATTTTGCGAAAAATCAACCCAAAATGACAGATGCGTAATAAATATTTAATAAAAAATAAAAAAAATACGTAAGAAGTACAATATTGTTTGTTTTTAAATAAAATTATGAACTAATACACCATCTTTGTTGTTAATGTTATTGTAAAAATGTATTTGACAATTTTATTTTTTTAATAAATATTTTAACATTATTATTTTTATGATTTTTCGTGCTTAGATTGCCATAAAACCATTTGCCAATTAAATACCTACCTAGATTTTTAGAGACATTCTGGTAGATCAATCATTCAATCTGCCTAGCCTTTTCCCACCAACTATGTTGGTGTCGGCTTCCAGTCTAACCAGATGTAGCTGAATAGATGTGGTACTTATACCAACGTAAAGAACCATTTGCCAATTAAATACCTACCTAGATTTTTAGAGACATTCTGGTAGATCAATCATTCAATCTGCCTAGCCTTTTCCCACCAACTATGTTGGTGTCGGCTTCCAGTCTAACCAGATGTAGCTGAATAGATGTGGTACTTATACCAACGTAAAGCATTTTGACCACGCAGCAAAATCAAGGCAAAAGATATGAAACCTTTTGCCATCAAGATTTTTATGCTACAGAACTAAATATCTAATACAAAATATAGTTCAGGAGTTATGATAAGGGAAACGTGTTTAATACACTATCACAAGTTATTCAATCCGACCTTGATGTGCAGTCACTGCATGCAAATAAATATTAAATCAATCTGCCAACAGATAACCTAAGGGTTATCAGGTTCGTCTGCGTAGAGTCAGACAGACAATACTGTAGTCGGTAATAATACAACTCAAATTATTTGAAAATAGGGGAAAAACCACTTATTGACATTTTTGTAGAACAAATATAGCTGGAGTTTTTTTTGTTTGCTTGAATGCGCTAATCTCCGGAACTACCAGTCGTATGTGAAAAATTCTTTTTGTCTTTGATAGACCAATTCTTGGGGAAGGATATAGGTAACATAACATCACGCTAGGAGGCTTAGGAGCCGAGCAAAAAGAAAAAAAGTCAGAAAGAACGCTAAGCGAAATCGAAGCGAGCAGACGTTGTGATGCGACAGGATCGGTCAAGAAATTTTACGTTGACGAAGTCGCGGTCGAAGTTATTATAAGTCTAAAAACACCAACCTGTCTTGTGCAAGCGTGGTGATCAATGCTCATGTCTTCTGTGTGTGAGAAGAGGCCTTTGCCCAGAGGGACAGTAGTTAGGCTGGTATTATTATTGTTTGTGAGAGTTTTAGAAGCAAGCAAATAACAGCTGATATCTTTCTTCACAAAATTACTGTTTAGGGAACCTGTTGTACTTATAGTATAGTTAAAATCTCGCTGCAGACTCGGTCATAAATCATTCGAGTGTTTCGCTCTCTTTCCCACTCACGGCCCTTATGGGCAGGCCACGCCCACACGTAGTCCTGTGCATTACTGCAGTCGATGAGTGATATCGATAGTTTTATATATTTGTAAATGGGTGATAGAAATAAATACACATTTTTTTTATTTTATTACCAAATTTACTACAAAGCATATTAAATATATAAACAAAAGAACGTATATATAAAACTAAAAATAGAAAATTAAAATTCTTCGTCTGAGTCATCGTCATCATCTGCGCAACTAGCGCACATCCCTACTCCGATTATGATTTATGACCAAGTCTGCAGCGAGATTTTAACTATACTATAGGCCCTATTACTCATAACTAAGACTCCGCTGTCCGTCCCTCTGTCCGTCTGTCACAAGGCTGAATCTCATGAACCGTGATAGTTAAACAGTTGAAATTTTCACAGATGATGTATTTCTGTTGCCGCTATAACAACAAATACTAAAAAACAGAATAAAATAAATATTTGAGGGGGCTCCCATACAACAAATGTGATTTTTTTGCATTTTTATAGATAATGGTACGGAACCCTTCGTGCGCTAGTCCGACTCGCACTTGGCCGGTTTTTTTGTACTTTTTTGGTTGTTTGATTTTGATGACAACAAAATCAACCAACCTAAGTGGTTGCCAACCAGCAAAGCACTAGGGAACAATAGTGAAATCACCTGTGAATTTTGCTAACGCCATTTTCTTATTGGTAGGTATATTATTTTACGCTACTTAGTTATAGAGTGACCTTTCAACTTCGTAATTGCGTAGATTCTGTCTCATTTCTAAACTATCAATAATATTTTCATCATATTTACATAATAAATTGCTAACTTTACTTCAGATCCAGTGTAATTTGCCACAGATAAGGCAATTCACATCTGTGCTCTAGGCTAGATCGCTGCCTACCTATAACAAAATAATTATTATTTTATAAATTAATTAATTTTCAAAAATGTTTTTAATAAAATTGCTTATTTTGTTGTTGCCTGTACTCAGGAGTGCTTCTTGGAAGGTAAGCCACTTCCTTCTTGACTTGTCGAATTTGATGTTAGGGAGAGCAGTGGTGGCCCCGTGGCAACGGCCGCGACTTACAAGTTGTAGGTCATAAGTTCGAACCCCGGCAGACGCTTTACTTTGTGTAAATTATTCCATCACCACTGCTCTCAAAACGGTGAAGGAAAACATCGTAAGGAAACCGGCGTGTCCTAGAACCAAAAATTCGAAGACATGTGACATCTACCAACCCGCACTGGGCCCGCGTGGTGGATTACGGCCCACTCCCTCTCACCGAGAGGAGGCCTGTGTCCCAGCAGTGGGAACATTATAGGCTGATCATGCTTAAGACTATTAGCCTAACCCTTTCCGTGGGTGTGGTTAGACAACAATGAGATCAACCATTAATCATCAACAATATCTAGGTGGATCCACAGTCGTGCTGCTAATTCTTGAAAATGTACGGATTTTACCGTATAGGTTTTAGCAAATAAAGACAACATTTTTACCGCTTCTGGGCGCCACACAAGAAGAAGAACGTCATAATGATTGGCCACAGTGTCCGTGCCGTTGCTCAGCAGTTATAGGTACACAGAAATAAGGTTTAGTAAGTAGTAACCGTAATAGGTCTATTACATAGGTACGGCGATTCTGATTTGCTTTCTCTTATCTTATTTCGACACAAACTATATTTAAAGGTTTAATTTAAATAACTGACCACCACCTATTATTTATACACATAACTAAATAAACACTAATCATTTTCTACCACCATGTTTTCCAGCAAACAGACACTAAACTATTGATCCAGAAATACGAGCTGGATCTCAACGCATCAAGAATCTTGCAGAAAGATGACAGAAAGCTGATGTTCAGCTGGGCTGATGAGTACCAGATTAAGAGGCTGGATGTCACCATGAAGTATCGGCTGCAGATGGTGAAGCATCAGGAGCATAGCTTCAAGAGTAATGGGAATATTAAGGTACGAAGCGGCTTCTGAAATTATTGAAGTTGATTACCTTAGGTTTTTATAAATGAGAATTAAATGAAGATAGCTTCCTTTTGCTGGCTACCACAGTGCATAGCGAGTTATAGGTTTTTGTGACCAGGCAGTTGATATCTACATTTTATGAGCTCCTGTGCTTATAGTGCCAAATTTAAAGGTTCTTTAATTATGAGTTCACCATGCCTCATTGTTCTATGTTATTGGGTTTGGTTTCTGCACTTAGTCCTTCAAATGGACCATTGCACGTGAGCCATGGTGGCCGTCGGTGGTCATTCCAACCAACCCACCTTCCTCCAGAAGTTGAGTACGTTTTCTGGTCTGATCAGAACATCTGTAAAAGATCTGAGTGCCCCGAGGGTATCAGTTATAATCTGGGTAACGCCTGTGCATTCAAAGAGCATATGCGCAACGGTTTATATCCCTCATTGTATTGGTAGTTCATTTCGATACGACAGTTATAGGAAAGATCAGGCCTTTTGCCACTCTCAAAGAGAGTACGATACTAAATAGAGAACAGCATGCCAATAACCCAAATTATTATTCACATTACAGTGGATTGACTGCCTGTACATCCATAGGAAAGAGATCAGACGGTCCATCAGGTTCTACCATGACAATGAACACGAATGTTTGAAGACTGCCACTTCCAAAGACGCTGAGACGAAAGAAGATGTGGAGCTATTGGAAAAGCAGGTAATATTGATTATGGCTGAAGATCCTGACATGTATCCTTGTCTGTGTGTCCTGATATATATGTATGTGTCTGTGTAATGTCATCATCATTATCATTCCTGCCCTTATACCAATCTATTTGGGGTCGGCACAACGTGTCCCTTTTTCCATACTTGTCTATTAGTCGTCATCTTTCACACAGTCCATCCATCGTTTCTTTGGTGTTCCCTTACTCTCATAGCCATCGACATTCATATTTAAAATTTTCCTCACGACCTTTTTCCTCATTGTGTAATGTGAACTTGAATATTTATGTAAAAATATGAAAGGTGCTTAACGACTTCATCTTTGTTATAGATAGTAAAATGGAGGAAGGGCTACCGATATTTGATAAATCTGTGCAGTGATGAAAACCCTGGGAATGAGGAGATGGCTCAGCAGTGCTTGATAGAATATGTGAGTACAGCCTTAGATGCTATCTATGTATGTACAACAATATAATAGGCAACGTTAGTAGGTACCTAACTTATTCTTATCTGCCTAGCTTTTTCCCATATAGGTTGGGGTTGGCTTTCAGTCTAACCGGATGCAGCTAAATAATATCTAGTATTTTACATGGGGCGACTGCCTATCTGACCTTCACAACCCTGTTACCGGGTAATACGATACCCCTCTGTTAGACAGGTTCAAAGAATTTCAGGCTTCTGACGACCCGTAACGACTGTCAAAGATTCACGAATGACCAAAACGGCTTAACATGCTTTCCGAGACACGGATGGGTCTTGACAAACAGTTGAAAAAAACAACAAACAGTTTTCTTTTTCTTTCTTTCCTTTATATGTAAAGATGGTCACCCATCCACGGACTACCAGCGGGAAGCGTAGCTTAACCTGATCGATAGACACGTGCAGCTGTTATTACTTAGCCACACAATCCCCTGTGGACTAAAGAATAATGGACATCAAATACGATGGGCTACGCCTCAGTTGTAGCAAGTCTACATATCTTTAAGTTGAACGCGAGAAATCAAACTGACTCGTTCTGTTGTTGTTGTTGTCTCATTGGTCTGGTGGTCGCATGTGCAACTGTTGAGTATGAGGTCCTGGGTCCATAGTTTTATTGGGTTTTACCATCTGAAATTTTTCAGTACCAGAGTCTGGATTTGTGCACGGTTGATGGCAATAGCCCCCGGTTGAGCAGTGGTAGACCAGTGGTCACGGCCGAGACTTGAGTTGACTTGAGTTGTAGGTCGTAGGTTTGAACCCAGGCGCCGCTTTACTTTGTGTAAATTATTTCATCATCACTGCTCTCAAAACGGTGAAGGAAAACATCGTGAGGAAACCGGCATGTCCTAGAACCAAAAATTCGAAGACATGTGACATCTACCAACCCGCACTGGGCCCGCGTGGTGGATTACGGTCCACTCGCCTGTGTCCCAGAAGTGGGAACGTTACAGGCTGATTATGTGTGATGGCAATAGGCTCGCCCCCTATCCCTATTACATGGGAGTTAACATGACTGCGCAGCGTGGATATGCTATAGGATCCTACACCTCTGCTCTAACCCTTCGGAGAACACAGCGTGATGATGTTAATGTTATGTAAATCAAACCAAATAAGAAAACTGTCATAAAAAAAAAAAAAACAAAAGTTAGAGTGTCATGTCATGTCCAGTCATGAATAATAGCAAACGCATTATTGTGTTTCAGATGCAAAATGATAACTACAACGAAGTAATTCAAAGGCTGATGCTCCTCAAGCAGGCAGCAATGAGTGACCTGTACTCCTACTTCAACTCTTCACTCATAGACCTGGAAGAATGCTTGAGATCCCAGCTCTCCAGATATTTAGACAGAATTAGATCTATCATGGATACTTTGAATAAATGTTATAGCTAAATATATGATCCGGATAATTTTTTAGAAACAAGTTTTATTTGCAAAGGAAACCTCTGGATATTTTTATTATTTTCCGCTTCCCATCAGTCGAGATGGAGGTCAAGAGCTGGTCCATTCAGAAATAAAAAAACTCATTTTATATGACCGAAAAAGTAGGATTGGTAAGATAGAGGTTTTTCGGATAAAAGAACCAGTTAACAGTCAGAAAGCACAAATGCTATGCACAAAAGTAGGCAATAATTGCCTACTTATGAGCCATAGCAACTTCTGGTTGGTGATAACATAAACAATAAACAAGATGTAGACGACATTCGACAATAAATAAAAACACTAGCAATACTAATGCCTATACTAGAAAGGTTTAGAAGGTTTAGGTTTTAGAAGGGGGGGGGGGGGGGGTGGTGAAATAAAGGTAAATAATCTTGATGTGTCTTTTATCTCTTTTATTTTAAAACTTCACTTTAAAAATGAAATGCAACTAAAATACTATATTATGCAATTAGTGAATAAAGGACGGATTTAAAGCGAGGGCCATAGATGAATCACGAGCGTAGCGAGTGATTCAAGTGTTAGAAAGTGGGAAGTAATTAATCAAAACAAGATATTTTCGATATAAAATCTCTTTATTACTCTTTCGTTGTTAAATAATACTTGAAGGTATAAAAATATATATTTACATCTTGGTACTTAACTTACTGACTATTTATTTGTTTTAATATGTATTTGTATATTTGAGTTTATTTTCTAAGGGACTATTAATTACGAGATTTCTAAGAGGCTCAAAGGGCATAAAAGTCATTAGCATTATTTAATGTATTTTATGTTCTTTCAGTCTCAGATCAAAAGTATCCTTTAAGGTTACTACGATCAGTCGCTTTGGAAACCTAGGCTAAGAACCTGGCTACAGACCAGTTTCTCAAACGAAAATTATCGCTGTTGTGATTGGTTGAATGATTTATCAACAGCCAATCGCAGCAATTTGTTACATTCATTTTGCGATAATTTTCGTTCAAGAAACTGGCCTATCGTTATTATTTTAGTTAAAGTTGCAGTAGTATAATATGATGATTTTTTCTAAATAGCTTCTGAAATTATTTTTAATTATGATTATGACGTAGGTACTAAAGTTACAACAATTCCTTTTTTAACAATTCCTGCGCGATAAATAAGTTTTTTTTTATAGAATATTTTGTCTATAAATCACTAAAAACAAAAATAATGAAAATCTGAGGATATCTTTTAATTTGAAGTCGATAAAAATAGTTGATGAAGATACGCTATTGGCATACCTACTAAGGTCTAATAATATTTTGTTTTATAAAACGATGATCATTATTCAAGAAACACGAGAATATTGAGTATATCAAAAAACACGTACCTACAAGCACAAAATCAACGTAGATTTGACACACGATTTGACATCATTGATATCATTGCGCCAGCGCATAATTATTTAACTCCTACAAAATGTGGATTTCAATAGACAATTTATAAAAAAATATTACTATGAAAGTGGTCCCTTAAAACACTATCTAATTATTAACATAACGTCTTAAGTAATATTGTATTTTGTACAATATTTTGTAATTTACAATATATTTATATGGCAGTAGTTAACTCAAGAAAAGGTGAAAATAATTTAGATTTTAATCTAAAGTTAGTCTAAAGATTGGCTAAGATTTCATGAGATTCAAGACAAGATTCTAGTTACAATATTTAGAAAAAATATAATTTAAAAAGATGGTCTTTTTTACAGTCTACTGGGTAGCTTCAAGATTTTCCTTTTTGAGCATTTATTTCTGGGTAAATCGCAATTATTTCTTTCTGTGTCTCTGACAGAGTAGGTTAAAATAATATCATCAACACTCTAGTAAATAAGCCTTTGCGGTCATTTGTATGGGTACTGCTGAAAACGAGGATGATAAAATTTCACCCAGGTACTCCAGGAAGGAAAATTTTGAATTAATTTTAAATATTAAGTAAGTATTTATAAGGAATTTGTTCCTAATATACAAATAATTGGACGTTGTCAATGTATCACTTTTTTTTTTATAAAATGGTAACAAAATATAAGTTAGGTAGGTTTATCTCCAGACAGTCTTACTTTGAGTCGCAATACTATTTTGTAACATTTACTCTAGCTGTAAACATTATAACTTTGTATGTTACAGTGAGAGCAAATGTTACAAAATTATTAATTTCGTTAATTATTGTAATACATTGCCAACATGCACTAACTAGATACAGCATATTTACACTTAGCTTTATATTTATAAATCTTCCACCATTTTGTGTTGACGTATCTGTAAAGAAAATAATATTTAATTGAGTTTTGTTATCTATATAGATAAAAAGAGAAGTGTGTGACTGATTGACTGACTCATCAACGCCCAGCCCAAACCCTTGGACCTAGAAAGCTGAAATTTTGCACAGAGGTTCCTTTTATAATGTAGACAAGGAATAAGGAAGGATTTCTCGGTAGCAGGTTCCCTTGGATATTTTCCGACCTCCACGCGGGCGAAGCCGCAGGCAAAAGCTAGTACCTAATAATTAATAAGGTACCTTTGCCAAAGTTCTAACTTTAAAGCATTAATATAAATAAACAGATGGAAAGTTTTAGACAAAAACTTTAGATATAATATTGAGAAATAGACAGTGATGTCAGTAAATGTTGTTCTTACCATCAGAGTACTCCTAACCCTGAGGGTCTAGGTGGTGGTTCTGGCGTATCGGGTGATGGCGGCTTAAACGTGCTACCCTGAAGACAAAATAAGTAAAACACGTTAAAAGAATCTCTTAGATATTTTTGATAGTTTGCGCGCAAGTGCTAGTCACCGCCTGAGGTATGTAAGCTGTGAGACGGGGGAGGTCGCGATTGACAAGACTGTCAGACTGAGTTAGCTTGGACTTTGTCTACCTTCCCCATCTCACCGCTCACATACCTCAGGCAGTGACTAGCACTAGCGCGGGCATTATAATTATGTATGTCGGAGGAGTGGAGTAAAAGGCTAATAGATCCATCTATTAGCGTTTGAGATACCTTAGTCGATTCATCAAATCGATAACAGGTGTCATTGAGTCAGTATTTCGAGTCGGGGTTGTCAACGTTGTATCTCTAGTGCGTATCAGTAGTGCGTTCGTCTATTTTCAAGCTCTCTTGCTCCTGAGACAGCGCCTGCGCTGGACGTGCGCACTGATTGATAAAGAAGCAACATGGCGCACACCAACATCGAGCACGCGGAAACTAATCCATTTGAATCTCCGACGTATATAGATAGAGAGGCCAGTTTTTCTAATAATGGGAGAAGTTTTAGTGGCTGTACATAATACCTTCTTAGTCCTCATTAAAAATAAAAATAAATAATTATTTTATTGTACCAAAAATAGAGATTGCTTTTCCACCAGTTATTGAAAAGCAAAAACTATGCAATACAATACAGTACTTAACTTTAGTGGAAAAGATCACCTGTATCCTGTACTAGTTAAAAAAAATGTATCACAGGAGACAGGGCCTTTCGTAAAAAATGAGTCAGCGTATTGATTAAAGTAAGCCGATGTTTGCTGGAAAAAGCTATTAGATAGTAAAAGCATACATGAAAATTAAAAATAATAATAAATATATAACGTCAGGCCGGGGACATAGTTCTTCAATAGTTCAAGATACCCAATCCACTAAAGCCACCCAAAACCCGTAGCCTAATATGTTTTGTTTCCATGTTCTGCAATAGTCCTGCACCAACCGGTGGGTGTCCTTGGGTGCACTTGCATAGTACATACAGGGATAATAGTCGGCTGGTGCCTCCTCGTCATTTAAAATTGTCTAATTGCGAGTATGCCTTCCAAAGGTCCCAGATAAATATCAAAGACAATGAATATAATATTATATAGGTAGGTATGACATACCTGGAACCCTAGAGCAGCTTCTAACGGCGTGGGTGACTCGCCCCCCAGCGTCGCGTAGTCACCAAACCTCTCAGTCGTCCGACTGCCCTGTATCGTAGCGTATGTGTTATCCGTCTGCAATTCAAAATATGGTATTTAAAATAGTTGTTCAGATATCTAATGCTGGTAATTTTAAGCCGCGTTTTCACTACACCATTGGCAGTGGTGTAGCGAACATTATGTTCAGAGAGAATATTAGCTGTTCTGCCGACGAACGTTCGCTCAAAACAGAAACCATCTGTTTTCACTACAACGAGAAAACGAACGCTCGCTCGCCGTGCCGTCGTCCTTTTCAGTGAAAGAATGAGCGAGCGATCAAATAGATCATCAATTCATCACTGATCAAATATGTTCGCATGCCCAAGTGTTTTTATTTACCACGCTAACAAACGCTTGCTCGCCCAGAACTGTTCAGAACAGTAAGTGGAAACGTAGCTTTATGCAGCACGTTATCACGGAGCTAAGTTTTATGAAACAAATGAGCGATGCAAGCACGTACATTTTTTTCAAATGAGCGATGCAAGCACGTACATTTTTTTTAAATGAGCGTTGCAAGCACGTACATTTTTTTTCAAATGAGCGATGCAAGCACGTAAATTGTTTTTCAAATGAGCGATGCAAGCACTTATATTTTTTTCAAATGAGCGATGCAAGCACGTATATTTTTTTCAAATGATCGATGCAAGCACGTATATTTTTTTCAAATGAGCGATGCAAGCACGTATATTTTTTTCAAATGAGCGATGGAAGCACGTACATTTTTTTCAAATGAGCGTTGCAAGCACGTACATTTTTTTCAAATGAGCGATGTAAGCACGTATATTTTTTTCAAATGAGCGATGCAAGCACGTATATTTTTTTGTCGAGAGTCGAGTCGTAATAAATCCGAAAGCAATCGAAAATCACCGAGTTTTGCTCACTCACTCGATCAGTTAACATTATTTAGGCTGCGACGCAGAACGATGTAAATGAATGTGCTTCTACATAATATATAAAAGGTGTTTATAAACTTTAAGGTGTGCTTTAGTTAAACCATCTAACTGAATAACTTTTCTTAAGGGACCAACTTTGAAATCACGAAAAAAAAATCAGCTGTTGCCTAACATTTTGACGAGTTATGCGAAAATAAATGTAGGCAACAGCTGATTAAAAAAACAAATCAGCCAGCCATTTTTTTTATGTACAAAGGCGGACACAATGCCATCATTCAGGCTGTCCGAAAAATGATACAAGAAAACAAAGGTCAATTTAGGCTTATTCCTCCACACACATCTTCTAGAAAATTCTAAGTATCCCACATACCGGTGCCGGTTCAACGACTTGCTGTTCATTCTGGTCTCCGAACACGTTCATAGTGAGCTCCTGTTCCTCATACGGCCGGAGTTTGGTCTCCAGCCACAGTGGGTTCTCAGTCGTGGATAGTTCCTCCAAGATACGACGACGGGCCAGGCTGTCACCCTTGCTTGATTGAAGCGATGGTGGTGGTATTACCCTGGAACAAAAGATGGCGCATTGATAACACTAACTCTTGAAAGTTAACATAAGAGTCTTAGTTTAAAAGTATACCTAACTAACGCGACCAGGCCCCCCCGTGACGTCATCACAATTGTTCGAGACTTTTTGTCGGCGCGCGACGGGGCACCTAGCCCCTTATACACGGCTTACACACAAAATATTTGTATGAAAGGACAAGAAATTGATGACTGTTTCTTATAGTGGATAGACTAGGCTAGGTTTTGATAAACAAGGCCTAGGTCTTATTGATTGTGTGTCTTTTTACCCGACTGACCCAGAAGGAGGGTAATGATTTTCGCGTGTATGTATGTACGTTCCATTGTGACCTCCAGTAGCCTGGCTTGAACGATTTGGAAGAGTGTTATGTCGTTAGATTCGTTTTTATTGCGCTAGTATCACTGGGTGCATTAAAATTATAAAAAAACAAAATCGCGGATTTTTGGCGACAAAATGTATGTTTAAAAAAAAATAATCTCCCAAACCTATCGAGTGAGGTATCAAAATGAAGGGTTTTAAAAGGTGATTACAAAAATGCATACAAATTATAATGTTTGAATGTAATTTGGAATGAGTTATGATAAAAAAAACAAGTGCGGTCGAGAGCGAAGCTCCTTCTCACGTATGATTAAAAAAAACCGAATGACTAACTCAAAATTGTTTTGCTTTGAAAGATAATTTTAACGACCGTCTTAATACAGTGAGAGAAAAATAATCCTCCTAACTAAAAGTGTAAAATAAAAAAAAAAGTAAATATAAAAAATCAAAATTATTTTGTCTCCAAACAATCTCATGCAGTCGGAAGCATCTTCAATAAAGACATAATGTCTCCGACTGCATGAAAAAATACACAACACTATTTGGAGACAAAATAGGTCATCTTGTTTCCACCTTTATAAAGTTTACCTTTACGCAGTCGGGTTTTTGATTTTTTGTATTTACTTTTTTGTCTACAGTACTGCAACGTATGGAGCTTGTTTTTAAATTATGAAATCAAAATCAAAATCAAAATCAAAAGTCCTTTATTCAAATTAGGCTGAGAATCAGCACTTTTTGAACGTCAAAATTACAGTAAGACAGTCCCCACAAAACGCCCGCCCTTCACCACTTCCTAGTGCTTTAGCTGGGAAGAAGAAGTAGCGGAACAAACTCCCCAGCAGCACAGCTGTCTGTTCAGTTAGAAGAACTAGATTCTATACAATAGTACCTATGCAAAATAATTTACGCAACACAATACATTAAATTATATTTTTGTCAAATAAAATAAACAATTTTAGTACTTAACTCATGTAACCTGTCATTATGTAAGCTGATCCTGGAGAAAGAACATAACATAAACATTGTCTTGAGTTAATCACAGCGACCAACTATTCTTATCGTTTAAGTAATCGTTGATAGAATAGTATGCCTTTGAACAAAGATTGGATTTAACTTTAATTTTAAACGCATTAAAAGGCAAATCTAGCAAAGAAGAAGGTAGCTTGTTATAAAAAGCTATACCAAGACCAACAAATGAGTTATGAACCTTATGAAGCCGATGAAATGGAGCACGTAATTTGTCCTTATTTCTGGTGTTAATATTGTGAATATCACTGTTTTTACTGTACAAATGTATATTTTGCCTAATGTACAAGATGTTGGCGAAGATGAACTGTGATGCCACCGTGAGAATACCAATATCCTTAAAAAATTCTCTCAGAGAAACTCTAGCTCCTAGCTGGTAAATTGCTCGAACAGCTCGTTTTTGAAGAACAAAAATATTTTGAATATCAGCCGCTTTGCCCCATAGCAGAATACCGTAGGACATAACGCTATGGAAATAACTAAAATAGACTAACCGAGCTGTATCAACGTCAGTGTATTGTCTTACTTTCCTGACGGCGTAGGCGGCTGAACTGAGCCTTCCCGCTAGGCTTGATATATGTGGGCCCCACTGAAGTTTAGCATCTACTGTTATACCCAGAAAAACTGCTGATTCTACAGTCTTAAGTACCTCTTCATCTAAGACGATGTTGGGTCCCAGATTTCTAACATTCGGTAAGGCAAACTTTATACATTTAGTTTTCTTGGCATTGAGAACCAAGTTATTTGTCGTAAACCAATCCGTAACCATTGAGAGTGCACTGTTTACATCATCAAAATCATGTCTGTTTCTGTCTACTTTAAAAATAAGAGAGGTGTCATCTGCAAACAGTACAACATCACAGATACCCTTTAAATAGAATGGTAAGTCATTAATATACACTAGGAATAAGAATGGACCCAGTATTGAGCCTTGAGGTACCCCTAACTGAACTGGTAGCCCGGAAGATTTCACACCATTAACATCTACACATTGGAACCTATTATGTAAATAAGAATTTATTACTTTGAGAGCTTCGTTTTGGACACCATAATGACGTAATTTACGCAAAAGCGTGTCATGGTGCACGCAATCAAAGGCTTTGGAGAGATCACAAAAAACTCCAATAGCATTTTGCGAGTTCTCCCAAGCGTTAAATATGTGTTTCAGCAGAGCAACACCCGCATCCGTAGTCGAACGACCTTTAGTGAAGCCATATTGTTCATCGTGAAGGAGTCTGTTTAAATTAAAATGTTTTAGCAACTGCTTGAGTATTAACTTTTCAAATATTTTGCTAAATGCAGGTAAGATAGAAATAGGCCTGAAATTTCCAACGTCATTTTTATTACCGGATTTAAATAATGGTATGACTTTGCTACTTTTCATGAGGTCAAAAGTATGATAAATGATAAATCTTATTATATATAACAAAGTCGGGTTTGTTCGAATACTTATAACTCGAGAATAGGTGGACCGATTTTCATGATTTTTGATTTGTTGTATTTGTTTCTGTCCCGAATAGCAGAATAAATATTAAAAACATAGGAAAATTCACGAAAAAAAATATGAAGAAAATTAATTTTCTCATACATCTTTGGACAGGGCAACCGCGTCTGTCGAGAATCTTTCATTCTAATTCCAAATTCAAATTAATTTTATAATCAGTTACTCATTTGTTTTCCAGCCGTTCGATTTATTGAAATTTTGACAGGACAACGTCTGGCGGGTCAGCTAGTGTATAATAAAGTAAGTTGATGGGTAACAAGAGATCACCACAGTTTTTTTTTTTAAATTAAAGCCAACTTACCAGTGTTTCAGACAGGCGCATACGACTATAAATGTGACGATTCCAGTGAATAGCACGATGAGTAGCGCTATCAGCGCTGCTAGTGCTGGGTCAAAACTGTCTGGTGCTGGAAGAAGAAGTCAAAATTATAAAAAAAATACTGACGTATAGAAAGTCTTTAAAAACGTGAGCCGTAAAAAATTAACGGAAATAATCTCAATCGGTCTTTATCCAACTGCGGTGAAGCCTAAAAAAAAAGGAAGTAATGATTTTTTTAAATAAAATTGATAAACATAATTATTTCCTACGCATCTCGATATCCAGTTGTTGCGGAAAATTGATTGACTAATTAAATAGGAAACCAATCTTGAACCTTTTGAAGTGGCACTGGCAGCAATTAGGGTCTCCACTCCATACTCCTGGTAGACATCCTTGAGCTCATCATACTTGGAGTCGACGGTCTCCAGAACCTTCTCCACTGGTAGCACCTGGTATGTGGTCGGATCTACTGCGTGGAGGTGAATCTCACACCTGGGGTGAAAAAGAGAGATTTTGTTTTAGTAATGGAGTTAGTTACCTTTGTCAAGAAGACTTGCCTTGAATCTATCGCTTTGAATGAAATGAAGTGAAATTGTTTATTCTGTAAATGGGATAATTCGGAATCACTTCGTCAGACGTCCTATTAAAAAAAAAAACAAAAATAAGCTAGATGAAGTCGACATTTCCTATCTGACTACCCTGAGAAGAAACAAACTCAAGGGTCAAAGTCTCTTTTAAAGTCCAGATATCTTGATCAGATCATATGAGGACCATGTAGATCCATGTCTGAAATGGTCTTTTGAGGAAAGAACTATACAAATTTGAGTGGACCTGTCCAGTCTTTGTCAACAATCGTGTAGCTCAACTCGGCATTTAAGGAGCTCAATAACTCGACGAACAATACCGAAGAAAGGACATTTGGGTAGGTCGCTTAAAGTTCTCAAAATGACAGACCATATTTGCGGTTGCGATATGTTTGCGATGAAGAAAGCCAAACATTCGAGTCATCCAAAGTAGCTAACTGGGGGGTTAGCTACTTTGGGCTCGATCACCCCCGCCCCCATTCCGTAATGAAATTTAAAAAACATGCCAAAGGACGTAACATTCAGTGACGAGGTCCCAGAGTCCTTGTCAGAGATAATACGATTTTTTGTCCAACCTAGGTTCACGTATAAGCCCACAGGTCATACGCGGCATCTCATTGATCTGCAATACCTGCAATATTACAGCAAAAAGTTTCTAACAATGGTGTAGACTTACCAGTCATCATACCGCCTGTCAGCCTGCACGAGCGGCAGCCTGCGGCCCGGCACCAGCAGCGCCCCGGCTGCGGTAGCTAGGCGCCGCTGCACTCCAGACACGGCCGCGCTGCAGCTGCGGGACACTACCATGCGGATCAAGGAGGAACGGTCGATAATCCATACCTGTGAATAGAAACAAAAAAATACTGTAACCACTGTGTGTCATTAGGATTGTCCTGGAGACTTTTTGCTGGCGCGGGACGGCGTGCCTAGCCACTTACACACGGCTTTTACACAAAACATTTGTATGAATGGATATGACACCAATGACTGTTTCTTAAAGTGGACAAACTAGGCTAGATTACGAAATTTGTTTTAGAACAATAGTTTGTGGCTAGCAACACGTTAAACATGTTATTGAAATTGCAGTTTCTCCTATAGTTTCTAAAATCTCTCAGGTTTGTAGGAATCGTGGACTGTAGGGATAATTCTTCGGTGGTGGAGATAGTAGGCGGAGGCTTTATGGCAGAATTTAAACTAGTTTTCTCTACTTTTAGTTGTTTATTGAAGATACAAGAAAAGCACGTCTGTGTCAGAGTCAACCCAATTCGAAAGAGAACCGGTATATTGAGCGAACATACCGAATTAACTTATTCTAATTAAAAAATAATAAGGCAAAATGTTACCCAAGTTATAATTAAAATGTCTACTGCTCTAATTGCATGTAATGTTTTGTTGGTGTTGCCCACAAGGCCAAAACGATTGACAAACGTCATAAAACAATTTTAGTTGCAATGGATACTGAACCATAATGCAATTAAGTTAAAGTTTTTAATACCAAATTATGAAATCTACAGGGTTATTGGTAAAACACCAGTAACCTCTTAAGGGGTTATTGTACTCATCATTATGAACAACTTTTATTATGGGACCAAACCTGAAATCGCGAAAAAAAAATCAGCTGCTCCCTACATTTTGACGAGTTTGATGTATATTAAATGTACTGAACAGCTGATTTTTTTTTCGCGATTTCAGGTTTGGTCCCATAATAAAAGTTGTTCATAATGATGACTACAATAACCCCTTAAGAGGTTACTGGTGTTTTACCAATAACCCTGTATATCGGTACTTTACCTCTGAAAATCCAAGAGCAACCTTATTGCATCAAAAATAAAGATTGCAAAATAACTAGGAAAAGACTGTTTGATTGAAGACTTTAATTGGTGGTTATGTGATGTTGACCAATACTAGTGGTTGTAAGCAATAGCACGTGAAATCTGAGGAGTTAAGTACTTACGTAAACTTGAGCCTTGGCTTGACGATGTGGCGGTGCGAGCTCCTGTGCTATAATGTCTAACACAAACCGATCCTGATTATATTCTGCCATGTAGTGTGCTGTCATCAGTATTCCTGTAAAATTAACATCAGAATTATGTACGCTTTTCAGATTTATATACATACTACAGTCCGCGAGGCCTAAGATGAGCTTTGCATTTGTCTGAGTGATCACCAAAATGGTACGAGAGCCCATCAGCAAAATGTTTGTCTTATCGTTTTACGTAAGACAAAATCTTCAATCGCCTGATCGTTTTACAACGATGCGACATGGTTTTGGTCATGGCCTCTCGTACTAAGAGAACAAAAGCCGAAAAGTAGTATACACCGGTTTTAAAACAAACAAAGAACGCGTCACGCTCTATTTATTTATTTATTTAAACTTTTCGCACTTAAATTTGTACAAAGGCGGACTTAATGCCTTAGGCATTCTCTACCAGTCAACCAAGGGTGGTGAAGAGAATTATGGCAGGTGCTCAGTATGAGAGGCATAAATAGAAAGAACACTAAAAATATATCTTAATTAATTATAAATAGACTACATAAACAGATACATAAATAGGTTATAAACTAATAATAAACATACATACCTACTTACTATAAAATATACCTATATTATATATATATATATACAATACATATTATATACAAATTCAAGAGAGAGAGATGTTGCAATAACTCTACACTATTGGTTAAGAAAATAACTCTGCAATTTTCGCTTAAATGCATACCGACTGGTGGCCGTCCTGGTATCAGGAGGAAGCGCATTCCAAAGAAGAATGGACTGAATATGAAAGGAAGAATGAACAAAGTCAGAAGTGTGAGAAGGACAAAGTAGAAGAAGATTGTTAGAAGAACGCAGATTCCTAGCGTGTGAAGAACATAGATATTGGAAGTGAGACACAAGATAAGAAGGAGGAGTGGGAGAGTTAAGAAGGGAGAAAAGCGTGGTCAAAGCACGTAAACTTCTTCTTTGACGAATGGACATCCATTTGAGCTCAGATCTATAGCTCGACACATGGTCATATTTTCTGAGGTTGAATATGAACTGGATACAATTATCTATGCCGGACGTCAAACCTACACAATCTATGTGCACTCACACAAATGCAGAGCTCAGCTTAGACCTCGCGGACTGTACCACGCAATTAGCTTCATCTTTCCGACTGACCGACTCCTTGCGATGTGGTTGTTTACTGGAAGCTTTGCCGCGATAGAGCGCTGTGTTTGTCATCGTCATCTTGAACACAAAGCGGCTAATCAGCGACAAGAAAAAACACTTAGCACCATCTGACGGCAAAGTTTTCAGCAAGGAACTACATTGACAGCTGAATGAGAGTAACAAACAATGTCGGTCATTCATAAAAATGATGAATGATTTTAATGAATGACCGCCTGCCGGCGGACTGTTTAATTAGTGGGGCTCTTTAGCGCCATTTACTCGGAACCAATTTGGCAGTTTTCTTCTACATTACATTAGTTCCGCGTAGATGGCGCTAAGTGTTTTTTCTTGTCACCGATTGGTCGTTTTGTCTTCAATATGACTTTGACAAGTGAAAATCATAGCACACTCTTGCGGCGAAGCTTCCGGTCAACAACCCCATATATTGGTTTATTGAAATAAACGGTTTGATATAAAACCTTGCTGACAAGCATGTCTCGGCTTTTGCAAACGTGATAACTAAGCTTTTGAAAATTCTCAAAAGCTACCAATTGCCAATTGGACACAGAATGTGATGGCGTTAAAAGATCGGTTCTAACCACTAGGGCACGGATTTAGAGTAGTCTAGATACCGCATGTTCATTAGATAGTGATGTGCTCAACGGAAACAGAATCGTTTCAATCGCTAAGCGTCACTGAGCTAACAGCCTTTTTTATATCTTCGACGACACAACTCGCCACTGGCGCGATCGAACACAAACTAAAGTAGTAGCGCGTCAAGTTTGTACACAGCACAAACATGCGGGGTACGCTTGGTCGTATGGCTTGCGGTATCTAGCCTACTCTAAATCTGTGCAATAGGGTTACTTGTTTTGAGGACAAGATGAATAATTATTTTTCGTCAATGCGAATACAGGTAATTTACTGTGACTCACCATCCTGACTAATGTTAAAAGGCGAAGGCACGACGCTACCACTGGATTGCGAGGCTCCAAACTTGTACAAGTTGGAGGCGGCCACCATGTACACAATGGTCCCATTTTCGTCCAGATCTGGGTCTTCAGCTATCACTGATATTACTGGCTCATTGACGCGCGCTGTGTGTTTTATGCCTGTGGGAAAAGAGCCATTTTCATTTGGGTTTAGGGTAAATGTTGCTGGCTAAGAATCCAGAATAACTCTCCGCCTTCTCTTGGTGGAGGTAGCTACCTATGAAATTTCTAGTCAAAAAAAAAGACAGTTTATTTCAATTGGAGAATATCGTAAAATAAAAAGAAACAAAACAAATTCTTTATCTGAGCTTTGCATCACAATGTGCGACTATTTGGTAATGTAAACTAACCTAGCACAGAATACATAAACACAAGAACAGAAGATTCTCTCTGCAAAATCATTTAAATAAATATCGATTCTTGCTACGACACAATAAAGTGCAATTCAGGTCGCATGTAGCGTTAATTACCTAAAGTTATATTCACCTAGAAGTTGCTCTCTCACTATTGCGTAGCTCTTATACCTTCGGACTCGTTAGTGTTGTCTTCTTTTACGACCGTGAGCGAGTATCGAACTAACGACTGTGCTCCCCGGCCGGTGCGCGGCAGCCCACATTGAATTAGCTCGACAAGTCGAGCCCGCCGCGTACTTGTAGCTTCATACCCAAATTCCTGAGTGCGCCTGTCCTGCTCCTAGTCTAATCTAAGTTGAACTAACCTGCATAATAAACCTTATGCTGGAACCGGGGCTCGTTGTCGTTCTCGTCCAGGATCCGCACCTTCACGCCGGTCACGCTGGGGTCCTGGCCGTCGGTCGCGTTGTCCACTGAGTTCAAGATGGCGGCCGCGTGTTCCAAGATAGGGTTGTTGCTGGCGTATAATGTAAACGAGTATTCTGACTGCTTTTCTCTGAAAGGAAAATGGTTTATGTAAGTTGTAAGTGATTAGTGATAAATAATAAGTAGGTTTGTACAAAGACCTAAAGGCGTCAATATTTTTTTTAATGCTTTCCGTGTTCGGTGAGTCCTATCTGACTACTCTGAGAAGAAATACCGAAAGGTAGATAGATTGATTGTTTTTTTCTGATTGTAATGATTATAATTCTGTAAAGCCATATTAGTTTCGGCCGCGAATTATATTTTGATCAACTTACAACCTGAAAATGACCTGCAGATTGCAAAAAAACGTAAGAAAATTTGAATTTCGCGGGCTACCGTAGAGTCCCCCTTAAAGTCCAGACATTATCTTGGTCAGATCCTGTGATTGTGTGATTTCTTTTTAAATTATGGGTAATCAGAAAAAAAATTGAGATATGGATCTTTCTTATCTTGCAACTTTTTATTAAATCCTTGCAACAACTTCTAAATAACTGTTGCGAGAATAAAATTAAATGTCTTTGATAAAAACAAATATTACTGTAACTATTTCACGATGTCCGAATTCTTACCGAATAAAGTTCAAAATGGAAAATAATTTGTATGAAATTATCCGTAAGTTAATAGGAATTTAATCGTAGGTGGTGAAACAGGCCCTTAGTATAATTTAGATGCCTAAGTGCTTACCTATCAAAACTGATGTTAGCCCGGATGATGCCTTGCGTTCTGTCTACAGTGAATGCGCCTTCTTGATTGCCTTCCAGCACATGGTAGTATACCTTGCCATTATCTCCAGAATCTTTGTCCGTTGCCTTCACCGTACCTAAGTAAAAAAACAATAATAATAATTATATATGTGATTATATTACAGTGTTGTGATTATATCAGTACTACAAAAATATTCTATAGTCGTTGATGACTATAGAATATTTTTGTAGTACTGATTGAAATAATTACTATATAGGGGAAGTGGGGCACCTTCATACAAGGGGCTTCTTCATACACTAGAGATATCTGTTGTTAGGCACACAGAAATTGAACGACTATGCGTGTGTGCGTAGCTTATTTATGAGGGTGTTGGCTCACGGAGTTTGACAGCAGTCGGTGCGAAACGCGCGATGTGGTGACACGGAAAGTGAATTGGCCACGTGTAAGTAATTTTATAACCTCACTTTGAACATATTTTTATTGATGTAAGCTGTTTTCTAGATTATTCAATACTATTTTATTTAAAAGATAATAGGGTCAAGTTTGTAAATTGATACGTGAATAATGATTTAGAAGGTTGGTTTTTTTTTAGGAATGTTTTTATTTCATTTTCTTGTGATGGGGTAGGTTCATACAGCAGTACGCGGGGTACATTCATACTTTATGAATGTACAAAAATAAAAAAATATGATAAATAAAAAAAAAAAAAAAATATAATAAATACTGATATGACTGATCAGAAAGACTGTTAGGTTAGTTAAGTTTATTCAGTGTTATAAAAACAAAACTACCTACATTTATGTTATTCTCTTTTTCACTTAGTATTTTTCGGTTATTACTTAGTATTTTGTGCTCATATAGACTAATTGCTTTTGTTTTCGAAAATATTGTATTTTCATATTTTGATTTTGATAAATAATTAAACAATTCACACTCAATTTGTGTATTTTTTCACATGTATGAATCTGCCCCATAGCGTGTATGAAAGTGCCCCACATGCGGGGCACTTTCATACATTTTTCTTTTTTTTTATTAACTTTGACAGAAAGCCGCACAAGTGTATTTACACAAATTACATATTTTTGATATAAAGTCAGATAGCAAGACTATTAGTTTTTGATGAATCGATACAGATATTGATACTAGAGAAAATTCTGTACGACAAAATATAAAAACTGTATGAGGCTGCCCCACCTTCCCCTACAGGGTGTTTCTTTTAAGATGTCAAGCCAGTGCGAGCTGATAGCAGAGTACCATACCTATCGATTTGACCCCCATGTATAATCTACGATTTTTTGTAGTTTTCGAGTTATTTTGGATACCTCATTTCATATCAAGGGTAGTGTTTAAGGATAGTAGGTAGGTAGGTATAAAATTTATGGTTTTATTACCAACTGAGCTCTGCTTAAACGTAGAGGAATAGTAAATATCAGGATTGTCAAAAATATGCAAAGATTATAAAATATGAAAATCACAAGATTTCAGATACACCACTTTCAACGACTGATTTCAGCAAATAATGCCCTGTTTAGTACATTCTTGTTCAAAGTTGACAAAAAAAAAGATATAATTTTTTTAAAGCCATCATCTCGTTCAATCAGGAAAAATATCGAAAAAATAATACTAAATTAAAAACTCGAAAACTACAAAATATCGTAGAACATACATGAGGGTTAAATCGATAGGTATGGTACTCTGCTACCAGCTCGCACTGGCTTGACACCTTAAAAGTAAATGACAAAAATAAAAAATAAACCCCCCCCCCCCTGTATATAAAAATAAATGATGATGAAACCAAGTCATGTTAAAATCCTGGATCACCAATGCCTGCTTTTTTTCCACAGTATTGTTTGCTGGATTTGATGAGTATTACTACAGTTCTAGTCGCCGCCTGAGGTATGTAAACGGTAAGACGGGGGAGAGCGCAATTGACAAGATTGTCAGACTGCTTGGCTTTTGTCTACCTCCCCCGTCTCACAGGTCCTTACCTCAGGCGGTGAATAGCACTGGTGCGCTCACAGTAGTTGTCTTGAAAAATGGCCTACCATTCCAATTCAAGGGTCAAAATAACTTACAAATCAAATCAAATCAAATCAAATGACATTTATTCTCTCTTCACAAAGCAGACTTATTGTAAATGTGTACAAAAAAAAATGTGTCAGCTGTATTCTACCTTTGTGAGAGACTGGTGCCCGATATAGGTTTTTGGGAAAAACCTGTGTTACAGGTCACCAGGCCCCTGCCACGGCTAGAATTAGCTTTACAGAGATGCCGTGCAAGAGTCTATGTTAAACAATATGCATAACAAAAATAAAAACTAAATAAGAATTAAACAAAAAATAAAAACTAAATAAAAAGCAATAACAAACTAAACTAACAGGAGATGTATGTGAGGCTTACCAATAATAACTCCTGGCAGCAAGTTCTCCTTGATGCTGAACTGATGAAGAGGCGAAGAGAAGCGAGGTGCGTTGTCATTGTCGTCAACTAGCACCACAGTCAGGAGTCGAAGGCTTTCGAACTTAGCTGGTGTGCCGTTGTCTACTGCTGCTATTACCAGCTGGAAAAATGAAGATGTTGAGAAATTGTGATAAGGGTATGTGAGATGTGGTTTCTATAAGGTGTTAAAAAATTAACTCTAAAAACTTTAAGGTGTGCTTTAGACCATTGAACTTAACAACTTTTACTGTATGACCAACATTGAAAACGTGAAAAAAAAAATGTTCGCTTATCTTGTCAAAATTTACGAAACAATAGATTTTTTTTTCGCGAATTCAGTTCGATGGTCTAAAAGCACTCCTTAATGTTTTTAGAGTTAATTTCTTAACACCTTATTTATAGGTACTAAGGTCCGTATTACAGAAGGAAACTCAAGCACTGATCTTTATTTAAATCTAGTTTAAAACTAGTTTCAACCAATCAAATGGCTTGAATCTAGTTTTAAGTAATGCTTGAGTATTGAGTGACGTTCTGTAATACGGACCTAAGTGTCGCAGCAGACAAAAGGGCTTGATAATAGCTAACTTCTACGATTTTCTATACTTTATAAGGCAGGACCCTTGAATATGCACAACATGGTCATAACATAGCGCCCATCACGCCATCACCCAGGTAGGTATAACGTAATGTTACATCTAAAAGTTTCTAAAGAGTTTCAGCAAACAAACTAGAAATTCTCACGAGTGTGCCTTTTTCCAATCACCCTTAGCTTTTTACAGGAGCAGATTGATTAGATTACTTGGTTTCAAAAAAAAAACATAACACATCCCTTTGGCTTCACCGTACTCGGGTAAAAATAGGAGCAGTGGTGGCCCAGTGGTAACAGCCGCGACTTACGAGTTGTAGGATCGAACCCAGATAGGTGCTATACTTTGTGTAAATTATTTCATCACCACTGCTCTCAAAACGGTGAAGGAAAACATCGTGAGGAAACCGTCATGTCCTAGAACCAAAAATTCGAAGACATGTGACATCTACCAACCCGCAGTGGCCCGCGTGGTGGATTACGGTCCACTCCCTCTCACCGAGAGTAGGCCTGTGTCCCAGCAGTGGGAACGTTATAGGCTGATTATGTAGTCGGGTAAAAATAGGTGATCCAACTAACCTGATACTCAGCCTTATGCTCTCTGTCCAGGAAGGTCTTAGTCCTGAGCTCCCCAGTATCCTTGTCCAGGCTGAACTCCTGGGTCTCCCCCACGTTCTGATTGTCCACCTTGAGGAAGTACGACACGCGGCCGTTTTCACCGCTGTCTTCATCGGTGGCTTTTATTGTGGTGATTAGGTAGTCGGATTGGGCAGCGTTCTGTGGATGTCAAGGTAATTATTAAAGAAATTGTGACAAAAGTGTGGTATTTTCATACTTTTGTGAGTTATTTATCGTTGGTCTTCGTAAAATCGGGTAGGTTTTGGCTCGATTCAATCCGGTAAATGCTAGCAAAATATAAATAGTAATCCTTGTGGTTTCGAGCACAAAATAAACTACTCCTCTTACGGTAGGTATTGTCCACGTTTCAAAATCAAGACTAACAGAAAAATAGAATCTGCTGTTTCATTATATTAAAAACACAAAATGTAGGGCAAACAGGATGTTTTTCATAGTTTAGAGTTTTACGGAAAAGTGGTTCCTTTTCATGTGTACCTAACACACTCCCAATCAGAGAAAGAAAATCAACAACTATATAATTATAATCACCTCAGGTATCTCCAAGTTCCGCTGGTCAGGCGGCGGCTGCGTGAACACAGGACTGTGTCTGTTCACGCTCAGCACGCTGATGTCCACGCGCGTGACGTCACTGTGCGGGCCCGCGCCCGCCTCGTCCTGCGCCGTCACCGTCAGCTGGTACGTCGTGTTGCCGCGCACGGGCTTGGCTGGGTAGATGATGCCGTTGGTTGGGTCTACTGTGAATACGCCTGGAAGAGATTGGGTATTTAGAAAGAGTGTGGTGGTATCTACATCGTCACAAGCGAACTATATACGCATCCCACTGACGTCACGCAAAAATCCTGCATCGCACAAGCGACTAGCATGTACTCTGTGTATGTGTGTGTGTGTATGTTATTTTGTTGTGCTTTGCGTCATGTTTACCGCAAATAAACGTATTTCTTTCTTTCTTTCTTTCTTTTACTCCTTTTCTATGGAGGATGAGTGAACTTTAAACTCTGTTCCTCATACCTCATATCTCATATTGTAGGGGTCAGCACAAAGATTTGATAGTACCTAATTGATATTCGACTTTAACTTTTTTTGCATACGGATGAATTTGGTAGGTATATCAAAAGTTATGCATTTACAATTTATTTTCGAGATTAGAACATAACTCATTTTCATTCATTCATTCATTCATGTCATTAATTTTTCATTGTAATAAAATATGGCCAAAATTTACATATCGATCTCTTTTCTTCTTCTTGCCAATTCTCTTATATATATGTGCAAGATTTTAGTGTTGAACTACAATGTTGCGGTTCATTATTGACTAAGTTCTTACCAGGCTCACTCTGCTCTACAATCTTATACTCAATCTTGCCGTTGATCCCCTCATCCTTGTCATCAGCTAACACCTGCAGGATGGCAGCTGGGGGGTTTAGCTGTAGATTCTCTGCTATCGTACTCTTGTAGACTTTTTGACTGAAGATCGGGGGGTGGTCGTTTATGTCTAGGATTTTTATGTGAACCTGGAAACAATTTAGATGATTTTAGTGCCAAAGATCACTTCAGCAGTACAAATAATGAACTTATCAAAAGTCAAAAAAATAGTAGAAAGCCTATCATAAATCCATCCAGTCATTTATAATAAATTACCGAGGAGTTGGAAAGAATTAAACTTGACATTATTTAAAAAAAAACTTCGAAATTTTTTAGCTGACAAAGCGTATTATAGTGTGCCGGAATTTTTAATGGAGAAAGAAATGTCTTAATTACTTACTCTTTTTATGATTAGAAATGATGAAAATATGACATTTAATTTTTAATTTAATTTAATTTTTATTTAATTCCAATACGAAATAGTTGACTGCAGAAGAATTGTGTATTTGAATTGTAATTTGATTGAGATTATTTCTCTTTATTATTATTGTGTATTAGAATCTTTTACTTTTGCATGCCATCATCTGGTTAAATATGGTTTTTGCTACTTATATTTTTATGTCACCATCTTTTGTACCTACCCATGTTTGCAAAATAAAATATCTTATCTTATCTTATCTTATCTTGATAGGTTTCTAGTGTTTCATGTTTTTTTTAAGGTTTTTATTCTTAGAGGAGCTCGTGGCTAAGTAATAACAGCCGCACGGGTCGATCCATCAGGTTAAACTATGCTTGCCGGGGTTGGGTGACCATCTTTACATACAGAGACTCCTCCGTGCCTCGGAAAACACGTTACGCCGTTGGTCCCGGCTGTCATTCGTGGATCTTTGACAGTCGTTACGGGTCGTCAGAAGCCCGAAAGTCTGACAACCAGTCTTACCAAGGGGTATCGTATTACCCAGTTACTGGGTTGTGGAGGTTCGATAGGCAGTCGCTCCATGTAAAATACTGGTATTCAGCTGCATCCGGTTAGACTGGAAGCCGACCCTAACATAGTTGGGAAAAGGCTAGGCAGATTGATTTGTTTCTTATTATTAGAGGCTACTGCCATTTTTTTATGGTGTGGAAGATCAATGAGCAAAGGAATAAAATTAATTCGTACCTTGTATAACTAAACAATCAAATTATACGAATGTGAACCAAAAACGGGAGTAAATCCAATATTAGATATTTATTTATCTACACCCATGCTATAAATTCTCTATAAAAGTTTCTGAAACAGTTAGCTTATTGCCAACATTAAAACAGCCAGTGTCAAAGTAACCATGGTAACCGTAATAGCATCCAAACGGGTGCTTTAATGTTGTACTGAATTTCATAATGCAACTCGTTTTCAAAAAAAGAACATTGTAATGCACGCGTGTTACACTACAACAGCGCCGTACTCGTAATTTAAAAAAAGAACTTATTCGAATTCACGTCGTATACTATGACGCCGGCCGCCATGTTCGATACGAGTATTAGTATTGCAAAAAACTGTTTCAGAACCTTTTATAGAGGATTGATAACATTGATGTAGATAAAGTCTTGTATGCAACTGTACATAATTAGGTATTAAAACACTCATGTGATACTATTATCAAACCCACATTCGTGTTTTAATACCCCTTATTATACGTCCGTTGCATAAATATTATAATTTGAATTTTGTTTCACGATAAGTAATAGTTAGGGTTGGTACTTACTGGCACACTGCTAGTCCTCCTAATATGCGCTGGCGCATTATCACTCGCGATGGCTCTCAGCCTGACATCTCCGGCCACCTCTCTATCGAGTACAGCGCCCTCCGCGACGGTAATGACGCCGGTGTGAAGGTCGATGTCGAACTGTCCTGATGACTCGCCTGAGAGGCTGTAGGTCACTTCACCGAATTCGTCTGGGAAATGAGAATTATTGGATGAAAACCCAAAAAAAAAAATACTGCCGATGTCTTGCTGATTCCAAAGGTTATTGGCATGTGGTGTTAAGGGGCTTGTGGCTAAGTAATAACAGCCGCACGGGGCTACGCTTGCCGGGGTTGGTCCGCGGATGGGTGACTATCTTTACATACCGAGACTCCTCCGTGCCTCAGAAAGCATGTTAAGTCGTTGGTCCTGGCTGCCAGGCCGTTGGTAGGATTTATAGAAAAGGCTTTTACTGTCTTAGTACAATTTCAGCACTATTTTAATCTATCCTAATTAATCTAACAGCCTTCCGATATCTTTTTCCTTTGACGACATGGTTGGCGCAGTGGTTGAGCGATTGACTGCTGCGCAGCATGTCGCGGGTTCGATTCCCGCACGGAACAAATATTTGTACGACCTACAAGTATTTGTTCCGAGTCTGGGTGTTTTTCTATCTATAATATGTATGTATTTACAAAAAAAAAATGTATATAAGTAGTTTATCGTCCATCTCGTTACCATAACTCAAGCATTAGGTTGCTTAGCTTGGAACTAGATGGCGTTGTGTGAAATGTCCAAAGATATTTATATTTATTTATTTAAACTTTAATCTCGGTAGCTATTTAAAAGACCTTTGCTCTGAAAATAGAATTCAGCATTGAAGGTAAAAAAAAAATTTGAAGATAACAATTACTGAGATTAATATTCCAGTAGTTCTCTTGGTTTAATTTCCAGCCTTCATTGCGTGCTAAGTATAAAGTTTATTTGTCTCCATAATGATGCTCAGAGAGATTAGAATAGGAAATTCAGGAAGAGGCCGGAATTAATTTGTTTTGTTCTATTACCAAGTTCTGTTTGTAACAATTCGCCTGTCATTTCAGCAACAGCTTCTCTAAAGTTTCTTTCCTGTTTACCTCATTTAAATTTGTTCACGAAAAATGTTAATGAAATTTATTGAAATGGGACAAATGGTTAAGGGTTCGTTTCTGTACATCGCTTTATTTGAACGGAATGAAAAAGTTTTATATAATTTTAAGTAGTTATTATTATTTATTTTGGTTTATTCTCGATCCATGTTACGTTAGCAAACATTACGGATTTTGCGACATTGAGATGAGTTATTCGTGACAGTCATAACGGGTCGTCAGAAGCCCGAAAGTCTGGCAACCAGTCTTACCAAGGCGTATCGTATTACCCAGTTACTGGGTTGTGGAGGTCAGACAGGCAGTCGCTCCATGTGAAATACTGGTATTCAGCTGCATCTGGTTAGACTGGAAACCGACCCCAACATAGTTGGAAAAGGCAGGCAGATTGATCTGTAGGTAGGTAATAATTATTTTAAGCTACTCATGTCGTCTCAACTTGATGTTAATCTGGAAACCTGCTTACCTGGACAATAAACTATTTGCTACTTATATTTTTTCTACCCTTCATACAGTGTTAACGTCCACAACCTTGAAAATCACATAACTATTTTCATCCATACCTTCATCCTTATCAACAGCACTAACAGTGATCACACTGGTCCCAGCCGCTGAGTGTTCGGGCACGGCTGCATCATAAGCTGCGGCCGCGAACACCGGCTCCTCGTCGTTGGCGTTCCGCACCGTCACCGTCACGCCGGCTGCCGTGCTCAGCTGCGGCACGCCCGAGTCGTAAGATATGAGGGTGAAGTTGATGCTGTGGATCTTCTCGTAGTCTATGCGTTGGGCGGTTTTTACTACACCTGGTGGTGGAAGAAAAAAACACAATTCAGGAGATATTTTTATAAAACTATTAGCCGATGTTCGCACGGACGTAAAAATATCGCTGCGATTTTTTTTCGTGCACTGGATTTTCAACGCTCTGCTTAGCGCCGAGAGTTGAAAATCCAACAGTGTGTTGTTTCGACGCACAAGAATGCACTCTGTTGTTTTTAGGGTTCCGTACCAAAATGGTAAAAAAGGAACCCTTATGGTGTGACTCAGTCTGTCTGTCTGTCTGTCTGTCACAGCTGGATATCTCAAGAACTACTAATGCTATTAACTTGAAATTTGGAACAGTTTAAGATGACGTTAACCCAACTATTTGGCAAATAATAAAAAAGAAAAAATATTTATATATTTTTTTTAAAGAGCCTGGAACCCGCCCTCAAAATTCAAAGTGGGGCTACTAGGGCATGTGGGTGTTTCATATTATCATATGAAAGAGCGCTTCTTGCACATTCTCAAGCATTTTTTTTTAGACCGCATTTTTCGACTTTTGATGAAAAATGTAAAAAAAAATACCGTTCCCGCCCCTTATCTCCGAAGTTTGCAAAGATAAAAATCTGAAATTATTCTATGTGATAGAAGTTTATGTAAAGATTACAGGAAAAATAAAACGATGTCTCTAAATAGCACACTTTTTCAGGAATCCGAACGGAACCCTCGGTGCGCGAGTCCGACTCGCTCTTGACCGGTTTTTTTTTACTTTATTTCTTAACTTACCAGTAACATTATCAATCGTGAAGTACGGGTTCGGAGGGTGTATCACAATGGCTTGCACCGGCGTCTCCTTGTCCGTGGCTGAGTAGGTGTTGAGGACGGTGCCTATGGGCTGCTCCTCCACCATGCTCTCCAGGTACGAGGGTTGGGAGAACACAGGGGCGTGGCGGTTCACGTCCACGATGGTGATTATTAGCTCGCCTAGAAAGACAATGTCTCAAGTTAAAAAACCTGAATAGGGTATGCAAAGATTACGACTAAATTTCTTTCTGCGACTTTTATATGAAAAAAATTTTTGAGTGTCTTCGAGACGATGAATAAATAGATACCTACTCGATTCTTTGAATATTGAAAGAAGAGAAATGGGAAAGTTGTTTAAGGGGAAGCGCTAAGGTAGGCGATTTTTTGGAGGTATTCCACTTAGGTCACTGATTTGAACGGCACTTCCTCGAACGTCACCTAAACACTTCCACTAAGGGCACTGAAACAAAATTTAGTTAAGTGCCGTTCGGTGGAATATTTTATTGATATTACTTTCAGTCTCCGAACGGCACTTACGTTTTTTTAGACTGTTTGTTTGTAACGCTGGGACGTATGTACTCTTTGTTCAGGACATTACCGACTATAACATATCGATACGCAAGTGTGAGCCACGCCCAGGGCTCCGATGTCGTACGCAATGAATAAGTAGGTTAAATGTTTACGTATGGTCTAAGTATACAATTTTCAAATCACTGGGATTAACCCATTGATTTGAAAATTAGGGGTAGACAACTGTCAAAATGGCGCTATCGTAGCTACATCCCAAAACCAGCTAATAAATAATACAAGGCGAGAGGTGGGTTTTTTTTTTTTTTTTTTGTTATCTTTATTTTAACATAAGTAAGATAAAAATCAGTATATTTTTATTTGTTTTTTTGAGCAAACCTCAGACCAAAAAAAAAATTACACATAGCGCTGCGAACAACAATGAAGCATGCGCAACAAAACTACACCTCGCTCACGCGCACATATTTACATCAAACTACAGTTAAAATACACCTCATTACGTGCACACATGTTTACGAAACCCGAAACGTGAGGCTTCACGTCACTGTTAACAGCGCTCTATGTATTTAGTCTGACTAGAAATCTTACCATCAGCCTGTTGCAGTGTAGGAGCAGATGCGTCAGTAACTCTTACTGGTAGCGTCAGCACTGCAGCACGGCTTCTGTCCAGCTTCTGAGACACTACCACCGTGCCGTTAGGTTGCACGGCAAACCAGGAGCCGAAGATACCTTCGTCTGATACCTAAAAAGACATTAACTTATGAAAAACATTACAAGAAAATCATATTCAAATTCAATTTTTTATTTCATACTTTCGTTGTCTTGAATTAATCGCCGCACTCTAAATAGGTACGGTCTGCAACAGAAGTCTGTTAACACTGCTACATTTTAAAATCATCTAAATTAACACAAAATGATACGATAATCTGCTTTTTAGCATTTCATTTATTAAATAAAGACTTAATTTTCTTTAGAATTTACATCTGTTCCGAGTTTAATGAAGTATTTTTCTAAATAATTAAGATTTAGAAAAAACAAGTGTTAATCGACTTTTGTAGCTGACTGTAGGTACTAATTTAAAAAATAGTGGGAATCTCTCTGTAGCACATTTGAATTTAAAACCTACGAAGAAGACCCACAAAAATTGATAAAAAAATGTTGGATTTTGCATGCTATGTTTTATCCTAGCTGAACATGTCTGTGCTATTATTTACGAATAAATGATTTATTATTATCAGTATCCCTCCGTGACCATTAAATACCAACTCCGTGCCTCGGAAAGCACGTTAATCCGTTGGTCCCGGCTGTCATTCGTGGATCTTTGACAGTCGTTACGATCCGTCAAAAGCCAGAAAGTCTGACAACCAGTCTTACCAAGGGGTACATATAGTATTACCCAGTAAATTTGGCTGTGGAGGTCGAATAGGCAGTCACTCCATGTAAAATACTGGTATTCAGCTGCATCCGGTTAGACCGGAAGCCGACCCCAACATTGTTGGGAAAAGGCTAGACAGATGATGATTATTTTTAAAAAAGTGATAAAAAATCTACAATTGTGTTTTCAGTCAGTATTTATCATAGATATCCGGAAATATATCTCTCTATATTTGTTCAAGTTCAAGTCTCGCCACCTCACGCAAAAACAAAAGAAATAAATATAAATAAAATAAATATCTTTGGACATTTCACACAACGCCATCTAGTCCCAAATAAGTGTGCGTCGAAATCTCATCATAACGCCATCTATTTGCACACATGCTAAAAGTGTGAGCTTTGCTTCCCACCATCGCGCGTATATTAAGGTCAGTTGTGACCGCGTGGAGGCGACATGTGCCACGCCTCCATGCCATATCCCTCGATATCCGTGGTATTTATGTTTTCAGACGAGGTTAATAAGACGTTTTTTAAATCAGCGTCATCAAATGACAAAACAATGGGATGCAACAACACCCCTCAAACAAAACTGTCAGCTAGATCAAAAGTAAATAATTCTAAACAAGCAGTGGAGTTATTTAATAGGTTACCAAATGACTTAAAATTGTTAATTTATAGCCCTCACTGTTTTAAAAATAAATTAAAAGCCTTCTTGTTGGAAAAATGTTTATACTCGGTATCGGAATTCATGTCAAATGATAAAAAATAGTCACTTTTAAAATGGCAGTGAACAAGCTATAAAATATTTTTTGACCGAACACTGTTCTCATCACTAGGACCTGACTAGGATAAGACATTTTGACATTGAACATTTACCGCCATTATTATCATGAAGTATTTAATTTGACATTATATTTCTTTGTTGACATATTTTAATTAATTGACTAATCATTTGACATCAAATTTAATTAGGCTTTGAAGTATTGTTTCTGCATGTGATAATTGTATTTAATATGTAATAAGCTACTTTTTATGTAATGTAATGTAATATTCAACACAATTTTAATTGTTAAGAATAAATGAAAAAAAAAAAAAAAAAAAATTCTAAACGTACCTCTTTTCCATTCTTATCCACCGCCCTAATAACCTTATCTCCCATCTCATACACCAGTGACCCGTTATCAGTGATATCCGGGTCCACGGCTATCAGGTTGTGTACCACGGAGCCAAGGTCGTCGTCTGCCGACACCTCTGCGCGTTGAATGGAAGGCGTGAAGTATGGCTTCTTGTCGTTCACGTTGATGACGTGTACCGTGAGCTCTGTGGTGCCGGTTAGGCTTGGAATACCTGAAGAGGAAGATGAACAAATTGTCACAAAATAATGTCATCACCAGGTGAGACAGTGTTCAAACGCGAACCCATCAATAAAAAATAAAAAACGGTCAAGAGCGAGTCGGACTCGTGCAACGAGGATTCCGTTCCGATTTCTGAAAAAGTGTGCTATTTAGAGACATCGATTTTATTTTTCCTGTAATCTTTTTATAAACTTCTATCACATAGAATAATTTCAGATTTTTCTCTATGCAAACTTCGGAGATAAGTGGGGAATGGTACTTTTTTTTACATTTTTCATCAAAAGTCGAAAACTGTGCGGCCTAAAAAAAGAAAAAAATGTTTGAGAATGTGCAAACACCGCTTTTTCATATGATACCCTACATGCCCTAGTAGCACCTCTTCGATTTTTTAAGACCCCCTTTCAGTCCCTGTTGCAAAAAAAATATGTATATTTTAATTTTTTTTCTTATTTGCAAATTAGTTGGGCAAACGTCGTCTAAAACTATTCCGAGTTTCAAGTTAATAGCATTAGTAGTTCTTGAGATATCCAGCTGTGACAGACAGACAGACAGACAGACTGAGTCACACCATAGGAGTTCCTTTTTACCATTTTGGTACGGAGCCCTAAAAAGCCCTCAACTGCTCACCTAGATCAGTAGCAACAATCTGTATCCTGTACGTGTTCCTCTTATCAAAGTCCAGCTTGGACGAGACGGTCACTACTCCAGTGTCGTTGTGGATGGCGAAAGAATCCAGGGCTCCCTTCTGGATCCAGTACTTGAGCTCCGAGTTGATGCCGCTGTCCAGGTCTGTGGCACGAACCGCTGCTACTTCCGTGCCTGGGGATAAGATGACAAAATGGTGATAAAATGAGAAGACAGAATTTTCATTATGAATTAAATCACTAGAAAATTCGAAGACTTATAACATTCAGCGGTCCTCCGGTCACAAAACCACGATACACGAGTATATGGTACTATCAGACCCGACAGACGTTGTGCTGTCTGAACGATCCTAGAACCCGACTGCAGCGCCACCTAGCGGGTCCAATTGTGTTTTCATACCATCCAGGAACCCATTGAAATATACCCCAAAGGTTCATCTAAATCGGTACAGCCATTTAGGAGGAGTTGGGTGACAAATACACGTATAGAAGAATTATACGTCAAAATGTAGGGAGCAACAAAATTTTTTTTTCGTGATTTCAGGTTTGGTCCCACAGTAAAAGTTGTTCATATTCATGGGTAGAAGAACACCCTTTATACGAGTATTAAGAAGATATAGGAACCTACAGTTTCTGTTTCGTTTGTAGATCTTCGTTATATTTTACTTGTACCTAGGTATAGTCAATTAAGCCTTAGGAATTTTTGATATTATTATTGTTATGCCTAGGCCGCACACATCGCGATGACATTCGGGCGATAAACTTCGTCTTCGGTCTACAGCGAAGCTGCGCGGCCACATAGTGCGTGTTGTCAAGTTTATCGCGATGTACGAGCGATGTACAAACGCAAAAAACAAAATGGACGCCGCGGTTGCTCTGTATTTTATGGCAGCAAATAATTATTTTTTACATTTATGTCATGTAAAAAACAAATTAAAAGCAAGAGAAAGGAGGAAGTGGATGATAACTATTCACAAATCAAGAACTATAATTAGCTATATTATGCACTGTAGTTTAACTTAACACGTCCACTACGCATGAAGGGTGGGGGCCGACTGAAGTGTGGCCGCGCAAGCGAAGTTCATCGCGATAAAACGCTTTGATCTGCGAGAGTTTACCGACAGCGGAGCGAAGTCCTTGCGACTACGCACGAAGCTCCGAAGTATACGCGAATACTTGGCTACATACATCGCAATTACGCGAATCTTCGGGTTATCGCGATGTGTGCGGCCTAGGCATTATTGAAAACTAGAGGTGACACATGCATCGTGCGTTGCACTTAAAAAATGTAAGGTTTTTCTTATCTTGTATGATAAGAGTTCTTACCAACAGGTGCATCTTCCGAGATATCAGCGTCATATTTGTCAGTATCAAAGGCGGGCGCGTGGTTGTTCACATCACGGACTGCGATCTCCACCTTGCAAGTTGCGTTGTGAACTCCGTCTGTTGCCTGAAATCGGTGAAAAGTTAAGACTCACTCTTTGCCAAACTCAACTCAGATATATGAAAAGAGTTTCAATAAACGAGAAAACTGATTATTAGCTGGGGGCTCATAAAGCACTGCAGAAGTTGAACGTTTCCAGTGAGAGAGAGTGACGCTGCTATATACGACTACTACGTGTTTAACTTTATCTCAAGGCGGAATATCAGCTCAATATTCACAAAAAATGCTTTCTTGGATTGTCGAGTTCATACTCGACAATCCAAGAAAGCATTTTTTGTACGTACGTAACGCAATGAAACTATCCGACGCTAAAAATTCAGTGGACAGGGAAGGGTTTAAAGAAAAAATAGTTTGATATTCCCAATAAAAAAATTGGAAGTTGCTCCACAAAAATAAACTTTGGCGTCGAACATCTCTGTATTTTCAGCGATAACGACATTCTTTTTTTTAAGAATTTGATAGAATTAGCATTTTTTTTAAACTTTAACCGGACAATTATTTAATTTATTGTGTATATCCTGAATAATCTAAAGAAAACCAGGAAAATAAATGTACAACCGCAGCTTAGTCACATTTCGGCATATTTTTGTTGCCGTTATCGCTGAAAATACAGAGACGTTCGACGCCAAAGTTTATTTTAGTGGAGCAACTTCCCAATTTTTTATTGGGAATGTCAAACTATTTTTTACTATCTGTTCGGTTAAAATTTTTCTTTAAACACTTCTCTGTCCACTGTATTTTTTGCGTCGGATAATTTCATTGCGTTACCTATTTTCAATTTTGAAACTTATTTCAAGCCAGCTAATGGGACAATAGATTACGCGGTTGTGTGCCGCTAAAATCGTAGTCAGTCACCTTAACCCCTCAAGTGTCTGAGTTTGGCTAATTTTAGACCCAAAACCCCAGCGAGTGGGGAGGGCTGGGGGTTAGTTGCGAGCCCCATAGGTTCACAACTACTGATGATGATATTTTTTCCATCGGATGATGTTTTTTTACGTTTATATATATATGTGATCTAAGCTTATATACCTATTATGTAAAGTTTTGTCCTTTTGTACACTTTGGGTGCATTTGACACGCGGGGCGGGAGGGGGGGTTAGCTACGAACTCCATAGGTTCACAACTAATGATGATAATTGGTTTTACATCGGATGATGTTTTTTTACATTTATATATATGTGATATAAGCTTATATACCTAACAAAAAAAGGGTTTTTCTTATGCACACATGGGGTGCATTCGACACTTGAGGGGTTAAGAGGAAACGTGGGTGCTCTTTTCTCCATACAAAAAGATACAAACGCTCTCGCCTGTTTTCTTTCTGGTTAATGACCATAAAGCAATGATTTTTTACAGAAATATAAATATCACCTACTTGTATGCCCCTATGTTTTCCTTTTTGATGATATATCATTTTTATAAGAACTAGAACCCTCAAAAAATGCTCAAAATTGCCTATTCAGACCGCTGTGAACAGACGCCTAGTGTACCAATTTGACAACTATTAACGAAAAAAGAAAAACATAGGGGCATAGTATATATCCTATATTATGAACTATCTTGTAAATTGGTCCAATATTGGAGGAGGAAATAGGCGAGAGCCAAACCTCGAAATGTGACTTTTTACATAGGCTATTTAGTCGGATCTGCAGTTGTCCTTATCGCACGAATTTGAGGGCGGAGCGCTCGCAGAGCGACAGCAATACCTTCTTAAAATACCAAATTTTCAAAAGTCTGGCTGCCCCCATTTCCTCTTAAGTGTTAAAAGAATTGGGAAAACTACAGGAAATTTGAGTTAACTAATACTTGTGAATTAAATTAAAACTTACCAGCACAGTCAGAAAGATCTTGTTGCTATCTTCAGGTGGGGTGACTCCGCCGGTATCGGGCCGGACCGATATTTTGCCGTTGATAGGGTCAATCCAGAATGGATGCGTCGGGGGATCGATGATCGAGTAGCGGATGTCTGATGTTGCATCTACGTCGCGGGCTTGGACCTGAGGAAATTATGAAGGTAATACAAACTGTTTGTTTTAGTGATGAACAATATGATACACTAGGGTCGTCGTGTCGGGGGACGGCTAATGAAAACGCCAAACAGACGAGGCTTACATCCAGCAAAACAAATGTATGCTATTTTAGAACAATTTTCATTATGCGACGCTTGAATCAAAATATTAGTTAGAACTTAAAGGCCCAATACATTTTATTTTTAGGGTTTTGTACCAAAATAGTAAAAAGGTACCCTTATGGTGCGACTCAGTCTGTCTGTCACAGCTGGGTATCTCAAGAACTACTAGTGCTATCATGGAACAGTTTTACATGACGTTTGCCCAACTATTTTGCAAATAAGAAAGAAATAAAAATATGTATGTTTTTTTTGCAACAGGTACTGAAAGGGGGTCTAAGAAAAGAGCGCTGTTTACACATTTTCAAACACTTTTTTTTCTTCTTTTTTTTTGAGGCCGCATAGTTTTCCACTTTTAATAAAAAAAAGAATATATACCGTTCGGGGGAAAAAAACTTCTTGCAAACCTCGGAGATAAGGGGTTATCTCCGAGGTTTGCAAGAAGTTTTTTTTACTTTTTAAAGGTTTTTGTTTGTGTCGGGGTTTTTTAAATTTAAGTCTTATTAAGTAAAATAACAACTATGTGTGGTATGTGTGTACCTGTAGTTCTGGTTCAAACTTCACAGCGTCTTCGTCGATGGACGCTTTGTAGACCGGCGTGTGGAAAACTGGCGGGTTGTCGTTAGAGTCTGTCAGAGATATCTGGAGAGATACCACTGTCATCTGACCGGCGCCATCGTCGTCAGTTGCCTGAGGAAGTATAAGAAATATGAAGTTAAAGAGTAATCTGTAAACTGATAGGGAAGATGCAGGCCCTTTGGAGGCTGTCTTCTTATTAACTCTTTAAATGCTGTCATCGAGATGTTTCGTCCATCAAAATGTCCTTTCACTTACTAACCCCTCAAGTGTCTGAGTAGGGCTAATTTTAGACCCAAAACCCCAGCGAGTGGGTTGGGGGTTAATTGCGAACCCCATAGGTTCACAATTACTGATGATGATATGTTTTCCATCGGATTATGTTTTTTTTACGTTTATATATATTATATAATTATGTGAAATAAGCTTATGGGCATTTTTTTTTAAACTGCTACCTACTTTGAAAACAGCTTACTAATATTGTTTTGGATATTTTAGCAAATTCTTGATTTAGCCGAATGATAAATTTTACGAATTTTGCTAGGTATGTTTTTATTTTTATTATATGGAGCTTATTTCAAATAATATATGTAAATAAATAGTAACTTAGATACGTTTTGGTCATGACCGTTACCAAATAATAAGGACAGTACTGCAAGACGTAAGATGCCACATTTCAGGATTTCATTTTGTTACTTTTTTTTTTAAATTTCAGTTGGCAATTTAAGTAAAAACGAAAACTAGTCTTTTGAAACTATTTAATAATTACTCGACAAATGTGTATGTATTATGTTATAAAAATGTTAATTATTTGCAACTTGTATGTATGGGACATCCCATAAGTGGGTTGGTAGACATTTTGACGAAAATGCCCTTATATACCTATTATGTTAAGTTTTGTCCTTTTGCACACATGGGGTGCATTTGACACGCGGGGGGTTCGGGAGGGTTAGTTGCGAACTCCATAGGTTCACAAATAATGATGATGATTGGTTTTCCATCGGATGATGTTTTTTTACGTTTATACATTATTATGTGATATAAGCTTATATACCTATTATGTAAAGGGTTTTCCTTATGCACACATGGGGTGCATTCGACTCTTGAGGGCCTAATAACGAGATAATTGTGTACGGGGCATAAACAAACAAAATTGCTCTCCCAGACGAAACCGGCTCATTGAATTGATTGGGGTTTTTGAATTATTAGCTATACAGGGTGTTAGGTTAAACGGGGGACATACTTTAACGGTGTGTTGTACTCATGAAAATGAACAACTTTCACCATGGAACTAACCCGAAAACCCTGATATGAAAAAAAAAACAGCTGTCTTGTACATTTCGATCGCGTAAGTTTTGCACTTTGTAGAGGACAGCAGATTTTTTTTTCATATTTCATGGTAAAAGTTAATTTTCATGAGTACCAAACACCGTTAAAGTATGTCCCTCGTTTAACCTAACACCTTGTACATTGTTTTGATGCGATAAATCGTCAAAAGTACTACGAGAGCATTTTTTCCTGACGAGATAACACGTCAACCGTTTGTAGTGTTAGATTTTTTCAGACGAGATATCTCGTCGGCAGTAAATAAATGTAGATTTTTTTTTTGTTACGTTATAGCCGTACAGGGCGGCCATTTTTGATTTTATCACGCCGCATTGAAAAGGTTAAAACTGAAACTCCCAAAAAATGCTGATCATGACCAAAGACCGATGATAGTTTCAGCTTCTAAGATCCCAAGCATGTTTTTAACCTGCGGACATTTTAATAAAGTATATGGGCGGTGTTGCGGTAGTGGTGTAGGAGGTGGCGTTATGTGATCATAGCCAAGGAGCAGAATATACCTTATACTGCAAGAAGTAGTCCTTCCTGGTCTCGAAGTCCAGGCACGGCGCCAGCCCGGGTGTGGGGCAGGGCGCCACGCTGATCACTCCGCTGCGGTTGTCTACTCTGAACAGTTCCGCGCCGTTGCCTGACAGGTGGTACACTATGCCTTCCGTGCCGAATCTGGAAGATAGAAAGACGTGTAGAATGGTAATTGATGCCCAAAATATTTAGATTTCAATACACAAACGGTTGGTATAAGCTCATTTTTTAGATTAACCTGGCTGTTACGAGTATTTCAGACCAGAGAGAGAGAGAGAGAGAGAAAATCTCGTGAGTTTTCAGAGATTTCTCCAAGATCTAGAGCAGTGGTGGCCCAGTGGTAACGGCCGTGACTTACCGTCGTAGGTTCGAACCCTGACGCTTATCACACAGGCGTTTTTTTTTAGTAGCCATATTTGTCCCACCGCTGGGCAAAAGCCTCCCTACTCTCTTTCCACCTCTCTCTGTCCAGAGCTACCAAGGACCAATCTATATTAAAGGAGTCCAGCTCATCCCGCGAGGCGCTTTACTTTGTGTAAATTATTTCATCACCTCTGCTCTCAAAACGGTGAAGAAAAACATCGTGAGGAAACCGGCATGTCCTAGAACCAAAAATTCGAAGACATGTGACATCTACCAACCCGCACTGGGCCCGCGTGGTGGATTACGGTCCACTCCGGCACTCCGTACCAGTGCCTAATAAAATATCATTTTTAATGTGATTATTATTATTATTCCCGACCCCCAAGATACAGGCATATGTCTAATTTGGGGGTCACCGTCCAATCTGTTCTTGTACAACCTGATTATCTATATAAATAAAAAGAGAAGTCCTGACTGACTGATTGACTGACTCATCAACGCCCAGCCCAAACCCTTGGACCTAGAAAGCTGAGATTTTGCACAGAGGTTTCCTCTATAATGTAGACAAGGAATAAGGAAGGAATTCCCGGTAGCACGTTCCCGTGGGATATTCACGGGAACACATCCTCGCGGGCGAAGCCGCTGGTAAAAGCTAGTTAATAAATAAATTTGAAATGTTCTAGTGGAGCTATGACATGTGTTACCTGCCAGTGTCCCTGTCAGTAGCCTTCACACTCGCGACCCTGGTGCCAGCCGGCGCGCTCTCGGCGACGCTCGCGGAGTAGGGCTCGTCTGCGAACTGAGGCGCGTTGTCGTTCACGTCCGACAGAGATATGGTCACGCTGGCCTTGGAGGACAGGCGTGGCGATGTGTGGAGCTCTTCCGCTATCACCTGGGAACATACGAAGATTTTGATATTCGAAGTAATTAACAAAAAAAAAGGGCGCTGAAAGTAAAAAGTACCGATTTTTTTTTAACTCATGCAGCCATTTCGATAAGGATAGGTACAGGGTTCTGGATATTTTTTGGTTGGTTCAACCAAAATAACAACAAAACTATTGTGATAGACATTTTAGGGTTCCGTACCGAAATGGTAAAAAGGAACCCTTATGGTGCGACTCAGTCTGTCTGTCTGTCACAGCTGGATATCTCAAGTACTACTAATGCTACGAGTATCAACTTGAAACTTTAGATGACGTTTGCCGAACTATTTTGCAAATAAGAAAGAATTTTTTTTTTTTTGCAACAGGGACGGTTCTTAATAAGTCGAACTGGGTTTACTAGGGCATGTGTGGTATCATATGAAAGAGCGCTGTTTGCACATTCTCAAACATTTGTTTTCGACTTTTGATGAAAAATGTAAAAAAAATACCATTTCCCCCTTTTATCTACCAAGTTTTCATAGAGAAAAATCTGAAATTATTATATGTAATAGAAGTTTATGTAAAGATCACAGGAAAAATAAAACGATGTTCCTAAATAGCACACTTTTCGGAAATCGGAACAGAACTCTTGGTACGCGAGTCCGACTCGCTCTGGACTTTTATCTCTTATAAAACACATTCATTCATTTGATCGTGAGCCTCCAAAGCCATCTTGAAGTTGGTTGAAAAGTTCGTATAGTAAACTGCAATAAATTGATCACTAGATCCAGATGCACATCGTAGAACTCACCTCCAGAATAAACTTCCTCTGATTAGGGTCTTCATAGTCCAGGCTGGAGTTTAGCCTCAGTGTCACGGAGGCGCTGCCGGTAGCTGTCGAAGGTTCCACTATGAACGCACCCATCTCATCGGATAGACGTAGAGTGAATACTGAGTTTAGACCCTAGAATAATGAGAATACTTTTAGATACTGACTTTTATTATTCGTAGGATACACCACAGAAATGTTCCGTACTAACGAAAATCATTAATTTCATAATTTTTTTGCACGAACACTGCGTCTGCGCAAAGATGCTTACTTTGCATATACAGGGTGTAAGTGTAAATAGTGGCAAACTTTTAAGGGGTCATTATACTCACCATTATGACGAACTTTTACTATGGCACCAAACCCGAAAACGCGAAAAAAATAATGAGCAGTACATGTTCGCATAATTCGTCAAAATGTAGAACAGCTCATTTTTTTAACTTTTTAACTTTCAAGTACTGTGCCGCTTGACAAAATGTCTACCACAGACCACCATCTTTGATTTTTAACAGCCGAAATAACATCACTCAGCTGTTTAAAATCAATCAATCTGCCTAGCCTTTTCCCAATTATGTTGGGGTCGGCTTCCAGTCTAACCTGATGCAGCTGAATACCAGTATTTTACATGAAGCGACTGCCTATCTGACCTCCACAACCCAGTAACTGGGTAATAGTCCTTGGTAAGACTGGTTGTAAGACTTTCGAGCTTCTGACGACCCGTAACGACTGTCAAAAATCCACGAATGACAGCCGGGACCAACGGTTTAGCGTGCTTTCCTAGGCACGGAGGAGTCTCGGTATGTAAAGATGGTCACCCATCCACTGACCAACCCCGGCAAGCGTAGCTTAACCTGATGGATCGACCCGTGCGGCTGTTATTACTTAGCCACGAGCTCCTCCGAAATAACATCACTCAGCTGTTTAAAATGTCTTAAAATTTTAATACAACCGGGGTACCCAATTGATGCAGCCCACTGACCTACAATGAAACTATCCATTTAAAAATACAATAATAGTTATTTATGCAACTGACGTATAATAAGGGGTATTAAAACACCAATGTGGGTTTATCACACGAGGCGAAGCCGAGTGTGATAATAGTATCACATGAGTGTTTTAATACCTAATTATGTACAGTTGCATACAAGACTTTATCTACATCCATGTTATAAATCCTCTATAAAAGGTTCTGAAACAGTTTTTTGCAATACTAATACTCGTATCGAGCATGGCGGCCGGCGTCATAGTATACGTGAATTCGAATAAGTTCTTTTTTTAAATTACGGCGCTGTTGTAGTGAAACGCGCGTGCATTATAATGTTCTTTTTTTGAAAACGAGTTGCATTATGAAATTCAGTACAACACTAAAGCACCCATTTGGATGCTATTATGGTTACCATGGTTACTATGACACTGGCTGTTTTAATGTTGGCAATAAGCTAACTGTTTCAGAAACTTTTATAGAGAATTTATAGCATGGGTGTAGATAAAATAATTTTCTTATAAAAAGTAACTCACCACGTCAGTATCAGTGACGACCATATCCAAGTTCGGCAGCGGTGTCCCGATGGGCAGGCTCTCGGGTATCTCCACGCTGTACTCGCGCCGGTTGAACCGCGGCGGCTCGTCGTTGACGTCCTTGAGAGTGATGGTCACTGTTGCTAGAGTTGAGGTCAGATCGGAGATCAGAGGGCTGCCGTTTACTACTTCTGTTGCCTGTGGGGAGATGTAGGATATAGTTTAGTTCATACTTTTTAAGTTTGAGGTGAGATCAGTGGTAATGTCATTTTTTTCGAGCCAAAAGTTGGGACAACATTTAGTGATAAATAATTCTATATACATCGCCTCTTTGCGAGAAAAACGAGACATTTCGGAAAAAGCGTTTTTTGTTATTATTCGATAATTTAATATTCGATTGTAGAATCATTTTGGGCCTTTTTTGAAAGTTTATTACATAACTCATTTAACGTAAAAGCACATTAATTTACTTGTCATAATTTTTCAAGATAGCACGTTTTTCTCGCAAAGATACGACATGAGCTTTGTAATTGTATAACAAATGACAATGAACAGAGGGGCAATTCTCGTATTTTTAAGAACGTTCGCAATCTCATCTCAGTCTCAATCTGTCAAAAATTGTATAGCGTTTACCTACATTTTTGACATTTGATTCACGCCGGCATGATATTGTGAACGTTTTTAGGTACGAGAATTGGCCATCAGATATCTCTTGCTTGCGTGAGGTACTAGTAAAATTAATTTAAACACTAGGTACAATCTCACTCTCACTAGGTAATTTTCGACCTTATTACTAACGCAATAAGGTTGAAATGTGTATCACCGGCAAGTAACGCGATTGTACATAGAAGATATATGCTGAACCGACCTCAAATAGGTAAGGTAAGGCCAGGAGAAGAATTATACAAAATATTAAGAAATTGTATAATTTTTCTATCCTTACCCTAATCAGTGAAAAAATAGAAATAAACATTTGGAAACTCACTCTAACGGTAAGATTGAGTGGTGAAGACGGGTCTGCTAGAGCTTCTCTGTCCAGTGGTTTAGCAGTTCTTAGTTCACCCGTCCGGCTGTCCAGTAAGAAGAAATCCAAGGGGTCTGAAAAATTATCAAATTATTATAACGGTCAGTCTGTACAAGCCAAGGGCAACATTACTTTGGTTTGTGGTCCAAACCAGACACTGTATTGTTATGCCTGTGTACACATAAAAATTATAAAAATACAGCTTATTGATTCGATAAGCACGAACGCAGCGGAACGATTTTACTGAGGCCTGTACAACAATGGCATATTTTTCCTCACATTTAGCAATCAATAATGATGAAAGCTCGTGGCTAAGTAATTACAGCCGCACGGGTCGATCCATCGGGTTAAGCTACGCTTGCCGGGGTTGGTCAGTGGATGGGTGACCATCTTTACATACCGAGACTCCTCCGTGCCTCGGAAAGCACGCTAAGCCGTTGGTCCCGGCTGTCATTCGTGGATCTTTGACAGTCGTTACGGGTCGTCAGAAGCCCGAAAGTCTGACAACTAGTCTTACCAAGGGGTATCGTATTACCCAGTTACTGGGTTGTGGAGGTCAGACAGGCAGTCGCTCCATGTAAAATACTGGTATTCAGCTGCATCCGGTTAGACTGGAAGCCGACCCCAACATAGTTGGGAAAAGGCTAGGCAGATTGAATGATGAAAATTCATAAAAACATGTAAACTTCACAACCCATCATATCGCACCACCATTTTAGAAGCTTTATTTTCAACATGCTTGTTATTGGCAACAAGATTCCGTCCTTTAATTTCAGAGCTGCATGTTCTACCCCTGTTAGCCGATGTCCGCACGGACGTAAAAATATCGCGCACTGGATTTCCAATGCTTTGCTTAGCGCCGAGAGTTGAAAATCCAACAGTGTGTTTTTTCGACGCGCTAGGATGCACTCTGTTGTTATGTTGTTAGGTTGCATTCTCGAAGCTTGGCTCAAAAATGAGTTAAAAATCCAGTGCGCGATAAAATCCCGCCGCGATATTTTTACGTCCGTGCGAACGTCAGCTAAATGTAGATCAAATACTTACTAGTAACTAGCTCCAATACAACATTCCTAGGCTGTGCCCTATCAGCATCTCTAGCCTTCACAGTGAGCGCCAGCGTACCAACCGGCGCGTCTTCCGCCAGGGCTCCGCTGAGGGCCCCGCTGAATACTGGTGGTGAGTTCTGTACGTCCATCACTTTGATCTCTACGTGGGCTGTCGAGTTGAGGGTGCCGTCCTGGGGAAATAAGATTAGTTTATGAATAACTTAGAACATAATTATTGATTGTAGACCGGGGTCCTAAGCCTTGCAGTAACAATACAGTGCATGTTGATAATGACAAAAAGTTGTGAGAATGGTCATGATTAGATCATTCTAAGGATTTTATTGATTCTCTGGTTATAAAAGATCTGTTCGAGCAGAATATGAGGTCTGTAGACTTTCAAGCGCCTTGCATATCAGCAATGGTTCGGCTGATTCCTATCCTCCACTTACCAAGAATCATAAGGCAATGCTATAATATTAAAACCTCAATAATCCAAGGAAAAGTATTGTTTTTAGGGTTCCGCACCTCAAAAGGACAAAACGGAACCCTTATAGGATCACTTCGTTGTCCGTCTGTCTGTCTGTCAAGACCCTTTTTCTCAGGAGCTCGTGGAGGTATCGAGTTGAAATTAATATCAAATACGTAAACCTATGGTCTCTTGGAGTTGTAAAAAATCAAGCTTCTAAGTCAACGCAATAAAAAAATACGGCCAGTTATGCGACATATTTTGATACTCGCAAGTAAATCAAAACCTATAGGGTACTTCCCGTTGACCTAGAATCATGAAATTTGGTTAGAAGCAAGGTTTTACAGCACAAGTAATGGAAAAAGTCCGAAAATTGCTAATTTATAATTTTATCACATAAAAAAATATTTTCAAGTATGTCATCTGCCAAGGTCCTTTTTCTCAGGAACGCGTGGAGGTATCAAGTTTAAATTAATACCAAATACGTAAATCTATGGTCCCTTAGAGCTCTAAAAAAATCAAGCTTCTAAATCAACGCACAAATAAATACGGCCATTTATGCGACATATTTTGATACTCGCAAGCAATTATATATTACCTTTAGATGCGTTACCCGGGCTCAAAAATGGGAAATTAAATGAAGGGTAATTGCCCGGCGTGATATCAGTCACGCACGCGCGCCAGTGAACATGCAGCATCTAGTGACGTAATTAAATAAGTATATTCATCTCTTTCTTACAAAAGGTATCGGCATGCGTCTTTCCTTTTCTTTGCGGCCAGTATATACTGGTATGTTGGTACATCTTGGCTTACGCTGTTTTTAAAAGCACTGATGTTCGTGTATGACGCGTCTATCTATAATACGTCATTGCTCGCAAGTAAATCAAAACCTATAGGGTACTTCCCGTTGACCTAGAATCATGAAATTTGGTTAGAAGCAAGGTTTTACAGTACAAGTAATGGAAAAAGTCCGAAAATTGCTAATTTATAATTTTATCACATAAAAAAATATTTTCAAGTATGTCATCTGCCAAGGTCCTTTTTCTCAGGAACGCGTGGAGGTATCAAGTTTAAATTAATACCAAATACGTAAATCTATGGTCCCTTAGAGCTCTAAAAAAATCAAGCTTCTAAATCAACGCACAAATAAATACGGCTATTTATGCGACATATTTTGATACTCGCAAGCAATTATATATTACCTTTAGATGCGTTACCCGGGCTCAAAAATGGGAAATTAAATGAAGGGTAATTGCCCGGCGTGATATCAGTCACGCACGCGCGCCAGTGAACATGCAGCATCTAGTGACGTAATTAAATAAGTATATTCATCTCTTTCTTACAACAGGTATCGGCATGCGTCTTTCCTTTTCTTTGCGGCCAGTATATACTGGTATGTTGGTACATCTTGGCTTACGCTGTTTTTGAAAGCACTGATGTTCGTGTATGACGCGTCTATCTATAATACGTCATTGCTCGCAAGTAAATCAAAACCTATAGGGTACTTTCCGTTGACCTAGAATCATGAAATTTGGCACGAAGCAAGGTCTTACAGCACAAATAATGGAAAAAGTCCAAAAATTGCTAATATATAATTTTATCACATAAAAAAATATTTTCAAGTATGTCATCTGTCAAGGCCCTTTTTCTAAGGAACGCGTAGAGGTATTAAGTTGAAATGAATTCCAAATACGTAAGTCTATGGTTATTTAGAGCTCTAAAAAAATCAAGCTTCTAAATCAACGCAATAAAAAATACGGCCATTTATGCGACATATTTTGATACTCTCAAGTAAATCAAAACCTATAGGGTACTTTCCGTTGACCTAGAATCATGAAATTTGGCACGAAGCAAGGTCTTACAGCACAAATAATGGAAAAAGTCCAAAAATTGCTAATATATAATTTTATCACATAAAAAAATATTTTCAAGTATGTCATCTGTCAAGGTCCTTTTTCTCAGGAACGCGTGGAGGTATCAAGTTTAAATTAATACCAAATACGTAAATCTATGGTCCCTTAGAGCTCTAAAAAAATCAAGCTTCTAAATCAACGCACAAATAAATACGGCCATTTATGCGACATATTTTGATACTCGCAAGCAATTATATATTACCTTTAGATGCGTTACCCGGGCTCAAAAATGGGAAATTAAATGAAGGGTAATTGCCCGGCGTGATATCAGTCACGCACGCGCGCCAGTGAACATGCAGCATCTAGTGACGTAATTAAATAAGTATATTCATCTCTTTCTTACAACAGGTATCGGCATGCGTCTTTCCTTTTCTTTGCGGCCAGTATATACTGGTATGTTGGTACATCATGGCTTACGCTGTTTTTGAAAGCACTGATGTTCGTGTATGACGCGTCTATCTATAATACGTCATTGCTCGCAAGTAAATCAAAACCTATAGGGTACTTTCCGTTGACCTAGAATCATGAAATTTGGTAAGAAGCAAGGTCTCACAGCATAAGTAAAGGAAAAAGTCCGAAAATTTATTATTTGTAGTTTATCACATAAAAAAATAGTTTTTAGTTTTTTTTTCTGGCAAAATGTGGTTGTATAGGTGCACCTCTGCCCAACCCTTCGATGAAATAAGGCGTGATGTTATATTTAAGAATAGTTTTTTGCGAATACAAACTTAAATATGCAGTTGGAGAGTTGTCCGTGACGTATATCAATGTATGGGAGAACATGTTTTTCAACTCAGTGTTAACTTTGTCATTGGGATAAATTCTTTTCAACTACAGAACCCTCATTGTGCGTGGTCCGACACGCACTTGACCGGTTTTTTTTAGTTAGGATACTCACAGTAGCATACAACTGGTACTGGTAGAACTGCCTCTCGTTGTAGTTGAGCGGTTTCCTCAGCACTAGGGCACCGGTGTACTGATGAGCTGACGAGTTGAGAGCCACCACTTCGAAGGTCTCACATGCTTCGGGCCACTGGAACAGAAATATGTATTACTACTAAAAGAAATATTAAAATACGTTAGGGTAGAAGTGTTCTTGAGTGAAGACCGCGAGTCGGCAAACGTAAGGTAGGGCGCCCTCAGGTTAGGTGGAGTGACGATCTTAGCAGTGTTGCTGGTAGCTGGATGAGAGTTGCTGACAATCGAGCTGAATAGAGTGCAATAGGAGAGGCCTATGTCCAGCTGTGGACTGCTATAGGCTGATGAAGATGATGATGATGAAAATAAATAAATACCTATGCGAGTTTAGATTTGGTTTACCGAAAGAGATCATTGTGACAACAACAACAACAACAACTTTTAAAATAGGACCAACCCTGAACTCTGCACACTATAGAAATATAAAAAAACTTGAGAGGTGTCAAGGGACACCCGGATGGAACGAAGTTCCTTTCGATTAATTAGTGAAGGAATTGTAATAAATTTTTATTTTTATACTCATCATCATCACCATCATCATCATCATCATCACCATCATCATCATCATCATCATCACCATCATCATCATCATCATCATCATCATCATCATCATCGCGACACCACACTGTTCAATGCGAAATAGAAATGAAAATATCTGGCTTGCTTTCTATAAGAGAGAGAGAGAGAGACAGACAGAGAAACATGCGCACGCCGCACGGCTTACAATACATACATACATAGCTTACTATAGCAAAAAGTGTCGTGACAACTTTTCGTTCCCATTTTTTCCGTCTAGCCCCCTTTCACAACGCGCGATAAGGAACTTCGTTCCAAAAACAAGAGAAGGTGGCAAGGTGGCGAATCTGTGTCCGCGCGACATGCTCAGTATGAGCCGTTCATAGTCAAATGGCCGTCTCCGCGAACTAGTGCGCTTTCGACTGTGACCGTGACAATTTATATGAATGCCGTGTTGTTCAGTGGTTTCTTGTAAAAACCGAAGCCAAAACAAAAACTATGTAAATCATGGAATCACTTTCCATATGTAAGTACAAGTATTTTACCGTATTTGTCTTTAAGATCAGTGGAGACACAGGGTTCCGATACATTTTAACATACTGGGCACACTTCTTCTTTCTTATATCTATGCTGCACACATTTCATTAGCTTAAAAATCTAGAACAATTTAGCTCACCTGTTCATTAGGCACACATCCTACTTCCAGGCCATCTCCCACAGAGTCCCTGTCTTCCACGAGGATGTTTTCTAGGAGAGTCTTTCCAACTTCTTCGTCTTCGGGAACATCTACTTCGTAAGGACTCTGAAAATAACAATGAAGAACGATTTAAGCTGATGTTACTTGACTTGGCGTAGAGATGCAAACTTATTACGGTGTCGAGCAACCCGCACTGAGGCCACGTGGGGGACAGTATGTGTCCCGCTCCCTCCCACAGAGAGGAGGCTACGGAAAATCTTTATTTTTTTCACCGAGATTTGCATCTGAATCCAGCCGGACAAATTATTACATAATCAAAAATGTTATAAAATGTTGATGCACCCTTTGCCAGCCTATTACGAGTAGCATAGGTAAAAAGCACGCCCTTACTATTTGTGACTGCTCAGACAGTTCCTCCATCTTTGAAAATCCTATTAAGATTTATTATCATGCCTTCTCTTACATTTTTAAACATCGGTGGGTTATCGTTCTCGTCAAGTACGATGACGGTGACCGGCTGCGACTGCACCAAGTTCTGCACCTTGTCAGGGTCTTCATCTTCTATGGACACTAAGAACTTTATCGTGTCTTCGACCTGGAATAATATATAGATGATTAGGTGTAGAGGTGGTTCTATTGCTGTACATTTTTCGGAGTTGTCGCTGTCATAGTACAAATAATTTATTTTTTACTTTTTGCCACACAGCTGCTGGACTGAACTGGAACTGAGCATGCCACATCTGTCGTATGTTAGAGTAGCAATACGCAAAAAGCACCATTCAATGGATCCCAAATAGCTGGAAATGACTACGCGGCAGGCCCAGAAAGAGATAGCGGGATCAGCTGGACTCCTTCTTAAAGGATTGGCCCGCACTGGCCCGCAGTCGTAGTAGACCGGGAAAAGTAGAAGAGGGAAGGGAGACCTTTGCCCTACAGTGGAACAAACACAGGCTTATAATAATAAAAATTTTAAAAAACTTTTTACTGAGCCCAACTGGGTGGGTTTTTGTACCTTAGCTGTAAGCCATTGGATCTTGTTAACATATAAGAATTTAGAGGCTTATTAACCATCAATTAGCCATCAATTATTGACTCTTATAATAAAATTGATGCGCAGCACGTCATGTACCTTTGCCTTCATAAAATCCTTCAATATAAATTGAACCCACGACCCTGAGCGTACAGCGCAGCACACATTGGGAACGAAACTAAATCCGTTTAGCTTCGCTCATGCAGCTACCGCGTGTTTGCATACTTCGGTTCACACTGCGAACTATGAACCGAAGTAAGGAAAGACACTGCATCTAAGTCCGTTTAGCTTCGCTCATGTAGCTACCGCGTGTTTGCATACTTCGGTTCACACTGCGAACTTTGAACCGAAGTAAGGAAAGACACTGCAGCTAAGTCCGTTTAGCTTCGCTCATGTAGCTACCGTGTGTTTGCATACTTCGGTTCACACTGCGAACTTTGAACCGAAGTAAGGAAAGACACTGCAGCTAAGTCCGTTTAGCTTCGCTCATGTAGCCACCGCGTGTTTGCATACTTTGGTTCACACTGCGAACTATGAACCGAAGTAAGGAAAGACACTGCAGCTAAGTCCGTTTAGCTTCACTCATGTAGCTACCGCGTGTTTGCATACTTCGGTTCACACTGCGAACTTTGAACCGAAGTAAGGAAAGACACTGCAGCTAAGTCCGTTTAGCTTCGCTCATGTAGCTACCGCGTGTTTGCATACTTTGGTTCACACTGCGAACTATGAACCGAAGTAAGGAAAGACACTGCAGCTAAGTCCGTTTAGCTTCGCTCATGTAGCTACCGCGTGTTTGCATACTTCGGTTCACACTGCGAACTATGAACCGAAGTAAGGAAATACTTTGTAGCTAAGTCCGTTTAGCTTCGCTCATGTAGCTGCCGCGTGTTTGCATACTTCGGTTCACACCGCGAACTATGATCCGAAGTAAGGAAAGACACTGCAGCTAAGTCCGTTTAGCTTCGCTCATGCAGCTACCGCGTGTTTGCAAACTTCGGTTCACACTGCGAACTTTGAACCGAAATAAGGAAAGACACTGCAGCTAAGTCCGTTTAGCTTCACTCATGCAGCTACCGCGTGTTTGCATACTTCGGTTCATACCGCGAATCGAACTATTCAAACACGCGGTAGTTAATGAGCGAAGCTAAAGGAACTTAGCTTCGTTCCCAGTGTGGCCTGATGGAATTAAATACCGCCATTATACCACATATTTTTTTGAATAGCGTAATATAAAGCATTACGTATATAAATATGCACATTTTTTATTAATAAACTTGCAATGCTCATAAAATTATTAAATAATTGTAATTGTCTTAGTAATTGCTTTGTTGTTATGTAAAATTCAAGTCTGAGAACATTAACCGTGCCGGCCTTGAAGTTTGGGGTCTTTGTCGCAATTAAAAATAAAATAAAAATTTATTTGTTTAAATGCGCCAGAGAGCATTTTAAACTAAAAAAACGTGAGTAAGTAACATACTTACAGATTTACTTGCTTGGTTTTTTTGTGGTAATTTTATGCTGGCAATAAAAATGTATCGACGGCATTGAACATACATATCAATTGCTGTTTGTTGAACCACCTCAACATTAGTTTCAAGAAAGGTTTCAATCTTAAATTAGACGATTTTACTTTTTTTTTTTACTTAGGAGTCATGTTTACTTGTAATGAAGTTTTTACCTCTCTGTCCAATGGTCTATCCAAAGTGACATCGCCAGTTTCTGGGTTCACTGAAAATTTGTCTGTACCCACTAAACTGTATTTGATCTGAAAACAAACAAAATAAATGATTAACTATTAAGTATTGTATAATGTTAATTGGATAATTCCAATCTATATTTTAAATAAATCTGTTCTTTTTCTGCGTTCCCTGTCACATGGGGTGAGCGAAATATATTTTGCTCTTCCATTCTTCCTTGAAATCCGCTGCATTAATTTTAACCCATTAAAAATATTATTAAGTAAATACGTTATGTATAATAAATAAAGGGTGACTGGTAATTAGTGACCGATACCTAAACACATGATTGTGCTCATGATAACAAACAACTTTTACTATGAGACCAGACCTGAAATCGCGAAAAAAAATCAGCTGTTCCCTACATTTTGACGAGTTATGCGAACATAAATGTAGGGCACCGCTGATTTGTTTTTCGCGATTTCACGTTTTGTCCCAAAGTAAAAGTTTTTTGTTATCATGAGTACAGTCATGTTTAGTATAGGCACAGATTAATACAGATGGGACACTCCGCAAAATCATTTAAATAAAAAGCGACTCTTGCTACCACACAATAAAATGCAATTCAGTACGCAGAGCGCGAATTACCTACAGTTATATTTACTACACATTACCTCTCTTTCTATAGCGTAACTCTTATACCTTCGGCGCGCGGCATTTCTACCGAATTAGCCCCGTGGACGGGGCCCGCCGTTTACTTTTAGCTTTATACCTAAACTGCGGATTGTCCCATCTGTATTAATCTGTGGTATATTTATTTATTTATTTATTATTAGGTCACTAATTATCACTAGTATAGGTCACTAATTACCAGTCACCCTATATAATATCTAAATGAAACGGTAATAAAGGCGTATCTAAGTATAAAATTACCAGTAACTCTTACCGGTAATCCTTCAGGGTCTGATCCTTGTAGCTTGTACACCAGGGTGCCCACTGGCGTGCTTTCTGATAAGGCGAGGTTGTTCATGTCCTGTGTGAACACTGGTAACATGTTGGTGGACCCTGGAAGGAGACACTTCTATTACAGAATAAAAGTTTATGAGTAATTACTTAATCTGGATTACAACTAACAAATCATTGAACTCACAAGAATTCTATATCTCTGATAATGTATGGATGTCTCGAGATATAGTTATTTTATCTCACGAAAGCGGGAGAGCCATAGGGTAAAAGTGGGATAGTTGCCCCACATTTTGAAATTGATTTTTTTTTCTTACAAAATAAATTATATTTAAACAGATTTTTCAATGTAATCGTACATTGGTCTATTATTTATTATATTTTAAAAAGAAATTCAATGCAGCTATTGCTTATAAATATTTAAAAATAAAAAGTCACAGTACTAGTTCTGAGTATAGATGCCTCTTATATGGGTTAGATGCCCCGATGCTGTTGTTACAATGAGGATAGTTGCCCTTAGGTATAAATCAAAGCATATTTATAGTTAACAAGTTTTATTTTAACATTTAGCAATGGCACATTACACTTTGGTTTTAATTTTCATATTCTTTCACTAATCAGCTTCAGAAAAAAAATATCTTCTTCACTTTGGTTTATTCACTTAGGTATATTTCACTTCTTCACTTTGGTATAATTTTCATATTTTTAGTTCTTCCTCTTGCGTCCATTCAACTCGTGGACGAACTCCAACCTTTCTAATATATTTGCGAGGCATTTCTGAAAAGAAGAAATGGGAACATGACATGCAAACATCAACTTAATCCATAGGGCATCTATACTCACAAAATACGAGGCGTCTATCCTTTTCAATAGGAATAGATGCCCCAATTAAAATAAAAAAATCCCTTTTAAAAAATGACAAAATGTTATACTGACGGTAATATGTAAACTATACACTTGCAAATAAAAATAAAATAATATCACTTACCTTTGGAAATGAAAAGTTTCACGCGTTTCTAAAACATCAACATACGTAATCCGCGATCTTTGTGAGCGAGCCCGTCGAACTGTCTCCATGAACACACAACACGTACGATCAAAGGGGTTGCCGCTCGCACAATAGCGGGGTGGGGGGTTTTCTTTGCTTATAAGTATTAACTGCGATCATAGAACGTTTGCAAGTCATAATTTGAATTTTGGGGCATCTAACCTCCTAGGGCAACTATCCCACTTTTACCCTACTTGTATGTGCACTTGTCTTTGTGTGCAATGTAGCAGGTACGCACACAAGAGCGCGTCTATACGCATTACATCTACAAGTATGGCTCACCCGCTTTCGTGAGATAAAAAAACTGTACTATAGAACTGAAATAGATGGACAGCTATTATAAGCATAAGCATATATGTTATGAGGTGCTCGTGGCTGATGGATCGACCTAGCTGGATGGAGCTACGCTTGCCGGGGTTGGTCCGTGGATGAGTGACCATCTTCACACCGAGACTCCTCCGTTGTTCAGAAAGCACGTTAATCAGTTGGTCCCGGCTGTCATTCGTGGATCTTTGGGTCGTCAGAAGCCCGAAAACCTGACAGCCAGTCTTATCTAGGGGTATCGTATTACCCAGTCACTGGGTTGTGGAGGTCAGATAGGCAGTCGGTCCATATAAAATACTGGTATTCAGCTGCATCCGGTTAGACTGGAAGCCGACCCCAACGTAGTTGGGAAAAGGCTAGGCAGAGAGTTTTGGGGAGACCCCTTTACAGTCTCCCCAGAGATGTTGGCGTTGCACAGATGGAGTTCCGGAACGGTGCCGCTTCCCTTTTAGTGAGGTAAACATCCCACATTCCCCGATCTTTTCCCCAAAGCCCGCCTAAAGATTTCTTCCCAAAAACAAATAAAAAAAACCGGTCAAGAGCGAGACGGACTCGCGCACCAAGGGTTCCGTTCCGATTTCTGAAAAAATGTGCTATTTAGAGACATCGTTTTATTTTTCCTGTAATCTTTACATAAATTTCTATCACATAAAATTTTTTCAGATTTTTATCTTTGCAAAGCTCGGAGATAAGGGGGGAGAACGGTATTTTTTTTCACATTTTTCATCAAAAGTCGAAAACTATGCGGCTTAAAAAAAAATTAAAAAATGTTTGAGAATGTGCAAACAGCGCTCTTTCATATGATACCCCACATGACCTAGTAGCCCTACTTTGAATTTTTAAGACCCCCTTTCAAGTCCCTTTTACAAAAAAAACAAATATTTTTGCTTCTTTCTTATTTTCAAAATAGTGGGGTAAATGTCATCTAAAACTATTCCAAATTTCAAGTTGATATCATTAGTAGTTCTTGAGATATCCAGCTGTGACAGACAGACAGACAGACAGACAGACTGAGTCAAACCATAAGGGTTCCTTTTTTACCATTTTGGTACGGAACCCTAAAAAGATAGCTGCCACTACATCTGTGAAGTTTCGCCAGCTAATATTGACTCTGAAAAGCATCATCGGTCCTACTAATAAAACTAAATCATCACGTCGATCAAGTGATGATTGACGTTTGACCAGACGACGTTACTTGCGTTGAATCTAAATTCATCTTTCTATTCAACGAACTTAAGTACCTACATACTTAGACATGTGACCATGAACTTATAAAAATTAAGTAATCATAGAATAAATTCACCATTTCCAATGATGACGCCATGAGACGAATAGAATCCATAGAAAAAAAAATGGTCGGAACCACAAAACTAACTTGACTAACATCCAAGGAAAACGGTTTAAAATGCCACAACCTAGAGGTATTTCTCCGAATTCAAAATGGCCGAAAAGAAAAAGCAAACTTTCGCCCCAAAAACCTATATTACACAATGTGCAATTACACACATTAGCAGTTAAAATCTATACACGGAGAAAGAGGCGATGCTATGCCCGATAATTGTGTTAATCACTGTTCCGGTTCCAATAACAGTGTTATTGTTAACTGTCTACTGTTCACTGTCGGTAAGTAGATAACAGGTTTAGTTTTAAACTGACACTTTGTTAAAACAATCATCGTCTGCCAGCCTTTTCCCAACTATGTTGGGGTCGGCGTCTAACTGGATGCAGCTGAATACCAGTATTTTACAGGGAGCGACTGCCTATCTGACCTCCACAACCCAGTAACTGGGTAATACGATATCCCTTGATAAGACTGGTTAAGAGACTTTCGGGATTCTGACGACCCGTAACGAATGTCAAAGATCCACGAATGACACCCGGGACCAAGCTTGACGTGCTTTCCGAGGCACGGAAGAGTTTCGGTATGTAAAGATGGTCATTTGTTTTATTGAGATTATTTTATTTGTACCTATTCTAATTTTAGTTTTCTTATTAACTTCGCCTATTGTTACATGCCACTGGCTCCTGAAATACAGGTACCTACTCTAACCTAGCTCTGGTGTCAGGGTCTCAATTTTTTCTGTAACCTATATATGGCAATAAAGAATTATTTTTTTTATTTATTTATGTTGGGTCGATCTCAATACAAAAATCGTCGAATATGAAATGCTTTGTTATGAGATTTGGCATTCGATTTATCTATACTTATAATAAATCTGTAGAGAGGTCAATTCTGTACATGATATATATTTTCAAAATAACTATCAGGGGGTAATTAGTGATCGATACTGATGCCAAAAATGCAATCAGTAAAATTTTTGTCTGTCTGTCTGTATGTTCCTTATAGAAACAAAAACTACTCGACGGATTTTAACGAAACTTGGTACAATTATTTTTCATACTCCTGGGGAGGTTATAGTATACTTTTCATCACGCTACAATCAATAGGCGCAGAGCAGTGAAGGGAAATGTTGGGAAAACGGGAGAAGTTGCTATATTTTTTAAGCTTCCGTCGCGTGTGCAGACGGTTAAAGCTACATAGAAATCATTTATGACGGAAATGTTCTACATAAAATTATCTAAAAAATATCCCACAACAGCATATGTCTATCTTTTATGGTTAACTCACAATAACACGTGTAACTCCCGATAGCTTAGCAGTCCAATACATTAACTTAATAACATACAAGGAGTTACACGCTGACGGAGTCGCGGGCATAGCTAATAGCTGTGCCCGCGACTCCGTCAGCGTGTCATAGTATTCTGCGGTTCCTTATTGCGATACTTTTCAACAGTGTTGTGGATTGACATATTATATTTCCCTACTAAAATACGAAAGTTAATCTGTCTGTTACATCAAAACCACTGAACCGTGAGGAAGAACCACTGAAACGCGGACGAAGTCGCGGGCAAAAGCTAGTTAATAATAAAGACTTGATTAGGCTTTCAGGAACCGGGAATAAAAGGGGAATTAGCAAGTAGTATATCTTGATTAAAACTTACAGTTGTCTTGAATAAAATCATTGGGAATTCAATTTGCATCCTTTATTTTAAAACCTTTTCTACTTGTGGTAATCCAGGGAGGCTATGCCCTCCCTGGACGGTACGCTTACTAGACGGTTATTACGTTTGGACAGGAACGGGCTGCGCCTGGTGACGGGGACCATCACGGGACACTGCTCATTAAACAAACACTTCCATACAATAGGAATAACGGACAGTCCCCTGTGCAGGGCCTGCATGGAGGCTGAGGAGACCATTGCGCATGTGCTCTTTGAATGCATAGGCGTCACCCAGATTAGAACAGAAACTCTTGGAATATCCCGATCTTTCACAGATGTTCTTAATAGACCCAGAGATTTGATTAACTTTTGGAGGGAGGTGGGCTGGTTGGAATAACCCACGAAGGCCTCCATGGCTCACGCACAATGGTCCACATAAAGGACTAAGTGCGGAAACCAAATCCTTAACATAGAACATAGAACATACTTGTGGTACAAACACGCAACGATTAGGACACTATAAGCCATCAATAATGCTGGGGCCATACTTGAGCGGTCAACGTCAATGCTCATTCAATTTGGCGAACGTCAATCGGCAATGTTAATGCCGTTGTCAAATTATCGCGATAAGTTTGTGGCTACACGTACGGCCTACGTCTATTATCGCGATATTCAACGGCGTTGGAGTAGTCCCAGCATAATAAGTTTTATTTAAGTTGCACGTGCAATAATTTGGCCAAGAGATATTATTACCTGAAGCAAAACAAAGCGCCGCCCAAATGATGACGTATTTCCATCGTGTCTCCATCTTTGGTTATCTGGAACAATTAAATTGTTTTTATTAATATTTGTAATACATTACTGTTTTCCCTATTTGGAAGCACTTATACAGGGTTACTTGTAACTCTAAGTATTCCTTGCAGGATGTCGTAGTAGGGTTAAAATGCAACAAATTAAGCCACCAAATGTTCTACCGAAATTCAATACTTTTTGATTTTTAGTTTTTTTTTTTAATGAAAAATACAATTCAAAAATTATTTACGGGCGCAACTTTACTGGAATTTAAGTTATTATCATATCTGATGCCGAAGCAGATCTTGATCTTGTTAAAAATTAAAAGTTGCAAAATGCCTAAAACTTTGGCAAATATTTTATTTTATTATCTCAAGAAAACTTACAGCTAGGTTACAGATAGGTTAACATTAGTGACAGAAGGCCAATTACAAGTTTTCACTGATAAAACTAGGATAGAACAAGAGACAGTAGACAGGTAAGAGAAAGTCAGAAGTAATAGAACTCGGAGCAAATAACAATATAACATGAGAAGTATCAGTGATCCTCAACGAAGAGGTTACATAGGGTTTTTTTAAGTTTAGTGACACTGGTAGTAAATAAATCAAGATCATCAACACTCTGACACATCGAGTTGTATGATCTGCTAACTCTTATCGTATAAGAGTTTTGTCTATAGATACACCGTACCGAGGGAACATACAGAGGACGATGATTCCTAAAGGTAAAGGATGGAACACGTAGCCCAATTTTGACAAGCAGTTCAGAACAATCGGTTGAACCATTAGCTATATTGAACAATAATGCAATGTCAGCAATGTTTCTTCGCTCGATTAGTGGAAGAATTTGAAACTTCTTCCACTAATCGAGCTAAGTTGGGTAAATATCACTAATTAAACATTTTATTTTTCGTAATTTATATTTTTTGTAAAAAATAATTTTTTTTTTTGTAATTTTTGTATAAGAGTATTAGGTAAGTATTTTTTTTTAAATACTGAATGTCGGTAAACATACCCTCCATGACGTCCTGCAGGCAGCAACGAATACGTCGAATTGCAAGTAACCCTGTCACGATATGCAACGAGTTCTAATTAAATCAAAATTATAACAACAACTTCTTGGTAAATGGCACCTTCCAACTAAAGAGCAAAGAGAAATATTATCTTCTTCCTTGTCCTTCACTCTTAATTCTTTGTTTGAAACTAATATTCTCAGTGTCGTAGGTGTAATTTTATATATATTATCATAATAGCTTATTAATGAAATGAGCCATTTCTCTAATGACTTAAGTTATTAACTAAATACAACTTGTATTCGATTTAAAGTCACTGGATTTGAATACAACTGCATTGTACATAATATAATAAGTATTTAATGTTCATTAGATAACGAATGTCATTGTGGACGATACCGAGTTATGAATGAGATGCATTTAAGTAGATTACTCACTGATGCAATACACAAATCGTAATATTATGGTGATAAACGTCTTATTGTGGGGAACTTATTAATCACAATGAAAGCGTAAGATGACTATAACCATTATAACATATTGATTCAATTAAATGAATCGGTACTGCCAAGTAGAGATCACTGTTTTTTTCGAACGATTTTATACTTACGTCCAATTTAGTGATTTTATAATTTTAGTAATATTTGAAATGACTGCGTTTTGAGAGATCCGTACAAAGATGTAGATCAATCACTGTCTTCAGCATTACCACAATAATATTGAACTTTAAAGTAGCTGAAGTCATTACTTAAATATAACTCATACTGTGAGTCTGTGACCTACCATTCCTGCGTAATCAAAATGGGTGTTGGATTTGAGAAGTCGCTGAAATGATATTGGTTCTTCCAAGTTCGATAGGTTAGTGGCTCGTTTAATGATTTGCACATCCTAAAGTTTACTCATAATTCATTTATTCATTGTTTGTCACAGGTGAAAATAGTTCTTACAGTTAGCATTTTTGTAACACTGAAACATACCCACGGGGTGTACAATATTTATTATGTATGTCAATATTATTGGCTATGTTAAAAATAATTTATAAAAATACAATTACGATTTTAATTTTTGGTGGTTATTATCCATTGCATTGCTTGTATGTGTTTATCAAACTAATAGCAATCATGTGCAGTTTTAAAGATTGCAATTAGTTAGGTTTTTGTCCAAAGGCTTATGCATTGTTAATCACGATAGGGCTCAAGGTTTCAAACTATTGTTATCATGTATTTTCTCAGATTTCTCTTCATGTTTAAAACAGGTGATTAACACTTCATTACCACATTAGTTACCAATTTAATGTAGTTATAGTATGTCAAAGGATAATTCTACAGAATGTTCTGGGCCTCATTCAGTACCTGTATGTTTATGTGTGTGTGTGAGTTGTAGGATACCAACTACTTATTGTGAAGGAGGAAGGTAATTAAATAGCTTAGGTACGTACTTAGGGTTACTTGTAATTCGACGTATTCCTTGCAGGATGTCACAGTAGGGTTAAAATGCAACAAATTAAGCCACCAAATGTTCTACCGAAATTTAATAGTTTTCGAGTTTACAATTCAAAAATAATTTACGGCGCGACTTTACTGGAATTTAAGTTATTTATTTATCATAGCTGATGCCGTATAAGATCTTTGTTGAAAATTAAAAGTTGTAAAATGCCTAAAACTTTGGTAAAGATCACTAATTAAACATTTTATTTTTCGTAATTTATATTTTTCGAAATTCAGTAATTTTTATTGTATATTCAAAAAATACAATAAAAATACTGAATGTTGGTAGAACATTTGGTGGCTTAATTTGTTGCATGTTAACCCTACTTATGACGTTCTGCAAGGAATACGTCGAATCACAAGTAACGCTGTATACATAGTATCTTTGGTAAAAAGAAACTGAAAATACATATATAAGCTTATATCACATATACAACGTGTAAAGTTAAATGCGCAAAACCTCTTATGGTGTCATTGTACTCATCATTATGAACAACTTTTACTATGTATTTTAAGTAGACAGTAGGTTACTGGAGGTAGATCCTGCGTTATTATACCGGACTGAAATAATTTTACAAGGCTACCAAATATTGTGGCGGCATCTACATCGCCTCATACGAACTACGCATTTCAGTGACATGACGTCACGTAATCCTGCATCGCGCAATTAGAGTTTACTACGCGACTAGCATATATACAACGTCCCGGCATCAACCGTCGGGCAATAGCCCACCAGGCACAACACCCGTCCGGTCGGAGGATCCTCCCTTTTTCTATGGAGGATGAGTGAACTTTACTCCCTGTTCCTCATGCCTCTAAAGAATGTCAATGTAATCTTGTCAATATATCTACGAAAACATCATGTTCTCAGCGCCTGAGTCACTAAAAAGCGGTCGTCTCGTGGTTGTGTGCAACGTTTTCTCCCAGAACCTTGCCTTCTTTGAACGTAACCTGTATCTTGGTATCGAGTCCAGGTTCTTTGGATGGTTGAACGACTCACGTTTAACCGCTGTGAGCCGTAACATTGGCTACACCCCTCTCCCAGCAGTGTTATAATTTTACTAGCTTTTTCTGCCATTACAATCGGCACAAAGATATCTGTTTTAAGTCACAATAAGGCAGGATTATGCGATAAACAAAAATTATTCTAATAAAAATAACGAGAAGTTACTTTTAGTTGCCTGATAACCTTTTAACCGCAAACCCGCGAATTGTAAGTAAAACGTCATAAACTGAAAAAGGGATTATTATTTTTAAAAACAACAGTTTCGAATTTGAAATTATCTTTTTTTTCATACCCAGACTCTTTATTAAGTGCCAGTAACATAGTTTGGCTATTAAAACCTCTTTAGAACTAAATTATTACCAATAATGTAGAAAAATCCAAACCGCCCGTTTTTTTTGCAAAGGAGTGTATAAATGACCATGTTGCAACATATCCAATAACAGTCCAGTCAATTAATTAGCTAATGAGAACGATTTTAACGCGGTCCCCTGAGGTGAATCGGTCATGGCTACTGCCCTGGCAATTAACCTAGCGGTAGGTAGCAAGGGTTATGCGCTGTCTACGTAGGTCTGTTAATTTTGAAGGATACGATGCAATTGTTAATGGCAGAATGCAGATTAAAGCCACTTTCTGATGTCTTTTGATAAACTTGCAATTGCTATTAATTCGAAAAAACTTCCTTATCGAAGTGTTAATTAACCGACTTCCAAAAAGGAGGAGGTTCTCAATTCGGTTGTATGTTTTTTTTTTTTTTTTTTTTTTTTTTTTTTTGTCATTTATGAACCGATTCGGAAAATTCTTTTTTTATTTGAAAGGGTATACTTCCAGATTGGTCCCATTTTTATCAAAACTCAGTTCTGATGATGGGATCCATGAGGAATCGAGGGAACTCCTCAAATATTATAGGCATACATATAGCGATTATGGTATTTTCATCAACAAATCAAGCGTTTGCATTCAGAAAGTATCATCTGGTGAAGTGGAACTGATGAAGAAGACCACAGATGGCCACGGAAACTCCTCAACGATGATAAGTATTTCACGGATAGCGATAAGATTAAAATAGTTAAGCGACTATGACGAAGCTTTAAATAAATGGTTCTGATGAAAATGGTACCATCGAACCGATCTGATGAAGGAGCCGGAAGGTAGGCATCGGAACTCAGTAATAAAACAATGTATCCTAGCCGTGTTTGGGCTTATTGGAATTGTCATGAGGTGCACTCTGGCTATAAATGCTTTAATGGTAATTATATGCCGCTTCAATGATGCTCTAATTTATTTTGCAGAGTGGTATTCAGATTTGTGTGGGGTAGGTACTATAGGTAGGCACCACTAAAAAGTGAAAAATAAAAACTTTTTACAAAAAAAAAAAACAACCGACTCCCAAAAAACACTACAAAGTGAAAAATATCTTTAATTTCGGAAGTCGGTGTGTTGGTTTTTTATTTACTTTCGTTTTGTTTTGCCACCGACTTCCGAAATTAAAGTTATTTTTCACTTTGTAGTGTTTTTTGGGAGTCGGTTGTTTTTTTTTTGTAAAAAGTTTTTATTTTTCACTTTTTAGTGGTGCCTACCTACCCCAGAAGTTTGGTAGGCGTAGTTTTAGTTGACGGACATAACGAGGCTACGAAATCTGCCTTCTGACAATCAAGGCCACACATAACATACAACTCAAGTAGCGCAATTTGAAGCGGCATATAATTACCATTAAAGCATTTATAGCCAGAGTGCACCTCATGACAATTCCAATAAGCCCAAACACGGCTAGGATACATTGTTTTATTACTGAGTTCCGATGCCTACCTTCCGGCTTCTTCATCAGATCGGTTCGATGGTACCATTTTCCTCAGAACCATTTATTTAAAGCTTCGTCATAGTCGCTTAACTATTTTAATATTATCGCTATCCGTGAAATACTTTTCATCGTTGAGAAGTTTCCGTGGCCATCTGTGGTCTTCTTCATTAGTTCCACTTCACCAGATGATACTTTCTGAATGCAAACGCTTGATTTGTTGATGTAATACCATAATCGCTATATGTATGCCTATAATATTTGAGGAGTCCCCTCGATTCCTCATGGATCCCATCATCAGAACTGGATTTTGATAAAAATGGGACCAATCTGGAAGTATACCCTTTCAAATAAAAAAAGAATTTTCCAAATCGGTTCATAAATGACGGAGTACTGAGGTAACAAACAAAAAAAAAAAAAAAAAAAAACATACAACCGAATTGAGAACCTCCTCCTTTTTTGGAAGTCGGTTAAAAATAGTTAAACTACGGTTAAAAAGCCTCAAAAAACGGGGCATGAGATCTTGAGTTTCTAGTTTGATGAAGAGGTAAAGAGCAGAAAAATATGTGAGTGACCAAGAGTGAGTATGTGTGTGTGTATGAGTGTGTTTGTGTATGTGTGTGTATATGAGTGTGTGTATGTTGTGAGTGTGTATGTTAGTATGTGAATGTGTGTATAAGCAGTATTGCCTAGTGTCAGATGTTAAAACACGAAAATTCACGCGAACGAAGTCGTGGGCAGATTCTAGTGAGTACTTAAAACACTCGTATGTTACACTTACATCAATAACATGCGGTAAAAGAAAATGATATGTTGATAGAAAATACTATGAACACAGAAAGAGGAAGTAAAAAGATAAAACAAATTATTATTCAACTAAGCGATCGTAACGTAGCTTAAGTTGAACCAAAACAGATGTTACAAGAATCTTTGTGTTACTCATTGTTGAACCTTACTTACATAATTAAAACGAATTGACAATGAATGTTATTTATAACATCATTGTTTTTGTTATCCCAAGTAAAGAAACCGGGAAGTAAAATAAAGTTTTCCATAACAAGATATTCAAAGAATCCATACCAACTTTATCAATATTATAAAAAAAATTGCATGCCTACTGGTAAATTATAGCTGAACCTAATAATACCCTGTATCACCATGCATGTACTGTCCCATATAAATGTCTCTCCAAATGTCTTTGGTATTGTTCATCAAATCGTTGAGCTCCTTAAGGCGCAGATTTCCTGAAAACGATCAAAAAGGTGGTTTTTTAAAGCTGTGTATCTCATAAACCGTAGGTAAATAATTTTGACATGTAAAAAAAATTGATATTTTCAAGTCCTTTTCGCATACAGTGATGGAAGCCAAAACATAATTAAACATACTTTAATGCACCAAAAAAATGTTTAAACATACCTCCTAATAATCTTTAAAAGCTGTTTATCCCTTCATTAGCAATTATAATTATAATTAAAAATATACCATGAAATGTCAAATTCCAAACTGCATCTAGTGATGGATTACTTTTTATTAAATAGTTAATTTCTAATTTTATACGATTTTATTTGCACTTTTACGACCTAATTCCGGTGCGCGTGAGAGTCTTCTATCTCGTGCGTCAAACTAGACAGCCATAACGCCATTTCACTTACACACCGACCTAAACCAAGCTTGGAACCAGGGCCTTAAGTTCCGAGTTGATTAGGTACTGACAAATGCGTGCACTGACTGGACAGGTCCACTCAATCTGTGTGGTTCTTTCCTCAAAAGACCATTTCAGATTTTGAATGCACAGGCAGAACAGAACAGATTCAGATTAGAACAGAAACTCTTGGAATATCTTTCATAGATGTTCTTAACAGACCCAGAGATTTGATTAACTTCTGGAAGGAGGTGGGCTGGTTGGAATAACCCACGAAGGCCGCCATGGCTCACGCACAATGGTCCACATGAAGGACTAAGTGCGGAAACCAAATCCTTAACATAGAACATGGCATAGACCACTTCAGATACCAATCTACATGATCTTCACATGATCTGACCAAGATTATGTCTGGACTTTAAAAGAGACTGTGACCTCTGAGTTTGTTTCGGCCTTTCTTCTCAGAGTAGTCAGATAGGAAACGCCGACCTCATCTAGTTTTTAAAAATAATATATGATTGTCGTGTAAAAGTGTTTGTACAAACCACGGAGTAAAGAAGTGAACCTACTTATATTTGCAAAATAAAATATCTTTGGGCCTATTTCACGATGTCCGAATAGCCACTACTCACCGAATAAATTCAAAAATGGAACATAATTTGTATGAAATTATCTGCCAAGCATAGGATCTTAATCGTAGGTGGTGCAACGGGCCCTAAATCTTAATCGTAGGTGGTGCAACGGGCCCAAAATCTTAATCGTAGGTGGTGCAATGGGCCCCAAATCTTAATCGTAGGTGGTGCAACGGGCCCAAAATCTTAATCGTAGGTGGTGCAACGGGCCCTAAATCTTAACAGGTTAACTGCCACGCCGGTCACCGGTGACCTCAAACAATTAATTTTCTATTGTGTCTATTGTCTGGCAGCTAATGTGTTAATCGTAGGTGGTGCAACGGGCCCAAAATCTTAATCGTAGGTGGTGCAACGGGCCCTAAATCTTAATCGTAGGTGGTGCAACGGGCCCTAAATCTTAATCGTAGGTGGTGCAACGGGCCCTAAATCTTAATCGTAGGTGGTGCAACGGGCCCTAAATCTTAATCATAGGTGGTGCAACGGGCCCTAAATCTTTATAAATGCGAAAGTACCTATGTAAGCGCCTATGCACACGATGCGTTGCGGCGCCGCACCGCAAACATTTCGCCGTACATTGGCGGTCACGTGCGCCGCCAATGGCGGCGTTTATATGGCGAAATATTTGCGGTGCGGCGCCGCAACGCGTCTTCCTGTGCATAGGCCCTTACTCTGCCAGTCTGTCTGTTTGTTACATTTTCACGCCTACAAGGCTGAACGGATTTCTATGAAATTTGGCACACAGGTACACCAATAGGGCTAGGACACTTTTTATCCCAGTGTACGTTCCCGTGGGATAATTTTCGACCTCCACGCGGGCGAAGCCGCGAGCAAAAGCTAAACTATAAACGTAGGACGATGTCGCTCCCTAGCCACTTTATTTCAAGAGGTCTCGGTAACTGACAAGATCTGCGCCTTTACCTTTAATTGGAACAAGGTCATGTGTAGCGGAAAAACAGTCTGAAATAGGTACTATTTTTGTGAGTGTTGGAGAAGTCTACCAAGATGAACGATATAGGAAGGAGTTTCATTTCAAACTCAAACTCAAACTCAAAGCATTTATTTCAATTAAACCAATTACAGGCACTTTTGAATTGTCAAAGAGTCGGTCAGTAGGTAAGTCAGAAAGTTGAAGCTAGTTGCCCATTCCAAAACGTAGATCTATGGAGAAGAACGGGCAAGAAACTCCACGGACACTCTTTTAAATCAAAATATGGTTACAAAATATTGGTTACATCATTCATGTTGAAATTATACATGTGAGAACGATGAACGTTAAAAGCGTCCGTATTAAAAAAATAAAAAATAAAAACAATTCAAAATTAAAATTAAAATAAGCCGTGGCAGCTAAGGTATGCCCAGCCTCCACCAACAGCGCCCGTTGACGAACCTGACGCATGGATTCGTTAAATGATCCAACACACGCGCCACCATCAGCGAGGCATTAGAGTGAGCATGACACACTCTCAGCCGCCAGGGCACATCCAAGTCAAATAAAGACGTACCCAGTAAATGGTAGCTTTAGAGTAGGTACATAGTACTCACACATGTGCTAAGCAATTATACAATACAATGGTGATTGAGTCTACACAATGCAAAGCTATTCTTACAATCTTCAGCAGTTCCAACAGTATGTTCAAATGTTAATTAATTAGTTGAGGTTGTGGAGCAGGACCAGCATGGAGCCAAGCATTTTTATCATTTATGTAATCCCCCAACGTATAATATGCCTGCCTGCATAGTGTGCGTTTTATACAAGTTTTAAATTTCGTCTCATTTAGTTGAAGTATGTGTGGAGGTATTTTATTGTAACATTTTAAACAGTACCCCATGAACGATGAGTCTACTTTAGCCAGCCTGAAACCTGGTTGAGCTAATAGGTCCTTATTTCTAGTATTATAATTATGCCTTTCACCTCTTTTATTAAAAAGATGTAAATTTTTTCTTACGTACATGATGTTTTCGTAGATATATTGACAAGATTACATTGACATTCTTTAGAGGCATGAGGAACAGGGAGTAAAGTTCACTCATCCTCCATAGAAAAAGGGAGGATCCTCCGACCGGACGGGTGTTGTGCCTGGTGGGCTATTGCCCGACGGTTGATGCCGGGACGTTGTATATATGCTAGTCGCGTAGTAAACTCTAATTGCGCGATGCAGGATTACGTGACGTCATGTCACTGAAATGCGTAGTTCGTATGAGGCGATGTAGATGCCGCCACAATATTTGGTAGCCTTGTAAAATTATTTCAGTCCGGTATAATAACGCAGGATCTACCTCCAGTAACCTACTGTCTACTTAAAATACATAGTAAAAGTTGTTCATAATGATGAGTACAATGACACCATAAGAGGTTTTGCGCATTTAACTTTACACGTTGTATATGTGATATACAACGTGTAAAGTTAAATGCGCAAAACCTCTTATGGTGTCATTGTACTCATCATTATGAACAACTTTTACTATGTATTTTAAGTAGACAGTAGGTTACTGGAGGTAGATCCTGCGTTATTATACCGGACTGAAATAATTTTACAAGGCTACCAAATATTGTGGCGGCATCTACATCGCCTCATACGAACTACGCATTTCAGTGACATGACGTCACGTAATCCTGCATCGCGCAATTAGAGTTTACTACGCGACTAGCATATATACAACGTCCCGGCATCAACCGTCGGGCAATAGCCCACCAGGCACAACACCCGTCCGGTCGGAGGATCCTCCCTTTTTCTATGGAGGATGAGTGAACTTTACTCCCTGTTCCTCATGCCTCTAAAGAATGTCAATGTAATCTTGTCAATATATCTACGAAAACATCATGTACGTAAGAAAAAATTTACATCTTTTTAATAAAAGAGGTGAAAGGCATAATTATAATACTAGAAATAAGGACCTATTAGCTCAACCAGGTTTCAGGCTGGCTAAAGTAGACTCATCGTTCATGGGGTACTGTTTAAAATGTTACAATAAAATACCTCCACACATACTTCAACTAAATGAGACGAAATTTAAAACTTGTATAAAACGCACACTATGCAGGCAGGCATATTATACGTTGGGGGATTACATAAATGATAAAAATGCTTGGCTCCATGCTGGTCCTGCTCCACAACCTCAACTAATTAATTAACATTTGAACATACTGTTGGAACTGCTGAAGATTGTAAGAATAGCTTTGCATTGTGTAGACTCAATCACCATTGTATTGTATAATTGCTTAGCACATGTGTGAGTACTATGTACCTACTCTAAAGCTACCATTTACTGGGTACGTCTTTATTTGACTTGGATGTGCCCTGGCGGCTGAGAGTGTGTCATGCTCACTCTAATGCCTCGCTGATGGTGGCGCGTGTGTTGGATCATTTAACGAATCCATGCGTCAGGTTCGTCAACGGGCGCTGTTGGTGGAGGCTGGGCATACCTTAGCTGCCACGGCTTATTTTAATTTTAATTTTGAATTGTTTTTATTTTTTATTTTTTTAATACGGACGCTTTTAACGTTCATCGTTCTCACATGTATAATTTCAACATGAATGATGTAACCAATATTTTGTAACCATATTTTGATTTAAAAGAGTGTCCGTGGAGTTTCTTGCCCGTTCTTCTCCATAGATCTACGTTTTGGAATGGGCAACTAGCTTCAACTTTCTGACTTACCTACTGACCGACTCTTTGACAATTCAAAAGTGCCTGTAATTGGTTTAATTGAAATAAATGCTTTGAGTTTGAGTTTGAGTTTGAAATGAAACTCCTTCCTATATCGTTCATCTTGGTAGACTTCTCCAACACTCACAAAAATAGTACCTATTTCAGACTGTTTTTCCGCTACACATGACCTTGTTCCAATTAAAGGTAAAGGCGCAGATCTTGTCAGTTACCGAGACCTCTTGAAATAAAGTGGCTAGGGAGCGACATCGTCCTACGTTTATAGTTTAGCTTTTGCTCGCGGCTTCGCCCGCGTGGAGGTCGAAAATTATCCCACGGGAACGTACACTGGGATAAAAAGTGTCCTAGCCCTATTGGTGTACCTGTGTGCCAAATTTCATAGAAATCCGTTCAGCCTTGTAGGCGTGAAAATGTAACAAACAGACAGACTGGCAGAGTAAGGGCCTATGCACAGGAAGACGCGTTGCGGCGCCGCACCGCAAATATTTCGCCATATAAACGCCGCCATTGGCGGCGCACGTGACCGCCAATGTACGGCGAAATGTTTGCGGTGCGGCGCCGCAACGCATCGTGTGCATAGGCGCTTACATAGGTACTTTCGCATTTATAAAGATTTAGGGCCCGTTGCACCACCTATGATTAAGATTTAGGGCCCGTTGCACCACCTACGATTAAGATTTAGGGCCCGTTGCACCACCTACGATTAAGATTTAGGGCCCGTTGCACCACCTACGATTAAGATTTAGGGCCCGTTGCACCACCTACGATTAAGATTTTGGGCCCGTTGCACCACCTACGATTAACACATTAGCTGCCAGACAATAGACACAATAGAAAATTAATTGTTTGAGGTCACCGGTGACCGGCGTGGCAGTTAACCTGTTAAGATTTAGGGCCCGTTGCACCACCTACGATTAAGATTTTGGGCCCGTTGCACCACCTACGATTAAGATTTGGGGCCCATTGCACCACCTACGATTAAGATTTTGGGCCCGTTGCACCACCTACGATTAAGATTTAGGGCCCGTTGCACCACCTACGATTAAGATCCTATGCTTGGCAGATAATTTCATACAAATTATGTTCCATTTTTGAATTTATTCGGTGAGTAGTGGCTATTCGGACATCGTGAAATAGGCCCAAAGATATTTTATTTTGCAAATATAAGTAGGTTCACTTCTTTACTCCGTGGTTTGTACAAACACTTTTACACGACAATCATATATTATTTTTAAAAACTAGATGAGGTCGGCGTTTCCTATCTGACTACTCTGAGAAGAAAGGCCGAAACAAACTCAGAGGTCACAGTCTCTTTTAAAGTCCAGACATAATCTTGGTCAGATCATGTGAAGATCATGTAGATTGGTATCTGAAGTGGTCTATGCCATGTTCTATGTTAAGGATTTGGTTTCCGCACTTAGTCCTTCATGTGGACCATTGTGCGTGAGCCATGGCGGCCTTCGTGGGTTATTCCAACCAGCCCACCTCCTTCCAGAAGTTAATCAAATCTCTGGGTCTGTTAAGAACATCTATGAAAGATATTCCAAGAGTTTCTGTTCTAATCTGAATCTGTTCTGTTCTGCCTGTGCATTCAAAATCTGAAATGGTCTTTTGAGGAAAGAACCACACAGATTGAGTGGACCTGTCCAGTCAGTGCACGCATTTGTCAGTACCTAATCAACTCGGAACTTAAGGCCCTGGTTCCAAGCTTGGTTTAGGTCGGTGTGTAAGTGAAATGGCGTTATGGCTGTCTAGTTTGACGCACGAGATAGAAGACTCTCACGCGCACCGGAATTAGGTCGTAAAAGTGCAAATAAAATCGTATAAAATTAGAAATTAACTATTTAATAAAAAGTAATCCATCACTAGATGCAGTTTGGAATTTGACATTTCATGGTATATTTTTAATTATAATTATAATTGCTAATGAAGGGATAAACAGCTTTTAAAGATTATTAGGAGGTATGTTTAAACATTTTTTTGGTGCATTAAAGTATGTTTAATTATGTTTTGGCTTCCATCACTGTATGCGAAAAGGACTTGAAAATATCAATTTTTTTTACATGTCAAAATTATTTACCTACGGTTTATGAGATACACAGCTTTAAAAAACCACCTTTTTGATCGTTTTCAGGAAATCTGCGCCTTAAGGAGCTCAACGATTTGATGAACAATACCAAAGACATTTGGAGAGACATTTATATGGGACAGTACATGCATGGTGATACAGGGTATTATTAGGTTCAGCTATAATTTACCAGTAGGCATGCAATTTTTTTTATAATATTGATAAAGTTGGTATGGATTCTTTGAATATCTTGTTATGGAAAACTTTATTTTACTTCCCGGTTTCTTTACTTGGGATAACAAAAACAATGATGTTATAAATAACATTCATTGTCAATTCGTTTTAATTATGTAAGTAAGGTTCAACAATGAGTAACACAAAGATTCTTGTAACATCTGTTTTGGTTCAACTTAAGCTACGTTACGATCGCTTAGTTGAATAATAATTTGTTTTATCTTTTTACTTCCTCTTTCTGTGTTCATAGTATTTTCTATCAACATATCATTTTCTTTTACCGCATGTTATTGATGTAAGTGTAACATACGAGTGTTTTAAGTACTCACTAGAATCTGCCCACGACTTCGTTCGCGTGAATTTTCGTGTTTTAACATCTGACACTAGGCAATACTGCTTATACACACATTCACATACTAACATACACACTCACAACATACACACACTCATATACACACACATACACAAACACACTCATACACACACCCATACTCACTCTTGGTCACTCACATATTTTTCTGCTCTTTACCTCTTCATCAAACTAGAAACTCAAGATCTCATGCCCCGTTTTTTGAGGCTTTTTAACCGTAGTTTAACTATTTTTAACCGACTTCCAAAAAAGGAGGAGGTTCTCAATTCGGTTGTATGTTTTTTTTTTTTTTTTTTTTTGTTTGTTACCTCAGTACTCCGTCATTTATGAACCGATTTGGAAAATTCTTTTTTTATTTGAAAGGGTATACTTCCAGATTGGTCCCATTTTTATCAAAATCCAGTTCTGATGATGGGATCCATGAGGAATCGAGGGGACTCCTCAAATATTATAGGCATACATATAGCGATTATGGTATTACATCAACAAATCAAGCGTTTGCATTCAGAAAGTATCATCTGGTGAAGTGGAACTAATGAAGAAGACCACAGATGGCCACGGAAACTTCTCAACGATGAAAAGTATTTCACGGATAGCGATAATATTAAAATAGTTAAGCGACTATGACGAAGCTTTAAATAAATGGTTCTGAGGAAAATGGTACCATCGAACCGATCTGATGAAGAAGCCGGAAGGTAGGCATCGGAACTCAGTAATAAAACAATGTATCCTAGCCGTGTTTGGGCTTATTGGAATTGTCATGAGGTGCACTCTGGCTATAAATGCTTTAATGGTAATTATATGCCGCTTCAAATTGCGCTACTTGAGTTGTATGTTATGTGTGGCCTTGATTGTCAGAAGGCAGATTTCGTAGCCTCGTTATGTCCGTCAACTAAAACTACGCCTACCAAACTTCTGGGGTAGGTAGGCACCACTAAAAAGTGAAAAATAAAAACTTTTTACAAAAAAAAAACAACCGACTCCCAAAAAACACTACAAAGTGAAAAATAACTTTAATTTCGGAAGTCGGTGGCAAAACAAAACGAAAGTAAATAAAAAACCAACACACCGACTTCCGAAATTAAAGATATTTTTCACTTTGTAGTGTTTTTTGGGAGTCGGTTGTTTTTTTTTTTTGTAAAAAGTTTTTATTTTTCACTTTTTAGTGGTGCCTACCTATAGTACCTACCCCACACAAATCTGAATACCACTCTGCAAAATAAATTAGAGCATCATTGAAGCGGCATATAATTACCATTAAAGCATTTATAGCCAGAGTGCACCTCATGACAATTCCAATAAGCCCAAACACGGCTAGGATACATTGTTTTATTACTGAGTTCCGATGCCTACCTTCCGGCTCCTTCATCAGATCGGTTCGATGGTACCATTTTCATCAGAACCATTTATTTAAAGCTTCGTCATAGTCGCTTAACTATTTTAATCTTATCGCTATCCGTGAAATACTTATCATCGTTGAGGAGTTTCCGTGGCCATCTGTGGTCTTCTTCATCAGTTCCACTTCACCAGATGATACTTTCTGAATGCAAACGCTTGATTTGTTGATGAAAATACCATAATCGCTATATGTATGCCTATAATATTTGAGGAGTTCCCTCGATTCCTCATGGATCCCATCATCAGAACTGAGTTTTGATAAAAATGGGACCAATCTGGAAGTATACCCTTTCAAATAAAAAAAGAATTTTCCGAATCGGTTCATAAATGACAAAAAAAAAAAAAAAAAAAAAAAAAAAAAACATAAAACCGAATTGAGAACCTCCTCCTTTTTGGAAGTCGGTTAATTAACACTTCGATAAGGAAGTTTTTTCGAATTAATAGCAATTGCAAGTTTATCAAAAGACATCAGAAAGTGGCTTTAATCTGCATTCTGCCATTAACAATTGCATCGTATCCTTCAAAATTAACAGACCTACGTAGACAGCGCATAACCCTTGCTACCTACCGCTAGGTTAATTGCCAGGGCAGTAGCCATGACCGATTCACCTCAGGGGACCGCGTTAAAATCGTTCTCATTAGCTAATTAATTGACTGGACTGTTATTGGATATGTTGCAACATGGTCATTTATACACTCCTTTGCAAAAAAAACGGGCGGTTTGGATTTTTCTACATTATTGGTAATAATTTAGTTCTAAAGAGGTTTTAATAGCCAAACTATGTTACTGGCACTTAATAAAGAGTCTGGGTATGAAAAAAAAGATAATTTCAAATTCGAAACTGTTGTTTTTAAAAATAATAATCCCTTTTTCAGTTTATGACGTTTTACTTACAATTCGCGGGTTTGCGGTTAAAAGGTTATCAGGCAACTAAAAGTAACTTCTCGTTATTTTTATTAGAATAATTTTTGTTTATCGCATAATCCTGCCTTATTGTGACTTAAAACAGATATCTTTGTGCCGATTGTAATGGCAGAAAAAGCTAGTAAAATTATAACACTGCTGGGAGAGGGGTGTAGCCAATGTTACGGCTCACAGCGGTTAAACGTGAGTCGTTCAACCATCCAAAGAACCTGGACTCGATACCAAGATACAGGTTACGTTCAAAGAAGGCAAGGTTCTGGGAGAAAACGTTGCACACAACCACGAGACGACCGCTTTTTAGTGACTCAGGCGCTGAGAAACCGCAAATGCAGTTACATAGACCTCAAAAGAAACCTTGAAGAGGTACGAGGAGCACAAGTTAGCCTATGGACAGTGAGGAGGAGGCTTTTAGCGGTTGATATACACAGTCGAAGACCAGCGCGGGCCCCCAAGTTACTCCGTGAGCACCGGATTGCTCGACTGAGGTTCACTAGAAATTGTCTATCTTGGACACTGGTAACTGGAGTAGCGTACTCTTCTCCGATGAGGCTCGAATTTGTCTGAATGGTAAGGACCGACGTCGGCGAGTCTTACCAAGACCAGGGGAACGCTATGCCGACGTGTGTTTTGAAGATATCACCCCTTATGGTGAAAGGTCCGTTATGTTTTGGGCGGGCGTAACTTCCAGCTATAGTACCGAGATAGTGTTCATTGAAAATGGTTCACTAAATGCGCAAAGGTACATAACAGGAATAATTTGTCAACATGCACAGCCCGCACTGACTGTAATTGGTGAAGATGCCATTTACATGGACGATAATGCTCGGGACCACCGTTCTGGCGACGTAGATGCTTATATGCAAGAGGTCGGTATTCGTCGTCTGGATTGGCTAGCGTGGAGCCCCGACCTTAACCCCATTGAGCACGTCTGGGACCTCCTAAAAAGGCGAGTACGATCTGTCCAACCCCTTCCACAAAACATCAGGGAGCTTAAACGTGTGATCTCGGCTAAGTGGGAACACATTCCACAGGATACCATCAAAAGCCTGGTGGAAAGCATGCCAAGACGATTACATGCCGTAATCGCTGCAAGGGGAGGTCATACTCGTTATTAATTTTTATTTTTTAATGTCTTTTTTTTATTAAAATACCATAAAAATACTCGTAGTCTTAATTTAATTATACCCTAAAAATTTTCACTTTTACACGACTCTCTGTTTACATTGACTAAAACACTGATTCCTGGATTTAAGGGTTAAAAACTATATTTTCAGTGATAATAAGAAATTTCTAGTCATTTATACTAATGACATAATAAAAATATTAATATTATCCATAGAAAAGCCAATGACTGTAAGGTGCCCGTTTTTTTTGCAAAGGAGTTTATCTGTTTCATAGATTATGTTTCGATATACCATGCCTACTTTAAAACAAATCTTAATGGGTACTGGTTGGGTATGTTCACGGCAATTAGTCAAGTGTGCCGTGAGAATTAAGATCCTGTTATTTCGTAATCTATTCTTATCAGCTTGATTCTTTTATTTTACATATTAATCTAATCTGTTCTTAATTATTTGGTGATTTGTAGGTCAAAGTTTCAATAGATCGATTTCGTTTTGTCAAGGATTTTAACAGGTTAATTTTATGGTGTAAATTACTGTGATAAATCTAGAGGTTATTTATTCTTTACAGTTGAAGGTTTCCTGATTTGGTAAATATTTAGCCTGGTGTTCTTATTCTTACCTGCCTACAAGAATTAGATCATGAAGTCAAATAGGTCACGTTCATCTTTCAAATCATTATCATCATCGTCATAAATTATGGGTGCTTTTCGTATGCACGGGCCAGTGGCTAGTGGCCTGTTTTGTTTTCGTCCACCATTAGCGCTTTGACGCACATCATAAATAAAAGGTAAGAACAATTTTTTTTTTACGATTGTTTTAGAAAAGGGAAATAGTTTATTTTAGGGTCATCCTTCTTAGGCGACATTCATCGTTCATTGGTCAAACAAAAACAATTTACTTTAAAAAAAAGGGCTCATCCTTTATTCATTGGACAAACTAAAAAAAAAACTTGAGAGGTGTCAAGGGACACCCGGATGGAACGAAGTTCCTTTCGATTAATTAGTGAAGGAATTGTAACTAAATTTTATTTTTATACTTATCATCATCATCATCATCATCATCACCATCATCATCATCATCATCATCATCATCATCATCATCATCATCATCATCATCATCATCATCATCATCATCATCATCATCATCATCATCATCATCATCATCATCATCATCATCATCATCATCATCATCATCATCATCATCATCATCATCATCATCATCATCATCATCATCATCATCATCATCATCATCATCATCATCATCATCATCATCATCATCATCATCATCATCATCATCATCATCATCATCATCATCATCATCATCATCATCATCATCATCATCATCATCATCATCATCATCATCATCATCATCATCATCATCATCATCATCATCATCATCATCATCATCATCATCATCATCATCATCATCATCATCATCATCATCATCATCATCATCATCATCATCATCATCATCATCATCATCGCGACACCACACTGTTCAATGCGAAATAGAAATGAAAATATCTGGCTTGCTTTCTATAAGAGAGAGAGAGAGAGAGAGAGAGAGAGAGACAGACAGAGAAACATGCGCACGCCGCACGGCTTACAATAGCTACCTATAGCAAAAAGTGTCGTGACAACTTTTCGTGAGACTTTTTTTCCGTCTAGCCCCCTTTCACAACGCGCGATAAGGAACTTCGTTCCAAAAGGTCGTTGCAAACTACGATTTCATCGTACAACCGAAAAAGTTTTGAAAAGGGCAACAACGGCTTTCGATAGTACTTCTCTATTAGTCATCATCTCAAGACTAATGGATTTGACTATGACCTTCCGAGAAGCTTCGCTATCTTGCCATCTTAAGGCTGCAGTCTTGCAAAATTCACTCGCGGCGAATTATTTGCGCAACTTTGTATTTTTTTTTAAACAAAAGTAATGAAATAAAATGAAATATTATTATAATACGTGAATAACTATTATATAAGTAATAGCTGGTAATTTTTTTTAAGTTCATCTGGGTGGATTATGTTAGGTAAATCAAGCGTTAAATACAGCTCTTTCGAGCCAGCAACGATTCGAGTTATGTTTGTGCACTTGCATTGGGCAATACAAATTTTATTTAGAAAATCTGTTCAGCGCATAATTGTTTCCATATTCTTGTCTTCAAAATGCGCTGATTACTTTTTTCTAATTACCTTTCATTTTCTTAATTCAGATGTCACAATGTCATCGAAATTCTCTGTTTTTAGCTTTTAATAAACGGTTTGTTTCATAATAACAATGCATCGTATGCATGTAAAAGTTAGTTAATTTAATGCCAAGAGTTCAATAAAGCAAGTACTAAAAAAAAATTGCACCTAAATCACCTTACTCTAACAATAATAATAATCTCAAAATACCTCCAAAACAGAGTTTATGAACAAGAATTGCGAGTGAAATTTCTTAGTGGGTCGGAGCGTTTTGGGGGTCTTTTGAGATTATTATTATTGTTAGACTAAGGTGATTTAGATGCAATTTTTTTTAGTATTTGCTTTATTGATCTCTTGGCATTAAACCAACCAAATCTTACATGCGTACGATGCTTTGTTATTATGAAACAAACCGTTTATTAAGAGATAAAAACAGAGAATTTCGATGACATTGTGACATCCGAATTAAGAAAATGAAAGATAATTAGAAAAAAGTAATCAGCGCATTTTGAAGACAAGAATATGGAAACAATTATGCGCTGAACAGATTTTCTAAATAAAATATGTATTGCCCAATGCAAGTGCACAAACATAACTCGAATCGTTGTTGGCGCGAAAGAGCTGTATTTAACGCTTGATTTACCTAACATAATCCACCCAGATGAACCTAAAAAAAATAACCAGTTATTACTTATATTATGGTTATTCACGTTCAATAATAATATTTCATGTTATTTCATTACTTTTGTTTAAAAAAAAACACAAAGTTGCGCAAATAATTCGCCGCGAGTGAATTTTGCAAGACTGCAGCCTTAACAATTCATATTAAGAAATAACATCCTACGAGTCCTTCAAACGATTCAACAACACGGTACAATTGAATGTGTATTGCCAACGATTGGTTTAACACAGTTAGCGTCAATCAGAGCAATGTTGTAACTCGCTTGAACTAATGCAAAAACCATTTAGGTTTCTAATGTCAATGCTAAAGTCACTAGAGGTGTATTGCTTTATCTCTGTTCTGTTTTGAGCCTTAGCAATGCGCGTAGAATCTGTCGCTATAGCGTGGGTAGAGCCGCGAACTAGCGCCATAAGTCTGGAGATATAACATTTTGAAATTTCTTATGCTCACATTTTTAGTCAGACGAGTTAGAATTTTTTGTATCAAAAAAATCTACTACTACTAATGTTGTTTTTTTTTACCTCACCAGCCACATCTGTACGTCGATTCTGTACAATTCAAACAACAACTCGCATCTCACATCGCTACTCACTCTCACTTCACATCACTTCTTCTCACTTGTTTTTATTTGACACTTTGAATTTAGAACGCCAATCAAGAAACTCACAGCGGATTCAGCAGTGCGATTCTGTAACCATCTCACCGTGAAAACTTAGGTGAAGTGAGCGTGGAGTGAGCTGTCAATAGTGTCAATTCCTAGCAAAGACAAACTCACTTCACCTAAGTTTTCACGGTGAGATGGTTACAGAATCGCACTGCAGATTCGAAGTTTAGAATGAGGTCTAAAGCCTGCACTACACTACTCGTGAAGTTGCTTCGAGTCGAAGTTGAAAGCCGTTAAAACGGTTGCACGAAGCGAACCGAAGTGCCCTTCTACACTCTCGTATTCGCTTACCTTTGATCAACTTCGCGAGTGGTGTAGTGCAGGCTTTACATAATCACACGGCTGATTAAAAATGTGAGTATAGGAAATATCAAAATGTTATAATATCTCCAGAATTATGATTTTTAGGGTTCCGTACCAAAATGGTAAAAAAGGAACCCTTATGGTGTGACTCAGTCTGTCTGTCTGTCTGTCTGTCTGTCACAGCTGGATATCTCAAGAACTACTAATGCTATCAACTTGAAATTTAGAATAGTTTTAGATGACGTTTACCCAACTATTTTGCAAATAAGAAAGAAATAAAACTATTTATATTTTTTTTGCAACAGGGACTGAAAGGCGGTCTTAAAAATTCAAAGTGGGGGTACTAGGGCATGTGGGGTATCATATGAAAGAGCGCTGTTTGCACATTCTCAAACTATTTTTTATTTTTTTTAGGCCGCATAGTTTTCGACTTTTGATGAAAAATGTAAAAAAAAATACCGTCCCCCCCCCCCCCCCCTTATCTCCGACGTTTGCAAAGAGAAAAATCTGAAATTATTCTATGTGATAGAAGTTTATGTAAAGATTACAGGAAAAATAAAACGATGTCTCTAAGTAGCACACTTTTTCAGAAATCGGAACGGAACCCTCAGTGCGCGAGTCCGACTCGCTCTTGACCGTTTTTTTTGTCTCAATGGTGACGCTATTTGGTGGCACTCCTAGCCTTAAAGATCCAGCGGATAAGATCATATTGTTTGTATGATCAGCCTATAAGTGTATGTTTTGCATTATACGTACGCACGGCTACAGATCAAGTTACACATTTCCAGTATAAGCTGATCTCGCATTGTATGGGATTTCCTTACAATGAGAGGTCAGTGTAAACTGGAAAAATTATAGCTTGATGTGTAGCCGTGTGTACACTACGGTAAATGTGGTAATGGGGCGCGCCATTTTAGTGTGACCAAGCTATACTTAGATAAAAAATGAATCCCCGTAAAAGCCTTGCATGAAAAGCCTTCAATTTTTCTTGTAACAATCTCAAATTATTGAGAGAGATTTTACAGTTTACTACTGATCGGAGGACATCACAATGGTGAGGGTTATACATATTATACCTATGTAAAGATCAGCCGGTCGATTCTGTAAAAATCTCACCGTGAAAACTTAGGTGAAGTGAGTTTGTTTTTGCTAGGAATTGACACTATTGACAGCTCACTTCACCTAAGTTTTCACGGTGAGATGTTTACAGAATAGCACTACAGAACAGAACTAGTACCTTCATACCTCCAACTGCAAGTACATTATGCATTGCAACATGGTTTTGACAAATCGACAACATAAGACAGATTATCTTATGTAACGTTACTACTTGCTAGGCCTACTGTGAAAGCCTGATTTACATAAGGTTTACTTAGGTCAGTCGTGTGATTCTGTAAGACCTCATTCTAAACTTCGAATCTGCAGCGCGATTCTGTAACCATCTCACCGTGAAAACTTTTATTTATTTATTTATTTAAAACACACATACAACTATCATCACAGGCTTACCTAATACGATAGTGTAGTTATAATACAAAGAAAGACTTATTACATGTATTAAATGACTTGACAAAACAACAACAACTTGACAAAACATAAGGTTTTTATAGGTGTATTGTATAAATAAGTTAAATATAAATGTTTTTACGACTTGATAAAACATAAGGTTTCTATATTATTATAAATTAAATATTAATGTGTCATACATATTTAAAAATATTTAAAAAACCTCCCGGAATAAATTCTCTGATATAAATGATAGTGAAAAACCGCATCAAAAAAAAAAAAACCGTTGCGCAGTTCAAAAGAACAACGCGGCCCCACAACAGACAGACACTAAAAGCGACTCTATCATAGAATAAGTTATGGACAACCAAGAGTAATGTTACAATATGCGGCCCGTGTGAATTCACTCAACTTAGGTGAAGTGAGCGTTGAGTGAGCTGTCAGTAGTGTCAATTCCTAGCAAAAACAAACTCACTTCACCTAAGTTTTCACGGTGATATTTTTACAGAATCGACCGGCTGCAGTGCGATTCTGTAACCATCTCACCGTGAAAACTTAGGTGAAGTGAGCGTGGAGTGAGCTATCAATAGTGTCAATTCCTAGCAAAAACAAACTCACTTCACCCAAGTTTTCACGGTGAGATTTTTACAGAATCGACCGGCTGATTCAAAGTGTCAAATAAAAAACAAGTGAGAAGAAGTGATGCGAAGTGAGAGTGAGTAGCGATGTGAGATGCGAGTTGTTGTTTGAATTGTACAGAATCGACGTACAGATACCTAGCAGATACACTTAGCAAACAAAGAATCTCGTAGTGTTATCAAGAGGAACTCAACAATCGTTTAATAAACTGCTTAGTTGCTTAATATTCCCAAGTTATCCGACTGGGAAGTCATTAGACAAATACCGCAATAACAATTAATCTAACTGTTACAATATCCAATTACTACACCGAAAACTAACGAATAACATGTTCCATACAAAAAAAAAAACCTTTCTTAATAACATAAGCACACGGCAACTGACAAAAACCGAACCAGATCTTAAGAACAATGAGTTGCACAACGCAATGTTTCGCACAGTTACGTCACTTCAAACGACACAGTTCGCGGTTGCGATTCCATGCGATCCCGTGTGAGCGTGTACAAATCGCACACCTAGAACTAAACTGAGACAACTCAAAAAAGGTAATTTTTCATGAGACGATAAAAACGTTGGTATATCTGCATTTTTTGTTAGGGAAGTTATACAATTTAATTTGATTCTAGATAATAAATAGCTTGTGAAATGTCACTGTATACAAACTGGGGCTAAAATTCAATTATTTTTTTCGATAATCACTGTTTTTCAAACATAACTCAAAATTAACGAGTTTTGAGTTGTCTCAGTTTAGATCTAGGTGTGCGAAATACTAAATGCAGATACACGGTTTTTGTTTTCAACAAAGTAAGTAGCGTATTGTTTTTTTTTTTCAAGGGTAATTCTGCTGGTTTTTATGTGACTTATTAAGTAATTGTTTGGAACAAGGATTATTATCTAACTAAGCTTTTGTTACAACGGAATTATATTGTCTGCTGCTTTGTGTTTTGTTAATTACCTTTTTGGTTTACTGATCCAATCTACCAATGAGTGCTGGGATATTTTCAGGTCAATCACTATTAGAGCAAGATCCCGGGGTCGCCAGACCTTACTTATTTTCTGATTAACAAAATGTATGGGATAGAGTAGTGTTAGTATGTACTTTGTACGTACGCATACCTCCTAGCTTGGGTCGACGGGCAATTTTCAGGGCTGTCGCGGGTAGTTTTAAGAAGATAACGCGGCCCTGGCATAGGCAACTGAAGGAACACGGATGGGTTTTAGTCAGTAAAAGTCTGACATGCCCTTCCGCTCCACCCAGAGCGGGAGAAGTTATTAGATGACTCCCACCCTCAAAAAAAAAAAAAAAAAATTACCACAGTTATGTAAAGATATTACTAACTGCTGATTATATGAAATATTGTTAGTAATTATTAATCGATACTGTCAGACACTTCCCGCGTCGGCGTTTTTTCCGACAGACGGTTTAAAGCTCGCAAAAACGGGGAACTATTTCAATACTATTTATTGTAAGCAGCCAGATTGTATCGATCGAATCGTAGCGGTCAAACATCCCCCAGACATAGTTAATTCTATAGTTAGTTGTCTGGTAGATACTGTGTAGGTAGTATTTTTTTTGGAAGTCGATTGTATTTTTTTTGTAAAAAAGTTTTTTTATTTTTTACTTTTTAGTTGTGGTACTACCCCATACAAATTTGAATACCACTACCTGCAAAAGAAATGAGAATATCATCGACATAAAAAGTAGGATAAATGTAGGTACGTATTATTGAAGCTAACTCAAAAACTACCCAAGCAAAGTTAATAAATTTTACATGGGACCAACTTCGAGGTATACCGTCCCGAATAAAACAAGAATCTTTCAAATCGGACAACTTTGTAAAAAGTTATGCGTAATACATAAAAAAATATACGTGACGACTTGAGTACCTCCTCCTTTAAGGTGATACGTAAAAAGTGAACTGGGCGGGAATAAGAAAGTCACAGAGTCAATGACTTCCACATGCGAAAAAAAAAGAGAGCGAAACAACGCGCTGGAATCAAAATAAAAGCGCCAAGAAAAATAAAAATTGATTAAAAATAAATTAAGCTATCTATCAAAATTCTGTTCAGCCAGAGTTTTCAATGACCTAATATACGCACATTTTAAATGCAATTTTGCAATGAAATTACTTAGGATTTTAGAATTATAGAAAAAAACATAAAAAAGTAGAGGTCTTTTCGGAATTAAACTCTATCGAGGAAATTTAACTCAATCGTGTTCTCCTTCAGTCAAAGTATTAATCAAATAGTCAATAAACATATATCCAAAAATTAAATCCATACATGCTGCAATAGTGAAATAAATGTTTACGAAAAATACTCCAATTTATTTTGGTAGCGCCTTAAATGCGATTTAGAAGTAAATACTTTGATAATCTAGAAATCAATTAAAAATGCCGCAGGTCTAGTCTATTTGAGCGGAGATGAGGTAAACGGGTTACATAACGTGGTAGGCGATGACAGCAAGTTATAAATATAGACTGCATCGCGAGATAACCTGACGCGAAAGGGGAGAACTAGTTCGAATACAGACTGGCCGACTCCGTAACACGTACATACCACGTACAGAGCAGCTAACCGGAGGTAGGCAGAGAGGCCTAAGTCCTATAATGAACTCGTTCGCTGTCCTATGATCACATGGGGCTATATTGTGATTCGCGGTTTCGCGGATAATGAAAGTGTTAAGGCGCTGCCTTAAGAGGAAACGTGGGTGCTCTTTTCTCCATACAAAAAGATACAAACGCTCTCGCCTGTTTTCTTTCTGGTTAATGACCATAAAGCAATGATTTTTTACAGAATTATAAATATCAGCTACTTGTATGCCCCTATGTTTTCCTTTTTGATGATATATTACTTTTATAAGAACTAGAACCCTCAAAAAATGCTCAAACTTGCCTATTCAGACCGCTGTCAACAGACGCCTAGTGTACCAATTTGACAACTATTAACGAAAAAAGAAAAACATAGGGGCATAGTATATATCCTTCTTATTCAGTTTATGAAAAATCTTTTAAATTGGTCCAATATTGGAGGAGGAAATAGGCGAGAGCCAAACCTCTAAATGTGACTTTTTACACAAGCTATTTAGTCGAATCTGCAGTTGTCCTTATCGCACGAATTCGAGGGTGGAGCGCTCGCAGAGCGACAGCAATACCTTCTTAAAATACCTAATTTTTCGCCCCCATTTCCTCTTAAGCGGGACACAGTAAAACGTCCTATTTTTCAAAAAAAAAAAAATACAGTTTAAAGTAAAGTGTATAAAAAAAGACTTAAGAACTTAATGCAAAGATATCTAGAAACGATATAGCACCTTGAAAATAAAAATTGCAAAAAAGGAGACGAAAAAACTTTTTTGTCTCAAAATGCTCAAAATTTTGAGCGACAACTAATAATTTTTTTGTAACTATAGAAAAGGAATTTTCATCAACTAGAGGAATATGTAACAAAGTTTCTTATTGATGTATTTTTTTAAAATTAAATTAAAACTGCGTAATAACGTTCATATTGGCGGACACAAGAAGTATTGTCCAAACAGATAGGCTATAGATAAACAATTGTGCATTATTGTGGGAATATCATCATTCTCCTGACCTTACTCCAATTTATTTGGTGTCAACGCAACATGTATTGTGCGAATACTGAAATAAAAATAATGAATGGTTTTTATATAGAATCGAACGCGACAAATTTCTCATTATTTGGAGCAACCCATAACCTAATTCTCTGTGTTATCTAGCTGAGAGCCTAACACTTTTAAGACTTGTCTCAATTTTATTCAACCTCTTTCCAAATTGTATAATTAAGTACTTATATAATATCATTAAAGGAAATCGGTTGTCATGGTATGGGCATGTGATGCGGAGGAATGAGGAAAATATCGTGAGGAAAGTTTTGAGTATGAATGTTGATAAGAGTAGGGGAAGACAAAAGAAAAGATGGATGGACTGTGTAAAAGATGACATGGCTAGAAAGGGGGTGACTACCGAGATGACGATTAATAGAGAAGTATAGAAAAAAAGGACATGTTGCGCTGACCGCAAATAGATTGGGATAAGGGCAGGAGAATGATGATGATAATTATGTAATATCATTAAAAGTGGTTTCGCACTACCTACGTCCGATCCGAATACGAGAAATGTCGGTCCGAAGTAGCCACAGTACTATTTGTATGAAGGGTTGCGCACTAGATCCGAACTCTGTCCGTCCGAATCCGAGTTCAATCCGAATTGGGAATGTTCTAATTCCCAATTCGGATTGAACTCGGATTTTGAATTCGGATTCGGATCGGACGTGGTGCGAAACCGCTCTTACACTATTCGTAGATTTAATTTCCTTTAAGTGCCGAACAATATGCCATGTTTATGTTATATAGTGCAGCTCGTGGCTAAGTAATTACAGCCGCACGGGTCGATCCATCAGGTTAAGCTACGCTTGCCGGGGTTGATCAGCGGATGGGTGACCATCTTTATATACCGAGACTTCTCCGTGCCTCTGAAAGCACGTTAAGCCGTTGGTCCCGGCTGTCATTCGTGGATCTTTGACAGTCGTTAGGGGTCGTCAGAAGCCCGAAAGCCTGACAACCAGTCTTACCAAGGGGTATCGTATTACCCAGTAACTGGATTGTAGAGGTCAGATAGGCAGTCGCTCCATGCAAAATACTGGTATTCAGCTGCATCCGGTTAGACTGGAAGCCGACCCTAACATAGTTGGGGAAAGGCTAGGCAGATTGAAGTTATAAAGTGCATTAACGGAAAGTAACTATCTAAGTAGACAGCAATAAATTGAGCTTACTTGTGACACAAATCTTCAAGATTATATCGCTTGTTTATGTCGCTTTTATAGCCGCTTCCGCGAATGTCCTAAGATGAAGCCTGCATAGCAATATCATAGGTCTACATATATTTCCTCAGGGTTTCGTAGGTCAATTGGCAGTCATTTTGTTCCGCCAAAACCAGAAATACAACCTTCCATGGATAAAGGAGCTTTTAGTATACAATCGCTATAAAAACTTTTTTACAAAAACAAAAACCGACTTCCAAAAAAAAACACTACAAAGTGAAAAATAACTTTACTAAGTATGTCATCTGTTGAGGCCTTTTTTCTTAGGAACGTGTGGAGGTATCAAGTTGAAATTAATATCAAATACGTAAGTCTATGGTACCTAAAAGTTCTAAAAAAAACTTTTTTACAAAAACAAAAACCGACTTCCAAAAAAAAACACTACAAAGTGAAAAATAACTTTAATTTCGGAAGTCGGTGCCTTTGGATCTGTATTTTAGTTTTTTGCCACCGACTTCCGAAATTAAAGTTATTTTTCACTTTGTAGTGTTTTTTTTTGGAAGTCGGTTTTTGTTTTTGTAAAAAAGTTTTTGTTTTTCACTTTTTAGTGGTTCAGTTTGTAATTTATCTAAGTTACAATAACCCAATGTCAACTGCTCATCACGTTTTACAAAATGTTGCTTTTCCCGATGCAGGGACGTTAATTGTTGAGGAGTTCTCCTAGTAACAACCAGGAGAAATGGAGCTCATGGGGAAGTCACCATTACCATTATTTTGACTAGCATAAACCATATTAAAGTAATCGAATCGCAACCTAACCTGTTATATACTTAGATATAATTGAGTATTTCCGATGGTCCTCTGTGGTCTTCATCATCAGTTCCAGTTCACCGAATGGTACTTTCCGAGAGCAAATGCACGAGTTACTATAAAAAATACCGAAATCGATATAGGTGTGCCCATAAAATTTGAGGGTTTCCCTCGATTTCCATGGGATCCCATCATCAGATCCTGACCACTTGGGACGTATACCCGTTCGAACAAAAAAAGAAACATCCAAATCGGTCTCCCCATTTTCGAGTAATCGGGGAACATACATAAAAAAAAAAAAAAAAAAAAAGGTTCCGACGAATTGAGAACCTCCTCCTTTTGGAAGTTGGTTAAAAATGCCGAATAATGTTCATTACCATTTTACGAATAAATTAAGTACTTAAAAATACTGCAGATGGATCGCAAAAGCTGGTACAATTCTAAGAAAGAATTTTACTTAACACATTTTTCAAAGTGTTCAAAGGATAACTCGATTCCCGACATTGGATGATCGTTCTTTAATTAGTTTTTAAGTACTCTTGTAAGGTAATCATTAGGGTTCCGTACCAAAATGGTAAAAAAAGGAACCCTTATGGTGTCACTCAGTCTGTCTGTCTGTCTATCGGTCTGTCTGTTTGTCTGTCTGTCTGTCTGTCTGTCACAGCTGGATATCTCAAGAACTACTAATGCTATCCACTTGAAATTTAGAATAGTTTTAGATGACGTTTGCCCAACTATTTTGCAAATAAGAAAGAAATTAAAATATTTTTTTTGTTTTTGCAACAGGGACTGAAAGGGGGTCTTAAAAAATCAAAGTGGGGCTACTAGGTCATGTGGGATATCATATGAAAGAGCGTTGTTTGCACATTTTCAAACATTTTTTTTTCTTTTTTTTAGGCTACATAGTTTTCGACTTCTGATGAAAAATGTAAAAAAAATACCGTTCCCCCCCCTGATCTCCGAAGTTCGCAAAGAGAAAAATCAGAAATTATTCTATGTGATAGAAGTTTATATAAGATTACAGGAAAAATAAAACGATGTCTCTAAATAGCACACTTTTTCAGAAATCGGAACGGAACCCTCGGTGAGCGAGTCCGACTCGCTCTTGACCGGTTTTTTTTTGCCTGAGCACATTGCCGACACCAACTATACAAAAAAAAAAAACAAAAATGTAAATAAATAAATTATACAACAATTTCTAAACTCTTGATAAACTTTGGTTAACTTAATGGCAGATAGTTTCATACAAAACGTGTTTTTTTTTTTAAATTTATCTGGTAGATAGTGCTTCTTCGGATACAAGCCCGTAAGCTCCTTGCATTAATTTTGCTATGCAAATAGCACAGCATACTCACACAATTTTCGATGAACAATAAACCTAAATTACAAACGAGCGAATGATTTCCGCGTCTCACCGCTGTACTGGCAGCAGTGGGTACTGACTGGGAGATAACTGTAAGATAATAGTCCGGTGTTGTAACGGTGGCCGGGTCAACCGCAGTAATGCACGGGCTACGGTTCCGCTGGACTGCTTCTTACACTTTAATGTTCTGTCTGAGTCTGATTGCTTTTACCCGACTATGGCAAAGCCAAAAGGAAGGGTTATGATTTTAGCAGTGTATGTATGTATTTGGGTAAATCTTCGAGCATTTCAACCGCCGTCATTACCCTCCCCCAAAAGTTCATGAAAAAGAATACCTATATTTAATTAAATATTTCAGGAATTCTTAGATTCTTTAGCAGATTCTGGCAATAGGGATGATGACTAAAAATTTATTTTTTTCCGTCATAGAGATTATTAAAAAATATTGGACACGTATTTTTTCTTTTTTTACGTAATCAAAAAATTACGGCGATACATTGAGTTAAAATATGGCATGACGTCACGCGTAGCTAGGTTTTATACGTACAAGTGACGTAGCAAGCCCCCACTCCCCAACTTTAATGCGTGATAGCTAAGTATTTTTTTATTAATATGATAAAGCAAAAAATACGTGTCTAATATTTTTTTATTATCTGACTGACGGACTAAATAGAATTTCTTTATTTTTACCCAGGCATCATCCCTATTGCTGAAATATTTCATTAAATATATTATCTTTCATCAACTTTTGGTGGAGGATAATGACGGCGGTTGAAACGCTCAAAGAATTACCCATTTACGTGTGTTCCACCGTAGCGCCTAAATTACTGAACTGATTTTGATGAATGAGGTATTGATAGATTCGTAATAATGGTTCGGGTGATTCGTAATAATGCTACATAAATTCTTCCTAAATTTAATATGGTGGACTTTACACGTAAATTTCTGAAAATTAAATTGAGATAATCATGACATGTTTGGTATCAAAAGAAAGGTCTTGACGAGCACATTACAAATATGTATAATACCTACCTATGTCATTACTGTTTAAGTAAATAAATATTTTGAACTTTTTAGATCAATTTTATTTTTCCGTAGTCGGGTTACAGTTTTTTAAACGTTATTCTTGTTATTGTAGAATGATATTATGTTTGGATACTCCATCGGTTTAGATAATTAAATAAAGGTAAACGAAAAAAATCACGTGTCTGGTTAACCGACTAAACGTAACACCTGTCACTTCAGTCGTCATGCTAAAACACAGTTGTACTCTTCAATTTAGCAGCGTTATAGTAAGAACAGTGCTAAATTGAACAGTACCTACAACTGTGTCATGCCAGCGCTGCGACACTTATGATCTCTGTGCGAGTCACAATAAATACTTTTTCTTTCTTTCTTTCTTTTTTCTTTCTTTGTCATGGCATGACGACTATATGTAATTTCTTAAAGATATACATAGGTAAGAAATCACCATCAGCATAATACATGATGCCATCATTGTTTCTCAATAATACGTGAGGAATCTTACAACACTAACGAATTATTACATTAATTACAATATTATTATGACTCGTCATAGCGTCTAGACGTGCTTTAACAACATTACTGGGTGCTTATGTAATTGAATTATTATACCTACTAGTAAGCATTAAATAGGTAATAATATAACCCCACCGCAGTATCTCTACGTTGACGTCGTGGTGGGGCTTGCGCGTTCCGTATTCTGGGTCTGTGCTTGTAGAGTTTACTTTGCCGGAACAGGTCTAGGATGAGGAGCCAGACCAAGAGAGATACAGAGACCCGCAGGGCAGCATGTGGCGAGCTGTTGGGCAGTAGCGACCCCACGGACCCTATCTCCCGGGAGAAGTCTTGTTCTTCACTTCTGGCTTGCCTTTATTGGCCGGCTGGAGTGAATAATGACGAGGAACAGTGCTCCCGCCTCTTTCTTGCCTTTATTGGCTGGCTTGAGTGGAGGTTCTTAAGAGCAAACGTGCTCGCAGGAAGGAAGTATCCCAGTAAGTGTTTGTAGGGATCTTGACCACCTTCCGGGCTCTAGGATTGTTCTGAGAACCGTGGGATACCTCTCCACTCCTCACAAGCACCTCAGGACATGTTGCCCCCTTGCCGCTACGACACTATGTACTAGCGACCGTTTTTGGGTGCCCATTATTGAGTGTGCAAGTCACCCCCTGCCATTTTATCCGTGTATTATAAAACATTGATCCGGCAGGGGCCATAGTCCTTTCATAGTTTTAGGCAACCAATCCACTTTAGCCACTCAAATCCATAGTCCAATGTCTTTATTTCCATATACTGCAATAGTCCTACACCAACCGGGGGTGGTTGTCCTTGGGTGCACTTGCATGGTGCGTACAGGGATAATCGTCGGTTGGTGCCTCATTTCATTGCAAGCGTCTAACGGGGCTCTGCGAGTTGGCTTTGGCCCCTCGTATGCCTTCTAAAGGTCCGGGACCCCAGGGTCCCGAGAATTGTCAAGACACTTAAAAATAATAATAATTAATACGCTTACCGCGGTTTGTGCGTGGGTGAGTGACCATCTTTACATACCAAGACCCCACAACCTATCTAGCTTGCCTTTATACGTGATTAATTTAAAATCAAAGCGATAGCTGTTTTAGCCTTAATGATCCCGTAATTATAGGACTTCGGACACTGTGCACCGTGCCTCGGAAAGCACGTTAAGCCGTTGGTCCCGGCGGTTCTTCGTGGGTCGTCAGAAGCCCGAAAGTCTGACAACCAGTCTTACCAAGGGGTATCGCATTACCCAGTTACTGGGTTGTGGAGGTCAGATAGGCAGTCGCTCCGTGTAAAATACTAGTATTCAGCTGCATCCGGTTAGACTGGAAGCCGACCCCAACATAGTTGGGAAAAGGCTAGGCAGATTGATTGAGAACTTATATTGTTGAGTGTCAATATACGTTACTGTTTACTGTTTCTGCCACGCAGACGAAGTCGTGGGCAGAAACTAGTAACCACCATTACTAAATATACACCATACCTAGTAGGTAGTAACCATTTCCACAGACAAAGTATAAAAGGCTCTATTGACTTAATTTTTTAGCCAACCCAAGTAAAAGTAGCTCAAACATCATTCCTTCGTCGGACACAAAAACCTCATCTAGTGCGGTATGTACTCGTACTACCTAGCATTATTTACTTGCGTAATATAATGCTAGGTAGTAGGAAACGTGCTAACATTACTAGCTCCAACACTTGTAGGAGGAAATGAGAAGTCGCAACTATTTACTGTACATATGTGATCTTAAATACTTCCTTATCGATCTTATTTGTACTGTGTATTTAAGTAGAAAAGAAAGAGGAATGAAAACTAACGACATTCAAATGATTGTAAATTACCTATATTGTGAAATATTGTGTAAATTAGGTATATGTCTTGGATCACCCACTCAAAAATCAATCTGCCTAGCCTTTTCCCAACTATGTTGGGATCGGCTTCCAGTCTAACCAGATGCAGCTGAATGCCTGTATTTTACATGGAGCGACTGCCTATCTGACCTCCACAACCCAAGTTACTAATACGATACAGTTTGGTAAGACTTTTGGGCTTCTGACGACCTGTAACGACTGTCAAAGATCCACGAATGACAGCCGGGACCAACGGCTTAACGTGGTTTCCGAGGCACGGAGGAGTCTTGGTATTTAAAGATGGTCACCCATCCACGGACCAACCGCGGCAAGCGTAGCTTAACCTGATTTATCGAACCGTGCGGCTGTTATTACTTAGCCACGAGCACCTCCCAGCTTCCCTAAACAGAATAGAGAGAAAAATAATCGTCTCCCACCGATTTTGACAACATGCCTTGATCCACCTTAGTGTACAACCTTTTTTTTTTGTGTGGATGGGAAATCATCAAATGACTTCTCCCGCTCTGGGTGGAGCGGAAGGGCGTGTCAGACTTTTACTGACAAAAACCCACCCGTGTTCCTTCAGTTACCTATGCCAGGGCCACGGTATCTCTTTCAAACAACCCGTGACCCCGCGGCGGCTTAGTGTACACCCTACTTATAATCATATTAATAAAGTATTCACATAAACCTGTTTGAAGTGTTCAAGTTTCACTAGAACGCAGGTTTTCCTGTGTCGCGGTCTGGTAGGTTCAGTTCGGGCAGGAAATAAGTAGTGACTAAACTCGTACCGGTTTTGGTAAGCCAGATTTGGTTCTGTGAACGGCCCTTTGTTTAAAATTACTTTTCTGATAATAATTTTAAAGTATTATTATTATGCATCGGGTTAGACTGGAAGCCGACCCCGACATATTGGGAAAAGGCTAGGCAGATGATGATTTGTTTAGAAATAGTCTAGCACGTTTCTGATTCAGAACTCAATCAATCAATCTACCTAGCCTTTTCCCAACTATGTTGGGGTCGGCTTCCAGTCTAACCCGATGCATAATCATAATACTTCATTGTCAGATTAAGTGGCTAAGTAATAACAGCCGCACGGATCGATCCATCAGGTTAAGCTACGCTTGCCGGTGTTGGTCAGTGGATGGGTGACCATCTTTACATACCGATACTCCTCCGTGCCTCGGAAAGCACGTTAAGCCGTTGGTCCCGGCTGTCATTCGTGGACCTTTGACAGTCGTTATGGGTCGTCAGAAGCCCGAAAGTCTGACAACCAGTCTTACCAAGGGGTAGGTATCGTATTACCCAGTTACTTGGTTGTGGAGGTCAAATAGGCAGTCGCTCCCTGTAAAATACTGGTATTCAGCTGCATCCGGTTAGACTGGAAGCCGACCCCAACATAGTTGGGAAAAGGCTAGGCAGATTGATTGGTTATAATTGTAATTGATGATGACGCTGTTGGATCCGACATAGAAATGTTTACTTCCCAGGCCCAGTAATCTACCCCATGTTAAGGTGATCATATAATATTATGAAAACAAATCCAAACAAACCATATATAACCATACTATAATATTATCGATCAACATATCCAACATACAACACAATGATGAGAATCAGGTGACCTCTTTGTATCGTGAGAATCCGAATTAAAACATTATTTGTTTTAACATAGACAAATGGCTGTTAACAATGTGACTAAATGGCTTTTTCAGGTAACGAATGCTAAACTCAATCATGATGCCATACCGCCAATCTCTTGGGTACCTACATCGCCAGTCGACAGAGATGCGGAAGAATTTTTCGACGCAATATTTTAGTTTGAGATATTTGTTTATATTTGTTTAAGATATTTTATTGTATGTTAATGTTAATAATTACTTAATAAAACATCGACTGGTATCATGATTACAAAAACTATACTTTAGTATTTTGTAAACAAGCTTTTTTAGGGTTCCATACCTCAAAAGGAAAAAACGGGACCCTTATAGGATGACTTCGTTGTCCATCTGTCTATTTGTCAGTCTGTCAAGACCTTTTCCTTGGAAACGCGTGGAGGTATCAAGTTGAAATTAATATTAAATACGTAGGTCTATGGCTCCTTGAAGTCCTAAAAAAATCAAGCTTCTAAGTCAACACAATAAAAAGATACGACCGTATGATGAATGACCGTATTTTTTCGTGATCGTGGAGGTATCAAGTTGAAATTAATATGAAATACTATTCTATGGTCCCTTGGATCTCTAAAATAATTAGGCTTCTAAGTTCAACGCAATAAGAAAATAGGCCATTTATCGGACATATTTTGATACTTGCAGGTAAATCAAAACCTAGGGTACTTCCCGTTGACCTAGAATAATGAAATTTGGCAAGAAGCAGGATTTTACAGCACAAGTAAAGGAAAAAGTCCGAAAATAGCTAATTTGTAATTTTATCACATAGGTACTAAATTATTATTTTTTTTGGGATTAGAGTGTTAAGTTTGTTTTGGGATAAATTCTTTTTAACGCACTAGGCCAGTTTTTTTTAGCTCATGGGTACCGTAGTAAAAGTAATATCTTGATGCAAGATGGCATCAGTTCAGCCATAGCGGGGCTGGGTACTCATGCTGCACCGGACGCAATTTAAGTATAGTCTCCTGTAAACGGATCAATAAACCACTCTAATCAGATTGCAATCGTTATTTAATATTATCACTAGCAGCACCCCGCAGTTTCACCTGCGTAAATCTCGAATCGGTAAGAATATCGGGACAAAAAGTCCAGGTTATAAACTATCCGTGTGACAAACATCAAAATCCGTTGAGTAGTTTTTGCGTGAAAGAGTAACAAACATCCATCCATCCGTCCATCCAAACTTTCGTATTTATAATTAGTTGGATGAGTCAGCTCGATAACGATCATTACCTACTAATCCTGAGCCTCCCAATGACCCTTGTGATAGCCGGCCGTAGAGAGCAGGGGGCCTACTCTACTCCCTAAGCACGAAGCCCGTAGTTTCAGCCTTCGTCACGGGCGTTTCCTACTCCGTATCACCTACGGATGGATGATTGGTTCGGGGCCTGAACGAAGTATGAATGACAGCAAAATTTGCCAGTTGTCCCTACTCCCGATGTGGTTTTGCCGTCCGAAAAAAATAACTTTTACACTTGTTTTGATGGATCGTAATGTCAGACGGACGGATGAACGGACGGACGGAAAGGCGGACGGACTTAGGGAGTAGGCCCCCCGGCTCAGTAGACGAATTTGTACCAGTTGGATACTGTGAGCAAACAAGAGGAAGCTGATGCTACCGAATGTCCAATCCCATAAAATTACATAACACTAATCTTTTAGCTACCACTTACATGGACCATCAGTGGGAAAGGATGGCCCATTCTTGAGAACCCATCATTATTATACATGGTGGTCAAAAAGTCGTAGAAAAAATCTTTCTTCAGCATGGCCATAATTCAATTGCCATAAAAATTAATTGCTTTTGAAATTTGGTACCCAGAGCCGCAATAGAACTTTTGTACTGCTGATACATTATCTAGTAAAAATTAATTGCTCTTATTTGGTACCCAGAGCCGCAATAGAACTTTTGTAGTGCTGATACATTATCTAGTAATAATACAACACCGTTTGTTACATATTGTTTATATCACATTTGGTACCCAGAGCCGCAATAGAACTTTTGTACTGCTGATACATTATCTAGTAAAAATTAATTGCTCTTATTTGGTACCCAGAGCCGCAATAGAACTTTTGTAGTGCTGATACATTATCTAGTAATAATACAACACCGTTTGTTACATATTGTTTATATCACATTTGGTACCCAGAGCCGCAATAGAACTTTTGTACTGCTGATACATTATCTAGTAAAAATTAATTGCTCTTATTTGGTACCCAGAGCCGCAATAGAACTTTTGTAGTGCTGATACATTATCTAGTAATAATACAACACCGTTTGTTACATATTGTTTATATCACATTTGGTACCCAGAGCCGCAATAGAACTTTTGTAGTGCTGATACATTATCTAGTAATAATACAACACCGTTTGTTACATATTGTTTATATCACATTTGGTACCCAGAGCCGCAATAGAACTTTTGTACTGCTGATACATTATCTAGTAAAAATTAATTGCTCTTATTTGGTACCCAGAGCCGCAATAGAACTTTTGTAGTGCTGATACATTATCTAGTAATAATACAACACCGTTTGTTACATATTGTTTATATCACATTTGGTACCCAGAGCCGCAATAGAACTTTTGTACTGCTGATACATTATCTAGTAAAAATTAATTGCTCTTATTTGGTACCCAGAGCCGCAATAGAACTTTTGTAGTGCTGATACATTATCTAGTAATAATACAACACCGTTTGTTACATATTGTTTATATCACATTTTTTTCTAATTGCGGCTCTAGGTACCAAACAAGAGCAATTAATTTTTAGGGCAATTGAAATGGCCATGCTGTAGAAAGATTGGAAATGACCTCCTTTATCTCCCTATTTCGTTTGATCCTCAACTTTCTGTATAATCAAAATCAAATCAAATCAAATTGTTTATTCAAAAGAACACAGTATTGTAGTACATGGTAATTTAGGGTTGACAAATGAGTGTACCTACTAAATCTACAACTAAGATGGTGGTGAGGTGCTGCATTCCCAGCTAGGTTACAGAATAACCTGTATAAGGGAGTGCAGTGCCAGTCCCCATCGGGTAATATAATTATTTTAATTTTATTTCCCAATTTTATTACCGAATGAATATGTTATGATTTTAATTTTAATTTTTTATTTTATTTTTTTGTAATTTCTCTATGACTGTTAATTTATTTTATTTTTTTTAATCCTATTTTTCCAATTTTGTGGGTGTGTTTTGAATTTTATTTAAATATTTTAAATGCTACGACAACTTCGATAGCTTAGTTTTATATTATTTTATGCATGCTGTGGTCTCCTGTAAGTGAAGGAGTACACCTACGTGATACTTTTGTCGTTATTAGTTTTTTCTTGTGTTTGTGTACATCCTTTGTTGGAGATCCTAATTAAATAAATAAATAAATAAATAATTATTGTACACAGTATGTGGCCTTCTACTACAAATTTTATTATCATTGGTGGCCTAGTGAACAAAAGGAAAAATTATATAATATAAAGATAAAAACTTTGCTAAAATGTAAGTGAGTGTGATTATATGTAATATTCTTTCTTCATCGGACTATAGGAACAGTATCAACCTGTTCGGTAACCGCAGCTGCTGTCTTCAATTCTCAGGACATTACAACGTATGTAAGATTTTGTTATGCATGACAATGAGTGGATTTCCTCACGTTTTCATCGGCTCACGATGCCATGGCTATGATGAATACGTACTTATATAAAGCTCGACATACACTGTGCGATCGATGGTCACGACATTTATGTCTATTGCAGACTTGTCGGACAAATTGCTACTGTGTTACGTCGGGAGTAGGTACTTCCCTAGTCAGATGTTAGGTTTATTTTTATCCGCCAGTATTTCTTCTCAGTGAATGGCTTTTGGGAATAACTGTGTTTAGTTCTGTTCTTCTTTTTCTTGGTGCACTTTTGATTGTGTAGTCATTGTCGCTACAACTTTTTTAATTTATTTTTATTACTGTTCATCTAAGTGTTATTTTAGTTCTATTTAATGATTAGAATCAACATTAAGTATAAGCTGAGACTGTTTAGAGGCTGGTAGTCTGAACTGTATTATCACTATACTCCATTTGCAATTAGATTAGACATTTAAACAAACCTTTTTACAGTCCGTTCAACCGATTTTGACTTCTATTGCGTTGGTGGCATGGCAAATGGCAGCTGCAGTAAACAGTTGGTATTGTAACCACTTTTTTTGCCTTTAATGCCATCCTTAAGCCTACGGAATAGAAGTCAAAATCAGTTGAACAGACTGTAAAAAATTTGTTAAATGTCTAATTTTATTGCAAATGGAGTATTAGATTGTAAATTCAAGTCTTTGCGTATGTGCTACTCTTGACTTTTAACGACACCTTTGGCACCACAGTACAATGTTAAGTAACATTAATGGATAGTTTTTTTATGGGTGAGAAATCATCAATGCTCAGAGAAATCCACCCAGAGCGGGTCACGGTGTCTCTTTCGAACAACCCGCCACCCTAGCAGGATTAATAAATGGATAGCCTGTCATATATTAACTTGAAATTAAAACATTCGACTCAAAAGGAGTACAATCAAAGAGCCAAATAGGCGGCAACTAATTGCGTAATTCAGAGATTTAATCACAGAACAATCTATCAATAAACCTACTTACAACAGAATGGCTTACAAACATTGAATTACCTATATTTTATATCAATGCTTACAAAACTGTCAACTAAAATACCAATACCAAGTAATTCATTTTCTAAACTTGGTGGCAGCTGTCGGTACCAATCAGCTATTGTCGCCTATTTTTCATTTTTCACTTCGTCTATGTCTAATTTCTTTTTCTAAACAGTATCTTATTTTAAACAGTATCTTCCCACTTTCCATTCTATTTGTAATAATATGATGTTTTTGTACCAGGTAGCCATTTCGTTGTGCAACTAAAGTTTACGCTTAATTTTGGCACGTCACGAGCCAATTGTTCGTTTCATAATAGGCAAAGGAAGAAAAAGAAAGTGTTCGAACAATGCCCTGGTATTTGAAACAATTAGCCTTATTTTAGGCTTGACCATGTTGGAATATGTAACACATAGTTACCTATTTTCACTGGCTTATACCTACGTTGAAAGAGTGACAGCTGTTTTATCCTCATCGCCATATTTTTGTTTGCTGGAATGCCCGGGCCACATCAACGTCAACGTCAATGCCCATCATTGCCATAAACATCGCGGTAGTTAAATTCGGTCAAATTATTGCGATAAGTTATGGCTACACCTACGGACTACGTCCTTCATCGCGATAATCAACGGCATATCCCGTTGGTGTGGCCCCGACATTAGAATGACTCTTTGATTGTATTAGGTATATAGCTACATTTTGGAGTTATCACCATCACCCCAAAGACGCTGCGCTACCAATGCTTTGAGATGTTTTGAAAGGTGGTTTAATTTATTTATTGAAGGATTACCAACGAGATTCATTACAATATTATTTTTTACAGTAATAAAACTTGTATAATAAATAAGTATAGACAAAAATACACCTTTTGTATTTTTAAGGCGACGCTATCTGACTTTTGATGATTTTAAACTGAAGATCACGTCTAAACGAGTAGTGTTAATGATTTGGAAAAAATATATGTTAAATTAGAGCATTTTTTTAATAACTTAATATGTGAATATTTTAGATTATGTTTATATTAAATAGTGTAATTACTTTGTAAAGTTATGTCTAACGCAGATAAAAAAGTAAGAATCACGCAAAAACTGTCAGGCGTATTTTTATGAAACTTTCACCATTTTAAAGGTAATTTAATTATTTATCTTTTTGTATACGTGTTTTATAAAAATGCCTTTTGTTTTATGTATAATAAATTAATAATGCGTCTAATTTGGGACAGCGCTCCTTGATGGGCGAGTCCTATTACTGGCTGGACGTACGACGCGTTGCGTGAGCTCAGCACAGAACGCGCAAGCTAACCACTCAAGGTCATTGGCTTATAGTTCCGCCTTAAGTAATAGGGATACAGGGTGGTCTAAAAGGGACGTCCAAAGGAAAAATCTGAATTCCTCATCGTTTTCTACCGCTGAAGCTTCAAAAAAAATTTTTTTTTTTGTTTTTTTTTTTTTTTTTTGTAACATGATCGATCGTCTTGAATGTTACTTTCATGTTAAAAAAAATCAGAAAAATACACACTACCTAAAAAGATATGATTTTTTGAAGCTCTACGTGCAGAAAACTCTATATTACAAAAACAAAAATAAACCTGCCACCATTTCATCCATCCAGTGTTAATTCGGTGCTTAACCGTTAGAACTACTTCACCATCGCTTTGCACGAGTGAACTGAGATACCGAAAGTCGGTAAATTGCGGAACATTAGGTACAAGGGGTATTTTCGAATACCCCTGTATATGAGGAATTCAGATTTTTCTTTTGTACGTCACTATTTGAACCAACCTGCATAGGTACCTACTCCAAACTAAAACAGTAGATAATTGAGTAATTATTTATACGTAAGTAACTAATAATGTTTGATCAATGAAAATTATTTATTACTTTCAGCTAATGCAAAAATATTTTATTCTTTTTTTATCTTGTTGTGCAGTTAATTTATCTTGTTGTGCAGAATCAACATTACTAATCTAGCGTTCACTAATTTGTAATTTAGATTAACTGTTTCGAATCACAAACGTGATGTTTATGTATGTGTAAGAATTAAGAAAAAAAAACACTTATATAGATGTATAATGTCTTCCTGACATTACGCTATTTTTAGGGTTCCTTGCATCAAATATCAATCTGCCTAGCCTTTTCTCAACTGTTGGGATCGGCTTCCAGTCTAACCGGATGCAGCTGAATACCAGTGTTTTACATGGATCGACTGCCTATCTGACTCGCACAACCCAATTACTGGGTAACACGATTCCCCTTGGTGTTGTCATACTTTTGGGCTTCTGACTAACCAGCACGACTGTCAAAGATCTATTACGAATGACAGTCGGGACCTTCGAGGCACGGAGGGATCTCGGTATGTAAATGCGTGCCACGAAAGATGAGGCTCGACTTGACACACCACGTAGTTTGACTTGCGCAGTAGATTATAACAGTCGTATTTATAGTAAAGTAAAAGTAATTACTTCAGTCAAAGTATAAATTGCTCAAGTAATGATTTTCATTCTATAGTTTAGTAATTGCTTGAAGTTAGAACTGTCAAAGCTTAGAATTCTTAGCCAAGTAATAGTCACCATTTTCTTTACTTAAGAATTCTACCCTCAAGTAATGATTTCATTAAGAAATTACTATTAGCAAGTAATTACTCAAGTAATTACTTGATTATAAATACGAGCCTAAGTCTCTGATCCTGATTATTCTGATTTATAAGGTCTCTTCAGTGGTATGAAGTCTGAGACGGGAAGGAACCGGGCGTCATCGGGGCGGCGGAAAGGGCGCGGGAGGTGCGATTCTGCGCTCGTCAAGTCTCATCTTTCGTGGCACGCATTATAATTGTAATGGACGCTACACTATCCACCATCCACGGACCGACCTCGGCAAGCATTACTTCACCTTGAAGATCGACCCGTGTGTCAATAGGAATGGAACTGAAGTCAGGAATAGGCGAACATTATTTTATTGATTCATACTTTAGATACAGTGTCGGCCTTGTTGATCTAGTGGTCGTGTTCGTTTCAATCGTCAGGTCGGACAAAGCGGTGGTGGACTTTTTAATTATTTCATCTACTTATTAATAAGTAAGTCTATTAAAAGTCTAAATTGTGGGAGCTTAATTATCTGATAAAGAGGTATTAAATATATTAAACGAATATCCTAACACTAATATAGAAGTAAAAGTAATCACAGCGCAAAGGTGCCCATAACACTTGCAGCATTGCCAAGTTGGATGGCAAGGCAATAGCTAACCTTTGCACCAAGAACGAGCCGGAGCGGGAGTCACCCGTTTTCTCACGGAGTTTGTGGTGTGCCCTATCTCACCTCACCAATGAGCTTCTTGGCCTACAACCTATTTAAGTAAAAGTTTAAATTTAAACAACAAAACAAAAGGCCTAAAATTGTAAGGTATAGAAACCGACTCAAATTCTATATTAAACATTAATCAGTTGATTCTTTCTAAATATTATTAACAAAAACATTGAACCGCGCTACCGAGGATTGTTAACTCAGAAACGTTTGTCAATTTATCACAATAACTATTGTTAAATGTGAAAACTAATAGAATTACTTAATTATAGCGTAATTATAAACGGTTACTATATTAATTAGGTACTAATGAGTATGAGCGGTGCATTCTTTTGTTTTTGTGTTGGTGGTGATAAAGGTGACGTTTCGCCATTTCCCATGGCTAATGGGGACATTTTGTTGTAACTGTTACAAATAACATCGGAGACGGAGAGAAATTAAAATTCTATAAGTAAAGTTGTGAATGGCGACAGACGGTTGACAAAAGAGGATGGATGTCCTCCTGTTTACAAATAAAAACAACTTTTAAAACTACGCGGGCACACCAACGTTAACGTCAATGCCCATAATCGCCATAAACATCGCGGTAGTTAAATTCGGTCAAATTATCGCGATAAGTTGTGGCTACACCTACAGCCTATCCTTCATCGAGATAATCAACGGCATACCCCGTTGGTGTGGCCCGACATAAGAGTTATTGGATTTTACCATTTTCTAAGTGCCTAAACAGGGGGCCTACTCCCTAAGTCCGTCCGTCCATCCGTCCGTCCGTCCGTTCGTCCGGCCGTCGGACATAATACATCAAAAAAAGTGTAAAAGTTAAATTTTTCGGACTAGCAAAAACACATCGGGAGTAGGGACAACTGTCGTATCGTTTTGTCATTCATACTTCGTTCGGGCCCCGAACCAATCATCTGTCCGTAGGTGATACGGAGTAGGAAACGCCCGTAACGAAGGCCGAAACTACGGTACATCGTGTTTAGGGAGTAGACCCCCTGTTGTATCATGCGTTTATTCGTTTCTATTATAATTATACGACGTTAATCCGGTTAAAAATAAACAAATATCTAAATACACACTTTAGAATAGACTTCCTCCAATCAAAGCGATTTTCTATCAATATTCGTCCACGCGTCTGCGCGAGAATCTTGTCGACCTTCACGAGAACAGCTATGCAATGAGTGTCGGATATGAACGTTGAGGCATTTAGTCTGTATGTATTGCACAAATATGTAAATAGAAAGGAGTATTTAGTTTATTTAGACCACTGTTTTACCGAGATCCTTATGTCATATGCTGATGCTGATGCGCCCGGAATTAATATTTAATAATGAATCACTTTTTTAACAGACAACAAGAATAAAGTTTAAAAAACTGTAACCCGACTACGGAAAAATAAAATTGATCTAAAAAGTTCAAAATATTTATTTACTTAAACAATAACGACATATGTATATACATATTTGTAATTTACTCGTCAAGACCTTTCTTTTGATACCAAACATATCATGATTATCTCAATTTAATTTTTTTCGAGGTCACAAATTTACGTGTAAAGTCCACTATATTAAATTTAGGGAGAATTTATACAGCCTATGTCACCCGGACCATTATTTCGAATCTACTGATACCTCATTCATCAAAATCGGTTCAGTAATTTAGGCGCTACGGTGGAACACACATAAATACATAATTATATAAGTACATACTTACAATACTTAAATAGACTGCTAAAATCATAACCATTCCTTTTGGCTTTGCCATACTCGGGTAAAAGGAGGAGTTTTTCAATTCGACACGTATATTATATATTTTTTTATTATACGCTTAACTTTTTACAAAATTTTATTGTCCGATTTGAAAGATTCTTGTTTATTCGGCAGTGTATTTGTCATCATTATGAACAACTTTTACTATGAGACCAAACTTGAAATCGCGAAAAAAAAATTCATCTATCCCCTACTATCTGTTCGCATAAACGCTCTTACAGACAGAGGCGATATCGCGAGCGATATTGCGATATTATCGCGTCGCAACACCGCTAGGTACGCGACACGTCGCGACGCGATATCGCCTCTGTGATTTTTCTTCGCGATCCCGTAGTAAAAGTAGTTCATAATGATGAGTAAAATTAACCCGTTATCGGATCTAATAGGGTTTTTGTTAAGGCGATCCCCCGACCAAAACCTTGCGATAGGGCGTTATTCACAGGCTATTAACTCATTAATTAAGAGTAATAAATTACATCTAAAAGCACATTATTAATGTTCGATATTCTATCATCACATTGCACGTTTACTTTCGTTTTTATGTGAAATAAATACATTTAAAATCTCCTTGTAACAAAGTGTCTAAAATTATTGATTCCATGCATCTTTTGCTAAAGGTGACGTTCTAATCATTTGAGGATTACACTTGAGGATTATCCATTGATAGATCATTTAAAAATCTAAATTATCCACGTTTTATTTTTTTTTAAAGTTCGCTATTCTTTTTTATTTAAATAATTCCAGAAAAAATAAGAATTTTTTGATGAAGGGGCGTGCGCAGGGAGCGGGACAGAGCGAGGCTGAGCGGCGGGACAGAGAAGGACCGAACGCTCAAGGTCGTTTGGTCGGGGTATGGCCTTAAGTACATATTGTATTAGAGAAACATGGAAGAAGAAGACATGTTGCGCCAACCCCAAATAAATTGGGATAAGGGATCGCTTTAATTTGCCACACACACACACACACACACACACAAAGCATCAGTCTGCGTTTATTAACAATATTTTACCCCTACGTAAAGTGTTGGCATTGGAGGAGCTCGTGGCTAAGTAATAACAGCCGCACGGGTCGATCCGTCAGGTTAAGCTACGCTTGCCGGGGTTGTTCAGTGGATGGGTGACCATGTTTACATACCGAGATTCCTCCGTGCCTCGGAAAGCACGTTAAGCCGTTGGTCCCGGCTGTCATTCGTGGATCTTTGACAGTCGTTACGGGTCGTCAGAAGCCCGAAAGTCTGACAACCAGTCTTACCAAGGGGTATCGTATTACCCAGTAACTGGGTTGTGGAGGTCAGATAGGCAGTCGCTCCATGTAAAATACTGGTATTCAGCTGCATCCAGTTAGACTGGAAGCCGACCCCAACATAGTTGGGAAACGGCTAGGCAGATTGTAAAGTGTTGGCATTATTACCGATAAAATTCTAATAGGTGCAAACCTCTACAACCTCTCTCTCTCTCCCCCTAGGTCTTCACAAGACTAATAAATCTTTAGAGAAAGGCATGCAGTGTGTAACTACTAGTACCTATGCCACTTTTAATTTTCTTTACATTGATTTCATTCGATCTGAGAATCTATGGGAATTCAATTGTTTCGAAACATGTCACATAGTATTGCAAACTAAGTAGGTATAGTCAGGGAAATTAATTGTTTCTCAAATTGACACACTATACTTACGTCAATTTTCCGTTTTATAGCAATTTTATACAACTGTCAAAGAGTGATAGACACAGATCTGGGAAAAGACATGAATCTTTTGTTTGAATTGTAACTTGCAGAAATATTGTTTTGTCTTACAATATGTCATTATTTTATATTATTACCCGACTGCGGCGAAGCCAAAAAAGGAGGGTTATGTGTTTGACCTGTAATGTATGTAAATGATGAATCATAATGATAAATTATAAATGATTTATTTCTATAAGGAGGTTTGTACAAACACTTTTACACGTCAATCATATTTTTTTTAAAACTAGATGAGGTCGGCGTTTCCTATCTGACTACTCTGAGAAGAAAGGCCGAAACAAACTCAGAGGTCACTCACAGTCTCTTTTAAAGTCCAGACATAATCTTGGTCAGATCATGTGAAGACCATGTAGATTGCTGTCTGAAATGGTCTTTTGAGGAAAGAACCACACAGATTGAGTGGACCTGTCCAGTCAGTGCACGCATTTGTCAGTAATCGTGCAGCTCAACGGAGCTCAACGATTTGACGAACAATACCAAAGAAAAGACATTTGGGTAGGCCGCATAAATTACTCAAACTGCCAGACTATGACTAAAACTGAGAAAAGGATAAAATAAAATAAATAAAAACAATGATCCACGTAGTCTTCACATTCACAATAATATACAGGGTGTAAGGGACAGCCCTCAGCAAACTGATAGGGTGAATTCAGTATGTCATACTAAGATGACCGGTACATGAAATTTTTTCAGGAACGTTAAGGGAATCCAATAAACCTGATTTGTTTGTGTTTTTGTGCACAAATTGGAGCGTCTATTAATGGTTGGGAGGGGTAGGTAATAGGTATGTGGTGAGTTCGTTGAACTCTGTAGCTGATTTCACGCGTCGTTGGTTAGAGTATTTCAACATCCATTGCTGGTTTTTTTTTTGCTGTTTTTTTTGCAGTTATTTTTACATAAATGGAGTGCTGCGAACACACAATGCAATTTTACATTGAAATAATGAAAATGTAACTGAAAAAAAATTGAAAAAATGAAAATTTTCCTGAGTAAATTTCCGGTGGAATATAATTCAAAATGAGGAGCTGAATGCACCCTGTGAGTTTGCGGAGTGCTGTCCCTTACACCCTGTATGTATGTAGGTATTTCCTTCCCTATGTTCCCTCGTAACTACAAACCGGCTGAACCGATTTTGATGAATGATGTATCGTTAAATTTGTACTTAGTGCGCCAGTGTCATTGGATACATTAAGTTTCCATATTTTTTAAAGTTCACTTATTAAGCAGTCGGGTGTTGAATTATTAAATTAAGCGACTTTGTTTTATAATATTTAGAAATGACCAGCACCCTAATTGCGTAATATAATATTTAGAAATGACCAGCACCCTAATTGCGTAATATAATATTTAGAAATGACCAGCACCCTAATTGCGTAATATAATATTTAGAAATGACCAGCACCCTAATTGCGTAATATAATATTTAGAAATGACCAGCACCCTAATTGCGTAATATAATATTTAGAAATGACCAGCACCCTAATTGCGTAATATAATATTTAGAAATGACCAGCACCCTAATTGCGTAATATAATATTTAGAAATGACCAGCACCCTAATTGCGTAATATAATATTTAGAAATGACCAGCACCCTAATTGCGTAATATAATATTTAGAAATGACCAGCACCCTAATTGCGTAATATAATATTTAGAAATGACCAGCACCCTAATTGCGTAATATAATATTTAGAAATGACCAGCACCCTAATTGCGTAACAAACTACCAATCGGAATCTGAATCAGTTTGAAGCAAATTGCTAATCCACTGCTTCATATGTTCGAAAAATTTGTTTGCTTAAACACCAACAACAACAACAACTTAAACAACTAGGTAAACTTATACTAGAAATATTAGGTCAACTGATTGTTAAGGCTTTGAAGAAAGATGACATTTATACTAAATTGATATCTATGTTTAACAATGGCTAACAATACAATAAGAATGTCTACTCTACGTATTGTACAGTGGAATGCACGAAGTTTACGACCTAAACGTAATGAGTTTGAGTTGCTAATGGCACAAGAAAAAATACATATCGCTTTAATATCTGAAACGTGGTTGGAACCTGAATCTCATTTCAATGTAAGTGGGTATAATATTTTTAGAAAAGATAGGTCGGATGGGTATGGGGGGATAGCTATTATTATTTGTAAGTCGATAAATGTACAACAATGTTCTATTTCTACTAGAAATTCGGGCATGGAAGTTATGTCAATTAAGCTTTTAAACTGTAATGAAATTAAAAATATAGTATTGCTGTATTGCCCTTCTTCAGTTCGCACAAGCCTTGCTGACTGGGAACATATTTTCTCACTATATCGCAATAAGTGCATAATAGCTGGAGATTTTAACGGCCATCATGCAACCTGGTCCTCTAAAGCAGATGGAAGAGGAATTCAGATTTATGACGCTGCTCTAGATGCTGGATTTATTCCTCTTAACGATGGGAATGCCACTAGAGTGACTGTGGTAGATAATATTGTTCAGAGGACATCTCCCGATGTGACTTTTGTTTCGACCGATTTGTCTGTTTTACTAAGCTGGAGTGTGATGAGCGAAAATCTCGGAAGTGACCATCTGTTTGTTAAAATTTCATATAAATATAGTAATAATATGAACGCTGCTTATTTAAATAAAAAGCGAAATTTCAGGCTAGCAAAGTGGTCAGAGTATAGTAAATCCTTAGAAAATTATTTATTACAACCTTTAGATACACCTAATGTGCAATCCTTATATGATAATTTTATCAAACAGGTGAATAAAGCAGCTGATGAACATATACCTTGGATTAGGAACTGTGATAATCCAAAAAATAATTTTCGACCTAAACCTTACTGGAACACAACACTATCACATTTAGTAGCGCAACGTAGGTTGGCTTTAAAAAATTTCAGAAGTAATCCTACACCAAATAATTTAACCATAATGGAACGTAAAACAGAAGCTGCAAAAGATGCTATCTCTCAGGCGAGGACAAAAGATTGGCAAAGTTACTGTAGTAGCATTGATGAACAAACGTCAAGTTCTGATATGTGGAAACGCATGGGCTGGATCAAGGGAGTCAGTTCGTCCAGATCCCGTGTTTCGAATGATCAGAAGATTGAACTTCTTTCTAATCTTGCTCCAGACTATGTCTATCCAAGGGTCCAACATTTTCATTCAAATAATATATTACTCGAGGCCAATTTTACCTTACAAGAAATGTGTAACTGTTTTAAGCGAAAGGATACAGCACCCGGTAACGACGGAATTACATATTCCCTCATATACCATTTACCTCCGACAGGCAAGTTATACTTATTACATCTATACAATCACATATTTAATACCGGTAATATTCCGATTCAATGGCGTGACATATTAGTGACACCAATACCAAAACCTTCACCTAACGGTGGTACCAAACTCCGGCCAATTTCCTTAATCTCTTGCATATGCAAAATCTTTCACGCAATGTTGACAAAAAGGCTAGAGTGGTATATAGAGAAAAATAAACTGTTGTCCCCGTTCACTTCTGGATTCAGAAGAGGACAGTCGTGTCAGGACTGCCTAGTCAAATTAGTAAGCCAAATTTACCTAGGATTTTCGCGTAATATTTCGACTATAGTGTGTTTTTTGGATATCACTAATGCCTATAATAATGTTATAATAGATGTATTGATAAATACCTTAGACGAAATAGGTGTTGGGAAAAAATTCTGCCAGTATCTGTGGAACTTTCTAAGTGAACGGCACCTTATTATGACAGATGAAACCGATCAAAATAAGTACTTTGTAAGATATACAAATCGTGGTTTAGCACAAGGCGACCCGATTTCACCGGTCCTTTTTAATATAATTACAATTAAATGTTTTGAGAAGATTACACATGTAACGATGTGTCAATATGCAGACGACTTTGTATTATATGCCCCTTTCAGAAACCTAAGAGAAAGTCAAATAGAATTTCAAACAGCGTTAAATGCATTTTGTATCATTCTGGATGAAATGGGGTTACAATTATCAGCTGATAAATCGAAGGTTTGTATTTTTAGTAGAGGTTTTAGAAGATTACAAATTGAACTTAAATTAGATAAAGACAAGTTAGAAATAGTAGACAATTACAAATACTTGGGTGTGTGGTTGGACAGATCGTTACGCTGGAGTAAACACATTAACATGACTGTTGAAAAGGTTCAAAGGAGTCTAAATTTGCTTAAGGTTTTGGCAGGTACTTCCTGGGGTTTACATCCTAGACACCTAAGACGTATATATATTGCACTAATCAGAAGTCGCATAGACTATAGCTGTTATTTATATGATGCGAGTGCAAAATGCCATCTAGATAAATTAAATAAAATTCAAAATCAGGCTATGAGGATAATAGGAGGTTTCATCAAAACTTCACCGATCCACGTTATGGAAAGTGAGCTGGGTGTAGTTCCGCTGTACTTACGTAGAAAATATTTAGCTTATAAATTCTGTTTAAAGTCAAAGGCTATAGAAAATAATATAACTTGTCAGTTATTAGATAACCTCTACGCTCTTCGACAAAATTGTTATTGGAAAAATAAAAACATGCCTTTATTAGTATCAGTTATGAAAGAGGTTAAAGAGTTGCAGGTAGCTTCCTCCTGTCCATTATTAATGTATACTTTACGTACATGGATAACTAATATTAATGTAAATGAAATAATTATAGTAAATTTAGAATCAATTAAAAAATCTAAATGTTCATACGATAGTAGTATATTAAAATATGAAGTTATTAGTGAATTATATACAAAGTATAGTGGTTGGTTTTACATATTTACAGATGGGTCGAAGAGTGTAGAAGGTCATGGGTCTGCGTATTATATACCTAATATAAGCACTCAGAATAATTGTTTTAAAATAAGTGAACCTGCATCTATTATGACGTTGGAGCTCATTGCAATCTCAGAGGCTTTGACTTATATAATTAATTATTGTGAAAATAAATATGTTGTCATTTGTACAGACAGCAAAAGTTCATTACAACATTTAGCTCGATGCGCCTCTGGGCACAGAGGTGCATCGATAGCTTATGTAATTTTATCTAAAATTGATGAAATTACTCTAAAAGGCATCCAACTGAGATTGCAGTGGGTTCCATCGCATATTGGGTTGCGGGGCAACGAAGAGGCTGACACGTTGGCGAAATTAGCGGCTAGGAATGGGAATGAAATAAATATTATATTAGATTATTCAGAATTATTACCAAAATTTAAAAATTTATGTTATGATTATTGGAAAGAATATTTTAACAAACGGTCATTAGAGAAGGGAGTATGGTATAAAACCATACAGTGTGAACCTCTTCGCGTGCCCTGGATCATGATTAGTGATGTTAGTAGAAAACTGATTGTTACTGCTCTTAGACTTAGATCTGGACACATTCCATGCAAAAAATTTGCCTTCATGATGAAGAAAATCGCTTCACCTAATTGTGAGGAATGTGGAGTTGTCGAGGACCTACAACATTTATTGATGGAATGTGTCCAATATGAGTCAGGTAGAAATAATTTATTAAGGTCCCTAAATTTGAACAGAACTGATGTAGGCATGTTCCACTCAATTCTATCCCAACCAAATGGCGATGATGCGAAGGCTTTATTCAAATTCATGGCCCAAGTCTTGTGAACGTACAATTGTTTAGGGTACGATGGGACTGACATACGCTATGCGTAAAAGCCCCTATAAATAAATAAAGAAAAAAAAAAAAAAAAAAAAAAAAAACGTAAATAACGCAATAAATGTTGTTGATCTGTCAAAATTCAACCTATTGATAGTGTGTTGTTTACGCAAATGTCCCGCAGATCTATATCTATGAACGTAAACGAGGCAAAAGCAGTATGTAGGATCGTAGCCGATGGCGTTCTGTAGTTTCTGCCTACCCCCGTGGGGAGAGGCCGTGAGTTTATATATGTACGCACGGCTACAGATCAAGCTATACATTTCCAGTATAAACTGATCTCGCATTGTATAGGATTTCCTTACAATGAGAGGTCAGTGTAAACTGGAAATGTATAGCTTGATGTGTAGCCGTTTGTACGTAATGTGTTAATTAAGTGCTTTAAAATGTCAACAAGATTGCAACCTTGCAAAATGTTGCTGATACAGTAAAATAACATACAATATGCATATTCATTAAAGTTCAATATGCATTAATGTAATATGCATGAAATTATTAAGACATAGTCACTTACATAAGAGGATCGCAAGCTTGCAATTAATGTGAAGGTTCTAGGATATGGACAGAAATATATCACAAGCGACTTCACCCGCAGATTTCTTGATACTTAAAATATTATTAAGTATTTTTTTTTTCTAATTTAAGAGGTCCCCTGACTGCATTGACAATTTTATTTATTTGTTTAGTCAGGGAATACAACTTGTTTTTTACTTTTTAGTTCATTTTTAGGGTTCCGTACCTCAAAAGGAAAAACGGAACCCTTATAGGATCACTTCGTTGTCCGTCTGTCTGGCTGTCAGTCTGTCAAGACCCTTTTTCTGAGGAACGCGTGGAGGTATCAAGTTAAAATTTATATCATATGCGTGTCTATGGTATCTTGGACCTCTAGAAAAATCAAACTTCTCTCTTCTCTTCTCTTCCTCTAGAAAAGTCAACGCAGTAAAAAAAATACGGCCATTTATAATATTCAGATACTCGCAAAATAATGGCATTCAGCTGCATCCGGTTAGACTGGAAGCCGACCCCAACATAGTTGGGAAAAGGCTAGGCAGATTGCAGATTGATTTTGATACTCGCAAGTAAATCAAAACCTAAATGGGTACTTCCCGTAGACCTAAGCTAGAATCATGTTTGGCAAGAAGCAAGGTCTCACAGCACAAATAAAGGAAAAAGTCTGAAAATCGTTAATTTGTAATTTTTTCACATAAAAAAATATTTTCGGATTTCTAGTTTTTCTACAACAATGTCAAGTTTGCTTTTGGGATACATTATTTTCAACTACGGAACCCTTCATTGTGCGTGGGCCGACACTTACTTAGCCGTTTTTTTGACAGAACAGTCATGTTTTTAATTTTTAAAATTATTTATATTTTTCTCTACCATAATAGTCCAAGATCCCAGGAGCCGTCAGACCTTACTTATTTTACGTACTAAAGTTACGTAAAAATATTACTCATTCTTCTTAAAATCTGACTGCTGATTTTTATGGATGTTTGGGACTGCTGATTTATTTGTTACCTGTGGAAGATTTGGATATATGTATTATGTCTCATGTTTATGAAGAACTCCTAGCTTGGGGCGATGAATTAACTGTTAATACTTTGTGATTCTAGTTTAATAAAAACCGGCCTAGTGCGTGTCGGACCACGCACAATGAAGGGTTCCGTAGTTGAAAAGAATTTATCCCAAAAACAAACATTGGATACCTACCAAAAAAATTTTTTTTATGTCATAATCATAACATTACAAATTCACAATTTTCGAACTTTTTCCTTTACTTGTGCTGGGAGACCTTGCTTCTTGCCAAATTTCATTATTCTAGGTCAACGGGAAGTACCCTATAGGTTTTGATTTACTTGCGACAGTTGCGAGTATCAAAATGTTTCGCTAAATGGCCGTATTTTTTTATTGCCTTGACTTAGAAGCTTGATTTTTTTAGAACTCTAAGGAGTCATAAACTTACCTATTTAATGTAAATTTCAACTTGATATCTCCACGCGTCCTTGAGAAAAAGGGTTTTGACAGACTGACAAACTTGAACATTTTTTTCATGTGATAGAATTACAAATTTACGATTTTCAGACTTTTTCCTTTATGTGTGTTGTACGAACTTGCTTCATGTCAAATTTCATGATTCTAGGACAACGGGAAGTACCCTATAGGTTTTGATTTACTTGCGAGTATCAAAATATGTCGCATAAATGGCCGTATGTTTTTATTGCATTGACATTAGGGCTTTCAGTCTCACTGCATTTCTGAGTCCCGGGAAAAAAAAATCGAGACTCGATGCGGTCTCGAAATTCCCGGGAAAAACGAGACTTTCGAGACTATTTCAGAAGTGGCTTACATACTTATAGGCTCGGCATTTAGGCAGTCAAAATAAGATATTTCAACCAAGTACTTTATTAAACATACAGTAACAAACTCAAATTATAAAATCAAAAATATTTTTTGAAAGTTTCTTTTGGTTTTAATAGTGAACACGTAAGAAACAAAGGTCGTTTCATGTGGTTTCAGACAGAGAGGACCTGATTTTATTACAAAAGTATCCTGCGTTAGAAAAAGCTTTCTCTGCTTCTAAGCTAGTGAGGGGTTAGATATTAAGGCTGATCCTTCCTAAAATACGGCGAAACTAAGTAAATTTGTAACCACCTTTTACAGTAACTATAGCATCTTTCTGATAGAAAAAATACACAGTAATCTACAATACATAAGAAGTGATTTCATGTATCCTGAAATCTCTTTTAGTTTGTAGAACTAAGGAAAAAAAAAGGCTAAATCCAGGTCTATTTCGGTCTATTTTTTCGAGTTGTTACCATATTACTCGTACAGTTTTCATTAAGTGTTCATAAATTTATACAGTTCTTTACAAACTAATAAGGAATGGTTTCTTGTCATTACTTTTTTAGTTTAATCAACAGATTTTTTGTAAATCGATAATCACTTCATATTTTGCAAGCGTTGTGTCATCGCGCTTCTCTTTCTTTTCTACGCAGTCCGACAGTGACCGCGCTTTTTGCGACGGACAAGACTTAAGTAATTGTACCATTGGTGTGGCCCATATTTTCAAAGAGAGCTTGTTCCTCGTGAAAGGCTGATTGCAAGTCATGGATAGACATGGAAGTTATATTCTGACCTTTGTCTTCTTGGGGGTTTAAAAATTATTAAGCTCACATTTCAGCTGTTCTCCTGTTGTTAGACTTGTGAGCTCCGCAATCGTCGCATCATTTGGTTCACTGTGCTATTTGCGGGATAATTTTCAGATGTTTTTTTAGTTGAGTGTGGATTTATTTAACCTTTCGTACAATTATTTTAAAGACATTGTAATTTCATCGTTGCTTAACGTTTGAAAGGCGCTTGCATGCAGCTTTTTTTTAAAAAACTGAGAAGGACTACGCAAGTATTGTAAGACACTTGCCTCAATCAGTCTATTTTCCTTAATACGGATAGGTACGCAGTGAATTGGCGAGACTTACGTTCAAAAAACTTTGTCGCATTTCTAATTTCTGTAAACAGAAATTTAGTGCATTTGTTAAAAGAGTAGCGTCTCGCCTACACAGTACATAGTGCTTCTAAGGCCACTTTGATGATACCAAGTGAATTTGAGATTGCTTACAATGTATTATACTCCTGATGCAGTAAACTCTACTCCGGATACCTACTAGGTATATGAATTAGAGCTTTTCGGGCGAATATCTTTATTTTAAGAAATCATTCAAGAATTTCAGCTAAACTGGACCACCTCGTTTTGTAATCAATTATTAATTCTAGTTCTGTGTGGAACTCTTCTGTTACTTATTTAATGCCAAGTGACTTAAGTCTCGAAAGTCTCGTTATTCCCGAGACTGAAACTATCAGTCTCGAGTCTCGAAAATACCAAAAAATCGTTGAGACTCTCGAAATTTTCGAGACCGAGATTCCCGGGATGAAAGCCCTAATTGACATAGAAGCTTGAGTTTTTTAGGACTTCAAGAGACCACAGACTTACGTATTTGATATTAATTTCATCTTGATACCTCCACGCCTTCCTGAGAAAAAGGGTCTTGACAGACTGATAGACAGACAGACAGACAGACAAACAAGTGATCCTATAAGGGTTCCGTTTTTTCCTTTTGAGGTACGGAACCCTAAAAATGAGCAAAATCTCTTTCAACACAATCTAATGTCATGCATATTTTTGCAAAATGAATTCTGTATTTGGATCACAATTGTATAAATTCTCTGCTGAATTGCATCAGTACGACACAAGATAAAAAACACAATGAAATAGATTGTCTAAAATCAGTGTGAAATTAACACTCACTGTTAGTATTACACTCGGAGGAGCTCGTGGCTAAGTAATAACAGCCGCACGGGTCGACCCAACAGGTTAAGCTACGCTTGCCGGGGTTGGTCCATGGATGGGTGACCATCTTTACATACCGGGTCTCCTCCGTGCCTCGGAAAGCACGTTAAGCCGTTGGTCCTGGCTGTCATTTGTGGATCTTTGTCAGTCGTTACGGGTCGTCAGAAGCCCGAGATTCTGACAACCAGTCTTACCAAGGGGTATCGTATTACCCAGTTACTGGGTTGTGGAGGTCAGATAGGCAGTCGCTCCATGTAAAATACTGGTATTCAGCTGCATCCAGTTAGACTGGAAGCCGACCCCAACATAGTTGGGAAAAGGCTAGGCAGATTGATTATTTTGTTAGTATTTCACTCCAAGTGAAATTACTATAAAGACGTTGACACCAACGTATTGCGGAAACCTATTAGGTAACTCAGTTTACGTAAAGGTATCTAAGTGATATTTCTCGGTAATTAGCTACTAGTAATATTAGGGTCATGCCATGGAGCGTTCCATGCCTGGCATAAGGGTAATAGACCGAGTCCCAAACGTCTAAATCCGAAGACGTATGAAGGTCTTCGATATCAAAAAAAACCTGTTATCAAACTTAACTTTATAAAACAATATCGAGAACGGGTCTTGTCGCGATGTTCTGTATGACCTGTTCTCGATATTGGTCTATAATGTGTACAAATTGCGAAACTTAAAAAAAATTAAACTTAACATTGTAATCCCACAAAAAATTTTTTTAGGTGATAAAATTACAAATTAATAATTTTTGGACTTTTTCTTTACTTGTGCAGTGAGACCTTGCTTCTTGCCAAATTTCATGGTTCTAGGTCAACAGGAAGTACCCTGTAGGTTTTGATTTACTTGCGAGTATCAAAATATGTCGCATAAATAGGCCGTATTTTTTTATTGCGTTGATTTAGAAGCTTGATTTTTTTAGAGTCCCTTGGAGCTCACGTATTTGATATTAATTTCAACTTGATACCTTCATGCGTTCCTTAGAAAAAGTTTCTTGACAGACAGACAGACGGACAACGAAGTGATCCTATAAGGGTTCAGTTTTTTTCCTTTTGAAGTACGGAACCCTAAAAAAATAGTCGTTTACAAACTAATTTGATTACCTACATAAAATGATGAAAAGGAAATATATATTAGGTAAGTACTTAACTATTTATTTCATTTGTCATATTTATTATCAGAATACCTTTGTATTAATTCAGACATTAAACAATTCTGACGTTGATTTCTATGTAAGGAAAGTGTGGTTATATTTCCTCCAAAACAGGGATTTTAGTCACAATTACTTATTCATTGACGTGGTTTCTGGTTTAACGATAGTAGCAGGAAGGACATACATTACACATACATACATACATACTCACGCCTTCATCCCGTGGGGGTAGGCAGAAACTATAGAACGCCTACGCCTAACCTGCTACGATCCTTACATACTCCAGGAAGGAATCTGCCCCCTATAGGTATAAACATTATTAAAATTGAATACATGAAATAATACAATTAGCTCGGGCTAAGTAATAACAGCCGCACGGGTCGATCCATCAGTTTAAGCTACGCTTGCCGGGGTTGGTCCGTGGATGGGTGACCATCTTTACATACCGAGACTCCTCTGTGCCTCGGAAAGTGAGTTAAACTGTTGTTGGTCCCGGCTGTCATTCGTGGATCTTTGATAGTCGTTACTGGTCGTCAGAAGCCCGAAAGTCTGACAACCAGTTTTACCTAGGGGTATCGTATTACCCCGTAACTGAGTCGTGGAGGCAGTCGCTCCATGTAAAATACTGGTATTCAGCTGCATCCAGTTAGCCTGGAAGCCGACCGCCACATAGTTGGGAAAAGGTGAGGCAGATTGACTTGAAGTATTCCATTCAAATGAAATCAATTTGTTTCCCCTAACACTGATATCACTAAGAATAATATAAAGGCCAAACTGATCGAAAAACAAAAAAAGAACGAAAATTGACGCGTTCCTCTGATTTCTGAGTCACTTTGATATTCGGCAGACATTTTGAATATTTTAGCATTAAGGCTCTTACAGACAGAGGCGATATCGCGGTCGCGACGCGATATTTCGATATTATATCCGTAGAAAAATATCGCGTCGCGACGCGATATCGCCTCTGTCTGTAAGAGCCTTTAGGTGAAGCGAATGAAAACTGGTTATGTTTGGAGGTTTGTATTTATTAAAAATGTTGGTAATTTTATGATTTTTACTAACCAAGCGGTACTCAAACCTTGGCCTATTGAGATTTTGCATCTTTATCGAAAATATTTGCAAGTTTGGCATTTATGTTCATCGTAAGTTGATAAGGGTGATAGTTACATTGCTTAGCACTATGCTGTTATTGCCTATAAAATACTATCTACAATTTCATTCACCCACTGTCTGACTATGCACAGCTTAAGACGAAGATATATGCCTACGGCCTTGAGTGCATAGCTTGCGTGTTCTAGGCTGAGCTCACGCAACGCGTCATACTTCGACCCAGTAATAAGACTCTACCAAAATAAATTGAAGGATTTTTCGTAACCATTTATTGCAGTATTGCAGCATGTATGGATTTAATTTTTGGTTATAATATGTTTATTTATAGTGGATGAAAGTTTGTATGGAAGTTCATAATTTTTGACGGTGAGAAACCCTATCGGGCACACAGCTTATAGGTACGGTCAGCCACAGAAGTCGGTTAACACTGCTACTTTTTGTCATCATCTAAATTAACACAAAATGAATCGATAAACTGCTTTTTTTTTCGTTTAACTGTTAAGAGTTAATGTTCTTAAAATTTTAAGTACTATTTCTGTTCCGATTTGAATTAAATATTTCGCATAATAATTAACATTTAACAACTGCAAGTGTTAAATCGACTTTTGTTGCTGACTGTACTATAAGAGGTAATAGTCATGTTGTCTAGCTATTTACTGCCAGCTAGCCTTGTAGTCTATCCGTTACGGTTTCGACAAACAATTCTCTACGGCACAAGAAATTCATTCATAATTGTCATGAATTTGTTAAGATTGGTTATTGGTAATTTGGGCATTGATTGGCGTTTGAAAATTAAGAATAAAATATTTGACAATCGCTGCACTAACTGGTCACCGCAACTAATACCTACTGATGTTGAACGTACGTTTTATTTCTTGTTTTTGTGAACAGAGGATTGAGAATACACGTTTATTGCTAGAATGTGGTCTAAAGAGGAAATGGTAGGTAATCATTGATGATGTACCTAATATCTGGTTTTTATTACTAATGACACTTTCGAATACAGCTATGTTATTATAGTGGAATGAGCATGAGATTATTTAAATTACAAATTGGTTTAGTATTAATTATCCTATTATAGGTACAGTAAGCAACAAAAGTCAATTAACACTTTCAGTTTTTTAAATCTTAATTACTAAGCGAAATATTTAATGTAAGTTGGAACAGACGTACTTAAAATTTTAAGAACAGTAACTCTTAACAGTTAAACGAAAAAAAAAGCAGTTTATGGAATGTCAAAAAGTAGCAGTGTTAACCGACTTCTGTTGCTGACCATACAATCATGTGTGTATTCGATAGTGTAGTGGTGTCCTGCAGACATCTGTATAAATTGTACGTCAACGTCAAGTAACTTCTAAGACGATACCTAATATTTTCTTAAATCTTTACAGAAGAATTCCGGAGAGTGGATGTCATGTGTTACTGGTGATATATATTAAAGTATTAATTATTATTAGGTATTAAAGTAGGTACACTTGACAAATTCTTATGCAATGTACCTATGTCTTTCTTTTCACGTCTGCCAACTGTACATTACTGTTTTATTTGTAAATATTAATTTGTGATTATTTTATATAGTTTAAGCTTAGCCCATATTGCCTGAAACACAGGATTACCTAGTTCAGGCACATGTATTTTATTGACCTAGATTATGATTTTGTATTCATAGTTATTATCATGAAATAATTGTAAACATTGAATAAATTGAATTTTGAATTTGAATATCTTCTCGTGACTATAGATATATTTTGGTCCTATAATACTCTTAAGTTGGTACTTTACGCCCTTTATGACCTATCTGCCTGTCCTCTGTCTGTGTCTGCCTATCTGTATATTATCTTTTTAATCAGGGACTATTTGGTTAGCCATTGAAAGGGTTTTCAATAGGGTTTTTCTAAGCAGTTAATCCATATACCCATACGATGTGGGTTGAAGTGGGGCTCTTTTAAAAATGGTAAAAGCGTAAAATTCCGACTCGGAGCAATGTACTAAGATCTCTCGATGACATGCATATTACGTTGCAAATAGCTAATATGGTAACCCGAATAGAATAACGCTTTCACTGGGTTTCAAGTATATAACCCATTCAATGGGGTTATCCATATTAAAGGGATAACCTTATGAATCTTATGATGTAGGGATAACATTGTGATTATCCTTATGAGGTTACCTAGAAACCCAGTAAAAGGTTTCTAGGTAACCTCATAAACGGCTTACCGCTTCGAAAGAGCATAGACTTATAAAAAAAGATGGACTCCACGCCGCGCATATCGAAAGTGAAGCACCGTACCGATCTATGTGTGCATGATTTGAGTACCTGCAAAGACGCCGTCGCTCGTGTCACGTAATGGCGGCCAGTCGGCATACTATGATGTAAATGTGTGCGCGAGGCGTGTTTGTACAAACGGTCAGGCTTACTGTACTTCACTTTCTATATGCGTGGCGCGGAGTCCATCTTTTTTTATAAGTCTATGCGAAAGAGTTAACTCACAGGGGTTGTACGGTCCCTGCTCATAATACTCGTCATTTTAAACTGCAAATTCTTGACAGCCATTTTAATTCCCCGCCCTTCCGCTAGAAGCATGCTTCTTCTAATATGAACCGGTTTCCGAAGCTCGCTAATTATACAGGCATTTACTCGTTCTCGAAACTCGGTCATTGTAATATCGTTTACAGTACTGTCTCTGTCTGTCCCCTAACCACCGTTATGTTTGTATCACGAACTCTCTACGGTAGTGATTTGGCAAAACATTAATGTTTGTTGTTTTGTGCCCAAAAGCCGGCTGGTATTTCAAGTGTTACCAAGAGCTTTTTAGGGTTCCGTACCTCAAAAGGAAAAACGGAACCCTTATAGGACCACTTCGTTGTCCGTCTGTCTGTCTGTCACTACCTATCTGTTTGTCTGTCTATCGAGACCCTTTTTCTTAGGAGCTCATGGAGGTATCAAGTTGAAATTAATTCATATTAAATACGTTAGTCTATGGTCCCTTGGAATGAATGAATGAATGAATTGCACCGACCCCAGCGTGGTTTAACCAGACTCGATTTCTCGAATGAACCCATAGATTCACACTAGCCCCTGTTGCCTCATGTTACATGGTGCAACAGAGACCATTGTATATCTGTGAGTAGACCGGGGGGTGCGGTAATGGTAGGGAAGACATGCCCTTAGGATATGGAGGGGATAAAGCGCCTACCCAGTATGCACCGTATCAAGCCTTGGAATAGTGGAGAGACGGGTGATATAATATGGATGGGCTTTTTTACGACGTTGCTGCCATGTTTCTTCAACGTCAGCTTTCCCGGCGAATCTTTTGGGGGCTAAGCTTCGTTTTTGACTCTTTATGCCACTGCTATTCAGTATTAGTTGTTATTTACAAATTCATCGTTTGAGGTCTCGCTGCTATCTGTTTCCTGATACTTGTATATCTCGCTAGCGGCCTTCTTGTTGTATCATTCTCATTATTCAGCCGTGTCTCCCGAAAAGTTGATTTCCTTATTGGCAAGTACGAGTATTAACATGTTATTTAAAGTCCAGCTTCGGCGGTGAATCTTTTGGCGGGGTCAGACTGCGTTCTCGACATCATTTATGTCACTGCTATGCTGTGTTATCCGTTGCTGTTTCCAGTATCTTCGTCTGAGGTCTCGCTGCCATCCGTTTCAGTTTACCTGTAGATCCCGTTAACAGCGTTGTTGATATTATCTCTTTATACAGCCGTGTCCACCGGAAAGTTCCTTATTGACGTCAATCTTGTCCTGTGGTAATTGGGGTTGGTGATTTATAACCGGAGTTCCTGTTCCACTCATCTGTTGTACAGGCTAATTAGGTTTACTATTTGTTGTGGTGTATTGGTGTTAGATAATTTCTGCGTTAGTTTGGTGGCTACTAATGTACTGATCGCTGTCGATCGCGATCCAGCTATCATGGTGCTTAGGTTTATTATTGTTTATGGCCGTTGTCTGTTTTTGTAGAAATCTTAGGCTTCGGCCTCACCCGGGCGATCAAAGGGTCTGTGGAGCGGGACCGCGCCGGCGGCGCGGCGGCGGGTAGTAGTAGTATGTTGTTTAAAGTCCAGCTTCGGCGGAGAATCTGCATTCTCGACACCATTTATGTCGCTATATTTATGTTGTATATCTCGCTAGCAGCCTTCTTGTTGTATCTCATTATTCAGCCGTGTCTCCCAAAAAGTTGATTTACTTATTGGCAAGTCTAAAGTCGAGCTTCGGCGGTGAATCTTTTGGCGGGGTTAGACTGCGTTCTCGGCATCATTTATGTCACTGCTATTCTGTATTATCCGTTGCTGTTTCCAGTATCTTCGTCTGAGGTCTCGCTGCTATCCGTTTCAGTTTTCCTGTAGATCCCGTTAACAGCGTTGTTGATATTATCTCTTTATTCAGCCGTGTCCACCGAAAAGTTCCTTATTGACGTCAATCTTGTCCTGTGTTAATTAGGGTTGGTGATTTGGAACCGGAGTTCTGATTGTTCCTGCTCCACTCGTATGTTGAACGCACAGCTACAGATCAAGCCATACACCACCAGCATAAGCTGATCTCGCATTGCATAGGAGTTCCTTGCAACTAGAGGTCAGTGTAAACCGGAAATGTACAGCTTGATGTGCACTTAGGTTTACTGTATTGGTGTTAGAAAATTTCTGCGTTAGAGTTTGTTGGCTACTGATGACCCAGCTATCATCGTGCTTAGGTTTATTATTATTTGGCCATAAATTTGGTTGTCTGTTTTTGTAGAAATCTTAGGCTTCTGCCACACCCGAGCGACCAAAGCGTCTGTGGAGCGGGGGCGACGCCGCCGCCCATTCTATCGTGTGGCGCCTTCCACACCTGCGCGACTGCGACGCGTGAAGACCGCGTTTGCAAGACGTGTGTAGAGCTTGTTTACTCTGACTTAGAATGACTCCAGATTGTTTAGCGTCTGATCGTGTCATGTAGTGTATGTGTTACGGTAAGCGCGATCAACCCAAAACTCTATAACCGCCCACTACTACCAAAAACTACCGAAAATCGAGGTAAAAGTGAAAAATTAATCACATTTACCTGTTATTATCAATAATGTAACCTTAGTACCGATAATTGTAATAATTTTCAAAGTTTATTTAGTATTTTAGTTCAGTACCTGTAAGTATTGTATGTACTAACAAAAGACGGAAAGACATAGTTCGTCCTCGGATAGTGGAAACGAGACGTGCATTTTCGTACAAATTTTTGTTTTCCTTGGTCCGCTAATCTCCAATAGAATAAATGCAGCAGCGAACATCTATCCTCGAAATTACATGAATTGTGAGAAAACTCTCCATGAGGCTCTCCAAAATCTGATACAGAAAAATTATTAACCGTCGTGAGATAATTACTGTTTTATACTTTTACTAGCTGACCCGACAGACGCTGTCTCGTCCTAGCCATGAATATCCTAATGTAAACGCGCGAAGCTCCCGAAGGCGCAAGCCGGGAACACTCTGAATTGTGTAGGAAACCCAATTTACGCTTTAAAAAGCGAACTACGATCTTTTGCCGAAAAGCAAAGTACCGGAACAATTCAAAGTAAAAGGTCAACATTATGAAAGAGACTTAGTTTAAACAACATACATTTCCGAACGCACGCACAAATATTTGTCAACCAATATACAGGGTGTTCGGCGCATGGACCGACACAACCCCTTGGGGGACCGGGGGGGCCACTCGCTAGGCTTCACCCAAATGCCTCCATGTCCCAAGCGTGACGGCAACTGAGATATGTTCTTTTCCGTTCCTTCCCCGAATCAGCCAAAATCTCGCCCCCGAATCGATACATTCCTTCCGTCTATGGTTTCAATAGAACAAAATAAATTCCATAATAGTCCGCAATGTATTTTCATTCTAAATAAATTATTATTTGATGTAATTGATCAGTAGAAAATGATTTACGTGCTTCCAAAGTCTTAAAAATGTTTAAATGTATGAAAAGTTACTACTCTTAAATTCATTTTTTTTTAAATAAAGCCATTTTGACCTTATTTTTATCTCAAAAAGTTCTTTAGCTTGTACCCTTTCTAAGGGTATGCTACACGCTATGAAAAACAATTCAGATGTAGTCAAATAATAGTTAGAGAGTCAGTTATGGAGTGTTTTAAGAAAAGACTTATTACGGTTACTATATTTTTTTTATTTTATTTCGAATAAGAACACATTGCAGACCATAATAAAAATTATTTTGTTCCTTTACAACCATAAACAAAAAAAATATATCGATTCAAAGGCGAGACCCTGGGCAACTCAAAGAAAGAACAAAAAAAAAATAAAACTATCACCGTCACACCCAGGACACGGAGGTCCCTAGGCGAAACCCAGCAAATGACCCCCCCAATCCCCCAAAAAACCGTGTCGGTCCATGCGCCAAACACCCTGTATATGTCAATCCTTTTTATGGTTCCGCACCAAAACGGCAAAAAGAACCCCTATGGCGCGACCCCGTCCGTCTGTCTGTCTGTCCGTCCGTCTGTCACAGCTGGATATCCCAAGGACGACCAACGCCATCAACCAGAAACCATGAGCAGTTCCAGGTGACGCTTACTCAACCATCCCGCAGTTACGAAAAAGAGATAAATATATATATAGGTATTCTTCCCGCAACAGGGACTGAACGGGGGTCCATGTGATAGAAGTTTATGCAATGATTACAGAAAAAACAAAACGACGTCTCTAAACAGCACTCCTTCTCATAAATAGGAACGGAACCCCCGCTGCGCGAGTCCGACTCGCACTTGATCGGTTTATATTCTACATTTTTAAAATCCAAAACACGCCACCATCCGAAGATTGTGGATATATCCTGTCGATGCGAAACCTTTACTTAAACACGTTCCCTAATTTGAGGGAAGAGTCCAATGAGGGGATGAACATAATATGGCCGACAGTTACGAAACCCATGAACACTGTATTGGAAAACCTTTCCCTTATTTTATTATTTCGTCAATTTTCCATTGTTTTTAACAGTTACTCCGCCATTCGGGATGGAGCCAGAAACCAGGAAAGTCGGTCCAGCCGCTCCGATGTTATAAGTGTTCGAACAAACCCGACCCTGTTCTATTTATAGATTGAGTAGGTATTAATGGTACTATCAAAAGCCTCTGCGCCTCACCCCTTTCAGAACTTTTTCGGTTGCACGTTAAAATCGTAGTTTGCAACGCCCTTTTTAGGGTTCCGTACCTCAAAAGGAAAAATCGGAACCCTAATAAGATCAATCGTGTGTCTGTCTGTCTGTCTGTCTGCCCGTCTGTCCGTCTGTCACAGCCAATTTGCTCCGAATGTAATGAACCGATTAAGTTGAAATTTGGTACACATATGAATTTTGGTGACCCAAACACAGACGTGTAACGTAAATAAATGGAGAATATGTCGGCCCTTTTTGGGGGCAAGTAAGTAAAAATTAAAAAAAAAAAAAAAAAGTTTTGTAAAAAGTTTTGTAAACTGTACCGCGTGATATATCAAATAAAAGGGCCTACTGTGAGGGTCTCAAATAATTTTTTAAATTTACAATAAATTGTTTTGAAGTTATTTAAGAAAATATACGAAATTTACCATTCCCCCCCCCTATCTCCGAAACTACTGAGCCAAAACTTTTTTAAAAAATACAAAAATAGTTCTTTACTTAAGAATTGTCTCTTTTAGACCATTTTAGTACGAGCTCTATTGCAACAATTACAAATTAGGAATTTGAAACTTCTGTAATATCATGTACCATATTATTATACTGTATTTAATCAACAAATACTAAAAAGGGCGATTCAAAGGTATTTTGTTTAAATATGGACGATTTTCTGCAACTGCAAAAAACAACCCTGTAATTCACAGTATCATTATGAAATACAAAGTTATCTTTTCAATTGTTAAACGTATATGGTACGGAACCCTTCGTGTGCGAGTCCCGATTTTTTAAATGGACCAATGAATGAAGGATGAGCCTTTTTTAAAGTTATTTTTTGTTTGACCAATGACCCTAAAATATACAATGTCCCTTTTCTTAAACGTTTCGTAAAAAAAAAAAAAATATTTGTAACGTTTTTTATGATGTGTGCCGAAGCGCTATTGGTGGACGAGAAGAATGTAGTCCATTAGCCACTGGCCCGTGCATACGAAAAACACTCTTATAGGGGTGACGGACAAAAGTCGTTGACTGTACACTTAACAAATTCGCATGAAATGTATGTCTCTCTTTTCGTGTTTGCCAACTATACATTTCTATTTTATTGTAAATTTTAAATCGTGATTATTTTATATACTTAAAGCTTAGCCCATATTGCCTGAAACATATAGGTTTACCTAGTTCAGGCACATTGATTTTACAATAAATACCTATTGAACAAAGAAATAGAAGATTTTGATTTTTTACGTTGATTTTACGGAGTCTATGATTGTACTTCAATCAATCTGCCTAGCCTTCCCCCAACCTTGCCGGGGTCGGCCTTCAGTCCATCCGGATGCAGCCGAACGAACGCCAGCAATTTAAATGGATCGACTGCACATCCGATCTCCACAAACAAGCGACTGTGCAACACGACAGCCCCCGGCAAGACCGGCTGCCAGACCCTCAGGCCCCAGCGACCCAACCTGCCCTCCGAGGCACGGAGGAGCCCGGCATGCAAAGATGGGCACCCATCCACCGACCAGCCCCGGCAAGCGCAGCTCAACCCGATAGATCGATCCGCGTAGCTGCTATTTCATGTGTGGTGTGTGATTGAGTGTCAGTGATTATTTCTATCATAGGTAGTGAGTTTGTAACGGTCTGCTGAAAGTAAGAGAGGCTGATTGGCTGACGAAGGATCCCGTTTCCCAAGCGACAAGCTGGGTGACATCTTTTCATGTCTTTCAGGAATATGCTTCTCTCTGCAAAGCACACACCTCTACATTCAAATTAAGTAGGTATATCGCGAGTTTGTCAATTATAATAATATTATGTGCAGTGTATAGTGTTACTGTGTCCCAAAATTGGAGTGTTTTTTTGCGTGAAGGCGATGAAATTCTGAGACGACCCGAGAAGTAAACTCAAGTACCTACAGATGGTGCGTGGCGCCGCGAGGTCCGGATTTTGGACGGTCTCTTGTTACGCAACGTCGTTGCGATGTTGCTATAACTTCAGCTTCCCCGGTGAATCTTTTGGTGATTATACTGTGTTTTCGACTCATTTCTTGTCACTGCTATGCCACGTTGTTGTTTATCTTCGTCTGAGGTCTTTGTGCTATCCGTTTCAAGTTTCTTGTAAATCTCGTTAGCTGCTTTCTTGATTTTATCTCTTTCTTCGGCCGTGTCCACCCAAAACTTGATAATTATCCTTATTGCCGGTAGGTAGGTACGTACGTACACCAGTGTGTTCTCGTTATTTGTGTGAACATGTACATTTACGAGGCAGAATTCGGAGGCAGCGATTAAAATATCTTTGCCACCCCACATAACATCTCGTTAAACTGCGCGGTAGTGTATTTTCTGTCTGTTGTTCCTGAGAGATATTGTTGTTAGGAAAAAATCCGGACTGGATATTAGTCAATTAAAGTAAATTAATTAACTAAATAATCTAAGTAAATTCTGTCGTCGTTACGATTAGCCGATACATAACTTGCTAGGTCTCTGCGAGCAGACACGTGGTCGCATGGCAGTCCCATTAAATTGTTTATTAATTACAAAATTGGTTAGAATGACCGACTCGTGTTTTAAAACAAAGACCTTAGTTCTAAGCTTTACCGAAGTTTTTGTGTGAACATAGAATTTAACTTGCCGTAAGTCGACATTCAACAAAAAAAGGATCCATTTTTTGCAGTGGTTTTTGTTGGTTTGCACTTATTAAGGGCCCATACTACCTCAAATGGCTTAGCATGATCCTCGGCTATGTCGAACACACTGCAGCTTTAATTTTAAAATAAATAGGTACCTATAATCTAAAGTTGAGGATTTATATTAGGTACATAGGTACTATGTTAGATTTATATTAGGTACATACTATGTTATACGAAAACACGATTCCATAAAATTTTCTCGATAGAAAAAGATCCGAAAATTACCTCCAAGCCGGACAATAAGCCGCTGGTATTCAAAAAGTAAATCATTAGGTCATGAAACTTTGCATACTAACTGAATCAACTATAAAGCAGGTCATATGTTACCTATTTGTTTATTTATTTTTATAATTACCATTATTTTCACAGTAAAAGGCAATTACCTAAACTATCGGCGCCTAGCACCACACTCAGTCTCGCTCTCACTTAGTCTGCAAGTGGTATCTTGCGAGCGAGACAAAAGCCTGAGGCATTATGGGCTCTTAAGAAGTAGTAAACTGTTTGTTTAACTTTATCTCCTAAGAATTTGGATTGATGCTATAATTTTATAAACATGCATTACTTTAGACTAAGAAATATAAGGAACGCCCTCACCAAATTTGCTTGCTGGGAGAAGTCACGATCCTAAGGCGGGACATCAGTTCCACGCTTGGAACGTGTCGTTTGTTTCAGGTCACATATCAGGTGCACCGGTTAATTTACGCTCGAAACGCTAAAGTAATTTTTATGACCGATGCGCTGCTCGATTCGCAAACCACTTATTTCTCGCGACGGGGATTTTTTATTTTTGTCGGAGCGACACGACCGCACTCGACGACAGATGGCAAAAGATCCCCGTTAGTCTATGGTCCCTTGGAGCTTAAAAATTCAAGCTTTTAAGTCAACGCAGTAAAAAACTACGGCCATTTATGTGACAGTTTGATACTCACAAGTAAATCAAAACCTAAGGGTACTCTTCCCTTAGACCTATGAGTGAGTTATTCCAACCAACCCACCTGCCTCCAGAAGTTGATTACATCTCCTACCATCCTTCATATCCTCCTGACTTCACAGGTTGATAACACAAATGATGATCACAAGTCATTTCCTAAACATTAAGGGCCACCGTCCGGATACAATCAATCCACCTAGATAGCCTTTTCCCAGCTAAGTTTGGGTCGGCTTTCAGTCTAAACGGATGCAGCTGCATACCAGTATTTTACATGGAGCGACTGCCTATCTGACCTCCACAACCCAGTTACTGGGGTATCGCGATATCCCTTGGTAAGACTGGTTGTCAGATTTTCGGGCTTCTGACGACCCGTTCAAAAGTTCAACCCGGACAAAGTTCCAAGAATGACAGCCGGGACCAAAGGCTCTGAGGAAAGATGGTCACCCATGTACTGACCGACCGCTGAAAGCGTACGGCTGTTATTACTTAGCCACGAGCCCCTTTTAGGTTTAAAGAATTTTATTCTCATAAGAACTTAAATGATAAATGATAAATGATAAATGATTTATTTTCTGTAAGTAGGTTTGTACAAACACTTTTACACGTCAAACATATTTTTTTTAAACTAGATGAGTTCGACGTTTCCTATCTGACTACTCTGAGAAGAAACGCCGAAACAAACTCAGAGGTCACAGTCTCTTTTAAAGTCCAGACATAATCTTGGTCAGATCATGTGAAGACCATGTAGATTGCAGTCTGAAATGGTCTTTTGATGAAAGAACCACACAGATTGAGTGGACCTGTCCAGTCAGTGCACGCATTTGTCAGTAATCGTGCAGCTCAACTCAAAACTTAAGGAGCTTAACGATTCGACGAACAATACCAAAGAAAAGACATTTGGGTAGGCCGCATAAATTACTCAAACTGTCAGACTATAACTAAAACTGAGAAAAGGATAAAATAAATAAAAAACAATGATCCACGTAGTCTTCACATTCACAATAATTAAAAATAGTATAAGTAATACTTTACAAAGTAAATATTCATGTCATTGTATAGAATATGTAAAAAGGTATTTAAATCAACATTAATAGTGTAAATTTATTGGAGCAGCTCAATCCCAAGCCTTTTTGTCCTCAATATAGTCTTTGACAGTATAAAAGGCTTTCTGACAAAGTTTCCGCTTTATACAATTTTTGAATTTATTAAGGCTTAGTTCTTGAATGTGGCTAGGTAGTTTATTATAAAAACGTATACATTGGCAACTAAACGAACCACTTATTTTCTTAAGCCTGGTTGTAGGAACAACAAATTTGTGTTTGTTTCTAGTATTCACATTATGGACGTCACTGTATTTTTTAAACAAATTGATATTTTTATGAGCATACAAAAGATTTTCATAGATATACTGAGAAGGCACAGTCATTATATTAATTTCTTTAAATTTATCTCTGAGGGAGTGTCTGGGACTTAATTTGTAAATTGAACGAATAGCCCTTTTTTGTAAAACAAAAATTGTCTGAATATCGGCGGCATTTCCCCACAACAGAATACCGTACGACATCACACTATGAAAATAACTAAAGTAAACTAAACGGGCTGTCTCTAAACAAGTTAAATCACGAATTTTCCTAACGGCGTATGCTGCAGCGCTAAGCTTTTTCGACAATTTATCTATATGGGGGCCCCATTGAAGTTTGGCGTCCAAAGTTATGCCCAAGAACACTGTGGTATCTTCGGGAATCAACTCTTCACCCTTTATGAGAACACTAGTTTTTACTTGTCTAACATGAGGTATAGTGAACTTAATACACTTAGTTTTTTTCTCGTTAAGAAGTAGGTTATTAACATTAAACCAGTTAACTACTTTTGCGAGGGCGCTATTTACATTGTCAGTAACCAGCTGCTGACGTTTGAGTTTAAATAAAAGTGAAGTGTCATCTGCAAACAACACTATATCATGATTATCCTTTATGAGGTAAGGCAAGTCATTAATATAAATAAGAAACAAAAACGGGCCAAGAATTGATCCTTGGGGGACCCCCATTGTTACTACGGATCCGGGTGATCTTTTCCCGTTAACATCAACTCTTTGAATCCTATCACTTAAGTAAGAAGTGAGAAGATCCAGAGAGGCGTTCCGGATTCCGTAGTGATGCAGTTTCCTGATTAATGTTTCATGAAGAACGCAGTCGAATGCCTTGGACAAATCACAAAAAATGCCCAAAACATCGCATTTATCCTCCCATGCATTATAAACATGACCTAAAAGTTCAACACCGGCATCAGTAGTCGAACGACCCCTTGTAAAACCAAACTGTTTGTTATGTAATAATTTATGTTTATTAAAAAATCTTTGCAGTTGATCTAAAATAACTTTTTCAAAAATTTTACTAAAGGTAGGTAGCACTGAAATAGGTCTATAATTAGTAGGGTCAGATGTACTACCCGATTTAAACAACGGTATTATTTTACTATATTTCATAAGATCAGGAAACTCACCACGGTCAATACAATTGTTAAAAATAACTGCTAAAGTAGGTGCTACAATGTTTATAATTGATTTAGCAACGTCCACAGAATTACCCCATAGATCAGCAGTCTTTTTAATATTTAATGTGTGAAAGGTTTTAATTATGTCTCTACAGGTAACATATTGGAAATTAAACTCAGAATCACAAACTGAAACGTTTTCTTTAAGTAAAGACTCTGCAGCAGTGGGTGATGACCTTAGAGATTTAGTAGTTGATACGGGAATCTCAGCGAAGAACTTTTCAAAGGCCGCGGCGACTTGGGAATCTGATTTAATTATGTTGTCATCAATAGCAAGGCTGTAGTCACTACTTCGGTTGCTTGACCTTCCTGTTTCGCTATTAATGATATTCCATGTCATTTTTATTACATTACTACTATTTTTTATTTTTGTACTCAAGTAACGTGACTTGGCCATACAACAAACTTTTTTAAATAATTTAGAATAGTTCTTAACATATAAATTAAATTCAGCAGTGTTAATACAAGTCCGTTCATCATACAACTCATAAAGTCGTTTTCTACTTTTATGTATACCAATGGTGGCCCAGTCACTGAAGCAAGTGTTATTATTAACCGAGAATGCCTTTGGAATGAAAGTGTTATCAAATTGTGTGCAATACATATTAAAAAAATCATTATATTGTTCATTAGGGTCATCATTAGTTGACAAAAGTGGTAATTTACTCAAAAGTTTAGTTTTAAATGATTCCAAACGATCAGCTGTTTTTGGATTAACAGTGATATCCTTTTTAGTATTTTTTTTTATTAGATTTGGAATGGTAATCAATTGTCCGCAATGATCTGAGTCTAATAAATTAATAATTTCTTTGTGGGTTGGTGTAATATTTGTATAAATGTTATCTAGGCATGTGGCACTAGTGGGAGTTATTCTAGTGGGCTCTAAAAATTGGTTAGCAAGATTGTATGACTGAAACAAACTTATAATTTTAGTACTTGACCCAGAATTTTCTAACAAATTAACATTAAAATCACCACAAGTGATGATAGACTTGTTAGAATTATAGATTTTGTGCAATACTTCATCCATAACCTTTTCAAAACAGTCATACAATCCTGATGGAGGCCTGTACACACTTAATATAATGAACTGCTCCAATTCTATACAGGCTAATTCAATTGTCCGCTCAACAGATAGGCTCACAATATCCTTACGATCTTTAAATTTAAGCTGTTTATTTACTAAAATTAATGAGCCACCGTGTATAGCATTTACTCTGCTGAACGAACTACCAACCTGGTGATTACTAAAATTGAACATGAACTGGTGGCTTTTAAGCCAATGTTCTGTCAAACAAAGAATGTCTATATCGTTACAATTCAAGAATAATTCTACTTCTAAATCTTTGTTCAAAAAACCTTGAATATTTTGATGCACCAGGTTGATACTATTTAAATTTTTTACACTTTTATTTGATTTTACCTTCCTTACATTTTTGCAAGAGGTTGCCTCTTTTGTCCTAATTTCTAATTTAAATGAAAATCAATGTCATTAATAATTGTGGCCAAATTATTGGCAGAATTGTTTAAAATGTCATTGCATTGCTCAAAAGAAGCAAGTTGTTTAGCCAAATTTTTGGCTGAAATAGAAAAAAAATATGATAGCGACACAGCTATCTGTCTTTTGTGATAATTAGAAAGATAGTACATAACAATATTATGTCTATCTTTTGTCAAATAAAAATTACTACCAACATAATTGTTAGTATCAATTAAATGGAATATACTATCATTATATGTCAAATTGTGCAAAGTTATGTTAATGTCAAATCTTATGTTATTTTCTTCCTGTGGCAAACTGTTACTATAAGGGAATGTAAACAACACAATTTTTTTCAATCTAAGGTTGCACAATGTTTTATGATATTTGAGCAATTCCCCTTTGTTCACATTTCCCCTATTTCCCATAAAAATTAATAATGTTGTTTCCTGACTAAAGTTACATTTAATAATTTCTTTCATAATATAAAGTAAGGAACAACCAGGCATACAGTAATTAATTATTGAGTGTCCCGGATAATTATGTGTTAACAAGTGACCTAAATCCTTTCCAATCTCATCACAAAATAATACAATCTCATTATTTACAATTGGTTTACAATGTTTTTTATTGGAACTATTAATAACAGGAATTGTCAAATCAACACAAGGCTGCGGAAAGGTGGTATTGCATGTTGACGATGAATGGTCTGGTGTAGGTACATTGGACGCTGTTTGACAACACTCACAGTTGTTGGTTTGTGAGTTAACCAGCTCATTCATAGCCAACACAGATTCCCTTATCAGATCCTCGGAGGTATTATACTTGTCGGTCATTAAACTAAGTTTCTCCTTTAGATGGTCAAGTTGAGATTGCAAGGCCTGTGTGTCAATGTTGTATTTCCTATTGCTTTGCTCCAAATTAAAAGAATAGTTATCTAATTGTTTAACTAAATTTAATCTATCTCTATGAAGTTTAACATTTTTGGTGAAGAATTTTTGTTTTTTTACCATTTTTTGAGTTTTTACAATGTATTTATTAATTTTAATGTATTTTTTTAGCTTGTTTTTACTGGTGACTACCCTTACTGAATTACATGATTCTGATTCATCATTACCTGTCAAATCAATATTGCATGTGGAGTTTATGGCAGAAACCATTGACGGGGCAATAGACACCAATTCGCTGAACAGACTTTGATTCAGCGAGGCAGTGATGTTAAGATTTGTGGTCTCAAGTTCTGTAATCTGACTTTGAGCCTCATGCAGCTGCTGTTGAAGTAAATGCTTGTGACTAAGAGCTTGTTCATACTCTATGCTACATTGGCTGAACCCGTCCACAACAATTTGGAGTCTATCCCGGGCTTCTATGGCATCATTGTATTGAATATGTATCTGAGCCATTTCATTTTTTAACTTCCTATTCAATTCATGGGCATCAAAGAGCACTCTTTCATTGTCATATATTTCCTTATTTAGTTGGTCACAGTACTCCTTTGACGCCTTTAGTTCGCTCAAAGCCTGGCTGAGTTTGGACTCTTCATGGCGAGCACGGGCGCTGCGAGTCATCATGATTAATAAGGAAAAGACAAACAAATTAGAAGAGAGTAGGTAGTTGTGGCAGCAGTTTAAAAGATGATTAGTTTAAAAAGAAAACGAAATTTCGAAATTTAGATTAGATGACAAGCAAGGAGTTCTGTCACCAAACCAAATTAGGGTTATGTTTACGTACAAAGGTCATTGGCATCAACAAGTAACCGTATTAAAAGTGAAATAAGTTGCCGGTGTAATGTTATAACACGTAAACAAAATAAAAGAAAGTAAATTACTGAATATTGTACCTGATAACTAGATGACAATGCAAAAATTCACTTGTGCCGGCAACTGTCACCGATTCACATTGATATAATATCACTTATTTTGCACTTAGTATGTGAATCTAATACAAAATACACAGTATTATCCTATTTACTTGATGAGTAATTGGAAATAGGCCTCACAAACATAAAATTTAAATATTTAAGATAAAATTATCAAGAACAAATTCAAATCAGCTGTTAGCTGTAGTGTTGCCACAGGAGAAAAATAACAGTTCACTTAAAATGAGATACAAAGTGCTTACATCTAAGTAAAGTAAATTATCACATTTTCCTCTGGGGTGTTGGTGACGTTATAGGGTACATACATGTTTCCTGAGTTTTGTCTTAAAGATATTTATAGTATCACACTTCTTTATATCTTCCGGTAAATTGTTGAACAGCCGTGCTCCCTCAACTAATATTGTTTTTTTGCCGTAATTAGTCCGCGCCCGTGCAGTCATTACTTGAAACTTGTTTTTACTTCTTGTGTTGTATGTTGTTGTCTTTTTACGCAGTTGTATATTTGACTGCACGGAATTTGTGGTGATTTTTGCCACCACGATCCAGCCACACGTCCGGAAACATTTTGTATGAAACTACCTACCTCCTAGTTAAGTTATACGGAGTTACCAGGAGGTAATGAGGCTTTTAAGTTATTAAATTTAACTACAATAGTCTCATTTAACCACGATTCTACTATCCACAGCGCTTAGCAAAGCAATAAACCGTTATTAAAACCTTTCTGCTAATTACCAAGCCCTAACTGGTGTTACAGCAAGTCATTATCATGGCAAGTAATTGCATCAGTAAGATTATGTTCCTACAGAATATAGATAGGTACATATTCAGGGTTCAAAGGACCCCAAAAGGTTTCTTGAGAATGTTATGACAGGTTTGTTTACAAGAACACATTATAGGTATCATATCTTTTTGCTGTTTCAGTTCAGATGTTACTTACTTACTAATTGTTTTTGGAGTTCCGGTAAATTGTTTAGGAAAGGAGGCCTTGGCTGAAATGATGATGAAAATTGTTTTGTTCTTGATAAAGTTTGTTTAATTTTAGTTAATTCTGTTTTTACTACGTGTGTAACGAATGTTGGATCGTCTGGATGTGCTAACCATTATCTATAGACGTTGATTTTGTTATCTTCAGAATTAAAGCCATAAATATTATTACATTTGATTACGAAGATATTTTGATTCGAAATCATCTTCGCTATTGCTCTTAGTTTCAGGGATAGCTTCAAGGATTCTTTAATTTTGTAGAATAGGATTGTGCCAACCAGTCCTCGGAAAAATCTCCGGTTTCTGTCACAGCACTGTTACTGTTAGCCAGAATCATCCCAATGCTGGTCAAAGGCTCTCACCATGATTTCCAGTGCTTATGATGCAATAAATCCCCCAGTAGTGAATGTTAATTTTTGTGTCTGTTTTATATTTTCATAGACCAATCCGACACGTCAGTCGCAGCTTCGCTCGCAAGCTACACCCGTATAGTAACCAAATAAAACACCATTAAATTCACTTTATACTCCAAGATTTATTTGTTCGGAACTCGTTTAAGAGTCTTTTGTGTGCAGACAACGTCTCTTTGTGGGTCTAAGCAGCTCTCGAATAGAGGCCACGTGCAGGCAGGTCATCTAGAAAGTGCACGCAGTTCACGGTCGAGTGTTGGCTGAATTTCAAGAATGTGGGTAGTAGAAGAGCCAGTTTGGCTGATGACATCAAAAGGGATAGGATCCTCAAGAGTATTCACCAACTTTAAAATGCAAATAGGTTCCTCGTGGTAGATTGCGACTTTGAGGTCGAGGATTTTGATGTGAAGGATTTATTGGAGATATATTTGTGTTACCTTGCCTTCGATGCCAGAAAAAAAGGTGATGTCTAGTTAAGTTGGCGTTGTTTTATCCATATAAGTTTGACATACATCCAGAACTCTCCGGATATGAAAATCTCCGTAAATGCAAATGCACATGGTCAGTTTTTTCTTCATTGTCATTTCACTGTCACGTGTTGAGCGTTTAGTACTCCATGAATGATCATGTCTTCGTCATTCGATTGGTTCTGTCTCAAGCACATAAAATCGACTTTTTGTTGTTACCTATCTACCAGCTTTCGAATGACCACGTGGAACTAAAACCCGTCACTTGAAGAAAGTTCGTCATCCTAGTTAAAAGTGTATGTTGTATGTATTTCAAAGTATTTAGAAAAAAAATCTAGTCTAGTTTGATTTTTAACAAATTCAAAATATTGGCTTTGGTACTAGCTGCTTCTGAAAGGGTTTTCATCATCTACCTATGTATAGGCCAACTGCTGAGCAACTGCATTGCTTTCGATGCAATTATTGGCACGTTATATGACCTGACAATTCACTACTAAGTATACATATTTGTACTGTCTGTCAGAAGTGTCAACAACACTTGTCTCTAGAATATTTTCTTTGGTTTTGGGGTCTATAGGCGGCGGTTTATCAATATCGATTCATTTTTATACTTAAACAGATGCATTGTCTTGTGTATGCACGATCTTATCTGATGTATCATCCATTTTTACTGTAACAGATTCCTTACCATGTCTGTTCCCATCATATTAGCTGCCAATACTTTTATATACTCTCTGGGTATATCTCTTCAGAACCCGTTTAACAGTATCAGGTATGTCAAATCGCCATTGTTACCGGCTTTCCAATAGGACCACGTGCGACCAACACTGCGTCTATAAGTCTCCACTGAAGAAAGTACTTTATGTTTTCACTTGGTTTAGTGAGCTGAACTTCAAGCAGCTTTGAGAGGTCGGGTCAGCATCTTATATGGACGAGTTTTTCAAGAGATTACGGTTTCGCAAAAGATTGCTGTCTATTTTGATTGATTTTCGGGTGGATGATGATCATTCTTCTGCCCTTACCTGACTGCCTATCTGACCTCCACAACCCAGTAACTGGATAATACTATACCCCTTGGTAAGACGGGTTGTCAGACTTTCGGCTTTCTGACGACCCTTAACGACTGTCAAAGACAAACTAATGACAGCCGGGACCAACGGCTTAACTTGCTTTCCGAGGCACGGAGGAGTCTCTGAATTCCTGATCTGGTTTGATGATAGTTCAAATTCAAAATTGTCACCATCAAGAATGTTTGATTGTGTTTTGATTGGAGTAGACTTCCAATGTGAATGTCACTGTCGAAATTATATATAAATTATAGGTCAGAGTCGGAATAGGATACCTACATATAATCTAGTTCCAAACGCATATTTTCAGTCTTTGATTTTTGGAAAGTAGATAAGAACCTATTTCCTGCAGATCAATACGACCCTTCGGGCTCAGAATACATAAGAACTACACTTTATTTTCGATTTCTGTATACCATGCATTAAGACCCGCATTCCCGTATCTTGAAAAATTCCAGCGACCGCATGACTAACATTTGTTACGTCATTAAAATAGATATTCGTATTCGAAGAAGCCATAACTAATGAGTACTACTAAGTATAGTCGAAAACCACAAACGGAGTACAAAAATAGCAATATTGCATATTGAGATCAAACCACTAGCCCAGATATATTAGCACCGTCTGCTACGTAGCAAGCCCTCACTAATAAGGTAGCAAGGTTTAACATTTTAACCAATGACCATAATTTTAAACCTGTTCTTCCAGTTTAGATCTTGCTGTGTAGAGATGGACTGACGAAATAAAATCTGCAGTGGGAAATCCTTTAGAATGCAATAAAAACACCAAAAATCGGAGTAGATGGCGAGAAACCGTGAGGCGAATTATATAAGCCTGTAGACAAAAAAACTTCATGAAGACCGCTCTGACAAGAGTAGTACTCGAAGAAGAAGAAAAGGTAAGCCTAATTAATTGCCCTTCTGAGTACAGTCTCATTAGATGATCAATGATAATTGTGTCGTGACTGATGAAGTGATGATAGGTCGATATCGTCACCGTGCAATGAAAACCTCGTAAAGAAAAAAAAAATTGTTTTTCTTTTTAATAAATTGTTAGGTAAAAAAAACCCGTAATGCATATTCAGAACAAACGTGCACAGCTCTAAGATGCTTCTAAAGCTATATATTGGATTACAATGAGAACCATAGCCCTGGGCCATTTCTCAGACAGTTTTTATCATCTCCTGTAAAATAACGTTCATTGCAATTACGAGGTTTTCACTGCACGGCGACGATATGCAGATTATTTTTGGAAAGAAACTACGGGATTTTTTGTTGAGTCGCTATAGGAGTGGTTTCCATCGGTTTTCGAAATTGTAGAAGAGGACTGATCTGGCGTATTTGGCCTAAAGTAGTGATCTACAATGAAATAAAGTAAGCGAAACAAAGAGGGATTCAAAGGAGGATTTCCGGAATCTTTACTTTATCTTAAAAACTGGGGCTTATACCTTCAGGAGAGACTGTTGACCGTTTACTTTAGTCAACTAATTAGCATTTCAATAAACAATTTGCAGATAATGAGCAAGATAATAACGCAGAAAATCTGAACAGTACTTCACCTTACTGACATGAATAAATTAGGTAATAATTTAGGTGTTTTCTCTCACAGACGGATAAACGTGCGTGACAAACCGGTGGAGAATGGCAAATGGGGACCTTTGCAACAAGGTCGCGGCTTGCTTAACTCTCGATGTCTGCTATTTATGTTTATGAATCATAGGTGAGAAATATTGACCTTAATATCCTGGTCAAGTTTTAAAAACTTTTTATAAAAAGGAAGAAGAAAACAGTTGACTGTGCCTAATTTAAAAGAACAAAGAAGAAAATACGGTTGGTGGTTCTGAATTTGAATTTCAAAATGTGAATAAAGTTGCTATTAAATTACCGCATAAAAACAAGTTTAGTAAGTACTTAAATTATGATTATAAGATCAAGAAATGTCGTAATAATGACGACAGAATATTTTGCAGTAACAAAATTCTGCCTCGTGTTATTTTACTAGTACACAAGTACTCTTACCGTAAATAAGGTCAGTCAAAAATCACACGCGTTGCATCCTGTACTTTTTGTTCACAAAAACGGGCTCCGCACTAGGTGTGTTCGATTTGATACAAAACCAGTGGTTCACAGCACAACAATACCGTTATTTCAACAGCTTGACATCACAGAAAACGGCTAAAGGTATCACAGCAACACACTAAACAACACTTTAGAAGTTAACACGGACCTACATAATTACTGTTAAAGTAATTTAGCATTAAACACTCGATGTAACAAATTAAACTAAAGTTAAATTGTTTCTGTAACCCGCCACCGTGGAATTTAGTTCGACAACTGACAACTTGTGTTTACGTTACGTTCCATTGACACGATTCTATCCATCCTTTTCTAGCGTAAAACGTCATTGAATGAATGAAAGAGATGAACGATGTTAACCGTAATGTAATTATTTTACGCGATTACTGCGCCTCTAGTGGTTGGAAAGGGTACTAGCAAGGGCGAAGGCTTCGACTTTATTGATTGTCTTCTTGATATGTCATGGAGCCGATAGAGAGCGTTGTTCATTGATAGTTTGAATACACATCTGGTCAGTAGATGGCGTTAAAAACTTTCTATCACTGTACATTGGCAGTTGCCACTTAATGATCATAACTAGTATAGAACTTTTGTTGGGACGTGATATAGGTTCTATTATAGTGAGATGAAATGAAATGTCCATTCTATGTTAAACTATGAATTTAATAATGTATAAATTTTGTTACAACTAAACACGGTAAAATGTTACAATAAATGATTGATGCGAGTAACGGATATTAACCGACTATATGTGTTGTCACGGAGACGCGTGACTTCGAACTAAACTTGACGGTGCAACGTCATAGGCACTTATAAGCTCGCAAGTGGTGTACATGTGTGGGTAAACATACCACTACATGTCCTCCCCCCTTAGATGAAGACAATTTAATAAAAGGGTGAAAAAAAAAATATCATCAAAAGCAATGACCAAAGTGTAAAAACATTGCAAATACCTAATAAAATGGTTTGGTGTAAAAGTGTATAACTATACCTAACTCCTAAATTAATAAACAATAAGACTCTATGCTAACATGAGGTATTTCTAATATAAAAACAACACTACACAAATGGATACTTAAACTGAAGACATTTTGTAAAAAAATATTAAAATAATTTGGTCATAAATTTGGTAACAACTTGACACAAAAAGGTTTTATACAAAAACGTTTTAAACTTAAGAATATAACTAAGTGGTAACGATAACATACAAATAAATACGTTACAAGTTGACATAATTAGTGTGAGAACGCCACAAAATTGCTTGTTTTGTTGGTCTATTTTAAAACACAGAACACTTCACCGCACTTCAAATTTCACTTGATATTTTTATGACTTTGGGACTGGCGACAAAAAATGTTTTAAATGGCAAATCTCACGGTCTTTTTCACGACGCGACCCGATCTTGTAGTGACAGATGGCTCAGTTTTGTCAAGTGAGGTCGATTTGGTTCCAACCGGTGTTATCACAGTTGTTTTAGGCGAAACAAAAACTTCATGTGGCGACTGAAGTGCAGGGCTATTAATTATAACATAAGCAGGTTTGAGACGATCGAGAGAAATAGTGACTTCTCGAGAACCTACTTGAACGACGTAATGTTTATTGCTTCGTTTGAGTATTTTATAAGGACCTTCGTATGGCGGTGTTAACGAACGTTTAACTTCGTTTTTAATGAAAACGTAGTCCGATTTAGTCAAATCTTTGTGCACGAAAATGTTTCTGTTATCAGCTTGTTTTCTTGTGGTTGGTTGAAGGTTCGCTAATGTTTCCATGAGTTTGCAAGTGTAATCGGTGTTGTTGATGTCTGTTTCGGTGGGAACAAAAAAATCTCCCGGTAGACGCATAGATTTACCGTAGGTCATCTGAGCAGGGCTGTACCCTGAGTCCTCTTTAACTGTATTGCGCATTCCTAATAACACGATAGGTAATTGTTGTGACCATTGACTGCTATTATCGCAACGTGTCATGATGGAAGCTTTTAGCGTTCGATGCATCCTTTCGACGTATCCATTTGCCTTTGGATTGTATGCTGTTGTTCTAATCTTTTCTATTCCAAGTAGTTTGGTCAGCTGTTTGAAAAGATTGGATTCGAATTGACGACCTTGATCCGAAGTTATTCTTGCAGGGCAACCAAAACGTGCTATCCAATGCTCGAGTAGAGCTTTCGCGACGGTTTCAGCGCTTATGTCTTTTACAGGAACGACTTCAGGCCATTTTGTATGACGATCAATCATTGTGACACAGTAGGTGTATCCTTCGGAAGGTGGTAATGGTCCAATTATATCTATATGCACATGCTCGAAACGGTCTGACCTTTCGAACTCTCCTAGAGGTGTAATTGTATGCCTTTGTACTTTACATTTCTGGCATTTAATGCAACTTCTTACAAAGTTTGCAACGTCAGTGTTCATGTTAGGCCAAAAATAGCGTTGCGCGATAAGGCGACGCGTAGCGGCTACCCCAGGGTGATTAAGTGCGTGGACACTTGAAATCGCTTTTTCTCGAAACTCCGACGGTAAATAAAGTCGCGCTGATGACGTTGATGTTTCGAACGTAAGCTCATGATTTGCATATGGCATGCGGAACAATTTAAATTCCAAGTTAGGTTTTTGTTTTAGTAATGATAATTGTGTATCTTCGACTTGGCTTTTGTATAATTCTTCATAGTCGAAAATATCATGTAGAAAAACCTCTTCTATTCTCGAAAGAGCGTCGGCGGCATTATTGAGCTCGCCCTTAACGTAGTCAATTTTGTTGCAAAACTGAGAAATAAAATCTAATTGACGAAGACGTCTTGGTGGATCGGATTTCGATTCTTTCTTCGATAAAGCGAATATTAACGGCTTGTGATCGGTTAACACTGTGAGATCACGCCCTTCAATCATATACCGAAAGTGTTTTACTGCCATGTAAATAGCTAATAATTCCCTGTCGTAGGTACTGTATTTTGTCTGGGCGCTACTTAGTTTTTTCGAATAAAATCCTAGTGGCTCTAACCGTTTGTTGACTAATTGATGAAGTGCTGCGCCAACGCAGGTATTCGCTGCGTCGGTCATTAAAATAAGTTTGGATGATGAGTCTGGATGCGTGAGAGTGACAGCTTCACTTATGTGATGTTTGCATTCATTAAATGCGGTGATTGCTTCTTCGGTCCAAGCGATTTTTGTTTTGTCTTTTTTCTTAGCATTGTGTAAGTATTTGTCTAAGATAGTTTGAGTGTCGGCGGCTTTAGGAATGCTCATTCGGTAAAAATTTATAAGACCGAGGAAGCGCCTCAGTTCTTCGATGGTTTCAGGTTGTGGATAGTTATTGATAGCTTTGACCTTTTCTTCGTCCGGCCTTATGCCATCACAGCTAACGCGATAACCGAGAAATGTAATTTCGGATTTTCCAAATTCGCATTTAGACGTGTTGATTGTGACGCCAAATTCACTAAGTCGCTTGAACACTTCTTTGAGATCATGAATGTGACATTCTTCTGATTCTGAAGCAATAAGTATATCGTCCAGGTAACAAAACGTATTTTGAGTATTTTTCAAAACTTCATTGATAAATCTTTGAAACGTCTGCGCAGCGTTTCTCAGACCGAAGCTCATTTTTGTAAACTCAAACAGACCAAATGGAGTTATTATTGCGGTTTTCGGTATGTCCGCAGGTGCGACGCTTATGTTATGGTAAGCACGTCTAATATCAATTTTAGATAAAACTTTTTTATTTTTGAGGATGTATGTGAAATCCGTTAAACGAGGAATCGGGTAGCGGTCGGGCTCGGTGATAGCGTTTAAACGACGATAATCACCACACGGTCGTAATTCATCGTTTTTCTTTTGAACGACGTGTAAAGCATTTGCCCATGGGCTGGATGACGGTCTGCATATTCCTAAATCTACCATTCGTTGGAATTCATCCTTTGCCGCTTTGTATTTTGCAGCTTTAAGTGGACGTGCTTTTTCATAAACAGGTGGGCCATGGGTACATATATGATGCGTTACATTGTGCTTGGGTGGGTCCTTGAAACATTCGCTCTTAGTGATGTCTGGGAACTCTGTTAAAATGCGATGATACTTATTATCTGAGTCGATGACCTTAATTGTAGGAATATTTGAGGCATCTTCTACGTTAGTGTACCTAGAGAGTAGTGTGACTTTGTCAATTAACTTTTTTGCGTGAAGATCAACAAGCAATTGATGTTTGGATAGGAAATCTGCCCCAATAATGCACCGTTGTACATCAGCCAGGACAAATTCCCAGGTAAAAGCTCGACGTAAGCCAAGGTCCAAAGTCATTTTCTGAGTCCCATATGTTTTGATTGTGGTCCCATTAGCAGCAAATAAAGTAAAATCAGCGGGTTGACGATTAACGTTTTTGTAGGCAATAACTGAAATATCAGCGCCAGTGTCAATAAGAAAATGCGTACCACTTTTCCAGTCGGTGACGCTCAAGCGAGATGTTCCTTCGACACCTACTCTCGCCAAGGCAGGTGTCGGGTTTAGTTTAACGCCTTTCTGATGCATTGCTCGTCGCCGCATTTCTTGGCGTTATCTCCATAAATATAATGATAAAAGCACTTAAAATCTTTGTCTCCCGGTTGCGCTGTTTGACGCCTGTATCTGTCTTGATTGTCAAGATACCGAGAGCGTGATCGTGACCGTGATCGCGACTGATAATTGCCACGACTTCTACTTGTGCTCAGGCGCGTGTTTTGTAGATCATTAACTTTTGTGTTTAACGCGGCAATTTCTTTAATTAAATTATTAAATTGTTGATCCGTTGAATGTCTAGGGATAGCGACCGGATTTAGCGAACAGACTTCAGATGACCGTGAAGTTTCCATTATCTTATCAGCAATTGCTGCGACGTTGTCCAACGTTACATCGCAGACAGTAACTACTGCACGGACTGTTTGAGGCAGGCGATCTAACCACAAAATTTTGATTGTATCCTCGGGAATTTTGTTACTTCCAAGCTCTCGCATTTTACGAAGAAGTTGAGTGGGTCGTTGATCCCCTAGCTCGACTTTCGTAAGCAACGTATGTAATTGCTTGGACTCGGACTCTTCATAGGACGAAATTAACCTGTCCTTCAGTGCTATATATTTACCGTTCACGGGCGGGTTCTCAAGAATGTCACTAATTTGACCCAATTCATCTCGACCTAACTTAGCTATAACTAATTGATATTTATGCAAGTCACCTGCTTTTTGTGCACCGATTATGGCCTCAAACTGATGGAACCATAGTCGCGGACGCGCTGTCCAGAAGTCGGCGATGCGGGAGTTGATGGTGATCGTCCCCGTCTCTGGCTGCTGGTGCTGGTCTATGGTGTAACACGGACCAGCTTGTTGAGGTGCGTTGACGCTATCAGGTGCGGCGGCAGCCGTGGTGGCTGTGTGCTCGGGATTTATGGTAACTTTATGTTCACTGGCAGCAACAGTGTTAGGGTTGACCATTTTGAAGGTTTGGTATAGTTCACAGTAACAACACTAAATAAAGTCTACGTCTGTATTGAACGTAATTGCACTCGCGGATCAAAGTATGGAACCGTATTATTTCATTCACGTCGGGGTCACCAATATAGAACTTTTGTTGGGACGTGATATAGGTTCTATTATAGTGAGATGAAATGAAATGTCCATTCTATGTTAAACTATGAATTTAATAATGTATAAATTTTGTTACAACTAAACACGGTAAAATGTTACAATAAATGATTGATGCGAGTAACGGATATTAACCGACTATATGTGTTGTCACGGAGACGCGTGACTTCGAACTAAACTTGACGGTGCAACGTCATAGGCACTTATAAGCTCGCAAGTGGTGTACATGTGTGGGTAAACATACCACTACACTAGCTTTAATCCCGCCGACAAACTGTCTTGGAGTTTGGCAGGTTTTATAAACTTGTGTTTGGTCAAAATAAATGTTTTTTTTTATAAATAATTATTATAATTTAGGCAACATATTAATGTTCATTGTTGATATATTGCAGCCATAGGGAAAAGTCAATACATAGAAGGTGACGAATCCCTACTTATAAGGCGGCCTAATACTTGCCGACGATGAGGATGACTGCAGGAGAGACACTGGCTCCAGTGAAAAGGGGAATGAGGAAAAAAGAGACATCCGTCACTCGCTGTATGGACACCAATTCCCCGATTATTGAGATATACGACCTCAGAAGACAGTAAAGCAGACGAGAGATGTGGGTTGTGGAAAAACAAATATCCTACCATACACATTTCATTACTCTGGCAGAAAAACTACCCCTGGACACGAACTGCTCTGGCCAATGTTGAAATCTGTGAACCGACAGTGGGCTCAGGTTAATCGTTGCAAACCCAATTTGGCCAGGTGGGATGTCATCGACCTATCCAAACACGGTGTGAGTTTGGAACACCGTCACAGGCCCCCACTACATCCACATGCACACACACCACCCCACACCCCCCACACACCACACCACACCACACATCCACACATACAACACACCCCACACCACCACCCCACACTACCACCCCACACCACACACACACACCCCCCACACACCACATCCACACCACATCTTCTCTCCTACCCGTCGTGCACCTGCACCCTCCAGGACTTTCAGTAGTCAACTGTAAAAACTCCTAGCCAGCGTATTTTTTGTGTAAGAAACATAGACTTATAAAAAAAGATGGACTCCGCGCCACGCATATCGAAAGTGAAGCACCCTACCGATCTATGTGTGCGTGATTTGAGTACCTGCAAAGACGCCGTCGCTCGTGTCACGTAATGGCGGCCGGTCGGCATACTATGATGTAAATGTGTGCGCGAGGCGTGTTTGTACAAACGGACCCGGCATACTTACTGTGCTTCACTTTCGATATGCGCAGCGCGGAGTCCATCTTTTTTTATAAGTCTATGGTAAGAAAGTAGATTTTTTTTAAAGCTATTATTAGAGAATAATAATAAGTAAAGAAATATCTGATAATAGGGGGGGCTCACTTTTGAGAAACTTAAGGATTAAGTACCTACAAAAAAAAACAAAAAAAAACGAAGCTTTTTAGTACAAAATTAAACTTTAGTCATCATGATAGCCATCATTTCTTTGCGAGTTAAGTACTTACATAATATTGTTATTTTATCGTCACTACCTAGTATTTGGCATGTTTTTATTTTTTATTTTAATTAAATAGCCCAGTTAATAGATACTTTGGAAGGATTTTTTTTTTGTTGTACATAAGTATATAGAATCCTTAGCAAGTAATAAAAATGTTAATTCATCAATAAAACATTAAGTGCTTACTTAAATGTTTATTTTCTATTTGTTTGTCGGTATTTTTTTAAATCTATTTTCACCCCCTTTGGGGGTAGCACTTTATCCAGGGACAATATAGATATATCATTCTATCTTATCCACTTACAATAACTATAATATTTGTTGATGGTTGCTTTGCTAGGCATTATAAACGATTTAATTTTATTTTATTTTCATTTCATTTTTGTCAGCATCAATCTGACATATTCCTCACACCCTTTGGGTGGAGGACATCAGTCGATTTCATAGACTTATAAAAAAAGATGGACTCCGCGCTGCGCATATCGAAAGTGAAGCACAGTAAGTATGCCGGGAACGTTTGTACAAACACGCCTCGCGCACACATTTACATCATAGTATGCCGACCGGCCGCCATTACGTGACACGAGCGACGGCGTCTTTGCAGGTACTCAAATCACGCACACATAGATCGGTAGGGTGCTTCACTTTCGATATGCGTGGCGCGGAGTCCATCTTTTTTTATAAGTCTATGGTCGATTTATTATTCTTATGCTTGTAAGAAACCATTCACTGTTTGTCGAAATAAAACATCTTCTTCAAACGGTAATGGTCTTATTCGATTATCTTCGGTATAGATATCATTAAAAAAAAACCGGACAAGAGTCCGGATATGTCTTGGGAGATGACTTGGGAGATGTCTTGGGTACCTACCTATGTATAGGTGTAATTTTAATTACAGTTATCCTTTTAAGGGGTCCATACTCATCATTATGAACAACTTTTACTATGCGATCCAACATAAAATCCGACATCCACGCGGGCGAAGCCGCGTGCAAAAGCTAGTTAGCAATAATTTAGTTGTGTGCAACTAATAACATCAACTACGGTCAAATAGCCGGATATTTGCTCAAATAGCCGGATATTTGCTCAAATAGCCGGATATTTGCTCATATTTGTCCATCTATCGCTTCTGTTCCTCATCGGTCAGTCACATCATTACTATCGAATCGTCATGCACATTGATATAAAAAAGATAAGTTGTTTTTTTTATTTCTATGGTAATGCATGTCTTGGGTACCTACCTATGTATAGGTGTAATTTTAATTACAGTTATCCTTTTAAGGGGTCCATACTCATCATTATGAACAACTTTTACTATGCGATCCAACATAAAATCCGACATCCACGCGGGCGAAGCCGCGTGCAAAAGCTAGTTAGCAATAATTTAGTTGTGTGCAACTAATAACATCAACTACGGTCAAATAGCCGGATATTTGCTCAAATAGCCGGATATTTGCTCATATTTGTCCATCTATCGCTTCTGTTCCTCATCGGTCAGTCACATCATTACTATCGAATCGTCATGCACATTGATATAAAAAAGATAAGTTGTTTTTTATATTTCTATGGTAATGCATGTCTTGGGTACCTACCTATGTATAGGTGTAATTTTAATCAGTTATCCTTTTAAGGGGTCCATACTCATCATTATGAACAACTTTTACTATGCGATCCACCATAAAATCACAAAAAAAAAAACCGGTCAAGAGCGAGTCGGACTCGCGCACCGAGAGGGTGCCGTCCCGATTTCTGAAAAAGTGTGCTATTTAGAGACATCGTTTTATTTCCTGTAATCTTTACATAAACTTCCATCACATAGAACAATTTCAGGTTTTTATCTTTGCAAACTTCGGATTTAAGGGGGGGAACGGTCTTTTTTTTACATCTTTCATCAAAAGTCGAAAACTATTGGACCTAAATAAAAATAAAAAATGTTTGAGTATGTGCAAACAGAGCCCTTTCATATGATACCCCACATGCCCTAGTATAGTCCAGTAAAAATAGTGTTTGAGATTGCATTAAAGACACTTTAGTAAATTGGTTTTGAAATAATAGTATAGTTATTTACGTATGCATTCGTAGCAATTTTCTGTTCATATGGTCGGAGGAACCTCAGAAATACCTAAAGTTGTGTTTTTACTGTTTAACGTTAAACAAAAAACACACTTTAGGTGAAAAGTAAGATTATCGTCTACAGCCAGCCTAAAATTATAGTACATAAGAAATCCCTCGGTTTGGGTACAAAATTCTTAACATTACGAGATTTTTTCTTTCATGGTGTGATAAATGAGACTTAAAAAATCTCACTTTCGGGGATTTTTCTGTTTATACATTCCAAACGTTAGCCTCGAACCTATGTTCAGTTTTCACCTTGGTGACTTCTCAGGAACATAGTTAAAAAGTGTTTTATCATGTTTTGTATATTGTACATAAAAGACACTTGAAATATTTTTTAGGCTGTGCATTAACATTTTCATTCTTCATATGTAAGTGTCATAATCCCCTGATTAAGTGATAAGGATTCTTCGCAAAATGCATAAAACCTAAATTACATACACAATATAAAATGCCAACCTTGACCGAGCGCCTTGCATCCCCCGCGTCGGTGTGCGAGAGGGACGAAGTTATCGGATGTGAAAAAGATGGAGCTATTGTTTAACTGCTCAAATAATTACTGAAAATTTTCTTCTCATTACGCAATGAGATTGTTTACTATGCGCCCGGATTTTTGGTACTTGTTTATTATGTCTTGCGTAATATGCGGAAAGCCCTTAGATGGTGATTCTGTCACCGTTGGCAGTAAAGGTTTTAAAACTCTATGTTTTAGTGAGCTTCGGAAAGACCATTCATTAATTGATTATTTCATTAATCGGATAATGTGCCAGTGATTTTACATACAAATTGCCGAAAACAGTACACAAATCAAAAATGCGAAAGGTATAATACCTACTCTGCAATCTACCCACTCGCGCGACAATTGCACGAAACTGTACCGGAACGAAAAGCCAGGATTGTCCGACTACACGAAACTGACGTTGTTGTTTTTACGTCAGCAAAGAGAAAAATCTGAAATTATTCTAATGTTAGGATTTTAACAAACTCAGTACACAGTTATACCTATGGGATATAATAAATGCGCTTTACATTCAAGATAAGCGCATTTTTTCTATCAACTACCGGTACTTCTGGTTCGAATCATGTAAGGTAAACGCGGTTGAAGTCGACAGTGACTCAGTAGTCGTCTAATTATCTAAAAACATCAATATCTTTTTCTACTACACACAATGATGTTAATAGTACTAGATCAGTAGTGTACGGCGCCGAAGCATCGTATATGTCCACAGGCATATCCGAGTTCAGTTGTCAGCTTGACGTCAAGTGAGCAATTGCTTAGCGATAAAAATATCAAAATAGTGAAATGTGCGATTAAAATTTGTATGTCACGGTCTGAAAAGATTACTAAGGCAAGTGGTAATACATTTCACAAGTAACTTTGCTGCATTTTGTTCAGATTATCCAAAAATTTATCAAACATTGTTTTTGACATCAGTGTTACCAGTAAAAACGATTTTGATTTTGCCCGACTTTTGGGAGTTTAGTGAATGACGAATGTATGTTCCTGTAAGTCTAAATTATTATTGTAGTCTGTTTGGATTAAACATACTGTACAGTACCCAAACACTCACTGAATGGAAAAGTACCCAAACAGTCACTGAATACAAAAGTAACACATGTCACGTGTAAGTATGTCAAAGTTAAATTACTGTGATTAGTAATCGATTATTAAATCGAATTGTTAAACTACGATCAAATACAAGTCAGTTTATAAATCCAAGATACCTTTCAGAATTTTTAAGATTGACAAACTTATCTAACTCAGTAGTGAAACCCAGAACAGTCGTCGTAATTTCTTTTAAATGACGTACTTTTTTATGGTTCCGTACCTCAAAAGGAAAAACGGAACCCTTATAGTATCACTTCGTTGTCCGTCTGTCTGTCTGACTGTCTGTCAAGACCTTTTTTATCAGGAACGCGTGGAGGTATCAAGTTAAAATGAATATCAAATACGTAAGTCGTCTATGATCCTTTGGAGCTCTAAAAAAATCAAACTTCTAAGTCTACGCAGTAAAAAAATACGGCCATTTATGCAACATATTTTGATACTCGCAAGTAAATCAAAATCTATAGGGTACTTACCGTTGACCTAGAATCATGAAATTTGGCAAGAAGCAAGGTCTCACAGCACAAGTAAAGGAAAAAGTCCGAAAACCATTATTTTGTCATTTTATCGCATAAACATTTTTTTTTGGGATTTCTTGTTTTTCAGCTACAAATGTTAAGTTTGTTTTTGGATACATTCTTTTCAATTACGGAGACCTTCATTTTGCGTGGCCCACACGCGCTTGGCCGGTTTTTATTACTATTAAAATGGATCGAAACAGATGAACTATAGTAATTTACGTTATTTAATTTTCATCGCAACGTATGTACATTCATCATAAACGCGTCAATAGGTGCAGTACTAGACAGAGTGATCTCTTATTTGTTTTCCAGGGTACCTAAAGATCAGAAGCACATGGAAATATTCCATATTACAATCTTTCATTATAATTGATTCAATGAAAACCTTCATTAAATTCTTGGGAAATGATGTTGATCGTTGGCAACTCTGGCCGTTTTTCGGGTAACAATGTCTTGTCTCATTCCAACGTAATTAGTTTGACGGTAGAAGAAGTGAGACAAACATAGATTATTTTGACAGATTGACATATTTATGTATCCGTTTCAAAGCTACGTGTTTAAACTCGTACAAGTCGGTAAGTCGGTACGTTTTTATGAATTATTTTGTAGGACGCTGCGCCTCTAGTATTATATTACCTCATTGACTAAACATTAAACTTGCCTATTTTATGGCAAACTATTCTTGGTAACATATTGCAACGTCTGAAATATTTTACTTGAAAAGTGTGTCCGACAAAAATTTAATTTTTTTGCAAGTTCAGCTGCTAAATGTGAAGTCGGCACGTAGTTTTGTTTTTCGATTTGTGAAACTTCAGTTGGGTCTACGGTAAGTCTGATTATTTGATGAATTAGTTAAGTTAATTTGCTAACGACAGGAATAACTTGAAATTTGGAACACTTTAATCACAAAAGTATTTTTTTTCGAACGTGACATCTATTGGTACCTAAAAATTCCTATTTGATCCAGATCTCGTCATTTTAAGTACTATTGTAACGATTACTGGGACATGCTTAATAGTTGCCTCTAAACCCGCCAAATTCTAGGTATTTTAGTGTTTTATGCCCCAAAATGCGAATAATAACTATTATTGTGACCGCAACATAGTTGTTAACGCTTTGGTACACACAAAATTAATTAAATTTTTAGAAAATTATATTTTGCAATAGTAAACTACTTAATACATTTACGGTTTAGTTTAAGTCATAATGAATTGGCTTTCTAAGATAAATTTATGGGTAATAAAGGGTGTGCAAGTTGTTAGAATGATTAGCACCACTGGGCCGAACTGGTCCACTGGATCCGGTGGGTCCTTCACATGCCCTAATCTTGTTGATTCTGGAAAGAAGCCAGTTGATTCCAAAGAGAAAATTATTAAGAACATGTCATGCGTTGAGCCACATTGTTCCAGCGTATATCTTCGGCAAAACCGAAATATAGCAAATAAAATTGTTACCTATGTCGGAGGGCAACCCGGAAGGCACAAAAGCTTTGGCAAAAACAGAAGCGTCTGGCAAGGAAGCAAGTGAATTCTTAACACGTTTTTATGGTGTCCAGGTAAAATATTATTATATTATAACAGTAGGTCAAGTTACTACAAACTGTAATATTTTCTCATTCAATTTTGAACTTAACCTTCAACAATTGCTCAGGTGCTGGTAAAACTGCAGGCATACTGCCTGCCTTTATCTTTGCCGAAAATTCACGCCTTGATGCGGCCTCTAACATACCCCACTGTAGTTCCACAATGCCGGAGATGGCAATCTGGTCAAATTCAATGCTCTGAAAATAAAGGCGTGTCTTTTCACTGCCAAAAGGAGCCAGTTTCAGTTATCTCCTACTTTCCGAGGAGCATCTGTACTAGTTACCGACCACCTAGAGCATTTGGGCATGGAGTTGACGTCTGATCGGCTCAAAAATATGTTACAATTTAATTAACCTTGCTGTTTTTATTACCTCCTGCTCTGCTACAACCTTTAGTAAATCTTAGCATTCAGTCTTCTACCTACCTTTTGTTTCTTAGACTCTTAACAAACACGTACAGTATGTTCAAGGTCTGAGAGTTCACATTAACACAAAAAATTTAACACGACTGGGCCCTTTTGATGAGTAATAGTACAAATCCGACGGCTATTGGTACAAATCGCCCTTTTTTTTTAACTATCTAAAGTACTAAAATTACCTATTAGTCTCTTTTTGCATGGAACATTTATTCCATTCGGTATCTGAGAAGGACGTTGTTAGCTGCGCTACAGTTTATACTTTTGCAGCTATCATCGTTTTACTTGTGTACCTACTTCTTGTGTTATTGTTCCAAAATATTTTTTTTTAAATTTTGCTGATATTAATATTTTGCCTAGAAGTAGGTACACGCGGCTACACATCAAGCTATACATTTCCAGTTTACACTGACCACTCATTGTTAGGAAATCCTATACAATGCGAGATCAGCATATACTGGAAATGTATAGCTTGATCTGTAGCCGTGCGTACTATTTCATTTTAAAACACCACATCTTTGTTTACTCATGTGGTCTAATAACACGAATCCAAAATAAAATTTATGTAATAGACGCGGCCGCTTGATGCATCGCGACGCCGCCGCCGCCACCCGCCTCCCGCGTGGCGCCCGCGCGCACCCTCTCGCGAGTGTTTGATTTTCATTTAATTATTAGAAATGCTTTACAGATATTCAGGGGATTTCTTCCAATTTGAGTAGACAAAAATTGTTGGTAGTAAGATTCATAAAAATATCCTGGGTGTCTTTAATGGTTAAATACAAATTTAACTTCACGAAAAAAAAAGTATAATAGTCACCTTGGTGATAATTTACCTAGTTATTTGTAGTAACTATTTAAATACTTTGACAAAATTTCACTCTCTAAGCAATTACTGTTTTGAAGTTATCATTTATTTTATATAAAATAGTCAATATGGTACTAATATGTTGATTTTGACCGGGGATAATTATTTCCATAATTAAAACTTTTGAAAAGGAGCAGTCATGTACAAAATCACCCGTGGTCCATTTTTTGTTCCCACTTAAATTTAATGTTATTGCTATAATTGCTAATAACTCAATATATATAAAAAAAATATCGGGGATTACTGTCAATTTATGTATTTCAGCTATTTATATATTTAATTCTGAATTATCACCCAAAGAGCATTTATTGCAATCTACTCCATACAAATCGATCTATTTTTACTGGACTAGTAGCCCCACTTTGAATTTTGAAGATCCCCTTTCAGTCCCTGTTACAAAAAAAATATAAATATATTTACTTCTTTCTTACTTGCAAAATTATTGGGTAAACATCGTCTAAAATTGTTCCAAATTTCAAGTTGATAGCATTAGTAGTTCTTGAGATATCCAGCTGTGACAGACAGACAGACAGACAGACTGAGTCACACCATAAGGGTTCCCTTTTTACCATTTTGGTACGGAACCCTAAAAACAGCGGTTCCCTACATTTACGTTCGCATATCTCGTCAAAATGTAGGGAACAGCTGTTGTTTTTCGCGATTTCAAGTTTGGTCCCATAGTAAAAGTTGTTCATAACCCTTACGAGGATAACGGTGACTAAAATTCCACCCAATATGGTATATACCTATACATTCAGTGGTGGTTCATTAATCCTAATTAAAAATTGTATTAAATCGAAAAATCGTAAAGACATAGTTGAACTATCATTTGAACATAGTATTGAACTTTCCTGTGTTGAGCTAGATAAGCATGTCATAGTGTGCGTTTACAGACCCCCAAATTATCAAAACTACTCTATATTCGAGTCAGTAATGGAAGAAGTTATGTCAAGACTTGCAGCTGGTAATAAGTCAGTAATTATCTGTGGCGACTTCAATATTAATATTTTAGAAAATAATTCAAATACCAGTAGATTATTAAATTTGTTTAAATCATTTAATTTATCAAATGTGTTTGTAGAACCTACCCGAATAACCACGACTACTGCTACATGTATTGATAATGTTTTCTGTTGTTGTGACTATTTAGATAAATGCATTGTTAATTATCTCCCTTCTGATCACAGTGGTCAAACCGTAACTTTTGAGTCCAACATACCTATGCAAAAAGTGCAGATACAATCCAGACCAATAACATCTGTTAAATTAAATAAATTTAATAACACTTTAATTTGTAAGTTAAATGATCAAGAACTGAAAATGAACAATGTTAATATTTTGTATAAAGAATTCTTTTCGGTAGTCCAAACAGAGTTCGATAATTCATTTAAGAAGATCACAAAAACCATCAGCCCTAAGTTTCTATTTAGTGACTGGGCAACTAAAGGACTCAGGAAAAGTAGGGAAAGACTTTTCGAGCTGTATGGCCTTAAGCCTTATATTAACACGGCAACTTTTAATAAGTATGTTGCTACTTACTCTAGAATTTTTAAGAACACTTGTAAGGCAGCTAAAGCCTTATACATTAGCAACAAGGTTAAATCAGCAGATAATAAAATAAAGACAGTTTGGAAAATTATCAACAATGAAACGAACAGGAACAGAAAGCATAATATTGATTACACACTGGAGTCGTCATGTGGTCTCATTTCCGATAGTAAAGAAGTTGCTCAAGAATTTGTAAATTTCTTTACCAGTATCCCACTTAAAACTACTGAGGTCTTAAACTCCTCGCCCTCGCTCTCTTTTGATTTAGTAAGAGCGAACGTATCGGCCTGCCCGATTGAATTTAACTTTAAGCATATTAACCCCATAACAGTAATAAAAGCTTTTAAGCAAATTAAGATCAAACTGACCGAAGATCTTTGGGGAATGTCCATTAAAGTCTGTACCTCCATAATTGAGACTATAGCGCCTTACTTAGCCTTAATATTTAATTTTTGTGTAGATCAAGGAGTTTTCCCGGATTTAATGAAATACAGTAAGGTAATTCCACTTTTTAAATCCGGAGACAGTAAAGACAAAAATAATTATAGACCAGTATCCGTGTTGCCGGTTTTCAGCAAGGTGTTTGAAAAGGTAATGCTTAATCAAATGCTCAATCATTTTAACACGAATAAAATACTTCACGATCAACAGTTTGGTTTCACCAAAGGACGTTGTACGACCGACGCCGGTGTAACCTTATTAAAACACATTTTTAACGCGTGGGAAGAGGCCCAAGACGCCATAGGCATTTTTTGTGACCTCTCCAAGGCATTTGATTGCGTCGATCATGAAACCTTACTCTTGAAACTTGAGCATTACGGACTTGGAAAACTTGCCCTCAGTTTAGTAAAGTCTTATTTAAATGATAGACAACAGCAAGTTCAAATAAATGGTGTCAATTCACTGTGTTTAAAAGTTAAAATGGGTGTTCCACAAGGCTCGATATTGGGTCCTTTCCTCTTTTTAGTGTATATTAATGATTTACTCCATTTATTAAAAAATCAACCACAAATGGTGCTATTTGCTGATGATACTTCATTAATTTTTAAGGTAGATAGACGTGCTACAAATTTTGACGACGTCAATAACGCCCTACTGCAGATCCAAAATTGGTTCACTGCTAATAATTTAGTATTAAATGGGAAAAAAACTAAGTGCATCAGATTTTCTTTACCAAATGTCAAAAGTAGTGATTGTGAGATAGTATTGAATCAAGAGAAACTAGAATTCGTCGATAAAACCGTTTTCCTGGGGATTACGCTCGACTCAAGGCTACAATGGGGTCCTCATTTAATATCACTTGCAGGACGGCTAAGTTCAGCAGCTTATGCTGTCAGAAAAATCCGTCAATTTACTGATGTAGATACCGCGAGGCTAGTCTATTTTAGTTACTTTCACAGTATCATGTCTTACGGTATTTTACTTTGGGGACGGGCTGCAGATATCGAGTCCATTTTTATTCTGCAAAAACGAGCCATCAGAGCCATATATAATCTTCGCAGGCGCGATTCTCTAAGGGAACTGTTTAAGGATATTAACATCATGACGGTACCTTGTCAATATATCTACGAAAACATCATGTACGTAAGAAAAAATTTACATCTTTTTAATAAAAGAGGTGAAAGGCATAATTATAATACTAGAAATAAGGACCTATTAGCTCAACCAGGTTTCAGGCTGGCTAAAGTAGACTCATCGTTCATGGGGTACTGTTTAAAATGTTACAATAAAATACCTCCACACATACTTCAACTAAATGAGATGAAATTTAAAACTTGTATCAAACGCACACTATGCAGGCAGGCATATTATAAGTTGGGGGATTACATAAATGATAAAAATGCTTGGCTCCATGCTGGTCCTGCTCCACAACCACAACTAATTAATTAACATTTGAAGATACTGTTAAGCAACTGCTGAAGATTGTAAGAATAGCTTTGCATTGTGTAGACTCAATCACCTTTGTATTGTATAATTGCTTAGTACATGTGTGAGTACTATGTACCTACTCTAAAGCTACCATTTACTGGGTACGTCTTTATTTGACTTGGATGTGCCCTGGCGGCTGAGAGTGTGTCATGCTCACTCTAATGCCTCGCTGATGGTGGCGCGTGTGTTGGATCATTTAACGAATCCATACATCAGGTTTGTGAACGGGCGCTGTTGGTGGAGGCTGGTCATACCTTAGCTGCCACGGCTTATTTTAATTTTAATTTTGAATTGTTTTTTTTTTTTTTATTTTTTTATTACGGACGCTTTTAACGTTCATCGTTCTCACATGTATAATTTCAACATGAATGATGTAACCAATATTTTGTAACTATATTTTGATTTAAAAGAGTGTCCGTGGAGTTTCTTGCCCGTTCTTCTCCATAGATCTACGTTTTGGAATGGGCAACTAGCTTCAACTTTCTGACTTACCTACTAACCGACTCTTTGACAATTCAAAAGTGCCTGTAATTGGTTTAATTGAAATAAATGCTTTGAGTTTGAGTTCATTTATCCTATCATTGTCTCTGCTTTGTTTTTTTTTATTAGACTAATGGCTGCGTCAGCCAACAGTATTCGCGTTGCTGAATTTTGGGCCTAACTTTGATATGTTTGTGCCATCGTCACTAAGAAAAAAAAAAAATCACTCAAATCGTGCACATCAGTAAGGCAACGGGAATCGGAGTGAAATATTTTTTTTTTTTATTTAATAAAAGCTTGCAGCTTGCAGCTGTATTATCCCAATTGATAGAATCACGTCCTTTCCTCTACCTTTAGAACAGGCACTTGGGAGACTTGACACAAGGGAGACAAATCCCTCTCTTTCCCCTAGCACATCTGTAAACGTTAAGGCGCTACCAAAATAAATTGGAGGATTTTTCGTAACCATTTACTTCACTATTGCAGCATGTATGGATTTAATTTTTGGATATATGTTTATTGACTATTTGATTAATACTTTGACTGAAGGAAAACACGATTGGGTTAAATTTCGTCGATAGAATTTAATTCCGAAAAGACCTCTACTTTTTTATGTTTTTTTTTCTATAATTCTAAAATCCTAAGTAATTTCATTGTAAAATCACATTTAAAATGTGCGTATTAAGTAATTGAAAATTCTGGCTGAACACAATTTTGATAGATAGCTTAATTTATTTTTAAACAATTTTTATTTCATTTGGCGCTTTTATTTTGGTTCCAGCGCGTTGTTGCGCTCTCTTTTTTTCGCATGTGGAAGTAATTAACTCTGTTTCTTTCTTATTCCCGCCAAGTTCACTTTTTTGTATCACCTTAAGGACCTCAATGATCAGGGATACACAATAGACTTGTCAACATTACACTGCAATAGTAAGCTATTGACTGCAACCGTTCGCGTCGCACGCGCATATCATTTCACTCTCTGTAGACATTGATCGACAACATTTGTTTTGGTACTGAAACTTTTATGTTATAGCAAATTATACATCAAAACAAAAACGCTGTTTTTAACACGCTTTTATTAGACGGAATCTTTGAACTCGATTTTTACCCACTTTAAAGGGTCAGATTAATTCGAAATTTTGCACACTTTAGGGCCTGGTGACAATACAATAATTTAAAAATATAAATAGTAAAATAAACATTAAAAAAATAATAATATTAATAATACCTACATAAATATAATGATTATAGAATAATTTTTTTTTGGGAAAATCGACTCTAAAAAATTGAAAAATAAATAGTTCAAAAAAACTAACTACTTTTTAGTTCAGTTTAATCGTATTAAAGCGTGTTTTTTAGTTTTTTTTAAACTATATTTTTTTTAAACTACTACCTTCTCGGTCAAAGCTACACTCAGCGGCACTAAATATGACCCGAATTTTTGATCACACTAATCAATTCCTATGGGATTTTTAAAGAGAACCGCATCACCTACAAAAACACCACCACTAAAAAAAACATTAAAAAAGGAAATTTTAAGTAAGTAGGTAATTATAACTTCAGGAACTACTTGCCATTTAAAAAAAAACCTCTAAAATAGGTTTAGTTTTTTCATAAATTTTCGTGCGTAAAGGGAATGGTCTCATTTACTGCCGCTGGTGTAGATTGAACCTGTATTTCTCTGTTTCGTTAAAAAATATTTTAATTTTCTCAAAGTTTGGAATAAAAACAGCTGAGCAAATATTTAGACAGCTTAGCCAGCGGAGTTTTAATTTTCAATCTAGCTAGATACTATCAATGACAAAATAATTATTATATAAATGAATTATGTGTGTAATACCGCCTTTCACCAAAGAAAACCCAATTTCCATAATTTCCACGCAAATGTGCTATTTACATACTTTTTTTCAATAAGTAATAAATCAGCGAGAGTCCGCACTTTTCATTTCCTTCCTACACAATTACCCCATTACAAAATGTTGTCAACTCCCCCCTTCATTGCCGGTGGGGGTTTAGGCGCCGGCACAACACCGCGGAAAAAAGTAAAAACACTATCGTTAGTCATTAATATAGTCGTAGCCAGCGCACCGCGTACTTTTTTCCAACCATTTCTAATTTCGACACCGTCCCAAGCGCACGTGTCAAAAAGAATCTTTTTTCAAATTATTTCAAACGGCTGACTTTTACCGCGTTTTTATTGGCAGTTACAATGATTAATAGTGATGTTTATGAATCGTTAAATATCGATACGTATCGTCGCGTAATTTACGCGTAACATCAGCGCAAATTGTGCGTGGTGGAAGAATGAATTGATTGTTGTCGTGTAAACTAATGACTATGACGCGTGTTAGCTGTTGTGTTTTAATTGTATTTTTATTGGCGATTTTTATGGACAGTTGTGATGGTTACAGCCCTAGAGGTAAGAAGCAAAGTTATTATTTTAAATTATTGTGTGAATTTTCAAGTTTTTATGTTGTAAATGGCATAATTATGGCCAAAAATTAGGTAAGTACTTAATCTTTAAACAAAACTGAAAGCTCCAGTTATATCACAAAAAGAAATAAACCATAACACATACCAAATCCGCCCAATTTTTTAGTTACAACTGAAATCCTAATGAATTCAATTAAATGTCGTGACTCAACGCTTTATCGTGAAAGGAAATGAGTTTCAGATTTTGTAACAACTTAACTGCCATCAGAAAATCAGCACTTACTGTAATTGATGATAAATGATCTATCGACTCGATGTGATGCTTATCTCTATTGAACAAAATCTTATCTATTCAGTAGCAATTATTAGTTATCGATAATTTCATGTGATAAATCGCCATCAATTGGGTTTGCGGCCAAGTAATAAGCCGCATGGGTCGATTTGCCGCGGTTGCTCCGTTGATGGGTGACCGGGTTGTGAAGGTCAAATAGACAGTCGCTTCATGTCATTCAGCTGCATCCGGTTAGACTGGAAGTCGAACCCAACCTAGTTGGGAAAAGGCTAGGCAGATAATGAAATCACCTTCACTAATTTCCGTTAAGCCCTGAAATGGGCTTTTTTTCACTGATGTTATCAAACTGCTTTCCATCATCTGCCTTAAAAGCTTCTTGCTAATGCTTCTTCTTACAGAATTCTTGATCTGAAACCTCATGACCAAATTACTAATTAGATGTAGAGAATATCCTCGTTTGAATTTTTTTACCACCGAAATATCCTATTACTGAACCTTTTTAAGCTCACAATTTACTGTGTGTTTTAATAATTAATTAATTATTATCATAATAATTTATTATCTAAAATATTACCAATGGTGCATTTATTAATCTCGGAGACTAAATTGACAAGTGAAAATGTCAAACTGGCTTACATTACCTACATTATCATAAAGGTCATTTTAACATTCTCACTTGTCAATTTAGTCTCCGAGATTAATAAACAGACCATTGGTTTAGATAACCTATAAGTTTAGATTAAAATATCAACCAATTTACATATTCACTCTCATTTTCTCCCCCAGTGGTACCCACAACTCAAACCACATTTAGTATTAAAGCTGACTACAGTACACGACAGGCTAGGCAATGAAATGTTGTTATCCTTTGTGCAACAATGCTATACTGCCATCTAACTGGAAATTACAATTAGTTAGTGACAAACTGGGAGATAAATTGGAAAAAGCCTTGACAGTTAAGCTGCATGGGTCGATACATCAGTGACCATTTTTACAAACCGACACTCCTCCGTGCCTCGGAAAGCACATTAAGCAGTTGGTCCCGGCTGTCATTCGTGGATCTTTGACAGTCGTTACGTGTCATCAGAAGCCCGAAAGTCTGACATCCAATTTTACCAAGGGGTAATAGGTAATACGGGCTGGTATCCGCAACTCCACGACAATGCGCGTATTTTGCGTATACCAAGGGGTATCGTATTATTACCTGGTCAGTCAACAGTCACTGGGTTGTGGAGGTCAGATAGGCAGTCGATACTGGTATTCAGTTGCATCTGGTTAGACTGGAAACCGACCTTAACATAGTTGGAAAAAGGCAAGGCAGATTGTTAGACATAATTCTGGAAATGGGTTGTTTTACGTTAAGCTTATCAGAAAGGCTTCAGCATCTTGACAGCAACAAGAAATCAAGGCCGAATATCTTGTAATATTGTTTTTATTTACTTGCTTGCTTCTTTTAGATCCTTTATTCTTATCATACACTAGCTTTTGCCCGCTTCGCTCGCGTGGATGTCGGAAAATATCCCACAGGAACGTGCTAACGGGATAAAGGGAACCTCTGTGAAAAATTTCAGCTTTCTAGGTCCAAGGGTATGGGCTGGGCGTTGATGAGTCAGTCAATCAGTCAGTCAGTCAGGACTTCTCTTTTTATTTATAAAAGATGACTGTCGTGAGAAAAGTTTTGAGCATATATAACTGTGGGTGGCTATTAAGAGTAGGAGAAGACCAAAGAAACGATGGATGAACTGTGAAAAATGATAAGACTGATAAGGCTAGAAAGGGAGTGACTATCGAGAAGACGATTAATAGAGAAGTATGGAAGAAAAAGATATGTTGCGCCAACCCTAAATGTATTGGGATAAGGGCAGAAGGATGATAAGGAGGATACGTTGCTTAATCTAGTAATTCACTCAGTCAATTTTCCGCATTAATTAATCTAATTTTTGCTCCGACAAAACTTGCAGTACGTACACGTTCTTATATTTCTAACATATATATGTACTAAAATAAAGTTGTGTTCAAATCAAGAATATTTTTATTAAACACTTAGAAGTTGGTTTTAATAACCGTAAAGTTTATTCATGTTTTATTAAGTAACTAGCTTTTGCCCGCGGCTTCACCCGCGTGGATGTCGGAAAATATCCCGAGGGAACCTGAAAGCCTTCCTTATTCCTACATTCTAGGTCCAAGGGTTTGGGCCGGGCATTGATGAGTCAGTCAATCAGTCAGTCAGTCAGTCAGGACTTCTCTTTTTATTTATATAGATAAAACTCATGATAAGTAGCATTTTAATAAAAACTGACTTCATAATACCAGACAATCACATAAAAATTTAAAACGTGTTGCGCCGAGTCCAAGTAACATGGGCAAAGAAAGAAGATGAAGAATCACTTTAAATAATCTACAGTAGATTTAAGTATACTCAAAACGCCGATGTATGATCAATAAACACATAAAAAACAATAAACAATGCAATAAACTCATATAATAATAGGTAAAATATAATATATGGACTTAATGTAAAATTTCCATTTCATAATAATTTAGTGTATTATGTAATTAATAATGTATGATAATTTAATGTCATGCATGCAATATAAAATCTAGCTGTAGCTGCAAATATGCTGCTGTGCCCTAGCAGGGTTCATGTTTGAAACAGAAACTATGTACCGACCTAACATATTGTAGACAACATGAATGCAATAAATAAATAACACTTGAAACGTCGGCATTTTACCCTAAATCCATAAGAACACAACCATTTAAAGTTACGAGAAACTTACACCACATACAACTTTAATAATACTCGTAATAAATCAATCTAACAACGCAATAGGAAACTGTTTTATTACACAAAACTTTAGATTTCACTTTTCCATCTTAATATTTATATCGGGTAGTTTCCAATGCAAACGACCGGGTTTCCCTTTAATGCTTACAGACAATATCTTGTCTTTCTTGTAATAAACGGCTTGATCTGTTAGCTAAACTGCCGTCAGCGTTGCATGAAAAAAATTAATTCTTAGAATTAAAATGTTAAGAAAATGTTCAAGATTAAGCGAGTTGATGATTAAAATTCTAATTAACTAAAGATTAATACATAATCCAAAAACTAAAACTCTGACTAGTATTCTATACAAACCCAATGCAAATATCCAACGTGAAACTATGACTAGAACAGGACTAATAAATGTCAAAATTGGAACTTTAAACTATAGCCACATTAGTAAAATATCTAGGCTAGGCCCTTAACAGCTCTTTTTGAAACTCGAAGAAAAGTTATGGTAGCAAATCATAATAACATAATAAGTACACTAAACATTAACCTGCATATCATCAACATAAAACATTTTAAATTAATCTGATAAAAGGCCCTGCCCGAATCCAACAATTTATTTTTAAAATACGTACCCCAAATCTGGAAGCTATATTTTATAGCAGGTAGTTTGAATTGATAGAAGAAACTAACTTCACTTACACAAAACCAATTTCTGACTGATTGAAAGACATGAATTTCCAATAAGGTTCTATTTTAGACTTTTATGTGTTTCCTTTGTTGTACATCAATTTATTTTTGCCAATATAACCAGTCTTGGTAATAAAACCTCAAATGTATTCATCGGTATTTGTAAAAAAGCTGCTGAATGTATCGATGCCTTTCATCTCCAAAATAGGTTGTTGAAGTGATTTGTGTTGCAAGCGCAACACATTTAGCAGTATATTTATATTAAACACTGACTTTAACTATTTCAGTAGAACTTGAAGAATAATCTATCGACAGTAGTTACGTCACTTCACAACCAATCGTAACAATAACGTAATCAGTTTAAACTCAACAATAACAACATTATCGATATCAATAAAATTTAATTAAAAAACTTGAGATACCTGTCAACTATTGACAATTCAGTCTCAGCTCACAAAAGATCATCGATCGATAAAAAAGTTGAAAATATCGACAAAAAATCCATTGAAAAACATTATTGTGATTGCCATTGTTGTAGCGGAATTACCAAATTCATTGTCACTGTTACATTTATTACGAAACATCAAATGTTTGCGAGGAAAGCGGTGGAGCAAAAACATCGGACCTGCGCCCGCGCATTGGGGTCTGTGACGTCACGACCGATCAATTTCTCGATTAGTATCGTTCCACTTTGAGCCAATTGACTCGAGCCGTTTCGTGTTCCATACAAATTATTTTATAGTTTTGATTTGATTTTAGAAACTACTGACATTACGGAAATGCGCGGTTGCTGCAATTAAAATTTTTACCGCCATCGATATTTGGGTCTCGATTATTTTTATGTTTATGCTCCTTCTTGCTTGCAGTGTGAGCAGTACCATTACCATCAATTCCAAGTATTTTAATGGCTCTTATTTTAAGTACATTTTTTATGCCTAAAAAACATTATTTATTTAATTATATCACAAATTATAACACCTTTACAGACTCATCCATGGCGATGTAATAAGTCATACAACAAGAAAAATAAAATGATTATTGTAAGCAAAATAAAAAAAAAACATATGTATGCTGCATGCACTTATAAACATTTTATTATTATAAACATAACCACGTGTATGTATAATGCAAGACCTATTTCAATTATTATTTGTGCCATTTGAATGAATCTCAGCAGCTTCTGGCCAAATATATCATCCGATTGTGTAATAATATTAATAATACGTGTGGCTCGTGAGTCACGAGCCACACGCCACGCCACGCCACGCCACGTGTCACGAGTCGTGACATATTGGTAAACTTGCGTACCTATGTTAGTCTTGCCGCTGGCATGTCTAATATAGTTAAATATTGCTGTAAGACCTTCGAGGTTTTATAGAGTACAGTTTTCTTACTTTGTTTTACCTTTCTGCATACGAAGTGAAACAAATTATTACTTATTAGGGCTAAAAGACTTCCTCTATTGAATATATTTGCGGTTAATTAATAATATCGTTACAAACCGATCATCCTAAGTAGCCCCATAGGTATTACCATAGCAATACATACCAATTCTATTGCTTCGCAACTTGTTTAATATTCTAGTCAAAGTTAGCATTCATATAACTGCTTACGATACATAGAAAGCGCAAATATATCTTTAAAGTAACTGTAAATAAATAACAGAGTAACTGTAAATGGTTTTGTTACTTGTAAAGTCCTAAATAACAAATAAATAAGTGAATAAAATATAAAAGAACTTGATTGGATCAAATTCTACGATGTTAGCTATGAAAAACTAGAGTTCTCTGTAGAATTAGATTCACTTTCACGTGGTAATGTTTAGTTGTACGCGGAAAATACAATGTTACTGTTGTCATTGAAAAATATTTGGCTAACTAACAACCTAGCTCTCATAGCCAATATTTCAGCAATAGCACAGAATACATAATAGCCTATGGCAATAGTAAGGACCAGGCAAATAAAAAGATCTGTCAGCATAATGTCTTAGCTTATGATGCCTAAAGAAGTAAAGATTACACAAAAAATGAAACAATATAACATCAAATTCATAAAATATTGGTTTTCTGGTGCATCTGATAAATTCTGTTTCGACTAGAAATATAGTGCTTCTAGTCGAAACAATGGTAGGTATAATTTACAATAGTTAATTGTTAAATTGATTGATAGCCCAACCAAAAAAGAACAAACAATGAATTTTAGTAATATTTCATTGTCACGTAAACACAAAGAAATAATTCAAACCACATTCCAGAAAAAGGAAAATATTTGTCCTAACTAAAAGTGAAATTACATTTGATTACTTGAAAACAAAAGAGTTTATGTAGTTACAGGTAAAATTATTAGAAGATTGGTTTAAAAGTTTACCTAAGTTGTTAGGTAAGATGAAAACAAAAGTTAAACTAGAAAATTAGTCGAAACTCCGTTGGAAAGTAAATAGCTGTAAGTAGTCATTGGAAATAAATAAACCTAACACGACTTGGAACGGAAACTATTACATTGGTTACGTAAGTTCTGCGAGTGCTGAAAACTTAAGAATAATTACGCTGGCTAGGTTTTTATTGCATTCACAACTGAAGTTCAATAATACAGTAAAGTTGGGGAGTAGTACTCCCCAACTTTAGTAGTACTCCCGGAGTACTATGAAGGCACAGGTTAAAGTTAATACTCGTATCTATATTAACAACGCGTTTATAAATAACTCTTTCACGTAAAACGTACCTACATTCAAAGTCGTTGTTGATTATATGGCTTTACATGACTGTAATATGTTAAAACATAATAAACATACTAATAGCAGCCCATCAAAGCCAAACGTCGGCCATTGTATCAATGCCTCATCAATATTAATGGTCGAAGATGGCTACTGCGTACAATCAACTATAAAAGAGGTTTCATTTTCACATGCCCTCAAAAATCTCACGCACGTCCTTTCACACTTGAGTCCGATGCCAAAAAAGAGTATGACAACAATCGATACTTAGAATATCGATTCGATATCAATCGAGAGAATCTGTCATTAGCAAAAAGACTAGACATTTTCTCCCGGTATTTCTTGCACGGTAATGATGACTGATGCGTTTGCAAAACATGAGAGATTGGATGTGAAATACTATTGTTGTTTGTTTTCCTAGTTCGAGTTGTGTTGAATGTCTGTAGATTTGAATCTTCATTTTCAATTTATAGCCTGCTCATGTAATACATTCGATTTAATCTCAAGATTTATATTAGTTTCTCAAAGGTTTCAATTTTGTTTGCGCCTAGTGACAGCACCATTATAGTACTCGTATGAGTAACTCCATTGTGAATATACTTAATTAATTTATCTATAGATAACCAACTTATGGGTCAATATTGGTAAATTACAATATACAATCATAAAATTATATTAAATTACATAAAATTTGCCAAAATTTAATGAAATTATATGAAATTAAACAAAATGTGTGAGCTTTACAAAAAAGTGTCAATCGCAAGCTTGACACTTTGACCCTTCATTGGATTATCCATTCATCGTCATTCGAATATATCGTTGCTTATAATTCCTATTAAATTCTTCTCTCAATACACTACTACAAGGAGAAGAATTACTACTATACCCACAACACATACGCCACGTCATCGCGACAATATAACCGCGTCTACACGCTTACGGTCAAGGCTGTTTCCTACTTCCATGCAATACTTTTACTTTTACACGCACGCTGCCTGCTACTCGATATTGTGTTGTAGTTCTGTATCATTCTATATCTTCATTTCTATCTAGCTGAGCAGTTTTGTCTTCCTTATTGCTTCCTAGACCTGTTGAGATAGTATCTATTTTAAATATACTTTTACTATCTCTATCTCCGTATCAGAACCCAAACATGCGAACGCTTTTTCAACATTCCCACTTCTTTCGTTTTATTCATTAATTTGTTTATTTATTTTATTATCTATGTAGTACAGACAGTAAAATATATAGAGACACATCATATTTAAAATTCCATCATCAGATTCATAACAAATATAGCAAATATGAGTATAGTCAATATCATTCTCATTCCCTCTGAAACTCAGAACTATCTCATCTATAACCGTATCTATAAGTTGCTAGATTGCTCTGATGGCACATCTTTCAAGCGTGATTGTTTCACTAACTTCTTAAATATGCTTATTTAATAACATTACAAAACTTATTGCTTAGTGAGGTGTTCGGGTACCCCACAATTAGTGGCTCGTAAACTATAACTCTTACTCGCGGGGGCAATTTAGCACCCATTGAGCTAGCAACTAAATGGTGAGCATAAACTTTATTACTCTTACCTGAAACTCTCTATTTCACCTAGATTTCTGTATTAAGGAACAATGGCTATTCTGTATTTGGGATACTGTAGATACTTTGCCTTCTGTTCACATTATCAGTTTTCCTATTAATAAGTAGTTTTCATAGATCTTTCATCATCACGGGTACTGACTACATTTTTGCTACTTCGGGGTTTAGATTTTTAGTGTTATTAGTAATTACATTTTTTTTAAAGGATTAACATTTACGAAGGAAAAAGGGAGGAACTCGCGGCTAAAATAATAACAGCCACATGGGTCAATCCATCAGGTTAAGCTTGTTCCGTGGATGGGTGACCATCTTTACACACCAAGACTCCTCCGTGCCTCGGAAAGCACGTTAAGCCGTTGGTCCCGGCTGTCGATCGAGGATCTTTGACAGTCGTTACGGGTCGTCAGAAGCCCGAAAGTCTGACAACCAGTCTTACCAAGGGGTATCGTATTACCCAGTTACTGGGTTGTGGAGGTCAAATAGGCAGTCGCTCCATGTAAAATACTAGTATTCTGCTGCATCTGGTTAGACTGCATGCCGACCCCAACATAGTTGGGAAAAGGCTAGGCAGATTGATTGATATACGAAGGAAATAGTACATTATTGCAAAGGCCGTGAAATAGGCAATTGCAGGTCGAGTATGAGTTTGAAGGCCGAGCCGTAGGCGAGGACTTCACTAATACGAGACAGGCAATTGCTATTTCCGCCGAGGCATATATAGTGCTTTTCTCAAAAGAATGCAGGGAAATAAAAGTAGGTAGTTAAGTTTCCATAATTTTTCAAGTTAGTGCCGTTTTTAATATGAACTGTACATTTCAGCATGGAATAAATTGTCCATAATGTAGATGGGTTTTTAGTTTTAGCAATCTCATTAAAATACGCCAAAAATACTGTTTCAAAGAAAATGTTCACTTTTTCTCGTTTTTCCAAATCATAAAATTTTCATATACTTACCTAGTTTCATGTATTTTTCTTTTGACTTCGCTGGAAGCAGGTTTTCCATTGCCAATTTGGCTTCTGATCTTAAATCTGTGGAGTACCTACAATCAATCTTCATTTCACTTTATATTTATTATGAATGTAAATTTGTTATTTACATACTAAATATAAATTTTCAAATCAAGATGAATTTTCAGCTTTGCCGCCAATTTTCTATCTAACATCTGTGCCGAAAGGCATTTGTTTAGTTTCATACAACATTGCTGGAGCGCTCCAGCAATGTTGACATTGCTGGAGCGCTGTAATGTTCCAAATTCAAAAAACGCTCCTGCAATGGATTTGATTTTCTTTGACCGTAAATTCGATACTTCGCGTGTTCTTTATTCGAAAATAATGACAACATTTCCATGCATGTTTGAGAAAAATGTCTTTTGTATTCATAATTAAAGTACGCATTTCCTGAGTCGTCACCATTGAAAATTAACAGGTTGGGCTATACGGAGCATTATTAAAACCAATCCTTTAAAATGGTGTGCTTTAGGCTCTTTATATCCTTGCTAGAGTATCAGCTTGGAAGCATAAAGCATTGAGCATTAGACTATATTGGATAGCAAATCTATAAAACAATCTACCCACAAATAGACTACTTAAACTAAGTTAATAACATAATCCTAGCAATCAGCCCTCAGTAACTCTAGATGTCAGTTTCTTAACTTTCTCCCGCGAAGGTCGCGAGTTCGATGCCTGCCCCGATGACACGACGCCACTCATTTCTGAGAACAAATTATACATTATCTATGGTTGAAATAATAGAGTAGAAGTTAATGTTTATGAAGTGTTAATGACTTGTGAGGTAATACGTGGTTGGACGTATTATGAGAACCAATTTTATTATGACATGATTTTATGAGCTTTTGTAAAACACATTATGGACATAATATACTCGTATGTAGTCAACTACAGTAGAATAGAATGGCTCATTCATAATTAGAGATTTTTTCCCAGGTCTATGTAGCTTTTCAGTACAACCACAAACGGCTGAATATAATTCAGTATTATGGAGACGATACCAGTCGAAAATTGAGCAGTCGATACGTTACGATTCAGTCCGTGCATGATTTTATTTTTTTATGGTTTCTCTTAATTTTGACCACCTATTATTTCTTTCATTCGAAGGACCAAGTTCAACAGTAGTGTCAGTCTCTAGGTTTGATGAGCAGTCTTTGGTTCTGCAAAGGTCTGGCAAAGTGTTACTGGGTTTTTCTCTTTAGAATTTCTCAGCAGCAGCCCGGGGTCTGGATTTGTGCCCGGTTGATGGCAATACAGACGAAGTGTTTGTCTAGGTACTATTAGTACCTCTGCTTAACTCTTAGGGGAATTCAAGCATGATATTATGTGAGAAACGACATTATAAGCTACTTGGTACAAAATCTCTAATACTCATCTTTACCTTTCCACCACCAGCTCACTATGGTAGATGCTAGTACTAGGAGTAAGTTCACCTCATTAGTTCAGGGCACGATTTGAACCCGCGAGTCACGACCTTCTGATGACCTGTCAACAACGCCTAGCCTTTACACTGTTGTCGCTTCTTCTAATGTTTCTAGTGGTTTTTGGTTTGAATTTCTCTTGATGAACTCATCTTTTGTAAATATTAATCAAAATTCCTTGGATTGCTGAAAAGATAGAAGTTTCTTGACTAGATAATTTGATGACTCTACACTCAGACTAAATAAAAAATCAATACATAGCGCTGTCAACAGTAACGTGAAGTTTCGGGTTTCATAAACATGTGTGCACGTAATGAGGTGTAGTTTGGTGTAAATGTGTGCGTGTGAGCGTGTATACACAGAGCGAGGTGTAGTTTTGCGCATGCTTCACTGTATTGTTTGCAGCGCTATGTCTGGGTTTTTTATTTAGTTTGAAACTCTACAGTACTGTCTTAGTTCAGAATATAATCGCCATTATTTTTTGGCTACCATATTGTGTATGTTAAGAAGACGAGTTGTTAAATTAATTGAATTAATTGAATTCAATGGTTAGTGGAATCCTTTATCTAGCTTTACAATGTTGGTGTTGGCATCTACTGTCATCATCTGCCTGCCTTTTTCCCAACTATGTTGGGGTCAGATTCAGAGGACTAAGTGGCTAAGTAATAACAGCCGCACGGGTCGATCCGTCAGGTTAAACTACGATTGCCGGGGTTGGTCAGTGGATGCGTGACCATCTTAACATATCGAGATTCCTCCGTGCCTCGGAAAGCACGCTAAGCCGTTGGTCCCGGTTGTTATTCGTGGATCTTTGACAGTCGTTACGGGTCGTCAGAACAGAAGCCCGAAAGTCTGACAACCAGTCTTACCAAGGGGTATCGTATTACCCAGTAACTGGGTTGTGGAGGTCAGATAGGCAGTCACTCCATGTAAAATACTGGTATTCAGCTGCATCCGGTTAGACTGGAAGCCGACCCCAACATAGTTGGGAAAAGGCTAGGCAGATTGTTGGGGTCAGATTCAGTCTAATCGTATGCAGCTGAATACCAGTATTTTAGATGGAGCGACTGCCTACTTGACCTCCACAACCCAACTGGGTAATACGATACCACTTGGTAAAACTGGTTGTCAGACTTTTGGGCTTCTAACCCGTAACGACTATCAAAGATCCACGAATGACAACTGGGACCAACGGCTTAGTATGCTTTCAGAGGCACAGAGGGGTCTCAGTCTCGGTATGTCAAGATGGTCACCCATCGCTGTTATTACTTAGCTACGGGCTCAATTGAATTCAATAGTTGGTGGAAATTATTTCATCATCAAACACTTTTTCTAAACTATGTAGCAGTCGGCTTCCAATTATGTGTACCTACATCAATAGTAATATATAAATAAACCATTAAAACTTACACAAATGGATCTAAACCAAGCAATTACGGCGTGTCAAGTCATGTCGTAACGTGATGTTCATTGAACAAGCCTTATTATCGTTATCGTTACCAAAATTACGCAACCATTGCCGGTTTAATACGGTAATTTTATGTGCGGCGCGGAGGGAATACGCAATGGAATGAGTTTTCATTTTCTTTGAGACGTGGCTTGCGAGTTTAATGGTCTGGGGTTTGAGGGAGGAGAGCTCGCGGGTTGTGACTGTAGAAGTTTCAGGAAAAGGTTTTCATTTTTATAGTTTTTTTGGATATAAAGTAACTGAGACAGTGATCTGAAGTAACTGAGTAGTTCAAAGTAACTGAGACAGTCAACTGAAATAACTGAGTAGTTCAAAGTAACTGAGAGTGAACTACTCTCAGTTACTTTAAACTACTCAGTTACTTCAAGTAATTGAGACAGTGAACTGAAGTAACTGAGTAGTTCAAAGTAACTGAGAGTAGTTCAAAGTAATTGAGACAGTGAAATTAAGTAACTGAGTAGTTCAAAGTAATTGAGACAGTGAACTGAAGTAACTGAGTAGTTCAAAGTAACTGAGAGTAGTTCAAAGTAATTGAGACAGTGAAATTAAGTAACTGAGTAGTTCAAAGTAACTGAGACAGACAACTGAAGTAACTGAGTAGTTCCAAGTAACTGAGAGTAGTTCAAAGTAATTGAGACAGTGAAATTAAGTAACTGAGTAGTTCAAAGTAATTGAGACAGTGAACTGAAGTAACTGAGTAGTTCAAAGTAATTTCGACAGTGAACTGTTCAAAACAGTGAACTGAAGTAGTATGTAGGAGATAGTATATTTATACTTATATCAAAAAAATATCTATCAAGGATAGTATGTACTTAATTTTTAAGACAATCAACCTAATCAATTAAAATTTTGTTTAAAAATATATTCGCGGGTTTAAATTGAGATTGAGGACATATGTATATTATGTTTTCGTCGTGAGGATAAAATAAGTAGGATGTAGGAACCTAATAAATATCACAATTGCAAGTTCGGTGTCATCAGTTCGTTGAAAATGTAGTTTAAATTTTGAATTTTAACTCATGTGTAACATGGCCCTTTCCGCTCCGCTTGTACCTCACTCCACGCTCTTACGTCACAGCTACACGAGGTCCGCGACAGTCATGATGCAGCATGGTGTTACGACACTTTATGATCATATATCCATTATGATCACCATCATAACAGACTGAGAGTTTGATGAACTTTATTAACGTGACGTTGAATCTATGATTGGTGGTAGGTTTGTTGCGGTAAGCCTTATAATTTATTGTGGCAATTCAATGCCCCGTGGTATAGGCAATTTTGTTTATGTGCCAGAATAAATATACAACGTGTAACGTTAAATGCGCAAAACCTCTTAAGGGGTCATTGTACTCATCATTATGAACAACTTTTAGTATGGGACCAAACCTGAAATCGCGAAAAAAAATCAGCTGTTCAGTACATTTATGTTCGCATAATCCGTCAAAATGTACTGAACAGCTGATTTTTTTTTTGCGATTTCAGGTTTGGTTCCATAGTAAAAGTTGTTCATAATGATGAGTACAATGACCCCTTAAGAGGTTTTGCGCATTTAACGTTACACGTTGTATACATAAGGGGTCATCGTCCTCATCATTATGAACATCTTTTCTGTGGGAGCAAACTTCAAATCGGGAAAAAAAAATCAGCTGTTCCCTACATTTATGTTCGCATAACTGAGTACAATGACCCCTTAAGAGGTCGTGCATTATTTAAATGACACCTTGTATTGGAATAAGTGAGAAAAACCAAGAAGTAATTACTGTGATAATCTACGACTATCTGCCAGTTTTTTTTTTAATTTTTCCATCCGTTTTCAATACCACTCCACGAGTATGAAGAGTCATAGTTTAATGGCACCCTCACGCCAGGGTTGCCCGCAAAATTCAAAATTTACTACGTTTTTTGCATTTGCAAGTCAGTTTGCAAGACGGTCGTATGTTGATCTAAATATAATTCGCGGCCGTATCAACTTACAGAACGTAGTATTGACGATTTTTATGATTATAATTCTATAAATAAATATTTCATTTCATTTCATTTCATTTATCAAATATTTATTTATAGAATTATAATCATAAAAATCGTCAATAGGTAGGTACTACGTTCTGTAAGTTCATATTACTTAACCTATTGAATGACTATTTCATGAAATCATGAGATTTGAGGCCAATTCTAACTTATAGAGTTGTATTGCTGATTCTAATGATTATAATTCTGTAGAGCCATGTTAGTTACGGCCGCGAATCATATTTTAATCAACATACAACCTGACACTGACCTGCAAATTGCAAAAAACGTAAGAAAATTTGAATTTTGCGGGCTACCTTAGCGAATCCACCTTAATTTCCAAAGCTGGAAACCCGGTACCATATAACGGTAAAATTCTTAGCCTATTAATTGTCATATTTAGAAAGGGAAGCTGTTAGGTATTAAAAACCCTTCACCAAACCTGCAGAACTGCCATAAATCTACCTCCTGTCCACCAGTTCCCACGTCGGTCATCGACTCGGCAATAACTCTCGACTAACAACATTGTAATCAGATCTGTGCGATCCATTTTCACGAACACATGGCGAACGAAAGTAAAAGGTACGTAAGTACGGAAACGAGCCTTGGAAAGCGTATACAAACGATATTTTCCGATCACGCGCAGCTATTGGCTCGTGCGTATAAACTTCTTGTGTGTTTCGGTGAATTCAGTGATAGTTTTTCAGGGAAAAAGTTTTGTTTACAATAAGATGGTAAGTACTGGTTTTTTAGGTAGACTTTAAAATACGAGTAGTCGAGATTTTTGATGATTTGGAAATTTACGCTGATGTCGTGGACTGAATAGGAATCGTACTGCTAATTGGCTGGACTCACAGCTATAACTAGAGTTCTTAGGTCTAGCCGCCAGGGCCGCGGGTTGTTCGAAAGAGATACCGTGGTCCTGGGACAGGCAACTGAAGGAACACGGGTGGGTTTTAGTCAGAAACCGTCTTATTACAAAACAAGGTTCATCTTGAAACCCAGGTGGACCCTTTTTTGAATTTTGAACTTTATTCCGACACATTCAGTTGTAAGTTATACAAAACTGAACTTAGTAGGTACCGGACTAAGTTGTCAGTTCTGTATAAAGAACTGTATCTCTATCACAGCTAGGTTCTTATTACAAAAACTAGCTCGATGGTTTAAACCATGACAGAAGAAAAACCTCGTTTTATAATAAGACCGTAAAAGTCTAATACGCCTTCATTTGATGATTTCCTATCGACAAGGGCAACTAGGATTTGAAAAAGTTTCTCAAACACATGCCGCTAAAATTGTGTACAGACCCAGGAAGAACGTTTTCGTAAATAAAAGTAGGCATAGTTTGAAGAATACACTCTTTTCTTGCTTAGACTTTTATTCCGCAAAACTACTATTTCACAATAAAACGGCGATTGGTTCTGCACTACATTTTAGCATCGTTGCAATTGATTAATTGCCATCAATTTCTATTATAGTAATATTGTCGCTTCAATTGCATTTGGTAAACGATCAATTTGCGCATCACTGTGAATCAATCACGTAAAAACAGACAATTGCAATTGATCGATTCGGGAACCCTTAAAATTAGTTTTGCCCCACCCAGAAATTGTTGCCAAAGTCTAATAAAACATTCAGTTGCCGTATTGAAAATACATTAAATAAAACCATAGATAACCGAATAAAACTTTGTTATAATATCTATTACGTAATTATTTGTACTTTGACAGTGTTGTCACTGACAAAAAAATCACGACAGTAGGATATAGTTGAAAGGAAGTTAGAAGAAATGGTACTCAACAAATTTTTTGATTAGGTACCGATTATTCAACTGACTGCGGTTTCGCCGTTTCGCGGTTTCACGGCGGAGATTTGCGAAGGCCCCGAACAATAAATATGCAACATAAAATTCAAATCGCAAGTTGTGTAGCTATGTAATAACTTTCTCCTGTTGTGTCAATCATCGTTGCATATCCTTCACTTATCATGTATCTACTTTATATTCTTGGAGCATCCATGCTTCCTCTTACTTCCGCAGTAGGTCGTACACCAGTCACGTACCTTCGAGGCACCGTAGGGCTCACGTGCAGGGCTGACGAGCATTGCGGTACAGTCAGCGTCAATAATATCGGGACGAACAGACCGTTCAAAAAAAAAAAACAAAACCGACTTCCAAAAAAAACACTATAAAGTGAAAAATAACTTTAATTTCGGAAGTCGGTGTCTTTGGATCTGTATTTTAAGTTTTTGCCCCCGACTTCCGAAATTAAAGTTGTTTTTCACTTTGTAGTGTTTTATTTTTGGAAGTCGGTTTTGTTTTTTGTAAAAAAGTTTTTATTTTTCACTTTTTAGTGGGTCAGTTTGTAATTTATCTAAGTTTATAACCCAATGTCAACTGCTCATCACGTTTTACAAAATATTGCTTTTCCCGATGCAGGGACGTTAATTGTTGAGGAGTTCTCCTAGTAAGAACCAGGAGAACTGGAGCTCATGGTGAAGTCACCATCACCATTATGCATTTTGACGAGCATAAACCATATTAAAGTAATCGAATCGCAACCTGTGATATACTTAGATATAATTGAGTATTTCCGATGGCCATCTGTGGTCTTCATCATCAGTTCCAGTTCACCAAATGGTACTTTCCGAGAGCAAATGCACGAGTTACTGTAAAAAATACCAAAATCGATATAAATGTGCCCATAAAAGTTGAGGGTTTCCCTCGATTTCCATGGGATCCCATCATCAGATCCTGACTTGATGATCATGGGACCACTTGGGAAGTATACCCTTTCGAACAAAAAAAGAAAAATCCAAATCGGTCCAGCCATTTTCGAGTAATCGGGGAATGAGAACCTCCTCATTTTTGAAGTCGGTTAATGATCTAAACAACTATGAAAATGAAAATACGACAACTGTCATTCTGACAAGAACTTTATCTAATTGAGATACAGTTTAAGTTTCTTAGTTGTTGACTTGAGATCATTTTGAACAGTCTGCCAGCTACTTTATCGTACTATTAGGTTGAATAACTACTTCCTGTACCTAGTTTCCCTAATCCTAATAATTCCTAATAGATAATAAGTTTGGTGGAAAAATGGGTACCATAGGATTTTATTCCCTCAAATTGCACTTCTTTCCCAAAGCTCTACAGGGTTATTGGTAAAACACCAGCAACCTCTTAAGGGGTCATTGTACTCATCAATATGAACAACTTTTACTATGGGACCAAACCTGAAATCGCGAAAAAAAATCAGCTGTTCAGTACATTTATCTATAACAAACTCGTCAAAATGTAGGGAGCAGCTGATTTTTTTTTCGCGATTTCAGGTTTGGTCTCATAGTAAACGTTGTTCATAATGATGAGTACAATGACCCCTTAAGAGGTTGCTGGTGTTTTACCAATAACCCTGTATATTAGACTCCATGGAGAAATTTCCTCGCTGATAAATAAAAATAGTACTAATCAATCTGCCTGCCTTTTACCAACTATGTTGGTGTCGGTTTCCAGTCTAACCGGATGCAGCTGAACACCAGTATTTTACATGGAGCGACTGCCTGTCTGAGCTCCACAACCCAGTTACTGGGTAATTTATGACCCCTTGGTAAGAGTGGTTGTCAGACTTTCGGGCTTCTGACGACCTGTAACGACTGTCAAAGACCCACGAATGATAGACGGGATCAAATGCTTAACGTGCTTTCCGAGGTAGGGGGATATCGGTATGTAAAGATGGTCACCCATCCACGGACGAACTCCGGCAAGCGTAGCTTAACCTGATGGTTCGACCCGTGCAGCTGTTATTACATAACCAAGAGCTCCTCTGAAAAAAAAAATTGTACCGTCATCTAATAATCATACCTACCAACCATCTTTAAAGATTGATCAATGCGTTTTTAAAATTGATCGTAGTACAAACGATAGTTCAGTTTCCTTCAGTTTATATAACTGAAATTATACCAAGTCCACCATAAAAAATATAACCAAAATTTCAAGATCTTTACTATAACAATAAAATTATACATGACATAACACAACATTACATAAAAAACTCGCCCACTACAACAAAAAGAAAAACAATAATCATTTTAAATAACGTAACCGGATACAAGTAAAGGCTCTTACAGACAGATGCGATATCGCGTCGCGACGCGATATTTTTCTACGGATATAATATCGAAATATCGCGTCGCGACCGCGATATCGCCTCTGTCTGTAAGAGCCTTAAGTCACGTGTGACGTAATTAACTATGCGGTTACGTTGTCATTTACGTTACGTTTACGTTTATTATTACGTAATTTGACGTGTCCGACGTGTCATTATATTACTACAAATTATTGTATCTTGCACGGACTAGTGACAAATTGGACACTTTCTTTGTGATCACTTTTTGTCCAATTTAGTTTATTGTTTTTCTTGCCGGCAATTATTTAGTTATTGTGATAGAACATACATATTATTAATTTTATTATGGGCTGTATAATACCTAAGTTACTTTTTGTGGTCTTACGAATATTGCACCCAACACCCAGGAGATTGCCAATCGTCCATCCAATGGTCTATCCAGGATTTTTGTACCTATACAGACACTTGTAAGTATTTTTTTTATATGCTTTTTGAGCTAAAAAAAAAGTTTTGGGGGGCTATTTCACGATGTCCGAATAGCCACTATTCACCAAATTAATTCAAAAATGGAACAGATTTTGAGACATTATCTGCCAAGTAAATTAATAGGAACTTAATTGTAGGTGGTGAAACGGCCTTAAATTTTATTATGTAGAGAAGACTTCAGATAAAATAAAAAACCCAGACAGAGCGCTGCGAACAATACAGTGAAGCATGCACAAAACTACACCTCGTTCTGTGCATACACGTTCACACGCACACATATAAACCAAACTACAACGTGCACACAAGTTTACGAAACCAGAAACGTGCGGCCTCACGTCACTGTTAACAAGCGCTTATGTCTTGGTTTTTTTATTAGTCTGAGGTTTAGACATACAAAGTACCTTAGGCATTTCATCAGAAAAACTCGTTCACAAATAAGTTTGCTACTACTTACTGTAATTTTATTAGTACTAACAACAATGCCTTCAGCAATTTTAGTACCGACCTCTTCATTCAATTCCTAATCGCTCAATCAAGCCAGTTCATAGTTTACCCGCAGATCGACATCCGGTTTAAATCCGTCACGTAACATAACTGACTTTTTGAACGTTACGCCACTGCCCAGTAATCCTAGTAATTACTTTTTACAAAACACTGCCCACTTTTTGTCCATTCAAGCATTTACCCATTTCTCTTTTTGTTAGATTTCACCGACTATTCAATTCATGGCTAATTCTATTCTTTTGACTGGAATGGCAGAAATTTAGTTCATTGTCTAAAAAAATTGTCAAGCTCATCTTTTGTCTGGATGTGGCAGTCAGTGACTGATGTCTTTGTTCAGGAATGGTGGAGTCTGCAGTTGTGGTTTATGAAAGTGTGTTGGTTGATGTGCTTAAGGTTGATGTGGGTTACATTCAAAGTTGTGCAGTGCTGTAACTTTGGTCAGAAAAGATTTAGGTACTGATGATGGCAGATAACGTGCATTGATAGAAAAATGTTCTGGAGGCTGATCAGAGAACAGGATTACGTCAAAACGGTAACAGCCCGGGATTTGTCTTTTTATGAATTTCACACCTTGGATATAGTCGCTTGACGTCTTTAGTTTATTTATTTACTAGCTTTTGCCCGCGACTTCGTCCGCGTTTCCGTCGTTTTTCGTAAAAAAGTAGCATATGTCCTTCCTCACGGTTCAGTGGTTTTGATGTAACAGACAGATTAACTTTCGTATTTTAGTAGGGAAATATAATATGTCAATCCACAATACTGTTGAAAAATATCGCAATAAGGAATCGCAGAATATTATTATTAATAGCTGTGCCCGCGACTCCGTCAGCGTGTAACTCCTTGTATGTTATTAAGTTAATGTATTGGACTGCTAAGCTATCGGGAGTTACACGTGTTATTGTGAGTCAACCATAAAAGATAGACATATGCTGTTGTGGGGTATTTTTTAGATAATTTTATGTAGAACATTTCCGTCATAAATGATTTCTATGTAGCTTTAACCATTAAGGCTGCACACGCGACGGAAGCTTAAAAAATGGAGCAACTTCTCCCGTTTTCCCAACATTTCCCTTCACTGCACTGCTCCTATTGATTGTAGCGTGATGAAAAGTATACTATAACCTCCCCAGGAGTATGAAGAATAATTGTACCAAGTTTCGTTAAAATCCGTCGAGTAGTTTTTGTTTCTATAAGGAACATACAGACAGACAGACAGACAGACAGACAAAAATTTTACTGATTGCATTTTTGGCATCAGTATCGATCACTAATTACCCCCTGATAGTTATTTTGAAAATATATATCATGTACAGAATTGACCTCTCTACAGATTTATTATAAGTATAGATTTTAGGACGAACTTAAGTAAAGATATTCTGATAATCAATAGCATGAGCAGCCTTTAATATTCCAACTGCTGGGACACAGGCCTCCTCTCGGTGAGAGGGAGTGGGCTGTAATTCACCACGCGGGCCCAGTGTGATATAGATGTCAAATGTTTTCGAATTGTTGGTTGTAGAACATGCCGGTTTCCTCACGATGTTTTCGTTCACCGTTTTCAGAGCAGTGGTGATGAAATAAAATGTACAGAAAGTAAAGTTCCTGCCTGGGTATGAACTCACGACCGACCCTCAAGTTGTAAGTCGGTAATAATCAATACACGACTTTACAAATAAAAACTTAAACGACTAGTGGTGACTGTAGGGTGACTTAGTCTGGTTAAAAGGTTTGTAAGATAATGGTTTTCAAATCTATATTATAAATATAAAGCCCTGACTGACTGACTGACTCATCAGCGCCCAGCCCAAACCCTTGAGCCTAGAAAGCTGAAATATTGCACAGAGGTTCCCTTTATAATCTAGACAAGGAATAAGGAAGGATTTTCCGGTAGCACGTTCCCGTGGGATATTTTCCGACATCAACACAGCAAAGCCGCGGGCAAGAGATTGTCGATTATATTTTGCACATTTGAAACTTCAGCTATTTGCATACCATTTAACCTTCTAATTACTTCAAATACCTACTCAGTGAAAGTGCTTAATATCCAGTGACCCGCCGTGATTGATGGTCTGTCTCCTGACATCTTGAACTTCCGTCTCCTAACAGTAGAAAAACGAATTTGTTTTGTATTGAGAAGCATTGAGGCTGCACATAAGTATTTAACGGCTGAATGAATTAAATTAATGGAAAAAATCATAAGTGGTGAAGTGACAATGGAGGTGAGGCCTTCTTTAATTCTAATGTAGGTATTGTGGTTTAGTCAAGGGGACTGAAGCCATATTAATTAAAAACACACTAATATTGTAAAGGCGAAAGTTTGTGAGTGTGTGTGAAGGTTTGTTACTTCTTCACGCTCAAACGGGTTGACCGATTTAGATGAAATTTTGTATATAGATAGCTTATACCTTGAATTAACACATAGGCTACTTTTTATATCCGTCTATGCGGTGAAACAGCTAGTAATTGTATAAATTGCACAAGCTGGTGAATTATAGGTTAATGGTTTGAGAAAACAAATGAAAGTGTTATCACGAAAATTTAAGACTAAAACACGTCAAGATATCTTTGGGGTTAAAAAGGCTTTTAATTTGCCAGAAGCTGATACAGGGTTAAAGCCCATAAATAGCTCTGCTTTTTATCTTGCTCGCACGATACTGCTCATGAACTGAGTGAGAGCGAGACTGAGTGCCGTGCTGGGCGCCGATAGTTTAGATAATTGCTTTTTACGGTGAAATTGAAAAACATAAGCCCTGCTTTATAGTTAGTAGAGCAAAGTTTCATGATCTAATTTGAAGTATTTTTTGAATACTAGCAGTTTATTGTTCGGTTTACGGGTAATTTTGGATTTTTTTTCTAACGAGAAAACTCGTGGAATCGTATTTTCGTCAAAAAATTTAAAATTAATGCTCAACTTTACCATAATATTTATTTCAAAGTTTATGCTGCAGTATTTTCGACATAACGGATGATCATGCTAAGATATTTAAGGTAGTATAGGCTCTTAAGTAGACAAACATTTAATTTCACAATTTCAGTGCTCGAAAACATGGATAAAATATTTTAATATTATATATATTATCTACTAGATAAACATTCCTATCAACTTATCACTCATACAAAACTCACTTGGGTAGCCTACGAACTAGCTTTGACCCGAAAATTCTTTGAAAAAAACAATTTATAAAAGCCGGAATCAACCGGGTCATCTGTACAGATAGCAACGGCGACGGCCCGACTAATATCTCTGATGTTTTTGATAACGCTACTCTGATCATCTTGGCAGGTGACGTTTTTATTTAATTTACTGGCCTTACGTCTGAGTTCGTCTCATCTTACATCTTATATCTTATAAATTATTAGGCCTGCAGCACACTACTTATGTGGTTCGTCACATTCGATTCGGCAGTTTTTGTTTTTCAACTTACTACATATTATATTTGATTTTGTCACCCGGCTGCAAGTGTAGCACAACTTTGGGAATGTTCGCTATCCCATTTCTACTCTCAACTCTACTCTCTTCTCTATTTCTACTTTCAAATTCTACCAAATATGGCCCATGTGCCTGATACTAGAGGAAAGTACCTTATTTTTTTTGCCTGGTTGTCTCTTAAAACTTAGAGAATAGCAAAAAAGTTCTACATAAGTAGATAGAGCTCAGAAAAATCTAGAGTTTATGATATGCAAGAAAAGATAAAAGGAACAGGATATAAGGAACCAGACCTCCATATAAATAAAAGATATAGTATCTAGCATAAAAAACCAAGGAATTAATTTTAGTAAAGAAGTAAAGAGTGCTAGGCCAGCAAGATCAAGATTTAAAATAATCATAGATTTTTAAAATTTGTATGAAAATAATATAACATAACTTGACCGCGATTCGTAGAATGCCGATCGATCAGCTTGCGCGGGCGCAGTAGCCATTTAGACAAGAGTGAAGAAATCTAACAGTGGGATCTCAATCTAATGCGACGCAATCGCTACTTACTTAGCCCTGAACACATTAGGTTATCCACGACTTCGTATTTCTATGTCTTTCGGAATTACAGAATGTATAGATGTAAGATGTGTGCTTTCATTAATCGATCTTCGATAGTCGTTACGGGTAGTCTAACAACCAGTCTGGCTTGTAGAGGTCAGATAGGCAGTCGTTCCATGTAAAATACTGGTGTTCAGCTGCATCAGGTTAGACTGGAAGTTGACCCAAACATGGTTGGGAAAAGGCTAGGCGGATAATGTGATGTAATACAACTGCGATTTAAAAGTGGTATTATGATGATAACCATCATCATCATTTCAGTAGAAAACCGTACCCAGCTGAACGTAGCATTTCCACTGCCAATGATAATTGTGTCTCCCAGGTACCGCTAAGACACCGGTGTTCCGCTATCCACATCCAAATTATCCACTACGGCCCTTTGCCAGTGTCACGTTCTGGTTCCATAAAGTTGAAGGGAGTCTTTATCATACCATTACTACCTTACCATACCATACCATTATCACCATACCATTGGTACTTTGACATCTTTTAGTTCCTTCCTCCGCCGTGAAACCGCATGATGTTGCGCTGATATCCCACTACTCGAAACATCATGCGAGTTAGTTGAATTGAACTACTGCTGTTTTGCTGCTATGGTTTCACGGCGGAGGTGTGCTAAGGGCCTTAGATTACAACTTCAACAAACATCATTCTACAGAAGTTTCAAGCAAAGGTCTGTTTATCTAAAATAATAAATAAAATATTACAAAACTCTGGTCATGACTCGGAACATTTACTCTGACCTTACACTGAATCAAAAGACGCACAATGGGAACAAATACGCACACATACACACAACATACACCACACACTCATCTCATATACACAAATATACCATACAACACCTTTTTTTTTTTAGTGGATGGGAAATCATCAAATAACTTCTCCCGCTCCGGGTGCAGCGGAAGGGCATGTCAGACTTTTACTGACTAAAACCCACCCGTGTTCCTTCAGTTGCCTATGCCAGGGCCACGGTATCTTTTTTAAACAACCCGCGACATACAACACCTGAAATCACCTCTCTAGTCTCCACTCTGAAATTCGTACCTCGAGCCCTAAGACACTGTCAAGTTTGGGGATCACTGGTAAATAATATTTTGTAAGCTAGCTATAGGTAATACTGTCATCTCAACTTCATGTTAACCTGTAGACTTGCTTACTTACCTGGACAATAAACAATTTTCTATTTCTATTTTCTATCTCGCTTAGTAATTTGAAGTTGACAACCGTACTAAATATTCTCACCGTACAATAAAATATACCAAAGTATCTACACCTAGTTACATCACAAATTATTTACTAAACGCCACAATCAATTTGTACAAAATTACGTCACACTCACAAATCATCACAAAATAATCGGTCCCTTAACAATATGACATAACAACGCCAAAGCCCTTTGTACTTTAATTGACCAATCAATTTCTTATAATAACCAGAGGTTACGTAGTGTAAACGTGAAGAAAGTTTAGAAGGCGAAGTCTACAGGGTACAGGGATAAATTAATTTAATGGTTTTTTTTTGGGGTCGTCAACCGCTGGTAGTGTGCTGTTTTTGTTGTGTAAACTTCACAGACGTCATAGGTATCGATATCTCGACGATAAAACAGATTTTATCTACTCACACTTCAAGTAACATGACTACCACCGGTCATTGACGCCAAAAAAAAACATTTCGGGTTTAGATGTCGGAGTTTATCTGACCCTGTATAATGTAGAGACAAAATACGTTCAGTGCACCCCGGGCATTCAGCCTCTTAATCATTCTGACTGACTTTACTACAGCCTTGGTATTCTTGAATAACTCCAGCTGAAACGAAACGAGAGTAGGTTCTTCCCAGACTGCATGCAAGGCATAGAAATCACGTCTTACCTGAAAAAGGAAGCTCAAGGAACAGCCGTCAGTGTTCTTCTCTCCTATTTATCAGGACTCAATAAGAATACAATAGCAAAAATAGCCCCTCTTGCACCTGCTGATGTAGATGGCTAACTTAAATCAATCTGCCTAGCCTATTCCCAACTATGCTGGGGTCGGTTTCCAGTCTAACCGGATTCTATCTGACCTCCACAACCAACTGGGTAATACAATACCCCTTGGTAAGACTGGTTGTCAGACTTTCGGGCTTCCAGTAACGACAATTAAAGATCCACAAATGACAGCCGGGACCAACGGCTTAAAGTGTTTTCCGAGGCACGGAGGAATCTCGGTATAATAAAGATATCTCAGTATGCAAGCATAGCTTTTAACCTGATGGATCGATCCGTGCGGCTGTTATTACTTAGCCACGAGCTCCTCTAGGTATATAGGTGGCTAATTGCGGAGGGTCAAACCTAAATTTTTCTCATTGTTGAGGTTATTTTAATGACCTAAGTCTTTTTTTACTATATTAGGTGTAAAAAAATTAACTGCAAGAACTTCGTCCACATACTCGACATCGAAAAACAAACACATTACAAAAAAAAAATTTCGCGGAATCGCGAAAAAAAAATCAGCTGTTCAATACATTTATGTTCGCATAATTCGTCAAAATGTACTGAACAGCTGATTTTTTTTTCGCGATTTCAGGTTTGGTCCCATAGTAAAAGTTGTTCATAATGATGAGTACAATGACCCCTTAAGAGGTTGTGGGTTATTTATTTTACACCTTGTATCTGAAATACGGCTCTGTTCTTCCCAAGACAGAAAAAATTCACAAGGATTTCCACACAATGACTAAAAATTTAACAATTTTGTAAGTTTCCTTGACGCCTGCATTCTGATGCATGTAACAATCCCGGTTGCGCACTGCACCTTCTGTACAAAATCCATTCGATATTATAATACGTTATCGGTAATCCGGAGATTGGTTGTCAGTGAAAGTGCTATCATTATGCTGATGGGTTGTTGATGAGGTCACTGACAGCAACCGCATGACACGTACAGAGATAGATGCTGCATAGATCACGGCTGATGCAACGTGGGAACATGCATTGGTATTGAGATCTTACAGGAGTCAAAAATGTGTTAGTTTTCTTTCTTTTTTTGTGTTCTTTCTTACAGTCGTATTTATAGTCAAGTAAAAGTAATTACTTCAGTCAAAGTAATTGCTCAAGCAATGATTTTCTTTCTATAGTTTAGTAGTTGCTTGAAGTTAGAACTGTCAAAGCATAAAATTCTTAGCCAAGTAATAGTCACCATTTTCTTTACTTAAGAATTCTACCCTCAAGTATGAAATTACTTAGTAGCAAGTAATTACTCAAGTAATTACTTTGATTATAAATACGAGCCTTAGTGTTCTTGCATTAGTTTTGAGTCTGACTGACCGAGAAGCCCCAGTTTCTGCCAATTTACCTAGTTTGGTTCTTTGCAAACTATAAGATTGCCCAAAATCTACTCAAAATTCTTTAACAACCTTGAAAACACTTAATTTCAGATGCATTTTAGATAACGGTTTCATGATGATGTTTTTACTAAACCTTCGGCAATTAATATAAAGAAAATAAAGAAAGAAAAAGTATTTATTGTGAGTTGCACAGGAAGGTCACCAACTAAAACTAAAAACACAATGATAAAAGTTAAAAACAAAATAAAAGTATTTATTGTGAGTTGCACAGGAAGATCACCAACTAAAACTAAAAACACAATGATAAAAGTTAAAAACAAAATAAAAGTATTTATTGTGAGTTGCACAGGAAGATCACCAACTAAAACTAAAAACACAATGATAAAAGTTAAAAACAAAATAAAAGTATTTATTGTGAGTTGCACAGGAAGATCACCAACTAAAACTAAAAACACAATGATAAAAGTTAAAAACAAAATAAAAGTATTTATTGTGAGTTGCACAGGAAGATCACCAACTAAAACTAAAAACACAATGATAAAAGTTAAAAACAAAATAAAAGTATTTATTGTGAGTTGCACAGGAAGATCACCAACTAAAACTAAAAACACAATGATAAAAGTTAAAAACAAAATAAAAGTATTTATTGTGAGTTGCACAGGAAGATCACCAACTAAAACTAAAAACACAATGATAAAAGTTAAAAACAAAATAAAAGTATTTATTGTGAGTTGCACAGGAAGATCACCAACTAAAACTAAAAACACAATGATAAAAGTTAAAAACAAAATAAAAGTATTTATTGTGAGTTGCACAGGAAGATCACCAACTAAAACTAAAAACACAATGATAAAAGTTAAAAACAAAATAAAAGTATTTATTGTGAGTTGCACAGGAAGATCACCAACTAAAACTAAAAACACAATGATAAAAGTTAAAAACAAAATAAAAGAAACAAAATTATACAGAAAAAAATTATTAAAAAAAATTATCTCCTAACTAGCTGCGCTCCACGGTTTCACCTGCGTAAACCGGAATAAAAAGTTGTTTATGTATTAATCCAGGATATAAGCTACCTACATACCAAATTTCATCCAAATCGGTCCAGCCGTTTGAGCTTGAAGAAATAACAAACATAAAAACACACACACAAACTTTCCTCTTTATAATATTAGTATGACTATGTTGACTTCTATCAACAGTATGTTCAAAAGAACTCAGAAACAACAGTTTTGAAGTTGTGTAATAGTGCTCTATATGACTATGTCTCCAAATGTCCTCACTATCCTTTTAAGGTCGCTATAGTCGTTAAAATCCGATGTTTAAGAATATTTACATACATAAAATATAACATTTGGTTACATAAAGAAGCTTCAATAAGCGCCTGCGACGCTTTGACATGTAGTTCCGTAGGTACCGCCTACAGAATATGCAAAATTAAAACTTCGTCCAGTGCTTAACAAACAAAACTGAACTAATACATTAGTAACTGTCATAATTTCACTTTCAAAACTTGTTTGTGTAGTGACAAAACATTTCCATAACGATTTGGACATTAACTTTCCATAATTGAGGAATAGAATGTGTAGCAATCGTAACAAGGTATAATCTTCTTGAAGAATCTTTCCGTTTCAAAGAAAATCCTACAAATACAGCAGCATTCTCTTTTCTGGTAAAGGGTGCAAACTATAATGCGTTGACTAAAAAACTTTTTTACAAAAAAATACAACTGACTTCCAAAAACAACACTACAAAGTGAGAAATAACTTTAATTTCGGAAGTCGGTGTATGATTAATTTAAATGTATTTTCGATTTTTGCCACCGACTTCCGAAATTAATGTTATTTTTCACTTTGTAGTGTTGCTTTTGGAAGTCGGTTGTATTTTTTGTAAAAAGTTTTTATTGTTCACTTTTTAGTTGTGGTACGTACCTCACATAAATTCTAATACCACTACCTGCAAAGAAATTAGAACATCATCCACATAAAAAATGGGGAAAAATACGTAATAATGAAGTTAACTCAAAACTACCAAAGCAATGTTAATCAATTTTAGGGACCAACTTTGAAGTATACCGTCTCGAACAAAAGAAAAAAAATTCAAATCGAATTACTCTGTAACAAGTTAAACGTGGTATACATAAAAAAAATATATATTACGTGTCGACTTGAGTACCTCCTCCTTTTTTTTCGTCGGTTAAAAAACCGCCTTTTATTTGCAAAGCTTATAATCGGAATCTAACTAACCAATAACTAATCTATCTAGCTAACAGCTGTAATCAGAATGGTATTATGAGGTGCATTTAAACCATTGATAAAAGAAAGAAGTTTTATATTTCTATGATTTAAACAGTCTTCATATTATAACATATAAGTGTAGCATATCGTTTTTTTTATTTTTTTTTTATTTCTATTTAAATAATTTTGTTCATTTTTTTTTTGTTTTTAACTTTTATCATTGTATTTTTAGTTTTAGTTGGTGATCTTCCTGTGCGAGTCGTAATAAATATTTTTTCTTTCTTTCTTTCTTTCTTTCATATCCGTGCTTGTGATATTAGTTTCGTTACCAGCTTCATATATGGATAAACCTTTGACAAGAAAAAGAATTATCATCATGTCTTCGTCCAAGTCAATTAGCGACCACTGACTTTTTAAATATTTTATTTTATCATATTACTTATTTTTCATAAAAAGTATCTTGTATTTCTAGTTAAGTTAATGCATTAGTTACCACGGTTGGTATTCTGCATGAAAGCTAGTTAACTGGTTTACAGTCGTTAACGTTTAATAGAGGTGTGATATGTTTATCAACTTGCCAACTATGACAAGTCTCACTGACAGTCTTTCACTCACTCCTATAAAGAAATAAACTTGTATTTGTCACTATCGTGACAAACTTACTAACATATTTTTGAGGACTATTATTTATCTACAGGCCAGAGCAATGTAAAAAGCTGTAAACAAAATTACTTAAGTACCTATATATTACGTACTAGCTTTTCCCTGCGGCTTCGCCCGCGTGGATGTCGCAAAATATCCCAGGGGAACGTACCTACTACCGGGAATTCCTTCCTTATTCCTTGTCTACATTATAAAGGGAATCTCTGTGTAAAATTTCAACTTTCTAGGTCCAAGGTTCAAATAAGGGTTTGGGCTGAGCGTTGATGAGTCAGTTAGTCAGTCAGGCCTTCTCTTTTTATTTATATAGATAGATAGATAGATATGTGGGATTTAGTAGTTCTTCAATTCAGTTCTTTTCGTACAGTCTTGTCAATCAAATTCGTCATCAATAATTGGATATCAAACTTGAACTACCTACTAAGTTATTAACTTTTGTATCAGCATACAGCTCAGTAAAACTATTAATTATGACCACTAAATAATTCAATTAAACAATGAGACTGGCAAAATAGTTACGTATACCTTTTGCACAAATCAATTAAATTGTCTACTAGGTCAAAAATGTCTGAACCATTTAATTTGGGTGGTCGTGGTTTAGGTACACCGTTATAATGTTGTGTGTCGAATTGAGTAAATTAAAAATAAAATTGTTCTAAAAGGAAGGGTTCTAAGAACGAGACTATTTATCAATTAAATATTTGGCACACTGGTGTTCAATCACCTGATTAATAAAACCGCAAAACGCTCAAAAAAATCATACTATTACACTTCACACTAAAAAAGGCGAAAGTTTGTGACTTCTTCACGCTCAAACGGCTCGACCGGTTTGGATGAAATTTGGTATTTAGATAGCTTATACCCTAGATTAACACACATGACTTTTTATCCCGGTCTACGTGGGTGAAATCGCGAGGCGCAGATAGTAATAAAATAATTGAACTAAATGGGCATTCACATAACCACTGTTTCGGTCAATATATAAGACATATGTTAATCAGCCTGTAATATTTCCCTCCCACTGCTGGGACACCGGCCTCCTCTTTGTGAGAGAAAGCTGATGGGCCCATAATCCACCACGCGGACCCAGTGCAGGATGACCTCCCAATTTTCGGTTCTAGGACATACCTCCGATACTGATAATGTTATACTTCACCTTCCTGAGAGCATTGGTGATGAAATAAGTGACTCCTCACATCATTATGCAACAACCTAAATCAAATATAAAGTCCAAATACCAACGTGCGACTATCCGACAAAAAGTCGCACCTCCTGAATGCACAATAGTTACGTGCTCACATGTAAATACCAAGCATAATGAGTAGCTGTGAGCTCATTAATAATGAATGTGTAACAACATTACACCTTTTTACCGCGCGGTTGGGTAATCGCCGCTGTGTACATGATAGATGGTTTAGTTCCGTATTCAGGACTGTCCTTCCGCAGTTTGTCGCTAATCTACGTGACGTAACTGATTCGAAGAAAATTTTACAGGGCAAGCTATTTTTCTTTTTAGGGTTCCGTACCAAAATGGTAAAAAAGGAACCCTTATGGTGTGACTCAGTCTGTCTGTCTGTCTGTCACAGCAGGATATCTCAAAAACTACTAATGCTATCAACTTGAAATTTAGAACAGTTTTAGATGACGATTACTCAACTATTTTGCAAATAAGAAAGAAATTAAAATTTTTTTTTTTTTTTGCAACAGGGACTGAAAGGGGGTCTTAAAAAATCAAAGTGGGGCTACTAGGGCATGTGGGGTATCATATGAAAGAACGCTGATTGCACATTCTCAAACATTTTTTTTTCCTTTTTTTTAGGCCGCATAGTTTTCGACTTCTGATGAAAATGTAAAAAAAAAATACCATTCCCCCCCCCCCCTTTTCTCCGAAGTTTGCAAAGAGAAAAATCTGAAATTATTCTATGTGATAGAAGTTTATGTAAAAATTACAGGAAAAATAAAACGATGTCTCTAAATAGCATACTTTTTCAGTAGCACAGTTTTTCAGAAATCGGAACGGAACCCTCGGTGCGCGAGTCCGACTCGCTCTTGACCGGTTTTTCTTTTGTAAACTGTATATATCGGTCTCGATTTTTGGATTATCATGGGTACCGTAAGGCGTAGGTACAGGTACGGCGATTAGACAGATCGATTCGACTTGGAAAATGTATCAAATTACTATAGTTAGGTCGGCTATCGGCTTAGTCCAAAATGTCAGATACGTCAGTTATTTCAATTAGCGACGAGTTATGGTTATAAATAATTGATTTTTTCGATTAGAAATGGATGTATGAAGGACTAAATAATCATGCCTTCACACATTATCAGAACCTTTATTTCATTGGCCCTTCTGACCTCCAATCCAGAATGTGATCTGTTTGCCGATGAATGGAGTAGAATTATGTGTGTGTTTGATGTTTTGTGAGAGAAAGTATAATGCTAGGTAGTCGTCTATTAAGGAGGATGCGCTAAGGTATCCCGTGAAATTCTTTTCTTACATTTTTTGCAATTTGCAGGTCAGTGTCAGGATATATGTTGATTAAAATATGATTCGCGGCCGTAACTAATATGGCTTTACAGAATTATAATCATTAGAATCAGCAATACAACTCCATAAGTTAGAATTGACCTCAAATGTAGCGATTTCATGAAATCATGAGGTTTGAGGTCAATTCTAACTTATGGAGTTGTATTGCTGATTCTAATAAGTATAATTCTGTAAAACTGTAAAACCATGTCAGTTACGGCCGCGAATCATATTTTAATCAACATACAACCTGACACGGACCTGCAAATTGCAAAAAATGTAAGAAAAGAATTTCACGGGATACCTTAGCGCATTTTTGTTTACTTTAGGTAGATACCTGTTTCAATCTTTATGTTAATTAATGTAATTGGTGTTACAGTTTTAATTAACAATAAGTAAATATATCTTTAACCGAAATTCCAAAATGTTTGTTGCTTGAAAAATATTTCTGAATACCTATTTAATAATATTTCTTGATTCTATAAGCTCACTTACTAAAACTATTTCCGTAGAACTACGTTTAAAATAAATGCATTATACATGGCTTGTTATCATTTATTACACACATTTTAAAACACGCGACTTATTTAGGCAAGACATGAAACATTAGCAAGTAGGTACCGCAAAAAAGTTAATTTAATTTACAGCAGAGTGTGCAGTCATTGGTCTTATTGAAAGCGGATAGCGTTTTGGAAAAAAAAATCAAACGAACTTATAATATTTTTTAATCTTTATAATCTTTATTTATTATCAAAAAGCCAAATACAACTCGTCCATCTCAACCAAAACATAAAAAAGAAGAAAAAAAAAACGCCACTAAACAGGGTGTAAGTGTAAACATTGGCAATATTTAAGGCGTCATTGTACTGAGTACATTTATGTTCGCATAATTTGTTAAAATGTAGGGAACAGCAGATTTTTTTTTCGCAATTTCTGCTTTGGTCCCATAGTAAAAGTTGTTCATAATGATGAGTACAATGACCCCTTAAAATATTGCTACTGTTTACACTTACACCCTGTATGAATGTACAATGCTATGCATTATTTGAGACACAGTGAAGGTCCTGTGTCTGTGCTAGTATAAACTGCGTTACAGACACAGGCGCCTTCCTCTCACAGTTCATTGACAATTTGCACCACTTTGTAGGAATTATTGTAAGCTTATAAACTTAGTTTATCATAAGCACTTAAGTACAAAAGTATTCATTAAAAATGTATGTAAGCAAATAATGGGTGTGTGTGGTGTGAGTGGATGTGTGTGTGTGTTTAGTTGTCTGTTTCTAAACTAAGGCGATCAGGTGAATCCCACGCGAGATGCGAGATAGGACCTAGGTACCATCTTCACATCAGTCGTTTGACAGGTTCCGCGACCCATCCACGATTGATTTCAGTCTGCTTCTGTAAGTTCAGGCAGTAACGCTTCTACTAGATATTTTTGTGACAGTTGTAAATCACATGGGTAGGTACACTAGGCTGCACGTCAATGGTACAAACAAATCCTAGTACAAGCTGGCCTCTTATTCTATTGGAACGCTGTAGGACGCTAGACCAGCTCAAGGTTGTGTTACCACCGACGTGTAGACAACTGTTCGAGTACATTGCCTGATGTAAGAGAATTTAGGTAAATAAGGCGGAGATTTCTTGAAAACGGTCAAAAAGGTGGTTTTTAAAGCAGTGTATCTCATAAACCGTAAATAATGTTGCCAAATAAAAGAAATGATTATGATATTTTCAAATCCTTTTCGCATACATAGTGATGGAACTCAAAACAATTAATGCACCAAAAAAATCTTCAAACATAACTCTTAATAATCTTTAAAAGCTGGTTATCCCTTCATTAACAATTATAATTAAAAATATACCATAAAATGTCAAATGCCAAACTGCATTAATTGACGTATTATTTATTATTAAATAGTTAAATTCTAATTTTATACGATTTAATTTGCACTTTTACGACATAATTCCGGTGCGCGTGAGAGTCTTCTATCTCGTGCGTCAAACTAGACAGCCATAACGCTATTTCACTTACACACCGAGCTAAACCACGCTTGGATGCAGGGCCTTAAGAGCCAGTATTCTTCGCCACCGCTTCCGCGCCCGCTTTTCGTAAGACTATGTGACCTAGCTCATTGACGGACCGTGAACAAATAGCGTGTCACATAATTCGTTCCTCATACTCATCGCGATATAATTCTCATAATAGTATAATAAAAACACTGAAATCATTATCTAAGCCGACATTTATTATACGCATTTAATTTATAAAGTGTGTCAAAAAATTACAAACATAATTATTATAATGTGTATGAAATCTGTTCCTAGGTCATTTGTATTTGTTCCTATTAGCATAAGGCGTTAATTTTTAAAAGTTTACAAGAATAATATTTTAATTCATGTTTTTTTAAATTATTCACCAAATTATATTTTATATATTTTTGTCTCTGTTTTTACCGTGCAACGGTGAACTATGCTTTCTGTAAAAAATTATATCGTTCAAGGGTAATTCTATAAACCGTACGGGACTCGCTATTTAGAGACATCGTTTTATTTTTTAAACTTCTATCACATATATATTTTATAATTTCAGATTTTTCTCTATTCAAACTTCGGAGATAAGGGGGGGGTATTTTTTTTACATTTTTCATCAAAAGTTGAAAACTATGCTGCCTAAAAAAAGAAAAATGTGCAAACAGCGCGATACCCCACATAGCTAGTAGCCCCACTTCGATTTTTTAAAACCTCCTTTCAGTCCCTGTTGAAAAAAAAAACCTATAAGTATATTTTTATTTCTTTCTTATTTGCAAAATAGTTGGGCAAACGTCATCTAAAACTGATCCAAACAAGTTGATAGCATTAGTAGTTCTAGAGAAATCCAGCTGTGACAGACGGACAGACAGACAGACTGAGTCGCACCTTAAGGGTTCCTTTTTACCATTTTGGTACGGAACCCGGAAAAAAAAGTCCGTACTGACTGACTCATCAACGTCCAGCCCAAACCCTTGAATGATACCCTGATATTTTCCGAAATCTACATCGGAGTAGTCTGTAATATTACTGTATCTTCTTCAGAATGTGGCGTTCCATTACGCCGGCACACGCGTCAGCCACGAGACCGGACACATGGACAACTCCGCATCATCAAGGGCAGGGAGTCCAAGAGAGGAGCCTGGCCGTGGCAGGTCAGTACGAACATAAAGCTCATGTAGCTGATGTTGGAGTAAAAACAGCCAGGCTGAAGTGGGAGTGGGCCGGACACGTCGCACGAATGCACCCGGAGAGATGGGCAAAGATCGTCACTCACTGGACGCCTGAGGGAGGACATCGCCGTCGAGGCAGGCCGCGGCGAAGGTGGTGTCACGATCTGATAAGGTTTGCAGGGCCAACATGGCCAGGGATCGCACAAGACAGGGAGTTTTGGAAGTAAAAAGGGGAGGGCTTTGTCCAGTGGGACACAATGTAGGCTAATAAAAAAAAAACCGGTCAAGAGCGAGTCGGTCTCGCGCACCGAGGGTTCCGTCCCGATTTCTGGAAAAGTGTTGCTATTTAGAGACATCGTTTTATTTTTCCTGTAATCTTTACATAAACTTCTATCACATTGAATAATTTCAGATTTTTATCTTTGTAAACTTCGGAGTTAAGGGGGGGGGGGGGAACGGTCTTTTTTTACATTTTTCATCAAAAGTCGAAAACTAAGGGACCTAAAAAAAATAAAAAATGTTTGAGAATGTGCAAACAGCGCTCTTTCATATGATACCCCACATGCCTAGTAGCCCCACTTTGAATTTTTAAGACACCCTTTCAGTCCCTGTTACAAAGAAAAAAAAAAATTTTTACTTCTTTCTTATTTGCAAAATAATTAGGTAAACGTCATCTAAAATTGTTCCAAATTTCAAGTTGATAGCATTAGTAGTTCTTGAGATATCCAGCTGTGACAGACAGACAGACAGACAGACAGACAGACAGACAGATAGACAGACTGAGTCACACCATAAGGGTTCCTTTTTTACCATTTTGGTACGGAACGCTAAAAAAGGTATAGATAAATCTTCTAAAACTAACTAAATAAATAAATAAATATCCTTGGACATTTCATTTTATGGTTATGCATTTTAAGCGTAGAGATTATTCAACCGCCCTGCTGTACGACAACAAACAAACAATCAACAAACAATCTCAAGTCCTCACTGTGCGACAACTCTTCATTTTGCGTGTAGTCTTACGCCGTCACTCCATCCTACCTTTAGACTCAAACATCCTTCTAAGACGTCGAGGTCGTCCAGTCTGTGACTCCGTCCAATGTCGTTCTGCATTTGCTAGCCGCCATTACCCAGTTCTAAGTGCTCGTCTTTATAATAAGGTACATCGGTTAATTGATATTTACACGTTGACCAAGTTTGCGCTGAAAGCAAAGCTGACTAATTGGTTGCAGAATTTGTCTTACGACGATACAGAGGATATTCTGGCGGTCGCCTCATGATTATCTGAGTAAGGTATTCATGGGGTGATCGTTGGAATGTCTTCTGTAATTTAAATGTATTTTTTTTTTTTTTCGGTTTCTCTCTATTAAAATCAATATAATATTTGCATAAAATGTGTTCGATGTTCACAAATGTAAAGCATTATAGTAACTACTGAGCTTGCTTGTATTTAGTTGTACTTTTCAATGTTTATGAGGAACTTTGGCTCCTGAGATACAAGTATCTTTTTACTTAGTTCAGGAGCCAGCTGTTCAACCTGTCTGACTGCCACTTGTACTATCATGTTTAGTGTATGTGTTCTATGTGTTTCTCTTTGTACAATAAACTTATTATTATTATTTCACACAACGCCATCTGGTCCCAAGCTAAGCAACCTAATGCTTGTGTTATGGTAACGAGATGGCTGATAAACTACTTATATACAATTTTTTTTTGTAAATACATACATTATTATAGATAGAAAAACACCCAGATTCCGAACAAATACTTGTAGGTCGTACAAATATTTGTTCCGTGCGGGAATCGAACCCGCGACATGCTGCGCAGCAGTCAATCGCTCAACCACGGCGCCAACCGTGTCGTCGAACTGATAAACAAATACAAAATACTGGTATTCAGCTGCATCCGATTAGATTGGAAGTCAATCCCAGCCTACCCAGGCGCACTCCGCATTTTAGGTATGAAGCTATAAGTACGCGGCAGGCTCGACTTGTCGAGCTAATTCAGTGTGGGCTGCCGCGCCCCGGCCAGCTCGCACGTTAGTCCGATACTCACTCACGTGCCGCGTCGTAAAAGAACACAACCCTAACGAGTCAGAAGGTGTAAGACTTACGCGATAGTAAGAAAGGCAACTTCTACGTGAATATTACTGTAATTAACGCTGTACGACCTGAATTGTACTTTATTGTATCGTAGCAAGTCGCTACTAAAATGAACCTAATAGTCATGTTGCAAGACTTGTTTTGGAATGGTGAGTAATATCAAGTCACCTGGTGGCGCCTCCTCAAAAATCAGGCGCCTCCTCAAAAATCAGGCGCCTCCTCAAAAAACTAAAGAGTGAAACCATCACCATCCTCCTTATTCTTTTCAGAAACTAGATGCAGCTGAATACCAGTATTTTACATGGATCGGCTGCCTATCTGACCTCCACAACCCAGTTCAGTACCTACTGGGAACCAATGTCACAAAAACAGCTAAATATTTCAAGTGTTTTTTTCCAGGTGTCTCTCCAGCTGCTCCATCCGAACTACGGCCTGATCGGTCACTGGTGCGGCGGCGTGCTGGTGCATCCGCTGTGGCTGCTCACCACCGCGCACTGCATCCATAAGTATATCTGTTTGACTTCTAACTTGACTTTAAATACTGTGTGTGTCTTCATAATGTGCACAAACTTAAGGATGCGGTGCAGATCATCAAACTGAACAACTTTTTCCCGGGGACCAACATCGTAATCGTGGAAAAAAAAACCGGCCAAGTGCGTTTCGGATCACGCACAATGAAGGGTTCCGTAGTTGAACAGAATTTATCCCAAAACTTTACATTAAAATCCCAAAAATATATTTTTTTATGTGATCAATTTACAAACTAACAATTTTCGGACTTTTTCCTTTACTTATGCTGTGAGACCTTGCTTCTTGCCAAATTTCATTATTCTAGGTCAACGGGAAGTACCCTACAGGTTTTGATTTACTTGCGAGTATCAAAATATGTCGCATAAATGGCACTATCTTTTTATTGCGTTGACTTAGAAGCTTGATTTTTTTAGAACTCTAAGTTGAAATTAATATCAAATACGTAAGTCTATGGTAGACTTACGTATTTGATATTAATTTCAACTTGATACCTCCACGCGTTTCTGAGAATAAGGGTCTTGACAGACTGACAGACAGACAGACGGACAAGCAAGTGATCCTATAAGGGTTCTGTTTTTCCTTTTGAGGTACGGAACCCTAAAAACAGTCCCTTACTAAATTTCAATGCCTACTTGACCAAATGTATGGGATGACTGTTTTTTTTTACGATTACGATGTTGGTCCCCGGGAAAAAGTTGTTCAGTTTGATGGTCTGCACCACACTCTTAAGTTTGTGCACTTTATGAAGCCTCACACTGTATATCAGCTGTTTGTCTATTAGATAGTGTATAGACATAGCATTTGAAAACTTACAAGTGTTGAGTGGGATAATCTGTGTTTACCCGACTACGGCGAAGCCAAAAGGAAGGGTTATGATTTTAGCAGTCTATGTATGTATGTATGTAAGTATGTATATAAATATGTATTTTTAACCGAATACGGCTAACCAAAAAGGAAGGGTTATGATTTTAGCAGTCTACTTGTGTATGTATGTATATAAGTATGTATTTACGTGTGTTCCACCGTAGCGCCTAAATTACTGAACCGATTTTGATGAATGAGGTATCAGTAGATTCGAAATAATAGTCTGAGTGACATAGGCTATATAAATTCTCCCTAAACTTAATATGGTGGACTTAACACGTAAATTTCTGACCTCGAAAAAAATTAAATTGAGATAATCATGACATGTTTGGTATTAAAAGAAAGGTCTTGACGAGCACATAACAAATATGTATATACCTATGTCGTTATTGTTTAAATAAATAAATATTTTGAACTTTTTAGATCAATTTTATTTTTCCGTAGTTGGGTTACAGTTTTTTAAACTTTATGCTTGTTTAGATTTCTATGAGGATAATCATAATCCAAACTATTATTATGAATGCGAAAGTAAGTTTGTTTATTTCTTACCTTTTCACGCCTAAACCACTGAACCGATCAACCTGAAATTTTGCATATACATTGTCAGGTGTATAGAAATGGACATAGGGTACTTTTAATTCCGGACAAAAGTACTGTTCCCGAGGAAAACAACAATGACGTTCTTATGGTAATAGATGGCGCCACATGTCTTTCGAATCATGATTGAATTATTGATTGTCAAATTCTTAATTAAAGCGAGCGAAGCCACGGGCAAAATCTAGTATACTAGATCTATTAGTCGAGTCTTGGTCTGTAACTTGCAATTTCTACTCGCATAATCTCACAAATTAAAGGAACTATGCAAGTATTTACAACCATTGGCTGGCTTCACTGATCAAAAGATTATCTCGTACGAACGTGCTCTTATCATCAGATCGATTGGTATTTAGGCATGCTAAGTTGTCAACTATCGGATGACCTACGTAATTTAAAAAAAAACCGGTCACGATCGAGTCCGACTCGCGCACCGATCGTTCCGTACCATACGTAATTTTTGATGATAATTAAAAAAAAAAAAAAAAAAAAAAAAAAAAAAATGTGCTATTTACCCGACTGCGCCAAAAGGAGGGTTATGTTTTTCGAGAGTATGTATGTGTATTTATGTACTTATGTATAATTGTTTGGCACGCTCTGCGGCTTGAACGGCTCGATGGATTTTAGATTGAGAGGTGTCGTTAGATTCTCAAAACCTGTCGAGTGGGGTATCAAAATAAAGGGATATAAAAGGTGATTACAAAAATATATCCAAATTATGTGGTTAAAAGTAATCCGAAGTGACAAATCGTAAAAAAACACGTTAGAAAAGGCTTGGCTATTTGTGCATTTGATTAAAAAAAAAAAAACCGGTCAAGAGCGAGTCGGACTCGCGCACCGAGGGTTCCGTTCCAATTTCTCAAAAAGTGTGATATTTAGAGACATCGTTTTATTTTTCCAGTAATCTTTACATAAACTTCTATCACATGGAATAATTGCAGATTTTTTTCTTTACAAACTTCGGAGATAAGGGGGGGGGGGAACGGTATTTTTTTTTACATTTTTCATCAAAAGTCAAAAACTATGCGGCCTAAAAAAAATAAAAAAATGTTTGAGAATGTGCAAACAGCGTTCTTTCATATGATACCCCACATGCCCTAGTCGCCCCACTTTAAATTTTTAAGACCCCCTTTTAGTCCCTGTTGCAAAAAAAATATAAATATTTATATTTCTTTCTTATTTGCAAAATAGTTGGGTACACGTTATCTAAAACTGTTCCAAATTTCAAGTTGATAGCATTAGTAGTTCTTGAGATATCCAGCTGTGACAGACAGACAGACTGAGTCACACCATAAGGGTTCCTTTTTTACAATTTTGGTACGGAACCCTAACAACGTTGAATTGAATGACGTAAATTCATGTACCTACACTTGGGAACCGCTGGACAATTTTGGTTTAGCATTCGCCAACGTCCATACTACGTTGAATACACCGGTTCTCGTCCGATCACCGAAGTTAAGCAACATCGGGCGCGGTCAGTACTTGGATGGGTGACCGCCTGGGAACACCGCGTGACGTTGGCTTTTTGCTATTTTACTTGGTTTTTTTGGTAACTTGGAGAATATAGGCATGATATTTATAGTGATTTTCAGTTCACGTTGTTCGGAACAAACATTTTCTATATAAGGTATCTTTTTGCAAAATTTCAAGTCTCTAGGTCCATTGGTTTGGGCTGTGCGTTGATATATTAGTCAGTGACTCAGTCAGGACTTTGATTTTTTTATATATATAGATTTACCATGTTATTTTAAGACCACAGACTTCTTATAGGTTTTCCTGTAATCTACAGATATAGAACTATTTTCTATATTTTTTTCAAAATTTTAGGTTCAGTAGTTTCGGAGATAAGGGGGGGGGGAATGGTCAATTTTCGTCTATTTTCTTAAATAATTTTAAAACTATATATTTTAAAATTATAAAAAATATATATTTGAGACCCTCATAGTAAGCCCTTTCATTTGATATATCACACGGTACAGTTTCCGAAACTTTTTTTTTTTATTTTCTTATTTTCCCCCTAAAAGTGACTCTCATATTCAAAATTCATATATTTACTTTAGCTGTACGTGTTTGGGTCACAGAAATCCATATGTGTACCAAATTTTAACTTAATCGGTCCATTAGATTCGGAGCAAATTGGCTGTGACAGACGGACAGACGGACAGACAGACAGACAGACAGACAGACACACGAGTGATCCTATAAGGGTTCCGTTTTTTCCTTTTGAGGTACGGAACCCTAAAAAGCTTGTGAATAACTCTCACGACCAAAACTCCTTGCAAGAACTAAATCGTCTGCGTAATCTTTCACATTTGTAAACTAAAAAGCTGGAAATAAAAAAAGAGTAATTAAAAAACTAAAAAAAACCCGACTGCGGTAAAAAATTGAAAAACTTAAAACAAGCCCATTTTAAATTAAATAAAAGTTGAAGCAGGCGGGACCCATTCCATTTTTATATTTTCAAACTCAAATGGGTCCCGCCTGCTTTCAACTTTTATTTTATTTAAAATAGGCTTGTTTTTAGCTTTTCAGTTTTTTACCGAAGTCGGGTTTTTTAGTTTTTGTAATTACTCTTTTTTTTAGAGACATTGTTTTATTTTTCCTGTAATTTTTACATAAACTTCTATCACATAGAATAATTTCAGTTTTATCTCTATGCAAACTTCGGAGATAAGGGTAAACGGTTTTTTTTTTCATCAAAAGTCGAAAACTATGCGGTCTAAAAACAACAAAAGTAATGTTTGAGAATGTGTAAACAGCGCTCTTTTATATGATACTCCATATACCCTAGTAGCCCCACATCGAATTTTTAAGAGCCGCTTTCAGTCCCTGTTACAAAAAAAGAATATTTCTCTCTTATTTGCAAAATAGTTTTGCAAACGTCATCTTTACCATGTTTACTGTTATATTCGAGTTCCCGATATTTCGGCACTGTTGCAAGCACCATAGATCACGGATAAACTGAAGTTATTGCGGGTGCTCGAATATAACAGTAAACAGGGTAAATATATTGTTTGTGTTAATAATAATGTTAGTGACCATGACAGTTTAAAAACTTATGTCATCTAAAACTTGTCCAAATTTCAAGTTGATAGCATTAGTAGTTCTTGAGATATCCAGCTGTGACAGACGGACAGATGCACCTTATGGTTCCTTTGTACCATTTTAATATAAAACAACCACACTTTGAAAGCAATAGAAGACGGAATGGATAATCACACACGCATACACACCCCTACGTACACACACACGTACACACACCCTTGTTTGTACAGACTTTCACATGCACACAAACACACACTCACACACACTATTTTATGTTTAATGTCTTATCTAGTTTAACTTGAGATTTTGCTGTAATTTTTATTCTTTTTTATTTATTTTATTTTTTTATAATTTTTTGTTTAAATTATTTTTACCTTTTTGTACACCACTTTTACCATTAATATAGTTTGTCATTGAAGAGCGGGACCTCCTAGCACAGGTATATCTTTTACTTAAAAGGAGGTTCCTATGTAAGATTTCCTGTAAAAGTTGTACAAGTTTCCGCAATAAACCTTTTTTTTTTTTTTTTTTTATATGGAGTTCGAAATCATAAAATCCATGACCAATACGTCAAACGAGAATGGAAGAACTTAAGTTTAATGTTTCGAAAAGTAACAGTCTTCACCAAAATGTTCCAGTGAACTCTTCAACCTGCCGGTGCCAGCTCTCTGGACAGCGGTGCTGGGGGAATGGGACCGAGCTGAGCAGAAGGGTGCCTATGTGCCCATCGAGAAGATCGTGCTTCATCACCGGTTCCATAATTACCAGCATGATATAGGTGAGAACAAGAAACTTATAGACTATGATAAGTGGTTATTGACTGGTTGATTGGTTGGTAATCGCAATACAACTTAATCAGGGGCCTTACTATGAGCTCTTATAGCAGTGCAGAAGCTTCCAGTGTGAGAGAGAGACGGATCTATACATGACCTATAGCATCATCCTTTTTTTTCAACGGATTCATGATGGATCCACAATCTTTTTTCACGTTTTAGTACAGCCCCACATAATAATAATAATAAATAAATATCCTTGGACATTTCACACAACGCCATCTAGTCCCAAGCTAAGCAACCTAATGCTTGTGTTATGGTAACGAAATGGCTGATAAACTACTTATATACATTTTTTTTTTGTAAATACATACATATTATAGATAGAAAAACACCCAGACTCGGAACAAATACTTGTAAGTGGATACATAGATGGATACCAAATTGTTCATCTTCAACATACGAGTATTTGCCCATCTAAGAAACAATGTGGAAGTGGTTATTTTCATTTAACTGTTTGATGAATGATTATAATAATTCTTGCATCGAGAGTAGTAGTGGTGGCCGACTTCCGAGTTTTAGGTCGTGGGTTCCAATCCAGACAGGCGCTTTACTTTGTGTAAATTATTGCAGAGAGCAGTGGCTCTCAAAATGGTAACGAAAACATCGTGCGAGACATCTACCAATCCGCACTGTACACAATGCGCCCCGTGTTAGATTACTACAGCCCACTCCCTCTCGAAGAGCCTGCCTCTCAACCTGGCCTGGGTCGCAACAATGGGAACATTAGTAGTGGCTGATTATGATTTATAATAAATCTCGGGTGCTAATTTCAGATTTACCGAGAGGTAAATAAATATAAGGGGAGGTAAATACTTATGGGGTATGTAAGTATCGTAGCAGTTGGCGTTTCATAGTCTCTGCCTACTCCCATAGGAACAAGGCGTGATTTGGTTGTTTGGCACATGGGTAGACCATGACCTGGTATATAATAACATGTATGTAAATAATTATTAAGTAACAGTATTCATCAGTTCCAAATTTCTTATTCCAGCCCTAATGAAACTGACAAAACCAGCAGATGTCAGTACAGGCAGTCGCATCCGTACCATCTGCTTACCTCCATTCGAGCCACCACCTATTGATGCCTTCGAAATGGATAAGAGCTCATCATCATTCTACCTCCGTCCAGAATCAAACACGGAACCACCAAGGCGAAAGGCGAAACCACCAAAACCAAAACCCGATACCGCAGTGAAGTATCTAGAAAAGCTAAATAATTTAACGAAGAATATCTTCTCAGGACTTGTGAATAAGAAACATAAAAATATGAAATACAATGTAAGAGTATCTAACGAATCAAACAGACAAACAGAAAGAAATAATGGTGAAGAACTAAGAAAATCTGACAGTGAAAGAGGTCATAGTGATCTGATCTATGACAGTGCTACTCTAGATAGTGTAGTCAAACTTATAAGAAATAGCCTTCTAAAAGATGATTACAAAGTAAATATCAACAGAAGTGATAAAAAGCTCATGTTTGGTGAAGAAATAGATCCGTTTATTGATGATAATAATAGATTAGACTTCAAAGATGAATGTTACACTACTGGATGGGGCAGAGAACAGACCAATGGAACGTTGACAGATGTGTTGTTGGAAGCTGAGGTGCCTGTTCTGCCGTTAAATGTCTGCAGAGATAGGTACGCACTGACTCTTCCGTTAAATGATGGACACTTGTGTGCGGGTAGCACGGATGGCAGCACAGGAGCTTGTGTGGTGAGTAACTTAAGCCTTATTTTGTTTTTATTGATTCCCGAGGGCTTAGACACGTGAAAATTGCATTCAAAGCGTTTTGTATTTATACAACGACTTTCTCTCTCTCTTTCTTTTGTATTGACAACAGTTTTTCGGTAGCTAATACCTATCTATATTAATAAAAAGACAAGTCCTGACTGACTGACTGACTGACTGATTGACTGACTCATCAACGCCCAGGCCAAACCCTTGGACCTAGAAAGCTGAAATTTTGCACAGAGGTTCCCTTTATAATGTGTACCGGGAATTCTTTCCTTATTCATATAAGGAAGGAATTCCCGGTAGCAGGTTCCCTTGGGATATTTTCCATTTTTGACATCCACGCGGGCGAAGCCGCGGGCAAAAGCTAATCATCAATACAAAACATTTTTGACTGTTCCATCATCGATTGCTGATAAAATGTCACTCTGCCTAGACCCTCTGCTCAAGTTTCTGAAAACAAAATAATTAATTAATGGAAAACTTTTCTCGAGGAGACGGGTAATAATTTGGTAGTTAGTAATTTACAAAATGTATTCGGTTTGAAATTCTGCCCACCCAAGAGAGTAAAAGCTGGCGTGACCTTAAGAGTGAATTCTAGGTTTGTTAGTGTATCAGGAATTTTAATTGAGCCAATTATATCTCGAGATTGTTACCTAATTGAAGAATTTTTTTGATTATATCTCAAGCTTTTAATAGAACTGACATAGTTTAGTTTTGAATTATTAAAAAATGTTTTTTATTCATATTTTAATATGTGTTTGAAATTCCAAAAAAGATTCAACAAAATCTCAAGCTAAACATCTAATACTTTTTGTAGGAAATGCTAAAAGTCTAGTATAAATATATTGAGCATTGAGTATAAGACCTTATCAAGGAAACTATAGAGGGATGATGAACAGGTTGTAAAGTTCACTCACCCTCCGTAGAAAAGGGAGTATCCTCCAACCAGACGGGTGTTCTGTTTGGTGGGCTACTGCCCGATGGTTGATGTCGAGGTGTTGTATACGAGTATAATATGCCAGTCGCTCGGTAAGCTCTGCTTGCGCAATCGATGCAGGATTTTGCGTGATGGCAGTGCGGGTATCGTTCTAGATGTCACTACAAAACAATGAGGTTGTCTACGAAAAACGTGTGGCTGGTACAGCCAACCTCGTAATTGCGTTACCACTTTTGAAAACATCTTCATGAATACCTGTTGAAACTTCACTAATTTAGATTTATCTCTCTAAGTGTCACATATACAAATATAGCTTGTCGTTTAATAACGTGCAAGTGACATTCAATTATATGTGATATCAATTACCACGTCGGCTATAAAATACATTCGCTAGCTAAAGCTCTTTGTTGTACAATGTATATTTTATTTCACAATCGCATCTTCTGCTGTTATCAGCCATCAAAGTTGAACGTTTTAAATTACTACATTGAATCTCGAATCTGATCTTGCATCAAAGATTGAAGACTTGATTGCTATATCTCATACGCGATACCTGGATTATAAGTCTCGAATCTAAGACTAGGCTTAATTTTTTCGTTATTTTTCTTGCTTACAAAAACATTAAACTGAACAACTTTCTCCATTGGACAAAAATCTTAATCAAGATAAAAAAAATCTGATACGTCCTGCACAGTGTCTGTGTCGATCACATTTAAATAAACTCTAACCGTCTTACTAATAAACACAGAATAATTCCAAGTTTAAACCTATGAAAATGTATGGTTATTCCTTTGTTATTCCTGATATAACTTTATTTCGTGTTTTATTTGTAAGAGTGTTAATATCTTTAAGACTTCCATGATTATGTCTGTGTGTGAGAGTCCACGACGTGTTACAAACTAAAATCATCAATTTAATAGAGATAATGATATAACACTAGTAGTCGCGCCGTGCCCGGACCGCCATTGAAATAATAGTGCTATTGATTTTTATTGAAAAAGTAGGATAAAGTTTTTCATGCAGAAAGACTAGAAATTCATTTTAAAATTTGGGAATGGAACCGGCTTCATAAGTTACCTATTAACCGGTATACTCTATATGCCATACCAAACTGTCAGTTAATTGTACTGATCATTAGACCAGATAAGACTGATGTTGACTTGTTACAATTTAATAGTGTTCTTATTAATTTTCGTGACATCGACTTCACATTGGAAAGTTCAATCCAAATTCTTGACTTTCACTCATCAAAGAATATTATATCAAGCAATAATAGTTCGGTTGTGACTGATTGCAAGGTCGTGAGTTTGATACTAGATGTGGGAATTCCAATGTCAACTGTATCTGTCAAGGTTGTGGGAGATGAATGACGAAAATATTGATGTTTCATAATTGGAAGTCTGTAGATAGCCTACCCTTGGCTGGATGCGGGAAGCACGGAACCGATCGAAGTGGCGCGGTGCTTGGGGGAGGCCTATGTATAGCAGCGGACGTCTTTCGGCTGAAATGGTGATGATGATGATGACGATGATGATGAGATAACCTAAACTCAAAATATATCTCCTAATGGACTACGTTAAATGGACGTAAATGGCATAAGCTCTAATATTACAGTCCTATTAGTTGACTATATTGTTGTACGACGAGAATGGACATAGAACTGTTAAATGTTTAAAAAAAAAGAGACAACCTAATTTTCACCGGTACGTAAACATCGGTGAATGTTATTGACACCTACTACTTTTTATAAGTAAGACAGTTTTTTTAATTAAAACTAATTGAGTCACGTACACATTAATTTAGCATCTACTCTGCGATTTCCTCCTGCATTGGCGTTTCAATTATTTAGCGAAGATACATACCTACATTAGAATTATTAGTGCCACGTATATTTATTTTCTTCTGCTTCTGCTATTGTGCTGTTATTTTCTGCCTTTCCTAACATTTCTCCTTTTTCATTTGTGGAATTTACTTGAATCTTGGGAGGTGTAGTAAGGAGTAACATAATTAGCACGGATATGCAGATTGGCAATTCATATTTTCTTATAGATAATTCCATAATTGTATAGATAATTCCAATGTTTCTATTGACATCATACATTGGGGTCATTTCATCTCACTCGTTAAATCAACTCAACTCAGATTGAATTTAACCTCTTAACATTAATCTACAAGATCAAATCCACCATCAGCTTCTTCTACACCACTAATGTCTGATCCGCTTTCTCTTCCAGGGTGACAGCGGTGGACCCCTCCAGTGCCGATCAGGTGGTCGCTGGGAACTGCGAGGCCTGACATCATTCGGCTCTGGTTGTGCCCGACGAGGTGTGCCAGATGTGTATACTAATGTAGCTCATTACGTCTCCTGGATTTACGCGCATGTTTATGCTAGCTAGTATTTGTGTGGTGTAAATTGTGTGCCAATGATAAAATTTAAGTACCAGACTGGTTAATGAGGAGTATTTGTGTGGTGTAAATTGTGTGCCAATGTTAAAATTTAAGTACCAGACTGGTTAATGAGGACTTTAGATATACCTACTCGTAGCTCGGTTGTGTAACGTCAGGAAGAAGAACGGCTAGGGCGGTAGGTTTTTCAATTGCATTGAAAGTGGGAAGACAGACATTCTTCCATAAATCTACCCAAAGGACGGGTTTCTGAAAATAAAGTTAGTAACAGCTAACAGATTATTAATAATATTCCACTATGTCTGTGAGCTCGTGGCTAAGTAATAACAGCCGCACGGGTCGATCCGTCAGGTTAAGCTACGCTTGCCGGGGTTGATCAGTGGATGGGTGACCATCTTTACATACCGAGATTCCTCCGTGCCTCGGAAAGCACGTTAAGCCGTTGGTCCCGGCTGTTATTCGTGGATCTTTGACAGTCGTTACAAGTCGTCAGAAGCCCGAAAGTCTGACAACCAGTCTTACCAATGGTTATCGTATTACCCAGTAACTGGGTTGTGGAGGTCAGATAGGCAGTCGCTCCATATAAAATACTGGTATTCAGCTGCATCCGGTTAGACTGGAAGCCGACCCCAACATAGTTGGGAAAAGGCAGGCAGATTGATATTGATTCTCTGTGAGTATACCTATGTTACTGTCATCTAGTATTATAGTCACAGAGGTCATTGGTTTATCTAAAATAGATTTCGCTGATTTAGAATTTCCTTACAAAGTGTTGTTATTTAATTTGTGTCACGGATTAACTAATCAATGATAAAATTAACCTAATTTGTATTATTAATTTATTATAATTATCGATTACCAATTTGTAAATATACCTTCTAGTCTCGATTTTAAATAGATTTGTTACATAACATGTTTATAATTGTTATATTGAGGGTTATCTAAATTATTAGTTACCGATATAATGACAAATAATGCTCATAAGATAAGTACGTACCTATACGCCTACTTGGATTATACTAGTACGAGTAATGTATATAAAGGCAGAGAAGTATAGAAATCTATTGGTCAATTTTTGCACTTCTCCGCTTCGTTCTGTTTTAGCGGACGGGCATCCCAAAAATTAAAAATCTAATAAATTTTGGCATCGCCTAAAAAGTATGTATTTTATGCGGTCTGAGTTCTACAAAGTGTTTGTTACTTTACTTAACTTTTATCCCCTCAAGTGTCTGAGTTTGGCTGATTTTAGACCCAAAACCCCCGCGAGTGGGAAGGGTTGGGGGTAAGTTGCGAACCCCATAGGTTCACAACTACTGATAATGATATGTTTTCCATCGGATGATGTTTTTTTACGTTTATATATACGTGATCTAAGCTTATATACCTATTATGTAAAGTTTTGTCCTTTTGCACACTTGGGGTGCATTTGACACGCGGGGGGGGAGGGGAGGTTAGCTGCGAACTCCATAAGTTCACAACTAATGATTTGATTGGTTTTCCATCGGATGATGTTTTTGTACATTTATATATATGTGATATAAGCTTATGTACCGAACAAAAAAACGGTTTTTCTTATGCACACATGGGGTGCACGCGACACTTGAGGGGTTATTTACTTAAATAATTTATTTAGAATATAAAATACTTAGAATAATATTAAGTTAATGTTGTAATTAGGTATTTCATCATTCCATTACCACTCAAAATAACTGTGATTTATTTAGTATAAAATAATATTCTCAACAAAATTCAATAAATTTTATTTAGTGTGTGTCGGGCTGGCTGCACACAATCTGCTTTGTGCGTGCACGTGCAGTAAACTTGTTATCAGGCGCTTCATCAAATCAAATCAAATCAAATCAAATCAAATTTATTCGTAAATGTAGGTTTCAATACAATATGATGTTACAATATGATGTCTGTTCGCTACATTTTGCTCGAAAGCATACAAATACTACTTAGTTCGTTGTGTCGAAACAGCAGACACACATTTAAAAAGAAATAATAAAATAATAAACTCAATTACATAATAACACACAATTCCTTACGTACTAACACACAATTATCAATGTCAAATAATAATAAATTACCAATTTCAAAATAATATAATATTCTATCTAAATGTCAGTGGTGTCCTCCATAAATTCAGTTGTGGAGTAATAACATTTAAGAATTAAAAATTGTTTCAGTTTCTTTTTAAACATATTAATATTAAGATCCTTTATCTGTCGTGGAATTTTATTGTAAATAACTGGAGCCATTCGATATATACTTTTACGTAAGAGGGCTGTTTTACTGCGATCAACACAAAGAATGTTCGAATCCCTTTTTCTTAAGCGTGGATCAGCTGGAGCTCTTATTTTGAAAAGCTGTGGGTTTGTCTTAACAAACACTGCCACCTCAAAGATATATAATGACGGCAATGTTAGAAGCTTCAAGGATTTAAAATATGGCCTACAACTGTCCCTTGAGTGTAGATTACATATAGCGCGTACGCATTTCTTTTGCGCGATGAACACATAATTCTTGTCTGTCGAATTACCCCAGAAAATGACTCCGTATCTTAGAACCGATTCTACGTAGCTATGGTAGGCAATAAGCACGGCGTGATGGTTCACAAATTTGGACAGCTTATGAAGAGCAAAAGCAAAACTGTTAAGTTTTTTACAAATCTCTTCAACATGCGGTTTCCACGTAAGTTGACTGTCCATCACTAACCCTAAAAACTTTGTTGTATCCGTTTTTTTAACTGAATGACCATTGTGACTAATATTAACCGGTAGTTGTTGTCGTTGTCGTTGACTAAAATGCATTATACACGTCTTTTCTAAATTAATTTTTAAATTATTCGACTGCAACCAATCTACAGTTTGTTTTAGCGTGTCATTGATTTCTTGTTCATAAATGTAGGACTCATCTTTTTTTATCATTATTGTACAATCATCGGCAAATAATACTGTTGGGTGATTGATACTTTTTGGAAGATCATTTATGTACACCAGAAATAGTGGGGGACCCAATACGCTCCCCTGAGGTACACCGTACTTTACCGTTCTTGGTTTTGACTGATATTTGAGTTCACGCTTGGTTTTAATATTTATATGTGTTATTTCTGTGTATTGTTGCCGGTTGCTTAAATATGATGTGATCAGATCAAGACCATTGCCGCGTATTCCACATCTTTCTAGTTTATCGATGAGTATAGTATGATCAACATGATCGAAAGCTTTTGTCATGTCCATATACAGAGCACAGATGGGTAGTGTGTGATCTACACTTGACATAATTTTCTTGAGAAAATCATAAATAGCAACATTAATTGACTTATTTTTTCTAAAACCTTTTTGTTCATCTACCAGTACATTCTTACTTTCAAGAAAGTTGTACATTCGGTGGTGTATTATTTTTTCTATAACTTTCGAAAATATCGGTAATAATGCCACTGGTCGATAATTTTTAATTGCAGTCTTCTCCCCTTTCTTAAACAGCGGCTTAATAATAGATATTTTAAGTTTATCTGGGAAGACTCCTTTTTCAAAACATAAGTTTATAATATGAGATAGTGGATGACAAATGATATGATGGACTTTTTTGATAATGTTTGTTGTTATGTTATCGTTTCCTGTACTTTTAGTATTTTTGAGAGATTGAATCGTTTTTGATACCTCTTCTGGTGTAGTTGGAGTTAAAAAAATCGAATGATTCACTCTGTATATTGGCGGCGGTAGTTTATTGCAGCCTGGAGTAACTTGATCAGTGTAAAAGTCATTGAATGCAGTGCAGATGTCTTTAGTTTTTACTATTTCTTTATAATTATGAATAATTTTCGTTAGTGGTTCATGAGGGAAATCAACTTTGCTGTCATTGATTATTTTCCAAGTTGCTTTGTTTTTGTTATTAGATGTCTTAATGTAATGATTATTTTGTACATACTTTGTTAGTCTTATAATTTTTTTATAACGAGCTGTATATGAAGTGTATATTGTTTTATTATTCTCAGTTTTTGTTTTACGGTATTGCCACAGTAGTTTGCGTTTTATTTTGCTGCACGTTTTTATACCTTTGGATAGCCATTTTTGCCTTTTTTTAATAGTCTTTGTTACAATTTTTACAGGAAAACATAGGTCGTAAAAGACTTTGAATATGTCTATAAAGTTGTCATATGCTAAATTTGGGTCATTTAGTTCATAAACCTCACTGAAGCTTAAGCTTGCAATACACTCAATAAACTTTTCTATATATTCAGAAGAGAAGTCTCTTATTTCAATTTTCCATGAATGAATTGCACACGTTTTTTTTTACCTTGCACTTTAAAATTTGCGCAGTGTGGTCCGATAGTGCAGTCTCAATTACTTCTCCGTTGTTACCACGTGCATTATGAAATATATTGTCTATACAAGTACCGCTGGATAAGCGAGTAGGTTGTTTAGTAAGTATTTTGAGGTTAAACCCGTAAAATGTATTTATAAATGTCTTGGTAGCTTGATCATTTTTTAGAAGATTTATATTGTAATCCCCGCAAATTATTATAGTTTTATTAATTTTCCCATGTGTAATAAGGGAGAGTAAATTTTCAAGCGTTTCGAAAAAAAGAGAAAGATGAATCTTTATATGGGTATTTTTCGGAACCCTATACATACAGACGACAATTACATTATGTTGCGTGAGTTCTATGCCACAGCATTCAATAATATTAGTTTTAGATAGCTTTTTTACTTCTTTTAGAACTTTGAACTCATGAATGTTTCTCACTAAAATACACGCGCCACCTTTCATGTTTTGTTCATTAATGTATTTCATTCAGTATAATTATTTTTCTCGATGTAAAAAGTATGAACACATAATTAATTCATTTGTGAACCGATCCAACGATGTTGGATTTCAGCATTCGACATCTTTCGCTATGGGATTTCACGCTGGGAATGTTTGAAAAAAATAAAACTTTTTTTGAATGAAATGAAATACATATTAGTGATCGATGAATGAAATGAGCAAAATGAACATTTAAGTTATTAGAGAACCGTCTGATACCAGCTTAAATAGTTGGTTGCAGCTGAAATGCAGTCAATCTGCACAATATTATCTTAGTAGTTTTTAATCATAAGTTTCTATAATTTATTATAAGCAATTTTATTTATGAGCAGTTTATTACCCAGGTAATATTATGTGTAATTACTGCAATACCAGTTTCTGTACAATATATAGTTATAATTTTGAATATAATTTTTTTAATGTAAATATAGGTTGTCTTATCTTAAATAATAAAATTTTATAAAATTCTTGAAAAATATTTTATTTAATTACAAAAACTTTTCACCATCAGTCTATTAAATTAAATATTTACAACTTATTTACAAATAACTTAAAATTAATATCACAATTGCTAAAAAGTGGTGGTCCCTTCAAACTGTTACAATAAATTGTCAGATGAAAAATAGCAGTTTTTTTTTTAATACTGGGATCCGGAAGACTGGATTAGGTACTGTTTTAAAATAGATTCATGAAACAGTCATTGTTACTGGAAAAAACTTAAGGTTCTGTTTCTAGGCTAACGATTAAAGTTCAAAACATGAAAATGACACAAATTGTTTGTCATACTACGCCAATTTGCCGTGGTACAGCTGTGCGTTTGCAATGGCGAAACATTTAGTTAAAAACATGCTGATATTAACTTTTCATGCGATGTTTCCACAGTGCAAACTGAGGGCTTAGTGCGAGTTTTTATATTTACTCGATCACGTCAACGTAAACGTCAGTTTGTACTGAAACTGAAATAAGCGCCGTCTGGTGACTATAATGGGAATCACAATAATATTCCATACAAATTGACGTAAGGTAAAGTTACGTGAACGCGATCGAATAAGTATAAAAACTCGCACTAAGCCCTCAGGCGTCAAGCGTTTCATACAACTATCAGTGAACGACAGTTGTACTTTGAATATACAGTCCATGTAACAAACAATTGATTTCCCTGACTTTATTAACTTTTATAGTATCTACTTAGCCTTCAGAAATATTGAATTGTGTCATTTGAATCGACACTTAATAGATAAAATCGTTACATAATCCTAATTAAATATTATTACCTAGGGACTTGCCAGCTATGAGGAAATAATGAGGAAAGTCAATTAATTTATTATGATAATTACGTCTATAGAAGGCAAAAGTTGTCGCAGTAGACAATTCTTTAAAATTAATGATAACCTCACACCTTCCTAACTCCTACTAATTAATATTGAGCAGTTTATTAACATCTACTTATTTGCCTTAACAGCTAGACCGCCAGCGGAGTTTATAGTTCCTACAATATTAATGGCAAATCATAAAATTAGGTTCACATTACCCAGTTGTTATCGAAAATACCATACATAACATAGCCGCCAATGCTGATAGCACCCTTACATTTGTCACAAATATCTTGGTCTATAAAATAAAAGGTGGAAATCTAGGAATTATGATATCGTCGGTAAAAAAGAGTACATAAATTATTATCTTGAGCATCCTTATTACTTATTCGATCCTAATGGTCAATTCACTATTCTCACTTCACAATAAAGAGGCAAGACACTTCAAATAGACTCAAACTTCACTCCCACTATATCGAATTGAGCAAAAAATTCTACTGCTTTATCTCGTCATTCATTATCAGAACTGACTAGCAAGTCTACAAACTCACTATCCTCCTCATTGATAGCCAGGAGAGAGACCGCTTCTTTAGCTAAATCATCATCATCTTTAAAGCTAAAAGCTACATTTTCTGCCATATTCAAGATCACACTACTTCTCCTTCTTTCCGAACTCTTCCTCCTAATAATAGGAATGGGGATATCCTTTGGCGGTAAGATCTTGTACTTCGGTTTCCAGATCCTGTGGAGACCTTGGGCGGCAAGTACTAAGCCTATGATGAAGAGTAGGACCTCGAGAGTGGTGACTAATGGAGGAGCGATGATCAGGCGGAGACGGAGCAGGGTTACAACGTCTGGAGGTGGTGCTTTACAATACTGGAAGAAAAGGTGTAGTTTATTATTTTGTTGTCCTAGTTAACGGTTTGTCCTATACTGTTTTTAATGTGACAAGTTCGGCTGTTCCTTACAAGCGTAAGCGTTATCTATAGGTACATTTTTACCAAACTTTGCAAACAGATTGATATGAGCATTATTTTTTTATCATTATCATCATTCTCGATGGCTTTATGATCTTCTAGTGTCATTTTACTAGCCCCGTGGATCGAATGAGAATTGTTTGTGCTTGCCATAAATAGTCGTAAACTGCAAATTGGTTTGCAAATAACTTACCATTGAAAACCACATGAGCGGCAACACTTTATCTTTCAGTGGTTCTGTGATGGGGTTTCCTGTAGACATCCTCACTGCAAGGTTGATCTGGATCTTTATTGAGAAACCTAAAGGTGCTCCGATTACCTGTAATTATTTTTATTTTTTCATTAGGTATATTACAAAAATAAAAATATTTTGAAGACTAACGAAATGTTGACGAAATATACAAGAACCCGAATCAAAAGCGTTAGGGCATATAATCAACTAGGTTTTGTCCGCGCCTACGACCGCGTGAAGGTCGAAAAAAAACCCTATAAAACCTTCTTCATGAAGAACAAACATATTGCCAACTTTCATGATAGGTCAAACAGTGTTGGAGTTTATCGATATCATATTATAAGGTGTATCTATTCATACACGATATCTCTTAAGGGGTCATTGTACACATCATTATGAACGACTTTTACTATGGGACCAAACCTGAAATTGCAAAATAAAAATCAGCTGTTCAGTACATTTATCTATATCAAACTCATCAAAATGTAGGGAGCAGTTGATTTTTTTTCGCGATTTCGGGTTTGGTCCCATAGTAAAAGTGGTTCATAATGATGATTACAATGACTCCTAAAAAGATTTCGTGCATGAATAGATACACCTTATATACCAACATTTATTAAAGCATATTTATAGATTGATCCAAACGCGTTGTCAAAGGTTCGTTATCTGGAACAGACAGTTTGTAAACAAGGTTAAATTGTGTGAGTACTTACAGGCTCCAATTCAAAATGCGACGTGTGCCTTTTAGGATCAGGATGCATACCCTCGAAATATGACTGCTGAATGGGATCCGAGTCCATCATGTGTGGCTTCGATAGGTATATCGGGAAACCTAGAAATAATACCGATAATTTAGCTATAGATATGGAAAAAGTCACTAACATACTTTCAGGAGGTTAAGTTTTTCGAATACTGACCATAATAACATTTGCTGACATCAACAAATCCTTCAGGAGGACATTCGCTGCTGCAATTGCAGGCAAAGGGGGAGTAGCTGTTAAAGGCTGTGGTGTCCATTGAATACCTGGAATTAAATTAGAAGATAAACATGAGAAAGATAATATACAGGCAGATGCAATTTGCTTATATTTTTTTGTGACTTTCATATCCCAAGAGGTGGACTAATAGAGGTATGAGGAACAGGGTAAATTCTGCTTGCGCGATGCAGGATTTTTGTGACGTTAGGTCTTTGATGCGTATTGGTTTCTACTGAGAAAGAAAACCTTAACAGCACTTTGAATGGCCCAATCTACTTAGCAAAAAATAAATAATCATAAAAGCAAATAATAGGACTGACACGGATCCTTCATTCTCAATCGAGCAAAATACCAAAAAGTCATCATGTTTGGAAGCTATTTAGGAGATCAGTAAAAAGAAACAAAGGTTTACTTACAAATAAGAATCGAGCCCCTGGTCGCTTATCTTCTCGCTGACATAGCTGAAGGGGTAGTTCCTACAAGCTTGCTTCCTGAAGATTGTAATGTTGCGACCTTCTTCGTAGTTGGATGGCAACATGAGACCCTCGTACGATCCTTTGATTCTATTGCATGGTGTGCTAGAAGAGAAGAAGATAATAAGGACGTGAAACCTTCAAGATTTTGGGGTATTATCAGTAGCTGGATTATTCTGCACCTTTTCCTTTTCTTGTTTAATAACTGTTAAAACTTAGAACTGGTTTCTTCTAGCAGTGTTTCTATGTACAAAACCTGGTTCATTAGATTTCAAGTAACTTTTGATAGTACTTCCAAAATCTACGTTGATCTTTTGGTAACCGACCGTCATTAAAAAGTAAATCGTCATAACCACAGACGCTTGACTCACAGATTGATCGTTAAAATTCATATAGAACAGTATTGCTATCTTTTGGGAGAGGAAATTCCTGCTTACCTGGACTCCAAATCTGTGAAGCCTTGCTCCAGCAGACCACTTGAATTGTCCCATGCATTCAAGGAGTATCTTCTGCTTCGGTCCCCGAGTTCCACCTCAGAAAATTCCAGTTTTTGTGCATAGAACTGCGGAAAAAAGATCGCGCATTAGACTATAGAATATACAAAATTATCCATATTTTATGTTGTAATTTATAAGGCGACAAGACTATTCGCCATATTCTTGCTACGACAACAAAATTATCCTATTTGCCATCTTTTTTGCAGTGTTTTCTGCTAATGCGGAACATTATCTAAAAATAACGACAGTGGTAATGACTTCGAAACAAAAAAGTGTGGTCGTGGATAACTAGTAGACACTAATGATTATCTTAGCAATCTTAGTTTTAAAAAAGCGGCCATTTGCGTTTCGGACCACGCACAATGAAGGGTTAAGTAGTTGGAATGAATTTATCCCACAAAAAAACTCAGCATTGAGTAGTAGTAGTAGTAGAAAAACATGTTCTTCCATACATCGATATACGTCACTGACAATATTCTCCAACTGCGAAGTAAGTTTTTAATAGCAAACAAATAAAACTACAAATTAGCTATTTTCAGACTTTTTCGTTTACATAAGTATGGAAGAAAAAGACATGTTGCGCCGACCCCAAATAAACTTTCTTAGAGGGAAGAGAATAATGACTTTCAGACCATTATCCAATTGAGAAAATAAAAAAAAATACCAACCCGATCCAGCAGCCCAATCTTCTTGAAATCAATCCACCCAGGTAGTAAGGTGTTCGCTATCGACACTATGGGGTCGTCATAACCCCAGAACATTTCTTGAACTGTCAGGTCCCTGAAGAGTTTGGAACCGATCATAGACATGGAGTAGTAGGCTCCGGCGTTCGCAACGTAGCCCAACTTGTCGGCAGCTAAAGTACTCATAGCCTGGAATAGATTTGGAGATATTTAGACACTTCATTTTCTGTACTAAATCAAGAGGGAGCTCACTAAAGAACAATATTTATAATCGCTAGGGTCTACAGGACCTAAAGCGCGGTCGCTGTCGGACTGCATAGAAAAGAAAGAGAAGCGAGATGATACAACGCTGGTAATTTATTGCAAAATATGAAGCAATTATTTATTTGCAAGAAATCTATTGGTTGGACTAAAAAAATTAAAACACTATTTTTTTACTATGTTTCTTGTAGAATAATCTGACATAAAATCAGAATGATTGCATGTATGTTAGTATGGTTTTTAATTGTTAAAATAATTTTTAGAGGTATCTTCGTGATTTTTAGGGTTCCGTACCTCAAAAGCAAAAAACGGAACCCTTATAGGATCACTCGTGTATCTGTCTGTCTGTCAGTCTGTCACAGCGAATTTGCTCCGAATCTTATGGACCGATTAAGTTAAAATTTGGTACACATATGGATTTCTGTGACCCAAACACGTACAGCTAAAGTAAATAGATGAATTTTGAATATGAGAGTCACTTTTAAGGGGAAAATAAGAAAATTAAAAAAAAAAATTGTAAACTGTACTGTGTGACATATCAAATGAAAGTACTTACTATGAGGGTCTCAAATATATATTTTTTTATAATTTTAAAATATATTGTTTTAAAGTTATTTAAGAAAATTGACGAAAATTGACCTTTCCCCCCCCCGCCCTTTTCTCCGAAACTACTGAGCCTAAAATTTTGAAAAAAATATAGAAAATAGTTCTATACCTGTAGTGGCAGCAGTGATCTAGGGATATAGCTACAATCAATCTGCCTAGCCTTTTCCCAACTATGTTGGGGTCGGCTTCCAGTCTAACCGGATGCAGCTGAATACCTGTATTTTACATGGAGCGACTGTCTATCTGACCTCCACAACCCAGTAACTGGGTAATACGATACCACTTGGTAAGACTGGTTGTCAGACTTTTGGGCTTCTGACGATCCGTAACGACTGTTAAAGATCCACGAATGACAGCCGGGAGTAACGGCTTAACATGCTTTCCAAGGCACGGAGGAGTCTCGGTATGTAAAGATGGTCACCCATCAACTGACCAACTTCGGCAAGCGTAGCTTAACCTGATGGATCGACCCGTGCGGCTGCTATTATTTAACCACGACCTATAGGGCTATAGCTACCTATCTACCGTAATATACATAGTTATATGAAAGCGGTTCAGAACTTTTCGTACCACTTGCTCAAAAAAGTGACATTCTATGCCACAAAAAGCGAACATAACAATAGTCATTTTTAATCTGTTAAAAACAGGGAAAGAAAATTGTACTGAATTTCATTCATCCTCTATGGGGAGAACGTGATTTAAATTTGGAATACTTACCGAAATTTATACTGAACTACATCTGTGTTTACACCATTGAGTTTGTATATAAAGCATTATACATCTTTTTGAAAAAGGAATACGCATTTATTATGCAGTTACGATTATTATATAAAATTACGAAAACCGACGAGGCCGAATGAGCCTATGAGCTTGATGTCTTTGCTTTTCCGACAAAAAAATATTAGTCTAGGAATTAGCCCCGTTTTTGTTTTCTTCAAATACATAAACGTTAAGTTTATTTTAATTTATTTTTATAAATAAGTTAATGTTCTAAAAATACGTTTTAATTGTCATTATTTTTAATAAATGCTTATCTCATATTATTATTGTGTTAATTTACGCAAATGGTACGAAAAGTAGATTATTTTCCTCGGTGATAAAGCTGTCGTCTTGGGTGAACATAAATCCCTCGCTACACTCAGGACTCGTCTTAAATCCCTCGCTTCGCTCGTGATTTAAGTTTTTAACACCCTCGCTAAGCTCGGGAGTAAACCTCAAGTCCTTCGTTACGCTCGCGATTTAAATCGTCACCCGCGACAGAAGACACTGCTTTATCCCCTTGGTTAATAATCTACTAATCTTACCAGGAATACAAGTATTAGGGCACTCCGACCAAATAGGTTATGTTAGAACTGTGGGTTGGTCAGAGTTCTCGCGAGCCGAGCGAGCGAAGCGTGCGTTGCCGCGGCAGCGGCCGGCGAGCGCTACATCGAAATTGGTTGCAGTAGCAAAATTATGGCACTCCGACAGTTTTCATATAACTATATTACGGTAAATAGCTATATCCCTAGCGATATAACTCTATCTCGGCTGCAACCATCTTACTTAGTTACTACGACACATTCAAATAATCGAAAGCTACGTGGGAAACCACTTAACCTTGAAAATCAATGAACAAATTTTTATTTACATTAAAAGTACCACAGCAGGTATCAAAGGGCTTTATTTCGTGTTATATAACATTAAAATTACCATTTACATCCCATTAGTCGAGGCATTGACTGTGGAATCGGTCATGGCTTCAAATCAGGTTTTGCGAAATGTTTTATGATAACCAGAATTATGGTGTTATGTTAAAAATAGTGTGGTGACCTGGCAACACTTATATAATAGTGTCATATTGCCATGCACAGAACAGATAAAATACCTCTTTTATACAGGGTGTTAGGTTAAACGAGGAGCATACTTTAACGGAGTGTAGTACTCATGAAAATGAACAACTTTTATTATGGGACCAAACCTGAAATCGCGAAAAAAAAAATCAGCAGCTCCCTACATTTTGACGAGTAAAGCCTCGTATCCACTAGGCAACATTTGGCGCGCGACACGTGACGCTCAACATGTACGGCATCGCTGCACAACAGTGCGCGACGTTGCCAGCTGGCGCGCAACATGACGCGCGGCTGGTTGTTTGTTTGAAGAACGTTGTTCAACAGAAGTTCCGCGCTGACTTTCAACATGTTGGGCAACTTGTTGTGCAACATGTTGCGCGTCAATTGTTGCCTAGTGGAAACGCGGCTTTATGCGAACATGAATGTATGGGGCAGGTGTTTTTTTTTTTCGCGATTACAGGTTTGGTCCCATAGTAAAAGTTGTTCATTTTCGTGAGTACTACACTCCGTTAAGGCGCTACCAAAATAAATTGGATGATTTTTCGTAACTATTTATTTCACTATTGCAGCATGTATGGATTTAATTTTTGGATATATGTTTATTGACTATTTGATTAATACTTTGACTGAAGGAAAACACGATTGGGTTAAATTTCCTCGATAGAATTTAATTCCGAAAAGACCTCTACTTTTTTATGTTTTTTTCTATAATTCTAAAACACTAAGTAATTTCATTGCAAAATTGCATTTAAAATGTGCGTATTAGGTACCTAATTGAAAATTCTGGCTGAACATAATTTTGATAGATAGCTTAATTTATTTTTAAACAATTTTTATTTCATTTGGCGCTTTTATTTTGGTTCCGGCGCGTTGTTGCGCTCTCTTTTTTTCGCATGTGGAAGTAATTGACTCTGTCACTTTCTTATTCCCGCCAAGTTCACTTTTTTTGTATCACCTTAAAGTATGTCCCTCGTTTAACCTAACACCCTGTATATTTCGTGTTGCCTTGCTATTTTTTTAAGATTATAATTTCCGGTAATTACGTTGCCTATTTTGACCTTCAACAACTTTAAGTTGTCCGCAACCCTGTTTAACAAGTTAGGACTGCTAAAGTGCTAGTAACTTAGCTCAACATTATGGTATCTTAATTAAGTTTTACTAACCCCAGAGCTTAAAACAGGGGTTTACCTTTTGTTTAACTTGTCTTGCGGTAGGAATAAACTGGTAGAAATCGTCACGTAACGAAAAACCGTTATGCCCGAAAAAGTCAGTTTTAAGTGTCAATAGTTTTTGTTTTTGGTTTTTAATACAGCTTATAATAGAAAGAGACAGAGAGAGAGATGATAGCTGGCAAATCCAAGATGGTGTCTGCGAAAATGTTCAAAGTTTTCATCCCATGGGTGTCGTTTTCATAGTTTTCGAGGGTGTTAAAGCCGTGACGGCCGTGACGTTAAAACATAAATCCAATATGGCAACTGCAAACATTTCAAAATTTGTTTCATGGGATAACAAAACCAACATACATTTACAAAATGAATGCCACCAAATAATTCAACGTTCTAAAAATATTACGTTATCTATTGTTTTAAAAACATTGAACAAATAGACTAAACTATAACAAATTATAATTGATAAGGAACGAGACTATTAGACCGCGGAAGTAATCAAAACAATAATAGGGATTTATATTTACGTCAACTTGAACGAGTAAGTATAAAAACTCGCACGGCCTCTGGTAGCTTCACCACTTATTTCTAAGTAACTTTATGAAGTGAAGTGTTTCTAAGAGTGTCCCGCTATCCTAAATGGTCGTTTTATTATCAGCAAGACCTTTATCTTGACTCGATTTCAGAATAAAGTTGGCAAAAGGCTGGAAACTGTAAACGGCTAACATCGATTTCTCTATACAAAGTGTTTTCCTTCACCGCAATGATCGTCTTTCGTTTAAGTTCAATTGACGTCTTAAGGTATGGTGCTGTGCATCACTACTGGTTCCCATACATTTTCTATAGATTTATATGAGACTAGTTGCGCCCTGCGGTGTTACCCGCGGTTTATGAGATACACTAAAACGTGTATTATTTAATCGGTGAGAAAAGTATTCACAAAGAAATTGCTCATCTCACAAGAACACTACATTTTTTCGGGATATAAAGTAGCATATGTGTTAATCCAGGGTATCAGCTACTTCCACACCAAATTTCATCAAAATCGGTCGAGCCGTTTGAGTTTGAAAGAGTAGCAAATATATTTGAATTCCTTGCTCATCCCACGGGAATACTATATTTTTTCGGGATAAAAAGTAGCCTATGTATTAAGTCAGGGTATAAGCTGTCCGCATACCAAATTTCATCCAAATCGGTACAGCCGTTTGAGCGTGAAGAAGTAACAAACACACTCACTCACAAACTTTCGCCTTAATAATATTGGTTTGATTACATTCCGAGAATTAAGCACTGCTTTGTAAATAGTAACGCAACAGCACAGCTGCGGCAGCACTGTCGCATGAAGCAGGGTTCGGAATCATACCTTTACACTTGAATACACTTGCAGCAAACGTCTATAAATCTTGCTAAACACTAAGCTTTCAAATCAAAGTGGCCATGTTGCCGGCATCTAGTATGATGTACCCTTGTACGGAATCTTCTTGTAGATAAGGTATACTTACAATGAGCGCTATATTCGGTATGGTGACAGTAACGTTCTCAGTATCATTTATCGATTGATCTGGCAGGAACTTGAGGTTCACCTTGGGGTTCATGGTCATTACCCCTCGCTCCTTGTCTATCCGTATGTTCTCATTCGTTCGCATTTCTCTGGAAACAAAACATGCTAATGTTAATCAACAGCGTAGGTACATTACATCTACGTATAATATGAAAATAAGAATCCCTGATCCCAATAGTCATGAAACTATATACTTTCGCAAATAATTTTTGTGAAAAAATTAAAAAAGGTTTATTATTTTCACAAGTAATATCCTGTATTACAGGTTGTAAGGGACCGCCTTCCGCAAACTAACAGGGTGAATTCAGCTCCTCATTTTGAATCATATTCCACCGGAAAATTTCTCAGGAAAATTTTCATTTTTTAATAGTTTTTTCTGTTACATTTTATTTATTTAAAACTAGCTTTTGCCCGCGGCTTGGCCCGCGTGGATGTCGGAAAATATCCCAAGAGAACCTGCTATCGGGAATTCCTTCCTTATTCCTTGTCTAAGTTATAAAGGGAACCTCTGTGCAAAATTTCAGCTTTCTAGGTCCAAGGGTTTGGGCTGGGCGTTGATGAGTCAGTCAATCAGTCAGTCAGGACTTCTCTTTTTATTTTATGGATTACATTGTGTGTTCGCAGCACTCCATTTATGTAAAAAAAAAAATACCAGCAATGGATGTTGAAATACTCTAACGAACGACGCGTGAAATCAGCTGTTCACTTTTTGTCTAGCTACGAACTCACCGCATACCTATTACCTACACCGCCCAACCAGTAACAGACGCTCCAATTTGTGCATAAACAAATCAGGTTTATTGGAATCCCATAATGTTCCTGAAATAACTTAATCTACCGGTCATCTTAGTATGATATACTGCATTCACCCCATCAGTCTGCGGAGGGCTGTCCCTTACACCCTGTATAGCCGATCAATCACATTGTTCTACCAAAAACGACTTGCCAACAGACTCATAGTCACGATCAGTAACATCTTACTCAAATCAAATACTTGTGATTCCGTCCAGGTTTCAGAACAAGGATAATAGCTTTACCTCAGCAAAGTAGCAAAGTTTGTGCAAAATCGTGATATTTGAAACACGTTGCGCTAATAAACAAGTGTGATGAGCTAATGTTGACAATGCTGCTTACCGCAAAATACATAAGAAGGTTGTGGAATCTGTGATTCAGCAAAAAAATTGCATCACAATTTGAATCGCGACCTTGCTAAAGTAAATATGTTTAGCGGCACTGTTTGAGGCCGAAGCCAGTCGGGTATTCCCGAGAACCGTTAACAATCATACTACTTGAATTGACAGCAAACAACATAATGCTACCGAGGTAACTTTGCTCAGCAATACAAACTCATTAATACGGGAAACGGAACGAACGCGAACGTTAATTGAACGGGAGCGGAGGGCGTTGTCGGTTAGAGCGAACATGCTGGCTCGCAGGTTTGCACGATGCTCACTTCATGTTAAAATCACGCTCTTTCGAGCCTACTGTACTTCTTTTTACACGTGCAGCCTGTGGGCTAGGTATACGCAAAGATCGTACAGCGCTCTCCGCGTTCAATATAACAATGCGTTTAGGATACTGGTGGGGCTGCCCCGTTTCTGTAGTGCGTCAGGGATGTTCGCAGATGCGCATGTGGATTGCTTTTACGCAACAATGCGTAAAAGGTGCGCTTCCCTGGTGCGCAGGGTGCGGGGCGGCTCCAACAGTGTCTTAAGCATGGTTGCGAGTCGCCTGGACTGTGTCTACGTGGGTCACTGCTGTGCCGTCTCTCATGGGATGTCGCAACAGTGACCAACTGTTATTTCTTGTTTTGTTTTTGTTTAGTGTCTGTGTTTACTAACATAGTCGTAAGTTTTACTAACAATCTTGTTGAGTCTTGGTTACTTTAATAAAGACACTATTCTATTCTATTCTAATAGGGAGTTCCAGAGTTCTACTTCGACTATGATTATAAGGTTAAAAAGTATAATCAAATAAAAGAGAACTCGCAGTAATATTAGACCTAACCACACCGTACAGCAACCATCCACTGGATGCGGGAAATACAGAACCTGTCGATGAGGCGATGATGATGATGACATATTAAACGAAACGACACAGGAGCTACATTCTTCAACGAATTAAATTACCCACGCCAAAGAAAATGAAATCAATGCCAAGGTAGAAATGATTTGCCTGCCAGGGTCGCGGGTTGTTTGAAAGAGATGCCGTGGCCCTGGCATAGGCAACTGAAGGAACACGGGTGGGTTTTAGTCAGTAAAAGTCTGAAACGCCCTCCTGCTCCACCCAGAGCGGGAGAAGTCATTGATCATTTCCCATCCCAAAAAACTGTCCAACTGCGTGTCGGACTACGCACAATGAAGGGTTCCGTAGTTGGGATGAAATTATTCCAAGAACAAACATTATAGTTGAAAAACATGTTCTCCCATACATTCCAACAGTGAATGTAGTAGTAGTAATTTGTACTCACAACATTGAGAGATTTACCATGTTATTTTAAGACCACAAACTTCTTATAAGTTTTCCTGTAATCTACAGGTACTTATAGAATATTTTCTGTATTTTTTTCAAAATTTTAAGACCAGTAGTTTCAGAGATAAGGGGGGGAATGGTCAATTTTCGTCTATTTTAGTAAATAACTTTAAAACAATTTTTTTTTAATTATAAAAAAAATATATTTGAGACCCTCATAGTAAGCCCTTTCATTTGATATGTCACACGGTACAGTTTGCAAAACTTTTTTATTAATTTTCTTATTTGCCCCCTAAAAGTGACCCCCATATTCAAAATTTATTTATTTACTTTAGCCGTACCTGTTTGGATCACAGAAATCCATATGTGTACCAGATTTCAACTTAATCGGTCCAGTAGATTCGGAGCAAATTGGCTGTGTCAGACGGACAGACAGACAGACAGACAGACACATGAGTGATCTTATAAGGGTTTCGTTTTTTTCCTTTTGAGGTACGGAACCCTAAAAAAGACAAATTAAGAAATTATTTTCCGAATTGAGTTAGTGTTTAATTACCCAACTTCGGTAAAGTCAAAGGCTGGTTACTACGATTTTATGAAACTGTTACCTTTGACAAAGTGACATTTTAACCACACCATTTATCAACAAACTTCGTCAATAAACTACGCATTGTTTTCACACAATATTTAACTAATATTAATGAATTATATCAACAAGGAAGTACCGGTGTAATCAGTCAAACAGAATGTACCTATGTACCTTGGAAGATTACTTCAAGGCAAAGGGCAAGTGTCTAGTTCGGGATCGAAGCTATTTTAATTAACTTTTGGAAACATCAACTCATCTTGGTCGAAAATTCAAAAAATCCTTTAGTTATTGGGATCGAGGAGGGTGTGGTTTCGACCACTTTAATCGCACAGGTGTCAGCATTGTGGTGCCATTCTAGATCGAATCTTAAAAATGTTCTTCTCAGGTTGCGCCTCAAACCCTTGACGTTGAAAGTACGTTAAATCACCAGTTTCTGAATATGCAATCACCACACTGACCACACCTATTGGACTTTATAATTATGAAATGCTCCTTTTATGTTACATTTCGTAAGTCTGTACCCGGCTTAACACGACGACACGGTTGGCGCAGTGGTTGAGCGATTGACTGCTGCTCAGCATGTCGCGGGTTCGATTCCCGCACGGAACAAATATTTGTACGACCTACAAGTATTTGTTTGAAGTCTGGGTGTTTTTCTATCTATAATATATGTATGTATTTAAAAAAAAAAAATTGTATGTAAGTAGTTTATCAGCCATCTCGTTACCATAACACAAGCATTAGGTTGCTTAGCTTGGGACTAGATGGCGTTGTGTGAAATGTCCGAAAATATTTATTTATTTTATATTTAACAAAAGCTTAATACCATAAATGGATACTCACTGAAACATAAAAGGCCCAACTTCCTCGACCCTCAGAACCTCCTCAGCATCACTGAGGTACTCGTGCACGTTGGTGTAGTTGTACACCCACATCTCTGACATCATCTCGTACGTCGGGTTCTCCCACATGTTGTAGAGGTATGAGCCTTCTCGCATGCCCATGAACTGTGGACAAAGGAAGGTAAGATTTAGTACTAATACGAGAAAAAAAAACCGGCTAAGTGCGTATCGGACTACGCACAATGAAGGGTTCCGTAGTTGGTATGAAATTATCCCAAGAACAAACTTAACATTATAGTTGAAAAACATGCTCTCCCATACATTCCAACAGTAAATGTAAGTTGGTACTCACAATATTGAGAGATTTACCATGTTATTTTAAGACCACAGACTAGCAATCTTTTCATTGACAATCACCGTTGGTTAACTGTTCTTTCTTTTGTATTGCAAGATACTAAAATATTTTCTTCTTATATCCAGTTATAACTAGATATTTACGTACGGAGAAGCAATAAATGCAATTAACAGTTTTCAGTCCTACATACACGTCTTTTGTCTAGTTATTACACAAAAAATATATCTTGTATTCGTGCATTTAATATGGCCATTTAACACCGTAAAAAACAAAGCCATAAATGGTCAAATGGTCGTAAGACATAGCTTTAATTAATTCGCACATTTGTTTATATGGGCATAGCAGACGTCACTGTGAAGATTTAGAAAAAAAAACTTCCTAAAAAATGTCTACATAAATTCTGTTTATACAGCATAAAATATCAGAAAGTTGTGGTCATTTTAAGGGTGTTAAAAATAATCAGGCGTCCCATATATTTGGGACGAGTATAAGGTATTGAAGACATTGAAGTTGTGGCTGTGTACGGGACAGTTGATAATTTTTTCGCGATTATGATGTTGGTCCCATGGAGAAAGTTGTTTTTAACAGACTTCAAAAAAAAAAGGAGGAGGTTCTCAATTATGTTGTATTTTTTTTCTAAAGACAAAAAAAAACAATTGTTTGTTCACTATTACAAACAAAAATACTACATACTTAAACCTAAAGGCTGACTTGTACAAGATTGCACTTAATTGCAATTAAGTAATTAATTAATTCATTAAATTAACACTTAATTCCATCCAGACAGAAGCATTAGCCAGTATAGATTCTTATGTGTTCTTTGTATTCTTTGAATCACAATCGTAGCTCGCTTGATCCGACACGAGAGGAAAAAGATGACGTTCGAGCACACATATGGACATGACTTATGAGTTTTTTTATGTATATTAACTGACGTTTGACGGGTTATTAGACAAATTTGACATGTGTTCATTAAAGGTTTTTGTTACTGTGGCGTCACGTCAATTTTCTGGTCAAATTACTTACTAATACATAATTATTTAATCGGATTCGGTGATTTTTTTTTTGTGATTTTCTACTTTGTATCTATATTTTAATTGGCTGTCATAGTTCTATGACAACAAAATGCTAATAAACAAACATAAAGTTATGTTTGTTTATTAGCATTTTGCTGTGAATTGTTGGGTTGTCATAACGGATGTTGTGTATGACGTCAGATTTTGTTTTCTTATAGCGATTTCAATATTAAAGAAAACAATAATTTATGTATACGAAAGTTGCTTTGTTACGTCACAACCGTAACGAAAGGGAAATTCACGTTACGCAGATAATTTTGAAATGACTACTTATAATTTTTTCGTCTGAGTTAGTCCAAAGAAAGCTTTTCATTCTGAAAAAACCATTAGTGAAAAATACATACGAGTACATCATCATCTGCCGAGCTTTTTCCTAATTAACTATGTTGGGGTCAGCTTCCAGTCTAACCAGATGCAGCTGAATACCAGTATTTTACATGGAGCGACTGCCTATCTGACCTCCACAACCCAGTAACCGGGTAATACGATACCCCTTGGTAAGACTGGTTGTCAGACTTTCGGGTTTCTGACGACCCGTAACGACTGTCAAAGGTCCACGAATGACAGCCGGGACTTAGCCGGGCTTAACGTGCTGTCCGAGGCACGGAGGAGTCTCGTTATGTAAAGATGGTCACCCATCCACTGACCAACTACGGCAAGCGTATGCTTAACCTGATGGATTGACCCATGCGGCTGTTATTACTTAGCAACGAGCTCCTCTTAAAAAGTACATACCAAACCCTTACATACCCTTACATACCAAAACCTTAAAAAGTACATACCAAACCCTTACATACCCTTACATACCAAAACCTTAAAAAGTACATACCAAACCCTTACATACCCTTACATACCAAAACCTTAAAAAGTACAAACCAAACATACAAAAAGTACATATACCAAACCCTAAAAAAATAACATCTAAATTAGTTGTTGATTATTGCAGAGGACATAGTAGTGCGAAAGAGGGAGAGGGAAGCTTTTACCAGTACAGGCTAGTAAGAGTAAGATTAGTTTGTTTTATGCATAATTATCTTTTACAATATGCAAATCAAACAGGCAATAATGTCAACCAATATGTAAGTCCAAGATCCCAGGGTCGCGAGACCTTGCTTATATTCTGATTAATTAACAAAATGTATGAAATAGATGTACTTTGAACGTACGCGTACCTCTTAGCTTGGGCTGACGGCCAATTTTCAGGTATTAGGTACCAAAGTTACGTAAAAATATTACTCACTTTTTTTAATGTCTAACTGCTGATTTTTATGTGTTTTATAGAATATTGTTAATAATTAATAATCAATACTGTCAGACTCTTCTCGCCGCCGGTTTTTTTCCACCAGACGCTTTAAAGCTCGCAAAAAAATATGTCTCTTACTTACAGTTTCAGTCCTAATTTTTATATAATGATAATGATAATGATACTCGGGGAAGTATTTCAATACTATCTGTGAGCCAGATCAATCTTAGGCGAAGGTAAGGTTAGGGCGAGCGCGCACTGCGGTGCGTTTTTCTACCGCATAATTTGTGAAGTATGGAATGTCTTTAAAGTGCGCGCACTGCGGTCATGCGTTTTGTTACGGTAGGCCCGCCCCGTGCGGCAGAACTAACGGAAACGCACCGCAGTGCGCGTTCGCCCTTAATGCTAACATAGTTATTAAGTTTTATTTAAAAAAAAAATTGTTACTAAGTATATTATTATGTATGTTTAGGTTAAGGTATGAATTTATGGGTCTTTGTTAACTGAAAATAAATGGTTTATTATTATTATTAATAAGTAAGGTCTAACGGCCTTGGGATCTTGATCCATAATAATAAAAGAGCATCATCGGATATAAAACTATCTGTTACTTCCGCATTTTTCACGATTTCCGCTTTTTTATTCCATTCGTAACCAAATAAAGGCACATCATTGACATTTAAACTAACAATACTTATATAACCTTTCAATTTAAATACTTCTATTCATACCTACTGTCATTCATGTTTGAGTTGTTTTTTGTTCAATTAATCGGTACCTAGTGAGTACGTCTTAACTATAATAATATACAACGTAATATTAAAAGATACGAGTATTGTGATTGTTATATTTAGGGTTCTCTATTGACAAGAATAAGCATAGCCTATAATGTTCCCACTGCTGGGACATAAACCTCCTCTCTTCGAGAGGGAGTGGGCTGTAATCTACCATGTGGGCCTAGCGTTAGTTGGTAGAAGATGCCACATATCTTTGAATTTTTGTTCCTAGGACATTTCACCGATTTTTTGAGAGCAGTGCTGATAAAATTATTTACATAAAGTACATTGCCTGCCTGGGTTCGAACCCAGGACCTACAACTCGTAAAGAACAAGAGAGAGGGAGACGACAAGAATAAGACGCTTCAATATACAAAACTTAAAACCTTGCAGGCTCAACAGCCTAGCTAGATATATCAACAATTACCAAAAAGTTTAGTAGTTTTGATGTGCACTTGTTTACAAACTCTATGGCATTGAGGTTTGTCGAGAGAACTCAATTTATTTATACAATGGCGAGCTTGAGAAGAAGTTGTAATTTTGTTGTTATAACATTGTTTTTGTAATTAAATGTGTACAATAAAGAATAAGAAAAGATCATTACACGGAACTCGCCACCGTAAAACAACACACACTGGCCTTATTCAATTTATTTGTCAACTGTACTATGTTACTGCTTTTTGTACGACTACCGTTAGTTTTTGCGCAGATATCGTAAGTATGCCACTTGACCCTATCGTGAGACCTTCAATATTATTCATTTGTTTTTATCTGCCAACTCGGAAATTCCAACTGTTTGACCGGATGAACTTTAGGAGGTGCAAAAACAGTATTCATTTATCATAAAATTTAAATATTAATTGTTTGGTAGACTCTTAATATGTTAGTCTATTATGTTAAGCTTTTAGGAACTAAACTACTGATGGTGATTTTTTATGACACATTTGTTATGAATAATAGATAAGTATTTGAAACTCAATACTTTAAATGCGGAAAAAAGGTTTTTAATACACTTCCTCGAAAACTGGTTCCTATCGCACTAAGATTAGGTTGACAATGCAATGTATTTCACACGCGTGCGATTTTTCATTTTCCAACACGTGTGCGGGAGTAAAAATTGCCACAGATAACTTACCTATACTTAGTCCAAATTGGTTCAATGCCTCTATTCACAACTCTATTCGGAGGTACTTATTTTTTTTTTGTCTCGGCAAAGAGATATGCGTCTTTACGGCGTTAATAATTTTTGAATATCTAAGTAATGTTTATACTTAGAATATCATCAAAAACTATTCAAAAACTATGATTATTACAATAAAAACACGTTTATGAACAAATTAACATTTATTTGCGTTCTAAACTCAAAAATATTTGAATTTTCTATTTTTCATATTAGGCTGTTTATCGGCTATAAACCTTTGCTTCTCCTTCAACCTGGCGAAAGCAAAGCGCAGAAAAAAAAGAAAATTTAAATCATAGTTTCCTAATAATTCATGACAAATATATTTTCCATTATTTTATTTTATTTCTTCAAAAGTGTATTGAAAAACGTCGTTTGCTACACGTGGATATTTGCTATTGCAGTTCTCGGCTCAAAAACAACCTCGCCTGCGGCTCGGGTATTAATTCCTCCTCGAATGCAATAACAAACATTCTCCACTTGTATCAAAATGTACTATTGTGTTACCAACTTTCACAGTCATAGTCTTGTTAGATATTTGCCCGAGGATGATGTTGAAATACTTTGTTTAGTTCCAAAATTCTAAGTTCGCCCGTGAGGCACAGTTGCACTGTTGCAATAAAGTTCCTTTACAAAATCAATGCCAAAATGAATAAATATTGGTGAGAATAAAAGATCGAAAGCAACGCATATTTTACGATACATATTGGCAATTTGGCAGCTAAAATAATAAAGTGATTGTTCCAAAAAACGGAAGGCATTTTTAAGACAAATATTACCTACTGATAGCAAATCAAGTTGTAAAACCTAAATTAACTTTAATTTGCCTTATGTGTGTAGATTAGACCAAGAATATTATTAAGAACTAGAATATGCTGTGCTTATTCATCATCTCAATATCTCTGAAACAGCTGCCCACAAGTTTGTTTAAGTTGCATTAAAAAAAAAATCTTATAGCCAAATGCTACTACAGCTTAACAGAGTTCCTAAATGAGCGAAATTAAGTACATATAGACACATTATTAAGTACATATAGACACATTATTAAGTACATATAGACACATTATTAAGTACATATAGACACATTATTAAGTACATATAGACACATTATTGCGACATTTCTCCTAGTTACTAATTGTTCATTTTTTGTTCTTTCTTGTTTTCTATTTTAGTTTCTTCTCTTAAACTGTTGTATGGTTGTTAGTTTAGCTGTTTCTAAACTGCTGTATTAATGATGTAGTTAGGTCATGGTACCTAACAATACATTATTGATTTTTTGTACGCTTTAACTGGCAAAACATGTAGCTCCATTTTATTATTTTTTTATTCCATCCACAATGCCAATAAAAACATGAGTAAGTACAGTACATCTGTACTTACTCATGTTTTTACAAAATAAAAATATATTTATCTTATCCTTATCTCATTCTATGCCAAACATAAATTAACAGAAACAAAATAAAATAAAATAAACTAAATCTCAATCTAATTAAATGGAATCAAAATAAATCTAATCAGAAATACCGACCGTGTGACCGTGACTTTGATACAAAAGTTACATTGACCTGAGCGCAATGTGCGCTCTTTTTTCCAGATCCTTAAAGGTTCCATCAAACAAATGCGACACGTGACCCGAACTGCACGCGACACAGGCACCGCTCGTGTTTGTAGGAGCCTTAATGCCACTCCACTATTCAGGCTATCTTGAACAAAATTATCTCGCTACAATTATTTAAATTTCGCATTCCATTAGCTCAAAGAGTGAAGTTGTGGCTAAGTAATAACAGCCGCACGGGTCGATCCATCAGGTTAAGCTACGCTTGCCGGGGTTGGTCCGTGGATGGGTGACCAACTTTACATACCGAGACTCCTCCGTGCCTCGAAAAGCACGTTAAGCCTTTGGTCACGGCTGTCATTCGTGGATCTTTGACAGTCGTTACGGGTCGTCAGAAGCCCAAAAGTCTGACAACCAGTCTTACCAAGGAGTATCGTATTACCCAGTTACTTGTGGAGGTCAGATAGGCAGTCGCTCCATGTAAAATACTAGTATTCAGCTGCATCTGGTTGGAAGCCGACCCCAACATTGTTGGTAAAAGGCTAGGCAGATTGAGTGATCGATTAGCTGAAAACCGGTATTTTTTTTTTATCAAATGATTTACGAGTATAAATTTTTTAAATTATGCAGATATTAGTCTAGGATTATGATTTATTGAACTCATTGAGTTATCATAAGGCGATGCTGATTGATGCCTGAGTCATTTAAAATCTGAAGATTAAGTTATATGCTAAGACGTAGAAAACGAATATCAGGACTTATAAATATTTATAAATTTTTTGCTTATTATTGACACTTCATAAATTGACATATAACTTTAGTTTTTGTTTATTACATGATAGAACAAGAAACTTGTATTTAAAGTGGCAAAAAATTTAAGGAATGTTGTTGCTACCTACATACCTTTTAGTATTAATTTAGGTACCAGCTTTTGAAGCACAGCACTACAAAATCGAAAGCTCGATTAATAGTTTTTAGAAAAATATTATGTTATGGGACCAAATTAACAATTCCTTATGTGTTATGACCTTATGACTTCATGAGCAAACCCCTTGTGACTTTAGTTTTAGAGTATTTGGTATAATTCTACTGCTAGGTACTGTAGAGGTTTTGCTGTGTACAAGCCATAATATGGATAACTGGCTGACGATCATTCAAACATCGAATACTCTTATAAAAAAGTGATGGTGGCTTTTTTATAAGATTGACAGATAGCGTAGAGCTAGGGCTCCGCGTAGGACCTAGGGAGTGAATTATAATTTTATTTCTATTTTAATATAGCGGGCTTCAGCCCCATTTCTTCAGTACACTACTGTCTTTTATTATAAAGTAGTTAGCCTCCCGCTGTGAGGTTCGAGCCCTCACATTTGGTGGAGCCGCCGCCGCCGCCGCCGTAGAAGAAGCTTCATAGCGACCACGAGTACGCCCGCGGTACCTCTCGAAGGTTTTATGGAGTGCGCCGATACGGCCGAGTTTAGCAAAGCGAAGTATTTAAGAATTTGTTGGTGTTTGGCGTAGAAGTTATTCCGCCGGACGCAGGACGCATCACTATCGCACGCCTAGCGATATGAGGAGCAGTGGATCCCCTTAATCAGACTAAGTGGTTTTAAATATTATTTTTATTAGAGAGTGTTCGACATGGTGCTGATGTTGGTTTATTATTTCACGGGCATCGACGCCCGATGTCTTGAAAAGTTTATTGCCGATTTTTTGCGAATAGCCAACATCAATGGATGGCGAGAAAGCGATTGGTCGCTAATTTTGGGTGCGTTTCTTGCAAGTGCTGCAAGATCTTTTTACAACTATACATGGTCGGACGGTATGTCCTTTGAGGCACTGTGTGACGCATTATGGGCAGAATTCCCATGTAGATGCCATAAGGGAAAGATTATTAGTTGTGCGCGACAAGAGGTGGACGCACAAGAGAGGTCTGTTGAAGACAGACAGGAAAATGTTTTATGTGTAGATGATAACATGCAATTAATTTCTAGTGAAAGAGAGCAGGAAGTTGATGTGTTAGAAAAATGCAATGCAGGCAGTGAAGTAGATAAAGATGAAGTTGAGGTCATTGCTGAGCTCAGCTGCGCAGAGAGCAGCCCTGTGGTGACCGAAAACGATGTGCAGACAGACGAGGTGCTTATAAAGGAAGACCAGGAAGCACTGGAATATTCGGGTCTGTCCAATCCTGCTATTATGTCTAATATGTCTGTGTGTCAACACGATCATGTTCACGATGTGAAGAATAATATAAATAACATCGCTTGTGAACAATTTGATCAAGACGATCAAGATAATTTTAATTTAAAATCTTCGATTTCAAAGGAGAATGCCCATTCCGATCTGTCGTCGGAAACAAAGGAGATTGATGATTTTTGTCTTTTGGAAGTCGATTTAAAGTTAGGTGAACAGAATGTGGAGTCATGCGCAGTCGAGACAACGGTTGATATCGCGCAAGTAGAAATTAAATATATTGAAGAAAGTGGTGATAAGTTCCCCATTATCCCTTTACAACGCCAAAGAGCCATGAACAATCCAAGGGTTGTACAGAAAAAGAAAAAGAATGTATCTGTAAAAAAGAAAATTAAATTTAAAAAATTGGTTCCTAAAATAATTAATTTAAAAAAGGATTTGAAAACCAAAAATTATTTTGTAAAGAAGTTTTCCATTTTAAAATATAAGTTTTGTAAATTGAATGAAAGGAGGTTGAGAGATACTTTTGTAAAATATATTAATAGATATAAACTTTTTAGACCTCTTAGTTTTATTAGATGGAAACTTTTTCTTTTAAGAATTATTTAATTGTCATTATTATTATTTTCAAATTATCATGTCACTGCATTACATTTATGACATCAACAGGGCATGAAGTATTAATGTATTATATTTTCAATTGTATTAATATATTTAAATTTTTGAATTTTCATATACGGAGACATCGGACGCATCCAACAGCGTGTGAGGTACCCTTCAACGCTACCACACAACGCTGCCCACTACATTGAAGAGCATGAGGGAGTGAACACCTACGACAACGTCGCTTCGTTACGGGTCGATAGGGCCGGTTAGCATGAACATCCTCCAGCATTTAGTATGACGTTTTAGGCGTAGTGGAAGTTTTGAGAAACTGTGAATACCTTCTAGAGGGGGGGTGACTTTGGTATGAGTTGTAACCAGCTTTGCTGACGGGACATAGTCCTTGCAAAGTGTGTTGAGTTGACACAATTGGTGCAGTTTATATCAGAGGATCCACAGTTTGGTCAATATGGACCAGTAGTAATACGTAAGGGTTCAGTGTTGACATTACGCGATATTTTTCTTTGATTTTGCTGGAGATTGAACATGAGTTAGGTTCTGCGTTAGAATTTTGACTTCCTGGCGCATTCCTCCCTCTGGCTCGATACTGTCCGATGGATTAATGAATCACGATGTTGAGTTCTTTAGATTTTCAACCCCTTCTGGGATGATGTGAATTGCCACATCATTTTATTATCGAAAGAGGCACGTCATTCTTTTCCCTCCGGGTTTTGTTTGACGGGGCTCAGACTGGATAAATGCGATATTTTTGGGTGCACAATGGCACACTTTAATATTAACTTGACTGACACATAGCATAGTGTTAGTTTTTCGCGTTTCGTTTGTCCAGAGCTGAGCCTGTACCTAGAAGTACAATCCCTCATATTGTCGCCATTTTCCCGGAGTTAGGTAGGGTGTCTATTTTTAGGTTTAGGTAGGTTTTGTCTGTATGATCGAATGTCTTCGTCTGAATAAAAGTTTTATTTTGAAGTTGACTACGTTAATCCTTTTATTCAAGGGTGGGCGTAGCTCATGTAGAGGTTTTGCTGTGTACAAGCCATAATATGGATAACTGGCTGACGATCATTCAAACATCGAATACTCTTATAAAAAAGTGATGGTGGCTTTTTTATAAGATTGACAGATAGCGTAGAGCTAGGGCTCCGCGTAGGACCTAGGGAGTGAATTATAATTTTATTTCTATTTTAATATAGCGGGCTTCAGCCCCATTTCTTCAGTACACTACTGTCTTTTATTATAAAGTAGTTAGCCTCCCGCTGTGAGGTTCGAGCCCTCACAGTACTTATAATCTACTACAGGACCCGACAGACGATGTCCTGTCTGAACGATCCTAGAACCCGACTGCAGCGCCACCTACCGGGTCCAGTTGTGTTTTCAAACCATTTATTTTATTTATTTACTTATTTAACAATTTATGTACTTACACACAAATAAACAGACAAACAGAAGGAACAGAAAAATACGTACAAAGGTGACCATCCACGAACCCATTGAAATATACACACAAAATTTTCATCTAAATCGGTCTAGCCATTTAGGAGGAGTTAGGTGACAAACACACGTACAGAAGAAAAAGAAGATCTATCGGTCTGTTTATTAAGCCCGTAAGGTTCCACTCCCACCCAGGTAAAGGCCTCTCTCTCTCTTTTTCACACACTGGGAGTTTGTGAAAAAAAGAGAGGGAGGCCTTTTGTTGAGGAGGAGTGTGTGAAAAAAAGAGAGGGAGGCCTTTTGTTGAGGAGGAGTGTGTGAAAAAAAGAGAGGGAGGCCTTTTGTTGAGGAGGAGTGTGTGAAAAAAAGAGAGGGAGGCCTTTTAGTACGAGTTAAGTTCGGCCCTCCATCTTCCTCTTGGTCTGCCGCGATTTCACCTAGCATTAGCACTTTTATATTTTTAAGAAGTAGTTCTTACTAAAGGGGGCTCGTGGCTAAATGATAACAGCTGCACGTGTCGATCGAAGGTTAAACTACACTTTCCACGGTCAGTTCATGGATGGGTGACCATCCATTATATATCGAGACCCTTCCGTGCCTCGGAAAGCACGTTAAGCCGTCCTGGATCCTGCTATCATACGTACATCTTTGACAGATTAATTTGACAGATAAATTAGAAATTTGACTAAGTTAAATATTTTTTTACTTAAAAAATTTCTATGAGAGTTAAGTAGTAAAAAGTTATTCATACATTATATAGATAACTTTCACAAGAATAATTTTTCCATACCCTTTAGACGTCAAAAAGATTATATTACTAAAATATGTACTCGTAATATTCTAACTCTTACAGCAAAAATTCACAAAACAGTCGGCGGTATAGGTCGATTTATCAAAATTAAATAATAAAAACAAAAAGTTGCTCATAATTGAAATGATCTTTCATGTTGTGCATTAAAACTTATATAAATACAGTATTATATAAAATCACGTAAATCAGCGAAATCGGCAAAATTTCGTGTACAGCCTCATAAAACAATTGAAAGCATAATGTAACACCAAACACGTAATTTAAATGAATGCGCAAGCGTGCCAAAGCGTGCGCACCATAGAAATATAAAAATCAGGAGAAGTGGCAAGCGGGCGAATCTGTGTCCGCGCGACATGCTCAGTATGAGCCGTTCATAGTACAAATTCCGTCTCCGCGAACTAGTGCGCTTTCGACTGTGACCGTGACAATTTATAAGAATGCCGTGTTGTTCAGTGGTTTCTTGTAAAAACCGAAGCCATGTAAATCGTGGAATCACTTTTCATATGTAAGTACAAGTATTTTGCCGTATTTGTCTTTAAAATCATGAAAGTGACAAAGGGACAAAGTGGAGACACAGGGTTCCGATATATTTTAACATACGGGGCACATCTCCTTCTTTCTTATATCTATAGTGCGCACGCACAACACGCACGAGTTTTCGCGACTAAACTCCTTCTTAATATGTTATGCACATGTCAGAGCTATCAAAAGTGAAGGTCGATCTTAGTAAACAGCTTAAAGGATGTCAATGATATGCCGTCGGTGTAGCTGACAAATTATGGGGCAGTGGCAGACTGCCCCATAATTTTGAAATGTCTACAAAATTATAAAGAACAGTTATACAAAAGGCCAGATCATTGCCACCAAAGCAATATATCATTTTTTATTTTATTTTATATCATTAGACAAGGCGTATGAGGGGCCGAAGACAACTCATAGAGGCCCCTTAGACATTTTTTAATTATGAAGAGGCACCTATCCCTGTATGCACTATGCAAGAGCACCCAAAGACAACTCCTAGTCCGGCACCAACCGGGAGTTGTTCCCGGTTGGTGCAGGACTATTGCAGAACATGGAAACAAAACATATTGGGTTATGGAATTGGGTGGCTGTGGACTGGTTACCTAGAACTGGAAACACTATGGCCCCTGCCTGAATAACGTTTTGTATACAATACATAGATAAAATGGCATGGGGTGACTTCACACTCAATAATGGGCCCCCGAAAACCGTCGCTAGCACATAGTAGCACATAGTGGAAAGTGAGCAACATGTCCTGAGGCGCTTGTGAGGAGTGGAGAGGTATACCACGGCTATCAGGACAATCCCGAAAGTACGGCCAAGATCCCTACCAGCATCTTACTGGAATATTATCGAAATTATTAATATTAATTGAAAAAAAAAAAATGGTGTGACCGTAACCGTAACAGGGTTATTGGTAAAACACCAGCAACCTCTTAAGGGGTCATTATACTCATCATTATGAACAACTTATATTATGGGACCAAACCTGAAATCGCGAAAAAATCAGTTGTTCAGTAGGTACATTTATCTACATCAAACTCGTCAAAATGTATAGCGGTATCGTCGGTCGTAAGTTCGAACCCCGACAGGTGCTTTACTTTCTGTAAATTATTTGATAACCATTGGCTCTCAAAACGGTGAAGGAAATCATCGTGAGGAAACCGGACATGGCCTAGAACCAAAAATTCGAAGACATGTGACATCTACCAACCCGCATTGGGCCCGTATGGTATTACGGACCTCTACCTGTCACCGAGAGAAATCCTGTGGCCCAGCAGTGGGAAGATTATAATTATGTTGATTATGCTTTATTTATCGAATGGATAGAATAACAAATGAGTACATAAGACGAAGTTTGAAAGTGGCACCGGTGACTGAAAAGTTGTGCGGAAATCGGTTGTCATGGTATGGGCATGTGATGCGGAGGAATGAGGAAAATGTCGTCAGGAAAGTTTTGAGTATGAATGTCGATGGCTATAAGAGTAGGGGAAGACCAAAGAAGTGATGGATGGACTGTGTGAAAGATGACATGGCTAGAAAGGGGGTGACTACCGAGACGACGACTAATAGAGAAGTATGGAAAAAAAGTACATGTTGCGCCGACCACAAATAGATTGGTATAAGGGCAGGAGAATGATGATGACCTATTATGAAAGGTCTTCTTGTAAGAGGGTCAGCAGCACAGCCTCATCCATGCAGCATCACGTGCAGCCCCTCGTGACCTAACGCCTAAGGTTGCCCCTACACCTTTGGCAGTCATTATTCAATTAAATTACCACTAGTCACTATAATGGCCGCAAATCCTTTGGAATTTGTACCTTGTTTATTAGGGTTCCGTAGCAAAATGGTAAAAAGGAACCCTTATGGTGTGACTCAGTCTGTCTGTCTGTCTGTCTGTCTGTCTGTCACAGCTGGATTTCGCAAGAATTACTAATGCTATCAACTTGAAATTTGGAACAGTTTTAGATGACGTTTACCCAACTATTTTGCAAATAAGAAAAAAATAAAAATATGAATGTTTTTTTTTTGCAACAAAGACTGAAAGGGGGTCTTAAAAATTCAAAGTGGGGCTACTAGGGCATGTGGGGTATCATATGAAAGAACGCTGTTTGCACATTCTCAAACATTTCGACTTTTGATGAAAAATGTATAAAAAAATACCGTCCCCCCCCCTCCCTTATCTCCGAAGTTTGCAAAGAGAAAAATCTGAAATTATTCTATGTGATAGAAGTTTATGTAAATATTACAGGAAAAATAAAACGATGTCTATAAATAGCACACTTTTTCAGAAATCTGAACGGAACCCTCGTTGCGCGAGTCCGACTCGCTCTTGACCGGTTTTTTTTTTAATTAATGGCGTTTCATTGAGTGTTTGATCACCGCTGGCTGACAGATCATCAATTATTATCATGATTAATACGAGTGTTATAAATACGAAAGTGAGTTTGTTTTTTTGTTACGCTTTCACGCTAAAATGGATGCGCGGATTTGGATGAAATTTGGCACATGACCTGGAAAAGCGCATAGACTACTTTTCACCCTGAATCGCAGATGAAGGCGCGGGCAACAGCTAGTGAGTGAATAAAATGTCTATGCTAAGTTTTCGCAAGCATGTTTGGTCATCAGTAATGTTAGTGAGTTCTTCTCTCTTTCTCACAGACTATCTCATACCTGAACATATTAGCCAGCCAGCAAGGTTGGTAGCGAGTCTAGAATAGGGTGCGCGTGCGCTGGACGAAATTATCATTCAACTGGGCTGCGCCCTGCGGTTTCACCCACGTAGAACGTAGTAAAAAGTACCCTATATAATCTATCGACATACGAAATTTCATCCATATCGGTCCAGCCGTTTGAGCGTGAAGAAGTAACAAACACACACACACTCACAAAGTGTGATTATCGTATGTAGTAGGTTTGCTTTAGTGAATTGATAAGCATTACGGTCATAAGTTAGGAAGTAAACAAACAGCTTTGTAATTTCGAGAAATGAGCCATGTAGATGATTCATATGTGATAAATTCGAGTTATTTGAGTTTTAGAAATATATTTTTTGGAGGAGCTCGTGTCATCGCACGGGTCATCCATCCATCTGATTAAGCTACGCTTACCGGGGTTGGTCCGTGGATGGGTGACCATCTTTACATACCGAGACTTCACCGTGCCTCGGAAAGCACGTTAAGCAGTTGGTACCGGCTGTCATTCGTGGATCGTCAGAAGCCCGAAAGTCTAACAACCAGTCTTACCAAGCAGTATCGTATGACCCAGTTACTGGGTTGTGGAGGTCAAATAGGCAGTCGCTACATGTAAAATACTGGTATTCAGCTGCATCCGGTTAGACTGGATACCGACCCCAACATAGTTGGGAAAAGGCTAAGCAGATTGATCGAGATATTTGAGTTTTAGACTAAATATTAATCTTACGATCATATCTCACGGAGGTTATTGACCCGGACGCGTAAATAGTACAAATTATCACGATCCGAAAACAATAAATAAGTATGGCTTATACAGGGTGGGCCAAAAATTTTTGCACTTTTCAAACATTAATAGAAATAAAACTACAAATGTTACTTTGTTGATCATTTATTCAACGTAACAAACATCTAATGTAATTTATTTTTTAAAAACGATATCGGCGCTCCGTCTCGTCGTTGGCACTCCTGCAATCGACCCCGGAGCCCGGACCGTAACACCTTGTGATTTTTTCTTGTGGGGATACCTAAAAAGTCGAGTCTGCCACAATAAACCGACGACAATACCCCAATTAAAACAAAACATCCATGAGGAGATAGCCGCGATTCCCCGCAGCATGTCTCAGCGAGTTTTCCAAAGTTTGCGTAGTCGATTGCAGGAGTGCCAACGACGAGACGGAGCGCCAATATCGTTTTTAAAAAATAAATTACATTAGATGTTTGTTACGTTGAATAAATGATCAACAAAGTAACATTTGTAGTTTTATTTCTATTAATGTTTGAAAAGTGCAAAAATTTTTGGCCCACCCTGTACTTAGACTGACATATTTGTTATTCAGCTTCTTCTGAGATATAAAAACTCGACGGAAACAAAAGCTTAAATCTGTAGATAATGATTACCTTTGCCATCATAAAACGCGTCGTGATAAAATATTTTATGGTATTTTTTATACTAATCTAACTATGACGTCGATACAATAATTTGTGTGTATGGAATAGACAAAAAGTTATTGTTTTTTTTTTTTTGTTTCGTCAAGTTACTATAATTATTGTAATCGTTCAGGGGCCAGGGAAACGCTAGGAGATAATGCGATCTCAAGTAACTACAGGGTGTAAGTGTAAACAGTGGCAATCTTTTAAGCGGTCATTGTACTCATCATTATGAACAACTTTTACTACGGAACCAAACCTGAAATCGCGAAAAAAAAATCAGCTGTTCAGTACATTTATGTTCGCATAATTCGTGAAAATTGTGGGGAACAGCTGATTTTTTTTAAAGATACCTACGTAAAATATAAGTACGTAACTACTTAGATTTCCTTAATAAAACTAACGGTAAATTTTATAATAAAACAAGGTGATTATAAACAAAATCTATTGTATACTTTTTATCTACAACTACTTTTTGTTTCTCATACTTTATGGCTGCAACATACAATCAAAAAGAATTAATTTGTTTGTATGAAAACAAAAAATGTAAGTAATATCTTAGATACAAATGTGATTAATTGTAAAATTTGGTATGATACCTACAAACATTTTCTAGATGACTCAGATCTTTACGAAAAAACTATAAATAATTTTATGATATTTTGAGTCAAGTAAAAACACTAAAATTGGAGTTTTTTAACTAGTTTTTGCGTTACATGTCAAGTTAGTAAGTCATCAGAATCACAGTAAATTAATGTGCTGAAAATTAAGATTTTTACAACTTACGACTAAAAACTAACATTATAAATATTATAATGGACAAAATGTAGAATTCTCTCAATTTGCCAATAACATCTGTATAATAATATACTATCTTTATATAATACATCTACAGGGTGTAAGGGACAGCCCTCCGCAAACTAACAGGGTGCATTCAGCTCCTCATTTTGAATCATATTCCACCAGATAATTTCTCAGGAAAATATTCATTTTTTTAATGGTGTTTTCAGTTAAATTTTCTTTATTTCAATGTAAAAATGTAAAAAAACAGCAAAAAAAAAGCCAGCAATGGATGTTGAAATACTCTAACGAACGACGCGTGAAATCAGCAGTTCACTTTCTGTCTAGCCACAGAGTTCATCGAACTCACCGCATACCTATTACCTACCCCTCCCAACCAGTAATAGACGCTCCGATTTGTGCACAAAAACACAAACAAATCAGGTTTATTGATTCACAAAACGTTCCTGAAATAATTTCATGTACCGATCATCTTAGTATGACATACTGAATTCACCCCATAAGTCTGCGGAGAGCTGTCCCTTACACCCTGTATACTAACATAATAAATCTGAAGACTCTTTTTGAAGTCTGTTTTTATATTTCTTTAAACGCGCTCTTTTTGCATTTCATGGCCCAATTCTTGAGTAACGTTTTATGCTACTTAACATCACGCTACGGCCTTTAGAAACCGAGCGAGGTGGGTGAAACATGTTACTAGCTGTACCCCGCAAAGATAGTAACATAGCGTGGGCTCTTAAGGGGTTATTATTGTACTCATCATTATGAACAACTTTTACTATTGTTCCGAACCTGAAATCATGAAAACAAAATCAGCTGTTCAGTACATTTATCTACATCAAACTCGTCAAAATGTTGGGAGCAACTAATTTTTTTTTTCGCGATTTCAGGTTTGGTCCAATAGTAATAGTCGTTCATAATGTTGAATGCAATGACCCCTTATGAGGATAAAGACGATTAAAATTACAGCCTGTATAAAAAGTTCTACAAGCATTATTATCAATGAATTTACACAACTCATAGAAAGTATTACAAAGTTGATAACAAGTTGTGAAATTAAAAGGTCAACGGTTTAAGTACACATGTCATAATTATTGTTACAGAGTAATAACAGTTTTAGAGGAGCTCGTGGCTAAGTAATAACAGCCGTACGGGTCAATCCGCTCCGCTTGCCGGGGTTGGTCAGTGGATTGGTGACCATCTTTACATACCGAGACTCCTCCGTGTCTCAGAAAGCACGTTAAGCCGTTGGTCTCAGGTGTCATTTGTGGATCTTTGACAGTCGTTACGGGTCGTCAGAAGCCCGAAAGTCTGACAACCAGTCTTACCAAGGGGTATCGCATTACCCAGTTACTGGGTTGTGGAGGTCAGATAGGCAGTCGCTCCATGTAAAATACTGGTATTCAGCTGCATCCGGTTAGTCTGGGAGCTGACTCCAACATAGTTGGGAAAAAGGCTAGGAAGATTGAGTAATAACAGTTCTAATAATAAATACTTATTACTTTGTTTTTGCTACAAACTGATAAGAGTTTTAAAAGACACCGGAAAACTGGGATCGTCTCGTATAATTTTGTTATTGTTAAGATTAATTACTTATTAATGCTTAAGTACTCATTTTGTTTTGTCTGAGTGTTTATCATTTCATTTCATTCATTTATTCATTAACAATTAAGATTGTGTTGAACATATCATGCAGAAACAAATACATTTAAAAGCCTAATTTAAATTATGTGAAATGTTTAGTTTTAGAGTCAATTACTTTAAAATATGTCAACAATGAAATAGGTATAATGTCAAATTAAAAAAAAAAATGTAATATAATGAACATTTTCAATGTCAAAATATTAACCGTCTTACTAATAAACACAGAATAAAGTTATTCCAAGTTTAAACCTATGAAAATGTATGGTTATTCCTTTGTTATTCTTGGTATAACTTTATTCCGTGTTTTATTTATACGAGGGTTAGAGTACAACTTCATCAAGGCCCTAGTGATGAGAACATCTAATGGTGAGAGTAGATATTATACTGTGCCTGTCTTTAACTTTTTACAGCTAAACTCTATTAGCATACTTTACAAGTGAAAGGGCCTATTTCATGATATCCGAATAGCCACTACTTACCGAATAAATTCAAAAATCGAACAGAATTATGATATTATCTCCCAAGTATCTAATTTTGATAGTTTCTCCATACAAAAACTGTCAGTCGGCAATTTTATTTTTTTATTTTTTTTTATTGTTTATTAAATAAGAAACAAAACTTAATTTATACAGAAACATCACAAAAACCTCAATAGGTTTGTCCGGATGTTGAAACACTTTTAAGCAATCTTAATACATACTAACAAAATGATTAAGTATTCCAGGTTAAAATATAGTTTGATACAAAACTAAAAAATAATTAAATAAAGAAAACATTGTGAGGTAGTTCGCAAATAATAACCAAAAAAGTAAACAACGACGATCGCGCGGCTCAAACAGCCCGTCGCTCGCGTCGATGCTAATTACGAATAGAATGAAATTTATACAGGATAGAAAATATCCGACGTTGGTGAAATTAGACCTTATCCGACTCATTACAAAACAAGGTTCATCTTCAAACCAAGGCTTAAACCATGGACCCTTTTTTGAATTTCGAACTTTGTGATGTCAGTTTTGCAAAACTGACATCTTAGTACCGGACTAAGTTGTCAGTTTTGAATAAAGAACTGTATTTCTATCACAGCTAGGTTCTTATTACAAAAACTGGCTCGATGGTTTAAACCATGACAGAAGAAAAACCTCGTTTAGTAATAAGGCCGCATCTGTTTTACCTATAACTAGCTGTGGCTACGGTTTCGTCTTCGAGGTTATTATAAAACCAAGCCAGAAATCTTCAATACTAAAAAAATATACCAGAGGGACAATTCTCGTATTTTTAACAACGTTCGCAATCTCATCTCAGTCTCAATCTGTCAAAAATTGTATAGCGTTTACCTACATTTTTGACATTTGATTGACGCTGGCATGAGATTGTGAACGTTTAAAAAAAAAAAAAAAAAAAAAAATCTTTAATTCGGATAAGCAACATCCATATGGGTTAGTAAGCAAAAAGAAAACAAAAAGATAACATAAACCTATGTTAGTAAACTTATAAACTATTTAGCGACAAGGCTGTTGTTCGAAATGCATCTTCGAACAACATCACCTAACAAAGGAGAATCGTACCTCCCCGCTATGATCTTCAGGATGGAGTTGGAGCTTTCCCGCACTCTGCAGAGCAAAGCGGCAGATTTCTGTCTGACGATGGCGTGGAAGTCATCGACGCGTGCTTGTGGAAACATGCCTGATGCACTGCAGAAACGGGGCAGCCCCATCAACATCCTGAACCCGTTATTATACTGGTTTTAGGTACGAGAATTGGCCATCTGATATAGTGTTAAAGAGTAGATAGTAACAAATAATTACAAATAATTATGTATATGTGAAATAAACCAACATGCTATATTTTGTTCCCCATAAGTCATAAATTATATCAGTAGGTATGTCTACTTTATGAAGTTATGTGGTAGTGTGTTTTGTGTGGTTTCTTAGGTATCTACTTTTTTTTTCTATGCTTGTTAAAACTGAGCAAATGAGAATATAAGTTGTTTGTGTAAGTACTTATTTCATACTTAAGTACCTAGCATTAGTCTGGTATTTAAGTAACTATTTTGTGTCTAAAAAAGCATCCTTGAAGCTATCCATTTGGTAACTTAATTATTACTTGCAAGAGTATCAAAGTATTACAGCGCAATTCAGAAGAATCTTAGAGCCAGCTATAAAATACATATCGTGAAATGGGGCTGTCTTTTTAGTGTCAAAATCAAAATCAAACGTCATTTTCTTAAACTAGGATAAGAATCAGTACTTTTTAAACGTCAAAAAATTACTTAAGAAAGTCCTTCGAAACGCCCGCCTTTTACCACTTCCTAATGCTTTAGCTGTGAAGAAGAAGTGAACAAACTCATCTATTATAATTATTATTCTGCAAAAAAAAAATCAGAAAAAACAAATATTTAGGTAACTCCTGTAAAGTACCTACATGCGCCGAATCACAAAAGTATAGATTAGGGCTTATTTCATGCAAAGATCAATTCCTTCAAGGTGGTATTATATAACAATACGGTATTGAATGTAAAAAAAATCTTAAAATGGCTCTCCTGTAAAATCACAAAAAGTGCAGTTGTGCCCTTGTCTTACCGAAGGTGATATACCGGATGACTTTTTTTACCGTCTTGAAATAATAAAAATAGGGTGAACGGAGTAGAAGCCTATGGCATTCCCATTTCCCAAAAAAATATCTAAGTGTCAATAAATACACGTATTCGATGTAAACTTTTCATATTAGAACAATAAAAACAGAAATTTAGAAAAAAAAAATCGTTTAAAAATATCGAAATTCGAATCATATGCAACCTGCTTATGATTAGAATTTTTTTTTTTTTTTTTTAATAAAAAAAAATTATAAATATAAAATAAAAACATTAGGTATGCCATAGGGTTCTACGCCGTTCACCTATTATAGCCTATTTTTTCAAGACGGTAAAAAAGTCATCCACTATACAGGGTGACTTTGAAAACATGCGACAAAATTTAAGGGCGTGTTCTACGCATCAATATGAACAACTTTTATTAAGGGACCAACATCGAATTCGCAAAAAAAAAATTACCTTCCCATATTATACTTAAAGGTATTGAAGGGCGTGTTCTACGCATCAATATGAACAACTTTTATTAAGGGACCAACATCGAATTCGCAAAAAAAAAATTACCTTCCCATATTATACTTAAAGGTATTGACCCCTTTGTAAAAGAAGGTCGGATTTTTTTTTGCGAATTCGAAATTGTTCACATAGTAAAAGTTGTTCATATTGATGCGTAGAACACCCCCTTAAATTTTGTCGCATGTTTTCAAAGTCACCCTGTATTATATAAAACAATAGATTAGCAATTTGCTTCAAAATAATTCAGAATCCGATCGATAGTGTGTTCCGCATTTTAGGGTTCGGACTGCTCTGCTACTACTTATTAATAACAGTACCTACTCTATTGGATTCTAATATTCGGTAGATGTTTAGGATAAGACCTGATACGAGTCTGTAGATAAGACGTAAGTAATTCGGTCTTGTTAGTCCAGAAAACTGATATACGAATAAACAAACAAACGTTCAAATATTTTTTGTCGATTTGCATTTTGTTGTTATTCTAAAAATCTTCATTTCTTCACTCTTGTTATCAACAGATATACCAAGATAACTAAGCGGGATTTAAGAGGAAAGACGGGTGGCCAGTTAGGTATTTTAAGAAGGTATTGCTGTCGCTCTGCGAGCGCTCCGCCCTCGAATTCGTGCGATAAGGACAACTGCAGATCCGACTAAATAGCCTATGTAAAAAGTCACATTTCGAGGTTTGGCTCTCGCCTATTTCCTCCTCCAACATTGGACCAATTTAAAAGATATTTCATAAACTGAATAAGAAGGATATATACTATGCCCCTATGTTTTTCTTTTTTCGTTAATAGTTGTCAAATTGGTACACTAGGCGTCTGTTGACAGCGGTCTGAATAGGCAATTTTGAGCATTTTTGGAGGGTTCTAGTTCCTATAAAAATAATATATCATCAAAAAGGAAAACATAGGGGCATACAATTAACTGATATTTATATTTCTGTAAAAAATCATTGCTTTATGGTCATTAACCAGAAAGAAAACAGGCGAGAGCGTTTGTATCTTTTTGTATGGAGAAAAGAGCACCCACGTTTCCTCTTAACGTCTTCGAAACTACATAATATTAATATAAAGCTTAGTTTATTTGTTTGTTTGAACGCGCTAATCTCTGGAAATACCAATCGGATTTGAAATATGTTTGTTGCCTTTATTAACCCAATTCTTGAGAAGGTTCTTAACATCAAACCAACAATCCTTAGGAGCCGTGAAAAAAGAAAAAAAAAACAGAAAAAATGCTAAGTGAAAACGAAGGCGTACCTAATAGCGCGGGTGGGCGACGACGCATCGCGTTGGATCGGGGGCCGTTTCACGTGGACAAAGCGATAAGAAAAAACCGAAAGCCTGCTGACGTCACACGATAATCGAATGAAAACCGGTACTTTGAGTGACGTATGAGAAAATAACTTTGATTACCAACCATTAAAGTCGTATGACGTAAAAATATGTTTAATGAAGCCATAAACATTATGTGAATTAGGTTGATTTCAAGGCTGTCAGATGCAGATTTACAGAGGCAATTAAGCTTTTTTAACGGTCTTTAGGTAATCGAAATCTTTATAAAAATATTGACCAAAACACAAAAAGTGTCTTAAAAAATATCTACTTATAGGCTTTGGGTTTCTTAAGAAAGCGGTAAACGGTCACACAATATCGGTTGTGCAACTACGGGGCGTTTTTTGACAACTTAATGTCAAAAATACTGATAACAATTACAGATTTTCATGACGGCCATTATAATATCACGGAACCGCTTTCATATGAAAACAAAGCTTTACGGAAATAAATATAATTTCCGAAGATGTTTGTTCAAGCGTTATTTAGTAACAAACTGACGGCAGGTGCGGTCCTCCCCGGGGCCTCAGACTCGAGAAATACTATTAAGGGCTAATTTTTCAATAGTCAGATACCTTTTATCTGGAGAATAAATATGACAGTTTGACATATTTTCTATACAAAAGCTGTCAAACCGCTATATTTATTCCTGTAATAAAAGTTTCAGTTAGGGGTCCCCCTCCCCAGCACATACCAAATAGAAACGTAGTTAAGTGTGCTAAAAGTTTCAGTTAGGGGTCCCCCTCCCCAGCACATACCAAATAGAAACGTAGTTAAGTGTGCTAAAAGTTTCAGTTAGGGGTCCCCCTCCCCAGCACATACCAAATAGAAACGTAGTTAAGTGTGCTAAAAGTTTCAGTTAGGGGTCCCCCTCCCCAGCACATACCAAATAGAAACGTAGTTAAGTGTGCTAAAAGTTTCAGTTAGGGGTCCCCCTCCCCAGCACATACCAAATAGAAACGTAGTTAAGTGTGCTAAAATTTTCGCAATCTACATTCTTTTTTTCTCAGGGTTCTCTGCGTAAGTCGACAAAGAAACTACTATTTACGAGTTTGTACTATTTGTACTAACTATTTATCAAAAGAAAACCTTACCTACCCGGGGTGGGGTGTTAAAATTTTTGAGCTCGCTACGCTCAGTTTTGCATCGTGCATTTTCAAACTTTTCTGTATAAGTTGACGTATTTCTGTATAAAAGCTCAAACAAAAATTAAAACTATGCGGGGTTCTAAATTTTCGAGCTCGCTTCGCTCGCTCTGCCACCCTCTGTTCGTTTGTTAACGACAAAGTATCTCCTATTTCTGTATAGTCACAAGAAAACCTAACCTTTTCGAGGCAGCGTGCTAAATATTTCGACGTTCACTCCTGGCCGGGGGGCCCCATTAGGTTTTGCCGACCTTTGCCCCCGACAGGCTTAGTCCGCCACTGAAAAAATTATAGTGGTAAAATGTAACTTCCTGCCAATATTTTAGTGACAGCGCCAGTCTACAAAGCTCGAATTTTTATTTAACCAAACTATTCACCAATATCTAAAGATGGCGACTCTCAGTTTTGAAAAAAAAAAATGGGATATTATGAAAATAAAAATGATCACGAAAAGCTCTGCTTACAAAATTCAATAATGAATACAATATGAGAGTATGCGATTTTTTCTTTAAAACCAATGTAATATGTATTTATCCTGTGCTAAGATTAACTTTTGTTGAAGTCATTAATTTTATACCAATGTTTTAGTAGTATTAGCAATCAAAGTATAGCCATAAAAAAAAAAACCTTTACTGCAGACGATTAAAACATACCTAACCAAATATCTATCTAGCTACCTACCTACCTTGTTAATACCTTCCTAATTAAGTAAATGTCAACTTGTACTTTTTTGTCTTATTGATATACTTTTTTATCATTTTAGTAACATGCGTCATGTTCGTGAACGGGCGCTGTCAGTAGGACTGGTCATGTCTTAGCTGCCACCGGTTATTAACTACTTATTATAATTTATTTAAATTATTTAATTGTTTTTTTTTCTTTTTATTACTGACGCTTATCGTTCTCACGTGTATAATTTCAACATGAATGATGTAACCAATATTTTGTAAACATATTTTAAGAGCGTCCATGGAGTTTCTTGCCCGTTCTCCTATAAAGGAACCTACCTACTATTACGCTTTGGAATGGACAACAAGCTTCATCTTTCTGACTGTAAGACCCTTGAAATATTTAAAATGTGCCTGTAATTGGTTTATTTGAATTAATTGCTTTGAGTTTGAGTTTGATTCTGACCGCTGTTTTTTAGTTAAGATGGATGTACAATGGTAGCCCGCGAAATACAAATTATCTTTAATTTTTTGCAATTTGCAGGTCACTGTATATTGATTAAAATATGATTCGCGACCATAACACATATGTATTTACATAATTATAGCCACAAGAACCATCAATATATCTCTAAGTTAGATTTATTCTAAAATATGTTGATTTCGGAAATCATGACATTTTGTACACGCTGCATGCATGCCTGCTTTATTTGCATGCTGAAAAAAGTAAGCAAAATATGTGGAACTATCTTTATATTTAAGACTTTTTATGTACAATATTTTTTGCAAATAATATTTTGACCACGATTTTGATGACCTGCAAATTGCAAAAAACGAAAGAAAATTGAATTTCGCGGGTTATCTTTGCGCATTCACCTTCAGATTAAGATCAATCAGGGTTCCGTAACTAAGTTAGTTTAATTAATAAACTCGTAATACAGCGTGTTTCAGAAATATGATTACTATTAGAGATACTCGTAATATATTTATGGGTATACAAACCATCAAACTGAAAAACTTTTGATGTTGGTCCCATGGTGAAAGTTGTTCACTTCGATGTCTCTGCCACACCCTTAAATATAGGATATTTGGAAGCTGGTTGCAAAGCCTTAAAGGGGTGATAGTTGACAGCATTTAGAGCATTTTGAGCCATAGATGTCCAAACTAAAATATGTTTTTTTTTATTTTTACCCCGTTGTCATGTTATTTTTTATTAAAAGTTTGCAGATAAAAATTTAAAAAAGCATACTTCGTCAAAGACATATATGGCTCAAAATGCTCAAAATGGTATTTACTGTCACCTCCTTAAGGCTTTGCACACATCTTCCCAACATCCTGTATAGCCACATGTTCCTGAAACACGCTGTATATACTAATAATAGTAGCTGTAGGTTTTTCTTCGGTGCTGGAGATAATGGGGCGGAGGCTCGATGGCGGATTTAAACTAGTTTTCACTTTTAGACGTTTATTGAAGACAACAAAAGCAAAGCACGTCTGTATCACAGACGAGACGACCCATTTCGAGAGAGAACCGGTACATTCAGTGAAACGAATGAATTAATTCTAATGTTACCAAACTTAAAAATTCAGTATCTACATAATTGCATGTTACGATTTGTTGGTGTTACCAACAGTACCTAGTAGTAACACAGATTAATACAGATGGGACACTCCGCAGACTAGGTATGAAGCTACAAGTTCGCGGCGGTCCCCGTCCGCGGGGCTAATTCAGTAGGTCAGAAGGTATAAGAGCTACGCGATAGAAAGAGAGGCAACTTGTAGTTGAATATTTAAACTGTAGGTAATATGCGTTGTGCGACCTGAAATGCACTTTAATGTGTCGTAGCAAGAGTCGCTTTTTATTTAAATGATTTTGCGGAGTGTCCCATCTATATTGATCTGTGGTAGTACTAATAGTTGGTTTGGCTCACATAAGTTTATCGCAAGTATATTACATAGATACAACAACGCAGACAACAGCACATCAGGTTATACCAAACTGTCAAATTTCTCCAAATGATTGAACCTTACAATGTTGATAATTAAGTTCAAAACGTAATGAAAAAATTTGTCAGTTTGTGGTAACTTCACCTGCTGCTGTGTGTACACTGAGACCGAGGCCTTTTAATTTCAAACTCTGAGTAACCTTAATTGGTTAAAGACATCTTGCATTTAAAGTCAATTAAATCTTCCCCAAACGAACTGCACTTTTCACCTCCTTCAAAAAGATTTCGAAAAAAAATCCCCTTGCCAAAAATGATATAGGGCCAGTAGGCCCACTGGGGCAACTCAATCTTGACCGGTTTTTCTACCACCCCAGTGTTGCACCAAAATAGTACATTTTGATACAAGTGGAGAACGTTCGCAGTTCTCGGCTCAAAAACAACCTCGCCTACGGCTTGGGTATTAATTCCGCCTCGAATGCAAACAAATGTCCACGTGTATCAAACGACGTTTTTCAATACACTTTTGAAGAAAAAAATAAAATAACGAAAAATGTTTTTGTCATGAATTATTGGGAAACTATGATTTAAATTTTCTTTTTTTTTCCGCGCTTTGTTTTCGCCAAGTTGAAGGAGAAGCAAAGGTATAAAGCTGACAATTAGCCTAATATGAAAAATAAAACATTCAAATATTTTGAGAACACAAATAAAAGTTAATTTGTCCTACGTTTTTTTTTTATTGTAATAATCATGGTTTTTGATGATATTTTATTCATAAACGTTATTTAAATATTCAAAAAATATTAAAGCCGTAAAGACGCATATCTCTTTGCCAAGATTAAAAAAAAACATTCACCTCCAAATAGAGAGTTGTGAATAGAGGCATTGAACCAATTTAGACTAAGTATAGGTACTTATTAGTTATCTGTGGCAATTTTTATTCCCGCACACGTGTTGGAAAAAGAAAAATCGCACGCGTGTGAAATACATTGCATTGTGAACCTAATCGTAGTGCGATATGAACCAGTTTTCGAGGAAGTGTATTGAAAAATAATATCCAATTCGAATAATAATTACATAGAAGGCAACGAACGTAGTTCCCAAAACAGACGATTTAATACGTGTGTTTTGAAGCGAGCGTTTTTTAACCAACTACGCACGTTGAGCAAGGTATAATGTTATAATTGAATGAAACTATTCGATACTAACTTAGCAAACTTAGTAATTATACTTTTTTGTTGTAAATATAAACAGATGTTGGTAAATTATTAGCTAAAACCACGATTAAATTGACGATTTTGACGTATTGAGTTTATATTTTTTATTATTACCTCTACAACGTAGATGATAAATTATTTTAAGAAAGCGATTTGTCACCTTTCTCGCTCACACACGACCAAATTTTTAAGAATATTAATTGAAAAGATGCTTTTTTGTTAAATGTTATCAATTGACGAACTAATAAATAATATTAATTTAATATGTAATTATTAAAAATACATTTTATTTGTGGCATTTAATTAACTCATCTCAAAAACAGATCATATTAATAGGCACTTATTGAGTTGAGTTTATTACCTAGATAACACAATAGAAGTGTGTTTTTATTCAATTAATGTTATTTATTAGTTCGCCAATTGTTTACGTTTTTTTTAAAAAAGCATCTCAATTTCAAAAGCTCAATTTTTAAGAATGTTAAATGAAATTTAACATTCTTAAAAATTGAGTGAGACAGGTGACAAAATATGACAGCACTCTTAATGAATTTTGTATTTTTGATGTGGGTACCTTCCTGTTGGATGAAGATGGTTCATCAAGGAAAAGTACCTAAATAATAAAGGTTCCAAGAATTCAAGACTTCATTCTTGAATTCTTCGTAAGTACTTTATAACCTTTAAAAACTTTGTTTTCGCAGATTTAAATTTTGATTAACTGGTGATTTTAAATATTTGTAAGTAAAGAATAATATTCTTTTTGCGACCATCTGTCCGTAAAAGGTAACTCATAAACTTTTTCAAATGTAGAAGTTTTCAGCACTCATCCTGTGTCAAAAATACAGAATCTTTGAGCAATTCATAATTAACATAAAACATCACTTTTTACTAAAACACACAATTTGTAATCGTAGGTGGTGAAACAGGCCCTTATACTTTATTTAAATGTAATATAAACGTATCCTAAGAATAACAAAATTATATCTTAACATAACTAAAACATGGCGTCGAAAAATTCCTCCGCATCGCTGTCGACTGGTAGAGTACCCAAGAGACTGGCGGTATTGCCACGTTGTATGGCAATTATAGTCAGTCGGTCACAGTCGAAAGCGCACTAGTTCTCGGAGACGGAATTTGTACTATGAACGGCTCATACTGAGCATGTCGCGCGGACACAGATTCGCCCGCTTGCCACTTCTCCTGTTTTTGCTGTGGTTTCAGTAATACTCGAAGGGTGTATTATCCGGTATTATAAAAAAACAAAAACCGACTTCCAAAAAAAACACTACAAAGTGAAAAATAACTTTAATTTCGGAAGTCGGTGTCTTTGGATCTGTATTTTAGTTTTTTGCCACCGACTTCCGAAATTAAAGTTATTTTTCACTTTGTAGTGTTTTTTTTGGAAGTCGGTTTTTGTTTTTGTAAAAAAGTTTTTATTTTTCACTTTTTAGTGGTTCAGTTTGTAATTTATCTAAGTTACAATAACCCAATGTCAACTGCTCATCACGTTTTACAAAATGTTGCTTTTTCCGATGCAGGGACGTTAATTGTTGAGGAGTTCTCCTAGTAAGAACCAGGAGAAATGGAGCTCATGGTGAAGTCACCATTACCATTATTTTGACGAGCATAAACCATATTAAAGTAATCGAATCGCAACCTAACCTGTTATATACTTAGATATAATTGAGTATTTCTGATGGCCCTCTGTGGTCTTCATCATCAGTTCCAGTTCACCGAATGGTACTTTCCGAGAACAAATGCACGAGTTACTATAAAAAATACCGAAATCGATATAGGTGTGCCCATAAAATTTCCATAAAAGGTTCCGACGAATTGAGAACCTCCTCCTTTTGGAAGTCGGTTAAAAAGGGACTACATAATACAAAGCACTTACCCAATTAGTAGCGATGTCTACAGGATTTATCGCAGCCATAATGATGCTGATGACCATCAGCAGTATTCCATACGACAGTTTGATGACAGAATCTAAAAATAAAAGAAAAAAGCTGTAATTAAGAGGAAATTCCGGTGCTCTTTTCTCCATACAAACGCTCTCGCCTGTTTTCTTTCTGGTTAATGACCATCAAGCAATGATTTTTTACAGAAATATAGATATCAGCTACTTTTATGCCCCTATGTTTTCCTTTTTGATGATTCATTATTTTTATAAGAACTAGAACCCTAAAAAAATGCTCAAAATTGCCTACTCAGACCGCTGTCAACAGAGGCATATTGTACAAATTTGACAACTATTAACGAAGAAAGAAAAACATAGAGGCATAGTATTTATCCTTCTTATTCAGTTTATGAAATATCTTTTAAATTGGTCCAATATTGGAGGAGGAAATAGGCGAGAGCCACACCTCGAAATGTGACTTTTTACATAGGCTATTTAGTCGGATCTGCAGTTGTCCTTATCGCACGAATTTGAGGGCGGAGGCATTTCATACAAACTTTCAACTCCTTTTTTATCGAAATGAATGAACCGATTTTAATGAATCTTCATACGCATTAAGCAGGATACATAGGTCTAAAAAGTTATTTAAGAACATTTTCGAAATGTCTTATTTAAAAGAAGATAATTGGAAATCTCTGTTTCTATGGAATATTTAAAATCGGTCAAATTTAGCTGCAACACTATTTTTCGATAATGTTCATAACTAACTTTTTAGACCTATGTATCCTGCTTACGCCTGTGAAGTTTCAGTAAAATCGGCTGATTCATTTTGATAAAAAACGAATTATAAGTTTGTATGAAATGCGGTACGGAGCCAACGCTCTTAAGTATGTTACAACATACATTTTTTGCTCGACGTGCATAATTTATTGAGTTTATTTTTGTTGCAATGGATTCTATAAAAAACCCAATTATAGATTTTGATTATATTAAAGGAAGCGTGATATTTATCTTTGGATCGGGTGATCAAAAAACGATAGATAACTGAGCAATTGATCGAAATTTGGACAGAATTAAGTCTTATTTCAAACTTAATAAAGTCTTAATCAAGATGTAGGGTAGGTATATCAGGTAATTAACCTTCCATTCTAATTAACATTATAAATTATTCATGTATTTTTTCTTATTATCAACTTGCATAATATTTATTTTACTTCAAGTGTTGCACGTGTTGCATAAGTTTTAAAAATAGAACGAGTTTTCTTACTTTAAATCAGAACTTGGAAAATGATACCTACAGCTGCACATACAAATTATTATTTTCAAAAGTTTTTTAAAAAATGATACTTACGTCTTTTCTGTACCGTGAAGTTTTGTATTTTCATAATTGATATCCGCCCCTTGCTGGGGACATGTTGTAGGGTGCCTACAACCATCTTTCAGACGTCTGAAACAAACAGAAAACCACTTTAATCACACGTGCCGATAATTGCCAGTGCATCAGAATTGCCGCGACATCAGAGGGGGTTAAGACGCCTTATTTCTGTCGGTTCAAACTCGTCAGAAAGCCCAGATGCACACCGGCGATGCATTTTGTTGCATTCTCAACGCTGGGCTTAACACCGAGAGTCCAAAATCCAGTGCGCTATAAAATTCCGCCTCGATATTTTTACGTCCGTACGAATATCGCAAAATAAAATTTTGTCTCGAATTGTCAATCGCGTGTAAACTGCTGCTATTGGCTGCTGATAAATCATTCAGCTAATCACAGCACTTTACGCACGCTTGCCAATTTCTCACATTAATTTTGCGATAATTTTCGTTCGAGCACAGATTAATACAGATGGGACACTCCGCAAAATCATTTAAATAAAAAGCGACTATTGCTACGACACAATAAAGTGCCATTCAGTTCGAAGAACGCTAATTACCTACAGTTATATTCACTTATACATTGCCTCTCTTTCTATCGCGTAACTCTTATACCTTCTGACCTACTGAATTAGCCCCGCGGACGGGGCCCGCTGCGTACTTGTAGCTTCATAAAACTGCGGAGTGTCCCATCTGTAATAATCTGTGGTTCGAGAGACACTGGCCTCAGTCTCTGATGGGTGAATGTGCTGTCAATTATCATCGAACCCCGTCATCACAGCCGTAGACATCGTCATCATTCTCCTGCCCTTATCCCAATCTATTTGGGGTCGGCGCAACTTATCCCTTCCTTCCATGCTATTAGTCGTCATCTCAATTTGGAGGTGAATACCGAGTAGTAAAATTCCTTTCTACGTATACGGGGTGTAAGGGACAGCCCTCCGCAAACTAACAGGGTGCATTCAGCTCCTCATTTTGAATCATATTCCACCGGAAATTTTCTCAGGAAAATTTTCATTTTTTCAAAAAACATTTCAGTTACATTTTCATTATTTCAATGTAAAATTTATGTAAAAACACTCCATTTATGTAAAAAAAACTGCAAAAAAAAAACAGCAAAAAAAAAACCAGCAATGGATGTTGAAATACTCTAACCAACGATGCGTGAAATCAGCTGTTCACTTTCTGTCTAGCTAGAGAGTTCATCGACCTCACCGCATACCTATTACCTACCACTCCCAACATGTAATAGACGCTCCGGTTTGTGCACAAAAACACAAACAAATCAGGTTTATTGGATTCCCTTACCGTTCCTGAAAAAAATTCATGTACCGGTCATCTTAGTATGACATACTGAACTCACCCTATCAGTTTGCGGAGGGCTGTCCCTTACACCCTGTATACAAGGTCCCTTTAAAATAGATACTTAGACAAATTTTCACAAGGTGTTCTACCTATGAATATGAACAACTTTTATTAAGGGACCAAACCTGAAATCGCGAAAAAAAAAAATCTGATGCTTCCTACATTTTGACGAGTTTGGTGTACACACGGCTACACATCAAGCTATATATTTCCAGTTCACCTCTCGTTGTAAGGAAATCCTACACAATGCGAGATCAGCTTATACTGGAAATGTATAGCTTGATCTTTAGCCGTGCGGACCTATATAAATGTACTGAACACCTGATTTTTTTTCGCGATTTCAGAGTTAGTCCAATAGTGAAGTCCCTGTGAAAATTTTTCCATCTATCTTAAATGTAAATGACTAACTAAATATACAAATAAATACAAAAACAAAAGGACACTTAGGCATCGAAGTACTCGTCCGCATCGATGTCATCCGGAAACGTGCCCAGAAGACTGACAGCATTGCCACGTTGAATGGCAATGCTAATTCTTTGGCCAAAGAACAAGCCAGCCCTCTGGTCACGTGATGTCTCGACCAGTCGCCGAGAAATTTCCTTAAAAAGAAAACGCGCACTTGGGCCCCATGACCCGAGCGTTTCGACCCCAAACGGCTCAAAACTATAGTTACCTATAAGGTTACAGTATTTGCGCCGCTTGAGGGTCTCAGCAGCCGCAGCAGCGGCGCCAGCACAGCCCGCCGTGCTTGGAACATGAGATGGGAACGCAAGGGTGTCGACACAAGTTGCGTCCCACACCAGAGGCCTACCCATCTTCCAAGGCAACAATGTCATGCCATCTGGTCTCTTCCCATCGTCACGTACCAAGCCGTTTGGTTCTAATACCTCTGGTACGCCGGCGGTGACAAGAGCTCGACGAATAATATCGTTGATTCTGGCGTGCCGTGCTATGCGACCTGCGCTCCTGCAGCAGGACAGGCCATCATTTACTTTAGTACTAGTATAGTGTTAATTTGTATATTGTTTAATAAAGAATCTTAAATGTCTATTGAAATAATTTTTAGTCCCTTTTTACCCGACTGCGGCGAAGCCCAAAAGGAGGGTTATGTATTTGACCTGTATGTAAGTATGTATGTATGTATGTCCGTTTCTTTGTTCCCTCGTAACTCCGAAACGAATGAATTTTGGATGAATTATACGTCTTTAGGTTTGTCTTGATAGCGCGAGTGTCACTGGCTACATTAAAATAAAAAAAAATAAAAATGGCGGATTTGGGGTGCCATTGTGGAGTTCAAAAGTTTTTTTCTTCTAATACCATCGAGTGCAATATCAAATTTAAGGGTTTTAAAAGGTGATTACAAAAATATATACAACTTATATGATTAAAAGCAATTCGAAGTGACAAATCGTAAAAAACACGAAAAGAAAATCGAAATCAAAATAACCCTCAAAACTCCTTGCAAGAACTAAATCGTCTGCGAAATTTTTCAAATTTGTAAACTAAAAAGCTGGAAATAAAAAAAGTAATTAAAAAAACTAAAAAACCCGACTGCGGTTAAAGTTAAGTTAAAAAAACTGAAAAGCTAAAAACAAGCCCATTTTAAATTAAATTAAATTTGGAAGCAGGCGGGACCCATTCCATTTTTTATATTTTCAAACACAAACGGGTCCCGCCTGCTTCCAAATTTAATTTAATTTAAAATGGGCTTGTTTTTAGCTTTTCAGTTTTTTTAACTTAACTTTAACAGCAGTCGGGTTTTTTAGATTTTTTAATTACTTTTTTTTTTGTTCATTTTAACGCAGTTTTGGGAAAGCATCGTGAGGAAACCGGCCTATTTCTTAGAACCTACAATGCGAAGATATGTGACATCTTCCATCCCGCACTGGACCCGCGTGGTAGATTACAATCCACTCCCTCTCGAAGTGAGGAGGCCTGTGTCCCAATAGTGGGAACATTATAGGCTGATTATGCTCAAACCTAAGCAACTCCAGCTTTGTATTCCGATATTTTAAAACAACAACATTCCACTTAATTCTAAAATATCTCAAATCGTACGATATTGTTTTAAAAAAAAAAAAAAAAAAAAAAAAAAATAATAATAAAAATAATATATATTTTTTTAATTATTAATTAATTGGTAATTGTTTTATTTTATTGCTAACCAACTTCTGTCCGCAGCTTCACCCGCGTGGATGTCGGATTTCATGGATTTTATTTTTATGCGCGGAACCCTAATTATTTTTGTAAAATAAAAGCAACTATAACATCAGCTATCTGCCAGTGAAAATCCCGTCAAAATCGGTGCTGCCGTTTCGGAGATTAGCCGGAGCAAACAGACAGAGACCAAATTTTTTTTTCTGTTATAAGTATTTACCGTATATTATACTTTCATATGAGTTTAATAAAAAGCTGTTATTTTGACATTACAAACAGACACTTTAATTTTATTTATTTGTTTAAAAATCATTTTTTTATTGCCAGATATTATTGTTCGGCTCTGCTCAATTTAGTGCTTTTTTTTAAACAAGCACGTGCCTGTGAACGTGTAGACTAAGTAATTACTCAGTAACAGGTTCATTTTAATATGAGTAATTATTAAAAAAAAAAAAAAAAAATATTGACTGAACAAGGTCAAAGCGCTCTTATGCATACAATTTAATGTTATTTCGTCACTTTAGTACTTACAAAGTTTTCGATTGTATAACAGACGTTTGGGACGTCCCCGAACAGAGTTGACCTCCTTAGGAATCTAGTGTGACTCTTTGGGGGTCCATTCGAGTAATTCATTCATTCATTCATTCAACTGACTGGATAGGTCCACTCAAATCTGTGTGGGTCTTTCCTCCACTAATGTAATGGTCTTTACAGGGTCTGACCAAGATTATGTCTGGATTTTAAAAGAGTTTGTTTCGCCATTTCTTCTCAGGGGTAATCAAATTTCAAATTTTATTAATAATCAGGCAAACAAGAACAGATTGGACAGTGACCCCCAAACTAGACATATTATGCCTGTATCTTGGGGGTCGGAAATCGGATAGGAAATGTCGACTCCATCTAGCTCTTTTTTATATGACTTGTAAAAGTGATTTCGAGCTATTTACAGAATAAACTATTTCATAGTATGTACTTCATTTACAATGAGTAGGTATTGAAACTGGAATATTTCTTATAAAAAAAACCTCATCTTTTTTCAGCATCTTTTACTGAAATAAGAGTTTTATCGGATTGATTAGGTTTTTTTTCAATTGTAGGTATAACTTGAATATTCCCCATTACTTTCCACTTTTCTCTGTATATTGCCATGACTTTTGCCCCAGCGATGGGACAAAACAGTAAAAAAAAAACTTTGAAATCACTGACCGATGTGTCGAACAGTTCAATCGATATTTAATTAAGTATGTATATGTAGATAACTTCTACTTGTGTAACTTAAATAACGCACAAACTCTTAAGGGATCATGGTACTCATCATAATGAACAACTTTTACTATTGGACCAAACATAAAATCGCGAAAAAAGAATCAACTGTTCGCTACATTTTGACGAGTTATGCGAACATAAATATAGGGAACAGCAGATTTTTTACTAAAATTTATTCAGGATGATGAGTACAATGCCCCCTTAAGAGGTTGTTCGATATTTAAGTTACATATGGTATATAAAATAATAATTTAGACTTTGTATAAGCATACCTAATCGATTAGGTACTCTACTAAGTGCGAGTCACGTGCAAATTATTATATTTAGGGTTAAAAGATCACCATTGTATGGAGATCGGTGATTAGCGACACCCTCTTGATGGTAATTATCCTCAAGCACTTATATCAATCAAGAAAGAAGAACAACAACATTGTCTTCCAATTCTTAGAGTATGGATGACGTGGAATCTAATAAAGGCACAAGATATGTATGTTGACTTAGGATATTAGCGATTAATTTAGACCACAATTATTACAGTGCTAAAAGCATCATGCGTGAGTTTTTTTTTTGTCGCATTGACGTATTTTTAACACGAATGAATAGAATAATGGAGGAAAATTCTCACAAATTATTGTAAAGTTAAAATAATAATGAAGAAAAAAAGTAGGTTATGGATGTAAAAAAATCGCGGCGGGATTTTATCGCGCACTGGATTTTTAACTCTCGGTGTTGAGACGAGCTTCGAGAATCCAACCTAACAAAAACACAGTGCATCCCAGCGCGACGAAAACACACTGTTGGATTTTCAAGTCCCGGCGCTAAGCATGGCAGAGCGCTGAAAATGCAGTGCGCGAAAAAAAATCGCCGCGATTTTTTTACGCCCGTGCGAACTTCGGCTAAGGGTCGTAACAGGTGGCGTTTTGTAGTTTCTGCCTACCCCCATGGGAAGAAGGTGTGAGTAGAGGGCTGTCGCATTTTGCACCTCTCTCGCTCACACGAGACCAAATTTTTGAGAATGAAAAGATGCTTTTTTGAAAAATGTAATCAATTGGTGAACTAATAAATAATATTAATTTAAAATTATTAAAACTACATTTTTTTTGTCATTTATTTAACTTATCTAAAAAAAATCTTAATACTTATTGAGTTTATTAGATACCACATAAAAATGTATTTTTAATAATTACCTATTGTATTAATATTATTTATTAGTTCGCCAATTGATTACATTTTTCAAAACAACATATTTTCATTTATCATTCTTATTTGGTCCCGTGGGAGCGAGAGAGGTGACAAAATGCGACAAACCCTCTTAGTAAAATAGACTACGCAGAAAGTTTTTAGAGCAACATTTAGGTTTGCAAATTGCTGTAAAGAAAGACATAAAACAAATCGAGACAACAAATCAGCCGATCGTGTGGGATATGGGGTTTTTCACTTAGACAAATCTAAAAAAAACAGCCTGTTGAGTGTTAGGTACCGAATTACTTCATGGACTTGAATTTTTTTAGGACCCTAGTTATTTTTAGAAATTATACCATCACTATAATATTTTACCAAAAAGGTTTTTTTATTATTTTTTTTTTGCACAAGCAAGTACGTATGGCCTCATTATAATTTGTCACTGTCATTAGTATGGGAAAAACTAAATGCTATCGATTATTAATGATCTTGCAAGGGTCAGTAAAACGCCAAGCAGTGTCAAATGCCTACGTTTTTGTATTATGATCATTATAAAATTACTTATTTATTTTAATTTCCATACAACGTGGCAATACCTTTGACGACACAACACTTTGACTTTGACTTTGTTGACGACACGGTTGGCGCAGTGGTTGAGCGATTGACTGCTGCTCAGCATGTCGCGGGTTCGATTCCCGCACGGAACAAATATTTGTACGACCTACAAGTATTTGTTCCGAGTCTGGGTGTTTTTCTATCTATAATATGTATGTATTTACAAAAAAAAAAATGTATATAAGTAGTTTATCAGCTTCTCGTTACCATAACACAAGCATTAGGTTGCTTAGCTTGGGACTAGATGGCGTTGTGTGAAATGTCCAAGGATATTTATACCGCCAGTCTCTTGGGTAAATTACAGTCGCGAGCGATGCAGAGGAATTTTACGACGCCATATTTAGTTTTTTTTAGTTAATTTATGATATTTTATTTTATTAATTTTATTTCGACGTTGTGCCTAATTGAAACGAATGATTTGACTTTGAATGTGTCTTACTAAGATTTAACATTAAAAAGAAAATGAAATAAAAATGTACGTCTTTTTCTATTTGCCATTTGGCAAATCACACTAACATTATATAGGCGAAATTTGTGTGTGTGTGTTTGTATGTTTGTTACTCACGCTCAAAGAGCTAGACCGATTTGGATGAAATTTGATATGTATACAGGGTGACTGGTAATTAGTGACCGATACTTAAACACATGATTGTACTCATGATAACAAACAACTTTTACTATGGGACCAAACCTGAAATCGCGAAAAAAAAATCAGCTGTTCCCTATTTTTTTTTTGTGCATGGGAAATCATCAGATAACTTCTCCCGCTAAACACATGATTGTACTCTTAATAACAGACAACTTTCCCAATTTTTTTTTTTTAAATTTACTAATCGCATTTATGACCCTAATCATTCCAATAAGATATTGAGTACCTAACAAGAATAATACACGTGGAGCTCGTGGCTAAGTAGTAACAGACGCACGGATCGATCCATCAGGTTAAGCTACGCTTGCCTAGCTTATATAGCTTTTACCTTGGATTAACACATAGGCTACTTTTTATCCCGGTCTACGCGGGTGAAACAGTGGGACGCAGCTAGTAAAAAACGGGCTGAGCTTGCTATACGATATGTATTAGACACCTAAATAATATTTCTTTGGAAAAAAAAGTCTTAATTATTTTTTTTCTGCAGAATCTATTTCCTTATAAGTTAGTAGATATAAATTATTATTGGATCTCGAAACTAGTAAATAACCTAGGTGTAAAAAATCCTAGTGTCGAATTCATGCAATGATAAATGACAAAATAAATACGTTTACATATACACTTATGAAGCAAAAACTAAGTGATCATAATAATATATATTTATTTAAAAATTCAATCATAGTTAGTGAGTTTTTGTAACAATCTGTTGCAAAGACAGCCAATTATTTAATACAATGTTGTAGTGGTTGGTAGTCAATAGAGCTGATTGATCACCATCACATGTGATGATCTCAATGATAGCCACATTAGCCACATCAACCACGTGGCCACTTTTGCTTGAAGATGGCTAATCACCTATATCTTTATTATTAATTTTTAGGGTTCCGTACCAAAATGGTAAAAAAGGAACCCTTATGGTGTGACTCAGTCTGTCTGTCTGTCTGTCTGTCTGTCTGTCTGTCACAGCTGGATATCTCAAGAACTACTAATGCTATCAACTTGAAATTTGGAACAGTTTTAGATGACGTATACCCAACTATTTTGCAAATAAGAAAGAAGTAAAAATATTTATATTTTTTTTGTAACAGGGACTGAAAAGGGGTCTTAAAAATTCAAAGTGGGGCTACTAGGGCATGTGGGGTATCATATGAAAGAACGCTGCTTGCACATTGTCAAACATTTTTTTATTTTTTTTTACATCGCATAGTTTTTGACTTTTGATGAAAAATGTAAAAAAAAATACCGTTTCCCCCCCCCCCCCCCTTTTATCTCCGAAGTTTGCAAAGATAAAAATCTGAAATTATTCTATGTGATAGAAGTTTATGTATAGATTACAGGAAAAATAAAACGATGTCTCTAAATAGCACACTTTTTCAGGAATCGGAACGGAACCCTCGGTGCGCGAGTCCGACTCGCTCTTGACCGGTTTTTTTTCTTATCTATACCACAGATTAAAACAGATGGGACACTCCGCAGTTTAGGTATGAAGAGCGTTTCAAGTACGCGGCGGGCCCATCTCACTGGGTCAATTCAGTAGGTCACAAGGTAAGTTCGTTACGCGATAGAAAGAGAGGCAACTTGTAGTTGAATTATAACTGTAGGTCATAAGCGTAGTGCGACCTGAATCGCACTTTATTGTGTCGTAGCAAGAGTCGCTTTTTATTTAAATGATTTTGCGGAGTGTACCATCTGTATTAATCTGTGTCTATACTAATAATCTATCTATGCTAATAATAAAGCTGAATGTTTGTTTATTTGTTTGTATGTCCCTAATCTCAATACTCAATACTCAATATCTTTAATGCTTTACCATAATGTGTACTTAGGTGGTATAGTATATAATTTGAGATCATTATGGACCCTGTAGGGCACAACCCCAGAGACCCTGCCTTGAGGTCTCTGGAACTACCAGTCGGATTTGAAAAAATATTTTTGCATTTGGTAGACCAGCTGGTCGATTCTGTAAATATCTCACCGTGAAAACTTGCGTGGAGTGAGCTGTCAGTATCAACCCACGGATGCTAGGGATTGACCAAATTACATTTACAATCATAATCGTGATTTTAATTATATTTTATGCTAACTTTATAACATAATCATTGTATATTATTTGTAAGCTAGTAGGGTGTCTATTTAGGGGGTTTTTAAAATAAAATAATAGTCAATTATAAATTCAGAAATTAAATTCAAATTTGCGTGACGCGCTCAAACCTCAGTATAAGTACATACGGACTAGTCTTGAAAAAAAGATTAAAAAACAATATTGAGTTTGTGACTGAATTTCTGGTTTGCAATTTTATTTAAAAAACCCCTAAATAGTAATGTTTAGACACATAGATACTAACTTTGAAATAACATAAAATTATCACTAGAATAGCGTAAAAAATATTATTAAAATCTCGATTATGACTGTAAAAATGCGCTTGGTCCATCCCTAGCATCAGCAGTGCGATTCTGTAACGATCTCACCGTGAAAACTTAGGTGAAGTGAGCGTGGAGTGAGCTGTCAATAGTGTCAATTCCTTGCAAAAACAAACTCACTTCACCTAAGTTTTCACGGTGAGATTTTTACAGAATCGACCGTCTTTAGGAAGGCTGTAGGCTATTTAACATCACGCTAGAACTATTAGGAGTCGAGCAAAAAGAAAAAAAACACATAAAGAACGCTAAGCGAAAACGAAGTACCTATTAGCGCGTGCGATGCGACGGGGTGGGTCGGAACAAGAAATTTCACGCGGATCAAGTCGCGGGCAGAAGCTAGCAATATTATAAAGAGGTACCTATTTGTCAGTTTGTATGTGTCATCGATTTCGATTTTTTTTTCACTAATGGAAATTTTCTTTTTTACTTTTTTTGTCATCCTAACTAATATTATTAATGCGAAAGCGAGTTTTTTGTTTGTTACGCTTTCACGCTAAAACGGCTAAACGGATTTGGATGAAGTTAGGCACATGGATAGACCATGATAGGAGATAGGATACTTTTTATCCCGGAAGTACGTTCCCGTGGGATTATTTCCGACATCCACGCGGGCGATGCCACGGGCAAAAGATAGTCCCTTATAAAACTTGTGCCCAAAGTTCCGTTATAAGTATACTTTGAAAGAGCATTTTTGTAGAGAGTTTGAGGATTGTTTGTCTAGTGTACTTAACCTACCAAACTCATTGAAAAACGGGGCTAAACGTATTTTTAAAATTGATCCTCAACAATTAGTAGTCTTTTTTATCTCCCGCTTTGGGCGGAGCGGGAGAGCGGGTCGCATTTACGAGTGCGTCAAATCATTACTTTTTTTTAAACAATTCTTTTGTTTATTAAAGAAAATGCTTTGCATTCTTAAAATGTTATTTTGACGAATTTTTGATAGATGTGCAAGGTACAATTCTGAGCTATAAATATAATTTCAGATAGGTATAGTTTCTCAATAAATTAATCGAAGTGAAAATTGAAAAAAAAATCTCGTGAGGGCGTCCTTGTTAGAACATGGCAATACACGTTGTTCAAACTATCAAAACTTTAAAAAAATATTAAGTATAAAACTAAAAAACTAAACCATTTAGATTAATAGCTACTCAAGCAATTTTTTGTCAGATTTCTAATTACTTACCTAGTTTATTAGAATTTTAATCATCTGACATGTTAAAAACATACAAATACCTAAATATTAGAAGCTAAATGGGTCGTAAAATTCGTGTTTTTACATCGTTATTTTCTTAAGCTAATATTGCATTATAATTAAGTTGTCTAAGATAATAGGGAAAGACTTGTGTTTAATCAGTTTTAATGGCGTCTACGTCCTTACTTACTTTATTAAGTGTTTAAACATACCTACACATAACATCGCGCCAGTATTCCCCGAAGGGTTGGACAGAGGTGTAAGTCTACAACCACTTTAGGGTTCCGAATGGTATTACTAAGCTTCCGCTGTCCGTCCGTCTGTCACAGAACTGTCTCTAATGTACCGTAACAGGTAGACAGTTGAAATTTTCACAGATTGTGTATTTCTATTACAGCCATAACAAAAAATAATAAAAATAAAATAAAGTTAATAATTAAAGGCCCCATACAATAACCTTTTCATTTAAAAAAAAAAAATTCTTACCCTAGTATGTGGGATGTCGTTATCTAGAACTCATAATATAGAGTACCTACCTACAAATATATATATATATTTTTATTTTCATAAATGAATAAATAGGGAGCCGTAAAAGTTGTCAATTTTAGACCAATTTTATATGAGCTCTTAAACAAGTTAGGAATTTGAAACTTTTGTATATCATGTACCATATACTGTATTTAATCAACAAATACTAAAATCACCGATTCATGAGGAATTTTGTTTAGACATGGGCGATTTTGTACAACTGCAAAAATAACTTTGTAATTCATAGTATCATTATGAAATACAAAGTTATCTTTGCAATTGTTAAAATTTAAGATTAAAATAAAAACATTGTCCGTTTAGTTTTTTTTTTTAAATATTATGTAAGTAGTGTTAAAAAAAATTATACGGTGGTACCGAATCCTTCGTGTGCGAGTTTTTTTCCAATATATATATGTAAAGGTCTTTTCTGGCTTCGTTCAGAACACTGAGTAGGTAGGTATCTAATTCTGATGTAAGTACCTACACCAAAATAGTTGTGATGACGTCTTTAATATACCGGAAGAAATAACGACCACATTTTTTGTGGGGCAACACTTAACACTAAAACCTAATACCAATACTGTTAAAATGTAAATAACAAAGTTCTAACAAAGTTCCCAATACCGCTCAAGTCCATCCGCTAATTTTGTGTACACACAAATAAAAACTAAGAAAAACATTAACACCACTAATTCGCAAACACTACACAGTGTAAATAAATCTTCTTTTATTTACTTAGATTTTAAAGTAACGGAAGAGAAATAAAAACATCCTTAACTACAGTAACATAAATGTTATAATAATGTTATAAATGTGACAGTGTGTCCGTCTTCTTATTTGTTTAGATCACATCATCTAAACCACTGACCCTATTTTAATAATTATATTGGTATACTAATTTAAAAAACCGGTCAAGAGCGAGTCGGACTCACGCACCGAGGGTTCTGTTCCGATTTCTGAAAAAGTGTCCTATTTAGAGACATCGTTTATTTTTCCTGTGATCTTTACGTAAACTTCTATCACATATAATAATATCAGATTTTTCTCTATGCAAACTTCGGAGATAAAGGGCGGTATATTTTCAGTCGCAGTTGCAAAAAGAAAACATATTCTGATTTGCTTTCTTATTTGCAAAATATTTGAGCAAACACGTTCAAATTTGGAACAGTTTTAGAAACTGTTCCTTTCAATTTGATATCATTAGTAGTACTTGAGATATAGAGCAGTGACAGACAGACAGACAGACTGAGTCGCACCATAAGGGTTCCTTTTTACCATTTTGGCATGGAACCCTAAAACGCTCTAAATGGGTTAAAATGGGGTGATCAAGTTTGTATAAAAAAATCTGAAATCGCGGACGAAGTCACGAGTAAAAATCTTTAGTACCTAAAAATGATTCATTCTCAATGTCGACTAACGTAAGACTGTGATGCTTATATTATCATAACTAAATATTTAGATAATCATATTAATCATCGATTTTTTACCATATTTGATAAAGCACACGCATGGAGTTTCCTTATTGTTAATTTCTATATTTGGGATGGAAATAAAATAGTCACCAAGATTTTTTTGTCATATTTTTGGCCTTCATTAGAATAGCGTTAATTTTTCGTTGTATTCCAATTGATTTGGATATGGTAACGCCTATGCTAATGGCTAAGAGTAGTTCTCACATCTATGGTATGGAAAGTTTTGGATTGTGTCTTTGCAAAATCCGGGTTAGAACAGTTATAATGCCTTTCCATCCAAAGGTTGTCTGTAAAAGATCGCTTTTAGTGATAAGACAGCCCATTGCCCTAAGCTATAATATAATAAAAATAAAATAAAGTTAAAACTTAAAGAACACGTCCCCATACAAGAAACGTGTTTTTCTCGTCGTTTCTATTGTTAAATATTGTAGGGTGGTACGGAACCCTTCGTGTGCAAGTCCGAATCGCAGTTGGCAGCAACCCAAATGATTAAAAACAACAGTTTTGAAATCTCAAAGACTCGTGATACGCGAAATGTGTACCGATTATAAGTATACAACGTCATTGACATGGGTCATTGTCAGACAAACGACGTCGGAATATTCAAATCGGAACTTTGAATAAATTACTTATCCATAATTTGCCTTCTTGGAATATCCGTCAAAGGAAATTTCCGTTAGCAAATATTATCTATCAAAGTCAAGGCGTTTTTAGTAATAAAAATAAAAATATTGTGTTTAAGATCACCGGAACTGAGTATTTCCTTCCGTGTTTGGAAAAGTGTAAAGTTGACTGAATTATTTATTTAATTAATAAGGCACCAAGTCCCATAATTCTTATCACAAACACATAAAATTAATTTAATTAATTCATAATTAAAATAAAATTAAAAGTATCATAAATAAGATCATAAATAAAATATATTAAAATTCAATAAAGTCACAAAATAAAATGCACTAAAACTGAATCATCTCTGACATAAAAATAGTGTGATAGTGTATCACACTATTTTTGTAAAGGCGAAAGTTTGTGAGAGGGTGTGTGTGTGTGTATGTTTGTTACTTCTTCACGCTCAAACGGCTGGACTGATTTGAATGTTTGGTATGTAGACAGCTTATACCCTGGATTAACACATAGGCTACTTTTTATCCTAGTCTACGTGGGTGAAACCGCGGAGCGCAGCTGTATACAATAAAATTAAATCACACTAAAACAAAATACCACAATAAGTGTTTATCGACGGTTCGCACTCCGATGAGGGCGCCCGCCTTTCCCGTTTTATGTCGGCGTTATCAGAGGGGCAACTCTCGTAATTTTAACAACGTTCGCAATCTCATCTCAGTCTCAATCTGTCAAAAATTGTATAGCGTTTACCTACATTTTTGACATTTGTTTGACGCTGGCACGAGACTGTGAACGTTTTTAAGTACGACAATTGGCCATCTGATCTGTGAGATCGTCAGTGAGGATGTGGCCATCAAACGTTCGCACAACCCTCACTGGTGAACCATAAATAAGAAAATCTGGGACTGTTTCCGGACGCTTACCAGCGCCAAAAACTAACATTTCAGAGGGCCAATTCTCGTACCTAAAAACGTTCAAATTCTAGTCGCAATCTCATGCCAGCGACAATCAACTGTCAAAAATGTAGGTAAACGCTATACAATTTTTGACAGATTGAGACTGAGATGAGATTGCGAACGTTGTTAAAAATACGGGAATTGCCCCTCTGTTTTCTTAACATTATAAATGGGAGCTTCGCGCGGAGCATTCGCTTCTAAATAAAATATATAATACTTTGGGTCTATTCTGCAAAATATAACTACTGCAGAGTATCTAAAAATGTAACTTGCTTATGAGAATAATTCAGTCAATGTACTTGTTTTTTTTTTAAATAAAAAAATTGGTAAATACACAAGTCTTTTGTTGCATTGAAGTAAAAAATAATAAAAAAATGTAATTTCGAACCTAGTGAGTAAAACGTAATTTAAGAAGTAATTTCCATTCAAATAATGACAATTTTATCAAAATACTAGCTTATAAGGAACGTACTACCAGGATTAAAAGTATTAAAACGTTAATCCAAGTTATAAACTATCTGTGTGCCTTTCATCCAAATCCGTTCAGCCGTTTTTGCACGCGGGCCAATCCGGAACATACATCCAGACAAATGGACAAAAAATCTTCGTTACTATTATATTAACTCATTCAAAAAGTAGGATTTTGTATGTATTAAAGTCAAATCATTTATCTATACTAATATTATAAAGAGGTAAAATTTGTATGTAAGTTTGTAAGTTTGTATGTAGGGGGTAATCTCCGGAACTAATGATACAATTCTAAAAATTTTTTCACTGGTAGAAAGCTACATTATTCCTGAGTGCTATAGGCTATAAATTATATTTATATCATGCATATTAGCCGAGCTATCACAAGTTTTGTCTAACAAGTCGGAAAGAAATACCTCTTTAAACAGACTTTTTTGCATGCGCTGCCTAAACGGTTGTTTATAATTGATAACAATGTATGGCAGTCTGGTCCGTCTTAAATAATTCTACAAAAAAGTCCGCGACACCATATTTCTATCTTTTATATTTTATCTTTTATACATCTTTTATTGTTTTAAAAAAGTATTTTTTAGACATACTTACGTTTGGACGATTATTTAAACAACAAAACATTAATCCTTATCAAAATAAGATATTTTATGATCACAAGGACATCATGGAGATAAGATTTGGCCTTTACAGTATGGCAATTGGTCATACAGTTTCGGAGATAATATAAAATTACTAAAACGCAAAATAACTTTAATTCATACCGGTTCCTCTTGAGCAAACATGTTTAGAGCGGACATTTTATCAATTTACCCATAGATGGCGTTGTGCAAAATGTCGGTGGAATACAGCGGAAGAGTTTGTTTTTAGGGTTCCGTACCAAAATGGTAAAAAAGGAACCCTTATGGTGTGACTCAGTCTGTCTGTCTGTCTGTCACAGCTGGATATCTCAAGAACTACTAATGCTATCAATTTGAAATTTGGAACAGTTTTAGATAATATTTACCCAACTATTTTGCAAATAAGAAAGAAATAAAACGATATGTATTTTTTTTGCAACATGGGCTGAAAGGGGGTCTTAAAAATTCAAAGTTGGGCTACTAGGTCATGTGGGGTATCATATGAAAGAGCGCTGTTTGCGCATTCTCAAAAATATTTTTATTTTTTTTTAGGCCGCACAGTGTTCGACTTTTGATGAAAAATGTAAAAAAAAATACCGTTCCCCCCCTTATCTCCTTATCTATCTATTCTCCTTATCCCCCCTTCCTTCCCTTATCTCCGAAGTTTGCAAAGAGAAAAATCTGAAATTATTCTATGTGATGCAAGTTTATGTAAAAATAACAGGAAAAAAAAAACGATGTCTCTAAATAGCACACTTTTTCAGAAATCGGAACGGAACCCTCGGTGCGTGAGTCTGACTCGCTCTTGACCGGTTTTTTTTTGTTAGTTTGTTTGAACGCGAATCTCTGGAACTACCCCAGTCGGATTTGAAAAAATCTTTTTGCATTTTATAACCCAGTTCTTGAGGAGGGCTATAGGCTATTTAACATCACGCTAGGGCCCTTAGGAGCCGAGCGCGAAGTAATAGCGCGGGCAGGCGATGCGGAAGGATATAGACTATTTAACATCACGCTAGGCCCCTTAGGAGCCGAGTGCGAAGTAATAGCGCGGGCAGGCGATGCGGAAGGATATAGGCTATTTAACATCACGCTAGGGCCCTTAGGAGCCGAGCGCGAAGTAATAGCGCGGGCAGGCGATGCGGAAGGATATAGGCTATTTAACATCACGCTAAGACCCTTAGGAGCCGAGCGCGAAGTAATAGCGTGGGCAGGCGATGTGGAAGGATATAGGCTATTTAACATCACGCTAGGGCCCTTAGGAGCCGAGCGCGAAGTAATAGCGCGGGCAGGCGATGGAGAAGGATATAGGCTATTTGACATCACGCTAGGGCCCTTAGGAGCCGAGCGCGAAGTAATAGCGCGGGCAGGCGATGCGGAAGGATATAGGATATTTAACATCACGCTAGGGCCCTTAGGAGCCGAGCGCGAAGTAATAGCGCATGCAGGCGATGCGGAAGGATATAGTCTATTTAACATCACGCTAGGGCCCTTAGGAGCCGAGCGCGAAGTAATAGCGCATGCAGGCGATGCGGAAGGATATAGTCTATTAAACATCACGCTAGGGCCCTTAGGAGCCGAGCGTGAAGTTATAGCACGGGCAGGCATTGCGATGCGATACGTCGGGGTTGGTGGGTGGGGGTACAAGAAATTTAACGCGGACGAAGTCGCGGGCAGAAGCTAGTTTCAAATATATGCACGTTTAGAGGCAAGAGGAACAGAGTGTAAAGTTCACTCATCCTCTATTGAAAAGGGAGGATCCTCCGACCAGACGGGTGTTGTGTCTGGTGGGCCACTGCCGGACGGTTGATGTCGGGACGTTGTATATATGCTAATCGCGTGGTAAACTCTAATTGCGCGATGCAGGTTTGCGTGACGTCTTGTCATTGATGCGTAGTTCATATGTGGCGATGTAGATGCCGCCACACACGTTTATAAGACACTTAAGAACGCCAAAATTTACAAAAAAAAAAAATAGAATGTATTCTAGTCGTCCCTATTTTAAGTCTATGAATGGTGTTTAAGATTTTATTTCGTCTCAAACACAAGTACCTTTTGTGAATATTAAGTAAGTATAGAGGCCCGGATTCGCTAAATAAATTGTAGATTAATCTTAAATTCTGTAGTGACTCGGTAAGTGTTGTAATACCTAAATACTCATCCTACCAAAAAAAATCGGTCAAGAGCAAGTCGGACTCGCGCACCGAGGGTTCCGTTCCGATTTCTGAAAAGTGTGCTATTTAGAGACATCGTTTTATTTTTCCTGTAATCTTTACATAAACTTCTATAAGATAGAATAATTTCAGATTTTTCTCTTTGTAAACTTCGGAGATAAGAGGGGGAATGGTATTTTTTTTTACATTTTTCATCAGAAGTCGAAAACTATGCGGCCAAAAAAAAAAGAAAAAAAAATGTTTGAGAATGTGCAAACAGCGTTCTTTCATTATGATACCCCACATGCCCTAGTAGCCCCACTTTGTTTTTTTAAGACCCCCTTTCAGTCCCCGTTGCAAAAAAATATATAAATGTTTTAATTTATTTCTTATTTGCAAAATAGTTGGGTAAGCGTCATCTAAAACTATTCTAAATTTCAAGTTGATAGCATAAGTAGTTCTTGAGATATCCAGCTGTGACAGATAGACAGACAGACAGACAGACTGAGTGACACCATACGCGTTCCTTTTTTACCATTTTGGTACGGAACCCTAATTAGGATCATTAACAAAAATACTAGGGTATTTCTGAGTATCCTCCCGGAGTTTGGATGTGTGCCCGGTTGATGGCAATAGGCTCGACCCCTATTATATTTATTTATATTTATTTATTTATTACATGGGGCTTAAACAGAACTGGTGAAATGTGGTGTACTATAGGTACAGCTCTGCCTAACCCTTCGGGGAATACAGGCGTAATGTTTTTTTGGCTTATGCCTTTCTTTATTGAAAATTGTATGCAAGTCGTTGAACCCAGATTAGCTTGCATGATTTGTTTATTTTACTGTTGTACATCTTTTATTGAATAACTAGCTTTTCCTCGCGGCTTCGCTCGCGTGAATGTACTGGTATTAAAAGTAGCCTATGTGTTAATCCAGGTCTCAACTGTGTGCCAAATCTCATCCAAATTCGTTTAGCCGTTTTTTCACCAATCCAGAACATAAATCCAGATAAATAGACAAAAAATCTAAAAAATATAATATAAGTAACTAATTCTGTTAAAAATCTTTAACAATAATATTGACAGCCCCGAGTTATTAACAAAATTTAATTTTAATGTTCCACGTAAAACATTTCGATTTCGATTTAATCCATCCTTACGTGTACAGTGGTACTCAACTAATAAGGCGCGTCGTGAATCTTCGTTCGCGCAGAAAAGAAAGTATGGCCCTGAAGATTAACGAGATTGCTTAAAACGTACAATCAACCTTAGATCACTAATATAAGGTTCATAATACACTGCAGCTGTTAGTTCCATCTCACTCGCAAGTATGGCGGCTGTCAAGCGGCGCGCGCTAAAATGGCGGCAGCTGCGACCAATAGCGGTACAGGAAAAAGCGTGGAGCGTGCCGATTGGTCAATAGCATTTCAAGCGCTTTGAAAATTCATCTTCTGCGCAGGTACATCGGTAAGCCATATTAGTTGAGTATTACTGTACCTCATACATCTACAAATTATGGGCAAAACAGTTTTATGGTGCGTGCAGGCAAAATGTTTAGTAATAGTAGATTATTAACCAAGGGGATAAAGCAGTGTCTTCTGTCGCGGGTGACGATTTAAATCGCGAGCGTAACGAATGACTCGAGGTTTACTCCCGAGCGTAGCGAGGGTGTTAAAACTTCAATCACGAGCGAAGCGAGGGATTTAAGACGAGTCCTGAGTGTAGCGAGGGATTTAAGTTCACCCAAGACTAAGACAGCTTTATCACCGAGGAAAATACTCTACTTTTCGTACCATTTCCGAAAAAATTAACACAATAATAATATGAGATACTTAAGCATTTATTAAAAATAATGACAATTAAAACGTATTTTTAGAACATTAACTTATTTATAAAAATAAATTAAAATAAACTTAACGTCTAAGTATTTGAAGAAAAATTCGGCAAATTCCTAGACTAATATTTTTTTGTCGGAAAAGCAAAGGCATCAAGCTCATACATACGGCCTCGTCGGTTTTCGTAATTTTATTTAATAATCATAACTGCATAATAAATGCGTATTCCTTTTTCAAAAAGATGTATAATGCTTTATATACAAACTCAATGGTGTAAACACAGATGTAGTTCAGTATAAATTTCGGTAAGTATTCCAAATTTAAATCACATTCTCCCTCTAGAGGATGAATGAAATTCAGTACAATTTTCTTTCCCTGTTTTTAACAGATGAAAAATGACTATATATTATTATGTACGCGACATAATTTGGATCGGTTTACGACTAGTGTGACTTCAGCCAAGGTGTTTAAGCCTAAAATTTTTCAAATATCTGCATATTAATTACGTTTTCGTTTTAATTATATTTCCCTTTTCATTTGAAAACCAAATAGTTATTTAAATAGTTTTAACTATTATAATTATGTATTATATTACTGCTTGTATGCTCACAACACAAATTCTGATGAGATTCAGATGTCTATATGCAAAAACTTGTAATTGGCTTTCTGTTGACTATTGTTTTCCTTTTTGTTGTTAAGTTTGTTTTAACTGTAAGTCTTCCATGCTGAAATAACGAAATAAATAAATAAGAACTACATAGGTACTGTATTTTCGGCATCAGACTCGGCCGCCTCGCACCTCGTAGCAGGGGGCCTATTCCCTAAGCACGGAGCCCGTAGTTTCGGCCTTCGTTACGGCCGTTTCTTACTCTGTATCACCTACGGATGGATGATTGGTTCGAGGCCCGAACGAAGTATGAATTAGGATTGTTATTATTATTATTATTTTTACTGGAGTCCCGGACCTTTAGAAGGCGTACGAGGGGCCAAAGCCAACTCGCAGAGGCCCGTTAGACGCTTTCAATGAAATGAGGCACCAACCGACGATTATCCCTGTACGCACTATGCAAGTGCACCCAAGGACAACCCCCGGTTGGTGCAGGACTATTGCAGTATATAGAAATAAAGAGATTGGACTATGGATTTGAGTGGCTAAAGTGGACTGGTTGCCTAGAAATATGAAAGGACTATGGCCCCTGCCGGATCAATGTTTTGTAATACACGGATAAAATGGCAGGGGGTGACTTGCACACACAATAATGGGCCCCCGAAAAGGTCGCTAGCACATAGTGTCGTAGCGGCAAGGGGGCAACATGTCCTGAGGTGCTTGTGAGGAGTGGAGAGGTATCCCACGGTTCTCAGAACAATCCCAGAGCCCGGAAGATGGTCAAGATCCCTACAAACACTTACTGGAATACTTCCTTCCTCCGAGCACGTTTGCTCTTGCGAATCTCCACTCAAACCGGCCAATAAAGGCAAGAAAGAGGTGGGAGCTCTGTTCCTCGTCAGTGTTCACTCCAGCCGGCCAATAAAGGCAAGCGAGAGGTGAGGAACAAGACTTCTCCTGGGAGATAGGGTCCGTGGGGTCGCTACTGCCCAACAGCTCGCCACATGCTGCCCTGCGGGTTTCTGTATCTCTCTTGGTCTGGCTCCTCATCCTAGACCTGTTCCGGCAAAGTGAACTCTACCGGCACAGACTCAAAATTCGGAGCGCGCAAGCCCCACCACGACGTCAACGTAGAGATACTGCGGTGGGGTTATTATTATTATTATTACAATATTACAGGATTTGCCAGTTGTCCCTACTCCCGGTGTGCTTTTGCCCGTCCGAAAAATTTAACTTTTTCCACTTGTTTTGATGGATCGTAATGTCAGACGGACGGATGAACGGACGGACGGAAAGACGGACGGACTTAGGGAGTAGGGCCCTTGTAACGTGTTTTCAAAATTCACAAATATTCAATGTACAGTTTTGACTTCATTACTATTTCATTATACGTACCTGTATATTATATATTACATATATTTTCCATTTTTTTTATTTATATAAATCCGTACAAGATAATCAAAAAGTCAGGTCTGAAAGGGTTAAGAAAGAAGAGTTGTAAACTTTTTGTACCTTTGAAATTTTTATTCCAGGTATATTTTATTTAGGTCAAGGTTACAAAAAATATTTTGGTTCAGCGGTACTAATTACTTTACCTACTGTTTTAATGCCACGACCTATATTATAAACCTAATTAATTTAATCGATTATCCATTATCAATAATGGTATTGGCGATAAAAATGCAATTATAAAGTTCATTCTCCGATGATAATGTTTTAATGAATTAATAAAATATTAGTGACTCGTGCTCTGTCGCAAAAACTTAATCCGAATTGCATTTTGTTTTTTGCAAAACTTTTGAGAATTAAATCATATTCATTCGTTGATATTAACGACTAAATATGATTTATTAATTTATTAAAGTTTACGACATAGTTTAAGTAATTTATTAAAAATATACAATATGACATTAAATAACACAATACAATATGATATTTAATTTATTTGCCACATCCTACACATATTTTATAATTGTTTATAATTATAGTGGATTTGTATTTTTGAATTACAACACAATATTATTTCAGTGATTCCAACATTTATTTAATTATTATTTAGACTTGGACTTTTGACATCCATCCCGTGGTTGACATTCAATTTTTTCTCTTTTTTTTGTTCATTTTATGTAATTTTGTATGCGGAACAGTTTTTTTCGGGGTAAATTCGCTGATTAGAACTACCAATACAGGTTGTTGCATTAATAGACGAATGTCTGATGAGCTGTCACAGTTAATAAGTTATAGCTTACCTACTTGAACACACGTGTTGATACACATAAATGAGTCTTGTGTCGTTAAGGGGATACATCGATAAATGTGTTTTTAAAATTCCTATTAAACCAAAAGTATATTATGGTTAAATCATTTGGATTCTCCATATTGTGTTATTTGACTATACCTATTGTTATCAATAATGTTATTATTAATAAATTATATTGTATTTTATACAATTAGCTATGTTAAATTATCAGTTCTAATATTAAAAGTATTAAATTGAATATTTTAGTACCGACCAAGTTTGTAGATGGCACGACAAACCAATCACAGCGTATCGCAAAAAGGCGGGAATAATAATGGTGGGAAAAACGTCATCTTGGTTGTCGACTACTCCTACGAACTTAGTCGAGCATAAGACGTCGAAAATACGAGTGCTAATCCTTAGCTGTGGTTTAAAGATACCTAGTGGTGATTGTGAAAGTATATTTGATTTTGTGTGTTTGGAAAATACACTATGTAAGTACATTAACATGTGTCTATTATTTCTAAAACCTTATTTTAAAAGCCATGAACTTGAATAATAGTTACTTTTTCATATTACTAGACTATCTGTCTACAGAGTCTACACTATTGTCTACTGCTGTACTAAAATTGAAACAACCCTACTTGAAATTTTTTAGTTTGAAAAAAAATCGAAAGTAGCAAGTTGTCGAAAGTAGAATTTACCTCAAATCTCAAGATTTCATGAAATCTTTCAGTTAAAATTCAATTGAATTCTATTTATGGAGTTGTATTGCTGATTCTCATGATTATAATTCTGTGAAGCCATAATAATTATGGGCGCGAATCATATTTTAATCAACATACAACCTGACACTGACCTGCAAATTGCAAAAAACGTAAGAAATTTTGAATTTCGCGGTCTAACTTAAGGTCTTTAATTGAGATTGAAATATTACCTACAGTCCATACAAAAAACATAATAAGAAACAGGTCAACAACCCCTCAAAAAGGGCACCTATCCAATCCTGCACTATACGCAACACACACACGACACGGGTCGTAGTAACACACCATATCCTCATTAGGAATTATAAATACCAAGTCCTCATTATAATTTGCGCATATACTGAGTCAGACAAAGTAACTACTAATTGAAATGCAGTCAATATTACCTTTATCCTGTTAATAATAATAAATTAAGTTTATTTAACACACGATATGTTACCTACCTGTAACAGAAGACATCTATTAAATTGAAATTAATTAAGTAAGGTATACATCTACATTTTGTTTGACCGTCACCACATGACCGTCACCATAGTGATACGTGCAATAAGTACATACGTATACTTAAATAAATAAATAAATGAATAAATACTGACTTCCTTAAAACTTTTGGCAGATGACGCTAGCATAGCTTTATTTATTTATTTATTTACTTCAGACACAGAGATCCATATTTATGTTAGTGGGTATACTTAGAAAACTATGTTAGTAACCAAAGATAGTACTATGATAAACATACAAAAAGACACAAACATTTAAACAAAAATATTGAAGTAGGGCTCCTGTAGTTATATAACATCAAATTGTAAAAAACTAAATTAAAAATTATTAAATTTAATTCAAGTTAATGTCGAAAGTAAAATAGTTAATAAAATTACATAATTAAATAAATAAATTAAAATTGTAAACTAAATTTAAAGAATATTAAAGTTCATTCCAATTAACGTCAATCTTAAAAATTAATTATTATTAAAAATTAAATAAACAAATATTGCAAATTGGAATGGAAATTAAATTTAAAGTACTTACTTAATAAAGGACCTCCAGAGCTTTCACCTGTCACATTTGTTTACTCAATTTGTGTGTTCGGTTTTGTAAACTTTTTCATCAAAATACCAAGATGGATGATAAGATAAACATGTACTCAACATGGAGAATAAGCGAGCTAAAGGCTGAACTGAAAAAAACGAGGTGCTTCTTTACAATGAAGAAAAGCAGACCTTATTGAAAGGTATACTCTTAAAATTATATATCAAGCTGTTTTATTTATGAAATAGTTTTGTTTGTAGGAAGTATACATTTCATAATACTTTTCGCCAATTATACATTACTACAAAAAGCCGAATTAGACCACTTTTTTTTAATTACTTTTTTAAACCACTTTTTTTTAAATTCTACAGCTTTCGGAAATTGGTGTGCACCTATTTCTTTGCAAACAAATACTTCATACAAATGAATATAATTTTGGTTTGGTAAAACTATGCTAGCGCCACTTTGACAGCAGCCAACCCCATTCCAACAGTTTTTTTACTATAGCGTCCATAGAGTATTACATATTTTCGTCTATGGTTGCCTGTCAATAAATAAGGAACTTCATATGCATGCTTAAATCGAAAGTAAAATAAATGGTTGGAAAGAGTACTTCGAGCATTAAAAAAAAAAAAAATTATAATCATGATCATCTTTCTGCTTTTTATCCTATTTTATTTGGAGTTGGCACAACATTTCTTCTCCTTCTTTGTATAGACTATCCTGGCCATCTTTTACACAATCCGTATTATGGAATACATTTAAGGCAATAATAAATTGTAAATAAACAAATGTTTGCCGATAAAAATAATAAGTAATAATAATTTAGTGATTTACTCGACATGAAAAAAAAAGAGATAAATTATTGAATGTTTTATCAGAAATCGAGAGTTGCTTATGGAGGCAAATATGAATGCTTTGCAGGCTATTCGACAATAAACCTATTTCGTACTAGTAAAAGCGATTAGTCAGTCAACAAAACGACGGTTACGAATAATTAACAGACCGTTATTAAAATGACAATCATTTCGCAAAAGTCGGTTAAGTGCACTCAAAATAACAGTAACATTGCTGAATTATAATGAGGAACTGTTAATATATGTGTTATTTACATTGAACGCTATTGTCACTACGTAAGTCGTTTGAGAATTATTTGATCATATTGTGTGATTATCTGAGATCTCTTTTCATTTCACTTTGATATTCAATATTGATCCTATAAGGACAATGGGAAAAACTATCCAAATGGAAGTGAATAGTCTATTAAATAAGGAGTAAACAGTAACTATGACCAAGTCTATTGCATGGGTCTCGTTACTGGTAGTTACTTGGACCAAGACCAATACATTTTTGCCTAATGTCCATAGTTTGACTTATTTTCAAGAATATTTAATTAGGTACACACGGCTACATAATCAAGCTATACAGTTCCAGTATAAGCTGATCTCGCATTGTATAGGATTTCCTTACAGTAAGAGGTCAGTGTAAACTGTAAATGTATAGCTTGATCTGTAGCCGTGTGTACTTCTAAATTGCGCAACTGATTTCGGTGCGGTTTTTTTTGGAGAATCTATTCCGGAAGGTTTATCTGTTTATTACTTCGGTCATCATTTGTAAGAAATATGCATAATCATAACCTATAATGTTCCCACTGCTGGGACACAGGCCTCGTCCCATGTCTTCGAATTTTGGCTCTAGGACAGCATGCCGGGTTTCCTCACGATGTTTTCCTTCACCGTTTTGAGAGCAGTGGTGATGAAATAATTTACACAAAGTAAAGCGCCTGCCGGGGTTCGAACCTACGACCTACAACTTGTAAGTCGCGGCCGTTATCACTGGGGCATCACTGCTCTTAAGTAAGTTTCTCGTAAGAAATACAAGAAAGAAAAAAATCTCTATTACATTACTAGCTTGCATATCTACTTGTGTAGAGAAAATAAAGATTTTATATTATTATTATTGTTTTATTAGCTTTTGCCAGCGGCTTCGCCCGCGTGGATGTCGGTAAAAATCCTTGTTCCTTGTCTATATTATAAAGTGATGCTCTGTGCATAATTTCAGCTTTCTAGGTCCAAGAGTTTGAGCTGGGATTTTGAGCTGGGATTTGGGTGATTTCAAGATTTTGTGGAGTCGTTAAAACCGTGCAAAGCAGGGTCGGGTCATTAGTTAAATAGATTAACAAATATTGGTCCTATCACAGTCCCAATTTGATGTAGGACTTTCCAAAATAAGTGTGAAGCACCCGGAAATTGATAAGTTTAACAGAAACCTCAAAATACAAATAGATAAGAATTTTTGATACTTCGTCTTAAACCTAAAAAAAAATCGGTCAAGAGCGAGTCGGACTCGCGCACCGAGGGTTCCGTTCCGATTTAGAAAAAGTGTGCTATTTAGAGACATCGTTTTATTTTTCCTGTAATCTTTACATAAACTTCTATCATATTATGGAATAATTTCAGATTTTTATCTTTGCAAACTTCGGCGATATTATACACACAGTATAATTTCAGATTTTTGTCTTTGCAAACTTCGGAGATAAGGGCGGGGACGGTAATTTTTTTACATTTTTCATCAAAAGTCGAAAACTATGCGGTCTAAAAAAAATAAAAAAATGTTTGAGAATGTGCAAACAGCGATCTTTCATATGATACCCAACATGCCCTAGTAGCCCCACTTTGAAATTTTAAGACCCCTTTCAGCACCTGTTGCAAAAAAAAAACATAAATATTTTTATTTCTTTCTTATTTGCCAAATAGTTGGGTAAACGTCATCTAAAACTGTTCCAAATTTCAAGTTGATAGAATTAGTAGTTCTTGAGATATCCAGCTGTGACAGACAGACAGACTGAGTCGAACCATAAGGGTTCTTTTTTACCATTTTGGTACGGAACCCTAATGAATAGTTTTATCATTAAGTATTAATTGTATTTAGGTTTGAAGGCCTTGTAACTATATACTGTTTACTTAAAATATTGATTAAATAATAATGTCTGTGTAAACAATTTAATCGTTAACTGGTTAGTACCTATTTGTTGTTTTTGTTTATATTAGCTTCTTATTAATAATTATTGTGTTGGCATTGGTCATGTTATTTGACATAGATATTTAGGTTCACGCTTGGTACTACCGAGGATTAATAGAGGTCTAAGGTGAGTCGAGAAAAATTTGTAAAGATTATTTAGGGATAAGGAGCTCGTGGCTAAGTAATAACAGCCGCACGGGTCGATCCGTCAGGTTAAGCTACGCTTGCCGGGCTTGGTCAGTGGATGGGTGACCATCTTTACATACCGAGATTCCTCCGTGCCTCGGAAAGCACGTTAAGCCGTTGGTCCCGCTGTCATTCGTGGATCTTTGACAGTCGTTACGGGTCGTCAGAAGCCCGAAAGTCGAACAACCAGTCTTACCAAGGGGTATCGTATTATCCAGTCAGTGGGTTGTGGAGGTCATAACAGGCAGTCGCTCCATGTAAAATACTGGTATTCAGCTGCATCCGGTTAGACTGGAAGCCGACCCCAATATAGTTGGGAAAAGGCTAGGCAGATTGATTGGATTGAGAAAGAGAGGAAGGCCAAAGAAAAGATGGATGGATTGTGTGATGAATGATATGAAAGAGAAGGGAGTGAATGATAGCGTGACGGTTGACAGGGGAGAAAGGAAGAAGAAAACGTGATGCGCCGACCCCAAATAATATGGGACAAGGGCAGGAAGATGATGACAGTATGAATCAAGTCTGCCTATCAAAGTCTACCGCTCCACATTGGCATTTATTAGACCTAACTAATAAGTAGGTATAGAAAAGATTCTACTTATCTTATCTTATCTTATCTTCTTCTCAACCTATCTTACTTATGTAGGTAAGAATAAGTAGGTAGAATCTTTTCTGTCGCTCCCTAACATTCAGGATAACCTATTTTAGGAGTGAAGTGAAATTGTTGATCCGTTTATCAAATGTCCGTTAGGTAACTGTCCATTTGGGTCGAGTACATAGAATGTATCGGAACCCTGTGTCTCCACTTTTTCCCTTTGTCACTTTCATGATAGAAAAATAGATCTACTAATCTATCTGTAGTCTTCGTAGCAACAGTTTTCTACGGGGTCATTGAACGGTAAACAGTAGGAATTGCGCCCAAATGTCACAGTTATCTATTTTTTAAAATAAATACTCGTAGGAATTAATCATATTAATGAGGTTATGATACATAGAAATGATGCATTAGAGATAGTGTAGTGTCTAAGGTCCCAAGTATGTCAAGATACAAATAATTTCAAGAGTGTGTCCGTTGTCAAAACAAGCTTTATTTCAAAATTGGTGCTGTAGGCATAGACGTATAAAAAAAGGAGGACTCCGCGCCACGCATATCGAAAGTGAAGCACCGTACCGATCTATGTGTGCGTGATTTGAGTACCTGCAAGAACGCCGTCGCTCGTGTCACGTAATGGCGGCCGGTCGGCATACTATGATGTAAATGTGTACGTGAGGCGTGTTTGTACAAACGGTCGCCATACTTACTGTGCTTCACTTTCGATATGCGTGGCGCGGAGTCCTCCTTTTTTATAAGTCTATGGCTGTAGGTACTTCTATGATTATTATGATGTTATAGAAACCAGTTACTTACTCCTTTATGAATTGATTAGCACATTGGCTAAGCTATGGTCAATAAGAAAATGACATCAATATCTCTTCCTGCAATAATTCTGCCGCGCCGCGAAATAAAATGTGGGTAAGTAAGTATCTAACCGATGACTTTTCAAGTTTTTTTAAAAAGTAGGCGACATAATAAAGTCGATTTGGTATTTTATTTTTGTTATTTATTAAGATCGTTTTTATTATTATTTTGCTTAGTATTTAAGTTTCTTTTGCACTTTATTTAGAGATAATTTGCATAAGTAATTTTATGTCTCAGACTTGTTAAAATTAAATAGCGACATAATTATTTACATGGTGCGCTGTTTGGTGTTAGCCGGTTAACTCTGTATATATCAAATATTAGCATAATGGTCTACATAAAATTAAAATGTTAAAAAACCCCCGACGCAAAAAAGGATCTCGAACATTTAAAAAGACAAAAATAAGTATATTTACCTATATATTTTACCATTTTGTACAGAAATTGATGGATGACACGATAAGGTTTGCTCGTTGAAATGGCGCTCTATAATGTCACTTTTCTTTTTTGCATTGGGGTTTTTAAAATTTATTTTTTTATTTTTAACACTTTTTACCAATAATAGAAATGCGTTGTTATTACTACAGAATGTTAAGTTTCTCTACAAATAACATTAATTACTTATCCTTATGCCACCATCGTACTGTAAATATAATTAGGTACCTAAATACTGATAAAAAAATAATGAATCCAAACACTACTATCTGCTATTTTCTTTTTTTTTTTCAAGAGTGTTCTAGTGTGCTGGATATCCTGGCTGCAGCATCAGACCAAGAATGCCATAATCTTGCATAGTTATTATCATACATGGGTATTTCAAATTCAGCTAACAAAAAGAGCGGATGACTTTAAAACGGCTGAACCGATTTTTATAAAACATATCTAAGAAACACCGCTAGAAAACCTGCTTTCAAATAAAGGAAACCGCATCCAAATCAGTTCACCCGTTTAAGAGCTACGTTTAACTTATCACACCCTATTTTGCGTCGGGGGTTAAAAATATGTTTATGTACTTAGTTTATGCCTGGACACTATGTTTGTGTATATTTTATGCCTTTGTCCTTTTGTGTGCCTTTTATGTGTCTATTTGAAATAATTGCTTTGACTTTGCATGAAACTATTTGCACCTACATGTAATAAACTGCATTTGTATGTGCGGAATAAAATAAAACAGTGTGGGTCAGCAGGGTTATTCTATAAGTTAAAACATCATCTTTGAAATTCCACCATTGCTGAGATGTAAATCCGTCATCTATAATGACAGGCAATACATACATACATACATCCAGGCTAGGCGCACTCCTCATATTAGGTATGAAGCTACAAGTACGCGGCGGGCTCGACTTGTCGAACTAACTCAGTGTGGGCTGCCGCGCGCCGGCTCGCACGTTAGTTCGATACTCACTCACGCGCCGACAACCCTAATGAGTCAGAAGGTATAAGAGTTACGCGATAGAAATAGAGGCAACTTCTAGCTGAATATAACTGTAGGTAATTAACGCTGTGTGACCTAAATTGCACTTTATTGTGTCGTAGCAAGAGTCGCTATTTATTTAAATAATTTTGCGGAGAGAATCTTTTGTACTTTACTATTCTGTGGCACAGCCTAAACTACTCGGTCTAGAAATATGAAATTTTGCATAAGGGTTCTTATAATAGGTAGGTAACGAAAGTGAGCACCAGTGTAGGGCTACTTACTATTATAAATAATTAATTACGACTATAAATAGTTAACTACAAGTAGTAATCGTTAATCTATCCATTCTAGGAATATTGTGTTTTGTAAATAAAGATATAAAAACTTTTTAAAACTTTCGCGATTTGTACACATTATAAAACAATATCTAAAACGGGTCTTATTGCGATATTCTTTTTAAAGGGGTAAACAAGGCGGTCGTGGTCACGGGAGGGGCGGGGTGGGTCGGGAAACAAGTAGGTACGTGTTTACCTCCCCGTTTTCGATATTGTTTTAAAAAGATATAAAAAGTTGTAATTTTACCCGTGTGTTGATTGCTCAATATTTGCCAGGACTTGCCATGGCAAACAGCTAATTCAGATTTTAAACAACAGTTTTCAATTCACTAAATTCTCTCGCTCTCGCTCTTTCCGTTTGAAATGTTTAATTTTTCCGAAGGTAGGGTAAGTCCGCCCATCTGTCAAAATGTATGATTATTTCTCGTAGTTCGATAAACCAAATATTTTTTTATTTGTTTTATCGTGCTCACTTTAGACATTGGCAGAATAGTCGACATCGGCTTTGCATTTATTAATATAATAATGTAATAATAGGCATTTATTAAAAATAGAGTAGAATAGATAATAATGATGATGAAGGGCCAGGCATTATTATTGATTCGCACTACCTATTTATTAAGACACATTATGAGTAGGTATATAGTCCGGACCGCGGACGATATTTATGTTAAAATTTTGTGCTTATTCGTGTTGCTATGTATTGCTTTTCTCGTACCGTAAGGGCGGGTTACTTTGGCACAAATCGAAACAACTGTTTAACCTGCCCGAAGTGTCGCAACCACACAACTGAACGTCGTATGTCATTTGGTTACTAATAGATGGCGATATCGACGCGTACTTGCGGAACTTTGTGTGGATCTAATGATACTAAACATCTGTCTCGATTTGAGCCAAAGTTATGACTTTATGAGCTTTCAGTGACGAAGAATAGTTTAATATCCAACCGAGACGAATTTACCCATGGGTAAAATGGATCAAACTTACCTTACTGTTTAGGGAAAACTTTTGTTTAATAAGAACCTACATTTTTGGCGAAATTTAGTTGAATTATATAAGTAATTACTAATGAATGTTGATAATAATAATGCATGTTTGTTTTATACAAAACAATAATTTTGAAGACTTGAGGAATAATATTGTGAAGGTTGTGTCATGTAATTTGTAACAATAATTGTGGGTCTCGTTACCATTTTAAATTATATTTATTTTGTAATCCTTGGGCATTTATTAATTGTACCAGAATATTATCAGATATAAAAGAATTCGTTTTGTTTATCCGCATCCAATAAATAGGATTAAATGGGATGGTATAGTAATGTAAATAGATAAAAATCCCAAGTACTTAATATGTTTATTTTTTGGGTAAAATTACCTATATTATATTATATGTGTATTATTAATAATAATGGCTGTACTTAATTATTTATTCAAATATTAATGAAATTGTAAAATGAGTAAGTAATAATAATATTTTATATACTTATTATTAAAAAAAGTCTGAAAAAAAAAAAAACAAACCTACCTTATTAAATAATCACATAAAATCACTTCCAACCATACGATAGTAAAATCCATAAAAAGAAAAAAAAACACTAACACGTTTACGATACGATTAGTACGTTCTGCGCGCGCGCATAAATTCGACTGAGCAATCTATGGCACACTACCATACCTATATAGTCAACTAGCCAACTTTCGGACAAAATCTACTGACGCAAAGCAACAAGATAATAAAACATTAAAATATAATTTTTATAAAACATTTTTTTATTATTTTTATTTAATAACTGGCCCATCATAAGCATTATAATTATATCCGTTTTAGGATTTCCAATTTATATTCAAGTCTTGATAATGAATGACCGTATGCTAATATACAAGATACTTTGATTAAATAATTTGGAACATGAGCAAAATAAATGCCACATTTTAAAGCAGGTTTTCTTAACCAAGTGATTCGTGGCTAATGAATAGCTATGGGTAAGTAACTAAGGGGCAAGGATTCCTTAGATGGGTTGGTTGACACATTGCGCAAGCGATGATTTCAAGACTACACATTAAACACCGTCAGTCACGTAGGTATATATGTTATTGCCTGACTATCGCATCGTCCAGAGTATCCAAATCGAAAAATAAGACAAAACTAGTTTTTGCCCGCGGAGCCGCCCATGTGAATGTCTGAAGTTATCCCACGATAACGTGCTACCGGGATAAAAAGTATCCTATGTCCTAAACCAGGGGGCCTACTCCCTAAGTCCATCCGTCCGTACGTCCGTCCGTTCGTCCGTCCGTCTGACATAACGATCCATCAAAACAAGTGTAAAAGTCAAATTTTTCAGACGGGCAAAAACACATCGGGAGTAGGGACAACTGTCGTATCGTGTTGACATTCATACTTCGTTCGGGTCCCGAACCTAACATCTGTCCGTAGGTGATACGGAGTAGGAAACACCCGTAACGAAGGCCGAAACTACGGGCTTCGTGCTTAGGGATTAGACCCCACGGTACCCGTATTACAGAAACTCGCACAATACTCAAGCATTACCAATGCCGCGGGCATATTAACGGGATGTGCCGTTGATTATCGTGTTGAAGGGGGTGGTAGCCGTAGGTGTAGCCACCACTTACCGCGATAATTTGACCGAATATTGACCGAAGTTTAACTACCGCGATGTTTATGGCGTAGGGCATTCGACGTTGACGTTAATGTGGTCCGGGCATCAAAACTACATAGTTCAAAGTCATTTCAATGTTTGGAACTAGTTAGGGTTTCGTACTAAAATGGTAAAAAAGGAACCCTTATGGTGTGACTCAGTCTGTCTGTCTGTCTGTCACAGCTGGATATCTCAAGAACTACTAATGCTATCAACTTGAAATTTAGAACAATTTTAGATGACGTTTACCCAACTATTTTGCAAATAAGAAAGAAATTAAAATATTTATAATTTTTTTGCAACAGGGACTGAAAGGGAGTCTTAAAAAAATTAAGTGGAGCTACTAGGGCATGTGGGGTATCATATAAAAGAACGCTAATTGCACATTCTTAAACATTTTTTTTCTTTTTTTTTAGGCTGCGTATTTTTCGACTTCTGATGAAAAATGTAAAAAAAAAACCGTTCCCCCCCCCCCTATCTCCGAAGTTTGCAAAGAGAAAAACCTGAAATTATTCTATGTGATAGAAGTTTATGTAAAGATTATAGGAAAAATAAAACGATGTCTCTAAATAGCACACTTTTTCAGTAGCACACTTTTTCAGAAATCGGAACGGAAACCTCGGTGCGCGAGTCCGACTCGCTCTTGACAGGTTTTTTTATTTTACGTTACATTTTTGGTATAAACTTTTTTAGCAAGCTGTCCCTGATCTTGGTTTTTGGTTTTAATGCGTTTAAAGCTAAAGTAAAATCCAACCTTTGTTCAAAGGTATACTAAGTATTCTATCAACAACTGCTTAAACGATAAGAACTACAGTCCGTCGCTATGATTAACTCAAAACAATGTTCTGTGTGTGTGTTGTTTGTGTGTAATAATGTTCTTTCTCCAGAATTAGCTTACCTACTTAGAGATTATATGAGTTCATTATAATTGTTTATTGTATTTAACTGTATAAGTCAATTTATTTTTATTTGATTTTTATTTATTATTGATCTAGTCATTAGGTACAATGTTTTTTTATGTTTATGAGTTGTATTGCAATATGTGGTTAGCTAGCGGCCTCGAAAAAATTATTTATCTAAGTATCTATATAACTAAAAAACTTTTTAACAGAAAAAAAAACCGACTTCCAAAAATCACTACAAAGTGAAAAATAACTTTGATTTCGGAAGTCGGTGTCTTTCGTTTTTTATTTACTTTCTTTTTTTTTGCCACCGACTTCCGAAATCAAAGTTATTTTTCACTTTGTAGTGATTTTTGGAAGTCGGTTTTTTTTTTGTTAAAAAGTTTTTATTTCTCGCTTTTTAGTGGGTCTGTTTATAATTTGTATAAGTTACAATAGTCTAATGTCAATTGCTCATCACATGTTACAAAATATTGCTTTTCCCGATGCTGGGACGTTAATTGTTGAGGAGTTCTGCTGGTAAGAACCAGGAGAACTCCTCAACAACCACTCACCACACGCATTGTGTGACGAGCGGAAATTGCTACCCGTGAAATATTTATCATTGAGTAGTTCCGGTAGCCATCTGTGGTCTTCATCATCAGTTCCACTTCACCAAGTGGTGCTTTCCGAGAGCAAATGCACGAGCTACTATAAAAAATACCCAAATCGCTATAGATGTGCCTATAATATTTGAAGACTTCCTTCGATTTCTCCAGGATCCCATCATCAGAACTGGATTTTGACAAAAATGGGACCATTTGGAAAGTATACCCTTTCCGAACAAACATAAAAAACAAAAAAAAATACAAACATCCGAATTGAGAACCTCCTCCTTTTTTAGAAGTCGGTTAAAAAGAGAAGTCCTGACTGACTGACTCATCAACACCCAGCCATAAACTCTTGAACACTTGAGGTTCCCTTTATAACGTAAACTAGGAATAAGGAAGGATTTTTGGAAATTATATCCCTAAGGGGGTCAAATAGGGGATGAAAGTTTGTATGAAAAATCTTATTTTCTTGAGTTAATAGACTTGAAACTTGTCACGAATACTCATCTAAGTAAATTATTAAGTATGTAATTTTTAGTTTTCCTAAACTACCCCTAAGGAGGGATTGGAGGGTGTCAAAGTTTGTATGGAGGAATTTTAACGCGCGGTCCGATTAACTCGAAACTCGTATTTATACTTGAGACCAAAAATGAAGAACAACGTGTAACAGGATTTTTCGGAAATCTAGCCCTTTTTTTTTTCCATTTTTTTTTTTTTTTTTTGAGGTTGGGAAATCATCAAATAACTTCTCCCGCTCTGGGTGGAGCGGAAGGGCGTGTCAGACTTTTACTGACTAAAACCCACCCGTGTTCCTTCAGTTGCCTATGCCAGGGCCGCGGTAACTTCTTCAAACAACCCGCGACCCCAGCGGCGGAAATCTAGCCCTAAGGGGGTGAAAAGGGGTAGTCAATTCTACAGGGGCTTGATTAACTCGATTGCTGTAAATAATCTTTCAGTCAAGTTACGGAAATATACCAAACGATTTTTTTAAATTCTACCCTTATGGACCTGTAAACATGGAATATATTTAATTTATTTAGAATAATAAATGAATAATAATAACCACATATTTCATTTTAATGTAAACGAGAAAATACTTCCAATAACACCTGTTTGATTTGTAATAGTAATATTTCCACCTCAATACCACAAACTTTGCCAATGGTTTAACTTACAAATAAAAATTATAACTAGTCTAGCGCTTTCTAAGAAGAAATTGGTAGGTTCTATGTGAATAATTCCACTGACACATACTTAGTAGGTATGTCTAGGTAAAATATCAATCGTCCTACGGTCAGTGTAGTACCTGACGGTATGCTTCAGGACTATAGCACTCTCAGTAGCAGTGGCGTGCACAGAGATTTCAGACAGGGTATGCACGGTTAAAATAAAATAAAAAACTTAAGTACCAGGTTCAGCTTCTTTCGGTCGGAGTCCCACCAACTAGATACCCTACCCAGTACCTAGTTACCTACATACCCGACTCTTACCACACGGCGCCATTGGCTTCGCATAGCGTTTCTTTGCGACCACCAAAAATATCTAAATTATTTAACTGAACATCCGTTGTATGTAGATCCAAATATATAATTTTTATGTTGATTTGTAAATAAAATGCAAGGTAAAAAATATAATATGTTTGTGAGTACACAACCTGTAGCTGTTAGCCAGTAACAACTATCATAATACTTTTTATGTAAATAACGAGTAATTAGCATTACCTTTTTTTGTGTTAAATCAAACCCCGGGTACACACGGACCCCTTTGCAATCAATTTAACTTCTTCCTCAAAAGATGACGTCAAAAACCGGCAGATTTTAATTTATTTGAACACACTTGGCCAGCACAGGTCTCACGGGTATAATTTTTCGTTTTTACAATAAACTTTACTTAGACAATCAATCATTCCGCCCAGAAATACAACCGAACAATGATATTAAATCAATCGAAACAATAAATATGGCGAAAAACATAACAATTACGAACTACAACTAATACGAACAAATAAATTGTTTAATCCGACTAAAAAAAGTTGATTCTCTACAATCAACAAATAAGCGGTGCTTTTACGGCTTCTCAATTTGGACGGTTTGCAATGTAAGCTCTGCTTCTAAAACTCCAACACGCGCACACATTTTCACGCACACAGTCACACTTTTGCTGTATACTACACGAGAATTCACGAGATGCGTAGTATGAAAAATAAGCAAGACGTAGTAGTGCTTTTGCTCACACGGGAGCGCTGCTTGCGCGGTGAATCGGTGGCGCGTGTTCGCCGCTCCAACTAGTTAGTTCCATAAAAAAGTAATAGATGGCGCGGAATCGCATTATCAACACGGGAATTCAAATGACGGATTTTTAAATTTTTAATTTTTCATTTAATACCTACCATCCTACCATGTTTTTTTTTTAAAATTTAAATGGTTATTTATCATTTAGAGGGGCATGTATGTATGGGACTACAGGGTATGCAGAGCTTATTTGCATGTATGGAGTGCACGCCACTGCTCAGTAGAGAGGCCAGGCCTAAACCCAAATTGGGGGTCTTCAAGTACTACAGACTGGGAAAGATGACCATTCAGCACACCGTCAAGCACCTTGGCAGCTGTAGTAGCCAATGTACCTGCCTGGCCTGTGTGGCCTGTAATTGTGTTTGTCACTGACATCCCCTGTTTTATTTTTCACAATGGGTACTACAACCGCCTTCATAATATCCTCAGGCAAATAAGCAACAAAAAGTGTAAAATATCGCCAAAACCCTACACAGGTGAGGACCCCCATGCTTCAGATGCTCCACGCTAAGTCCGTTGTGTCCAGGAGACCTACCCTTGCACATGTTATGTTAAACCCGCGACACTTCCTTAGATATAAAATATAAATAAATATCCTTGGACATTTCACACAACGTCATCTAGTCCCAAGCTAAGCAACCTAATGCTTGTGTTATGGTAACGAAAGGGCTGATAAACTACTTACATACATTTTTTTTTTTGTAAATACATACATATTATAGATAGAAAAACACCCAGACTCGGAACAAATACTTGTAGGTCGTACAAATATTTGTTCCGTGCGGGAATCGAACCCGCGACATGCTGCGCAGCAGTCAATCGCTTAACCACTGCGCCAACCGTGTCGTTATATGTTATCCAGATGTTATTCTAACGGGCTCATCACGTAGAGGAGCCGCAGCCTGGAGCCCTTCCTTCCGCACTAGTACCCGTTGCTCCGTCTGAAAGTGCTCCCTGAACATGTTGGCGATGTCCACTGCTTCCACTTTGCCCTGTACACTCACCGGGACACTCGCCTTAGGGTTTAGCTTATTGGTCTGCTTCCAGAATTATTTGAAGGACTTATTGTCATGATGCGTCGCTAGAATGTCCATACGCGGTTCGTGATTGTCTTGTAGTGATTAATGACACGATTCGTGTTCCGACGATACTTATCCGGTATAAATGTAAATACATAAATTTTACTAAAAATAAAAATGTAATAGCCTACGATTATTCACTTTGTGATAAGACTTTGGTTAAGGAAACTTGTATCTGTGACTTGGGCGTTCTTCTTGATTGTAAACTTCACTTAAATCTACATATAGATAAAATTACTGCTAAAGCATTTCAAATGTATAACTTTGTTATGAGAACTTCGACCGACTTTAAACGACCAGCCACATATCTGTATTTATTTAATTCTCTAGTTCGCCCACAGGTGGAATATGCTTGTATGATCTGGGATCCATATTATATTAAATATGAGACTGCAATTGAGAGAGTTCAGCGTAAGTTCCTCAGTACATTGCAGTACAAATGTCGCACCGTACGTTTATCTTATAAAAACGCTTTGAGTAAGTTTAAATTATTAACATTACGCTCTAGACGCTTATTGCTCCAAGGAATGATGCTCCATGGACTTGTACATAATAGGTTTGATTGCTCTGAATTAATCAGTAAAATATGCTATATTGTACCTAGAACAGTGTTGAGGCGTGAGGCGCGCTCGTATCCACTGTTTGCTACAACTCCCTGCCGCACAAATGCAGGGGAGAGAGCGCCGCTCCAGAGATTGGTTCAGGCTTACAATAATAACTTTAATGATATTGATGTTTTTGCCCTATCTAAATATACATTTAGAGAACAAATTATTAAGCGCCTTGCTCATAAATTTTAATAATTATGTACCTATTATTTAAACATGTAATAGCTAGTTAATTACTGCTTAATTTTGCTTAATTTTCCAACACTGTATCTTTTTTTTTTAAACTAGTAACATGTGGAAACGTAGTGGATTGTACATTTACTTACAGCATACTGTGTAACTAGATTTAATATAGAATGTACGATTGTCTGTTTTCCCAAATAAAATAAAATAAAAAATAAAATAAAGAAAAAAGCCTATTTTTCCTATTTTCTTTCTTCTACATAGTGAGTCGTCAGTCGTCACTTCGTCAGAGGTATTACAGTCAGAGAAAAACTGTAAAAACCGGCCAAGTGCTTGTCGGGTCACGCGCAGTAATAGGGTTCCGTAGTACTCGCCGCCGCACGTCATTATTCGAGCGTAAGTACCTATTATTAATTTAGAAATAATTAATAATAAGAGTGTTATGATTTTATTTTTGTATATTTTTACATGGTTCATAAACTTATATTTACTACCGTTTTACACAACTAACAACGTTACATAAGTAATTTGTAATGGAATTTGTAAGAAATTTATACTGTTCCAAGTACATTTTACAAGTTGGTTGACTATTACTCGTAAACTTGAAAAGCCTACTTAGCTGTGACAGTTTTCCTTTTAACTTCGTTATACATTATGTATTATGTGTTACTACTACCGTGATTTTTTTCACCCACCCAAAACTAACCGTTTAGCTGGCAGGCGGGGGACACACTTGACTCTAGCTTAATATTTCAGAAACAGATCCCTTAATCGAAAAACTGTCTTCACAAACCCGCAATATTTTTTGAAAGATCTATCCAACAACCCCCCACACTATGGGGTAGACGAGAAAAAAAAAAATCCCCACTTTACGTGTACAGAAGGTACCCTAAAAATTTTTTTTTTCTTGATTTTACTGTACCACTTTGTCGGCGTAATAAATTATAGTTTTCTAGTACTAAGAGTCTCTGAGCTATGCTGCGGACAGCCAGACAGACAGACGGACGGGCATAGCGAAACTATAAGGGTTCCTTGTTGACTACGGAACCCTAAAAAACATGACATGTTTTCACATCATGTCTCTGCTTTAACACGGTGAAGTCAATGACGCTTACGATGGGCCGGGCGGGGCGAGGCGGGGCGAGGCGGGCCGGGCGGGCTTATTCATTTGGTTAATTACCTTGAAACTTGGCACCTGCATAAGTAATAAAGTTTGTCATTAATAGTTTTTCAAAACTGCCCCGGAGAGAAGAGTAGACGGGAAGGGGCGGGGGAGGGGGTGGTGATTAGGTGATGGAGAGAGTGTGGTGAGGAGGTGGCTGAGGCGGAGAGGGGGGGAGGTGTGGTGAGTAGGGATAGGGGGAGGGTGATGTAGGGATGGGGAGGTGTAGGGGGTGGTAAAGGTTGAGGCGGAGGGGAGGATTGTGGGGGGAGAGGAGGAGTTGATTAGGGGTAGAGGGGAGTGTAGGAGTTGGTGTGGAGGAGAGGGGGAGGGTTAAGCGGTTAAGGGGGTTTGAGAGGGAGTTAGAGGAGGGGGAGGGTAGGGAGGGAGAATGGTGTGAGAGGAAGGTTCTAACCTTCCTCTCACACCATTCTCCCTGGTCCCGGGAGATAGGTAGGAGTGAGGGGGCTACGAGTGTCTTTACACTTTAAACTGATTCATTGAAGAGACCCATCACGACAGAAATTACTGAAAAATAGAAATCGTGCGTCGGAGACACACACACTTCTTTTTTATTTGTTTAATTTATTTATTTATTTATTACAAAATCCACAGCTCTTTAACAATTTTACTTATACAAATAAAAACCAATCCTAAAGCCAATTACGGATTTACAATTTATAGCAACACTTATTACATGCATCAGAAACAACAGGATGACGTGCTAGCAGCATCTAAGCAAGCATACCAAAGTGTATAATGTGGGTACCTGTGTAGGAGTGTGTGTGAAGTGTTGTAGTGTTGTAGTGGTGTATGGATAACAAACATTCAATTTTATTTAGAAATATTATTCAAATCGTCGCATACAGAAGTTACCAATAATTTTCTGAATGTACCTTTTTTGGTGTTAAATATATCAAGATGAGAAAATTTCTTGTTAAATTTTCTTAATATCCTACTATCCTACTCCGCGCTAATTTAAACGCGTTAATATCTGGAACTACCACTCGGACTTTAAAAATTCTTTTAGCAGTTGATCTTGGACCTAGAAAGCTGAAATTTTGCACAGAGATTTCCTGTATAATGTAAACAAGGAATAAGGAAGGATTTTCGTTCCTGTGGGATATTTTCCGACATTCACGCGGGCGAAGCCGCGGGCAAAAGCTAGCATAATGTTCTTACTTGATCAACCGGCATCAAGTTCATCATGCTCCTTTAGATACCACTGCTTGCGGTAGCTAGCGTTGGGGGTCGGGTTCCTTCCCTCAAACATGGCTTATCTTAGCGTCATACTCGTGAACGGGTGCTGCTTGTGGTGACTAGTCGTCTTGCTGACCCTAGTTTTGTTATTGTTATTAGTAATTAACTGTATATTTATTTTACTGTGATTGTGACTTCGAGTTACAGCTATATGTATAGCTGTGTAAGTGGGCAGGCCCTTTATGCCTGGAGGCTTTTATTTAGATATAAAGTTCTGTTTACGTTTTTATTTTTTCTGCTTAAGTATAGTTTTCGATGTTTTTTGTTGGTATAATGGCGTGTGACAGCTGACATATGACAAATAATTTAATAGAATCAAGTTTTTACCCGACTACGGCAAAACCAAAAGGAAGGGTTATGATTTTAGCAGTCTACTTGTGTATGTATATATATAAGTATGTATTTACGTGTGTTCCACCGTAGCGCCTAAATTACTGAACCGATTTTGATGAATGAAGTATGATTTGAAATAATTGTCCGGGTGACATAGGCTATATAAATTCTCCCTAAATTTAATATGGTGGACTTAACACGGAAATTTCTGACCTCGAAAAAAATTAAATTGAGATAATCATGACATGTTTGGTATTAAAAGAAACGTGGATTATGGTGGATGGATGAAAAAACATGAACGCTCTTGTTACGCAAAAGCTGCAATATTTACAGAAGTCGAAATAAGAAAAAAAAAGTGGTGTGATCTCAATCAAACGTTTTTCGTCTAGTTTTTTCAACTTCGATAAAAACTTTCGTGCGTAAGCAATGTCTATTAAACCAGTTACGGCACGATCTTTAAACTCTATCTTATAATAACATTCTCTATTTATCATAAATTATAGTCTTGTAATAATTGGCACTGCCAAATTACAGCGAAGCTAGTTTTCGCAAAGTTTTTACATCATTTTTTCGGACGTCATTAAAACAATATAGGTATAAAAATTGAGCTTAACAAGACTTGATATTTTAACTTGCATAAAGCTACAAATATATACCTATTGGTGAACACCAGGGAACACTCTTGCGTCATGCAAACGGCGAATTGTTGCAGCAGAAACTTTTTTCACTTGTTTGCTATTGTACACATCGCGGACTGGGTGCGGTGCTGGGCGCCAATAGTTTAGGTAATTGTTTTTTACGGTGAAAATAATGGTAATTTGGAAAAAATAAAAAACATAGGGCCTGCTTTATAATTACTTCAGTCTGAATTTTTTTATTTACTAGCTTTTGCCCGCGGCTTCGCCCGCGTTTATTATACATATTATTATAAACCTTCCTCTTGAATCACTCTATCTATTAAAAAAAACCGCTTCGAAATCCGTTGCGTAGTTAAAAGATACATACATAGGGACAGACAGACGGCTGGAAGCGACTTTGTTTTAAAGTATGTAGTGATAATTTTTATAATTCTAAAATTATTGCTCATAATCCTCCACAGCCCCTCTGTGTTGCCTTTCTTGTATTTTGACATTGAAAATGTCTCTTCGATCGCTTCAGTACAACGAAAGTGCGAATTCACCCTGGTAGCGTGAGTTTAAGGGCTAATTGAATGATTGGGGTGTCAACAAACGCGTATCAACAAGGGAAAAAAATTGTTTAAAAAGTTTGATACTTTTTGAGAAAATCGCAAAAATCCGCTATCGCAGCTATAAAAATATAAAAGTAAAAAATATGTATTTTTTACTTTTATATTTTTACATTGAAGTTTCACTCAATATCTGAAGCCCTTTTTCTCATTTTTTGCAAAAAATGTTTTTTTTTTAATATAAATTTTTAAAATCGTCCTTATCACGTTTGCTCGTGCCGCTCGTGTACCTATCCTAAATAATAGCAGTTTATAGAGACTAAAAGTATTACCTACCTAATCTTAATGTAATTTATTTTTATATTTTTGGAAAAACAATTTTTTTTTAAAGGGTTTTGATTTTATTAGTAACTGTATAATTGTTTTAATAGTATTTTTAATTTCCTTTAGCATAAGGTTTTTTTTTGGTATTCTATGATTAAAGTTAGTTTAAAATTATTTTCTCAGTTCTTGTATTTTGGGATAAGAAAAATAATCAGGTAGGTATGTATATATTTGTTGTGTAATGTTATTTCTGAGTTCATTTTCAATGCACCTTGAAGGTCCTGGCCTGTAACATTCGAAATCTGTGAATTTTTCTTTATTAACGGTATATGTATGGCCCATGATCATAGTCTCGTGAGAGTAAAAAAAGAAAAAATTAAAAAGCCTAATATTGCCAAATATTAGGCTTTTTAATTTTTCCTTCTTTTAAGTACTTTAATAATAACATAAAATTGCACTTGCCTGATTACACACACCTTACACACTCACACACACACACACACACACACACACACACACACACACACACACACACATCACACACATCACACACACACACACACATCACACACACATCACACACATCATCACACATCATCATCATCACATTATCTACACTTCATATATATCGCTAACAGCTACAGTGACCGCTAATTCACCGCAACCCTACCACTAATAATAAGCGTGTTAAGGATTACAATTCCATTTCAATTGATATGAAACTGCACAGTTAGATGTGTGCTCTTCTAATGCTAATGAACCTTAATAATTGATTGCATAAGCATAATGGGGAGAAAAACTCAAAGGTCGACATAGATGTCGCTAGCATCGACTCTGCCTTGTAGAGTTTGTGTTGGAAGTTTAGGTGAATTTGTAATTGCTGTTTTCGAATAATTTTATATCAATAATATATTTATTTTGCAGTGTTTTACAATTCAAAGTGAAGTTACTTGATAAACTGGTTAATTTTCATTTTTCAGATTTGATATGAGTTCAAATCTCTCCCTATTACTCTCCTCTCTGGCCAATCCGTCGTGTATGAGTCCAAATCTCTTCCTTTCTCTAGCTAGTCCGTCGTGTATGATTCCAAATCGTTACGCCAGCACTCCCTAGGCCTGCTTCGATGACACTTACTGCGTGACGATCCTGGCCCGAAGTTATAGCAAAAAATATATCAAAAATATAGATATAAAAATATAGATATAAAAATGGAGATATAAAAATATAGATATAAAAATAGAAATATAAAAAAATATATTATGATTGTGGTGTTGGATTAGGCACACAATGCCACATTCGCAAAATTACATACTAACGCAAAATTACAAATTCGCAAAATGTCTTTTCAATACAGTTCCTCGAAAACTGGTTCATATCGCACTACGATTAGGTTCACAATGCAATGTATTTTACACGCGTGCGATTTTTCATTTTCCCGCACGTGTGCGGGAATAAAAATTGCCACAGATAACTTATACCTTTATTGGTTCAATGCCTAGATTCACAACTCTCAATTCGGAGGTGAATGTTTTTTTTTTTAATCTCGGCAAAGAGGTATGCGTCTTTACGGCGTTAATATTTTTTGAATATTTATATAATGTTTATAAATAGAATATCATCAAAAACTATGATTATTACAATAAAAAAAGTCTATGAACAAATTAACATTTATTTGTGTTCTAAACTCGAAAATATTTGAATTTTCTATTATTCATATTAGGCTTTATACCTTTGCTCCTATATTATTCGTTATTTTATTTTATTTCTTCAAAAGTGTATTGAAAAACGTCGTTTGATACTCGTGGACATTTGTTATTGCAGTTCTCAGCTCAAAAACAACCTCGCGTACGGCTCGGGTGTTAATTCCGCCTCGAATGCAATAACAAACGTTCTCCACTTGTATCAAAATGTACTATTTCTCAATAGGCCACACCAGCAAAATGCCACACTAGCAAAATGATACAGTCGCAAATTGTCTTTTTTCAAAATGCCACACTATCAAAATGACACATTCTCTAAATTTTCGTTTTTTTTTTCGTTTTGACATTATGCGAAAATGGCATTTTGCTAATGTGACGTTTTGAGAATATTACAATTTCAGAATTCACATTCTGAAATTGTCGCATTTTGCGAAATTCCATTAAGTCATTTTGCGAATGTGGCATTATGTCCGTGGTGTTGATCACTACGCTTCCTCAAAGGGCGTTAAATTTTTCCGTCGCTCACTAGTAAATACCTAAGTATCTTCTACACTTGACAAAAACATCATAATTATTATAAGCTAACATGCTTACGTTAGCAATGCGTTTAACATGGGCACAAGTTCAGAGAGGTCACTTATGTACAATGGAAGAAATATAATGTCGTAGTAGAGGTAAGTACTTACTTACAAAAAAACGATAAGTACACTGGTTTTTATGACAGAACTATGACGACTCTTGCTAATTATCCTGCGTAGATAACTTTGTGTGTATTATAATAATAATAGCAGCCTTTTACTGCCCCACAGGAGGGGAAACGCCTCTTGTCGCACAAAAAAGGCACGAGCATTGATCCACGCTTTGTCAAGACGAGTTGGGGACTTCAGACTTATATTTACTGTAGAACCTATAGTTAATCAATCTGCCTAGCCTTTTCCCAACTATGTTGGGGTCGGCTTCCAGTCTAACCGGATGCAGCTCAACACCAATATTTTTCATGGAGCCACAGCCTATCTGACCTCCACAACCCAGTAACTGGGTAATACGATACCCCTTGGTTAAACTGGTCGTCACTAGTCGTCAGACTTTCGGGCTTCTGACGACCCGTAACGAGTGTCAAAGATCCACGAATGACAGCCGGCACCAATGGCTTAACGTGCTTTCCGAGGCACGGAGGAGTCTCAGTATGTTAAGATGGTCACCCATCCACGGACCAACCCCGGCAAGCGTAGCTTAACCTGATGGATCGATCCGTGCGGCTGTTATTACTTAGCCACGAGCTCCTCCACGTGAACTTATAGTTATTATAAGTCTGAAATCCCCAATCCGTCTGTAGGTCCAGATTTCCCGACAAAATTTTCCTTCATCGATGTCAGTCATACCCAAGACATACATATGAGTGGAAATAGGCACTGTGGTACTTGCGCGGATTTGAATCCACAACTTCATGCATGAGAGGACCACTATTTTCACGACCCTGTGTAGAAGGACTTTGGTTCACCAGAGGGTCATGTTTATGGCGGTCGGGCTATAGGCCATCACGAGATCGTCATAGATACCATATAAATTCATAAAACTTCTGTGGTAGTAGAGCTCTTGGCGCTAATTTAGCTACAGAATTTTTGTATAGGATTTAAGTACCTATGACGTCAAGCCGTGCCTCCTGCGCGTCTTTTTGCGAAACATTATACAAAAAACATCACACACAAACATTTGTTTTCATACACTTGTCTCCCGTGCCTCGGAAAGCACGTTAAGCCGTTGGTCCCGGCTGTCATTCGTGGATCTTTGACACTCGTTACGGGTCGTCAGAAGCCCGAAAGTCTGACAACCAGTCTTACCAAGGGGTATCGTATTACCCAGTTACTGGGTTGTGGAGGTCAGGTAGGCAGTCGCTCCATGTAAAATACTGGTATTCAGCTGCATCCGGTTAGACTGGAAGCCGACCCCAACATAGTTGGGAAAAGGCTAGGCAGATTGATTGACACAAGTTGTCTCCTGCGTATTCAAATTTTTTAGACATTTTGTGTAGATGTCGAAATCGTAATGAATTCCGACGAGGCAGAGGTGCTGTCAGTTTGACAACAAGTGTGCGTGGTGCGCGCGGCAGTTGGAAATGAAACAAACCCTTCCCCTCTTCCTCCGCGCGGGGAATGTTTTCCATGCAGCTCGGAAAACAAAAACATTGTGTTTTTATACACAAATGTGTATGGCCACGCCTCTTTGTTTCGATGTTTTTGTGTAATGTTTCGAAAAAAACATGTACATGAAGCACGGCTTCACAAAAACATCTGACTAGTTTTAACCGATTTACATTAAAAAGAAAACTTAAAATATGTTCCGGTTCTGATGGATGGTGGCTTAGTCAAGAGGACACGACGCAAATCATCAAATGCAGAAAACGGCGCCTTGTTTAAAGACAAGCCGCCGTTTTGCACATAGCATGCGGAGGTTCTCCAGCATATCCTGCACAATCAGCCTCTGATTTCCCACTGCTGGGACACAAGCCTCCTCTCTTAGAGAGGGAGTGGGCTGTAATGTTCCACGCGGCCCCAGTGCGGGTTGGTAAACGTTACATGTAGTTAACCACCACCTTTTTATTATTTTTTAATTCCATCCACAATGCACATGTATTGTACTTACTCATGTTTTTACAAAATAAAAATATCTTTATCTTTACCTCATGGATGAAAAGAGAACCCGCAGGCTCAAACACAAAATTCCACAAGATCTTATCAAATAAACTTAGCTTTATACTTTAAAAGTAATAAGATGTGCCATAGCCTAGGACGCATACCAAGCACAAGACATATAACAAGCCATAAAAATTACTTAATGCCCTAATACATAGTGACATATTGTGAGAAAAAAAGAGACACAAAAAAAAAATCTTTATCTTTAGCCTTTGGAAGTAGCGCTCGCCGCGGCACGATTCGCTTCGCTCGCTCGTCTCGCACGCGGTTGGTCACAGTTCTAACCTAACCTAACCCATGTAGTCGGGGTGCCCTGGCTTAGCTACTGTGATTAATTCCGCTCGCGCGTGGTTGGTTGGTCACAGTTCTAACCTAACCTAACCCATGTAGTCGGGGTGCCCTGGCTTAGCTACTGTGATTAATTCCGCTCGCGCGTGGTTGGTTGGTCACAGTTCTAACCTAACCTAACCCATGTAGTCGGGGTGCCCTGGCTTAGCTACTGTGATTAATTCCACTCGCGCGTGGTTGGTTGGTTACAGTTACACAGTTGGTTACACAGTTCCAATCTAACATTAACTGAACATCATTTAGGCCCAGTTGAACGGCCACCGCGCCCCGTTTAGTTAAAAGTCAAGGCTTTGCGGTGCACCATATTTTGAAAGGGATTACAAAAAAATTACTCAGATTCTGGTGACGTGCGAACACCTACAAAAACATTACACTCCTTTCTGGGGCAATTACAATATCTCTTGATAAGTGCGTTTCAATTTGCGTCATTCAAATTCAAGGTCGATTAAAAGGGTTAAGATCACTGGTTTTTTTTTTCATTCAATTAGTTTTAATTTATTGTAGGTACTAGGTACGTATCCTTTCGAAAACTTGTTTTTAATTTAACCCTTTTTAATGATCATTATGATTGTATAATAATCATTAGAACATGAAATTACGCTTGTAGTCTCCGAAGAGTTAGGGAGTTAGGTAGAGGTGTATAATACCTACGCCCACATTTTGCCAGCTTATATTTATGAGCCTGTTGACGTCAACCGGGCACATATCCAGACTCTGGGCAAAACTGACAAATTCCAGATGAAAAAACCCAATAACACTTTGCCTGACCCAGGAATTTAACTCAGAACCTCATGCTTAGCACTTCCTACAACACAAGAGACCATCAAGGCAATCCTTCGAACAAACATTTATATAAATAAAAAGGGAAGTCCTGACTGACTGACTGACTGACTGACTGACTGACTGACTCATCAACGCCCAGCCCAAACCCTTGGACCTAGAAAGTTGAAATTTTGCACAGAGGTTCCCTTTATAATGTAGACAAGGAAGGAATTCCCGGTAAAACCAGCCAGGTTCCAGGTGGATATTTTCCGACAGCCACGCGGGCGAAACCGCTGGCAAAAGCTAGTAAGCACTTAAAATAATATTTTTTCTCATGTCGCGGCCGAATGCAGAGATAATTTTCTAAATCAAAATGTCTACCCAGCAAAAAATTGGATTTAATCTCCAAATATAGTCTTATACCAAGCTAAAATAGAAATAGACAATCGTGTGGAATATTTTGAATTCAAATAAATTGCATAATATTTGATTAAATTCATCAAACCGATCAGATGATTGCCTGCAATTATTAGAAACAAGAAACAAGTTTTTTTATCTATATCAACATATTAACAAAACGTAGCGAATCAGTGTTTATTTCTGTTACAAGATAAATCACATTATACAGGGTGTTTTAATGGTTGTTTTCCTCTTAAAGGGTCATTGTACTCAACATTATGAACAACTTTTACTATGGGACCAAACCTGAAATAGCGAAAAAAATCATCTGCTCCCTACATTTTGACGAGATTGATGTAGATAAATGTACTGAACAGCTGATTTTTTTTTCGCGATTTCAGTTTTGGTCTCATAATAAAAGTTGTTCATAATGATGAGTACAATGACCCTTTAAGAGGAAAACAACCATTAAAACACCCTGTATAATGTGATTTATCTTATTATTACTGTATTATGTTATCGAGATGATGATGATGGTTTTTATGTTATTACTAGCTGACCCGACAGATGTTGTCCTGTCCTTTCAATCCCTAATTCATACAAAATTTCTATAAAAAAACCGGCCAAGTGCGAGTCGGACTCGCACACGAAGGGTTTCGTACCATTATCTATAAAAACGGCAAAAAAATCACGTTTCCAACCCAGTACTGGGTAATACGATACCCCTTGGTAAGACTGGTTGTCAGACTTTCGGGTTTCTGACGACCCGTAACGACTGTCAAAGATCCACGAATGACAGCCGGGACCAACGGTTCAACGTGCTTCCGAGGCACGAAGGAGTCTCGGTATGTAAAGATGGTCACCCATCCACTGACCACCCCTATCTCGATCCTCCTGTTCCTTATGTCCCTAATGATATATCTCCACTGGTAGGGATACATGGAATTTTTTTCCAACTATCGCTACCGGTAGGGATATAAGGAACCTGATCCGCACTGGTTGGGATAGTTGGATTTTTTTCCGTTTATCGCTACCAGTGGGGATAACCAGTTTTTAAGCGGGATAAATTGGCAGTGTACAGGCCAAAGGAGTAATTCATCAACTCGTCCCACATGCCTACGGCCCATTTGGGACGACTTGACGAAAATCAAAATAAATAATATTTTCATTCTGCAAGTCGTCCCACGTTGCTATCAAAATGAGAAAAGGTACAATCAGTAGCAAAAGTGTTAGTGTGGAAATAAAAAAAAGAAGAATTTGTTATAAAATATTTAATCATCACAACATTGTCACCAACACACGAGGTAGGATTTTTCTTTAACTTGTAACTTAAAGCTACAAACAATTATTTGGAATTTATGTGACAGTTTTATATTTATTTGATAATCACATTTTAAAAATGGGTTTTACAAATGAACCATACAGTTCTTAAATAATCAATAGTGATAAAGATAATACAGTAATAAATACAGATAATAATCAATAATATTAAATATACCTAGTACCTAATCAAAGTAATCAACAAAATTGTAATCATAAGTATTACAACTAAAAGTAAGGCCTCGTTTACGGAGACACGGGGCGTCCGCGCGTCGCGTGCGGCGTACCGTCTCGCAGCGCGTCGGACTGTTTATCAGTTTACAGACAGGCGGTGCGTGCCCGCGTCATCACACGCGCACACACAAACATATGGCAATGTACGATGTTGTTTATAAAGTTGCGGGGCCGCATACGCCGCGTGTGTCGCTTCGTTTTTACCGTGAAAGAAGAATTGCAGGACTACCTGGCCACAACGCTGCGTGCGCCGTCCTGATAACCGTCACGAGCGACGCGGCGATGCCATCCGCGGGCTCCGCCTGCATTTCAAGTAAACGCGTGTAAAATCGCTTCTCCGTAAACGCTCTCATACAACGCCATATGTTTGAATTTAATGCGGGCCGCACCACACAACGCGACGCGCGACCTCACGCGTCTCCGTAAACGAGGCCTAAGGCTTTCTAGGATTTATCATTAACTATAATAATAAATAAAATATATTTAAAAAAAAATATTTGTTAAATACTCCAAGTCACGCTCGTGTGCTTCATTGATATTGAAACAAAATATTTTTTTGTACCTTCATTCTATTCATAGGGTGTCCTGTCATCATTTACTTCAAAAGTAACCACTGTTTTTTATATTTCTACGCACGTAACCATTGTTTATTAACTTGATAATAAACGAAAGTTATACATGTCTACCATTCGTATATAACACTTGAACTTGTGCGTTTGCGTGTAAAATTAAACATATCTAGAAAATTTTTTTTTAGTTGGTACCGACTTTTTTAATTCCTTATAAAATAATCTATGAACAAAACGAAAGTATATACTAAAAATTCTTAAAAACATATTGTTATATCTTTTCTTACTAACTGTACCAAACGTTGATAAAGTTTAAAGTTCCACACAAAAAGAAACGTGGGACGACTTGCAGAATGAAAATATTATTTATTTTGATTTTCGTCCAGTCGTCCCAAATGGGCCGTAAACATGTGGTACGAGTTGATGAATTACTCGGCCAAAGGAGATAAGTAACCAGACACGCATACTACAAAACTATATCGCTACTGTACGGTCAGCAACAGAAGTCGGTTAACACTGCTACTTTTGACATCATCTAAATTAACACAAAATGATACGATAACCTGCTTTTTTAGCATTTAATTTTCAGTAGCTATATAGTTTTGTAGTGTGCGTGTCTTTTGGCCTCCGTACCTCCCCATTACTTGTGATATTGAATCTTTTTATAAATGTGAGGTAAGTAATTCTTTTTTTTTAGGTATTTTTATCTTTTTATAAATGTCAGTTTTTTTTTTTTTTTTTTTTTAATGTTTCAATTACTCAAAAAAAATGTAATTTGTTTTAGGGATAACAAGTTTTCAAGGGTTTCTTTATGATTATTAGGGTGTTCCTGAATTACTAAAAAAAAATAAAAAATTATAAAAACAATTTTCTTAATGTTTCTCAAATTTTTTTTTTACTTACCTTGATTGTGAGAAATCCTATACACTTTGTTTTTTTTTGTAGTAGCGCACTTCCAATTGTTTTTTTTTAGGTCAATGAAACATTAAAATTACCTCACATTTATAAAAAGATTTAATATCACAAGTAATGGGGAGGTACACTGCCAATTTATCCCGCTTAAAAACTGGTTATCCCTACTGGTAGCGATAAACGGAAAAAAAATCTAACTATCCCAACCAGTGCCGATCAGGTTCCTTATATCCCTACCGGTAGCGATAGTTGGAAAAAAAATCAAGTTTTCCTTACTAGTGGAGATATATCAGTAGGGACATAAGGAACAGGGGTCTCGATCGACTATCTTGACTCCCGTTCTTACCTGTAACTTACAAGTCAAGGCCCAATAAATTCCCAAAAAAACTGCGACCTTTCTTATTCATATTTCATCGTTTTTGTAAAGGTACCTACTATAGCTAACATAGAGAAAATCACAGGGAAGACCTGGATTCTCACCAGACCAGGACAGGACCAGGACCAGGGAAGCATGTTACATAAAAACTTTTTTACAAAAAACAAAACCGACTTCCAAAAAAACACTACAAAGTGAAAAATAACTTTAATTTCGGAAGTCGGTGTCTTTGGATCTGTATTTTAGGTTTTTGCCCCCGACTTCCAAAATTAAAGTTATTTTTCACTTTGTAGTGTTTTTTTTGGAAGTCGGTTTTGTTTTTTATTTTTCACTTTTCAGTGAGTGAGTTTGTAATTTATCTAAGTTACAATAACCCAATGTCAACTGCTCATCACGTTTTACAAAATATTGCTTTTCCCGATGCAGGGACGTTAATTTTTGAGGAGTTCTCCTAGTAAGAACCAGGAGAACTGGAGCTCCATGATGAGTCACCATCACCATTATGCATTTTGACGAGCATAAACCATATTAAAGTAATCGAATCGCAACCTGTGATATACTTAGTTATAATTGAGTATTTCCGATGGCCATCTGTGGTCTTCATCATCAGTTCCAGTTCACCAAATGGTACTTTCCGAGAGCAAATCCACGAGTTACTATAAAAAATACCGAAATCGATATAAGTGTGCCCATAAAATTTGAGGGTTTCCCTCGATTTCCATGGGATTTCATCATCAGATCCCGACTTGATGATCATGGGACCACTTGGGAAGTATACCCTTTCGAAAAAAAGAAAAATCCAAATCGGTTCAGCCATTTTCGAGTAATCGGGGAACATACATAAAAAAAAAGAAATAAAAAAAAAAAAAGGTTCCGACGAATTGAGAACCTCCTCCTTGTTGAAGTCGGTTAATTAAAAATGGAGGAGGCCTTATACTCAGCAGTGGGTGGAACAGGGGCCTATGACGTGAAAAACATCATGGATCCGTTGAGAACAAAGGATGGTGGTATAAGTCGGATATAGCTCCTTCTCTCTCTCACACTGAAACCATTCAACTTCTGCCCTGCTAGAGCCTGCTAGAGCTTGTAGTAAGTCCCCCTTTTTAGGGTTCCGTACCAAAATGGTAAAAAAGGAACCCTTATGGTGTGACTCAGTCTGTCTGTCTGTCTGTCTGTCTGTCTGTCTGTCACAGCTGGATATCTCAAGAACTACTAGTGCTGTCAACTTGAAATTTGGAACGGTTTTCGATGACGTTGACCCAACTGTTTTGCAAATAAGAAAGAAATAAAAATATATGTATTTTTAGGCCGCACAGTGTTCGACTATTGATGAAAAATGTAAAAAAAAATACCGTCCCCCCCCCTTTATCTCCGAAGTTTGCAAAGAGAAAAATCTGAAAATATTCTATGTGGTAGAAGTTTATGTAAAAATTACAGGAAAAATAAAACGAAATCTCTAAATAGCACATTTTTTCAGAAATCGGAACGGAACCCTCGGTGCGCGAGTCCGACTCGCTCATGCCCGGTTTTTATTGTGGATGGGAAATCATTAAATGACTTCTCCCGCTCTGGGTGGAGTTTCGGCGTGTCTGACTTTTACTGACTAAAACCCACCCGTGTTCCTTCAGTTGCCTGTGCCAGGGCCACGGTATCTCTTTCGAGGGCTGACAATGATGATAATAATAGTAAAATTAAAAAAAGTAAAAACTTTATTGTCACAAAAAGCATTCACAAGAATTTGGTAATAGATACATTATTTATTTATTTTAGGCACTGAAACTGGAAATCCAAATTAAGCCATAATGACGAACTAGCTTTATTTTTAATCTTTAAGTTATTATATAACAACGTTTGCGTCAAAACGTTTAATGAATATTACGTCAAAGATGAAATTTAGACTGCAATAAAAGCTTAATTATGGAGTAAAACTGCGAAGTCATTGTGGCAATGCTTAGCAAAAAACAAAAAGTCAGTAGTGTTATAATCAATTAGATGGAGGTGATTTTATAACGATTAAGTATAGCTTTTGAGATATATTATCTTGACAGGTCTACTCAAATCTGTGTGGTTCTTTCATCAAAAGATCATTTCAGACCATAGACATACAACGTGTAACGTTAAATGCACAAAACCTCTTAAGGGGTCATTGTACTCATTATTATGAACAACTTTTAGTATGGGACCAAACCTGAAATCGCGAAAAAAAATCAGCTGTTCAGTACATTTTGACGAATTATGCGAACAGAAATGTACTGAACAGCTGATTTTTTTTTCACGATTTTAGTGTTGGTCCCATAGTAAAAATTGTTCATAATGATGATTACAATGACCCTTAAGAGGTTTTGCGCATTTAACGTTACACGTTGTATAAAAAAAGGATGACTCCGCGCCACGCATATCGAAAGTGAAGCACCGTACCGATCTATCTGTGCGTGATTTAAGTAGGTACCTGCAAAGACGCCGTCGCTCGTGTCACGTAATGGCGGCCGGTTGGCATACTATGATGTAAATGTGTGCGTGAGTCGTGTTTGTACAAACGGTCCGGCTACTTACCGTGCTTCACTTTCGATATGCGTGGCGCGGATCCTCTTTTTTTTATAAGTCTATATTTCAGACACTAATCTACTACGGGCCTCACATGATCTGACCAAGATTATGTCTGGTCTATAAAAAATACTGTGACCTCTGAGTTTGTTTCTCTTTCTTTTCTGAGTATAGTCGGATAGAAAACACCAAACTTATAGATGAATTTGGTGTTTTAAATCAAACTAGATCTAGTAAAAAAAACATAGTTTACTTTTGACGTGTAAAAGTGTTCTTTTTTAGGGGTCCGTAACTCAAAAAGAAAAATGGAACCCTTATAGGATCACTTCGTTGTCCGTCTGTCTGTCTGTCCTTTTTCCAAGACCCTTTTTCTAAGGAACGCGTGGAGATATCAATTTGAAACTAATATCAATTAGGTAGGTCCATTAGAGTTCTAAAAAAATCGAGTTTCTAAGTCAACGCAATAAATAAAAAACCGGCCAAGTGCGAGTCGGACTCGCGCACCGAGGGTTCCGTTCCGATTTCTGAAAAGGTGTGCTATTTAGAGACATCTTTTTATTTTTCCTGTAATCTTCACATAAACTTCTATCACATAGAACAATTTCAGATTTTTCTCTTTGCAAACTTCGGAGGTAAGGAGATAACGGTATTTTTTTTTACATTTTTCATCAGAAGTCGAAAACTATGAAGCCTAAAAAAAATAAAAAAAATGTTTGAGAATGTGCAAACAGCGTTATTTCATATGATTCCCCACATGCTCTAGTAGCCCCACTTTGAATTTTTAAGACACCCTTTCAGTCCCTGTTGCAAAAAAAAACAAATATATTAATTTTTTTCTTATTTGAAAAATAGTTGAGTAAACGTCATCTAAAACCGTTCCAAATTTCAAGTTGATAGCATTAGTAGTTCTTGAGATATCCGTCAGCTGTGACAGACAGACAGACAGACAGACTGAGTCACACCGTAAAGGTTCCTTTTTTTACCATTTTGGTACGGAAGCCTAATACGGCCAATTTATGAGGCATATTTTGATATTCGCAAGTAAATCAAAACCTATAGGTACCTACATGGTACTTCCCGTTGGTCTAGAATCATGAAATTTGGCAAGAAGCAAGGTCTCATAGCACAAGTAAAGGAAAAAGTCAGAAAATTGTTGGTACTGGTATTCAGCTGCATCTGGTTAGACTGGAAGCCGACCCCAACATAGTTGGGAAAAGGCTAGGCAGATTTTTTTTCCTTGTTTGGGTCACAGAAATTCATGTGTGTACCAAAAAACTTAATCGGTCCAATAGATTCGGAGCAAATTGGCTGTGACACACGGACAGACAGACACACGAGTGATCCATAAGGGGTCCTTTTGATAAATGATAAATGATTTATTTCTGTAAGTAGGTTTGTAAAAACACTTTTACACGTCAATCATATTTTTAAAACTAGATGAGGTCGACGTTTCCTATCTGACTACTCTGAGAAGAAACGCCGAAACAAACTCAGAGGTCACAGTCTCTTTTAAAGTCCAGACATAATCTTGGTCAGATCATGTGAAGACCATGTAGATTGCAGTCTGAAATGGTCTTTTGATGAAAGAACCACACAGATTGAGTGGACCTGTCCAGTCAGTGCACGCATTTGTCAGTAATCGTGCAGCTCAACTCAAAACTTAATTATTTATTTAGTTACAATATTAAGAACGCTTAATGATTCGACGAACAATACTAAAGAAAAGACATTTGGGTAGGCCGCATAAATTACTCAAACTTCCAGACTATGACTAAAACTGAGAAAAGGATAAAATAAATAAAAAACAATGATCCACGTAGTCTTCACATTCACGATAAATAAAAATAATATAAGTAATACTTTACAAAGTAAACATTCATGTTGTTGTATAAAATATGTAAAAAGGTATTTAAATCAACATTAATTGTGTAAATTTATTGGAGCAGCTCAATCCCAAGCCTTTTTGTCCTCAATATAGTCTTTGACAGTATAAAAGGCTTTCTGACAAAGTTTCCGCTTTATACATTTTTTGAATATAATAAGGCTTAGTTCTTGAATGTGGCTAGGTAGTTTATTATAAAAACTTATACATTGGCATCTGAACGAACCACCTGTTTTCTTTAGGAACAACAAATTTGTGTTTGTTCCTGGTAGGTATTTACATTATCCGAGCGGGATCGTGAGAGAGCTAATCCCGCTCGGAGGAGAAGGCGTCGGGGAGGCAACCGCCTCGATGCCTAACACGCCGAAACCCCACCTGCATCCGGTAGGCGGGAATTTGGGGTCACGGGCGCTCAGAGTGGGGACTCTGTCCGTCCACTGAGTGACCTCAGGGAAGACGGCGCACAGTGGTCACGTGCTGCCTTGCACATTTGCATAGTTAGGTTTCGGAGAGATCCCTTTACAGTCTCCCCAGAGATGTGCCCTAACAGGCGTTGCACAGAGGGGGTTCCGCATTGGTCTTTTGAGAGGTAACGGTGCCCCTTCCATGTGCAGATGATGACCACCGGGGTGGTTTTAGTGAGGTAAAAATCCCACACTCCCCGGTCTTTTCCCCAAAGCCCGGGCGCCTTTTGAAGGTTTCCCCCCGACAACAAAAAAAAAAAAAAAAAAAAGGTATTTACATTATGGACGTCACTGTATTTTTTAAACAAATTCATATTTTTATGAGCATACAAAAGATTTTCATAAATATACTGAGAAGGCACAGTCATTACATTAATTTCTTTAAAGTCTCTGAGGGAGTGTCTGGGACTTAATTTGTAAATTGAACGAATTGCCCTTCTTAGTACAAAAAAAAAATGGCTGAATATCGGCGGCATTTCCCCACAACAGAATACCGTACGACATCACAATATGAAAGTAACTAAAGTATACTAAACGGGCTGTCTCTAAACAAGTTAAATCACGAATTTTCCTAACGGCGTATGCTGCAGAGCGAAGCTTTTTCGAAAATTTACCATATGGGGGCCCCATTGAAGTTTGGCGTCTAAATTTATGCCCAGGAACACTGTGGTATCTTCGGGAATCAACTCTTCACCCTTTATGAGAACACTAGTTTTTACTTGTCTAACATGAGGAATCGTAAACTTAATACACTTAGTTTTTTTCTCGTTAAGAAGTAGGTTATTAACATTAAACCAGTTAACTGCTTTTGCAAGGGCGCTGTTTACATTGTCAGTAACCAGCTGCTGACGAAAATTGAGGCACGGAACCCTAAAAATGAAGCTTTTAGTCAACGCAACACAAAAATATGGCCATTTAAGAAGCATGGGCGGGTCGCTAGCAGGTAACTAATAATCTTAATGTAAACGTCACTCCCTATGTTCAGTTCATCTGTTAGGCGCTAATTATCACGTGAAAATTATTATAATATAAAAAAAATATTAATAATAAATTCATTATTTTTAATTAATTATTACTTATATTTTTTTATTTTTTATTAAGCCCTATATAAGCCAGTGGTTTCGGCTGTTGGTTGGTAAGGCTGGTTTATAACCAGGTAAAAATTAATTTCCAATAAGTATTTGAAGGTCACTGTGGTGCATGAGATCTGTGAATATTTCTAAAAATGTGGCTGTTATATTTTTGATTGTTTGATATTGCTGTTCGATTCCCGCACGGAACAAATATTTGTACATACGACCTACAAGTATTTGTTCCGAGTCTGGGTGTTTTTCTATCTATAATATGTATGTATTTACAAAAAAAAAAAGTATATAAGTAGTTTATCAGCCATCTCGTTACCATAATACAAGCATTAGGTTGCTTAGCTTGGGACTAGATGGCGTTGGGTGAAATGTCCAAGGATATTAGTATTAGTATTTTAGTATTTTGTGGTGTCTTACGACTTAAACGCGAACGTAGTCGCGGGCAGAATCTAGTACATAGCTTTATTGATGACTACTGAAACCGGCATAATTTCCCACAAAAATCGAAATAAATTATTATCTTTTAGGACACAATATTTTTTTTAAACAAAATAACCAGAAATTGCCATTTGAGTGCTATTCAAGCAATTAAATGACGAGGTGTCAAAACTGGTGACGTTAATTCGTTTTTTTTTTCTGAATTGGGGATTTTCCTAGTGTATCGTATACATTCAAATTCTCATAATTAACAGTGACATGATTGCAAACATATATTCAGTAGATGGGGGTGCATCATCATAGTCGTCTGATGTAATCATCCTAATAAAGACATACACGGTCCACTCTATAATATGCTATTACGCAAAAGGGCAAAGGGAAATTTTTACTACCCATATTTATGACGTGAAAACGTCTTCTACAGGTGGTAAGTTCAATATTATACTGAACGACAATACATGTTAGATTTCAAGCTAATAACTACGAGAATTTAATACTAGAGTAATGGTTGAACATTTAAAAGGTAGGTCATACTTATAACAATTTGTCAGGCAGTAGGCAGTTTGTTTGGCAGGATATAATTTGTCTATGACGTCACACTGCGAGTGAACTCGCATGCGCGCGACCCTCTACTTTTCACTCACACGTTCTTACGCCGTACAAATTGATATTTCGACACAAAATATCAATTCGTATAGCGCAAAAACTTGTTTAGCTAGATCAATTTTATTATTCTAGTGTCTTTGCTAAAAATTGCAAAGCACTACCAGGACGCGTATATAGAAATGCTACTTCAGTACGTCCCCTCAGGTGGAGACGATATAGTCATCTCCAGGCGTTACACGTAAATGCTAGTAAATGCTAATTCCGCGTAAATGCTACTCTGAATACTACCATTTACGTATGTTTAACGCCTGGAAATGCGCTAACTCTAGGTATTCGTCTCCGCCTGAGGGGACGTACTGAATTAGCATTTCTATATACGATACCAGGACCTAAAGAGTGACAACAAAATATGGATAAAAATTAACATGAATTTGACAATAGCAAAATTTTCACTACTTATTTTAAAATTATAAAAAATATATTGAGACGCAGACCCTTCCATTTGACATGTCACCGGTACTTTATAAAACTTTTTTTTTACTTTTCTCTTAAAAATAATGACAGATTTCGTCTCATATTTATATCGACCGTAAATCTGCTCAGTTTAAAAAAACAAATCGAAGAAAGCTTGCATCAAAAGGAATGCAATGAGCATAAAAAGTCTAGTGCCGAGAAAATACAATAGCTAAACGTCGCGGACTCGAACTGCGACTGAAAGGGTGTCTTACATGCCTGGGCCGCACACATCGCGATGACATTCGGGCGATAAACTTCGTCTTCGGTCTACAGCGAAGCTGCGCGGCCACATAGTGCGTGTTGTCAAGTTTATCGCGATGTACGAGCGATGTACAAACGAATAAAACAAAATGGACGCCGCGGTTGCTCTGTATTTTATGGCAGCAAATAATTATTTTTTACATTTATGTCATGTAAAAAACAAATTAAAAGCAAGAAAAAGGAGGAAGTGGATGATAACTATTCACAAAATTAAGAACTATATTAGCTATATTATGCACTGTAGTTTAACTTAACACTTCCACTACGCACGAAGGGTGGGGGCCGACTGAAGTGTGGCCGCGCAAGCGAAGTTCATCGCGATAAAACGCTTTGATCTGCGAGAGTTTACCGACAGCGGAGCGAAGTCCTTGCGACTACGCACGAAGCTCCGAATTATACGCGAATACTTGGCTACATACATCGCGATTACGCGAATCTTCGGGTTATCGCGATGTATGCGGCCTAGGCATTATAAATATTAAAAGTGGGGTACTAACTAGGGCATGTGGGGTATCATATGAAAGAACGCTGTTTGCATATTCTCAAACATTTTTTGTAGGCCGCATAATTTTCGACATTTGATGAAAAATGTCATATTCGACTGGCTGGCAAACCAGTCAAGGAAGCGACGTTGACTGACCAAGGTAAGCTTACCCACATACATTGAAGAATCATCAGGATGCTATTTTAACACGTGTAAATTAGTTCCATCTGAATGTGTATTTATTTGTTCGCTCATCATCATCTACAGCCCGACTTCCACCCACACTGGGCATGGCCTCTCTTTTATCTTATGCCAATCCTCACGCCCCTGTGCCAGCCTCATCCAGGTTTTGGCCGCGTTGGCAAGAATATCATCATCCCGTCTCGCCACCGGACACCCGACATCTCGCCTTCCAATCCTTGGACGCCACTCTGTCACAGCCTTACTCCATCTGTCATCACTGTGCCTCACCAGGTATCTTGCCCTACTCCATTTCAATATCGAAGACCTTCGTACGTCTTCGGATGTCGATGTTTGGAACTCGGTCTATTAGCCTGATGCCAAGCATGGAACGCTCCATGGCTCTCAGTGCAACTCTCAGCCTTCTGCGTGAGCGTCTACGTCCATCCGTAATGACATCCTAATCATCCATCCGTAGGTGACACGGAGTAAGAAACGCCCGTAACGAAGTCCGATACTACGGGCTTCGTGCTTAGGGAGTAGGCCCCCAGTACCGTACGTCATGGTGTCGTCATTTGTTTGTTAATGCACAGTACCTAACTAGGTACCTACTGTATCCAGGGATGACCATGAAGAAGAAGATTCAGAAATTGTAAATGGATCATCATCTGCCTAGCCTTTTCCCAACTATGTTGGGGTCGGCTTCCAGTCTAAGCGGATGCATCTGAATACCATTATTTTACATGGAGCGACTGCCTATCTGACCTCAACCAGTTACTGGGCAATACGATACCCCTTGGTAAGACTGGTTATCAGACTTTCGGGCTTCTGACGACCGGTAATGACTGTCAAAGATCCACGAATGACAGCCGGACCAACGGCTTAACGTGCTTTGCGAGGCACTGAGGGGTCTTGGTATGTAAAGATGGTCACCTACCCACAGACTAGCTCGGCAAGCGTAGCTTATTATTACTTAGCCACAAGCCCCTACAAAAATTGTAAATGGGTCATAAGTGAAACTTTATTGATATAGACAAAGGCCGATGCCCATCAAACGACTGCGCCACAGAACAAGTAGGACACAAAATATGTACAATAGTAATTAGGTGTTGTTCAATAAAATGTAAATGTATTTTTTAAGGTCCTATATATAGTAGGAACGTTAAATAAGTATACATTCGGAAAATAATCATGTAGGTGTTAATTGGTTGTAATACGTCGCCTTACGACATTGTGTTGTGATGGTAAACAGGGTCAGAGGTCATACTGACAGCGATTATTATAATATAGATGGAGACGCCCCACTGCAAAATTTTCCTGATCCTGAAGTTTCGTCAGCCTCCTTTATTTTCTCTTCTATTTTACATTTTCGTATAAGCTATCTATATACCAAATTTCATCCAGATCGGTCCAGCCATTTGAGCGTGAAGAAGTAACAAACATACAAACACACACTCACACTCACACACTTTCGTCTTTATAATATTAGTGTGATTGACGCACTAATACCGCCACTCCCTTATTGGACCATTGAAAAACTCGGCAAAGTTCGGTTTTTCCGAAGATAAACGATGACGAACCTTTGAAAGCCGTCGTACTTACTGCGCACCATCTTACTGCGCATCGCTAATCGTTACCAATAGGTCCGCACCACGCTATGTCCACACTCATTAATCTGTTGCACGTCTAGTATGCACTCTGATATTCCTGGGTGACTCATACATAATGCTGCGGTTCGGTTTGAACGGACATAAGCAATTATAGTATAGTTAAAATCTCGCTGCAGACTCGGTCATAAATCATTCGAGTGTTTCGCTCTCTTTCCCACTCACGGGCCTTATGGGCAGGCCACGCCCACACGTAGTCCTGTGCATTACTGCAGTCGATGAGTGATATCGATAGTTTTATATATTTATAAATGGGTGATAGAAATACATACACATTTTTTTATTTTATTACCAAATTTACTACAAAGCATATTAAATATATAAACAAAAGAACGTATATATAAAACTAAAAATAGAAAATTAAAATTCTTCGTCTGAGTCATCGTCATCATCTGTTATCGATAATGGCCTGGAGCGCGCGCAACTAGCGCACATCCCTACTCCGATTATGATTTACGATCAAGTCTGCAGCGAGATTTTAACTATACTATAAGCATAGCATCATGATCATCATCATAATCAGCCTATAATGTTCCCACTGCTGGGACACAGGCCTCATCTATGTGAGAGGGAGTGGGTAGTAATCTACCACGGTGGTGGCCCAGTGGTTAATGGCCGCGACTTACGAGTTGTAGGTCGTAAGTTCGAATCCAGATAGGCACTATACTTTGTGTAAATTCGAAGACATGTGACATCTGCCAAGCATAACATAATCAGCCTATTTTTATGATTTAATTTTAATTTGATATAATTTTGATTTGATTTAACTTTCATTTAAATTATATTCTGTATTTGTTTGTATATTGTTCGTTGTAATTGTGTAAATAATGAGTTTATTGTTACTGGATAATGAATAAATAATATAATATACCTACTTTTTGGACACAGTCCTACTCTCGGTGAGAGGAAATGGGCTGTAATCCACCACATGGGCCCAGTGCGGGTTGGTAGATGTCACATGTCTTCGAATTTTTGGTTCTAGGACATGCCGGTTTCCTCACGATGTTTTCCTTCACCGTTTTGAGAGCAGTTGTTCGAACAATTACAATTCATTCGTTAAGAATAAGTACACTAGTGGTAGGTATACACAGAAGACATCTAATGGATTTATAAAGCAGTATTAGTTAGAAATGGGTTGAAATAAACAGGGAGATAAACCAAGTTTGAACCGAAAAAGAGAAGAAGTTGGGGATTTCACCGCGATTTAAGTCTTGGTAAAGGGTAAGACAGAAATTGTAAGTCTATTCTTTTGATCGCCGAAGTATTGGAAAAGGCTTTCTAATTTTGGTATGTGTCATGCTTAGGAGCCTAACTACCTCAAATGGCTTAACATGATCCTCTGTTAAGTCGAAAATACTGCAGCATTCATTTTTAATTAAATATAATATGGTAAAGTTGAGGATTAATATTAAATAGGTACTATGTTTAACGAAAACATGATTCCATAAAATTGTCGATAGAAAAAAAATCCGGTCAAGAGCGAGTCGGACTCGCGCACCGAGGGTTCCGTTCCGATTTCTGAAAAAGTGTGCTATTTACAGACATCGTTTTATTTTTCCTGTAATCTTTACATAAAATTCTAACACACAGTATAATTTCAGATTTTATCTTTGCAAACTTCGGAGATAAGGGGGGGAACGGTATGTTTTTTTACATTTTTCATCAAAAGTCGAAAAGTATGCGGCCTAACAAAAACTAAAAAAATGTTTGAGAATGTGCAAACAGCGCTCTTTCATATGATACCCTACATGCCCTAGTAGCCCCACTTTCAATTTTTAAGACCCCCTTTCAGTCCCTGTTACAAAAGAAATATAAATATTTAAAAATTTTTGTTATTAGCAAAATAGTTGGGTAAATATCATCTAAAACTGTTCCAAATTTCAAGTTGATAGCATTAGTAGTTCTTGAGATATCCAGCTGTGACAGACAGACAGACAGACTGAGTCACACCATAAGGCCGTGCGCTGCGTTAGGTGTGCGCACGGCGCGGGCGCCCGCGTGGCGTGCTGTTTCATGTGTGCTGCGCTGCGCTGATCTATGAGATTACATGAAAACAGCACGCCACGCGGGCCGCCCGCGCCGTGCGCACGCCTAACGCAGCGCACGGCCTAAGGCTGCCTGTCCACCGGAGCGGAGTGAGGCTGCGGAGCGGAGAAACGGAGAAATATTAACCAATAGAATCTTAAGTCCGCTCCACTCCGCCGTCCGCTCGCGCTCCTATTGGTTAATATTTCTCCGTTTCTCCGCTCCGCTGCCTCGCTCCGCTCCGGTGGACAGGCAGCCTAAGGGTTCCTTTTTTATCATTTTGCTACGGAACCCTAAAAACCGAAGTTACCTCCAAACCGAACAATAAAGAGAGAGACTGGAGTGCGATGCTGGGCGCCGATATTTTAGGTAAATGCTTTTTTACGGTGAAAGTAAAAAATACCGTACAAAAACATTTACCTAAAATATCGGCGCCCAGCATCGCACTCCAGTCTCTCTCTCACTCAGTCCGCGAGCAGAATCGTGCGAGCGAGATAAAAAGCTGAGGTAGTAGGTTAGGTATTTCAGATTTCCTTGTAAATTTATCTAAGCTTCGCCGTCTTTGACAAACTACCGACAAAAGATAGTATCTTGTCAACCTTGTAAGGTTACTTCTAAAATTTATTCAAAACTACATTTTTGTTTTATCCTATCAAATTATCATAATTTTTGCATTAACTTGTCATTTGATTAATTAATGATGTGTTATCAGATCCATCTTAAACTAACAGAACGGTCAGTTTTTCTCTGATATATAAAGGTCATTAATATTAAGCTCATTAATCTACACAGTTAATGGAATATTTTTCTACATCATACTTTTATTCTTCCGTTGTGATGACAAGGTCGACTCAAAAAGTGTCAAATCGTGTTCAAATTATAATAAGATAATTGCCACGTTGTTCTAATGTCCGGTCTCCGGAGGGGAGTGTGTGGCGACATCTAAATTGCCGCATGCAAAACTACGCATCACACTGACGACACGCAAATCCTGCATCGCGCAATCAGAGTTTACCGCGCGACTAGCATATACAGAGTGTTTCTTTTAAGGTGTCAAGCCAGTGCGAGCCGCTAGCAGAGTACCATACCTATTGATTTAACCCCCATTTTTTTCTACGATTTTTTGTAGTTTTCGAGTTATTTTGGATCCCTCATTTATTATCAATGGCAGTGGTTAAGGATAGTAGTAGCAATAAAATTTACGTTTTTATTATCAACTGAGCTCTGCTTAAACGTAGAGGAATAGTAAATATCAGGATTGACAAAAATATGCAAAGATAATAATAAATTATAAAATATGAAAATCACAAGATTTCAGATACTAACACCACTTTCAACGACAGATTTCAGTAAATAATGCCCTATTTAGTACATTCGTGTTCAAAGTAGACCCAAAAAAAAGATATAATTTTTTAAAGCCATCATCTCGTTGAATCAGGAAAAATATCGAAAAAAAATTATAACTCGAAAACTACAAAAAATCGTAGAACATACATGGGGGTTAAATCGAAAGGTTGGTACTCTGCTATAAGCTCGCACTGGCTTGACACCTTAAAAGAAACACCCTGTATACAACGTCCCGACATCAACCGTTAGGCAGTAGCCCACCAGACACGACACCGTCTGGTCGGAGGATCCTCCCTTTTCTATGGAGGATGAGTGAACTTTACACCCTGTTCCTCATGCCTCTATAGTAGCAAGCGCTACTGCTACTCATGGTTTGATTCCCAAGTCGGGCAAGGTGTTATTGGGTTTTTCAATCTGGCATTTCTCAGTATCCTCCCGCAGTCAGAATTAGTGCCTGGTTGATGGCAATAAGCTTTCCCGCTATTACATGGGGCTGGAACATAACTGGTGAAATGTGAGTGGATATATGGGGTATACCTACACCTCTGCCTAGCTGTTAATAAACAAACTAAGTTTTATGTAAAAACTATGTATTTAGGTTAATTTACAATAGGTAAGTATTCGTTGCACATTTATTTCACAATAGATGTTAGTTGCGCGGTTGACGTTTGCGGAGTGTCGCGCCGCGGCGCATGGCGTGGACTGCGCGAGCGTTGGCGCCCCTCTCCCTCCCTTTCGTCTGGCTCGCCCTAGTGCGGGGCGCGTACACTAGCTCTTCGAGGTATACAGGGCTACAGGCGTGATGTTATTTGTATACTGTGTAGGTATAGTACTAGACAAATTTCAAAAACTATACAGGGTGTAAGGGACAGCCCTCCGCAGACTGATGGGGTGAATTCAGTATATCATACTAAGATGACCGGTACATGAAATTATTTCAGGAACGTTATGGGAATCCAATAATTCTGATTTGTTTGTGTTTTTGTGCACAAATCGGAGTGTCTGTTACTGGTTGGGAGGGGTAGGTAATAGGTATGCGGTGAGTTCGATGAACTCAGTAGCTAGACAGAAAGTGAACAGCTGATTTCACGATTCGTTCGTTAGAATATTTCAACATCCATTGCTGGTTTTTTTTTTCAGTTTTTTTTTGCTGTTTTTTTTTTACATAAATGGAGTGCTGCGAACACACAATGTAATTTTACATTGAAAAAAAAAGAAAATGTAAGTAACTGAAAAAACTATTAAAAAAATGAAAAATTTCCGGAGAAAATTTCCAGTGGAATATGATTCAAAATGAGGAGCTGAATGCACCCTGTTAGTTTGCGGAGGGCTGTCCCTTACACCCTGTAGTTTATGAGCTTACTATAGCTTTTGCCAGCGATTTCAACCGCATGGAGGTTGGAAATTATCCAACGTTCCCCTTCCCGGATAATTTCAGACCTCCGCAACTGGTTAGGCTTCCAGTCTTAACCGGTTGCAGCTGAATACCAGTATTTTACACGGGTTGACTGCCTATCTGACCTCCACAACCCAGTTACTGGGTAGTACGATATCCCTTGGTAAGACTTTCGGGCTTCTGACGACCCGTAACGACTGTCAAAAACACGCCACGAATGGCAGCTCGGACACATTAAAAATCAAAATCAAAAGTCATTTATTCAATTTAGGCTAACAATCAGCACTTTTTGAACGTCAAAATTACATAAGACAGTCCCCCCCGGCACGCCCGCCCTTCACCACTTCCTAGTGCTTTAGCTGGGAAGAAGAAGTAGCGGGACAAACTCCCCAGCAGCACAGCTGTCTGCTCAGTTAGAACAACTTGATTCGATACAATAGTATGCAAAATAATTTACGCAACACGATATTAAATTATATTATTTGTCAAATAAAATAAACAATTTTAGGAACTCATATAACCTGTCATCATCTATATTATTATTTTATTATTATATATATAAAACAAAGACGGGTTTGTTACAACACTTATAACTCGAGATCGGCTGGATCAATTTTCATGGTTTTTGTTTCGTTGGATTTGTCTCCGCCCTGAATAGCAGAATACATTTTAAAAACAATGAAAACTTAACGAATACATAATTATGAAACTGAATCATTTTCCATTTAATTATGTTCCTTTGTTTCGTATCTGTCAAACATTTGTTTTCCTCCTGTCATCCTGTCAAATACTGTGATTGACATTTATGCATGCGTTCAGAAATGTATTTTGTGTAAACTATTTAAAAAGGGTGAATAAACTTTTGTCTGTATTTTTTTTTAAAGAATTAAAAAGGTTGAAAAGTGTATTATGCAGATTTGAATAGAAGTTCCTCAAATATTTATGCGTGCGTTCAGAAATAATGACAAATGGTTAACATTTACATGTGCGTTCATAACTTTATTTTGCGTAAATTAAAGTTTCTATTTTCGAAAACAATTTCTAAGATTTATTATTTATGTTATCGAAAGCGTAAATGTCTTTTTATGTTGTCTATGATTTTCTAAGATATATAATTACAAAGGTTAAAAAGTGCAGTATCCAAAGTAGTAGTCTATGATCTAAACTATTGTCAATCAATGTCTATGTCACGAAAGTTTAGCTACTGTTATATTTGTTTGTTTTGTGTGGTTTTGTGCGAGTACATATTCAGTATTAGTAATAGTAACAATGCCACGTCCTAGAAGATCTAATCTTTCCCAGCGAAGCCGTACTGCAATTAGGCAACGGAACATCGCGAGTCAATTATCTGATGAAGAACGAGACATTGCACGAGAAGAGCGCCGCGTTAGTATGGAGCGAAGAAGGGCTTTAATTCGTGCCTCTCAAACACAAGAGGAAAGAGAGGCAGCCCGTGAAACGGCTAGGTTAGAAACGAGAAATCGTCGAGCTTATCGTACAGATCAACAGAGGGATAATCTTCGACGTGCAAGAAGAAATGGTTCAAGCGTTGATTTGAATCGAGCAGCGTTTCTATATGATTGCACCATCGACTACAGCTTGCATCGCTTAGTTTGCATTGGTCCAATGGACGTTGTTTGCCAGCATTGTGGCGCATTGAAGTTTTCGGGTGAAACGCCTGGTTTGTGCTGCCTTAGTGGTAAAGTGAAATTGCCATTATTGGTTCCGCCACCAGAGCCATGATTCTGGAGTTTCGCCATTAAGCAAGGAACACATCCTTGCTTAATGGCGAAACTCCAGAATCACGACATTTTCTAGCGAACACTCAAAAATACAATGTCGGCGAGGTTGTTTTTGAGCCGAGAACTGCAATAACAGGGCCAATCCTTGACTGTTTGTGGCCTCAATCTAGAAAATTCATGTTTTTCTCATGGTCAATTGTACGTGGCATGTTCACGTGTCGGCAAACCATCCGCTTTATTTGTTCTTGCGCCTGACAAAAAAACAAAGAATGTCGTTTACCACAAGGTGCTTGAATGAAAAGAGTTAATCGTTTAATTCAGTCATTTTTGTTAAAATTAGAACATTTGGTTACCAAGCAACTGTATACCTATTGATTGTTACTCATGTCAAGAAGAAAATATCTCGTGGTTGTTTTATAAGCTTATTTTATTGTTAAATATAGTTCTTGTGTTATTTGTGAATATACGTATTTCCTTTTGGATAAACTTCGTCTTCTGTTCCACCGTAATCTCCAAAAATTTTTTGCTGACACGTGTTTGAAGTACCTACTTAATTTTTTTTAAATTCTCTTTCTGTATGTATTATTTATCATAATAAAATACTTTTTTATATCTATCTGTATTTTTATTTTGTATCATTGTATTACGTTCATCAAAGCCTAAATTAGTTCAGCTAAAAGGTAACACGTCATTCATTGACTGTTAGGCGGTACGAAGTTCGCCGGGTCAGCTAGTACCTATATACCTAAGCTAATTCTGGAGAAAGATCATAAAGATAAACATTGTCTTGAGTTAATCACAGCGATCAACTATTCTTATCGTTTAAAACGCTTAAAACGTGCTTTCCGAGGCACGGAGGGGTGATGGTATGTAAAAGTGGTCACCCATCCACGGACCAACAGCGGCAAGCGTAGCTTAACCTGATCGATCGACCCGTGCGGCTGTTATTACTTAGCCTCAAGCCAATTTTGCGAATAATAAACCATTAAAAAAGCACACCATTTTTGTAGAAAAAAAAACGGTTTTTTTTAAACACGTATTAGTATGGCTGGAGATGGCATCTTTTCTCCTTAAGTACCTATACCTACGTCAAGAGCTCTTCGGTTGATTAAATCTATGAATGTTGACGTCTTTGGACGTCATTGGCAAACGGCTATTTGGCTAGCCGGTTTTGGTGTTGTAAGGAGGGCTACAGATTTGCTTGTTGTGACGGTTTTTTGCCGGATGAGCTTTAAGGCCCGCTAACACCGCTAAGCACAAAACATTTTTTTACAAAAAAATAAAGAAGTCGGCGTCTGGTTAAATGTATTTTCGTTTTTTGCCACTGACTTCTGAAATTAAAGTTATTTTTCACTTTTAGTATTGTTGTTTTTGGAATTCGGTTGTATTTTTTTATGAAAAAAATAGTACATTTTGATACAAGTGGAGAACGTTTGTTATTGCATTCGAGGCGGAATTAACACCCGAGCCGTAGGCGAGGTTGTTTTTAAGCCGAGAACTGCAATAACAAATGGCCACGAGTATCAAACGACGTTTTTCAATACACTTTTGAAGAAATAAAATAAAATAACGGAAAATATTTTTGTCATGAATTACTAGGAAACTATGATTCTAATTTTCTTCTTTTTTTTTGCGCTTTGCTTTCGCCAGGTTGAAGGAGAAGTAAAGGTATAAAGCTGATAAACAGCCTAATATGAAAAATAGAAAATTCAAATATTTTTGAGTTTAGAACACAAATAAATGTTAATTTGTTCATAAACGTTTTATTTTATTTTAATAATCATAGTTTTTGATGATATTCTATTTATAAACATTATCTAAATATTCAAAAAAATTAACGCCGTAAAGACGAATATCTCTTTGCCGAGATTAAAAAAAAAAAACATTCACCTCCGAATAGAGAGTTGTGAATAGAGGCATTGAACCAATTTGGACTAAGTTTAACTATTAAGTTATCTGTGGCAACTTTTATTCCCGCACACGGGTGGGAAAATGAAAAATCGCACGCGTGTAAAATACATTGCATTGTGAACCTAATCGTAGTGCGATATGAACCAGTTTTCGAGAAAGTGTGTTTCCATTCCTCCCTGTCATTCGTTGTGTTTATCCACTGTTCGCCAGCCAGTTTTACTATATCGCCTGCCTACCGAGCAGTCGGTCGACCTCTTTTCTTAGTGCCTAATAATGGCTCGTTCCAAGATGTTAGTCTGTGAGTCCCTCGATTATCTGTCAACCTAGCTACGGCTACGTGACCAACTCAGCGCCACTTTAGTTTTTTACAGAGCATCAGTAACCTTCGTCTTGCTTCTAATAATTTTGTGGGATATTTTTAGTCCGGTCAAATTAGACCAAAAAATAGTAGTGAAGTTACAATAATTCGCACCCAGCTGAAAGTTGATAGGATTGCTCAAAACACCATCTTAAATTATAAGTAAATCTAAAAAGTCCTCATCGATCCGATACCTGGAAAAAAAATAAAAACTTTTAATAAACTACTCTTCATACTTTTTTGAAATTATCTAATTTTCTATTATATTCGGTATGTGAATTTAAAAGTATTACCTACGCTCTCAAAAACGATCATTTCACGACTATAATCGCCTTAAATGCGTTTATATTTAGACCTAAACGAATTTAACACAATATCGTTCTGGTTCTGTTTCGTCTGAAAATGACAGAGACATAATGATGTTTAAAAATAATATATTTTTAGCGCGTTTAGATCCTGCGCGCGCTGCCGTGCGTTTTTCTAACGCACAATCTGTGTGTGTGTGTCTTTGAAGTGCGCGCACTGCGGTGAGAAAAACGCATGCGTTTTGTTAACCACGAGCGTAATAAAATCGCGGTGGGATTTTATCGCGCACTGGATTTTCAACTCTCTGCTTAGCGCCGGGAGTTGAAAATCCAACAGTGTGTCGCTGGGATGCACTCTGTTTTTGTTAGGTTGGATTCTCAACGCTCGGCTCAACAACGAGAGTTGAAAATCCAGTGCGTGATAAAATCCCGCCGCGATTTTATTACGCTCGTTCCGAACGCCGACTTACTGTAGGCCCCGCCCAGTGCGGCAGAAGGGTCAGCGCAAACCAAGAGCAGAGCATTTTCTGAGTTTATTATCATGCTCGAGCATGCTTGGCATTTTGCAATGTATGGAATTGTCATTAGATTGATTTTTCGATGGTCTCAGAAAATGCTCTGCTCTTGGTGTGCGCTGACCCGAACGCAACGCATTCCACCGCACGGCAGTGCGCGCACGGGCTTACTGCCTTGTGGTGCGGGCGAGCCTAAATGTATTATTTGAGGTGTATTTCAGATTAACACATTTCTACACTACCTATTGTGTTTAATAGACCTACTAATGAAATAGAGCATTTTGTCACCTCAGTGTTATTATAACAGTAGTGCAGTATTGGCAATAGCCCAACGGTAATCGTGTCGAACGGCCGAGAGAGAGGTCGTGGTCGGACATCCAAACTTCGCGTTTTAAGGCGCTACCAAAATATGTAAATTAGAGGATTTTTCGTAACTATTTATTTCACTATTGCAGCATGTATGGATTTAATTTTTGTATATCTATATGTTTATTGACTATTTGATTAATACTTTGACTGAAGGAAAACACGATTGGGTTAAATTTCCTCGATAGAATTTAATTCCGAAAAGACCTCTACTTTTTTATGTTTATTTCTATAATTCTAAAATCCTAAGTAATTTCATTGCAAAATTGCATTTAAAATGTGCGTATTAGGTAATTGAAAATTCTGGCTGAACATAATTTTGATAGACAGCTTAATTTATTTTTAAACAATTTTTATTTCATTTGGCGCTTTTATTTTGGTTACAGCGCGTTGTTGCGCTCTCTTTTTTTCGCAGGTGGAAGTAATTGACTCTGTCACTTTCTTATTCCCGCCCAGTTCACTTTTTTGTATCACCTTAACGTGAAGACACTCTTATTACCATAATAATCGTATTAACATAACATAAGATAGATAGATAAAACATTTATTTGATGCACACAAAAGACATAGCACAACACCCAAAAGTACATTTAGATGAATATAAAAACAAGGTTCTAATAACAAAAAAAAACCAGTCAAGAGCGAGTCGGACTCGCGCACCGAGGGTTCCGTACCATCATTTATATGTAATTTTTAGGGTTCCGTACCTCAAAAGGAAAAAACGGAACCCTTATAGGATCACTTCGTTGTCCGTCTGTCTGTCTGTCTGTCCGTCTGTCTTTCTGTCTGTCAAGACCCTTTTTCTCGGGAACGCGTGGAGGTATCAAGTTGAAATTAATATCAAATACGTAAGTTTATGGTCCGTTGAAGTTCTAAAACAATCAATCTTCTAAGTCAACGCAATAAAAAAATACGGCCATTTATGCGACATACTTTGATGCTCGCAAGTAAATCAAAACCTATATAGGGTACTTGCCGTTGCCCTAGAACGATGAAATTTAGTAAGAAGCAAGGTCTTACAGCACAAGTAATGGAAAAAGTCCGCAAATTTGTAATTTATAATTTTATCACATAAAAAAAATATTTTTAAGTATGTCATCTGTCAAGGCCCTTTTTCTCAGGAACGTGTGGAGGTATAAAGTTGAAATTAATATTAAATACGTAAATCTATGGTACTTAAAAGTACTAAAAAATCAAGCTTCTAAATCAACACAATAAAAAAATACGGCCATTTATGCGAGATTTTGATACTCGCAAGTAAATCAAAACCTATAGGGTACTTGCCGTTGATCTAGAATCATACAATTTGGTAAGAAGCAAGGTCTTACAGCACAAGTAATGGAAAAAGTCCGAAAATTGGTAATTTATAATTTTATCACATAAAAAAAATATTTTTAAGTATGTCATCTGTCAAGGCCCTTTTTCTCAGGAACGTGTAGAGGTATAAAGTTGAAATTAATATCAAATACGTAAGTCTATGGTACTTAAAAGTACTAAAAAATCAAGCTTCTAAATCAACACAATAAAAAAATACGGCCATTTATGCGAGATTTTGATACTCGCAAGTAAATCAAAACCTATAGGGTACTTGCCGTTGATCTAGAATCATACAATTTGGTAAGAAGCAAGGTCTTACAGCACAAGTAATGGAAAAAGTCCGAAAATTGGTAATTTATAATTTTATCACATAAAAAAAATATTTTTAAGTATGTCATCTGTCAAGGCCCTTTTTCTCAGGAACGCGTAAAGGTATCAAGTTGAAATTAATATTAAATACGCAAGTCTATGGTCCCTTTGATTTCTAAAACAATCAATTTTCTAAGTCAACGCAATAAAAAAATACGGCCATTTATGCAACATATTTTGATACTCGCAAGTAAATCAAAACCCTATAGGTTTTGAGTAGTACTTCCCGTTGACCTAGAATCATGAAATTTGGCAAGAAGCAAGGTTTCACAGCACAAGTAAAGGAAAAAGTCTGAAAATTGATTATTTGTAGTTTTATCACATAAAAAAATAGTTTTTAGTTTTCTTTTTCTGGCAAAATGTGGGTGTACTACAGGTACACCTCTGCCCAACCCTTCGAGGAAACAAGGCGTGATGTTATTTTAAGTTTGTCATTGGGATAAATTCTTTTCAACTACGGAACCCTCAATGTGCGTGGTCCGACACGCACTTGGCCGGTTTTTGTTGATGATTACTGAAAAACTGTGCTATTTAGAGACTTCATTTTATTTTTCCTATAATCTACTTATACATAAACTTCTATCACATAGAATAATTTCAGATTTTTATTATCAGGTAGTCATGCTTGCCTTATACAATGGCATACAAATAATTATGTAGGTAAGAATAGGCATTTTTAAATTATGCAGCTGATAAAATTATTTAAATAGTATTAAATCCACAATTCAATTATACAAATTATAATAGAACGCTCATAGTTCACATAAAAAAAAATTATAAAGTAAATAGGTCAAAATTATAATAGTCATTTAAAATATTTTTCACATAAAAAATCATTAAAGGTCTCTAAACTCTTTCTGCTAAGAAATTTTAACTTTAAATTTAAACTGCAGGTCATTGTTATGCTTCCAACTATTTATATGGCAATTTGTTATAAATTATTGTAGCCATGCAAAAGACTCTTCCGCAAAGAGTACTTCTGGCTTGTTGTACGCAAAGCTGAGTGTTGTCACGTCTGTTGTGTGGAAATACTCGGCTATGCAAGGAAACAAATTAGAGTTGGACCTTACAAACATTGCATTTTCTATTATTTAGATTTTAAAATTTTATATTTTTCAAAGTAAGGCCAACAACTCTAAGGCTCGTATTTATAATCAAGTAATTACTTGAGTAATTACTTGCTAATAGTAATTTAATAGTAATTTTTATTTTTTTTTTTTTTTATTATTTTTTTTATATATTTATTTTTCCATTTTTTGTAATGAAGTCATTAGAATTCTAAAGTAAAGAAAATAGTGATTATTACTTGGCTAGTATTCTAAGCTTTGACAGTTCTAACTTCAAGCAATTACTAAACCATAGAATGAAAATCATTACTTGAGCAATTACTTGTACTGAAGTAATTACTTTTACTTGACTATAAATACGAGTGTAAGTGGTTTCTAGTTTGAACTAATACATTTTTTTAGTGCAAATAAATGACTTTGGGTTTAACAGAATGGCTCTCAATAACCTGTCTCAGAAGATCTTTATTACCACCTAGCACGCTAAGGTTAAGGGCACCGCTGACCGCTCACAACGTTTTTAAACCGGATTCAGAATTCACGTGTAGTGTAAACACACCATTATTAAAATAATTTTATTGTACAACCAAATGACGCATTATTTTAATTAATTAGACTTGATCTTGTATGAATTGACTGATCATATTAAAAGGTCATGTGCGATTTCAATTAGATTGCAGTGTGTTCCGTACATATTTACACATATATTATATTTATTATATTTGTACATATTCTGAACGGTCAGGTACGTTTTATTTTGATTTGAATTGTTCCTGATAATTTTATTATGTTATTACACAAAAAGCTGGTGAATTGTTATTATTAATTTCCTTTATGTTTTATTGTTTTGATGTAATATTATTATAATATTACATCATTTTGTTGTGCAAATAATTACTGTGTGGCTTTAATAATGATAAAATTGATCTAATTCATGCATTCGTTTTATTCAATCTATTTTTCCCTCACATATTAATATATTATCGAGGAGGAGGAGCTCGTGGCTAAGTAATAACAGCCGCACGGGTCGATCCATGAGGTTAAGCTACGCTTGCCGGGGTTGGTCAGTGGATGGGTGACCATCTTTACATACCGAGACTCCTCCGTGCCTCGGAAAGCACGTTAAGCCGTTGGTCCCGGTTGTCATTCGTGGATCTTTGACAGTCGTTACGGGTCGTCAGAAGCCCGAAAGTCTGACAACCAGTCTTACCAAGGGGTATCGTATTACCCAGTTACTGGGTTGTGGAGGTCAGACAGGCAGTCGCTCCATGTAAAATACTGGTATTCAGCTGCATCCGGTTAGACTGGAAGCCGACCCCAACATAGTTGGGAAAAGGCTAGGCAGATTGATTGATTGATATTAATATATTATCAAAAATAAAATGTAATCTTAATTAATTAAATTTAATTTAATATTAAATTAAATTTATGTAATCTAATGTTATCAACTTAATAATTTATTTCTAGTGTTCCGTACCTCAAAAGGAAAAAACGGAACCCTTATAGGATCACTCGTGTGTCTGTCTGTCTGTCTGTCCGTCTGTCACAGCCAATTTGTTACGAATCTAATGGACTGATTAAGTTGAAATTGACCCAAACACGGACTTGTAATGTAAATAAATGAATTTTGAATATGGAGGTCCTTTTTGGGGGGAAAATAAGTAAAATTAAAAAAAGTTTTGCAAACTATAGCGGGTGACATATCAAATGAAAGGTCTTACTGTCAGCGTCTCAAATATATTTTTTTTATAATTTTAAAATACATTGTTTTGAAGTTATTTAAGAAAATAGACGAAAATTGACCATTCCCCCCCCCCCCTGATCTCCGAAACTACTGAGTCTAAAATTTTGAAACAAATATAGAAAATAGTTTTTTACCTATAGATTACAGGAAAACCTATAAGAAGTCTGTGGTCTTAAGGCGGGGTGCAAGCAAGCGCCGTAGGTATTAAATGCTTACCGCAGCCCCCGCAAGGAGTAGCGATACGTAATAAATTACGATGCGCGGGAAACGCGCGCCAAGCGCACCGCTCATGAGTTCATGAACTCGAGTAGGTACTATGTTGCGTCACAGAATAGAGCAATGTAGATAAACTTGAACTGATTAGTATACAAGTTTATTTTGTTTTATTTTTCTAGTAAGTATTTTTGAAAGTTTTAGACAGATTATTATTTCATTGTAAACTTGAACAGTTAAAATAAATAAAAATAACTACTTATACTTATTTATTTTTGTGAATAAGGTGGATTTAAAATCTGACTGACACGAAGACCTTTACCCGTACGATTCAAAACCAAGCGCCGCGCACCATTTTACTTTACGTTCATTCCCCACGACAGCGACACCACTGAAAACGATACCACTGGTGTGGTATCGTAGGGAATGACAGAAACTACTATTACCCACGCCATGCGACACCACCGACTGTATTGTGCTGTTAGTGATGTCCAGCTACATAACAATGATGTGTTACATAACAATTTAGACCTTATTGACATTCATGTTTTCTTGTTAAATTTAGCTTCCAGACCATTTACCAAGTATCTTGGACCAAAAAAACAAATGGTTTGTAAAATGTCTATAAGGTCGAAATTAGCTTGACACCCTAGAAATGATGTGCATAATAATCTAGACACTTTCTGAGGTGGCAAGCGAATTTAGACCTTATTGACATTCATGTTTTTTTGTTAAATTCAGCTTCCAGATCATTTACCAAGTATCTTGGGCCAAAAAAACAAAGGGTTTGTAAAATATCAATAAGGTCGAAATTAGCTTGACACCCTAAAAATTATGTGCATAATAATCTAGACACTTTCTGAGGTGTCAAGCGAATTTAGACCTTATTGACATTCATGTTTTTGTGTTAAATTCAGCTTCCAGATCATTTACCGAGTATTCTGGACCAAAAAAACAAAGGGTTTGTAAAATGTCAATAAGCTCGAAATTAGCTTGAGACCTTTATCGTTTTCAGCGAACTTAAATACTACGAAATGACCGTTCATTCCCCACGACACCACCAGTGGTGTCGTGGGGAATGAACGGTCATTTCGTAGTATTTTCGTTTAGTTTCTGTCATTCCCGACGACACCACCAGTGGTACCACTGGTGGTGTCATCGGGAATGACAGAAACTAGTATTCCCCACGACACCAATGACTGCATTGTGAGTGATGTCCAGCTAATTTTTAAACGTAACAATGATGTGTTATTTTTAAACGACTTAAAAAACGGAGGAGAATAAGAAGATGGCGGCTGCGAAAATTTCCTAATTTTCGGTCATGGGTATCATTTTCGTGATATTTGAGGTCGCTGAAAACGATAGTGGGGTCAAAATGAGAATCCAAGATGGTGGCTGCGGAAATTTCCTAATTTTTCGTCATGGGTGTCATTTTCGTGATATTTTAGGTCACTGAAAGCGATAGTGGGATCAAAATGAAAATCCAAGATGGCGGCTGCGAAAATTTCCTAATTTTTCGTCATGGGTGTCGTTTCCATGGTTTTAGAGGGTGCTGAAAACGATAGTGGGTTCAAAATGAAAATCCAAGATGGCGGCTGCGAAAATTTCCTAATTTTTCGTCATGGGTGTCATTTTCGTGATATTTGAGGTCGCTGAAAACGATAGTGGGGTCAAAATGAAAATCCAAGATGGCGGCTGCGAAAATTTCCTAATTTTTCGTCATGGGTGTCATTTTCGTGATATTTTAGGTCGCTGAAAACGATAGTGGGGTCAAAATGAAAATCCAAGATGGCGGCTGCGAAAATTCCCTAACTTTTCGTCATGGGTGTCATTTTCGTGATATTTTAGGTCGCTGAAAACGATAGTCGGGTAAAAAGGAAAATCCAAGATGGCGGCTGCGAAAATTTCCTAATTTTTCGTCATGGGTGTCATTTTCGTGATATTTTAGGTCGCTGAAAACGATAGTGGGGTCAAAATGAAAATCCAAGATGGCGGCTGCGAAAATTCCCTAACTTTTCGTCATGGGTGTCATTTTCGTGATATTTTAGGTCGCAGAAAACGATTGTGGGGTCAAAATGAAAATCCAAGATAGCGGCTACGAAAATTTCCAAATTTTTCGTCATGGGTGTCATTTTCGTGTTATTTTAGGTCGCTGAAAACGATAGTGGGGTCAAAATGAAAATCCAAGATGGCGGCTATGAAAATTTCCTAACTTTTCGTCATGGGTGTCATTTTCGTGATATTTTAGGTCGCTGAAAACGATAGTCATTCATTTTGACCCCATTATCGTTTGCAGCGACCTCAAATATCACGAAAATGACACCCATGTCAAAAAATTTGAAAATTTTCGCAGCCGCCATCTTGGATTTTCATTTTGACCCCACTATCGTTTTCAGCGACCTCAAATATCACGAAAATGACACCCATGACGAAAAATTAGGAATTTTTCGCAGCCGCCATCTTGGATTTTCATTTTGAACCCACTATCGTTTTCAGCACCCTCTAAAACCATGGAAACGACACCCATGACGAAAAATTAGGAAATTTTCGCAGCCGCCATCTTGGATTTTCATTTTGATCCCACTATCGCTTTCAGTGACCTAAAATATCACGAAAATGACACCCATGACGAAAAATTAGGAAATTTTCGCAGCCACCATCTTGGATTCTCATTTTGACCCCACTATCGTTTTCAGCGACCTCAAATATCACGAAAATGATACCCATGACCGAAAATTAGGAAATTTTCGCAGCCGCCATCTTGGATTTTCATTTTGGCCCCACTATCGTTTTCAGCGACCTCAAATATCACGAAAATGACACCCATGTCGAAAAATTTTAAAATTTTCGCAGCCGCCATCTTGGATTTTCATTTTGACCCCACTATCGTTTTCAGCGACCTCAAATATCACGAAAATGACACCCATGACGAAAAATTTGGAAATTTTCACAGCCGCCATCTTGGATTTTCATTTTGACCCCGCAATCGTTTTCAGCGACCTAAAATATCACGAAAATGACACCCATGACAAAAAATTTGAAAATTTTCGCAGCCGCCATCTTGGATTTTCATTTTGACCCCACTATCGTTTTCAGCGACCTAAAATATCACGAAAATGACACCCATGACGAAAAATTAGGAAATTTTCGCAGCCGCCATCTTGGATTTTCATTTTGACCCCACTATCGTTTTCAGCGACCTAAAATATCACGAAAACGACACCCATGACGAAAAATTAGGAAATTTTTGCAGCCGCCATCTTGGATTTTCATTTTGACCCCACTATCGTTTTCAGCGACCTAAAATATCACGAAAATGACACCCATGACGAAAAATTTGGAAATTTTCGCAGCCGCCATCTTGGATTTTCATTTTGACCCCACTATCGGTTTCAGCGACCTCAAATATCACGAAAATGACACCCATGTCGAAAAATTTGAAAATTTTCGCAGCCGCCATCTTGGATTTTCATTTTGACCCCACTATCGTTTTCAGCGACCTAAAATATTACGAAAATGACACCCATGACGAAAAATTAGGAAATTTTCGCAGCCGCCATCTTGGATTTTCATTTTGACCCCACTATCGTTTTCAGCGACCTTAAATATCACGAAAACGACACCCATGACGAAAAATTAGGAAATTTTTGCAGCCGCCATCTTGGATTTTCATTTTGACCCCACTATCGTTTTTAGCGACCTAAAATATCACGAAAATGACACCCATGACGAAAAATTTGGAAATTTTCGCAGCCGCCATCTTGGATTTTCATTTTGACCCCACTATCGGTTTCAGCGACCTCAAATATCACGAAAATGACACCCATGTCGAAAAATTTGGAAATTTTCGCAGCCGCCATCTTGGATTTTCATTTTGACCCCACTATCGTTTTCAGCGACCTAAAATATCACGAAAATGACACCCATGACGAAAAATTAGGAAATTTTCGCAGCCGCCATCTTGGATTTTCATTTTGACCCCACTATCGTTTTCAGCGACCTAAAATATCACGAAAACGACACTCATGACGAAAAATTAGGAAATTTTTGCAGCCGCCATCTTGGATTTTCATTTTGACCCCACTATCGTTTTTAGCGACCTAAAATATCACGAAAATGACACCCATGACGAAAAATTTGGAAATTTTTGCAGCCGCCATCTTGGATTTTCATTTTGACCCTACTATCGGTTTCAGCGACCTCAAATATCACGAAAATGACACCCATGTCGAAAAATTTGGAAATTTTCGCAGCCGCCATCTTGGATTTTCATTTTGACCCCACTATCGTTTTCAGCGACCTAAAATATTACGAAAATGACACCCATGACGAAAAATTAGGAAATTTTCGCAGCCGCCATCTTGGATTTTCATTTTGACCCCACTATCGTTTTCAGCGACCTAAAATATCACGAAAATGACACCCATGACGAAAAATTAGGAAATTTTCGCAGCCGCCATCTTGGATTTTCATTTTGACCCCACTATCGGTTTCAGCGACCTCAAATATCACGAAAATGACACCCATGACGAAAAATTAGGAAATTTTCGCAGCCGCCATCTTGGATTTTCATTTTGACCCCACTATCGTTTTCAGCGACCTAAAATATCACGAAAATGACACCCATGACGAAAAATTAGGAAATTTTCGCAGCCGCCATCTTGGATTTTCATTTTGACCCCACTATCATTTTCAGCGACCTAAAATATCACGAAAACGACACCCATGACGAAAAATTGGAAATTTTTGCAGCCGCCATCTTGGATTTTCATTTTGACCCCACTATCGGTTTCAGCGACCTCAAATATCACGAAAATGACACCCATGACGAAAAATTAGGAAATTTTCGCAGCCGCCATCTTGGATTTTCATTTTGACCCCACTATCGTTTTCAGCGACCTAAAATATCACGAAAATGACACCCATGACGAAAAATTAGGAAATTTTCGCAGCCGCCATCTTGGATTTTCATTTTGACCCCACTATCATTTTCAGCGACCTAAAATATCACGAAAACGACACCCATGACGAAAAATTGGAAATTTTTGCAGCCGCCATCTTGGATTTTCATTTTGACCTTGAAATACAAAAAAAATAAGAAGATACCTAATTAGAAAAAAAACCTAATTTAAAAAAAAAATCTTATTTATGTAGGTATACAGAAAAATACATTTGAGGGCCTACTTATTTTCTGAACATCCCTGCCCAACCCTTTGAAAGAATTCAGGCGTGATGTTATGAAGAAATCTCATTTCCTATCCGATATGCATTATAAAACCACCCGTACTAACTTTATTGTGTGGCACCTACCTATTTGAGATTTGAAAATAGTGAACCAAAAATTTGCGCGTCAGGCGGCTTTATAAGCTCCAGTGTAGGGTTCAAATTCAACTGTTTTACACACTTGATGCGATTGGTAAACATAGGCCGTGATAAAAATAAATACCAATAAAGCTTTTGCGCGCGTGACGTCTTTATTTACATAGGCATAGCGTTCAAATTCAACTGTTTTCAACACATGCTAATTTGTGCCGGTCGCAGCCGGTGACAGAAGTTAGCGGGGGTGGCGGGTTCGAAAAATTGGCACACGTCCGACCTCCGTCACGTTCCGCTCGGGACTAAACGGCTCAGGGCGAGCGTTTGCGAAGCTGAAAACACTTGACATTGGAATTAGTGATATAAATATTTTGATATTTCAAATTATGATAGCCGTTATAAATTACATTTTTTACGACCTTTATTATGGCATAAGTTTTATTGTTCAAAGCCTAATATAAATCAAATGAAATAAGATATAGATCATAATTTAGACTTGTCTTTGCGATTTAATTGGATGCAGTAAAGTGCAAGTAATCGTGTATCGGACGGCCGAAATTTCTAGATCGAAGTCTGAACTAAGTAATATATTTTTTTCAAAATTTAAATACGTGTTATCTACGAATAAAACACTAAACAAAACGACGTTTTTACGGCTCTCACCGCCTTAAAACAACATGGTAAATCTATGTATATAAAAAATTCAAAGTCCTGACTGAGTCACTGAAGTTTAGTGGTTTGGGCTGTGCGTTGATATATTATCAACGCACAGCCCAAACCACTAAACTTAGAGACTTGTAATTTTGCACATAGATACCTTATACAGTGTAAACATCCTTTAATGAAGGATTTTTGGAAATTCCATCCGTAAGGGCGTAAAATAGGGGACGAAAGTTTGTATGAAAAATCTTATCCCTTGAGTTAATAAACTTGAAACTTAGCGCGAACATTCATCTAAGTAAATTTTGTCATTTTAAGTTTCCCTAAACTACCCCCTAAGGAAGGATTGGGGGTTGTCAAAGTTTATACGAAGGAATTTTAACACGCGGTCCGATTATCTCAAAACTCAGTTTTTATACTTGAGACCAAAAATGAAGACTAACGTGTATCAGGGTTTTCCAAAAGTCTACCCCTAAGGGGTGAAAAGGGGTAGTCAATTTTACAGCGGAGGATTTTATTGGGGGTTTGATTAACTCGAAAATTTGTGTAAATAATGTTTAAGTCAAGTTATGGAATCATCTCTGACGATTTTTCCAATTTTCCCCCTCTGGGCGTGAAAACAGGGATAACTACCTACAGTTTATAATATATGAAAAATCTTATAATTTGGTTAATGAACTTGAAAATTGGCACAAATACTTGCTTAAATAAGTAATAAAGTTTGTCATTGTTAGTTTTTCAAAACTACCCCTCAAAGGAAGTTTAGGGATGTTATAGTTTATATGAAAGAATTTTAAAGCGCAGTCGGATTAACTGGAAACGTAGTATTTATACTTTTGATATAAAATAAACAATAATAAGTTTCTGGGTGTTTCGAAAGTCGATTCCTGAAGGACCAAAAAGGGATAAATAAATGTCTAAAGGGAGGATTTCACTGCGTGGCTTGATTAACTCAAAAAATTGTATAAGTAATCTTTGAGTCAAGTTATGGAAACTTCCCAAACGAATTTTCACCGATTTTGACGGCAGATAGACTTAGGCTATTTTTATTTTTTTAAACATTAAAACCCATTTAATTAAAACCCATGGAATCAGACATCCACGCGGGCGAAGTCGCGGGCAGTCTAGCTAGTCTATTGTATGGTCCTCATACAATAAACTTTTTAACTAAACTAAAAATTTTAACCTAGCATGAATCGTCTAGAACTCATCGAGTAGAGTACAAAAATATTTGAAGTTTTTTTTATCTTCTAAAATGAAGAAATAGGGGGCCGAAAAAGTTGACAATTTTAGACCATTTTTCTACGAGCTCTAGCGCAACAATTCAACAAATTAGGAATTCGAAACTTCTGTATATTATGTACCATATTTAATAAACAAATACTAAAAAAGCCGATTCATAAGGTTGGTTAAGAGCGTTGGTTCGGTACGGCATTTTATACAAACTTTCAAGTCCTTTTTTATCGAAATGAATGAACCGATTTTAATGAAACTTCATACGCATAAGCAGAATACATAGGTCTAAAAAGTTAGTTAAGAATATTTTCGAAATGTCTTATTTAAAAAAAGGTAAATGGAAATCTCTGTTTCTATGGAATATTTAAAATCGGTCCAATTTAGCTGCAACACTATTTTTCGAAAATGTTCTTAACTAACTTTTTAGACCTATGTATTCTGCTTATGCGTATGAAGTTTCATTAAAATCGGTTCATTCATTTCGCTAAAAAAGGACTTGAAAGTTTGTGTGAAATGCCGTACCGAACCAACGCTCTTAAGGTTATTTAAATATGGCTGATTTCTGCAACTGCAAAAATACCCTTGTAATTACAGTATCATTATGAAATACAAAGTTATCTTTGCGATTTTTAAACATAAATAGTATGTACGGAACCCTTCGTTTGCGAGTCTGACTCGCACTTGGCCGCTTTTTTTTTTGTCTAAACTATGTATTATCTGCGCATAATGTAGTGCATGCTGTGCTTTTCTATAAGTAATGAGGCGCTTAGACTTAAGTTTGCAATGTAAAAAATTGTAAAGTAATAGTGTACTCATTGTTGAAGAGCCTATAAATAAATAAATAAATGAATAAATAAATATAACTTCCTTCACACTAGGGTGTTGCACAGAACAGAATCAGAACAACAACCTTGCACCATTCAACTGTGTAAGTGTATGTATCGCAAGCAAATTGAACCTGCATAATTATGTGTATGGGTAGGCTAGACAAATATTATGTAGAAACTTTAAGGACGCAGTTTCCTAAGACTAAATAAAAAAACCGGCCAAGTGCATGTTGGACCACGCACAATGAAGGGTTCGGTAGTTGAAAAGAATTAATCCCAAAAACAAATTTAACATTGGATACCAATTAGTTATAAAACTTTTATGTCATAAAATTACAAATTCACAATTTTCGGACTTTTGCCTTTACTTGTGCTGGGAGACGTTGCTTCTTGCCAAATTTCATTATTCTAGGTCATTGGGAAGTACCCTATAGATTTTGATTTACTTGCGACTGTTGCGAGTATCAAAATGTGTCGCAGAATCGCCGTATTTTTTTATTGCGTTGACGTAGAAGCTTGATTTTTTTAGAACTGTAAGAAACCATAGACTTACCTATTTAATATAAATTTTAAGTTGATATCTCCACGCGTCCTTGAGAAAAAGGGTCTTGACAGACTGACAGACTTGAACATTTTTTTTATGTGATAGAATTACAAATTAACAATTTTCGGACTTTTTACTTTATTATATGACCTTGCTTCATGCCAAATTTCATGATTCTAGAACAACGGAAAGTACCCTATAGGTTTTGATTTACTTGCGGGTATCAAAATATGTCGCATAAATGGCCGTATGTTTTTAATGCATTGACTTAGAAGCTTGAGTTTTTTAGGACTACAAGGGGCCACAGTACGTGATATTAATTTCAACTTGATACCTTCACGCGTTCCTGAGAAAAAGGGTCTTGACAGACTGACAGACAGACAGACGGACAAACAAGTGATCCTATAAGGGTTCCGTTTTTTCCTTTTGAGGTACGGAACCCTAAAAAACCGGTCAAGAGCGAGTTGGACTTCGGTGCGCGAGTCCGACTCGCTCTTGACCGGTTTTTTTCCGTTCCGATTACTTTAAACTTCTAGACCTAACTACTAAGTTAAGAATAAACAATTTCATGTATACAATGTGCGTCACTCGTGAATAAACAGTTTTTCTTTCTTTCTATCACATAGAATAATTACTTCGTAGATAAGGGGGAGGGAACGGTACTTTTTTTATATTTTTCAACAAAAGTCGAAAACTAAGCAGCTTAAAAAAAAAAAAAAAAACATTGAGTATGTGCAAAGCGTGTATGCACAGAGCGAGGTGTAGTATTGCATATGCTTCATGCTTCACTCACTTGTAGGTATTGTTCGCCGCGCAGTCTGGGTTTTTATTTGGTCTGAGGCAGTTTCTTGTCTTGGTTCTGTTTCAGTAAATAGTCTGCCGAGAAGAACTATGTACAGACAACCGCACATCAGGTTATACCAAACTTTCGAGTTTCTCCAAATGATTTTAAACCTTATAATGTCAATGGTTAAGTTCAAAATCGAATGAGAAAATTTGACAGTTAGTAGTAACTTGTCCTGCTGCTGTGTGTACGCATGACCATGACTACAGATCAAGCTATACATGTCCAGTATAAGCTGATATCGCATTGTATAGGCTTTTCTTACAATGAGAGGTCAGTGTAAACTGCAAATGTATATAGCTTGATCTGTAGCCGTGTGTCAATCAATCTGCCTAGCCTTTTCCCAACTATGTTGGTGTCGGCTTCCAGGCTAACCAAATGCAGCTGAACACCAGTATTTCACATGGAGCGACTGCCTATCTGACCTCCACAACCCAGTAACTGGGTAATACGATACCCCTTGGTAAGACTGGTTGTCAGACTTTCCGGCTTCTGACGATCCGTAACGACTGTCAAAAATCCACGAATGACAGCCGGGACCAACGGCTTAACGTGCTTTCCGAGGCACGGAGGAGTACTCGGTATGTATGAAGACGGTCACCCATCCACGGACCAACCCCGCCAAGCGTAGCTAACCTGATGGATCGACCCGTGCGGCTGTTATTACTTAGCCACGAGCTCCTGTGTAGCCGTGTGTACCAACTATAAATATTTTCGAGGAAGAAAACTTTCAGAAAGATCCCGAATGTATTGAGGGAAGAATGGTATGTGAGATGTTCACTAACAAGGCGACCTTGGTAGCCGATTTTCAAAAGAGTTTCATGATCTACAGTGAAACACACAGGAGCCTCTCACAGTTTATGTTTTTTGTTCAAGTCAGATAGACGTCAATCACAAATTAAATTGGCACCTACCTTTAAGCATGTAATGAGTAAATAAGTAGCTACATTATTTTATTCAAGTATGTATTTACAGCTGGAAACATTTGACAATCAGCATGATATTGTATTAAATAAGTAGGTAATAGTGTTTACAATAACTTAGACAGGCCTAAAATAGAAGTTTGGTTTTTCATTATATTTATCTAAAGGGTCTTTCAACAAGGACGGGTCGATGTTGAATTTAAATAAAACAAGCTGTATGTGAGATATTAAAGAAATTATTTTTTTATTTGAAAGGCTCATTTATGCCATTATTTATGAAATATGACAGGCGGCGTCATTGGTCCGCACTTTTTCAAAAACGATGACGGCGAGGCCATTACTGTCAACGGCGAGCGCTAAAGATCAATGAATAACAATTTATTGGTGACGTGAATTGGTCACAAAGATCGTGCGATTTGACCCCGCTATACATTTTCTTGTGGGGCTTTCTCAAGTCGCAGGTCTAAGCCAATCCGCAATCAACCGATGCCCTGAAAGTCAACATTACGCAGGCCATCGCTCAGATTCAGCCGGATCTATGCAGTAGAGTAATTGAAAGTTGGACCTCTCGGATCCGTGCCAAAGTTCGAAGCCGCGGTGGACATTTAAACGATGTCATAGTTCATAAATAATGGCATAAATGGGCCCTTATAATAAAAAAATAATTTCTTTAATATCTCGCATACAGCTTGTTTTATTTAATTTCAACATCGACCCGTCCTTGTTGAAAGACCCTTTATATATATAAATAAATAAATAGAGAAGTCCTGACTGACTGACTCATCAACGCCCAGCCGAAACCTTAGAGAACATGCAAAGCTGAAATTTTGTGCAGAGGTTCCCTTTATAATAATTTAGACAAGGAATAAGGAAGGATTTTTCGGTAATAAGTTCCCGTGGGATATTTTCCAACATCCACGTGGGCGAAACCGCGGGCTAAAGCAAGTCCTTTTAAATACTAGTAGTTTTGCGAACAGTAGACCTCGCTAGCACAATTTTTTTTGCAACAATTAATATAAGTAGGTACCACAAAAGTTATATAAAACGGGGTATTTACCATGATTTTCTTTCCAAATTTCATGATTCTAGGTCAACGGGAAGTACCCTATAGGTTTTGATTTACTTGCGAGTATCAAAATATGTCGCTTAAATGGCCGTATTTTTTTATTGCATTGACTTACTTAGAAGCTTGATTTTTTTAGAGTTCCAAGGAAGCATATACCTACGGACAGGACTAGGACAGACAGACAGACAGACGGACAACGAAGTGATCCCTTTGAGGTACGGAACCCTAAAAAGCGATTACCCAGAAGGAGATAGCGTGACGAGTCACAGTCCTACCTAACGGATTGGGCTCTAATGGGGTTGTTCACCGGAACAATCGCCGCGAGACAGCTGTGTGTTTGTCAGTTATCATAGTCATCTCGAAGACAAAGCGACCAATTGGCAACAAAAAAAAAACACTTAGCTCCATCTCACAGCAAAGTTTTCAGCAAAGAACTCTATTGACAGCTGAATGAAAGTAACAAACGTTTAGCGCCATCTACGCGGAACTAATTTTGCAGTCTTCTTCCCTCAGAATAACGACTGAGCTTCTTCCCCATTGCAAAAGAGAGAGAAAAATGGAAAGGCAGAATAAACAGGCTCATAATAATAATAAAATTTCACTGACACTGTCTAACGGGACTCTGCAAGTCGTCTTCCGGTACGCTTTCCAAAGGTCTGAGACCCCAGGGTCCGAGAAATGTTAAAGAGTTCAAAGACATTATAATATTAAAATGAAGCGTTTACGTCAACAAAAACATTTTAATGACGTCGTCGGTACCAGCATGAGGTTTGACAGATTACAGTATCCTAAAACTGGATTTTTAAGGTAGGTATCTAGGTAATTAGTTGCTGACTAAAAAAACAGTAGTTTCTAAGAATTTGCTTTATTTATTTTGCAAGGATGTGGTGCCCTTGTACTCGTATGACACACGAGAACTTCGACAAATGTTTGTGGATCATTATTATATCGACGACACGGTTGGCGCAGTGGTTGAGCGATTGACTGCTGCGCAGCATGTCGCGGGTTCGATTCCCGCACGGAACAAATATTTGTACGACCTACAAGTATTTGTTCCGAGTCTGGGTGTTTTTCTATCTATAAATATGTATGTATTTACAAAAAAAAATGTATATAAGTAGTTTATCAGCCATCTCGTTACCATAACACAAGCATTAGGTTGCTTAGCTTGGGACTAGATGGCGTTGTGTGAAATGTCCGAGGATATTATTATTATTTATTTATTATTTATTTATATTACCGGATGGTTCGTACATACAAATGACGGGCTATGATGCTAAGATTAGATTACGTCGTGTAACGAAGCAGGAGTTTGGCCGAATAATATTCTTGAATTCTGGTAACACAACGGTACATGAAGGGTACATGTTTTTAATAATAATAATAATAACCCCACCGCCGTATCTCTACGTTGACGTCGTGGTGGGGCTTGCGCGCTCCGATCTCTGGGCCTGTGTTAGTAGAGTTCACTTTGCCGAAACAGGTCTAGGGTGAGGAGCCAGACCAAGAGAGATACAGAAACCCGCAGGGCAGCATGTGGCGAGCTGTTGGGCAGTAGCGACCCCACGGACCCTATCTCCCGGGAGTAGTCTTGTTCCTCATCTCTGGCTTGCCTTTATTGGCCGGCTGGAGTGAAAACTGACGGGAACAGAGCTCCCACCTCATTCTTGCCTTTATTGGCTGGCTTGAGTGGAGATTCGCAAGAGCAAACGTGCTCGGAGGAAGGAAGTATTCCAGTAAGTGTTTGTAGGGATCTTGACCATCTTCCGGGCTCTGGGATTGTTCTGAGAACCGTGGGATACCTCTCCACTCCTCACAAGCACCTCAGGACATGTTGCCCCCTTGCCGCTACGACACTATGTGCTAGCGACCGTTTTCGGGGGCCCATTATTGAGTGTGCAAGTCACCCCCTGCCATTTTTAACCGACTTACAAAAGGAGGAGGTTCTCAATTCGTCAGAACCTTTTTTTTTTTATTTTTTTTTTTTATGTATGTTCCCCGATTACTCGAAAATGGCTAGACCGATTTGGATTTTTCTTGTTCTGTTCGAAAGGGTATACGTCCCAAGTGGTCCCATGATCATCAAGTCAGGATCTGATGATGGGATCCCATGGAAATTGAGGGAAACCCTCAAATTTTATGGGCACACCTATATCGATTTCGGTATTTTTTATAGTAACTCATGCAATTGCTCTCGGAAAGTACCATTCGGTGAGCTGGAACTGATGATGAAGACCACAGAGGGCCATCGGAAATACTCAATTATATCTTAGTATATAACAGGTTGCGATTAGATTACTTTAATATGGTTTATGCTCGTCAAAATAATGGTAATGGTGACTTCACCATGAGTTCCATTTCTCCTGGTTCTTACTAGGAGAACTTCTCAACAATTAACGGCCCTGCATCGGGAAAAGCAACATTTTATAAAACGTGATGAGCAGCTGATATTGGTTTATTGTAACTTAGATAAATTACAAACTGAACCACTAAAAAGTGAAAAATAAAAACTTTTTTACAAAAACAAAAACCGACTTCCAAAAGAAACACTACAAAGTGAAAAATAACTTTAATTTCGGAAGTCGGTGGCAAAAAACTAAAATACAGATCCAAAGACACCGACTTCCGAAATTAAAGTTATTTTTCACTTTGTAGTGTTTTTTTTGGAAGCCGGTTTTTGTTTTTGTAAAAAAGTTTTTTATCTATTGTTTACAAAACATTAGTCATTTATCAGGCAGGGGCCATAGTGTTTCTATAGTTCTAGATAACCAGTCCACAACCACACAAAGCCATAGCCCAATATGTTTTGTTTCCATGTTCTGCAATAGTCCTGCACCAACCGGGGCTTGTCCTTGGGTGCACTTGCATACTGACGACACGGTTGGCGCAGTGGTTGAGCGATTGACTGCTGCGCAGCATGTCGCGGGTTCGATTCCCGCACGGAACCAATATTTGTACGACCTACAAGTATTTGTTCCGAGTCTGGGTGTTTTTCTATCTATAATATGTATGTATTTACAAAAAAAAAAAGTATATAAGTAGTTTATCAGCCATCTCGTTACCATAACACAAGCATTAGGTTGCTTAGCTTGGGACTAGATGGCGTTGTGTGAAATGTCCAAGGATATTTATTTTATTTTTATTTGTATACAGGGATAATCGTCGGCTGGTGCCTCATCATAATTTAAAATTGTCTAAGGGGCCTCTGCGAGTTAGCTTCGGCCCCTCGTATGCCTTCCAAAGGTCCGGGATCCCAGGGTCCCGAGATATGTAAACATATAATAATAATAATAATAGTTTTTGAACAGCGTTCACGTTCTTAAGTATTTTCTAAATCTAATGCCCGTTTTCATCAATCCTAAATGACACTTAAATGAATTCCTAAGCACTGTTGGATTTTTAACTCTCGGTGCGGCGCTATTAAGCCTAGAGTTGAAAATCCAACAATGCACTTTTATTTAGGAATTCATTTAAGTGTCACTTAGGGTTGGTGAAAACAGCCATAAGTGTCACAATAATTTTTTACCCTTAGATAGACTTACTTTTACAATTTTAGTCGAAATACGATCAATAGTTTATTATAATGATTATAATACTATTTTAACGTAAATGTAAAATAATCGAATCAATTATAGAGCATTTCTTAATAGGAGCTTGCTGTTGCCCGCGGCTTCACCCGCCGTCAGACGTCCCTATTTCAATCGGATTTTGTTCTATTCACAATTCCATGGGTTCTAATTTATTTGCTCGGAACTCTAATTCTTTTTCTAAAATAAAAGTAGGCTAAGTTACTCCCGGTATCAGCTATCTGCCAATGAAAGTCTTGTCAAAATCGGTCCAGCTGTTTCGGAGATTAGGCGAAACAAACAAACAGACAAAAATTTATAATTGTTTTTTTTTTTTTGTTATACGTACTGTATATCCTTACTACGAGTATGCATTTAGTAAAGAACTGTTATTTTGACATTACACACAGAAACTTCAATTTTATTTATTTGTATATAGAGAACAATCGACACTACAAGATACGTCATACCCGGCGGATTCCTACTTGGTGTTGCCAGCAGTCGTTAATACTTATTTAGTAGATGACTGTTGCTAAAGTGAAGACCTAAACTAGGAGATGATCTCTGTTATAGCTTGAAAATAAATTAAGTATTTTCAACGTTAAGTAATTTAATTTTATAATAGCTATTTGAAGAAACGCGTTACTGCTGTGAATAAAATATCAGGCACAATTTCAATTCGCGATAGGTAAGTCTTTGCTCACATAAAACATTAGGCGTTTCGTAAATGTTTCAAATACTAACTTTTAATTAGAGGACACCCTAGCATTATAGGTACTTTCTCTCACAAAACATCAGACAATCAATCATCTGCCTAGCCTTTTCCCAACTATGTTGGGGTCGGCTTTCAGTCTAACCGGATACAGCTGAATACCAGTATTTTACATGGAGCGACTGCCGGTCTGACACTGGGTAATTGGTATGACTGGTATGACTGGTTGTCAGACTTTCGGGCTTCTGACGACCCGTAACGACTGTCAAAGATCCACGAATGACAACCAGGACCAACGGCTTAGCGGCTTCCGAGGCACGGAGGAGTCTCGGTATGTAAAGATGGTCACCCATCCACTGACCGTCCCCGGCAAGCGTAGCTTAACCTGATGGATTAGCCCGTGCGGCTGTTATTAGTGTAATTACTTAGCCACGAGCTCACAAAACATCAGCCATACACATAGTTCTACTCCTTTCATCGGCAAACAGATCACATTCAGGATTAGTGGCCAGGAGAGTGTTAAGCATCTTAACCTATCCTATCCTAGGATATTTATTCAGAAGTTCAGCAAAAACTGCCATGAAAGAAAACTCTTCGGTGAAACAGAATTAAACTACTCTGTGGAAGTTTTAAAATTCCTGAAAAAGTAATTTATTTAAATCAAAATCAAATCAAATCATTTTATTATCAGGCAACTAGGCCCATAGATAAAATACATAAAATTATATTAAACAATAATAAACTAATACATAACAAATCTAATTAAAACTATAACTATACACGTAACGTCGGCGCCGTGTTCCGCTGCGTGGTGTCGCGTAACCGTCCTCGGAAACGTCGAAATACGACTCCTTTCGGGCATTTTTTTTTTCGGCCTTTCGGGCAAAAGTCCTCTTTTAAGAAGGTCTGTAGATGTTGGGTTGGAACTCGTACCACGAACGACGTAAAGTTGATGTTGTGGCGCGACTCCAACCTTTCGACCCTCAGAGTCCAGTCGGTCTTCACCTTCAAATACTAAGTATACTATTTAAGGCGGGACTATACGCCAATGACCTTGAGTGGTTAGCTTGCGCGTTCTGTGCTGAGCTCACGCAACGCGTCGTACGTCCAGCCAGTAATAGGACTCGCCCATCAAGGAGCGCTGTCCCAAATTAGACGCATTATTAATTTATTATACATAAAAAACTTTTTAACAAAAAAAAAAACCGACTTCCAAAAATCACTACAAAGTGAAAAATAACTTTGATTTCGGAAGTCGGTGTCTTTTGGTTTTTTGTTTACTTTCTTTTTTTTTGCCACCGACTTCCGAAATCAAAGTTATTTTTCACTTTGTAGTGATTTTTGGAAGTTGGTTTTTTTTTTTATTAAAATTTTTATTAAATATTAAAGCAATCGAATCGCAAACCGTGAACTATTTATCATTGAGTAGTTCCGGTAGCCATCTGTGGTCTTCATCATCAGTTCCACTTCACCAAGTGGTGCTTTCCAAGAGCAAATGCACGAGCTACTATAAAAAAATACCCAAATCGCTATAGGTGTGCCTATAATATTTGAAGAGTTCCTTCGATTTCTCCAGGATCCCATCATCAGAACTAGATTTTGACAAAAATGGGACCATTTGTGAAGTATACCCTTTCCAACAAAAATATAATTTTTCAAATCGGTTGGCAAGCGACGGAGTTATGCGCGAACAACATAAAAAAAAAAATACAAACATCCGAATTGAGAACCTCCTTCTTTTTTAGAAGTCGGTTAAAAACAAAAGGCATTTTAATAAAACACGTATACTAAAAGATAAATAATTAAATTACCTTTAAAATGGTGAAGGTTTCATAAAAATACGTCTAACAGTTTTTGCGTGATTCTCAGTTTTTTATCTGCGTTAGACATAACTTTACAAGTTAATTACACTATTTAATATAAACATAATCTAAAATATTCACATATTAATTTATTAAGAAAATGCTCTAATTTAACATATATGTTTTCCAAATCATTAAAACTACTCGTTTAGACGTGATCTTGAGTTTAAAATCATCAAAAGTCAGATAGCGTCGCCTTAAGTAGTACCTACCTATGGCTACCGAATAGAGCCCCTCGTCGGCCTAATTTATTAACCTGCCAAGTCCATTTTTCTATAGTTGACAGAGGGTTTACTATGAGCTCTTATAACAGGGCAGAAGTTGAACGGTTCCAGTGTAAGAGAGCTATATATGACCACTATCTACTAGCACCACCAACACCTCCATCCACCAGCACCACCACCATCCTTTTTTCTCAACGGATCCATGATGTTTTTTCACGTCATAGTACGGGCCCAGGACGAATAAAAAACAAACTAATATAATTTATCGCTTTAGCTATCGAAATTCTGAAAATCTCATCGGTTCTAATAAGTTTTCTTGATATTTTAAATGCATAAATAATATTAATAACTAATAGCATTCCTTACACGCGTTTTAGGAAAATTAGGAAAACAAATATATAGTGTGACTGGTAATTAGTGACCGATACTTAAACACATGATTGTTCATGATAACAAACAACTTTTAATATGGGTCCAAACCTCAAATCGCGAAAAAAAAAACTGCTCCTCCCTACGTTTGTTCACTATACCTCAATCAACTCAGCCTATCGCAGGCCACTGCTGCACACAGGCCTCTCCCAGGCTGCGCCACAACACCCTGTCCTCCGCCTTCCGCATCCAGTCTGTCCCAGCCACTTTCTTCAGGTCGTCGGTCCATCTAGCTGGGGGGCGGTCCATCTAGCTGGGGGGCGTCCCACACTACGCTTTACCTAACCACTGAATTTTTTTCGCGATTTCAGGTTTGGTCCTATAGTAAAAGTTGTTTGTTATCATGAGTACAGTCGAGTTCATTAATAAATTGATATTTTTGATCTCAATCAATCTGCCTAGCCTTTTCCCAACTATGTTGGGATGGACTTCCAGTCTAACCGGATGCAGCTGAATACCAGTATTTTACATGTAGCGACTGCCTATCTGACTTTCACAACCCATTTACTGGGTAATACGATACCCCTTGGTAAGACTGGTTGTCAGACTTTCGGGCTTCTGACGACCCGTAACGACTGTCAAAGATCCATGAATAACAGCCGGGACCAACGGCTTAACGTGCTTTCCGAGGCACGGAGGAATCTCAGTATGTAAAGATGGTCAACCATCCGTTGACCAACCCCAGCAAGCGTAGCTTAACCTGACGGATCGACCCGTGCGGCTGTTATTACTTAGCCACGAGCTTCTCGACATATTTTTGAACCTATAGAAGGTTCATATAATTTAATTAGCTTTCCAACGCTCACAATATTTTGAATCCTTGACAGTGTCAAATTGGCACTGCTAATATACAGTATTAATGAACTCGACTGTTCAATCATGTGTTTAAGCATAGGTCACTAATTACCAGTCACCCTATACAGGTATAGGGTGCAGTATAGCTAGGTTTACTTGGCAGGTTAACTATCCATAAATTCGAAAGTAACTCTGTCTGTCTGTCTGTCTGTTACCTTTTCACGCCTAAACCACTGAACGGATTTCGATAAAATTTGGCAAGGCTTATAGATGGTATCCTGGGGACGGAAATAGCCTACTTTTTTTTTCAAAAATAATCCTACAGGGGGTGATATAGGGGATGAAAGTTTATGTATGTATGGGAATCTCACTATTCCTTAAATTAGGGATATGAAAATTAAAATGTATGCTTTTGATAGGAAATAAAGAAATATGCGGTTCAGCGATTTTGAAAAATCATCCCATAAGGGGGTAAAATAGGGGTTGATTTTAAAATTTACAAAACTGCACGGATTTCGACAAAATTTGGCAAGGCTTTATATAGAATCCTGGTAAAGGACAAAGGATACTATTTTTTCAAAAATAATACTACCTGGGGGGGTGATATAGGGGATGAAAGTTTGTAAGGGAAACCCAGTATTTCTTAAGTTAGGGATAACAAATTTATGATATTGGTAGGAAATTAAGAAATATGCGGTTCAGCGTTTTTGAAAAATCATCCCCTAAGGGGTTAAAATAGGGGTTGATTTTAAAATTTACAAAACTGCACGGATTTCGATAAAATTTGGCAAGGCTTTATATAGCATCCTGGGGAAGGACATAGGCTACTTTTTGTCTTAAAAAATAATCCTACATGGGGTGATATAGGGGATGAAAGTTTGTATGGGAAACTCAGTATTTCTTAAGTTGAGGATGTGAAAATTAAAATGTATGCTTTTGATAGGAAATAAAGAAATATGCGGTTCAGCGATTTTGAAAAATCATCCCCTAAGGGGGTAAAATAGGGGTTGATTTTAAAATTTACAAAACTGCACGGATTTCGACAAAATTTGGCAAGGCTTTATATAGCATCCTGGTAAAGGACATGGGCTACTTTTTGTTTTAAAACATAATCCTACAAGGGGTGATGTAAGGGATGAAGTTTGTATGGGAAACCCAGCATTTCTTAAGTTAGGGATATGAAAATTCAAATTTATGCTTTTGGTATGAAATAAAGAAATATATGGTACAGCGTTTTTGAGGGGGTACAATAGTGGTTGACAAATGTTTGTGTAGGTCTACCTCTTTTTAAGAGATTTAAGGGATTTAGTCATAGTTCGAATCGTGAGGTAACATTTAGACTTTATTTCATATTTGAACGAGTGGACACTCTGTCAAAAGTTATTTGTTATTAGAGCGTGACTGGCTTAATACATTTTAAGTAATTAACAAAGTCCCCCCGCCGCGTAAGTCTGTCTGTTTGAATGCGATAATGTCAAAAAGTACCGAACGGGTTTTCACACGGTTTTCTCCAATGAACGGAGTGATTCAGTGTAATTCATTATGGTTTTGTGTAAATTGGCTGAAATATGACGACGACTGTTGAAGATGTCGGAAAAAATCATGCCGACTGGTAGCTTTATGCCTAATATACACGGTAACGATATATATCGTAGCGATTTGAGTTTGCACAGTTATATCGGACGGCCCTATGTTTTCCACATGTATACATGGGATATTTTCCGACATCCACGCGAGCGAAGCCGCGGGCAAAAGCTAGTACTCTATATTTTATACCATGATTCTAAATCTAGCACAGAAACCAATCCCACGACCTAAATGCAAAACAGAAAGTCAGTATTTACAAATACCCGTCTGTTTACAAAACACGGGCGAGAATTAAAAACAGTGGTCTATTTAGATGACCCGCCGCCCTGTTACAAAATGAATTAACATCACAAAACAATAGCAGACACTTTCAATGTAGACTAATTACATAACAATAGGTTATCTAAATAATCTGTTGACTGCATTGATTAGTGAGCTGATTAATTAATCCTCTAAAAACCTATAAACCTTCTAATGATGACACTTTTTAGGGTTCCGTACCCGAAGGGTCCAAACGAAGCCCTATTGCTATCACCCACGTGTCCGTCGTCTGTCACACATGTTTTACAGCCAAACGGTTGGTGCTACAGTCTTCAAATTTTCACAATCTAGGCATCTATCTAGGTATAAAAATCTATCTCTATAAAAATAAAAATATATCTCAAAATATATATAATAACTCTATTCTTTCTTAAACTAGTGTACTTATTTAAACTAGTGTTTTGCACTCTTTCTTTAACATGTATTATTTATCTTAAATACTAACAAACTATAAAAGTAAACTTAAAAACCCCTTATTTAATTAACAACTTAACTTTCTTAGTTACTTATCTTTCTTGTTTATTTATTTATTAACTTTCCTATATAAGTTACTCAAACATTTTATTCTAATTTCAGCTTTAGTCTAAACTTAAGAAATTTAATTTTTCCCAAAGATTTGGTAAGTATGTCTGCAACATTTGAATCTGAATCAATTTTTACAATCTCAATAACTTTATTTTTATAATTTTCATGAACATAATGATATTGTACTTCTATGTGTTTAGAATTTTTAGTAAAATTACCATATTTAGCTATAGCAAGAGCTCCTGAGTTATCTTCATAGATTCTAATTGGTCTACAAATCTTAATAAACATGTCACTTATTACATTATTTTTTTTTTTTAATCATGAATAATCGTCATTATTACATTGATTTATTATTATAATTTGTATAATAAAATATAAAAACTCACGGTTTTCTCCTCGTCGCCAATGTAAAATATGCACATATTATAAATAATAAATAAATATAATATATATAATATTATAATAAATATATATATAATCTAGGTATAAGGGGGGCGCGAAAAAATAATTGACCTACCCCATCGTTTAGGCTTTTTACCTAATTCGGCTGGAGCGGCTACCATGTAATTTTCTTATGCCCTCCGCGAGATCAAAAAAACTACAGATCTTAAAACTGCTCTAGTCACCTATTACGCGTACGCCTATGCCTGGCTCAAATATGGAGTCATCCTATGGGGTAACAGTACAGACGCGCCCACATTATTTATTTTACAGAAGAAATTGATAAGAATCTTAGTAAATATTGATGAAACCGTCAGCTGTAAACCCCATTTTAAAGAACTGAAAATGCTAACCTTACCCTGTCTCTACATCTTTGAATTATGTAAATTTGTTCGCAAATACCCGGATTTCTATACTAAACGAGAAGATATTCAAAGTAGATTTACACTTAGATTTAAAAACAGACTAAACATACCCACTTCACGACTAAAAATGCACTCCTCCAGTGCCTTTGTCATGTCTATAAAAATATATAATAAGTTACCAGAACCCATAAAAAATATAAATAAAGATAACATTTTTATTAATAAGTTGAAACTATTTTTATTGGACAAAAGCTAATAAAGTATAAAAGAATATTTAAATGATAAATTATAATTTACAATATAAAATTTACATTTAATACTATATTTTTATAATACATTCATTATTAAACAAATAAAACAATTATTATAAATACTTCAATATCTAAATAATACTACATAATAAATACCTATTTAATTATACAAATATTACATTTAATATAAATACTTAATCACCTAAATATAATTAATAATAATTTCTTGTCATTTACTATAATTCGTGCAATAGACTGAGTACCTGCAGTAACCAAATATATTTAGTTTATACAAATATTGAACAACTGGAATATATAACTAATTAAGGAAATAATATTATATATATTTACTGAATTAACTGCTTAAATAAATTAAATAATAAAAGGAAAAATAGTATTTCATGAAATCAAAATACATTTATAAGTAAATAAATAATAAGCGCCCAAAATAAGCGCTCTTCCTCCTCTCTCCTACTGCTGTGCCCGACAGGGTCCATAATTGTGACATTATTTTTGAGCTTACCAACTGTTATTATGGAACGCAATAAAGAATTGAGAATTGAGAATGTTGCTATTTTTTACAATTTTTTGCGCAATAAGTAGGTACATTCAGTTGTTTACTGTTATTAAACCCAGTAATCTCTCCTAAGCCAACTGGAATTTGACTTCGTTTACAGAACTTACCACGGGTAGAAAACCAGAAACGAGCAATTTCATGGATGAAAGAACTAATCGTCTATTTCTTGATGAGTACGGGAAAATGGAAATACTGGTGTGAGTAGGCACCTAAGTGACATATCTACTTATTAATAATAGTAAGGTACGTCTTGAGTGAAAAGAAAAATATTCCTATCAACATGATCGGAGACACATAACAAATGTTGATAGCAACCTCTAACACTTAACAGCAATGGTATTTTTAGGGTTCCGTACCCAAAAGGAAAAACGGGACCCTATTACTAAGACTCCGCTGTTTGTCTGTCCGTCTGTCACCAGGCTGTATCTCATGAACCGTGATAGTTAGACAGTTTTTTTCAAAGATGATGTAGGTATTTCTGTTGCCGCTATATCAACAAATACTAAAAGACGGAATAAAATAAATACTTAAGGGGGCTCCCATCAACAAACGTGATTTTTTTGCGTTTTTATAGATAATGGTACGGAACCTTTCGTGCGCGAGTCCGACTCGCAATTGGCCGGTTTTTTGTCAGAGTTAGAAAAATGTATGACTGAATTTTTTAGTAAATGCTCATGACAGTAATTAGCCCTAACTATTTCCTTGATAATGCCCTAAATGTTGTAAAATATAAAAAAATAGTTTTGTTCTTCTATTTTGCATTCAAAACGCTCTCCTTTAAAATCATGTTTTTGTAGATAACCGTATATAGGGTGACTGGTAATTAGTGAGCGATACTTAAACACATGATTATACTTATAACAAACAACTTTTACTATGGGACCAAACCTGAAATCGCGAAAAAAATCAGCTGGCATACATTTCTGTTCGCATTACTCGTCAAAATGTAGGGAGGATACAATATCGTGGTAATTAGTAGCCCCATACTGTCAGGTAAGCCATTACCACACAAATCCAGCCTCAAAGCTGCTGCTCGGAGTCTGGATTTGTGCTTATTATATGGGACTGGCAAAATGTGTGTGTACACCCTGCTTAACCTTTCGGGGATTACAGGTGTAATGTTATGAAGATGATGATGATGACTTAGATATTGTTATTTAGTGACCTTGGTGTCCTAGATTCTCCTAGAGATTCGGAAACCGAGGTCTTCATTACTAGACCGATATGACCTTCACTTCAACACTGACACGCAATAGACCAGGTACACGATTCAACTAGACTATTTTCTTTAATAAGGTCATCCGTTGGCGTGTAGGAATAATAGGCAAGTACATTTAACTCTAGGCTAGATCGCCATTATAAACAATTTATTCTCGTCTGTAAAATTTAGCTGTTCTTCTTGGGGTGATAACGAAAACAGCTGGTTTAGTTCTTGTTTTAACTATGGAAATTCAGAAGGGTATATTTCTAAGTACAGGATATGACCGCCATCCGTCGTTCCTGATTACTTATTTTCTTTATGTCAACGGCACAACAGTTGGTGTTTGGCAAATTTTGTTGGGCCGAAACTTCGCCATGTCCACGGGGTCGTGAGTCACCGGCACAGCCGAGACTAACCCGGATATTAGCCGTGATGATGGTATTATTTCCTCCGCCACTGATGACCTACCTGTACAGCAGTACATGACTCTTGGAAAGATTCATTTTTCTCCACTTTTTTTTTTTTTTTTTAATTTATTTAACGTTTACACAAAAGAATACAGAATTATACATACAAATAGCAACCAAAAACCACTAAGGTTTAAACTTGTGCTATCATGCTTGTGCTATCTCAATATGTACAATGATGCATTTCGTTATTGATATCGATACAATTGCTACTTAACATATTTAGGTATTTTTATTAGAGTTACAATAATTCCTACATAATACTTAAGTAATATTGCTTAAGTTTACATTTGATATTTTTATCTGTAATACATTTGTTTATTTCTGAGGGTACACTATTAATAAGTCTCGGTACAATATAGCCGGTAGTGCGTTCGCCATACATATTGTTGGCGCGCTGTGTACGAAGCCTGTTCTCAGAAACTGCCCGAGTGCGTACAGGATGTTCGATTTTATTTCTTATAGATTCATTGAAAAATTGTTCTTTTAATAACAAAAAATTTGTTTGTATATGACTAAAAGATACTATATAAGATACACTAAAAGATAGAGTCTCCTTCGTTCACGAAAACGAGATAATGTTTGGACTGTGACCTCTGAGTTTGTTTTAGTGTTTCTTCTCAGAGTAGTCGGATAGGAAACCTCAGCTGGTTTTAGAGCATAGTTTATCTTTGGCGTGTAAAACGTTGTTATTTTGTAACTAATTTTCAGAAATAAATATCATTTAATGTAAACATAAAACATTATTTATTATCAAGAGTCAGACATAATGGACCTGTTCCACAGTGACCAACCACCAATGTATCCTCATGTTGATACACTTCAATTACTTCTTGCTACTTGTTGGTATTTTTCAGGAACACGTTTTCGTATTCTCATATTTTTGCCTGACCAGTGATAATGACACAAACAAAGCCGTTTATACGTTTAAAGAGATGCTTGTATAGCTTCGCAAGGACCGTCTGTCCAAGTGACTGTCTGCCACGCTTGCGTGATTTAGGACCACCGCGCACCGTTTCTTCTCTAGTGTTGATCGACTATGTGATTATGACAAAAAAGGGCAGTGGTAGTTTCTATCGTGCTATGACCAGCATTATTGTTAGCCGTGATAATGACATTGTCTCTTCTGCAATTAATAATTGTACAGCAATGGTTTGTGGCTGCTATAAGCTAACCGCACGCGGCCACACGCTACAGCCACAAAACGCTGTCACATGGAGCTGGATCCGGCTACTAAGTAGTGGAAGTGCGCGACAGACTCGTCGGTTGGTCGGTCGTCGATCATTGGTCGACACAGGTGGCGGCCATACGAAGCGAGAAGCGGCCTATCGTGTCGTGTAGCGACTAGCGACCACCGGTGTTAGGGTCAGCACACATCAAGAGCAGAGCAGAGCATTTTCTGAGACTATTGAAAAATTAATCGAGCATATTATAGTCGAGCATCAAGTTTGGACGTTTATTTAATTTTGCAATGTATGGAATTGTCATAAGATTATTTTTTAATAGTCTCAGAAAATGCTCTGCTCTGCTCTGCTCTTGGTGTGCGCTGACGCTTATGCGTGTGCGGCGAGTTCATATAAAGGCTCTTACAGACAGAGGCGATATCGCGGTCGCGACGCGATATTTCGATATTATATCCGTACAAAAATATCGCGTCGCGACGCGATATCGCCTCTGTCTGTAAGAGCCTTAAAATGTACGGAAACTGTAGTCCGCAGCTCAGTGGCGGCGTTTTGTGATTTTAGATCTCTCTCTTCACCGCTACTAAGCAATGCACGAAAATGTATGAATGTTTTATCAAGGGTTGATAGTAATGTTTAATTTGAATAATAATCACCCTAAAGTTAGGTATATTCAAGGATATCGAGAGATATGGCATGGAGGCGTGGCACATGTCGCCTGGACGCGGTCACAACTGACCATAATATACGCGCGATGGCGGTAAGCAAAGCCCTTTGAACTTGTGTGCAATAAGTTTGTGTCGAAAAACTCATCATGTGTGCCGTATCTATTTCTTTTGTGTTTGTGTGAGGTGGCGACACTTTAACTTGAACAAATATACAGTGAAGGCATATCTATGGATATCTATGGGCATATTCAATTTGACACAACGGCCCAATGCTAGGGATAGTTATCGCCTCCAAGTACTATTCTACACGTTTTCCTACTGCCAGATTTGAAGAGCTGGTGGTTATCTCTGCATCTAATGTCTGTTCAAGTGTCTGGACCGCCACACTTTTTTGCGTTGCGTGTTAACAAGATATTTTTGTACCAGACATACGCATTGCGCGGCATTTCCCGCAGTTAAATATGTGTGACGATCTCGCGTGATGATAGACGGCTGACTCATACTTTTTTTTATTTGATTTGGTATAATAATTAGATAGACTTATGCTGTGTTATACCGTAAAGACGTCATAATTACGCAAACTAATATTAAAACTACTCAAATTCATGTTTTCTTACAGATTAAGAATTTACTGTTTCACTCACTTATCTCTAAGCATTTAGCTCCTACATCGCATACATAGATGTGGGGCTTGTGGCTAAGTAGGTAATAAGAGCTGCACGGGTCCAACTATCTAGTCAAGCAACGCTTACCACGGGTGATCCGTGGATGGGTGTTCATCTTTACATAATAAGACCCCTCCGTGCCTCGGAAAGCACTTTAAATCGTTGGTCCCGGCTGTCATTTGTGGATCTTTGACCGTCGTTACGGGTCGTCAGAAGCCCGAAAGTCTGACAACGATAAGTATCGTATTACCCAGTAGCTGGTTGTGGCGGTCAGATAGGCAGTCGCCCCATTTAAAATACTGGTATTCAGCTGCATCCGGTTAGACTGGAAGGCAACCCCAACATAATTGGGAAAAGGCTAGTCAGACGATGATCGATTATTATTTATCATAGATGTGGTACTCGTACAACTTACAGGTTCTTGCTAATTTTTCTTTTCCTTCTCCATCATTTCATCTTGTTTTCACGTTTCCCACCACCTAACCTCACAGCTTACTCTGTCTTCTTCACCACCGCAACTTATTCTTTGCTTTCTTTGCAGCTGTATATATTTATTTGTCTTTCTACCACCTGATTACTTAGTCTTTATCTGTTTTTCACCACTGCATGTTATTCTTAGCCTTATTTGTAATTGCATTAGATTTCTTTGTCTTCCTATTACCTCATTATTACTTACTTAGTCTTCACCTGTTCTTCACCACAGCATCTTATTCTTAGCCTTGTTTGCAATTGCATAGACTACTTGGTCTTTCTACCAGCTCATTACTTACTTAGTCTTCATCTGTTCTTCACCACTGCATCTTATTATTAGCTTTATTTGCAATGACATTGAATTCTTTGCCTCCCCTGCATCTGCATACATTTCTATACCTTCTCCGCTTTCGCCAAAGGACGGATAACTGCAGACATACAAAATGATATGAACTTTTTATGATACTTGAACGATTTTGACACATAAAAGGGTCAGGGGTCTATGAAACGGGTTAATTGAATTTCCTTTGAAACAATCAATATCATAGCTGGAAGTTCCTAGTTAGGTACATTAAAGCGTCATATATTATGTGAATGGGATTTAAACATAATTGGCTAAATAACTGACTGACTGACTAACCCTTCGGAGAAGTACGGGTAGGTACAAGTTATGTGTTAAATTCATTGATATATATGTTACACTAGATTAGCAATTAGCGCGCCAAGGCGTTGCCACTGGCCATACGGCCACGGCCGTATGCGTAGCTAACGTCAGTTCAGTGCTCTATGTGACGCCAGCCGAAGTAAACCGAGTGACACACGACAAAAAATAGCGCCAAAATGGGAAAATGCGTAGTGAAAAAGTGCGACTCAAGATCACAAAAACATAAAAAATTAACCGGAATTACTTTCCACACGTAAGTATATTGTTTTTGTGTTTATATCAACGTAAAAACGCAATTAAATAAATAAAATGTAGAATTTTGTAAATTATGTTCAGTGTTACCACTAAAAACTTACTTTTAGTTTCCCATATTTGTGGGAGTTTTGAATTTAACGAATAAGTGATTTTAAATATTTTTTTAATAATAACAACGTTGCAGGGTGCCTAAAGATGCAGCACGCCGTGATAAATGGGTGAAAATAATCCGATTGCTGAGAAAAGAGACTGACTGGCTACCTACCAAAGCTACTGTAATTTGTTCGAAGCACTTCCGTGATCAAGACAAAATAGGCCCAAAAAGTGAATGTGGCCGTGTTTATTTGTCAAATGAAGCAATTCCAATGCTTATTGTAAGTAATAATTTTATGTGGTAATTAATATTATCAAATTATAAGTAATGGTAATGGTCAACAAAAAATGCCTTCCTATTGAACTCCCACAGCAACAAATTAGTTTAAATCAACTCAAACTACATTGTGTACTGAATGTTTTTATCAACTTAGTTTTTACATTATAAAGAGCTCTTTGACTACAATAAATTGTCAATTTTTCAGGACAACCGTTATTCTGAAGAGCAGGTGGAAGAAAATATGGATGTGGATGATGTGGAAACCGACGAAGAGATAGACGAAATAACAGAAACGCCGCGAAAGCACAAAATGAGAAAAATAATTCACCGTTTGAAGAATGTATCGGCTAGAAGATTACGAAAAATAAAAAATATATCACAAAAAAATAAAAGATTAGGAATAAAAATTAAAAAATTAAACGATGTTATAGAGGAACTGAAAAAAAAACGTATGTTGAGCGAAGAAGACGAAATGCAACTAAATGTGAATGAAGAAACAGTGCAATTGATGGAAGAATTTAAAAACACCCTCAAAAAGAAAAAGACTTTTAAAAAATTTCCGTATATTCTAAAAAAATTTGCATTGACATTAAACTTTTACTCCCCTGCTGCCTATAAATATGTTCGATCTGCATTGAATAACTCATTACCACATCCGAGAACACTGGCTAATTGGTATAGCAAAATAAACGGAGATCCTGGATTTACGTCGGAGACTTTTAATGTTTTAAAGATCAAAACCGACAATTCTGAGTCCAAAATTATTTGCAATTTAGTTATCGATGAGATGGCTATCCGTCAACAAAAAATTTTTGATGGAAAGAAGCACTATGGGTATGTCGATTTCGGATTAGGTGACATAAACGAAGAACAAAATCTAGCATCCTCTGCTTTAGTTTTACTTCTCACATGTTTGAATCAAACATGGAAGATACCTATTGGCTATTTTTTTACACATGGCTTAACTTCAAGTAAACTGGCCAATATTATAAATTTGGCGCTTGCAAAATGCGCAGAAATTAACGTGGAAGTAGTGTCAGTAACATGTGATGGCAGTCAGACTAATATTGCTGCAATGAGAGTTTTAGGATGCAAACTAAACGACCCAAATAATTTGAAAACTACTTTTAAACATCCTACAACAGGAGATGATGTGGTGCTATTATTAGACGCTTGTCATATGCTCAAATTAGTGAGAAACAGTTTTGCATCAAAGAAAACGTTTTTTAACAAAAATAACGACAAGATAGAATGGAAGTATGTAAACCGTTTACAAGAAATTCAGGAAATTGAAGGACTTAAAACAGGAAACAAACTAACTAACCGCCATATTAATTTCCGCAACCAAATCATGAAAGTCAAGTTGGCATCACAGCTGCTGAGTAATAGTGTTGCTCAGTCACTCCATTTGGCCAAGGACTTGTCTTCAGAATTTTCAGAGAGTGAACCCACTGCGGAATTTATTAGAATACACAATGATATTTTTGATGTTTTAAATTCTAAAGGAGACCCTAAAGCTTATGGTTTTAAGAAAACTCTAAAACAAGAAACGAAAAATAATATATACGAACTAATTGAAAAATACAAAGAGTACATTACCAATCTAAAAGTACAAGTTATAACAAAAAAAACAATTAAACGAAGAGGTCAAATACAAAATATAATAATTAAAAAAAATATGAAGAACGTGTTAGATTGCAAATTTAAAACAGGTTTTTTGGGTTTTTTAGTTTGTTTAGAAAGTCTTAAAGTACTGTTTACAAGGCTAATTGAGACAAAAGTGATAAAATACATCGCGACATACAGACTTTCACAAGATCATCTAGAATTGTTCTTTGGTTGCATCCGCCAAAAAGGTGGTTACAATAACAACCCAAATGTAGTGCAGTTCAGATCAGCCTACAAAAAATTACTGAACCACCTTGAATTAAAGAACAATTTTAGAGGCAACTGCGTGCCCCTTGAAAAAATTAATGTATTGGCGACTACAACCAATGACCATGTCCAAGAAATTAATAAGTCATGCTTTGACCATGATAATAATGACTCGGAAAAGTCGCAAACCATCATGAGGAATCACAAAGATTTAGAAGAAGAATGGGTCGTGCAGCAAACGAACAACAACATTTTTACGAATATTACAAAACAAGTGGTTGGATATATTTCCGGATATGTTGTTGACAGAGTTGGTCAGGACCTTAAATGTGAAATATGCATCAAAGCTTTATTAGCTACAGAACTCAAGTGGTTTCACAAACTAATAAATATAAAAGATAAAGGAGGATTGTGTTACCCATCGGAATATGTATTTGAAATATGTATGAGTTGCGAAAGCGTTGTAAGACATGCCATAACACTTTCCGACACTAAGTCTTTGTCTCCTAAATTTGGCCTCTTGATATTAGCTACAAAAACTTTAGAAAAACTCAAAGGAAACAAGATAATAAAAGAATTTGCAATACACCCGGGAGATCATTTATCATCAATACAAGTTGATCATTCCCTGTTATTAATAAATGCCATCATTTGTAAATACTTAAAAATAAGATTATATCACGAAAGTAAATTATTCACTCAAACTCAAAAAAAAGAGTCTAAAAGGCAGTTATATACAAAATTAATGTTACATAGCGGAGTATGATTTCATTAATAATAAATAAAAAATATTCAAAAAGAAAATGTCTTAATTATTTTCATTAGTTATGAACTTCTAATACACATCCAATAAGAAATACATAATTCACATATTTAAAAATAAAATAACGTAACGTTTAACGTTTAACGTTTTTTTAAACGTTTAAAAAGTTGGGTAAATTTTTTCATGGAGAGGCAACCCCATCCCGCCATTGCATGTTTATATTGCGGTCTTTGTCTAATCTAAGCGACGGTATTATTCTTGCGACTTGTGTAAGTGAGACAGATATATGTTTACTTTAAATGTTTAGCGGTTTCAAAGCTACGTCGTCGCGTCCAAATAGTGGTTATACTTTTTTAACACATTTTAATGAGGTTTGCTTCTCTAGTTATATAACTCAATGGTTAAATTATGGTCATTTTTTTTTGTTTTCTTTATTATTATAAAAAATTGTAAAATACTGGTATTCAGCTGCATCCAGTTAAACTGGAAGCAGACCCCAATTTGGGAAAAGGCTAGGCAGATTGATTTTTTGATTTCTTTATTATTATTTTTTGTTTATTTTTTTTAAATGTTTTTTGTTTTGTTTGTTATTTCATGCGACCTAGTTTTTAAGCATTTTTGAAGGTTTTTGTATAAAATAAAGATTTTTTTTTATTATTATTTTAATGTGTTGAAATAGTTCGATTCAATTTTTACATGAGAATTGAATTGATTCGTCGGGACATTAATACGTATATTACTTTATTTATACAGGTGCTATACAATAATAATAATAATACAATAATAATAATAATAATACAATAAACAACACACAAATAATACATAATAATGTATTCTACGAGTAGCGGAGTACATGTGTGTACTGAAGCCGGAGTAGGTAGGTACTTCAGACTTGTTCCTAACTGGATTTACCTAATATTAATAGCTACTTAGTAACAATGTGGAAGGTATAGTCTGACCAATGGGTTTGTATGTTATTTGTTGTAAGAAATTGAATTTGAATCAAACTCTCCAAAAGATTATTGGAACAATTACTATAGGGAAGTGCCTACGAGTACTTGTATAGTTAAACTGATTGTGAAAAGTAAAATATTTTAATTAATCTATTTAAAAATCACTTGGGCATCATACAGTAAACATTTGATTATTTTTTCATTTTTATTAATAAATAGCTATATATTGCCTGCGGCTTCGCTCGCGTTAATTTAGAATTTGACAATCAATTCGGGTTGTATTCTTGCATAATTCAAACATAATTCGAAAGACACGTGGCACCATCTATTATCATAATAACGTTATTGTTGTTTTCCTCGGGAAAAGTTCTTTTTTTCGGAATGAAAGGTAGGTACCATAATTATGTCCGTTTCTGTACACCTGATAACGTATATGCAAGATTTCAGGAGGATCGGTTCAGTGGTTTAGACGTGAAAATGTAACAAACAAACAAATATAGGTACTTTCGCATTTAAAACATTAGTTGGGATTGACAGAGTTGTCCTAAATCACAATAATGCTGGCGAGAAAATCACAATCATTTGTCCAACCATCAGACACGGACCAAATTTAAAAAAAAAAACTGTAACAAAATCCTATCTATAGTCCATATTTCTGGGAGCAGATTCCCAGTACAAAATTTATGATGAGGTAAAAATAAAAAAAATATTTATATGATACACACAGACCGAACTATTCTTGCGAGCAAACATTCGCGTTGCCGTCTGCAGAGAAAAAGTCAAGGACGACGATGTTGGCAAAAAGAAGCTACGGGATGCCAACTTCAAATAACTAGCAAACTCCACGTGAATCTTATCGCATCAAGATATAGTTGAAATTGGAACAAACATAACTTTATCAACGGCAAATTGATTGGCTTAACAACAAACAAACAACTAACTTCAGTAGCGCGCGCGACGCGAGTGTGTGAACACGGGTGCTCTGTTATTTTAATTAATAAAAATGAATGTGATATCGTTAGCAATATGGACTTTAGAAAAGAATTGTTTTATAGTTTACAGTGGACTGATAGTTTGTTTTATTGCATTTACTTTTTATCATAAGAATAAGTTGGAAGTGTATTACAGTGAGGCGTCGAAAAAGGAAAAGTTGGCGCGAACGGGACCTGGCGGGAAAGGTGACAGTGACAGTTATCCTTTTTTCTTAATTTTTGCTTTCTTCTTTGCGTTTTGAGGCAAACGTATAAATTAAGTACAGCTTTAGGTTCTGAAGCAGATAATATATTTCCAGTTCACGTGGATTTTATTATACATTTTATTAGGTAATTTGAAACTCTCCAACAGGACAGGACTAAGGATAATTTATATCTCCGCACAAATTACTCGCTTTCAACGCTATAATTTTACCGGTGTGGAAGGTAATAAATTGCGGATTGCGGATGAATGAGTATGAAACCTTAAAAGGTTGAATAGGTATATACTTGTACCTATAAAAAGGTTTTGAAACAAGTTTACCTCCGCTAACTGCGGTTAACCCCTCAAGTGTCGAATGCACCCCATGTGTGCATAAGAAAAACCCTTTTTTGTTAAGTATATAAGCTTATATCACATATATATAAATGTAAAAAAACATCGTCCGATGGAAAACCAATCATCATCATTAGTTGTGAACATATGGAGTTCGCAGCTAACCCCCCCCTTAGCCCCCCCCCCGCGTGTCAAATGCACCCCAAGTATGCAAAAGGACAAAACTTTACATACTAGGTATATAAGCTTAGATCACATATATATACATATGTATAAACGTAAAAAAACATCATCCGATGGAAAACATAATCATCATCAGTAGTTGTGAACCTATGGGGTTCGCAACTAACCCCCAACCCTCCCCACTCGCTGGGGTTTTGGGTCTAAAATTAGACAAACTCAGGCACTTGAGGAGTTAAGGAAGGCAAGACTTCGTGAATAAGCTTACTAATAATTTGTTTGTATCGTAAAATACTGTGCTATTTTAGCTGCAATTCAGTAAACCAATATTATAAAGTAAACATAGGTTCAACGCAGGAATCCGCTGGATGCGGAAAGCACAGAACTGGGCAAAGTGGCGGTGCTATGGGGAGACCTACCACCAGCAGTGGACGTCTTTCGGCTGAAATGATGATGATGATGATGATGATGATGATGATGATGATGATGATGATGATGATGATGATGATGATAGGTTCATAAGCACAACAAATACTATACTCAATCAATCAGCCTAGCCGTTTCCCAACTATGTTGGGGTCGGCTTCCAGTATAACCGGATGTAGCTGAATACCAGTATTTCACATGGAGCGACTGCCTATCTGACCTCCACAACCCAGTTACTGGGTAATGCGATAGATACCCTTTAGTAAGACTGGTTGTCAGACTTTCCGGCTTCTGACGACCCGTAACGACTGTCAAAGATCCACGAATGACAGCCGGGATCAACACGGAGGAGTCTCGGTATGTAAAGATGGTCACGCATCCAAGGACCAACCCTGGCAAGCGTAGCTTAACCTGATGGATCGACCCGTGCGGCTGTTATTACTTAGCCACGAGCTCCAAACACTAATTAAGATTATTTCTGTCTGTAGCCTCATTACGAAGCTCTAAAAAAAACATACACAACATTGAGCCTGTATTCCCGAAGGGTTAGGCACAGCTGTACCTATAGTACCTACACCACATTTCACCAGTTCTGTTTAATTCCCACGTAATAGGGGTCGAGCCTATTGCCATTAACCGGGCACTAATCCAGACTTCGGACTGCTGCTGGGGGATTCCAGATAGAAAAACCCAATAACACTTTGCCCGACCTGGGAATCGAACTCAGGAGCTCATGGTCAGCAGTAGTGCTTGTGACACTAGACCAACGTCAATCATAAAAAAACCGGCCAAGAGCGTGTCGGGCCACGCGCAGTAATAGGATTCCATAGGCACGCCCGCGCCCGCCGCCGCCGCCGCCGTACGGTGGATCGAAACTGCTATGAGGGACATTGGGGTTTTTTTTTAACAAATTCGATTTTTAAAAATACCCGTCGAAAGATCTGTCATTCTGATGAATAATTGTTATGAAACGTTTTTCTTTAAAAGTGATAGTTTGTCCGGAAAAAAATATTTTCAATTTTTGTTTTATGGAATGGAACAGAAACTGCTAAAATTTGGCCAAGTCTTGACAGGTCTTGCTTTAAAACTACTTTATTCTTATTCTTTGGCTTGTTGGCTCTAATTCTACGCTATCAGCGCGCGCCCATATTTGCCCGTTCAAGTGTTATGACTTATGAGGATCAGTAAAATTAAAAAAAAAGTGAGTGAAAGGTACTTTTTATAATGATATCATAGATATAGTTAAGGAATATTAATCATTTCAAAACATATATTTATCGAAAAAAAGTACAAAAAAATATATTTTCAAAATTAAAGTAAATAATAAATTTAAACGAAATTAAAAAAATAATGAGGTGGAGAGGTACTCATTTATTTTTTAATTTCGTTTAAATTTAACCCCCCACACCATGGGATAGACGAGAAAAAATAAACACTCATTTTACATGTAGGTACTGAAGGTACCCTAAAAAAAAATTTTTTTCATGATTTTATTTACCACTTTGTCGCCGTGATAAATATGTATATCCATGCCAAATTATAGCTTTCTAGTTCTAAGTCTCTGAGCTAAGGTGCGGACGGACAGAAGGACATACAAACAGACAGGTAATAGGTAATACGGGCTGGTATCTGCAACTCTTGCGTAATAGACAGACAGACATAGCGAAATTATAAGGGTTCCTCGTTGATTACAGAACCCTAAAAAGTCATAAGTAACAAATGATCAGAAATCAAAGTAGGTATGTATACCTACTTAGGTTTCTCAAAGTACTGTAGCACAAAAATGCAGAATATTTTTTGATACTAATACCCTGGTATCTGCAACTCTTGCGTAATAGACAGACAGACATAGCGAAATTATAAGGGTTCCTCGTTGATTACAGAACCCTAAAAAGTCATAAGTAACAAATGATCAGAAATCAAAGTAGGTATGTATACCTACTTAGGTTTCTCAAAGTACTGTAGCACAAAAATGCAGAATATTTTTTGATACTAATACAATAATAGTTTTGAACTAGGTAGGTAGGTATTTTTGCAATTACTATCGCAAATTATGTGACCTAAAAACCTCAATAAATCCTTTCGAACAGAGTAAATAGCCCACATAACACGAAAATAAATAGAGATAAAATAAATTATCATAAAATATTATTGTATATTTTGTTGTATCAGCTGAACTGAACTACAGTGCTTATCACCAGCGTGGGGAATGAGGGAAGTGGGTTATCTATACTAGGATGAGAGCTCCTCGACCCTTTGCCATGTCGATTGGTGGAAATGACCTATATATACTTACTGTTTATGTATGAGCAGATAGCTTATATTCCCAATGACGGTACTTCCCGAAGACACTAAGTGTCTAAACACACTATGCCGAAGTTACGCGACCGAAGTTCGGCATGATTACGCCTGCAATGCTATTTGAATTACTGAGACACACTATGCCGAAATTACGTTGCGTACTAGCGTACAGCCGAACTTCGGTCGGGCGTAAGTTCAGCGGCAACGTATTCTGTAGAGCACACATTATACGCGACCGAAGTTCGATTACCGAAGAAGATCCGGGGCGCGGTCGGGGGACGGGGGTGTGTTCAAGACACTGAAGTTCCGCAACTGAATTTCCGGCGCGTAAGTTCAGCACTTATGGTGTGTCATATCAGCCGAACAAGTCGGACCGTAACATCAGCCGCGGAACTTCCGTCGCGTAACTTCGGCATAGTGTGTTTAGACACTTATAGTCATTTATGTTAAGCCTTCATCCGGGTTCCGGGATGCTACTGACAATTTCTTCCGATGTACAGCCGCGGTCAAAATAAAGCTGTTCAAAGCATATTGCATATCATTGTACTCGGGGAGCCTGTGGTTCAGCTACAGTCTACAATGCTCTGCGGATCCAGTATAATAACGCATTTAGAGTGCTGTTGCGTCTGCCTCGGTTCTGTAGCGCGTCATCTATGTTCGCTGAGGCACGTACCGACTGCTTTAATGCTGTACGGCGTAAGAGAGCGGCCTCGCTGCTAAACAGACTCCGTGACAGCCCCAGCAGCATTATGCGCGCTGTAGCCGGGAGACATCAACCCGTTGGTGAGGTCACTGGTCACCTGTACACTGGCTGTGTTATTAATTAAGTACTAACATAGGTTAAGACATATTGTTACTAACCCAATGGATCTTTGTTATCTAAATAAATAAATATATAATTAATTAATTTTCTAAAAATCCCAATACTCTGCCCGACCCGGGGATCAAACCTATGAACCCACTATCACCAGTTATGCTAGCAACCATGAGATCGAAGAATAAATAAAGGAGAAGGCTGCCTGTCTTCCCCAAACTTGGGAGACAGATTGGTTTAATCGATGTTTCATTTTATCAGCTAAGTTTATCTTGGACATCACGGATGAAGGAAAAAATTGTGAGGAAATTTGGACTGAATCTGGATCTGAAATCACCAATCCGCCTTCAGCAATCGTGGTGATGAATCAATGAATCAAATCAAACCAAAGTTTCTTTATTCATACTACAAAGATCCATATTAGCTAGTAATACCTTATAGCTGTGCTATTAAGTAATATTATATTTCTCGGGACCCTGGAACCCGGACCTTTGGAAGGCGTGCGAAGGGCTGAAGCCAAATCGCAGAGATCCTTTACAAAATTTGCACCAACCGACGATTATCCCTGTTTGCTCTATACAAGTGCACCCAACCCCCGGTTGGTGCAGGACTGTTGCAGAAAATTGAAACAAAACTTATTAGGTTATGGGCTATGGCTACAGTGGATTGTTTACCTAGAACTAAGGAAGGACCATGTCACCACATCGCATTGCATTGCCTGCATGGCTATTACTTCGTTTTCGCTTAGCGTTCTTTCTGAATTATATTTATTTTTGCTCGGCTCCTAAGCGTTCTAGCGTAACGTTAAATAGCCTATACCCTTCTTCAAGAATTGTTCTATTAAATTCAAACAGAATTTTGCAAATCCGACGGGCAGTTTCAGAGATTAGCGCGTTCAAACATACAAACAAAACAAAAAAACAATATAGCTTTATTATTATTTAATTTATTATTCTTTTTTCCTTATAAAATACATTTTTAAATATTTCCTAAAAAAACGTATAAAAAATATTTAAGGTTATGGTACTTATAATGATAATATTTTAATGATTGTTATAATTATGTACGTAATCGTACAAACTTCAGCCAGTCTAATTGGCAAACAGAATGAATCACACTTTTAAAACTTTTCTTCAGGAAAATGAAAAACGTTTTAACGTGGGCGAGTCCAACTTGTGTATTTTCTAAGGTTTCTCAAGCTTTGTGGTAATGACAATACGTCATAATAACAAGTTTTTGTGTCCTTATATAAGTCGAGGTTAACAGTGTAAATATTTTTCTAGGATTATTTTATCAGCTATTATGGTTACAGGGAAAACTTATTTTACGAATTGCTTTATAATATTCAATTAACTCACTCGGTAGGTACCTACAATTAATAAGTTTCGTAGGTACCTACAAAAGATGCAAATAAATTATTAGGTTGACTAGGTTCTGCCCGCGACTTCGTCCATATGAAATAACTTGTTTTAAGGGCACGCTAGTCGCTCATTCTTTCATACAAACGTAGTTTGGTGATTACTAGTCTGTTTGGTGGTGTACGTCCAAAACTAAAAATTATTTAATTTTACCTTGTCATTATCTCTAGCCCTGTATGGAAGCAAAATCGAAAAAAAACATTGGTTTGGAAGTTATGAGCGTCGAAACTTTCATATTTCAACACTAATTTTAACGCATCTTTGGGCGTAAATAAACGGCTCTTGGAGTATGAAAATGCAAAAATTGTTACCGTAAAGTGATAAATAATTTATTGAAAAACTCAAATAACTTTACTATAAATAAATACATCCAGTAGGTTTTTCGTAACATCTAAACGGCCAATGGTCTGTTCATGAAATTCTATGCGCTCGTTTTCGTTATAAATCATCGTCTATTTCACTAAATACATAAAAACTAAATAAATAAAAATGAAGTAAAATAGTATGCATATCAGCCACGCCACCAACGAGTTCGAGCCGCCGACTAGTGGCTCCTTAATTCTATGATACTCGGCAATGATGTAGCATCCCATTAGTGAAAGAATTTTGGAATCGGATCCCCTACTTATAAACTCACAAATGCCTCTTTATTAAAAATTAGTACTTATGATAAGTAGTTAAACGATAAAAGATTGTGCGTTTTTCTCAAGAGGTCTTTAGCCTGAACTGTAGGTAAGTACGGTCTACATATTTGTCTAAATTTGAAAAAAACCGCTGGCACGCTGAACCAACTATAAATATGGACCACGTCGTTACCAACTTAACCGCTACAGAAAAAGAAGTTTTGAGAAAAAATATCACTTTAATTAATTTAATTTGCGTCAGAATGGCGTCAGACTTAAAATTCAGAATAATTAGGTGTCATTGAACCGTAAACCCTCTTTAAAAATGAATAAAAATAATACTTACTATGATTGTATGGCTTTATTTTAATTTTAATAATAATTATAATATCAAAATAAAAGTTTTTAATCTCGTTTTCTTTTTGTTTTTACGATTAATTTCTACACGATTTTTTTCACTTCGACATTCGTCACGATTTCAGAGTACAACGTGCCTATGAAGGTATAAGTAATTACTTGCTTTTGCCCGTGGCTTCGCCCTCGAGTCGTGGAGAGTAATAAAATAAGCCACATTGTTACTAACATCTTATAAGTGTTTTTTGTTTGTATTTTTGGCAGTGTCAAATTTTTGTTGGCTGTTAAATAAATAAATGATAATAAAAATAATAACAAAGCCTTAATTAAGTTTACAATAACATTTCCGTGCATAATTATTATACAGTCACCTGAGATCAAGAAACCAGTAACTACGTCAGTTATTCATAAAAAATGCGAATCTAATTATCACTCTTGTTGTGTTAGACTCGGAGTGAGGAGTGGATGAATGCTCATACGCATAATATTGTAGCGATTTCTGCATCGAATCTCACTTGTTGAATTTGAATGATGCGCGGGGGAGATGCGTCTGTCATTTGTTAAGGCGAGTAGTGTTTCTAACTAGCGCTACCATTGAGAAAAAAAAACCGGTCAAGAGCGAGTCGGACTCACGCACCGAGATTTCCGTTCCGATTTCTGAAAAAGGGTGCTATTTAGAGACATCTTTTTATTTTTCCTGTAATCTTTACATAAACTTCTATAACATAGAATAATTTCAGATTTTTCTCTTTGCAAACTTCGGAGATAAGGGGGGGGGGGACGGTATTTTTTTTTACATGTTTCATCAAAAATCGAAAACTATGCAGACTAAAAAAAATAAAAAAAATGTTTGAGAATGTGCAAACAGTGCTCTTTCATATGATACCCCACATGCCCTAGTAGCCCCACTTTGAATTTTTAAGACCCCTTTTCAGTCCCTGTTGCAAAAATAATATAATTATTTTTATTTCTTTCTTGTTTGCAAAATAGTTGGGTAAGCGTAACCTAAAACTGTTCTAAATTTCAAGTTGATAGCATTAGTGGTTCTTGAGATATCCAGCTGTGACAGACAGACAGACAGACAAACAGACAGACTGAGTGTCACCATAAGGGTTCCTTTTTACCATTTTGGTACGGAACCCTAAAAATCATAAGTCTGGAGATATGGAACATTTTGAAATTTCTTATGCTCACATTTTTAGTCAGATGAGGTAGAATTTTTTGTATCAAAAAAATCAACAGTAAACCTCCTAGGTTTGAACCCTTAGCAGTTAACGCCCAAAACTACCGTTTTTGCTTTCTACCGTATCATCTGCCTGCCTTTTCCCAACTATGTTGGGGTCGGCTTCCGGTCTAACCGGATGCAGCTGAATGCCAGTATTTTACATGGAGCGACTGCCTATCTGACCTCCACAACCCAGTGACGGGTAATACGATACCCCTTGGTAAGACTGGTTGTCAGACTTTCGGGCTTCTGACGACCCGTAACGACTGTCAAAGATCCACGAATGACAGCCGGGACCGACGGCTTAACATTCTTTCCGAGGCACGGAGGAGTCTCGGTATGTGAAGATGATCACCCATCCACGGACCAACCCCGGCAAGCGTAGTTTAATCTGATAGATCGACCGGTGCGGCTGTAATTACTTAGACACAAGCTCTTCTGCTTTCTACCTCATCTGACTAAAAATGTGAGCATAGGAAATTTCTAAATGTTCCATATCCCCAGACTTATGATTTTTCAGGGTTCCTTACCTCAAAAGGAAAAAACGGAACCCTTATAGGATCACTTCGTTGTCCGTCTGTCTGTCTGTCAAGACCCTTTTTCTCAGGAACGCGTCGAGGTATCAAGTTAAAATTAATATCAAATACGTAGATCTATGGTCCCTTGGAGTCCTAAAAAAATTAACCTTCTAAAGGCTCTTACAGACAGAGGCGATATCGCGGTCGCGACGCGATGTTTCGATATTATACCCGTAGAAAAATATCGCGTCGCGACGCGATATCGCCTCTGTCTGTAAGAGCCTTAAGTCAACTCAATAAAAAATATGACTATTTTATGCGACAGATTTTTAAACTCGCAATTATATCAAAACCTATCTTCCTACTTCCCGTTGACCTAGAAACATGAAATGTGGCAAGAATCAAGATCTCACAGTAGAACTAAAGTAAAAAGTCCGAAAATTGTTAATTTTATCACGTAAAATTTTTTTTTTGGGATTACATGTTAAGTTTGTTTTTGAGATAAATTCTTTTCAACTACGGAACCCTCATTGTGCGTGGTCCGACACGCACTTGGGCGGTTTTTTGTCAACGGTGGCGATAGTTGGGAGCACTACTCGCCTTAATGGGTATATTTGCGATGTTATAGAGGGTTTCACTGGTCATCACGTTATTCATAATAACAGCCGGTCGATTCTGTAAAAATCTCACCGTGAAAACTTAGGTGAAGTGAGTTTGTTTTTGCTAGGAATTGACACTATTGACAGCTCACTCCACGCTCACTTCACCTAAGTTTTCATGGTGAGATGGTTACAGAATCGCACTGCAGTAGCCAGCGGGCTCACTGGCGCTATCATCATCATCATTGTACCAGCATAAGTGTCCCACGGCTGGGCAGGGCCTCACACAGACAAAACATAAGTGTCCCACGGCTGGGCAGGGCCTCACACAGACAAAACATAAGTGTCCTACTGCTGGGCAGGGCCTCACACAGACAAAACATAAGTGTCCCACGGCTGGGCAGGGCCTCACACAGACAAAACATAAGTGTCCCACTGCTGGGCAGGGCCTCACACAGACAAAACATAAGTGTCCCACGGCTGGGCAGGGCCTCACACAGACAAAACATAAGTGTCCCACTGCTGGGCAGGGCCTCACACAGACAAAACATAAGTGTCCCACGGCTGGGCAGGGCCTCACACAGACAAAACATAAGTGTCCCACTGCTGGGCAGGGCCTCACACAGACAAAACATAAGTGTCCCACGGCTGGGCAGGGCCTCACACAGACAAAACATAAGTGTCCCACTGCTGGGCAGGGCCTCACACAGACAAAACATAAGTGTCCCACGGCTGGGCAGGGCCTCACACAGACAAAACATAAGTGTCCCACTGCTGGGCAGGGCCTCACACAGACAAAACACGGAGCATTGATCACGACACTTGCTCAAGACGGGTTGGCGATTTCAGACTTATAATAACTACTAGCGTTTGCACGCGGCTTTGCCTGCGTGAACGTCGGATATCATCCCAAAGGAACGTACTACCGGGATGAAAGTATTCTATGTCTGAACCCAAATCATATTCAATCCGTGTGCCTTTCATCCATATTCGTTCAGCCGTTGAGGAATGAAAAGGGAACAGCTAGACGATAATAAATTGTACTAATTTTTGAACTGGTGGTCCGATTTTAATTAAATAAAGACTAATTCCTTAATGATATCTTAATATACGGACTATGACTATATTTCCAAAACCAAATTATCAATATTACGTTCCCGTGGGATATTTTTGCAACATTCACGCGGGCGAACCCGCGGGGAATAGCTGGTTATATCAGAGCATAGATTTCTTGGATATTGTGCTATGATTTTTCGAAATTATCAGTTTACGTATCAAGAGGCAAATTATTTTAATTTTATCTTATCTTTTCTTTATTTGGTATCTACAAGAAAACACATAACTTTGTTACATACTCACTATTCCTAATTTTATGGTGACGATAATCGCGGGTTAGAAAAATCGATCACCATAAATTATTTATGAAGTAATTGGAGTTTTCCGAGGTTATTGCTTAGCGGCATGTTGTATCGATTTACTTATAATCATCTGCATAGCCTTTTTCCAACTCTGTTGGGGTCGTGAGCTCGTGGCTAAGTAATAACAGCCGCACGGGTCGATCCATCAGGTTAAGCTACGCTTGCCGGGGTCGGTCAGTGTATGGGTGACCGTCTTTACATACCGAGACTCCTCCGTGCCTCGGAAAGTACGTTAAGCCGTTGGTCCCGGCTGTTATTCGTGGAGCTTTGACAGTCGTTACGGGTCGTCAGAAGCCCGTCAAGCAGTCTTACCAAGGGGTATCGTATTATCCAGTTACTGGGTTGTGGAGGTCAGATAGACAGTCGCTCCATGTAAAATACTGGTATTCAGCTGCATCCGGTTAGACTGGGAGCCGACCCCAACATAGTTGGGAAAAGGCAGGCAGATTAATTTTTGTTGGGGTCGTGTGTCGCACCTTTACAGTAAATTGTATGCCTGTTAGCAACGCAGACTTTGTATGTAATCGCATATATTATTAGGTACATATTATGCAGCTGGTAAACATAATCATAACAATTTATGTCGTTTATTATTGTTATCAATGTCACGATATATTTCAAGGGAAATTGCTGTGAATTATTATGTTTCAAATGAACAGCAGACGGAATATAATATCATATAATACATGCGCTGTTAGCACATATACCATATGCTGGTAGTAGGTATGTAATTAGACCAAACATTTTGTATGTAGGTTCATTATAATGTTGTATTTTTGTTGTTTGAACCCGTCGTGTGTTTATACAAAAATACAGACTGTTTAATTGCACTGCGACATAATAGTTTTAAATGGAGTCACCTTGTGACTGTTATTATAATGTAATTAGCGTTCCGTACCAACATGGTAAAAAGGAACCCTTATGGTGCGACTCAGTCTGTCTGTCTGTCTGTCACAGCTGGATATCTCAATAACTACTAATGCTATCAACTTGAAATTTGGAACAGTTTTAGATGACGTATACCCAATTATTTTGCAAATAAGAAAGAAATAAAAATATATAGTTTTTTTTTGCAACAGGGACTGAAAGAGGGTATTTAAAATTCAAAGTGGGGCTACTAGGTCATGTGAGGTATCATATGAAACAGCACTGTTTGCAGATTTTCAAACATTTTTTTATTTTTTTAGCTGCATAGTTTTCGATTTTTGATGGAAAATGTAAAAAAAAAATACCGTTAACTCTGAAGTTTGCATAGAGAAAAAATCTGAAATTATTCTATGTGATAGAAGTTTATGTAAAGATTACAGGAAAAATAAAACGATGTCTCTAAATAGCATACTTTTTCAGAAATCGGAACGGAAACCGCGGTGCGCGTGTCCGACTCGCTCTTGACCGGTTTTTTATGTTTAAAAGTGGTTTATAATTCTTATTGTTTTTTTAACACAATTTGAGTAGGTAGGTACAATATTTGGGATGGATTGCAGGCTCGGGAAATGAATTACTCTGTGTATCAGCAGCCTGAACTCTTATACGTGTGAATAACGACAAGTGGCAATATGCTCGACACCTTTACGTAAGGTGGCGAGCATATTGCCACTTGTCATATTGCCTTATGTTCACTAAACATACAAAATAGTTAACTCTGACTCACAACTCTACAACTAGCAACTCATACACTGATTTTTATTTTTTGACATTTTTAAGAAAATCGTATACTTTTACTATTTTAGTAAATATGTGAGCACCATGTATTTTTAAAAGAGTAACGGTGGAGTTTCTTGCTCATTCTTCTCCATACGAGGAAGGCGCAACTAGTAACAATAACATTTTGTTTTTTGTTGTAAATTTTGACGTTCAAAAGTGGCTTTTATGTGCCTATTTGAAATAAATGACTTTGACTTTGTATTTCAGACTAAGGTCAATATTATTAGTATTTTGGTGTTAGTAATAATAGTGCTTAGGTAAATAGGTTAGTATTGTTAGTTTTCACAAATTATTCATTTATTCAGACCTACATATGACTGTCCCCAAACCAAAACAATCGCCAAGAATATTCATCTGTAAGCGAAGAACAGGGTCAGCCAGCTCGAACTTTAGAATAGTTTCGAGTGTCTATTTCTGAGGACGATTATAACGATGGGTTCGCGAAAAATATCCATCTGGTCGGGTGTAAGATCTGTAAGACCCATCGTACAAATCGAAACAAGAGGCTATCTGATGCTGCTTTACAGCTCATGGAGGAGAGGCACGAGATGATCCTGCAGTCTTCAGACGGTATACTCAAGTGTATGTATCTCAATAGACGGATCTCTAAGTCTTTGAAAAGCGACCTTCTATTGGGGACAGCCAGTTTGCAAAACTGAAGACCGATGATCACAGAATTGTATCCGCCTAACATGAACTATTGAAAGAGATTGATCAGTCTACTTACTTATCTTACTGGTTGACGTGTAACCAGTAACTCCGTTATGAATCTGGCAACTGACCCAAGAGCTACACTCGACACTATATCGAAGACATCCCGGACATCAGCATGTACGAGATTAGGATGGCTCTAAGCTTAAAAACAACATGGTGATCACGGAATTACGGCCGAACTCCTGAAGGCCAGTTGGAAACCCGTTCATAAGGCCCTTCTGAAACTGATCGATTTGTCATACTCGAGGGTAAAACGGCACAAGTATGGAACAGTGGTACTCTTTTTTTATAAAAGGCGACAATGCCAGGGCATTGTCGCTAAAGAATTATAAGCCCATCTCACTTCTGAGCCACGTCTCCAAGCAATAGTCATCACAAACCGTCTCGCACGTAGTTTTGACGACTTCTAGACTCCTAAACAAGCCGGATTCCGAAAAGGCTTTAGCACTGTTGACCAAATTCATACGCTACGGCAGTTTATACAGAAGACCTCTCTCAGAAGACCCTGCTTAGCGTTTGTGGACTAGGAGAAAGCCTTCGATTCCATCGAGACTTGGGCTGTACTGCAGTCTGAAGTGTTTGTATTTAAACGCTACTATGCCAGTCCTACTCCACGACCAGACAGATAGATAGATAGAATACTCTTTATAAAACCACCACACCTCGAAACCTATCCTTTGCAGCGAGGGGTGAGACAGGGAGACGTTATCTCTCCGAAGCTGTTCACCGTTGCACTGGAGGATGTCTTCAAGGTTCTGGACTGAATAGTGTCAATAAAAAAAAGTAAAAACTCGGCGTTAATTTAAATTCAAATTCAAATCGTTTATTTGCTAGGAATACATGTTTTTATAGGAAGATCTCACAGCCTTAGAGTCAATGTATCCTGCCTGCAAGCAAGCGTGCAAATCATTTAAGTTATACGTGTAAGTCATAAATCAAATTATAAAATTAATAATCATTATACAGATTACATTATTATTACCTACATTATTAGCACAGTATTATCATTTTATTATCATTATCATACATTATTATCACATTATCGTCATTATCATACATTATTATCACACATTATTATTACATACTGTGGCGGCATCTACATCGCCACATATGAACTACGCATCAAAGACATGACGTCACGCCAACCTGCATCGCGCAATTAGAGTTTACCACGCGATTAGCATATATGCAACGTCCCGACATCAACCGTCGGGCAGTAGTCCACCAGACACAACACCCGTCTGGTCGGAGGATCCTCCCTTTTCTATGGAGGATGAGTGAACTTTACACCCTGTCCCTCATGCCTCTAAACTGGTGACACCGAGCATGAACGTCAGCGCAGCCTTCGTGCAACTCCTTCAGCGTGACGTCATCAGCATCACTTCCTCAAGCTTTCGAGCGGCGAGTCATACAGCCAGCCAGCATCCACGGCTTCAACAGGTATCCTGACCACCAGCATGCAGCGGACGCGCATTCCTGGTCATCACCTTCAGCCTCAACCCAGCGCTGTACACTCCGACTCACCCCAGTGAGTCGGGGTGGCGCTGCGTTATGCTCCACATAACGCAGCGCCACCCCGACTCACTGGGGTATCACCGCAAACAGTTCCGACTCACCGTGAACTATGCGGCACCCGGTTCCGACTCACTGGAACCACAACTGGCACTGGCAAGCATTACATACTGTGGCGGCATCTACATCGCCACATATGAACTACGCATCAAAGACATGACGTCACGCAAACCTGCATCGCGCAATTAGAGTTTACCACGCGATTAGCATATATGCAACGTCCCGACATCAACCGTCGGGCAGTAGCCCACCAGACACAACACCCGTCTGGTCGGAGGATCCTCCCTTTTCTATGGAGGATGAGTGAACTTTACACCCTGTTCCTCATGCCTCTAAACATACAAATGTCATTAATTAATTTACATAAAATTCATAATTGATACCTACTCTAAACAAATATTTTTATGTTCTAAAAATTCTTTTATACTGTAGAAACACTTTTTTTGTAACCACTCTGACAATTTTGTTCTAAACACATTACCCTGCAACAATTTAAACTCGTTTGGTAGGGAATTATAAATTAATATGCACATATTGAACACATTTTTCTTATAAATATCTTTATGTCCAGCTGGATGATATAAGAGGTTGCGAAACTTAGCCCTTTTCTGTCTTGGTATAACCTCGGTATGTTGCTTAAAATAATGCATGTGTGTCTTTGTAAAAAAACAAATATCTCTAATATACATACAGGGCAGTGGAAGAATTTTCCATTTTTGAAAGAGGGGTTTACAGCTATCTAAGAACCATGCCTTGCTTAATACCCAGATGCAGCGTTTTTGGAGCTTAAAAACTCTGTCCGTATCGGTCGAGTTACCCCACATGATTAGTCCATAGCTTAGAACAGATGACACGTAACCATGGTAAGCTGCAAGAGCAGCTTCAACAGACACATTTTGTCTCAGTTTCTTTAAAGCAAACACGAACCTATCTAGTTTCTGACTTATATGCTCCACATGGCTTTTCCAATTCAGGTTTTTGTCTACATGAATTCCTAAAAATTTTAATTGATCCACTTGTTGTACCTTTTCACCATTATACAGAATATTCAAAGCTAATGGTTTGCTGTTATAAGAGTTAAATTCAATTAATTTTGTCTTGCTAACATTAATGTTTAAGTTATTTTTTTGCATCCAACTTACTATATCATGTAGGGTCTTTTCAGTAGCTAATTTGTAGTCGCTTTTATCCTGACATTTTATGACAACTGTAGTATCATCTGCAAAAAGTATACATTTCTGCAAAATGGCCTCGGGAAGATCATTTATATAAAGTAAGAAAAGTAAAGGACCGAGAATGCTTCCCTGAGGCACGCCACACTTATTTATTACTGCTATTGATTTGAATTTATCTTTGGAATATATTCTGTCACTTTTCTTTACAACTTTGGATACCTCAGTATACTGCTGCCTGTCTCCTAGATAACTAGATAACCATTCTAATGCCTTTCCTCTAATACCATAGTAGTCTAACTTGTTTAGCAGCTTATAATGGTTAACAAAATCAAAGGCTTTACTCATATCTAAAAAGAGGGACACCGCAGGATTGCCATTGTTAATACTTTCTGTTACAAGTTTAATAAAGTTAAAGATTGCAAGAGCAGTTGAACTACCTTTACGGAAACCAAACTGCTCTTTGCATAATATGTCATGTGTACAGAGAAAATTATTTAATCTAATAAGCATGGCCTTCTCAAAAATTTTTGATATAATGGGCACTATCGTGAAGTTAGTTGTCAATCCCTAGCAGTAGGTGGAGTGACAGCTGACTTCAAGCTCACTTCACCTGCGTCAATGACTTTGAACCTCTAGACGTTGCCATCTAGACGTTGCCATGATTACAGTGTGAAGTGTGGAAGTGAGACACATATATACGAAATTAGTAGGAAAATTGAGACAAGAATCGTAATCGTAATCGTTCTTGCTTGGCGAACTTTTGAATGTTAGCCAAACAAAGTGCTTTCACTGTTAAAAAATTTATCTTGCGGCGATTAATTTACCTTTTTTGGACAGTTTTTGCATTGTGCGTACGTATTGGCATGGGGTTCAGTCCTAAATATGGAAGATTTCTTACGTTAAACTTCATTTCTCATACCACATAACCTAGAAAAAGTACTATATTGCTGTCTCATGACCGGCCACGCGGTGGCTCGATCTAGATGTCTATTATCTAAGACCTGCGTATATTGACTGGTAAAATTTTGGTGTTGATACCCCTCCTGCCGCTTCGGGTGATATTTCACAGGTATCATGATAAGTATGCCATACTGGCTGGTGCTAATCTGGACATTGTTTGACACTGATTTCAAACTAATCAGTTTGTAATTGCATTTCAGTGTTATTGATAAGCATTATTTGATGCAAATAGAATTAATCAATAGTTATGGGAATATTGTTTGAGTTAGGCGTTAAACTACAACCTATGAATTATCCAGTGATTGAAGCTCTGCATAGCTGGAAATAGTCAGGGACAAAACTGCGGGTCAGTCACAACGAACTATAAATAAACCACACGTAAATCTAAAGAAAATATATACCTAATCATAATTAAAATATCCTTATCATGGACAGGGTAGAAAGATCACGCACGCGATGTCTCCGGGACTTTGTACCGAAATGCAACGTGATAATCTACTTAGAAAATCATGACCTAATAACTCGGTGGTTATTTAACCTATTAATTACTTTATCTACACCCATGCTATAGATCCTCTATAAAAGTTTCTGAAACAGTTAGCTTATTGCCAACATTAAAACAACCAGTGTTATAGTAACCATAATATCATCCAAACGGGTGTTATAATGTTGTACTGAATTTCATAAAGCAACTCGTTTTCAAAAAAAGAACATTGTAATGCACGCGCGTTTCACTACAACAGCGCAGTAATTTAAAAAAAGAAGTTATTCGAATTCACGTCGTATACTATGACGCCGGCCGCCATGTTCGATACGAGTATTAGTATTGCAAAAATCTGTTTCAGAACCTTTTATAGAGGATTCATAACATGGATGTAGATGAAGTCTTGTATGCAACTGTACATAATTAGGTATTAAAACACTCATGTGATACTAGTGTTTTAATACCCCTTATTATACGTCAGTTGCATAAATAACTATTAATTAGGTTTATAACAAAAAGTTGTGATGTGGTGCGAAGAAAGGCATAAGGCAAATACATATTACCCGGTTAACTAGTAGCTCTATAGTGCATAGTACGCACACATGTGCTATGCAATTATATTATCGTCTTTCATTCATCTGCAAACAGCTCCAATCCAGGACTGGTCTCCACGAGTGCTTTGAGCATCGTCAACATACGCGGTATAGGAGAGGATATATTATAACTTGATAAATGCATGATATTTGATGCTAACTCGTTCGATGACTTATATTTACCTACTAGCAAGTTTTTGCCTACCTTGGTCTTTGAATATTCGATATTTAATCATACTAAATGCGTCATTACCAACTCGCTTAGTGCATCAGAAATCCGAACTCTTGTTTACCGACCATCTCGTCTATAAAAACCTGACTTAACACTACTTTACAGTAATACTCAACTAATAAGGCGCGTCGTGAATCTTCGTTCGCACAGAAAAGAAAGTATGGCCCCGAAGATTAACGAGAATACTTAAAACTTACAATCAACCTTAGATCACTACTATAAGGTTCATAATACACTGCAGCTGTTAGTTCCGTCTCACTCGCAAGTATGGCGGCTGTCAAGCGGCGCGCGCTAACATGGCGGCAGCTACCGACCAATAGCGGTACAGGAATAAGCGTGGAGCGTGCCGATTGGTCAATAGCATTTCCCGCGCTTTGAAAATTCATCTTCTGCGCAGGTACATCGATAAGCCATATTACTTGGGTACTCCTGTACCTACTCGAAGGCTAATCCTGCTTGGTTTTTGTTCTAAGATCTAAGACGTAATTATACCCCTCCAAGGTTCTTTTGGCGTGTGGCCAAAACACTACCTCCATCTCGTTTCTTACCAACAGCACCTTTTTGTTTTGTTTTGTTTTCTGGGTGGAAATCCACATGGATGTCCGATTTATTTTGTGAACATAGGTGATTACAGGTGTTTTAAATATAAATCACAAACATAAGTTAATCATAATCATAAGTCACCCCTTTTTTTTTCTTTTTTTTTTGTGGATGGGAAATCATCAAATGACTTCTCCTGCTCTGGGTGGAGCGGAAGGTCGTGTCAGACTTATACTGACTAAAACCCACCCGTGTTCCTTCAGTTGCCTGTGCCAGGGCCACGGTATCTCATTCAAACTACCCGCGACCCCGGCGGCATCGGCCCTATCGGACCCCATCTTTTGCTGACATCTCTTTGAGGCGTGGAACACAACGTGCCGTCCCCCTGGGCCCATTTACTAACAGCGCCCCAGTGTCAACGTCATTCGAGCCCCAAAAGATTCTTTTATCAGTATTTGAGTACTTAATACTTATTTTTGTCTATCCTAAAACTATTTTATCTCCTTCCAGCTCGTGACTTCCCAGACGATGCTGACGATGATCCAAACCTCCTGGTGCCAGCAATCCCAGAAGACACTCCTCAAGTCCCCTACAGGCCTCCAAGAAGGTCGGATGACGAGGTCCTGGAGAGGTCCCGGGAGTATTACGAGCTGATGGCTGAGAGGAGAACCGTAAGGTCTTTCAGCCCGGAGCCGATACCTCAAGAAGTATTGGATAACCTTATAAAGACTGCTGGTAAGTATACAATTATTTGAATATGTTCTTATGGATGGTCTTTAGCAAGGATTCCGTAGACAAAAAGCCCTGGCTTGTCTAACAGCCTTGCCTACTCAGTGAGGACATACCTTGAGGTGCATCGTGCATACACGTTCACAAATACAAACACATCCTAAAAGGAAGCTATTGCAACCACGGCCTGCCGCCTGCATCTTAATACATTTAGTGTGAACTTGGTAGCGACATATGCGATGAAAGTCCCTGTCTGCATACGAACCGATGAGTATCAAAGTCAAAGGTAAATCATTGATTTCAATTTTATCATTAACAGCAATTTTAAATGACTCATTATATTAACTTTACTTCATTATAAGTGAAATGCTTAGATTATGAACAATTCATTTCATAATCTAAGGTGAAATGACAAAGATCTTCTAAAAAAAAATAAAGTCAAAAGTCAAATTATTTATTTCAATTAAGTATGTAAAAGGCAATTTTAAACGTTAAAAAAATTTACATAAAAAAAAGTAAAAACCGACTTCAAAAACCAAAAACCGGTCAAGAGCGAGCCGCACTCGCGCACCGAGGGTTCCGTTCCGATTTCTAAAAAAGTGTGCTATACAGGGTGGAATCTTTCAGCGGGGCAGTAAGGAGAAGTACCTTATCCGTTGCAGCTACGGGAAAATGGTCTTAGGAGACTATCCATAATTTTTTATGGAATTTTGAACTCCTTTCACAGATTTTCAAAAAAAAAAATACAGTTAGCAAGAAAATAGCCATTTTACACAAAAACATTTTTTGATGCCAATCGATCCTGTTTTTAATACTGATCAAAAACTTCTTTGGGACCAACCATCGATGGAGTACTCAAAAAGTCACAAATTGCAAAAAACTTTTCCCCTACATTTTGTATAAAAATTTTACAGACGCTTTTTTAGTGACGGTTGAGATCCTTTGTTTTTTGTGGGGCTGTAGGTATCTGAAAACAGGTTTACAAAAAGCAATACGATAATGTTAGACTTACTAACCACAATTTTCTATGGAATTCATACAAATAAATTGTCAGCAGCCACTGGGTCGGTACAGAAACCAATCAATTTATGTATTCGTCAAAATGGCGGTCACTTCGAGCACTTGATATCGTAGGGCAAGAAACAGCAAGATTTTAAATAAGAATAACATCATCAAGTTATGTTAGTTAATAATAAAAATAGAAAATTAATACGGCTTCTTTTTGATAAGTGTAAAATTCTACGTGATCATTTGTCTTTTATTTATTTTTAGGGTTCCGTACCTCAAAAGGAAAAAACGGAACCCTTATAGGATCACTCGTTTGTCCGTCTGTCTGTCTGTCTGTCTGCCTGCCTGTCTGTCTGTCTGTCTTTCTGTCTGTCTGTCTGTCTGTCTGTCAGTCAGTCTGTCAAGACCCTTTTTCTCAGGAACGCGTGGAGGTATCAATTTGAAATTAACATCACATACGTAGGTCTGTGGTCCCTTGAAGTCGTAAAAAACTCAAGCTTCTAAGTCAATGCAATAAAAACATACGGCCATTTATGTGACATATTTTGATACTCGCAAGTAAATCAAAACCTATCCTCTCGCAAGTAAATAAAAATCTTGTTGTTCTAGAATCATGAAATTTAGCATGAAGCAAGGTCGTACCAACACAAATAAAGGAAAAGTCCGAAAATTGGCCATTTATGTGACATATTTTGATACTCGCAAGTAAATAAAAATCCCGTTGTTCTAGACTCATGAAATTTAGCATGAAGCAAGGTCGTACAACACAAATAAAGGAAAAATTCCGAAAATTGTTAATTTGTAATTCTATCACAAAAAAAATGTTCAAGTCTGTCAGTCTGTCAAGACCCTTTTTCTCAACGACGCGTATCAAGTATCAAGTTGAAATTTATATTAAAATACAAGTCTATGGTACCTTAGAGTTCTAAAAAAATCAAGCTACTGAGACAACGCAAAAAAAAATACGGCCATTTTGCGACATATTTTGATACTCGCAACTGTCGCAAGTAAATCAAAACCTATAGGGAACTTCCCGTTGACCTAGAATAATGAAATTTGGCAAGAAGCAAGGTCTCCCAGTAAAGGAAAAAGTCCGAAAATTGTGAATTTGTAATTTTATGACATAATTTTTTTTTTTTGGGATTCAATGTTGTTTGTTTTTGGGATAAATTCTTTTCAACTACGGAACCCTTCATTGTGCGTGGTCCGACACGCACTTGGCCGGTTTTTTTTACATTTCAGTTACCTACACCAATTCTTTACTTCCTCCTCCTTCCTTTTCTTTCTTTCTTTTTTTCCTTTTCTTTTTAATGTAAGGGAAAAGTTTTTTGCAATTTGTGACTTTTTGAGTACCTACTCCAACGACGGTTGGTCCCTTAGAGTAATTTCTATGGTTGGTCCCATAAAAGTTTTTGATCAGTATTAGAAACAGGATCGATTGGCATTAAAATGTTTTTGTGTAAAATGGCAATTTTCTTGCTAACTGTATATTTTTTTGGAAATCTGTGAATGGGGATCAAAATTCCATAAAAAATTATGGATAGTCTCCTAAGACCCAAAAGACCATTTTTGCGTGGCTGCAACGGATAAGGTACTTCCCCTTACTGCCCCGCTGAAAGATTCCACCCTGTATCAGACATCGTTTTATTTTTCCTGTAATCTTTACAATATATATTATACTTCTATCACATAATATACCGCCCTCCCCGGCCCCCTTGCGGGAGGGACGGTATATTTTTTTACATTTTTCATCAAGAAAAATCGAAAACTATTCGGCCTAAAAAAAATTAAATAATGTTTGAGAATGTGCAAACAGCGCTCATTCATATGATACCCCACATGCCTAGTAGCCCCACTTTGAATTTTTAAGACCCCTTCGTCACTGTTGAAAAGTCAATTTTCACTTGTCAATACAGGGTGGAAGGGACATCGACGCGCAAACGGTTACCACGTATCCAGTACATCATTCTGAGCCGCCCTATATAGAAATTTTTCATCGGTTATTGATAAAAAATCTGCAGTTCCCTACCTACACGGTCAAAATTTATGGAAGAGCAGATTTTTTTTTCAATAACCGATGAAAAATTTCTATATAGGGGGCTCAGAATAATGTACTGAATATGTGGTAAACGTTTGCGCGTCGATGTGCCTTCCACCCTGTGTAGTCTCCGAGATTAAAAAACAGACCTTAGGTACTTATGCTGCATAGTTATTAACACTAGGCACTACGCTGTAATCAAAGTTTGATAACTTCAAGTCCTAGAATACAAGTACTACCAGTTTCACTCTTACATTTTGCTCAGGAAATCCTGTCATTTCAAGTTTAGCTTAGAAAGCTGGAAAATATTTATAACTTTCTATAATCAGCCTTACCGTAAGCATTATAAGGTATTAATTAATGTGTTTCCTACAAGACTTGGCTTTTCCTAATTAGACAGTAATTGTGATGTAAGAACGCACTAATCCAGTTAAAGATGATTTAACTGAAAGTGGAATATAAAACTGAAATAAAATAATCTCCAAATAAGGCATCTGTGGTTGTTGGCTTCTGATTTATTATCAAAACCATAAAATTGGAGAGTTTTTTGGTAAAAACAATATAAAATAATACCTACACAGACTGCTAGAAGGATCTGTTGGAGCTCGAGTGACGTTGAAAGATGGCCGCTGTTGGACATAATATCGTCACTAATTTAACTAACTGACGTATCTGACATTTTGGACTAAGCCGATAGCCGACCTAATTATAGTAATTTGATACATTTGACAAGTCGAATCGATCTGTCTAATCGGCGTAACTGTACCTATGCCTTACGGTCCCTATGATAATGCAAAAATCGAGACCGATACAGTTTACAAAAAAATTCTATAGTTAGGTCAGCTTACAGGAGGAGCTCGTGGCTACGCTTGCCGGGGTTGGTCAGTGGATGGGTGACCATCTTTACATACCAAGACTCCTCCGTGTCTCGGAAAGCACGTTAAGCCGTTGGTCCCGGCTGTTATTCGTGGATCTTTGACAGTCGTTACGGGTCGTCAGAAGCCTGAAAGTCTGACAACCAGTCTTACCAAGGGGCATCGTATTACCCAGTTACTGGGTTGTGGAAGTCAGATAGGCAGTCGCTCCATGTAAAATACTGGTATTCAGCTGCATCCGGTTAGACTGGAAGCCGACCCCAACATAGTTGGGAAAAGGCAGGCAGATTGAGTTAGGTCGGCTTATTATTTAGATCAGCGACAACTTGTTCAATTGTGTGTAATGGGGAGACAACTTGACATCAGAGATGGAACTGTGCATACACTTCAATAAACGTAGCCTTTGGTATTAAATTGTATGCTTGTAATTATTTGAATTGGTTTTCTAGTTGCTTTTAACTGAATAAAGGACCTTTAATTGCATTTTTGTTTTGAGTTTTGGTTCAATTTGGCATTATTTTTCAGCTAGTCTAACTAGCTAAATAGTTATCTTTTAATTCAGTTGACGACAAGAGTGATTTTCTTCTGTTAGAATTAATTTTGGTATAGGAAAAGCTGTTTGTTTGCGTTAAGGCTACTCTTTCGAAAAAAGCTTAAAAACAGCGTGCAGATGAAGCAGTTTTTCGCCGGAACCTATAGATAAATTACATCTGAAAAAAGTTGTTAGTAATCTACATGATATGAATCGTAATTTGGTTTAGCCATAATTTTTCTATCGGTATCACATAATATGATAAAAAAACCCCAAATCACCTCCAATAATCGTTAAGATGAAACCATTTTACTCCTTCATTTTTTATCAAAAGAATATAAAAAAAAATTCTACTACTTTGCAATACAAACGAAAATGATTTGGTTTTGTTACTTTTTAAAAACATGTATATTTTTTATTATAATAAATTAAAAATGCGTCTAATTTGGGACAGCGCTCCTTGATGGGCGAGTCCTATTACTGGCTGGACGTACGACGCGTTGGGTGAGCTCAGGCCAGAATGCGCAAGCTAACCACTCAAGGTCATTGGTGTATAGTTCGGCCTTAAGGCTTGTCCGTCGTAAAAAGCGCGGTCACTATCGGACTGCATAGAAAAGAAAGAGAAGCGCGATGACACAACGCTTGCAAAATATGAAGTAATTATCGATTTACAAAAAATCTGTTGATTAAACTAAAAAAGTAATGACAAGAAATCATTCCTTATTAGTTTGTAAAGAACTGTATAAATTTATGAACACTTTTAATGAAAACTATAGGAGTAATATGGTAACAACTCGAAAAAATAGACTGAAATAGACCTGGATTTAGGATTTTTTTTCCTTAGTTCTACAAACTAAAATAGATTTCAGGACACATGAAATCACTTCTTATGTATTGTAGATTACTGTGTATTTTTTTCCTATCAGAAAGATGCTATAGTTACTGTAAAAGATGGTTACAAAGTTACTTAGTTTCACCGTATTTTAGGAAGGAGCAGCCTTAAATGGCCAACTTTGGCGTTCTTATCATAGACTATACACTAATATCTATTCTGAGAAACTGGCAGTAACCCACAAACAAGTAACTGTTTGCTGTCTATTCCATCAATCATATGGTAATTTTTTTTTCAAGTCATTCTTGTTTTCATTTTAGCTTTTCAATGGCATTGAGTCAAAATATGTAATTTTTTTTAATTCAGTAAGTAATTTAATGTAAGAATTTCATTTCTAAATTCATGTCCATTAAGTTAGAACCATGAATCTAAATCCAGAGCATTTAGCTCGTGTTTACGTAATAATTTTTATCCTTGCTATTTCTACACTAGTCTATGCAGTGTACCAACAAGTCTTGTTTGTAAAGAAACAGAGGAGAGACCTTCTTCTAAACTACGAAGACGATCCTGCCAATACCACTATCACGGATTACTTAGACATGAAGTTTAGAAACAAGGTACAAGATATCCAACAGATAATCAAGGTTAAAGATATAATTAAAAAGATAAACATGGAGCAGAAAGTGCACAATCAAAAGTTTGGGCCCATCAGCAACGTTACTCAAATCGTGGTAATACAAGTCCACTCGAATGTATTTTATTTCCAACAACTGTTGATGTCTCTTAGTGTTGCCAACGGCATTAATAAAGCGTTGCTTATCTTCTCCCATGATCACTTCAGTTATGAAATTAACGAACTTATCAAAAAAGTAAATTTTGCCAAATACATACAAATTTTCTATCCATACTCAATACAGTTGCACCCAAATGTATTCCCTGGGAAAGATGATCAGTTCTGTTCTGAAGGTTATGTATGCAAAAAATCAAAACGCAGAAACCCAGAGGCAGCTCAGGCAAAGCACCACTGGTGGTGGGGAGCCAACCAGGTTTTTGACAATATGAAAATTACGCAGCCGCAAAGATTCAATAATACCATTTTATTTCTGGAAGAAGGCGATATTGTCACAGAAGATTTCCTATACGTATACACACTGCTAAGACAGTTTAGATTACGGCATTGTCCATATTGTGATTTGTTGAGTTTGGGAGCACACAAACCTAAATTATCGAAGTACGTCAAAAAGACTTTTATATCGATAGAAACGTGGACAGATAAAATCCCTAGATCAGGCATAGCCTTCAACAGGAACATTTGGAACGACTTGAAATCAAACAGTGAAATGTTCTGTTACTACGACGACTTTAACTGGGACAGCTCCTTCAGGCATGTGGCTGAGCAGAAATGGGAACGGAATATTTTTATGACAGCTATTGCTGGCACCAGAGTACTGCGTCTTGGGCAGTGTAGCGACTCCGATAATGTTTGCAAGAATCGCGAAGTTTCAAAAGTGACATCATTCGTTAAGCAAGTCTCCAACAATTTATTTCCATGGGGTGTCATTATGGTTGCATTCAATGAAATGGACTACGATGAAAAACCTGCTGGGTTGTGGGGAGACGTAAGAGACCACGAGCTCTGCATGCATTTCACAAAAAATAGCGTCTGGTATTAATGTTTTTGATGTTTTTTAATGTTGTGATAGTCAACTTTAAAATTAAAAACTAATGTTAAAATGTAGCTGTTACTTTAGTATATTGTGTAGGTATCCTTATGACTTCCACTTGAACGAAGTCACGGAGGACAGCTAGTATGAGAATAATCGATTAGGATATCGATAATAAACACTTTTCAATTCAGTCCAGCAAGGCCGATCCAGTGCCTTCTCAGCTTTTTTTTTTTTTTTGTGGTAGGGATATCAACAAATAACTTCTCCCGCTCTGGGCGGAGCAGGAGGGCGTGTCAGACTTTCACTGACTAAAAGCCGCCCGTGTTCCTTCAGTTGCCTGTGCCAGGGCCACGGTATCTCATTCGAACATCCCGCGGCCGCGTTAGCGTCAGAATGGCTGGTTGCCTATGGCAAACGCCTCTCAAAGTATATTCAAGAATTGCTACATAATTGCTTATATTTGCTACATTTCTTCAATAATTGCTACATACGATGCATTCAGAGAAAAATGAATATTTTTTTGACCAGCCATTCTGACGTCAGGATGGCTGGTCAAAAAAATATCGCCTCCGTGTTCAGCATGAAGGACGCAGAATTTCTAAAAGTTTGTTGTATCAATAATTGCTACCTAATTGCTTCATTCACGAATTTAAGTTTGAGCTTCATACATACATTAGGTAAAAAGATATAGCTTTTATTAATTTTTTTACGAAGAAGTGCCTAATAATTTGGAAAGGCAACACATTTTTTTACTACAACGCAGCGCGCGTCTTGTTTAAATCTTGCAGGCGTTTGCTTAGAGTGATGTTGTTTAATGAATAGCTTTTAAAACGTACCTACCCACAATAACACAATACATTTAGGTACTAGTATCAGTATGTAAAATAGCTGGGTCAGATAATACGTTGAAAACTGTTTTAACTTATTTGATAAGTACATCAAAAGAAAAATATTGCAATAAGTAGTGAAAAAACAAAGGCGAAATCGTAGCTGAATTTAATTTGAGCGACTAAAAGTGACTTATATACGAAGGCAGCTCTATTATTTTTCTACGTTTTTTCAAAATATCACCTTAACTAGTTAAAAATACTAGTTTAAATGAAAAGTTATTTGTGTGAAAAGTGTTTAGTGTTGCCATTTTGTATTTATTCTTCCAAGTGACAGTAAGTACAGCATTATTGTATTATAATCAGTTTTAGTTTGTTATTGTAATAAAACGGAGTACTTAAATGAATTAACAATAATCTTTATTTCTAAGTGGTCGTTGCAGGGAGGCAACATATTTTTTTACTACAGCGCGCGTCTTGTTTAAATCTTGCAGGCGTTCACAACGGGTATGGGTTACCCACCCCAGATCTGTTGACGCGGAATCATTTGCGTGTGGTGTGAGGGTCACTTTATTAAAACTCTTTGAAAATATGCTTAGGATTTAGTGAACATTCCCAAAGAATTGTGAAAGTTGGAATCAGATTTTGTGAAAGTCAACTTTGCGAGATATGGACTGTAAAGTGGGGCCCTCAGTTCTCACATAGAGGATTGAGGGCCCACCTGTACCTGATAAACTATGGACACTACAGATAGTCTTTATGCCAAAATCTAAGCTTTTAGCAAACAAAATTTGTGAAAACAAGATATTATCGCAAAACACTGTCCTACTTGATATATCTTCGTTCAAAATGGGCCCTCAATCCTCACACACGTAAAAGTTTATCACGCAAATAAAACGAAATCTATATAGCTACTGTTTGTAATCCTATAAGATACTAAATAAATTGTGAAAATTTGTGATAGCAAGAGCAGGTCACCATTTCTTGTTGTTTGAAAGTTATGACCTTGACAAAATTCGGGCCCTCAATCCTCCATTTATTTTGTTTTCCGTTTTAATACGCCTATCATATGAAAGATTAGACAAATACAAAATAGTCTCTTTTTGTGAATAAAATTGTGCAACAAATTGGTGTTATTTGTTACTAATAAGAATAACGATTAAACTAAAAATCTTAATATATACCGAAATCGACTATTTTTGAATGGTGTAGTAGGGTAGGGTGACAGTAATTTTTGACATAAGATGCTCAGAGAACAATGTAAAGCATATATTATAATACACATAGTTGTATGGGTAATTATCTTGGAGTAGTGAATGTTGATATTTAATTTTATTTAACGATTATTATGTTCCAAACATTTTCACATAAAATCGAGGAGGAGTTTTGGAGTTCAACCTCATTAGTTTGTCTATGCGACTACTACAAAGAAAAAGTACAGTGATGTTCTTTGTATTACAATAATATGTCATGTCAATTGATTGAGAAAACTACGAAAATAGTTACTGAAATATTATTATAGTCATACAAATAAGTACATGTAAGTTTATTTTGATACATACTCTTGATACATACTCATCTACCTATATGTTACTGTAAAAGCCCGAACTGCGGTAAATATTAGGATTTACCCGTAAATTCTAATATTTACCAAATCTCACCGGTAAAACCCCGAATTATTCTAAAACTGTCTTTAATTTCGGACTTTTACCGGCATTCAGTCGGTAAACCCTAGATTTTACCGCAGACACTGGTAAGGCCCTGCGCGCACTGCCGTGCCGTGTGGGAGTGGCGCGAGGAGGCGAAACGGCGGGGCGTAACTCCGCTGCCGCGAGAAATCATGGCACGGCGGACAGAGCTCCGGCGGGATCATGGCGACATGGAGAGTGCGACTGTCGCAACCCAGCGCTGGGCACGCCACAATTGCGACGATAAGCCCCTTCTTTGAGGAGTGGTTAGAGAGGCGCCACGGCGTCCTCATATTCCGCCTGACGCAGGTCCTCAGGCGCGGGCGGGCGTGTATACTCCCGTTGCCACGCTTAAGGGCACGTTCTCACACATTATAAAAGGCCGCGTTACATAGGTAATTAATGATTTTATTGTTAAAATTATGTAAATACATAATTATTAATGTCGCGAATCATATTTTGATTAAGATACAACCTTACACTGACCTGTAAATTGTAAAAAACGCAAGAAAATATGAATTTCGCGGGCTACCACAGCGCAATTACCTTAACGTGTTACCACGAGTGCCCAAAAAAAGAATGTTATTTTTTTATTAGGGTTTTAGGATTTTAATTTTTTTTATCTGGTAATTTGTAAATAGCGATTAAAAAGTTTCATTTTCACATTTGTTGTTTTAATCCTTGTAACATCTCCATTCTAGCCTGTTACTTTTTGTAATACACATGTGGTGGCATCTACATCGCGACATACAAACTAAGCATCACAAGGACATGACGTCCCGCAACCTGCATTGCGCAATGAGAGTTTACCGCGCGACTAGCATATAGGTATACAACAACCCGACATTAACCGTGGGGCAGTTGCCTAACAGACACAACACCCATCTGGTCGGAGGGTCCTCCCTTTTCAATAGAGGATGTGTGAACTTTACACTCTGTTCCTCATGACTCTATACGCACAATACGTATGGACGGTAAAGATTTTGATTTTTAAGTGAAAGCTATACCTGCTGTAAGAGATACGCTGATCAATTAATAATTTGACACTTTTTTAATTTACACAGCCGAATGACGTCATAAAATGGCGGCTTGATGATTTCATGGTTTGAGAAAACATTAAAAATACCTGAAAACTTTGAATTTAATTTTAATATTTATATTGTTATTGAACTAAAACTAATAATTTCCGACTGCTTTTGGCCTAATCTATCTAAATAATATATTTTTAGATTTTTTCTCATATAGAGTAAAATACCGTATTGTGGTCACCCTATTTCCTAATTCAGGGAACAAAAATAAAACTCGATTTTTATTTACAATAAAGGGTCTTTTAATTTCTTTCTAGTATCGAATTTGTTGCACAATTTTTTTCATAAAAAGAGACTGTTTTGTATTTGTCTAATCTTTCATATGATAGGCGTATTAAAACGGAAAACAAAATAAATGGAGGATTGAGGGCCCGAATTTTGTCAAGGTCATAACTTTCAAACAACAAGAAATGGTGACCTGCTCTTGCTTTCACAAATTTTCACAATTTATTTAGTATCTTATAGGATTACAAACAGTAGCTACAAGTTAATGATTTCATTTTATTTGCGTGATAATCTTTTACGTGTGTGAGTATTGTGGGCCCATTTTGAACGAAGATATACCAAATAGGACAGTGTTTTGCGATAATATCTTGTTTTCACAAATTTTGTTTGCTAAAAGCTTAGATTTTGGCATAAAGACTATCTGTAGTGTCCATAGTTTATCAGGTACAGGTGGGCCCTCAATCCTCTATGTGAGAACTGAGGGCCCCACTTTACAGTCCATATCTCGCAAAGTTGACTTTCACAAAATCTGATTCCAACTTTCACAATTCTTTGGGAATGTTCACTAAATCCTAAGCATATTTTCAAAGAGTTTTAATAAAGTGACCCTCACACCACACGCAAATGATTCCGCGTCAACAGATCTGGGGTGGGTAACCCATACCCGTTGTGAACGCCTGCAAGATTTAAACAAGACGCGCGCTGTAGTAAAAAAATAACGACCACTTAGAAATAAAGATTATTGTTAATTCATTTAAGTACTCCGTTTTATTACAATAACAAACTAAAACTGATTATAATACAATAATGCTGTACTTACTGTCACTTGGAAGAATAAATACAAAATGGCAACACTAAACACTTTTCACACAAATAACTTTTCATTTAAACTAGTATTTTTAACTAGTTAAGGTGATATTTTGAAAAAACGTAGAAAAATAATAGAGCTGCCTTCGTATATAAGTCACTTTTAGTCGCTCAAATTAAATTCAGCTACGATTTCGCCTTTGTTCTTTCACTACTTATTGCAATATTTTTCTTTTGATGTACTTATCAAATAAGTTAAAACAGTTTTCAACGTATTATCTGACCCAGCTATTTTACATACTGATACTAGTACCTAAATGTATTGTGTTATTGAGGGTAGGTACGTTTTAAAAGCTATTCATTAAACAACATCACTCTAAGCAAACGCCTGCAAGATTTAAACAAGACGCGCGCTGCGTTGTAGTAAAAAAATGTGTTGCCTTTCCAAATTATTAGGCACTTCTTCGTAAAAAAATTAATAAAAGCTATATCTTTTTACCTAATGTATGTATGAAGCTCAAACTTAAATTCGTGAATGAAGCAATTAGGTAGCAATTATTGATACAACAAACTTTTAGAAATTCTGCGTCCTTCATGCTGAACACGGAGGCGATATTTTTTTGACCAGCCATCCTGACGTCAGAATGGCTGGTCAAAAAAATATTCATTTTTCTCTGAATGCATCGTATGTAGCAATTATTGAAGAAATGTAGCAAATATAAGCAATTATGTAGCAATTCTTGAATATACTTTGAGAGGCGTTTGCCATAGGCAACCAGCCATTCTGACGCTAACGCGGCCGCGGCAGCATCGGCCTTATCGGACCCCATCACTGCTTCGCAGAAGAAGGTGACGGCCTCCCATGCACTCTCGCTCCGTACCATGGCCTGGGGCCTACTCCCTAAGTCCGTCCGTCCATCCGTGTAAAAGTTAAATTTTTAGGACGGGCAAAAACATCGGGAGTAGGGACAACTGTCGTATCGTGTTGTCACTCATACTTCGTTCGGTCCCTGAACCAATCATCTGTCCGTAGGTGGGGGCCTACTCCCTAAGCACGAAGCCCGTAGTTTCGGTCTTCGTTGCGGGCGTTTCTTACTCCGTATCACCTACGAATGGATGATTGGTTCGGGCCACGAACGAAGTATGAATGACAACATGATTTGCCAGTTGTCCCTACTCCCGATGTGCTTTTGCCCGTCCAAAAAATTTAACTTTTACACTTGTTTTGATGGATCGTAATGTCAGACGGACGGATGAACGGACGGACGGAAAGACGGACGGACTTGGGTAGTAGGCCCCGTGATACGGAGTAGGAAAGGCCCGTAACGAAGGCCGAAACTACGGACTTCGCGCTTAGGGAGTAGACCCCCCGGTTCGGATGCGAGAGATCGCCGCCGCCGATCGCCTCCGCGAGAACACGGCGGTGCTCCGCCCAAGCCGGGCAGACCTCCACTCTATGCTCCACCGTATCCTCCGGGCGATCCACACAATGGGGCGTTTCCTCCCGCCTTATCCGGAACAGGAACCTCCTGAAACGATGAGGACCTGCGTCAGGCGGAAGGTCCTCACCTTCCGTTATGGCTATTAGAAATTAATTGACCACCAAGATGACTACTAATAGACATGTTTGTTGTAATATGAAAGAATAATACATGTTGCGCCGACCCCAAATAAGTTGGGATAAGGGCAGGAGAATGATGATGATGAATGTAAATCAGCATTAACAGTTGTATAACCACATTCCTAACGAAGCCCACAAATCAGATCGTATTGTGGGATCCAATCGTAACATCATCATCTTCCTGCCCTTATCCCATGTTACTTGGGGTCGGCGCAACACGTTTTCTTCTTCCATTCTCCTCTGTCAATCGTCACGATCTCATTCACTCCCTTCTCTTTCATATCATTCCTCACACAATCCATCCATCTTTTCTTTGGCCTTCCTCTGCCTCTCCATCCATCAACATGTATATTCATCACATCAATCTATCCAAGACTCATAAACTGACAGGTTGACTCATCGACATACGGTGAATTATTTCGAAATTAATTAATATCAACGTGGTTTCTTCTTAATTTAGGTGTAAGTACATCGTACACACTGAAGAGTGCAGTCTTCCGTAGCACTATTATCTGAAAAACCCTTCATTTTCCTGAAGATTAAGATACTATAATAAAGAAACCGTGCTGTCAAAAAAAAATATAAGTCACATTCGTCGAATCAAAGAAAAGTGACACATACCTTGCATGAAAATCATTCTAATGCAATATATTTAACTCATATTCTGAAGCATCGGCTCTGAATAACACAAAGTGAGAAAATATCAATAATAATAATAACAGGACGCGACGCCAGTCCGCCTGTCACCAGGCAACGGTTGCCAGGGCTGCGTTGAAATGTGTCGGCGGCGCGGCGCCCTAGGCCGCCAGCGCGACTGCGTCGCTACCGTCACATTTGTCATCTCATCGGTGTCACATAGACATTTTAGTGTGTTTTATTGATAATTAGTTTTTATTGTTGTTATTTTTATTTAATTTAATTTATAAGTTTATACAAATACATGTTTAGTGGCAGCAGCGATGTGGTGGATGTTAGTGTTAGTGCTAGTCAACCTTCGACATCACTGAGCATCCTGGAGAGATGTCCGCTATGTACCCAGGCACGGTTTTTTAAAGGTAAGCGGGGTCTGAATGTGCATATTGGAAAGGTGCACAGACCACTTAATACGCTCACATCAGACCCTGTCTCAACAGCTACACCTACAACACCAGGTACTTCTGCTTTTGACCCGTTTTGGCAAACTCTTTCAAAATTCAAAAACTCTATTCCCGTTTTGAAGCGAGTTCCCCGGGGCGCTAGACCTCTAGTGGCACAACACTTAGCAGGTTGCGTTCGTCTTGCCGCCCGGGAAAACTCGCATAGTGCTTGGGAACAGCTGCTCACCTTCCCTTATAGAATTCTACATGTACAAAAGAATTTGGCAACCAAAAAGACTTTAACTGCTCAAATTAAAGAAAACTGTAATATTTCGGCCCATAATTTAGATTCAAAATTACTGACACAGAGTTATACCTCTTCAAGAGGTATATCCCATCTGGTAGAATCCAAGTTAGGGGAAGGTGATATTAGCGGAGCAGCCAGGATTCTTTTTAGTAGTGATGTGGTGGCACCGTGTACTCCAGAAACACTCGCAGCTCTGGAGAGCAAACACCCTGCCCCAGCGGATGATCTTTCTTTTGCCGACCCCCCTGATCTGGATAATCACTCCCTCACCATTACAGGTCGAGAGTTGGTCACAGCCGTTTGCTCCTTCCGTAGTGGCTCCGCTGGTGGCCTCGACGGCCTGAGTCCTCAGCACCTTAAGGACCTTATCAGTCCAGGCGCCGGGGCAGCTGGTGAGTTGCTCTTGAAGGAGCTTACGGCTCTGATTAACCTTATGCTCTCCGGCAAGGTGAACGAGGCCGTCATCGACGTTCTATACGGGGCGAACCTATGCGCCCTGCGTAAAAGGGATGGCGGCATTCGTCCCATTGCCGTGGGAACTACTTACCGTCGTATGGCAGCCAAGATTTGCTGTAAATTTTTTGGTGAGGTTGTTTCGGAAAAATTGCAGCCCCTGCAGCTAGGTTACGGCTCAAAAGGGGGCTGTGAGGCTGCCGTACACGCTTTATCGACCTACCTAAATTCTGGCAAAGGTGAGGTCATCCTGAAGGTTGACATAAAAAATGCCTTCAACTCTGTTAATAGGGACACCTTGCTGGCAGAAACTAGAAAAGAAATACCCCAAATTTATAGTTTCCTTTGGCAATGTTACAGACACCCTTCTAAATTACTGTACCGGGACAACCTTCTGGAATCGGCTGTTGGCTGTCAGCAAGGTGATCCCCTCGGGCCAGTGATTTTTAGTTTAGCCATTCACCCAATCATTCGACAGCTAAATTCCAAATTTAACATTTGGTATCTTGATGATGGAACCTTGGGAGGCGATGTAGATACTGTTTTAAATGACCTACAATTCTTAAAAAATGAACTTCATTCCATTGGCCTTGATCTCAACCTTTCGAAATGTGAACTATTCTTAGCGGACGATACTGACAGACATCTAACACTTCCTAAATTTAACGCAATAGCCCCAGAAATCAAAATTAATGAAAAGAACAATCTTCGTCTCCTTGGGTCTCCAATCTATGAAAATTCTTTTCCTGTTTTTATTGAAGAAAAAATTCAAAATTTCAATGACGTTTCGGAAAGATTGTTCCAAATTAACATGCATTCGGCCATAACATTAATCCGTTACTGCTGTTTCGGCCCTAAATTAATATATTTCCTTCGCGCTTCCCATTTATGGCAGCACACTCACCTTTTAGACAAAATGGACAAAATTATCCGGCATACTTTAACTTCAATCTTAAATGTGGCCATGGACGACCGTGCATGGGCGCAAGCTACTCTTCCCATCCGTATGGGAGGCCTCGGCGTCCGCAAAATTTCTAGTATTAGTTTACCGGCATTCATATCCTCGGTCCACGGCACAGAGAAGTTAATCAGGAAAATCCTAGCCTCCACACTGGTTAATTTTGATGTGCCTTGTTTCGCCGAGGCTATGGATGCCTGGAAACTCGCTTGCCCGAATTCAGATCCACCCGATAATCCATCTTCCCAGAGACGGTGGGATGAGCCGCTCTGCAGAGTAGTACAGAACAATTTACTTGACACGTCTGCTACTACTGCGGAGCGTGCACGTCTGCTGGCTGTGGGTAAGTGGGAGTCGGGTCTGTGGCTTCACGCACTACCGTCGTCGAACATAGGCACTTTGTTCGACGACACTACTTTCCGCCTCGCTGCTTCACTGCGACTAGGAGCTCCATGTTGTTCTCCTCATCGCTGTCACTGTGGTGAAGTTGTCAACAGCCTCGGACACCACGGCCTGTCTTGCAGCCGAAGTGCGGGTCGCTTAGCACGGCACGCGAACATCAATGACATCATCCGACGAGCCCTTGTCACCGTCGGCGTTCCAGCTGTATTAGAACCCAATGGCTTGGCACGCGACGATGGCAAGAGACCGGACGGGATGTCTTTATTTCCATGGAAGGTGGGAAGGCCTTTAGTGTGGGACGCAACGTGTGTCGATACTCTTGCGCCATCCCATCTTCCTGGCTCGGCGTGCTGTGCTGGCACTGCTGCTGCGGCTGCGGAAAACCTCAAGCGGCGGAAATATAGTAACCTTATCGATAATTATATTTTCGAGCCGTTTGGGGTTGAAACCCTTGGGCCGTGGGGTCCAAGTGCTCTTGTTTTATTCAACGAAATCTCCAAACGGCTGGTTGACACTTCCCGTGACCCGAGGGCTGGCTTTTACTTTGGCCAGAGGCTTAGCATTGCCATACAACGTGGCAATGCCGCCAGTCTCTTGGGTACTCTACCAGTCGACAGCGATGCGGAGGAATTTTTCGACGCCATATTTTAGTTTTTTAATAGTTTAGTTAGGATAGTTATAATTTTGTTGTTTATAGGTTATGTATGAATAAATCACCCATATTCATCACTCTTTTAGTGACATGCGTTTCGTCTCTCCTCATCACATGCCCATACCAACCCAAACGATTTCCTTTCAACTTTTCTGTCACTGGCGCCACTTTCAAACTTCCTCTTATATACTCATTTCTTACTTTATCCATTCTCGTCACTCCACACATCCATCTCAACATTCAACGTAACAAACACGTTTTAATTTATCCTAATGAGACAGCGATCTCATCAACTATTATTAAGGCAGTGCGGTAAAATTCAGACGCTGCGAATCCAGTTTAACTGTTTGTTACACATCTGTGTGAACTGAGAGTCCAGACTGGAATCCGCAAAATTGTCCTAAAACAATAATTGTAGAACGAATCTGGGAATTTGTAAACAAATATATTAAAAACTACAGCTCATAAAGTGTGGTCCCTCAATCCTCACACTGCTCACACAACATCAGCCAGATCTCGGAGAGTATCTTAAAAATGAAGGTTTTGTGATTACAGACATTTAGTAAAGAATTTGTAAAGATATTTACTAAATTACAGACCCCAGAGCATTAAAGATTTAAAAAATATAACGACTGAACTGTGGGCCCTCAGTCCACACAACAAAGGTAATTATTTTAGTGAATAAAATAATTAATTAATTAATAATTTATTTAATACGACCTTTACCAATGAAGAATATAGTGCTGGGTCTCTATTGTAATTATTTGCAGGAAAAATAGGTACATTTAAGAAAAAAAAACAATAATAAAATTATTGAAGCAATTTAATCATCAAGATGAAACATTTAGTTTATGAACCACACGCTTTCATTAGCAAAGCGCATGCAAAGCTCGTGGTCTCGAACATCGCTCCAATTACCTGACTCCATTGAATTAAAAACTTTATCAGGCGTAATTTTAACTCTGAGACTCAAAGGGAACATGTGTTTAGTTATCAATTTTGTAAAGTTTTTTACAGCTTTCACTTTATCCCGCTCTTTGCAACCGACATGCTTGACGTCACACTCGTCAATACGAAACACTCTAGGACCATCTATAGCCACTAAGTAAATATTTCCCTCCATTTTAACAGGACCAAGATTTTTCAACGAATTATCCCACTTTGAATCATTGTAGAAACAGAATACTTCTTTCCAGGATTTGATATCGACCCAAAACTTCCTGTCGAATGCGATGGCTGTACTGGGCATATTGTGCTTCCAGGCTCCTATTGTCACAATACTTTTTCTTTTCTTGTATTGAGCTAGCTCAGGGTCGTGTGCCGCCAAACTTATCATTTCGCAAAAAGGGCAGTGGACATTTCTTACGTTTACAAGCAATCTGTATACAAATAAAACATCAAGAATGACATAGTTGTTCGCTTCAAGAAATAGAATCGGTTCAGAGAATTTTTCCAAGGCCTTTAAATGGTCAAAGATTTGGTTGACTTGCCACCACCAGTGGTGCTTCGACTGAGCCGCTTCAGGGTTCCTGGACAGTGACTTCACGCAGGGGACACCTTCGATGCAGGCCATAGGTTCTACTCCAGGAAATACTTCTGGGTGTAACTGTATTGAATATGGATAGAAAATTTGCATGTACTTTGCAAAGTTAATATGTTGAATGAGTTTATTCATTTTATAACTGTAGTGGTCGTGAGAGAAGATCAGTAACGCTGAATTGATTAAAAAGGCTTTTTTTAATGAATTCAAAAGCTGCTCTAAGTGATTCACGTTGGAATGGCACTGTATGACAATAACATATGTTTTATTACTGATGGCTGCCAAGTGTGAGTTGTGGATCTCCTGCTTTATGTTGAATACTTTTATTTTTGATCGAATTTTATTCAATGTTTTCATGTACAATCGCTGTGTGCTCGATTTTATTTCTTTTTCACCATCAACCTCATCATAGTAATAGTTTTGGATAAAATCTCTTCGTCCTTTCTTTACGTACAAGACGTAAACGTAGGTTGTAGTTAATAAGATCAACAACAGGTAGACACGGCGCGAATTCAGTAGACATCTCATGTTTTCTGTTCAAAATACATTTAATTTTTTTTACTTACTCTGGTTCTTGGTCTGGTTTTTATATCTCTGCTCTCTAATTTACAGAAATCCAAAAAATTGCAGTGATAAATTCACATCTTAACATGAATATGTCAAAAGTGACATGAAAATAGATTTTTGACCATTTTTAACCCATGGATTTAGTAATTACCTACTATATACGATTATAACCTGTGATTATAACGTAGTCAATGATGCAAAAATAATAGAAGACTCCAAGGGGCTTACTAGAGCTCATATAGCAGGGGCGTGAACGTTTTCAGTGATAGAGAGAGACGGAGCTTTAACGACTTATAGCACCGTCACTCTCTCTCACTAGAGACGTTCAACTTCTGCTCTGCTATAAGACCACATAGTAAGCCCCCAGGTCTTGTAGGTACATATCTGGGGGCACGGCAGTGCCCCCGCCAAGACGAGCCAAGCGAAGCGCAGGGGCACTACCTACCTATTCTCGAAGCACTTCGTCGTATTTTTGAACCTTCTTAACTTGGGTTTGGATTATACCAGATAAACAAAATTTTCGGGATATGATGTCAGTGGTTGACTTATAGCTCTTATACTTTAGATTTTATTGATATCTAAAATACCCCGATTTCGTCACTGACTTACTGATGATCATAAAAATTCTTAGGGTACTTCCTGAAGTCCTAGAAAGCTGAAATTTGGCATGTAAGCTAGTATTAGTACACAAACAACAACAAAATTCTAAAACTTGGAACTTTTACCCCTCCACCCCTTAAACTAGTGGATGGAAATTTGTATGAGACTTCCGCAAATAATAAGTGTATTAATATTATTCGTAATACGAATAATATTAATACACTTGTACTTATATACTTCGGTAAGTGTTTACTAATCTCCTACCTATCAACCTAACCCCAAAAAAAGAAAGAAAAAATGAACAACAGAAAAATATACTAGTTTAGATATCATAAGCAACTTACAAAAAGAAATGCAATCCCATCAAAAACATTTTCATGTAAAATGTTGCCAATACGAGACAATCATCTCACGATCTCATGAGATCTGATAGCTTTTTGTCAGTGCGAGCTATATGTGGTCTCGCCTAGGCAACATTTTACATGGAAATGTTTTTGGTGCGATATCTTAGACCATTTACAATACAGCCTTGTAGGTTCACCTAAAATAATTACTTTCACTGGCCCATTCCCAGCTGAGCCATTCAACGATGTTAACACTATGTTATTATTCCATTCCAGGTACCTCTCCATCGGGGGCACACACAGAACCTTGGACTTTCGTCGTAGTTCAAGACCAGGAAATGAAAGCAGCAATAAGAGAGATCGTGGAGGAAGAAGAGGAGTTGAATTACAACAAAAGAATGTCAAGGCAGTGGGTGACGGACTTGAAACCGTTTGCCACGAAGCCAGTAAAGCCGTATCTGTCTGATGCACCAGCATTAGTTCTAGTGTTCAGACAGACGCATTCCTGGAGAGATGATGGAAAGAAGAGGATGCATTATTATAGTGAAATCAGTACGGCGATCGCTGCCGGAGTGTTGCTAGCGGCTATCCATGTAAGTTAAATTTATTTTTGTTTTAAGGTCCCTGAAATGTTAATCTTGTAACATATGACAATATACCAGAAATGGAACGAGCTCACCATAGGCTACAGATGGGATTATGGCAACGGTGTATCGCGCTGCAAGCTCTACACTACAGGGTGACTTTGAAAACATGCGACAAAATTTAAGGGGGTGTTCTACGCATCAATATGAACAACTTTTACTATGTGAACAATTTCGAATTCGCAAAAAAAAATCCAACCTTCTTTTACAAAAGGGTCCAATACCTTTAACTATAATATGGGAAGGTATTTTTTTTTTTTTGCGAATTCGATGTTGGTCCCTTAGTAAGAGTTGTTCATATTGATGCGTAGAACACCCCCTTAAATTTTGTCGCATGTTTTCAAAGTCACCCTGTATAAGTCTCTCATCCCATGGAGAAAGTTGTTCTGTTTAATGGTCTGTACCAAAGCCTTTAATTTGACCACACCTTTCTGATGCTCCCTGTATGAGGTACGATATATTTTTGGGCCTGCTGCACGCCATACCCCACCATATTGTATTTCTTATTCCGTAGCTTTTATTTCTCTTACATTAGGTACCCAGAATTACCTCAGACTAAATAAAAAACCTAGACATAGCTGTGAACATTACAGTGAAGCATGCTCAAAACTCATAGATATAATAAGTAAGGAGATATGGCTTAGTGTTGAAAATGTATGGGAGCCCGATGTCTCCACTTTGTCACCACCACTCGCCGCAACTACACATGCTGTTCAGTAAAAGCAATAAATACAAAGTCGCGCACACACTCGCAATTCATAAATCAGAACGTCCACAATCCATACTAATATTATAAATTCGAAAGTAACTCTGTCTGTCTGTCTGTCTGTCTGTCTGTCTGTCTGTCTGTCTGTCTGTCTGTTACCTTTTCACGCCTAAACCACCGAACGGATTTCGATAAAATTTGGCAAGGCTATAGATGGTATCCTGGGGACGGACATAGGCTACTTTTTTTTTTCAAAAATAATCCTGCAGGGGGTGATATAGGGGATGAAAGTTTGTATGGGAAAAAAAGTTTCTATCAGTATTTCTTAAGCTAGGGATGTGAAAATTAAAATGTATGCTTTTGATAGGAAATAAAGAAATATGCGGTTCAGCGTTCTTGAAAAATCATCCCCTAAGGGGGTAAAATAGGGGTTGATTTTAAATTTTACAAAACTGCACGGATTTCGACAAAATTTGGCAAGGCTTTATATAGCATCCTGGGGAAGGACATAGGATACTATTTTTTTCAAAAATAATACTACAGGGGGTGTTATGGGGGATGAAAGTTTGTAAGGGAAACCCAGTATTTCTTAAGTTATTGATGTGAAAATTAAAATGTATGCTTTTGATAGCAAATAAACAAATATGCGGTTCAGCGTTTTTGAAAAATCATCCCCTAAGGGGGTAAAATAGGGGTTGATTTTAAAATTTACAAAACTGCACGGATTTCGACAAAATTTGGCAAGGCTTTATATAGCATCCTGGGAAAGGACGTAGGATACTTTCAAAAACAATAATACAGGGGGTGATATAGGGGATGAAAGTTTGTAAGGGAAACCCAGTATTTCTTAAGTTAGGGATAACAAATTTATGCTTTTGGTAGGAAATTAAAAAACATGCGGTCCAGCGTTTTTGAAAAATCATCCCCTAAGAGGGTAAAATAGGGGTTGATTTTAAAATTCTCAAAACTGCACGGATTTCGATAAAATTTGGCAAGGCTTTATATAGCATCCTGGGGAAGGACATAGGCTACTTTTTCTTAAAAAATTAGCCTACAGGGGTGATATAGGCGATGAAAGTTTGTATGGGAAACCCAGAACCACTGAACGGATTTCGATAAAATTTGGCAAGGCTATAGATGGTATCCTGGGGAAGGACACAGGCTACTTTTTGTCTTAAAAATAATCGTACAGGGGGTGATATAGGTGATGAAAGTTTGTATGGGAAACCCAGAACCACTGAATAGATTTTGATAAAATTTGGCAAGGCTATAGATGGTATCCTAGGGACGGACATTGGTTACATTTTTTCCAAAAATAATCCTACAGGGGATGATATAGGGGATGAAAGTTTGTATGGGAAACTCAGTATTTCTTAAGTTAGGGGTGTGAAAATTAAAATGTATGCTTTTGATAGGAAATAAAGAAATATGCGGTTCAGCGTTTTTGAAAAATCATCCCCTAAGGGAGTAAAATAGGGGTTTATTTTAAAATTTACAAAACTGCAGTGCCGTGCAGTTTATGTCCTTTCCACAGGATGCTATATAAAGCCTTGGCTTTATATAGCATACTGTGGAAAGGACATAAGGGGATGAAAGTTTGTAAGGGAAACCCAGTATTTCTTAAGTTAGGGATAATTATGCTATTGGTAGGAAATAAAGAAATATGCGGATCAGCGTTTTTTAAAGATCATCCCCTAAGTGCGTAAAATTTTAATTTTGTAAATTTTAAAATAAACGCCTTTATTTTAAAATTTACGAAATAAAGAAATATATGGTACAGCGTTTTTGAATAATCGTCCCCTAAGGGGTACAATAGGGGTTGACAAATGTTTGTGTCTTTTTAAGAGATTTAAGGGATTGGAAATGTAGTCATAGTTTGAATCTTGAGGTAACATTTAGTCTTTATTTCATTCGATGAAAAAATCATGCCGACTGGTAGCTTTATGCCTACTATACACGGTAACGATATATCGTAGCGATTTGAATTTGCACAGTTATATCGGACGGCCCTATGTTTTCCACATGAACGTTCCCATGAGATATGTTCCGACATCTACGCGGGCGAAGCCGCGGGCACAAGCTAGTCAATTATAAACCTTATCCTATTAAGCACAAGCATTTATCTTGCACCGTACAACTTACACAAACACATCGATCGCTTTTGTTGTGCTGTGCAAAAGCAATTTATTTTACATATCGTCGCCTTAGAGTGAAAAAACTTCAGGAATGCATTTTTGCTCAAATTTATTTTATTGCGTTTCTAGGAAGAAAACCTCGCAACACACATCCTGCGGGGCGAGCACGGGCGTACCCAAGACGTTTGTGACAAGACATGATAAATTATGTCATGTCTTACAATTTGTCTTAAATGCTAGCACGGGTCAACCATGTGACATAATCTAGAGGCGCGACATGGCTTTCTTGTTGCTAAATTCATAGTGTGACATAGTAAATTAAAGAAATTAAAATGTTTAAGACTATCTGAATATGCGGCAAAATAAAATCTTTTTTTTTTCTTTTCTATTGCTTATAACTCGAAAACGGTGTGTCCTATCGCAAAAATAATGAAAATTTGGCCCCCCTTTATGAAACCCATAAACCCCTTACTCTTAACATGTAGGTACCAAAAAAAAAAATTGTTGTATTTAAGTACCTATGTATTTACTTAAATTATTTATTTATTTTGATTTTTTTTTGTTGGTTTCGACGCGCATTATTTACATGTCTAAATATGTATTTTTAAAAATTAAAAAAAAAACCGTTTAAAAATATAAAAAATAGTAATTTATTTATTTATTTACTTATTACAATTTTTTTTGGTTGTCACGCGCAATTCTTCACACAAATAAACCACCACCAAACAATGCAAGAAAATAATTTATTCCCATTTGGTGCAGCAGCGGGGCGAGCACGGGCGTACCCAAGACGTTTGTGACAAGACATGATAAATTATGTCATGTCTTAGAATTTGTCTTAAATGCTAGCACGGGTCAACCATGTGACATAATCTAGAGCCGCGACATGCCTTTCTTGTTGCTAAATTCATAGCGTGACATAGTAAATTGAAAAAATTAAAATGTTTAAGACTATCTGAATATGCGGCCAAATAAAATCTTTTTTTTTCTTTTCTTTTGCTTATAACTCGAAAACGGTGTGTGCTATCGCAAAAATAATGAAAATTTGGCCCCCCTTTATGAAACCCATAAACCGATTATTCTTAACATGTAGATAACAAAAAAAATAGTAGTATTTAAGTACCTCTGTATTTACTTAAATTATTTATTTATTTTTATTTTTTTTTGTTGGTTTTGAGGCGCATTATTTACATGTCTAAATATGTATTTTTAAAAATTAAAAAGAAGCCGTTTAAAAATATAAAAAAATAGTAAATTATTTATTTATTTATTACATTATTTTTTTGGTTATCCTTATCACGCACAAATAAACCACCACCACACAATGCAAGAAAATAATTTATTTGGTGCAGAGTAATTAGCAGGAAAACATATTTTTTTTCAATTTTCAAATCTTACCACCACCTCCGAATGAACGTGATAAAATTTTTCTTAGTCACCGTCAAAATGTGACATTTGTGATATAATTGGTGCGCCCATATTAGCAAATAAGACATAATGAGTCCCAACTAAACGTCAAGAAGTTATGTCACATTCAAGAAATTATCTCACGCCGCCGTGCTAGCATTTAAGACAAAACAGTTTTATCGCCCAAACTATGATAAAATGTGTGACTCAAGCCATGTCACAGTAGGCCGTGCTCGCCGGGCAGGAAATCTTATCACCGCCTCCGAACGAACGTGATACAATTTTTCTTAGTCACCGTCAAAATGTGACATTTGTGATATAATTGGTGCGCCCATATTAGCAAATAAGACATAATGAGTCCCAACTAAACGTCAAGAAATTATGTCACATTCAAGAAATTATCTCACGCCGCCGTGTTAGCATTTAAGACAAAACAGTTTTATCGCCCAAACTACGATAAAATGTGTGACTCAAGCCATGTCACAGTAGGCCGTGCTCGCCGGGCTGATCTGACTAATTTGTTCATTCGATACTCGTAGCGCCATCTATGACAGTACCTAGTATTTGCATGCTTTAGGTCGAGTTTTTTGTACGAATACCTCGAAAGTAGCATTTTATGCATTTCGGACAATCCTTTAGAATCGAACAGTTCTTGATAAAAAACGGGTTAAATTTTCACATTAATTAATAAAAAAAACATAAAAGACGCCATAGAAAAATTTTACAGCGCGCAGTTTTTTCTTCCCCCTAAAAGGTTACTTCTTTTACACTTACGAGGTTTTCACTCTAAGGCGTCGATGTACGCTAGTGATTGACTTAATCGGAAAGTTAACGATTCTTAATTTTTTTTCATATTTCTATAGCAAAACTACATCTCGCTCTATGCATACACGCCCTCTCTCACATTTACACCAAACTACAATTAAACTACACCTCATTACGTAAACACATGTTAAGACTTTTTTATTCGTCACTAGTCACCTTAAGAGGAAATGGGACGACTAGACTTTTGAAAATTAGGTATTTTAAGAAGGTATTTCTGTCGCTCTGCGAGCGCTCCGCCCTCGAATTCGTGCGATAAGGACAACTGCAGATCCGACTAAATAGCCTATGTAAAAAGTCACATTTCGAGGTTTGGCTCTCGCCTATTTCCTCCTCCAATATTGGACCAATTTAAAAGATATTTCATAAACTGAATAATATGTTTTTCTTTTTTCGTTAATAGTTGTCAAATTGGTACACTAGGCGTCTGTTGACAGCGGTCTGAATAGGCAATTTTGAGCATTTTTTGAGGGTTCTAGTTCTTATAAAAATTATATCATCAAAAAGGAAAACATAGGGGCATACAAGTAGCTGATATTTATATTTCTGTAAAAAATCATTGCCTTATGGTCATTAACCAGAAAGAAAACAGGCGAGAGCGTTTGTATCTTTTTGTATGGAGATAAGATCACCCACATTTCCTCTTAACTATGCATATAAAGTTCAACCTAGAAAAATAATTTATTACTTTGCTTTTGGGTAAGTTACCAGCCTTGCTATTTTGGCTTAATCACCAAACTAGTTTTATGTAGAAATGATAATTTGGTGCAACAGCATCTTTTTGGAGGTACTTGATCCAATTTTTTCAAAAGAGCCTCAAACTCAAAATCACAGCATTTATTTCAAATTATCCAATTACAGGCACTTTTGAACTGTCAAGGGGTCGGTCAGTTCAAAAGTGCCTGTAATTCCACCTGATTGAACCTGGTCCAGGCCATGGTACGGAGCGAGAGTGCATGGGAGGCCGTCACCTCCTTTTGCGAAGCAGTAATGCTCGCGAAGGAGGAGGCGGAACGCGTGAGGGAGAGGCAACTGCCGCGCCCTCACGCCCCTAGTCGCCGCAGGAGACTAGGGGCGTGAGGGCGTGAGGGGGGAGACCTAGGCTTGCGGACGGCCAGTAATGGGTAGGTCGCCGTCCGGTAACGACCAGGGGGCCTACGCCCTAAGCACGAAGCCCGTAGTTTCGGCCTTCGTTACGGGCGGTTCTTACTCTGTATCACCTACGGATGGATGATTGATTCGGGGCCCGAACGAAGTATGAATGCATGATTTGCCAGTTGTCCCTACTCCCGATGTGTTGTTTCCCGTCCGAAAAATTTAACTTTTACACTTGTTTTAATGGATCGTAATGTCAGACGGACGGATAAACGGACAGACGGAAAGACGGACGGACTTAGGGAGTAGGCCCCCAGGCCCGGGTCAACGGCGCGTTGTGTTCCACGCGCGTCTCAAAGAGATGTCAGTAGAGATGGGGCCCGATGCCACCGGAGTCGCGGGTTGTTCGAAAGAGATACCGTGGCCCTGGCACAGGCAACTGAAGGAACACGGGTGGGTTTTAGTCAGTAAAAGTTCGACACGCCCTTCCGCTCCACCCAGAGCAGGAGAAATCATTTGATGATTTCCCATTTACAAAGGGGTCGGTCAGTCAGAAAGATGAAGCTAGCTGCCCATTCCAGAGCGTAGGTAGTAGGTTCATATAGAGAAAAACGGGCAAGAAACTCCACGGACACTCTTTTAAATCAAAATATTGTTACACAAGCTTCCCACGACCTTAACTTCTAATAATAAATGTTTGTAATTACCAAGGTCGGATTGGGGATTGCAGAATTTTAATAATGCAAATTATGATGACTGATTCTCGCAGGAACTTCTAGTATACTTTGATAAGCTTGGCATAAGTATTTATAGAAAAATTATGTTATGTTATCAAATAACGTAATTAAAATCACAGTCACACATCATTACAGTGGTTCGGCTGCAGGGCTAGATGGAATCAGACCGGGGCACCTAAAAGAACTGACGTCCAGTTCGGCGGGCGACAATGGCCAACGCCTTCTGGAGTCATTGTGCAGGTTGTGCAATTTCTTGCTTAGCGGTCAATTAAATCGAGAGGTATGCCCATACTTGTACGGGGCTTCTCTATGTGCTATCACTAAGAAGGATGGGGGTGTGAGGCCAATTGCCATTGGTAGCACCTTTCGGCGCCTGACAGCTAAGCTGGCATGTCGAGCCGTTAAGGAAGAGATGGCAGCATATTTACAGCCTCATCAACTAGGCTTCGGTACGCGCCTCGGGTGCGAGGCTGCCATACATGCCACTCGTGCTTTTGCGACGGGGACCGAAAACGCAAACTGCATCATTGTGAAGCTTGATCTCAGGAATGCGTTTAATACCCTGGAAAGGGATGTTCTTTTGAGAGAGGTGAGGGGAAGGACCCCATCCTTATACCCGTTTCTCCATCAAGTGTACGAGGCACCTTCCAATCTTTACTATGGTGATTCCTTGATCAAGTCTCAGGTTGGAGCTCAGCAGGGAGACCCTCTTGGGCCGCTCACTTTTAGCCTGGCCATCCAAGCGTCAATCCACGATTTAAAATCACCCTTGAACGTGTGGTACTTGGATGACGGTATCTTGGGTGGTAAACCTGAGGATGTGGAACAAGACATCCGCACATTAATTCCTCGTCTTAGGGAGCTGGGCCTCGAGGTAAACTCATCTAAATGTGAGTTTTTCCCCTGTGGCCCTGAGGCTGAGCCAGGGTTCTCGCACTTTTCTTCCTTTCTTCCGGGTCTCACTATGCTTTCACCTATTTCTTTCAGTCTCTTGGGTGCCCCGATCTTCCCTGTTGCGGTCCCTGAGGCTCTAGAGGATCGCAAGCGTAACCTTCTCGACGCCCACAAAAGGCTCAAGGATCTTTCTGCCCACGTCGCTTTGATACTTTTGCGCATGTGTTTCGCGGTACCGAAATTGACATACTTTTTGCGGACTGCCCCGACGTGGTGGTTCCCACAGTCTCTCTCATCTTTCGACGAAGCTCTTAAGGAGGCGATAGAGAGTATTCTGAATGTTTCGCTGAACGAAGCTCAATGGGCACAAGCGGCTTTGCCGATCCGGCATGGAGGTCTGGGGGTTCGTCGCGCACAGGATGTCGGCTTGCCGGCTTTCTTAGCTTCTGCGCATGGGGTTACCGACTTGGTCGCTCGCATTCTTTCTCTTGATGGCGAACAAGTCAGTATCCCTTTCGCAGCGGACGCTCTGGCGGCCTGGTCAGGCCATTGCCCTGGCAGTATCGCCCCTAAAGAACCTCAAGTGCAGCGCTCTTGGGATGATGTGGGGGCGAAGGCAGTTCTGGCCGGCCTTATAAATCGGGCGGAGGGGGTTGAATTGGCGCGTTTAAAGGCAGTGTCGCGGTCAGAATCAGGAGCGTGGTTGCAAGCGCTTCCTTCTCCTCACCTGGGCACTTTACTTGACGGCGAGTCTTTGCGGGTGGCGGTGGCTCTCCGCCTGGGCTGCGATGTCTGTGAACCACATATATGCATCTGCGGGTCCAGAGTGGAGGCCAACGGCCACCACGCGTTAAGTTGCTGTCGTTGCTCAGGGAGGTTTCCGCGGCACCATGCTCTCAACGATATTGTCCGGAGGGCGCTGGTTAGCGCCAATATCCCTTGCGTCCTGGAGCCGCCGGGTCTATGCCGCTTGGATGGCAAAAGACCGGATGGCCTGACGTTAGTACCCTGGCAAAAGGGTAAGTGCCTTCTTTGGGACGCAACGTGTGTTAGCACGTTCGCCGCCAGCCATCTCCCTCGCACTGTCGGGTCACCCGGTGCCGCGGCTGAATCAGCCGCTCTCAAAAAGCGAGCCAAATATGCGGCCTTAGAGCCAAAATACTATTTTGTCCCACTGGCAGTGGAAACCACTGGTTGCTGGGGGTCCGACGCTATCAAATTTGTGGCGGAGATCGGCCGTCGACTTAGAGAGAGGGGCGGTGACCCACGCTCTAGTTCTTTCCTGGTGCAGAGGCTAGCCCTGGCAATTCAGCGCGGAAACGCTGCAAGTGTCATGGGCTCCTTTGCGCCGGGAACGTCTAGGGACTTTTATTGACGTAAAGTTTTTTGTAAACTTTTTGAATGTTTTAATTTTAATTTTACTGTGTGTGTGTGATTTATATTTTATTTATAAAATGTAGAAATATAGAAATAAATTAAAATCATGATTTATATAAATTGCAGTACTGCGGCCTGGTAGCCCTGACGTCAACACCCCTCAACTGCAACGCTCGTCTCCGGGACCTGCTGTCCAGGCCGCTCAATGAAAGACTGGAACTGCTTCTACCAGTTGGGAGACCACACGAAGATGCCACGGTACCAGGCCTGCAGCGGAAGGTTTTGGAAGACATCATGGTTAACATCTAAAAAGGCTGATTTGTGAAAGTTTTTGTACATATTTAAAAAGCTGTTATTTTGGGTTTTTGGGTGGATTATGAAGTTATAATAGAAGAGTTCCCAGGGTTAAGAACAGTAGTCGTAATTTAACTACTATGTAAATTGTTACTTTTGATTTTACTGCCTAAGTGCCTAAAATTCAGTAGTGGATCTTTATTTTAAAGTCTTTTATGATTGATGTATCTAGCCTAGCTGAATATTATTTTTATCTGGGGAGAAGGAAGATTTAAGAAGAGCTAAATTGTTGGAATTTAAAAATATAATCATTCAGTAGTAGAAACACTACATTTTTGTTCATTAAGAGGATATATTGAAGCGTGGTTTACCTTGGTGTGTAAGTGAAATGGCGTTATGGCCGTCTAGTTTGACGCGCGAGATAGAAAACTCACGCACACCGGAACTTAAACGCGCTTCGTTTAAATGTACATTTATGACGAAATGCTATACTTAAATCTATATAAATAATTTTTAGGTTAGCAAGTTCTTAACATATTTAAATACCTCCGATTCAAAGCAAATTTTACTGCACAATAAGGAACTGTTTAAGTATAATCGTATAAAACAAAAAAAAGACGGTGCTACATTGGATTTTTTTTCTATCGAAATTCGAAAAAGTTTCAAGTAAGTAATTAGTAAAGCAGTAGACAGTAAAGTCAAATAACACATGGAAAATCCAAATGATTTACGATTTTTTCATTGGGATTTTTTAATTATTATCGACCAATATTCCTTGGTGCGGAATTGTCTTGATGAAAATGTAAATGAAATAACTGTTTAGTTACAATAAGAATATTTCCATGACCAAGATAACAGTAAAGTAATTATTTCCCGAACCCCAGTTATACCTCAAATAAAGACTTGATTAATTAAGCAATAATTAGGTTTGGTTATTATTAATTTTGCTTGTTTTATTTCCAAAATAATATGTTCTTCTTCCAAGTTATTTTTAACCTGCTGACCGAATTTGGTCACAGCGACCAATTCCAAAATAGATTAGCAACTACACAGGAGACAAGCACATGTGTGGATCCAAACACAAGTTTAGTGTCCCCTCTTCTTTCTGCACTCTCATATTCCAATAGAACAGTAATCCGGCACGACCAGGGAGCGATTAGGCGCAGTACCGAAGGTTTTACGTGCTTACAAACAATTATTTCACCTCACCAGTATCAACTGGTGAGGTGAAATAATTGTTTGTAAGCACGTAAAACCTTGCACTTGTCATTATCAAATGACAAGTGGTACACGGTGTAGAATTATTAGCAGTGTGACTAACAGTAAAAAATTACTGTTAGTCACACTGGTGTTACAACTTGGTGTGCCTACGAGTCCGCACCCGCCAATTATATGTCTCATGCTACTGAGCTGGGCTGCTACAGAGAAATTCTAAAGGCTCATTTTCATTGGTCGATATAGGGCTCGTATTCGGGGTGCGGGAGATTTCTGTAACGCATGCCATAAAGCCCACATCGCCCACATGCAGGGAACTCATTTTCATTCTCTCTCTTTTTACCAACCGAGGAATTTCGTTGGTCGCTACGCCCGCTACAGAGATTCCTCGCATACGGTGTCCGACCGCGTCATCGACTTCATCAGTCTTACCCTGCCTGTGGGGAGTTCTCGCATGGCTGTATATCGACCGAGATATCGACAAATGAAAATGATCCGTAAAATATGGTATGAGGGACTTTATACACTCATTTGGCTTTCGAATCCGTAAAGTATGGTATCAGGGACTTTATACACTCATTTGGCCTTCGACCAAGCCGAATGGTCGAAGCCAAATTAGTATATAAAGCCCCGTATTCGCTAGGAGACAAAAATCTGTATCTACACGTATCGCGGACATTTGTCCCCTAGTGAATACGAAGTTTCTTACGTCATGCTCCCCAGACACCCCTTCATCTTGCTGTTTATAAATTCATATAACAATTGTACGGAATATGTACCGAATAAAACTACCAAACTACTGCTACTACACTTTAAAAAAAAAGAAAAAAACTACCAAACTACTACTACTATTATACTTAAAAAAAAAAGCTCCATAACAGTTACAGGCAACTGAATTATGGCTTGCTGTAGAGCATCTCCCCAGCAACCCCAAGCAAAATTTGAATAAACACTTACATATTATGCAAACATTATCTATGATAGTGAAGTTGCAGCAGGTGGAGAGTAGTTTCTGCCTATCACCATGGAAAAAGAGATTTATGTGGTTTTCAGTAAAGCATGTTAATTGCTTAATGTCAAGTGCCAGGTTTGGTGAGTAGTGTAGCCTATCAGGTGCTAGGTTCGTGACCCATATTTAAGGAAAAACAAAAACAACGTTTAAAACACATTTTATTAGAAAAAGTCTGAACACAAACATTACACCGAATTTAACTGGCACAGCCTTGAAGAGCACGGTTGGGGGTTTAGCAGCGACGGCGGCGTCTGGGACGGCAAGCACGGCGACGTCTGCGACGGCAGCTGCGCCTGCGCCGGCGGCGGCTACTGCTGCGTCTGCGTCTGCGACGGCAGCTGCGCCGGCGCCTCTTGCGAGCCTGACGACAAGGCTTTACAATAATCTTTACTGCTCGCTGGTAAAACGGACCATTGCTACATTAACACGTTGGCTGCCCACCATACTACACCTGTATTGCTCCCACGCCCCACACAAATTTACTGATCCCACCGGTGATTGCTCGAAGCATCGCTCTATTACTGAGGTGCCATGAAATGTCATATTATCTAAAAATTCGAAATAGTCAAGTTTTAGTAAGTAACTATAGAGTCAATCAATCTGCCTAGCCTTTTCCCAACTATCTTGGGGTTGGCTTCCAGTCTAACCGGATGCAGCAGAATACCAGTATTTGACATGGAGCGACTGCCTGTCTGACCTCCACAACCCAGTAACTGGGTATTACAATACCCCTTGGTAAGACTGGTTGTCAGACTTTCGGGCTTCTGACGACCCGTAACGACTGTCAAAGATCCACGAATGACAGCCGAGACCAACGGCTTGACGTGCTTTCCGAGGCACGGAGGAGTATCGGTATGTAGATGGTCACCCATCCACTAACCAACCCCGGCAAGCGTAGCTTAACCTGATGGATCGACCCGTGCGGCTGTAATTACTCAGCCACGAGCTCCTAGTAACTATAGAGTATCCTCTACAAAATAGCATTCAAAGTTTGACTCTGGCCCCCAAAAAAATCCGCAAAACAATGTCCTGAAAAATGAGCTTCTGATCCCACCGGTGATGCTCATGGCCACATAGAGAAGATTACCTGATCCCACCCCGGTGATGCTCATCGCAGCCAACGTGATAGACACGATGGAAAAAAAATTGGACCGTTGGACGTACAATGCTTTTCTGCAACACTTTTGGCAGTGAATCCCGCGAGTGAGTTAGAGTTAGTTAATGTCGAGTGAGTTAGCAGAGTGGCAGCGTTCTTGCCGTATTTGAAAGGAGTGACGGACAAAGTTGGAACAGTACTCAAGAAATACTTCATCAAGACTGTATATAGTCCACTCTCCAGCATTTCGAAGTGCCTACGTTCTCCGAAACACGTAATTCCCCTTCAGACATCTGGCGTATACAAGGTGGATTGCAGCTGTGGTAGTTCATATATAGGGCAGACAAAACGAACAATCGCCGAAAGGATCAAGGAACATATTGCAGCTGTAAAAACCGTCAAACCAACAAGTCCGGTACATTAATCTATGCATCAGTCCTCCAGTGACCACGATCGCTGCAAGGCGGTCGAAACATCGGGAAACAAGTAGGGAAATAGGTACCTTCCTTCGTAAAAAGGAAATCGCGATAAGACCCGTCCTCGATATCTATATTATCTATAAAAATCAATGCCACTTTTCGTTGTAATTTTATAACTCAAGAACGGCTGGGCCGATTTAGCTGATTTTGGTTTTGAAATGTTTATCGTAGTCCAGCAGTGCGATTCTGTAACCATCTCACCGTGAAAACTTAGGTGAAGTGAGCTGTCAATAGTGTCAATTCCTAGCAAAGACAAACTCACTTCACCTAAGTTTTCACGGTGATATTTTTACAGAATCGACCGGCAGGGAAGGTTTAAACGATGAGAAAAATTGGAAAAGTTGCCGGGAAATTTGTAAAATTCTGGAAAACAGAAAGTGGATTTTCTACGGGAATTTTGAATTATTGAAATTGGGACAGGACAACGTCTGTCGGGTCAGCTAGTTGTTTTATAATGCTAAATATATATTTACACAAGAGCGTTTGCGTGTGCGGCGGCGCCTGGACTTCATCCTCCTGCGGCGGCAACACGCGTCGTCCGGCTCCTCGCCGGTTCCGGACCGGGACAGCGAGTGGCTGCGGTGCATTGCCTTGTCACCTCCGCGTCTACTGGGGATGAAAACATACGTCACACAACAATGACCTGGGGGGCTAAAACATACGTCACACAACAATGACCTGGGGGGCTAAAACATACGTCACACAACAATGACCCGGGGGGCTAAAACATACGTCACACAACAATGACCTGGGGGGCTAAAACATACGTCACACAACAATGACCTGGGGGGCTAAAACATACGTCACACAACAATGACCCGGGGGGCTAAAACATACGTCACACAACAATGACCTGGGGGGCTAAAACATACGTCACACAACAATGACCCGGGGGGCTAAAACATACGTCACACAACAATGACCTGGGGGGCTAAAACATACGTCACACAACAATGACCTGGGGGGCTAAAACATACGTCACACAACAATGACCTGGGGGGCTAAAACATACGTCACACAACAATGACCCGGGGGGCTAAAACATACGTCACACAACAATGACCTGGGGGGCTAAAACATACGTCACACAACAATGACCCGGGGGGCTAAAACATACGTCACACAACAATGACCTGGGGGCTAAAACATACGTCACACAACAATGACCTGGGGGCTAAAACATACGTCACACAACAATGACCTGGGGGCTAAAACATACGTCACACAACAATGACCTGGGGGCTAAAACATACGTCACACAACAATGACCTGGGGGGCTAAAACATACGTCACACAACAATGACCTGGGGGCTAAAACATACGTCACACAACAATGACCTGGGGGCTAAAACGGCCACTTTGGCAGAATCATAGTAGGATAATAGGTATTATGAATCATATTTGAAATCGTAAAACGGTCACAAACTGACAATTCATAAAATTTAGTTATGTGCGTACAATTCATAGCACGCAATACATCAGTTTGACAGTTTTGTATGCAGATTCGTAAAATGGTCCACAAATTATGAATAAATTGCTTTATTGAAGTTCAATGTCAAATAGCACGTGTGGCTGACACTGGCTTGGCCACCATCAGGGACTTTACTTTTGATAACACAAAGATTTAGTCGTTAATTAGTCGAAATTTGTCGCCAAATATCAGAATTTGTCGGTCACTGGTTCAAAAGTTATAAGGGGTCATTGGTGGCCGATCTGGAGAGAGTCTCCCCAGCTTGGCCACCTTTATATCTCAAAAACTAGGGCACCTAGCGAAGATCTGTTTTCTCCCAGATTTAGTCGCTAATTTGTCGAAATTAGTCGCCAAGTCACAGATTTAGTCGGGTCTTAGTTTAGAAGATATAATGAGTTCAATTTTTAAGTATAGTTCAAGAGCTAGATTGAAGAGTTTACGATAAAATCTTTGATCTAGCTCTTGGTCTATACTTAAAAATTGAACTCCTTATATCTTCTAAACTAAGACCCGACTAAATCTGTGACTTGGCGACTAATTTCGACTAATTAGCGACTAAATCTGGGAGAAAACAGATCTTCGCTAGGTGCCCTAGTTTTTGAGATATAAAGGTGGCCAAGCTGGGGAGACTCTCTCCAGATCGGCCACCAATGACCCCTTATAACTTTTGAACCAGTGACCGACAAATTCTGATATTTGGCGACAAATTTCGACTAATTAACGACTAAATCTTTGTGTTATCAAAAGTAAAATCCCTGATGGTGGCCAAGCCAGTGTCAGCCACACTGGGCTGCCGCGCACCGGCCGGCTCGCACGTTAGTTCGATACTCACTCACGCGCCGCGTCGTAAAAGAAGACAACGCTAACGAGTCAGAAGGTACAAGAGTTACGCGATAGAAATAGAGGCAACTTGTAGGTGAATATAACTGTAGGTAATAAACGTTGTGCGACCTGAATTGCACTTTATTCTGTCGTAGCAAGAGTCGCTTTTTATTTAAATGATTTTGTTTGTGGCGGCGGCCCTAAGTAGTACTTACCTTCTGCTCACGCAATCTTCTTCTTTACGTTCGTTAGGTTCTCTGGAAAAAGAAGTTGGAACCATTACAGAGGTCAGAGATCTGCAAATAATTATTTTCTTGACTCTAAGCACAGAGGTAAGTAAAATGTACTTATTGTTTAGAATTATTATTTATTTTTCCTCTTCCAACTATCTTTACAGATCTTAGACCTAGTTCGATAATGTGGCTATCAACTATTATTATTATATCCAATTATTATAATTAGATATTTTTAAAACGAAATACATACCTACATCATGAATCTACTAAATAAACAGCAATACTCAATCACTACATAGTATAAAACAAAGTCGCTTCCCGCTGTCAGTCTGTCCCTATGTATGATTAGATCTTTAAAACTACGCAACGGATTTTTAATGCGGTTTTTTTTAATAGATAGATTGATTCAAGAGGAAGGTTTATATGTATAAAAAACGCGGGCGAAGCCACGGGCAAAAGCTAGTAAAGAATAAACAAAAAAGTATCTACTATTAATTAACTATCTAACTAGGTACTAAACTTGTGTGCATCATCAATTCATCAGTCTAAGGGCGAGCGCGCATTGCGGTGCGGTGGAAAACGTTCCGGTAGTTCTGCCGCACCGGTAAAACAAACGGAGTCTCGGGTCCGCGCACTGCGGGTGAAAAAACGCATGTTTTTTCATTCGAGTCTCACTGTGATGCTCGCAAGACGTCGCGCGTTGTCGTAAATAAATTCGCAATGGACTATCAAACAAAAATGACTATCTGCACATATTTACTGTTGCACAAAAAAAGAGTACCAAAACAGTATTGGGTGCACCCCTTGACGGCCTTAAGGCCTTTAAAGGGTTTTTTTTTTTGTGAGATACGAAGATTTACGTGCGCATCCAAAAAAATTTTCGGGTTATTACATGATGAGCGTTACAGCTTTCGATCATCTAAACTAATTAAAATTTCAATGTCTAAATTAGTGATCGACGCCCGTGCTACCATCGCCGGAGAAACGGCAGGCACCGACATGTCCGACATTTTTATCCCTATTGTGTCGCGAAAACAATTGAGCAGAATGAGCTGCTTGGTTGCTGTGTTGCCAACTTTATTTTTTAGGGGATCGTACCATATTTTGCTAAGAACTGTAAAGAAAATAGTAGGTACGCATTGAAATAAAAAAAACAATTATTAAATGATTTGAATATCTAACTAACATTCAAGCGAAAGTGTTTTTATTTATACCTATACGCGGGCGAAGCCACGGGCAAATGGGCGTTGATGAGTCAGTCAGTCAGGACTTCTCTTTTTATTAATATAGATAGATAGATAGATGATATATAAAGCAGTAAGTATGATAATACAGTACAATACAGTTTCCTTCATAGTATGACCGTATCATATAAAATCCAAAGAAGTTGTTATTGAATTTTTATATCGACAAACATAATTTTTATATTTTGTTATTAAAATATTGAAAGATTTGGAAAGATCGTGTATTTTGCTTACGATTTGGAATACATGATCGTACAGCTCCAAAAAGGTATAAATACAATTTAAATCGTACGGTTGGCAACACTGTCGGTGTCTCGGGACTCTCGGCGGGTGTTCGGTGCGTTTTTTTCACCGTAGTGCGCGGTACTTCATATATTTCTATGCGATACAAAAATACGTGCGGTGGATTCGCCGGAAATTTTGCAGCGGCTGGCCTACGGTGACTAAAACGCATGCGTTTTTGTAACCGCAGTGCGCGCACTTCAAAGACATTCCATACTTCACAGATTATGCGGTAGAAAAACGCACCGCAATGCGCGCACGCCCTAAACTTAACGACTAGAAATAAAAATCGGTCAAGTGCGTGTCGGGCCACGCGCAGTAATAGAGTTTCGTAGTTGCACAACAATGCGGACTAAGAGAGGTTTTTGTTGTTTCATGAATATTTGACTATTACTCGTAAACTTGAAAAGCCTACTTAGCTGTGATAGTTTTCCTTTCAACTTCATTATGTACCTATCGTCTAACTACTACCGTGAATTTTTTTACAAGATGTTCTATAAAATGTTTATATTTCTTAATTATTTTGATTACATTTTGTTTTAGGTTCGAAACATGATAGCTAGTGTTTATCATTTTCTGCGAGAAGAATATGAATTTACAAAATCATGACGAATACGGAAAGACTGATCAATGAAAGTTTGGGCCAAGTTTGCAGTGAAACGTGGCAGAAAACTTGTGATCATGTTGAAAAAATTTAAAAAGACTACTTGATATATTTGATCTCGATTTTGAATTGATAATCAATGTACAAGATGATTCTGACGACAGCAAAACGGAATCGGAAATAGAAAATTTATCTGATAGTGATTGAAAATACTGAATAGTGAATAGTCCTACTTGTTTCGTTTCCATTCTGTAATACCAATGCTTAATTAAATGCCTACATCTTCTTAATATTTTTGTATTTATTGCAACCAAATCTAATTTATTTACAAAAAGTATATACTTTTAAAACCAAAATTTTATTTAGATTATTAAATCTCGACTTGAATATATATCAGATTTCTTTGCTAACGTTACCCACTTTTACACACACAAGCGTGCTTGTCGGGATACGTCACTACTACAATCAAAGCCGAACGGACTTCGTGAAATAGAATCTTGTACCCATCCAAATCTATCTAACCGTTTAGCTGGCGCGGCGGGGGGCCGGTGGGGGGGGAGGGGGACACTTGACTCTTACAAACATTAGCACTTTAAAGCTTAAGGCTGCAGTCTTGCAAAATTCACTCGCGGCGAATTATTTGCGCAACTTTGTGTTTTTTTTTAAACAAAAGTAATGAAATAACATGAAATATTATTATTGAACGTGAATAACCATAATATAAGTAATAGCTGGTTATTTTTTTAGGTTCATCTGGGTGGATTATGTTAGGTAAATCAAGCGTTAAATACAGCTCTTTCGCGCCAACAACGATTCGAGTTATGTTTGTGCACTTGCATTGGGCAATACAAATTTTATTTAGAAAATCTGTTCAGCGCATAATTGTTTCCATGTTCTTGTCTTCAAAATGCGCTGATTACTTTTTTCTAAAAGACCTCCAAAACGCTCCGACCCACTAAGAAATTTCACTCGCAATTCTTGTTCATAAACTCTGTTTTGGAGGTATTTTGAGATTATTATTATTGTTAGAGTAAGGTGATTTAGGTGCAATTTTTTTTTAGTACTTGCTTTATTGAACTCTTGGCATTAAATTAACTAACTTTTACATGCATACGATGCATTGTTATTATGAAAAAAACCGTTTATTAAAAGCTAAAAACAGAGAATTTCGATGACATTGTGACATCTGAATTAAGAAAATGAAAGGTAATTAGAAAAAAGTAATCAGCGCATTTTGAAGACAAGAATATGGAAACAATTATGCGCTGAACAGATTTTCTAAATAAAATTTGTATTGCCCAATGCAAGTGCACAAACATAACTCGAATCGTTGCTGGCTCGAAAGAGCTAAGAAAGAAAGAAAGAAAAAGAAAGAAAGAAAGAAATTGATTTACCTAACATAATCCACCCAGATGAACTTAAAAAAAATTACCAGATATTACTTATATAATTGTTATTCACGTATTATAATAATATTTCATTTTATTTCATTACTTTTGTTTAAAAAAAAATACAAAGTTGCGCAAATAATTCGCCGCGAGTGAATTTTGCAAGACTGCAGCCTTAATATTTTAGAAACTGATTCCTAAATCGAAAAATTGTTTTCACTAACTCGTAATATTTTTGAAAGACCCATCCAACAACACTACACCATGGGAGTAGACGAGAAAAAAAAACATCCCCACTTTACGTGTACTGAAGGTACCCAATTTTTTTTTTTTCATGATTTTATTTTATCAGTTTGTCGGCGTGATGAATTTGTATATCCATGCCAAATTATAGCTTTCTACTACTGAGAGTTTCTGAGCTAAGCTGAGGATGGATAGACGGACATAGCGAAACTATAAGGGTTCCTTGTTGACTACGGAACCCTAAAAAGCTGTGTTTTATTAATTAAGGGGGATGACCTAAGATTTCCCGTGAAATTCAAATTTTCTAACGTTTTTTGCATTTAGCAGGTCAGTCAGGTTTTATGATGATTAAAATATGATTCGCGGCCGTAACTAATATGGCTTCACAGAATTCTAATCATTAGAATCAGCAATACAACTCCATAAGTTAGAATTGTGACGAATGTTTGACGTGTAAAAGTGTTTGTACAAACCTACTTACAGAAAATAAATCATTTATCATTTATCATTTATCAATTATTGGCCTCAAATCTCATGATTTCATGAAAGAGTCATTCAATAGGGTATTATGAACTCAGAGAGTTGTACCTACTGATGATTTGTATGATTATAATTCTATAAATAAATATTTGAACGGCTGCGAATCATAATATATATTCGTTAAGTACTACATACAAATTAAAGCGTCAATAATCGAATCGATACTAAAATTGTTACGTTGCTGCAATCACTAGTTCCATCTGTCAAAAAACAGTTAACCTAGTGGTGTGTCTGTAAATTCACTCAAATTACTTACTTACACGAAAAATGATAAGCGACTTTGAAGTAGGTACATGTAGTGCATCTAATAAAGTGCCTGTACGATGTTATTTAAAATAATGAGAAAAAAAAATACTCACTGATTCTCCGGGCTCTTGTCCTTGACGTCTCCATCGTTTTTCTTCCTGGAGGCGGAGTTTGATTTCTTCTCATGATGACCACCGGAGTGGCGACGCGCGGCAGCAGCTCGGCGACGCCTGATTCAATTGTAATAGCAAAGTTTAGGTTACGCCACTAAATGCCTCCAAAATTCTAGCAGGCGTATTTTAGCTTGGTTGTTGCTTCACAGAATCAGTACGATTGTCTATAATATACAATTGTAGCATCATTCTACAAGAGATTAGCCGCCCGATGATAATAAGGCACATCGAGTTTAGGAAATGGTTTTCACTCACACAGTAGGTACTTCTGCTCTAGACATAGGTATTTGCGCTTACCAAGCTTGATACACGTTATTACTGATGGAGGCTCTTCTATTGTAATCTTATATACCGCTTAAGGCAATGAAGAGGGACATTGCTCAGAGTTTAATTGTCAAACTTAAGGTCATAGCACACATATCAACTCGGAAAGGGATCGTCACCGTATCGCCTTTCGCCTCGCCGTCAAACAGGCGTCAACCTAACGTGAGCACGTAACCAAAGCGGACCAGCAGCTCCGTCGACTCGGCTACAGCTAGGTGACGCTGACGCTGCGCTTACGTCAAAAACAGATATTGAAAATTTTAAACATGAAGAGTAAAAAGTTCATGACACGAACGAGTTGATGATACGAACTAGAAAAAATACGTGGAATAGGTTACAACAGCAAAAAATGTACACTGAGAATAGTGTGCTGCAGGCAGGCCACGGGAGGGGTGAGAGGGGCAAGGGTGGACGAAGAGAGGCAAGCGAGGCGACGGAGAGCCGTAAGCGCGGGGACCGCTGGTTGACCTCGCGCCACACCGCGGTTCGTGAGCTTGTAGGTAGAGCTTGTCCCGAGGCGAATCATTTACGTTACGATTTAGTGTGCTTTTCAGAAGGGAGATTCATACAAAGAATACTAAACGACTCGAGTTGATACGGTTACGTACGTTTCCGAGTTGATATGTGTGCTATTATGACCTTTAATGTGGCAGTGGGCAGGGCTCATTGCTCGCAGAACGGATGGCCGATGGCGCGGGAGGCCTATGACCAGAAGTGAACATATTCTTTCGAAATGATGATGCTACTTAAACTCACTTCTGCTGGAAGTCAACGTAGGTCTTCAATCTGGCGGTGTATCGCGGCGCTTCGGTCTCGCTGCGCTTGCGCATGAACACCACCAAGTCATCGTTTATCTTATTCTTCTTTTCTTCTTCGGTGTCCATGGTGCTGCGTGACATACAGTTCAAGTGGCCACCTGACGAGACAAAGATCAGCCTGTTTGGTATAACTAACTGACAATGCGACATATATGCCAAATAAATTTTTAAAAAATCCTTTGTTTTTGTTGGCACTGCTTGAAAGGAACACTATCAATCTGCCTAGCGTTTTCCCAACTATGTTGGGGTCGGCTTCCAGTCTAACCGGATGCAGCTGAATACCTGTATTTTACATGAAGCGACTGCCTACCTGACCTCCACAACCCAGTAACTGGGTAATACGATACCACTTGGTAAGACTGGTTGTCAGACTTTCTGGCTTCTGACGACCCGTAACGACTGTCAAAGATCCACGAATGACAGCCGGGACCAACGGCTTAACGTGCTTTCCGAGGCACGGAGGAGTCTCGGTGTGTAAAGATGGTCAACCATCCACTGACCAACCCGGCAAGCGTAGCTTAACCTGATGGATCAACCCGTGCGGCTGTTGTTACTTAGCCACGAGCTTGAAAGGAACACTATACAGGGTGTAAAAAGACACATCACAAAGCCGTGAACTATGCATACTGTACTCATCTAAGTAGCTTTACGCAAAACTTATTGCTGGGAAATGACTTTTATTTTTTAGTATAAAAAAAGCTACCTATTTTTTATTACGCGCATTGTAACGAGAACCCAGGCCAGCGGAATTAAGCCCCGGCCCTTCGCTCTACGGTACACGTAGATCTATACTGTCGGAAAATGTTTAGTAATAATAACACTTGGAACTTAGAGTAATTAGACTATAATTAATATTAACTATAATTAATATAACTATAATTAGCCTATTAATTCTATGACTTGGAATACGTTTTAGTAAAAAAAATGTGACTTTGACTTTCAATATCTCCTGAACCAGTGGATTCCCAGGCCAGATATGGTCTAGTGAAAAAAAACGATTCAAATAATGGGAATAGACTATATGGCTTTCGGCTTCAGCATGTGCATTTTTACACCCGGTTTAAACCTCGGTATCACGCGATGTCACCACAGCAGTTTTTTTGATCAACCCTGACAAGTCTTCCAAAAATTTTGAACGATGATAAGCACACAGACATGTATTCTCAGTCTAAGCATCCCGCCCTCAGAGCCTGAAGAACGCGTGGCAAACATCGGTGGCAAACCATTCTCGGAGTTCGTCCGTACACCTACAAGTCCAGGTAAAAAAAAAATACATACCCTTTATGTCGCTCGTCGCCAGAACATTATTGTCAGAACGTTAAATAAATTTGTTTACAAAATAAATAAAGCCAAAATAAATAAATTTTTCTCAAAAACTATAAAATATGTGTTGACATGACAGAAAATTTCTTTGTTTGACCTGGTTTGAACAGTTATTCTTTTTGTAAAAAGCTGTCCCGACTTCAGAAAAATAATAAACTTCAGGCCAGTTTTATTTTGACAATATGATTATAAACTTCTTTTTTGGGATGCACCTTCATGGAAACATTTAGAGATAGATAATGAATGTAACCTTTGTCTGTGTGTAAATTCTGGTTTCCCGGGACTAACAAAGTAAGAAAAATACCTAAGTCTTAACATTCATTTGACTGTAAGTATTTGATTATCAAAATCATTGCTGGGTAAAACATAATCAGCCTATAACGTTACCACTGCTGGGACACATACAGGCCTCCTCTCTGGGAGGGGGTGGGCCGTACTTAAGTAGGGAGAGATTTGAGATTCAATCTTAATCGAACAAAATTTCGAGACTGAGCGCGCGCGGCTCAGTACACACTACACACAAGAAAAAACTGTTTACAGACCCTCTGCAAATACGTTGGTGATCGCAGTAAGCCGATACCAAGCCTGCTGAAAACATTATAAAATTCAAAGCATTTATTTCAAATAAACCAATGAAGTACAATCACTTTTGAATAAAATTGTAAGGGGGTCGGTCAGTCAGAAAGATGAAGCTAGTTGCCCAATCCAAAGCGTAGCAGGTCCCTATGGAGAAGGCTTAGACCCTCCGGAGCAACTGGACAGATTCGCAATTGGACAGATTCTCAGCTGGACAGTTTCTCAGCTGGACAGATTAGCAACTGGACAGAATGTGTGCAGTCCATGACATAATTAAAGTGGATGTTGTTGTGGAGTTGGGAATATGTACGATATAAAAAAGTGGTCAAGATAGGAAAGTAGACGACTTGCTCCAGGGGAGGACTGATTCTTTTCAAGTTTCGATTTGAACAACTAGGCCCATTAAATTAGCATACCCTGGACATAATTAAATTACTCACAGGCTTTTTAATTTGATATGAAATTGTTTGATAAGTAGATACAAATTATATTAATCGGACTATGGCTGAGGTTTAAGAGATAAATTTTATTTTTTTTAAGGAGAAATCTCTTTTATTAATAATTAGCTTTATATTCAACTAGCTTTTGCCCGCGGCTTCGCCCGTGTGGATGTCGGAAAATATGCCACAGGAACAAAAATATTGAGATAGCTTTTGCCCGCCACTTCGTCCTCGTGACATTTCTTGTTCCCCCGACCCACCCCGTCGCATGGCATTGCCTGCCCGAGCTATTACTTCGTTTTCTTAGCGTTCTTTATGACTTTTTTTTCTTTTTGCTTGGCATCTAAGAGTCCTAGAGTGATGTTAATTATGCCTATAGAATTAAGCTATCAAATGCAAAAATAAATATTAAAGTCCGACTGGTAGCTCCAGAGATTATCGCGTTCAAACAAACAAAAAAAAGGTTGTGTGTCAGCTCCGACGCATGACTGGAGTTTACTCCTGTTTTTTTGTGCCGTTCCGAGTCCGACTTTCTATTTTTCAGTCATTTCTGTCGGGCTGGGTTTCTTCAACGAATCAGTGCTATACAAAAAGCAACTTTAAGGTATAAAGGCACTCGTCCCCCCCCCTCTTACCCTACCTCTCACCCCTCCCTCTAATCCCCCTCTCACCCCTCTCCCCTCCGCTTCTCTCCCCTCTCACCCTCCCCGTGATCACCCGCACCACCCCCTCTCACCCCCTCACCCTCTCCATCCCCCTCTCCCTATCACCACCTCACCACATCACTTTCCCGCTAACCTCCTCCTACCACTTTCAAACCCTCTCACACCGCCTTTACCGCTGTCCCCTTCCCCTCTACCCTCACCAGCTCCTCCCCTCACCCTCTTCCCTTCTCCACACCTTACTACACCCTCCCCTCTCACTGCACCCTCCTATCCCTCTCCCCTCCCTACATCATCCTCTCCCTCACCCTCTTCACTAACCCTCCCCTGCCTCTCTTTCCACACCCACCCCTTCTCCCTTTCCCTTCTCACCACCCCCTCCCCTTACCCTTTCCCTCCTCACCACCCCCTATCCTATCCTTCCCCCCTCCTCCTCTACCCTTCTCTCTGGGGTAAAAATGATTAATGACAAACTTTATTACTTGCTCAGGCAAGCATTTGTGCCAAGTTTCAAGTTAATTAACCAAATGAATAAGATTTTTCATATTCACTATATTCCCTGTTTTCACCCCCACAGGGATGGAATTTTCAAAATAGTTTGGGATATTTCCGTAGCTTGACTGAAAGATTATTTACAACAATTTTCGAGTTAATCGAGTTCCGCAGTAAAACCTGCCCTGTAACATTTACTACCCCTTTTCACCGCTTTAGAGGTAGATTTTCGAAAAACCTTGATATAAGATATTCTTCAATTTTGATCTCAAGTATAAATACTGAGTTTTGAGTTAAATAAAGTTAAAATTCCTCCATTCAAACTTTGACACCCTCCCATTCCTTCTGAGGGGGTACTTTAGGAAAACTAAAAATGACAAACTTTATAATTTACTTAAATAAATATTCATGCGAAGTTTCAAATCTCAAGGAATAAGATTTTTCATACAAACTTTCATCCCCTATTTGACACCCTTAGGGATGGAATTTCCAAAAATCCTTTACATTGCTTACATTGTATAAGGTATCTATCTATGTGCAAAATTTCAAGTCTCTAGGTGCAGCGGTTTGGGCTGTGCGTTGATATATCAGTCAGTCAGGACTTTGAATTTTATATATATAGATAATGATGTAAAATTGCTAGAAATGAAATATATTCGGTACCTATAAAATTGGTCTCAAAATCAAGCAGTATACCCCCTTTACTATTACTGAACTGTGATCGTTGCTTTACTATTTAACTCAGTATCAATGCGGTATACATGCGGTTCCGACGTGGTTTCGGTGCGGCGCCTGTGCGGTTTTCATTCGTATACACAAACATGATGCGGCTCCAGAGTCGTGTACACACGGCTACACATCAAGCTATACATTTCCAGTTTACACTGACCTCTATTGTAAGGAAATCCTATACAATGCGAGATCAGCCAATACGGTAATTGTATAGCTTGATCTGTAGCATGTACATGAAGCCTAAGACAGGTCTTATTCTATTATCGTGCCTTTGTGTTATAAAGACTTTCCTTGAATAAACACTTTTTAATTTTAATTCCTATGTTTCATAGTTTATAAACTTATTTATATCCACGACTATACTATGTCCAGTTGCTAATCTATCCAGCTGAGAATCTCTGAGAGTCTGTCTAGTTGCTCCGGAGGTCTTCTTCCCTTGGGTATAGGCAGAAATTAGAGAACGCCACCTGCTGCGATCCTTCAAGATTGTCTTTAAAAGACAACGAATTAATAAAGATCGTTTTTAGGGTTCCGTACCTCAAAAGGAAAAAACGGAACCCTTATAGGATCACTCGTGTGTCTGTCTGTCTGTCTGTCCGTCTGTCACAGCCAATTTGCTCCGAATCTTATGGACCCATTAAGTTCAAATTTGGTACACATATGGATTTCTGTGACCCAAACACGTACAGCTTAAGTAAATATATGAATTTTGAATATGAGAGTCACTTTTAGGGGGAAAATAAGAAAATTAAAAAAAAAAGTTTTGTAAACTGTACCGTGTGATATACCAAATGAAAGGGCTTACTATGAGGGTCTCAAATATATTTTTTTTATAATTGTAAAATATATTGTTTTAAAGTTATTTAAGAAAATTGACGAAAATTGACCATTCCCCCCCCTTATCTCCGAAACTACTGAGCCTAAAATTTTGAAACAAATATAGAAAATAGTTCTATACCTGTAGATTACAGGAAAACCTATAAGAAGTCTGTGGTCTTAAAATAACATGGTAAATTATATATATAAAAAAATCAAAGTCCTGACTGAGTCACTGACTAATATATCAACGCACAGCCCAAACCAATGGACCTAGAGACTTGAAATTTTGCACATAGATACCTTATATAGTGTAAACATCCACTAAGGAAGGATTTTTGGAAATTCCATCCCTAAAGGGGTAAAATAGGGGATGAAAGTTTGTATGAAAAATCCTATCCCTTGAGTTAATAGACTTGAAACTTAGCACGAATATTCATCTAAGTAAATTATAAAGTTTATCATTTTTAGTTTTCCTAAACTACCCCCGAAGGAGGGATTGGGGGTGTCAAAGTTGGGATTGGGGGGTGGAAGAACTTTAACACGCGGTCCGATTAACTCAAAACTCAGTTTTTATACTTGACACCAAAAAATTAAGACTAACGTGTATCAGGGTTTTCCAAAAATCTACCCCTTAGGGGTGAAAAGTTAATTTTATAGCGGAGGATTTTATTGGGGGCTTGATTAACTCTAAAATTGGTGTAAATAATGTTTGAGTCAAGTTATGGAAACATACCAGACGATTTTTGAAATTCTTTATTTGTGTTCGCGAAAACAGAGATACAGTTTATATGAAAAATCTTATTAATTTGGTTAATGAACTTGAAACTTAGCACAAATACTTGCATAAGTAATTAATAATGTTTGTCATTATTAGTTTTTCAAAACTACGCCTCAAATGAGGTTAGGGATGTTAAAGTTTGTATAGAATTTTAAAGCGCAGTCCGATTAAAAAAATGGTACTTTGAGTCAAGTTAGGAAACATGCCAAACGAATTTTCACCGATTTTGACGACATATAGCTGATGTTTTAAGGAGTAACTTAGGCTATTTTTATTTTAGAAAAATAATTAGGGTTCCGCGCAAGAAAATTAAAATCCATGAAATCAGACAACCACGTACAGTCAAGTATAAACTTACTAAGCCTCCGCTGTCTATTACGGCTATAACAACAAATAATAAAAATAAAGCAAAGTTAAAAATGTAAGGGGTCGATCCCCATACAATAAACTTTTCATTTTGAAAAAAAAATAAAAATTTTAATCTAGCATGTGGGGTGTCATCGTCTAGAACTCATTGAGTAGAGTACAAACATATTTTTATTAAATCTTTTAAAATTAAGAAATAGGGGGCCGCAAAAGTTGTAAATTTTAGACCATTTTTGTACGAGCTCTAGCGCAACAATTCAACAAATTAGGAATTTGAAACTTCTTTATACCATGTAGGTACCATGAATACTGTATTTAATCAACAATACTGAAAACGGCGATTCATAAGGTAGTTTGTTTAAACATGGGTGATTTTCTGCAACTGCAAAAAATAACCTTGTAATTCACAGTATCATTATAAAATAAGTAAAAAGTTATCTTTGCGATTGTTAAACATATAATATGGTACGGAACCCTTCGTGCGCGAGTCCGACTCGCACTTGACCGGTTTTTTAGAGATAAGACCACCCATTGTACAATTTATAATAATAAAAAAAAAAATTAAAAAATTTGAAAACCTCAAACGGCGCAAATACTCCAATCTTATTGGGACTTATATGTTTGAGCCGTTTGGGGTTGAAACACTAGGGCCATGGGGTCCGAGTGCCCTTTTAGTTTTTCGGGACATCGGCAGCGGTTGGTCGACTCTACACGTGACCAAAGGGCTGGCCTATTTTTTGGCCAAAGAATTAGTATTGCCATACAACGTGGCAATGCTGGCAGCTTTTGGGCACCTTTCCTTTCGACAGCGATGCGGATGAATTTTTCGATGCCCTATGATTATTTACACCTCCTTTTCGTATTATACTTGTACATATAATTTTTTTTTAAGTCTGTTATATTTTAAATTATATAAATAAAATATATTAATTAAATATGGTGTGCATAATAAAGAGTAAGTATCCTATATAAGGTGTATATATTCATACACGAAATCTCTCTCATCATTATGAATAACTTTTACTATGCAGCTATGGCACCAAACATGAAATCGCGAAAAAAAAATCAACTCCTCTGTAACCTAACAAAAGTATCTACTAGGATTGCATGAATTCAAGAAAGTATATCAATTCAAGGTGTTGTGTACAATTTCTGAGTAGTAACCCTAGCAAAAAGTACTAGGATTGCACGAATTCTAGATAGTAAATCAATTAAAGATGTAGTGCACAGTAAAATTTCTGAGCAGTAACATAACAAAAAGTACTAGGCTTGCATGAATTTAACGATAGTAAGTATTTAAATCATTCTAGTAGGTATTACTTATCCTTCTAATAGGATAACATGGACTAACACAGGATACTTTTTATCCTGGTAGTACGTTTCCGTGGGTTAATTTCCGACATAAACGCAAGCGACGCCACTCGCAAAAACGAGTACGTATTATTAAGATAAAGGCTACTTTATTTTTATTCTCAGTAACCTTTTTACAACGTTTACATAAATTTACACAAGAAATGTTCTTGAAACGTCAGGCATTTAAAAATCAGCTGCTAAATCGCGTACAAGACAAGAAAATTAGATTTTTAGTCCCTTTTTCATAAATGGGTTAATGGGCTTGTGGCTCGGAAGCAGCGTGTTAGCATTAAGAATGTATTATTACAACAAAATTACATTTAACATGACAATTAAACCTTAACACGTCGCAATAAAGAACATTTTTCTACGCCTACAATGTATGGAATGTAAAAGTTAAAAATACGCTTTCGGAAACTTTCGTGTGTTTCCGCCGGCGATCGACAAACCTCGGCAGTGCGCGGCCGCCCGCCCGCCGTACGTGCGCATACGCGTTGGGCGGCGCTAACGATCAATTAAATATTAACAGTTTTTAATGATATTAATAAATAATTGATTCAAAAATATACCCAATACATAAAACAATGAAAGTAGTTCTTAATTTTGTTATTTAAATCTTAAAAATAATTTAAAGTATGTATAAAGCTTTAAAATAGTTTAACTGAAGTGTGTATGTGAAACAGTGTAGTGATATGAACGTATAAAACAAAGTGTAATGTGATAATCCTATTTATGCCCAAATAATTGTAGACATTAATAAAAAAAGAATGTTTCAATAGAAATCACGATTGTATCAAAATGCATTCCGTTATAAGTAGTCGTGCCGCGCCACCGGACGATGCACGTGTTTTTATTTTCATTTATAAATAGTCCAGACACAAACTGACACTCTGCGGCTGCACCATGACGTCACTCAAAGAAAGCAGTGACGTCACCGACGTCGGTCAGACAGAAGATGAGAAGAATAGCAAAATTGAACGAAAAGAGCTGAAAGATTTGGCCGAGTTACCGCCGAGTGGCACATCTCTACACAAGAGACGTCGGGGAGAGCCCCCTGTCACACTCTCCGTCAAGTCTCCCCAAACTCCTTCTGATGCTGAAGGTTCTTCCCCGTGCACGGCAGGCCCGTCCCCTCCTGAGGAGTACTGGTCTCTTAATGACGGAGAACTAACAGATCCCGGAGCAATATGCGAATCCATGATACAAAGGCTACGAGACCAGAACGATGCAATTTCCAAGCGAGGAAAAGAAGCGGCTCAGAACACGAAAGATACAGTCGAGGCTCTGGATCAGTTAGAAAAATTACTGGAACTATTAGACCAGTTTGTGACCCTAAAAGAACATAACACGCGTCTTTTAAAAAGGCTAAAAGACGTCAATCATTTGAAGAGACTCCACAGTGCTCATAAGAGGATAGACAATGAGAATGAAAGGTTGAAATCGGAAACCAAAGAGTTGGAACTGATAAACGAGGCTTTAGATGCCGAGTTCGAGTGCGAATATGGACAAATACTCTTTGATTCCGTGATGATGGGCAACCGAACTGTGAAGAGGTCAGGGTCAAAGTGGAAAGGTCATGCGAGGTTCGGGGGGTCGCTGCTCAGGAAACAAAGGTCGAGGTCTGCGGGAGGAGATGACAGTGACGCGGCCCCTGGTACTCCTTTGAGAAGGAGGTCTGAAGGCATTTTCATGAAGGAAGTTGAGAAGTCTAAAGTTTCGAAGTGGACAAGAGTTAAAGCTGCATTTAGGTAAATATTCGTATTTTATTCAAACTGACAGTTATGTTATACGACCTTATAACGTGTAAGCAGATATGACGAGTAGCAGCATTCTATTGCAATGTTTTTGTGACATGTGTTCGAATTAGAGGTTGTTCCCCAATATTTAATTGTTATATAGTTTAGGCGGGCGTAGCAAAGGCATTTTCAAGCTTTACATAATTATAATACTATTGGCTCCACGAGGAGCTCGTGGCTAAGTAATAACAGCCGCACGAGTCGATCCATCAGGTTAAGCTACGCTTGCCAGGGTTGGTCCGTGGATGGGTGACCATCTTTACATACCGACTCCTCCGTGCCTCGGAAAGCACGTTAAGCCGTTGGTTCCGGCTGTCATTCGTGGATCTTTGACAGTCGTTACGGGTCGTCAGAAGCCCGAAAGTCTGACAACCAGTCTTACTAAGGGGTATCGTATTACCCAGTTATTGGGTTGTGGAGGTCAGATAGGCAGTCGCTCCATGTAAAATACTCTAATCAGCTGCATCCGGTTAGACTGGAAGCCGACCCCAACATAGTTGGGAAAAGGCTAGGCAGATTGAACATTTATAATAATATAGGCACTAGTAACCCACGGGAATTATCCCACGGGAACCTACTACTGGAATAAGAAGTATCTTATGTGTTAATCCAGGTTATAAACTATCCGTGTGCCAAATTTCATCCAAATCCGTTTAGCCGTTTTTGCGTGATTGAGTAAAAAACATCCAAACATCTTCACAAACTTTCACATTTATAATAATCATAATAATTAATAGGATATGTGTTAAGCCTTGTATTACAGATTATTATATAAGTAAGTAGTAATTTCTTACTAAGACTTACATTGTGCGACTAGCATTTTTTTTAAATAAAATATTTTGTCGGGCAGTGTTTTATTCCGCCAGGAATTTCTTAGTAGCAGGCTGGTGTCTGAATATGGAGCCAGTTGATGGTAATAGGCTCACTCTATAGTTTCTGTATTTAACATTTATGAGGGTTTAACAAAACATGGTCGATAGATCAATCAATCAACATAGCTTATCGAAGTTCACTGTCCGACAGTATGCTTATCCCACGTTACCCAGCAACACTCGGATCTCCACCTTCTGTATCCAGTCTGTCCCAGCCGCTTTGTTCCACTAAGGGCGGGGGGGGGGGCGGGGCATTCCACGCTTCATTTTGCGTTTTATTTGTGCAAAATATTTTTTTTCTTTAAATGATAAATGATTTATTTCTGTAACTGGGTTTGTACAAACACTTATACACATCAATCAAATTTTTAAAAACTAGATGAGGTCGGCGTTTCCTATCTGACTACTCTGAGAAGAAAGGCCGAAACAAACTCAGAGGTCACAGTCTCTTTTAAAGTCCAGACATAATCTTGGTCAGATTATGTAGATTGCAGTCTGAAATGGTCTTTTGAGGAAAGAACCACACAGATTGAGTGGACCTGTCCAGTCAGTCAGTGGACGCATTTGTCAGTAATCGTGCAGCTCAACTCAAAACCAACGATTCGACGAACAATACCAATGTAAATACATTTGGGTAGGCCGCATAAATTACTCAAACTGCCAGACTATGATTAAAAGTAAAACTCTACGCTAGCCAAATCTTAGCAGTTTCCACACAAGGACTTGTCAAAATAGTTGATACAGGACCTCAAAATTGGAGTAGTTGCGTAGGTAGATACTACATTAATCTAAGTAAATGTACCGAAGTCATTGACCATTAGTTTCTTTATGATTAACGAAGAGTGATTTTTTGAAAGATTGAATGAAAGTGATTAATGTTGCAGATTTATTTGATGTGGAAAATTATTAAATTAGGTATGTGGCGGAAATGTGTACCTAATTTATCTTGGATTACTGTAGACACTGCAACACTTATTGCAGTGATGACTAGTGGCTTAGTAGCTAGTGGAGACCTGTGTCATAGAAAACGAATAACAGTTCGAAAACTAAATACTTCAATATTCTAAGTATAATAAATAAGTTAAACAGTCATCTAATAAATCTATACTCTATACTAAAATTATAAAGAGATAAGATTTTTTGTTTGTACCGAATAAGCTCCGAAACTACTGGACCGATGTTAACCATTTTTTCACCAATAAATTCGGTACTATATCAACAGGCAATATATTCAGGAACTCATATAAAAACAAAGACAAATTATCCTAATTATAAAACAACTTATTCCCCCATAGTCATAGAAAAACTAAAACGTTCAACAAACCTAATTTAGTTAAAATAGTGTCAAACTCAAATCATAATTCGAAAGAAATTGACAAAACACTATTTTAAGTAAAATAAAAAAGGTTTATACAGCTATTTAGTTTTTTATCTACACCCATGCTATAAATTCTCTATAAAAGTTTCTGAAACAGTTAGCTTATTGCCAACATTAAAACAGCCAGTGTCATAGTAACCATGGTAACCATAATAGCATCCAAACGGGTGCTTTAATGTTGTACTGAATTTCATAATGCAACTCGTTTTCAAAAAAAGAATATTGTAATGCACGCGCGTTTCACTACAACAGCGCCGTAATTTAAAAAAAGAACTATCCCTCAATTACGACGAAACAGAGCAAATTCTAAAAACTCTTTCGTAATATAAATTCTAGCCAATGAGAGGCACTCAACTTCATCCTTTACTCGCGATCCCAGTAATTTTTTCCTGTACATCCAATTCAATTTACATACACACACACACACATACTTTAAGCACACACCCACACACACACACACACACACACACACACACCACACACATTACACGCACACACACAATCACTACAGGCTCATTCTAAACAATTTTCATTTATTTATTTATTTTGTATTATTTTAGTCTTATTATTTTTCATTGTTAATCTTATTGCATAAGTTTTTCAATAGTATTTCCTCCCGGGAGAGGGTACTGGCTCTTGTAACACAGTTAACCACCTAGCACAAGTGTCAGGGACTTCACATTACTTGTAACCACTTCCTTATGTAATAAAGATTATTATTATTATTAATTCTGAACTTATTCGAATTCACGTCGTATACTATGACGCCGGCCGCCATGTTCGATACGAGTATTAGTATTGCAAAAAACTGTTTCAGAACCTTTTATAGAGGATTGATAACATGGATGTAGATAAAGTCATGTATGCAACTGTACATAATTAGGTATTAAAACACTCATGTGATACTATTATCACACTCGGCTTCGCCTCGTGTGATAAACCCACTTTCGTGTTTTGATACCCCTTATTATACGTCAGTTGCATAAATAACTATTATGAATAAGGTGGGATTTTTCCTTATCTGACGTTTTCGACAATCAATTAACTAAATATCGGAAACCAAATACAATACGATTAAAATTAAATGTCAGGTCATAAAATTCAACGACAAGGAAGTATGACATATCTTAAACGTAACGGTGGTGTCAAAGAGATGGGTACTCGGGTACTCGTAATTAAACAATTTCCAAGTTCATTTCGTTCGTTCATTCATTTTGTTCGAATTACATATCGCACACCTAGATCTAAACTAAGACAACTCAAAAAAGGTAATTTTTCAGGAGACGATAAAAACGTAGGTATATCTGCATTTTTTGTTCGGGAAGTTATACAATTTAATTTGATTCTAGATATAGCTTGTAAAATGTCACTATATACAAACTGGGCCTAAAATTCAATAATTTTTATCGATAATCACTGTTTTTCAAACATAACTCAAAATTATCGATTTTTGAGTTGTCTCAGTTTAGATCTAGGTGTGCGATATCAGGACATTTCTACCGAATTTACGTAAGAGAAGAGAATAACTTTCTACATTTATTTAATTAACCCGACTAAATGTGCAAGTGGGGGCCAAGCAAGTCAAACGGGTGTTAATATAAAACGATTGATAATTTCCAAATAATATTATCTATATACAATAAAAACTCTCGTGAAGTGTGCCATAAAAGTAGCTATTATACCTACCTAGGTACAATTACTGAAACATTTACTCTGTCTAAAGTGCTGATGTGTGAAAAGATTTATAGCTTTGAGCTACTCATGTGGTTAGAATAAATGATTTTATTTCGTTACGATCTCGAGTCATTCTACAAGAATTGAAGAAAGTAGATGTTATTTGGCACTAAACTGGAAAATGGTGCACGTAATAGAATTTGTACAGAAGTACAATTCGAGTGCATTGTAATAAAGACTTTTCGTCAGTGAAGTTCTAACAGTACGGAAGTCAAAAATGGCTACTTTACAGGAGAGTGAAAAAACTGTATGAAATTAATGAGGCTTGCGCTTGGGGCCATATTGTGTTTAATTATTAATAAAAATTTTGTATTAATATTTGAACACAATGTGGCCTTAAGCGTGAGTTACATTAATTTCATACAGTTTTTTCAACATCGGAGCACTTGATTGTATATAATTTGTACAGGAATGACTGACATATGCGGTGTTGGCGCCAACAACTGAGATACGCAGTGTAACTATTTTTCAAATAACGCATTCGTATTGGTCAGTTTACTGTGTTTTGATTGGTCGATACGATGCGCGCCATTAAGCTTTATCCAATGACATTCAAATCTCAAAACACTTATAAAATGACTTACGCACTGTTAGAACTTCACTGACGTTTTGCTCTTTTAATTTTTACTCTAAAATCAATCAATCTGCTCAGCCTTTTCCCAAATATGTTGGCGTCGGATTTTAGTCTAACCGAATTCAGCTGAACACCAGTGTTTTACATAGAGCGACTGCCTATCTGACGTCCAGAACACAGTTACTGGGTAACACGATACGCCTTGGTTTAAGTGGTTTTACTCTAAAATAATGTGAGCACATAATGATGCATATTATAAGGCTTGCAGTTATGACCTAAAATATTTATTTATTCTTTTCTTTTTTATCTCTTTATTTTATTTTTTTCTTTCATTTTATGCCTATTCATGATTGTAATGATTATAATTCTGTAATAAATATTAGTTATGGTCGCTAATCATATTTTGATCAACATGCAACCTGATACTTACTGACCTGCAATTTGTAAAAAAGGCGTTGAATTTCGCGGGTAACCCTGGCGCTTTAGACTTAATGTTAAGCAATCACTCAATTATTATTTCATATATCTATCTATATAAATGAAAAGAAACAGACTCATCAACGCCCAGCCCAAACCCTTGAACCTAGAAAGCTGAAATTTTGCACAGAGGTTGCCTTTGTAATGTAGATAAGGAAGGATTTCCCTGTAGGATCCGTAGATATCCACGCAGGCGAAGCCGCGGGCAAAAGCTACTAGTGAATAAATAGAAAAATACAAATCGCACTCGAACAATGTCAGTACAGTCCCCGGCGATAAATATTGCACATCGACCTTTGGAAAGAGACAATCGGCTAATTTCGGCTTCGTAGAGCGTTATCTCTGTCGCACGAAATACAAACAGTCCGGTATCTAATTAGGAGCTGTTAAAACAATTATGATTTGCTTCTTTTGATAATTCTTTTTATTCTTTGTATTTAATACACCAATTTTTCTGTAAGTGATGGCTTTAGGTTGGGGTAAAATAAAATAAAAAAAACATGTTCACATTATGTTTACGTATTTAATTATTTTGGAAAATTACAGCTGTTTTTAAATCTGTCAGCTTCGGTTACAAAATATTTATAAACATTGTAGATAATTTCGCGTGACTGACCTCGTAAAGGTTTCCCTCTTTTTCCTAAAGATGCCATAGTACAACTTTAAATTATTCAAATTTGGGGGTGTTAACAACTCTAAATATATATTTTGAACTAACACTCTATCGCACTTACTGACTGACTGACAAAACGTCACATAGGTAGTGTGCGACAGAGATAACGCTCTACGAAGCCGAAATTAGCCGATTGTCTCTTTCCAAAGGTCGATGTGCAATATTTATCGCCGGGTACCTTCATATCACTCTAGTTAAAAGAGTTGTTGTTGTTGTTGTGTGTTGTTGTTGTTCTTGTTGTTGTTCTCTAGTTACTCTGGTTATAGACAACTCCCACTATTCTTATGATAGATTTCGCTAATGAACGGGCTTGTGTTGATAACCGGGTATCTGACAAGGTTTTGTTATGCTGTTGGCTAATGTTGATGAGTTGTGTTAACTATAACAGGGTAATAGAGATGATGACTAAAAATACTTTTGTCCGTCAACTAGATTTTAAAAAATGATTGGACACGTGTAGGGAAGTTATTCTTAGGGTGTGTATGAGTCCGAACGCACGTTAAGGTGATACAAAAAAAGTGAACTGGGCGGGAATAAGAAAGTGACAGAGTCAATTACTTCCACATGCGAGAAAAAGAGAGCGCAACAACGCGCTGGAACCAAAATAAAAGCGCCAAATGGAATAAAAATTGTTTAAAAATAAATGAAGCTATCTATCAAAATTATGTTCAGCCAAAATTTTCAATGACCTAATACGCACATTTTAAATGCAATTTTGCAATGAAATTACTTAGGATTTTAGAATTATAGAAAAAAACATAAAAAAGTAGAGGTCTTTTCGGAATTAAATTCTATCGAGGAAATTTAACCCAATCGTGTTTTCCTTCAGTCAAAGTATTAATCAAATAGTCAATAAACATATATCCAAAAATTAAATCCATACATGCTGCAATAGTGAAATAAATGGTTACGAAAAATCCTCCAATTTATTTTGGTAGCGCCTTAACAGTAAAGAACCGGCCAAGTGCGTGTTGGACCACGCACAATGAAGGGTTCCGTAGTTGAGAAGACTATATCCCGAAATCAAACTTACAATAGATCCCAAAAAAAAATTTTTTATGTCAAAAAATTACAAATTCACAATTTTCGGACTTTTTCCTTTACTTGTGCTGGGAGACCTTGCTTCTTGCCAAATTTCATTATTCTAGAACAACGGGAAGTACCCTATAGGTTTTGATTTACTTGCGAGTATCAAAATATGTCGCATAAATGGCCGTATGTTTTTATTGCATTGACTTAGAAGCTTGAGTTTTTAGGACTTCAAGAGACCACAGACCTACGTATTTTATATTAATTTCAACTTGATACCTCCACGCGTTCCTGAGAAAAACGGTCTTGACAGACTGACAGACAGACAGACGGACAAACAAGTGATCCTATAAGGGTTCCGTTTTTTTCCTTTTGAGGTACGGAACCCTAAAAACCGGCCAAGTGCGTGTCGGACCACGCACAATGAAATGAAGGGAATGGAAGATTGATGGGTTCCGTAGTTGAAAAGAATTTATCTCAAAAACAAACTTAACATTGTAATACCAAAAAAAATCTTTTTATGTGACAATATCACACATTAACAATTTTCGGACTTTTCCCTTTACTTGTGATATGAGACCTTGCTTTTTGCAAAATTTCATGTTTCTAGGTTAACGGGAAGTACCCCATTGGTTTTGATTTACTTGCGAGTATCAAAATATGTCACATAAATGGCCGTATTTTTTTATTGCGTTGACTTAGAAGGTTGATTTTTTTAGGACTCCAAGGGACCATAGATTTACATATTTGTTATAAGTTCAACTTGATAGCTCCACGCGTTCCTGAGAAAAAAGGTCTTGACAGACTGACAGACAGACAGACAGATGGACAACGAAGTGATCCTATAAGGGTTCCGTTTTTTTCCTTTGGAGGTACGGAACCCTAAAAAGTATACAGGGCGTCCCACGGATATGCCACATGGAGGGAAAGTGCCTTGAATATTGTAAGATGGAACATTTTACTGAAAGAAGACATTATTTGAATTTAAAAAACAATTTAAACTGCATTCATAGATATTTAAATAATTATAAGGTTCAACCGGAAATCGAACCCGTTACATGAGAAAAATAATCATCCTGTAGCTTTATCATACCGATCGAAAGGCTTTATCATAAGGATTATTTTTTGCAAAATAACATAGTGTCACAAATAAAAGGAAGACCATGAATTTTAACATTTTTAATACAAAATTAATCAATTTAACAAATGCTCAAAATGGGTCCCTTCCTGTTGAATACTCTTTTCTGAACAAAATTTCACATTAAAACTTTTCTGCCATTGTAGTTATGAGCTCTTGAATAACCCAAGCTATTTTCCCCAGGTGGGAGAAAGCCACATGGCCCCAATCAGCCATGGGTGGTGCAGCCAGCGCCGTGGCAGCGGGCGCCATGGTTGGAGCGGTGGCTCTTGCAGGGTCCTCTCCATCAACAGCCACTCTCGTGAACCCTGAACCCCGTGACTCTGCCAGTTTGACTCCTGGCAGCGCGTTATCCCTGACTCCTAACTCTTCGTGTGAAGAATTAAGGGCTGACTCTGGTAAGTTATCATGCAGTTTATACAGGGTGTAAGGGACAGCCCTCCGCAAACTAACAGGGTGCATTCAGCTCCTTATTTTGAAGTATATTCCACCGGAAATTTTCTCAGGAATTTTTTTTTTTTACCTTTTTTCTGTTACTTTTCCTTTATTTCAATGTAAAAATACATTGTGTGTACGCAGCCCTCCATTTATGTAAAAAAAAGCAGAAAACAAAAACCAGCAATGGATGTTGAAATACTCTAACGAACGACGCGTGAAATCAGCTGTCCACCTTCTACCTAGGCTACAGAGTTCATCGAACTCACCGCATACCTATTACCTACCCCTCCCAACCAATAACAGACGCTCCGATTTGTGCACAAAAACACAAACAAATCAGGATTCCCATAGCGTTCCTGAAATAATTTCATGTACCGGTCATCTTAGTATGTACTGAATTAACCCCATCAGTCTGCGGAGGGCTGTCCCTTACACCCTGTATATCACAAGATAGTATTGAGTGTCTACCCATTGCTAGCCTAGTCATTTTGTAACATCATCATCTGCCCAGCCTTTTCCTAACTATATTGGGGTCGGCTTTCAGTCAAACCGGATGCAGCTGAATACCAGTATTTTACATGGAGCGACTGCCTATCTGATAGGTATGGGCGTTATTTCACGTCACTATAGTATGGTTAAATCTCGCTGCAGACTTGGTCATAAATCATAATCGAAGTAGGGATGTGCGCTAGTTGCGCGCGCTCAAGGCCATTATCGATAACAGATGATGACGATGACTCAGACGAAGAATTTTAATTTTCTATTTTTAGTTTTATATATACGTTCTTTTGTTTATATATTTAATATGCTTTGTAGTAAATTTGGTAATAAAATAAAAAAAAAATGTGTATTTATTTCTATCACCCATTTATAAATATATAAAACTATCGATATCACTCATCGACTGCAGTAATGCACAGGACTACGTGTGGGCGTGGCCTGCCCATAAGGCCCGTGAGTGGGAAAGAGAGCGAAACACTCGAATGATTTATGACCGGGTCTGCAGCGAGATTTTAACTATACTATAGTTACAATAACTGGCTACGGGGCATGTAACCGAATAACTAGTTTCGAGTGAAACTCTAGACACGTGTTTTTGTAAGTAGTTACATTAGAATGCAGTGACCGAGGAAGGAAAGATATCATTGATGGTTTGTTTATTTACGTTTAGCTCAAATAAGTTCGCTCATGGTCGAGAATTATTAATTGCCTCATGCATGTTTTTGCAACACTTCGTTAAAACTCGTTAATTTTGTTAATGATGTAATTCCCTAGCTACAAAAACTAAACTTGTGTTATGTAACGTAAGTACAGGTAGTGTACGTAGGTACTTAATCATTTAATGTTTTCGTTTCGTAAATAACTGTAATACTTCGATAGATTATCCATGCTGAATCACTGAACAGAATTTGAAAAAATAAATTAAAAACTCAGCCCTTACCGATTTTTCAATAATCAGATAACTTTTATCTGGGTAATATGTTTGACGTTTTGATAGTTTTTGTACAGAACATATGTCAAACCGCCATGTTTATTCGTCAGATAAAATTTATCTGACGATTGAAAAATCGGCCCTAAAGGCCCTATTTTTGCTTTCCCAGCTGCAACGTTGAAATTGGTCCATCTTCTCTCCTTTGTTCAATTTTATTGCACGAGTTTAAAAGTCAATTTAACAAATAAAGTTCTGATTTACAACTTAACACTCTTGCGCATAAAAAATTAAGTGTTCTCAATCGTAAACGTAAAAGTTAAACAAACCATGGAATACATAAACCGGTAGATATGTATTTATGTAATATTTTTATATTTTCGGATAATGTTTATGATTTGTGAGTTTTAGAGAAACATTTAAAGTATCAGATGTTTAGATTATCGGTTATTTGCGGGTATTATTATAGCAAAAAGGCTAAAGTTAAAACTCTACTAGGAATCAACTAAATCACCGCTCGATCTCCATTCTATCAATCAATCTGCCTAGCCTTTTCCCAACTATGTTGGGGTCGGCTTCCAGTCTAACCGTATGCTGCTGAATACCAGTATTTTACATGGAGCGACTGCCTATCTGACCTCCATAATCGTTTGGCTTGGTATGGGGATGTGATGAGGAGGGGCGAAACGCATGTGACTAAAAGAGTGATGAATATAAATGTTGATGGATGGAGAGGCAGAGGAAGGCCCTCTTCATCCATCCACATGCATATTCATCACTGCCAAGGCCAAAGAAAAGATGGATGGATTGTGTGAGGAATGATATGAAAGAGAAGGGAGTGAATGATAGCGTGACGGTTGACAGGGGAGAATGGAAGAAGAAAACGTGATGCGCTGACCGCACGTAACATGGGATAAGGGCAGGAAAATGATCATATATTTACATAACCAATAACCACTTAGGCACATTCATGAGCCTTACTCCAGAGAGTACTTCAGCAGGAGATTTGCTTCTTTTATTCACGTTCATCTTTAATAGAGCTTAAATTCGGTCCAGCGAGAGATATTGGGATCTCACAGATATTTATTTAATTTCAATTTATATTTTAACACTTCCAAAAAGAAGAGGGGCTCGTGGCTAAGTAATAACAGCGGGTCGGTGGATGGGTGATCATCTTTACATACCGAGACTCCTCCGTGCCGCGGAAAGCTCGTTAAGCCGTTAGTCCCGGCTGTCATTCATGGATATTTGATAGCCATTACGGGTCGTCAGAAGCTAAAAATGTTGACAACTAGTCTTACCAAGGTCTATCGTATTACCTAGTAACTGGGTTGTGGAGGTCAGACAAGTAGCCGCTCCATGTGAAAAACTGGTATTCAGCTGCATCCGGTTAGACTGGAAGCCGAACCCAACATAGTTGGAGAAAAGGCTAGTCAGATGATGGATAACGGACTTACAAAAGTCGAAGACTACCTAGGTATATTATTTTCACGGTTTCTTATATCCTCATCTTGTATAACTTTAACGCCAAAAGGAAACAGGCATAAATGCCATTCCTTCCAAAAGTGTTTCCTCATTTTCTTTGCCAAATGTTGAAACTGTTACAAATTGTTTTTGGCGAAAATGTCTTCCTCTGACAAATCACATCTGTAGGTACAAAAAATAATGGCGAAGTGCGAGTCTTACACGTGCATCTTAGTTTTGTATCACTTTGTTATTTTCTGAGATTTATTTTGTGTCACAAGAACGCACAATTATTTATCTTTGTGACAACAAAGTTTCTCTTACCCCGATGTTAAAAAACCTTGATTGAGGCTTTTGATGTAAATACTGTAAAAATCATTATAGGTAGCTGTTTTAAGAAGGTAGTAAACCAAAATAACAAAAAGCTGTCGTAGTTAATGAGACTTAGGGTCTATTTCACGATGTCCGAATAGCCACTGCTTACCGGATAAATTAAAAATGGAACACAATTTGTATGAAATTATCTGCCAAGTATATAATCGTAGGTGGTGTAACAGGCCCTAACCAACGAATGAAAAGGCTTCGACAAACTGCGCATTATAGTCAGTAGATAGATCATTTTGAGACACACAAAATAAATAGATAGCTTCAACCCGCGATTTTGTTCACGTGAAGTTTCTCGTTCCTGTGGCACTCAGTGATAATGTAGCTTCCCATTAGGTACTGAAATAATTTTCGGATTCGGTTCAGTAGTTCCGAAGATTACCTCGTACATAAAACTCAAATTTTACCTCTTTATAATAGTAAGTATTTATAGAACAGTGGTGGCCCAGCGGGAACGGCGACTGTAGTTGTAGGCCGTAGGTTCGAACCCAGACAGGCGCTTTACTTTGTGTAAATTATTTCATCACCACTGCTCTCAAAACAGTGAAGAAAACATCGTGAGGAAACCGTCATGTCCTAGAACCAAACATTCGAAGACATGTGACATCTACCAACCCGCACTGGGCCCGCGTGGTGGATTACAGCCCGCTCCCTCTCACTGAGAGAAGGCCTGTTTGCCAGCAGTTGGAACATTATAGGCTGATTATGCTCTAGCCTAACGAAGTCCAACTTTTGCATAATTTCGGGCACAGAACCGTAAAAAATAAAACATTTTGGCACAAAACCATAAACTATAATGTTTATATTCTGTAAATGGATGACCTTATTCTGTCAACGTGAGTCACTCCATACTCGGCGTCGGAACGTTCGCGCGATGTTCGTGAGAGTTTCTGTTCTTTGGTCGAGATAGCGTAAACCATCGCAGGAGGCGATGAGAAACATGCCTTGGAGAGATTTTATCTTGTATAAGTGATAAAGTAGCTGTTAGATTCGGGTTTGCTTGTGGTGCAGTCGTAGATTCTGTCTATACATATTGCGTGGTCGTTATGCAAAAAAATTACAATGCGATTATAAGGCCATTACATGAGAGAAAGATAGGGACCAGCAATGACATATAACGGTAGCTCAAAGGAGGAAAAAACCCGTCATAATGTGTGGAATCTTTTTTGAGTCAGTCAAATAGAAAAAAAAAATGTCGCAAACTGTTTTAAAGTTGTTGCAAGTGTTTTAGATAACATCAGACTACGTTTTCTGAAAAATTTGCTTGGTTTTGTTTGAGAAAACACAAACTTGCATTGTTCAGTTTTAGAACAGTAATAGGTACAGTCAGCAACAAAAGTCGATTGACACTTGCAGTTTTTTAATCTTAATTATTAAGCGAAATATTTAATTCAAATCGGAACAGAAGAACTTAAAATTTTAAGAACATTAACTCTTAACAGTTAAACGAAAAAAAAAACCGGCCAAGTGCGAGTCGGACTCACACATGAAGGGTTCCGTACCATATAAGACGACACGGTTGGCGCAGTGGTTGAGCGATTGACTGCTGCGCAGCATGTCGCGGGTTCGATTCCCGCACGGAACAAATATTTGTACGACCTACAAGTATTTGTTCCGAGTTTGGGTGTTTTTCTATCTATAATATATATGTATTTACAAAAAAAAAATGTATATAAGTAGTTTATCAGCCATCTCGTAACCATAACACAAGCATTAGGTTGCTTAGCTTGGGACTAGATGGCGTTGTGTGAAATGTCCAAGGATATATACAAAACAAGCCTATGTATTATTTACTTACTATTACAGATTTATTATTAGAAAATAATGATTCACGGTTTATGCATAAGGTTTATGTTTATGAAACTAAATGTTTTTTTTTAATTTTTATATTTGAGTTGGTTGAATGAAAGGTAAATTGCGGTTTACAATTTATGACGTATTAAAAAAAACTACTTACTAGATTTCGTTCAAACTAATTTTCGGTGGAAGTTTACATATGGTAATGTACATCATATATTTTTTTTAGTTTTATCACTCTCTTATTTTAGAAGTTACAGGGGGGGACACATTTTACCACTTTGGAAGTGTCTCTCGCGCATAATATTCAGTTTAGAAAAAAATGATATTAGAAACCTCAATATCATTTTTGAAGACCTATCCATAAATACCCCACACGTATGGGTTTGATAAAAAAAAAATTGAGTTTCAGTTCTAAGTATGGGGATGGGGACCCCCAAAATTTACTGTTTTTTGTTTCTATTTTTGTGTGAAAATCTTAATGCGGTTCTCAGAATACATCTACTTACCAAGTTTCAACAGTATAGTTCTTATAGTTTCGGAAAAAAGTGGCTGTGACATACGGACGGACAGACAGACAGACATGACGAATCCATAAGGGTTCCGTTTTTTGCCATTTGGCTACGGAACCCTAAAAAGCAGTTAATTGAATAATTTCGTGTTAATTTAGATGATGTCAAAAAGTAGCATGTTAACCGACTTCTGATGCTGACCGTAACTAATTCAATTGTACCTTCTTCCATGATAAACGATTAGGTATAAAACAGAATTTAAACTGATGCAAACACTAAACTCCTGTAAAAATATTGGTATTTCCCATTGTTTAAAGGAAATCTGCAAACATAATATTTAAAAAAAAAAAAAAAACCAAGATACGTACAAAGTACCTATCACTTACAATGATGCCTGAAAGATTGAGCAAGGTCTCAAATTAACCAAACACTTCTACAAATTACATTTGGCACAAATTTTGTCTAAACAGTTGATAAATTGCACATGTAGGAACGCAGACTTTTCCATTCCCCGAAAAATCAATTCATCAGACAATGTTTCCCGGATTTCCCAGAAAGTTTCCACAATAACCGGTCGATCTGTTCCAGGTACGCGCAAGAGTGTGCGGGAGGATGGCGACAACACATTCCTGCAAGCTCCTACGCAGGTCAGAATCAACATTGTATAAATACCACTGTACAATTTACACTACAGTAGATCCACTCTTTGTAACTAGTTTTTTTGGTTACGAAAAACTTTTCTTGCCTATTTTTTTAGTCACACTATGTATATTTGGTCATTTGAGCAAGTTTTGTAATCATTATACCAGGCAATTATTTATTTTAAAAAAAGGCAGGATACACGTCAACTTCATTCGCATTTAGTTATAACTTCATAGTTTATTAGAAAACGCTGCGTTTCTATTTAATTTTATATTATCAGACTCACGTAACTGAATCAATTGTAAATACTGTTTCCAATCGTGCTTAAAAATATTATTGAGCATGTTTGTGAGATCGTTCCTGAAAATATTTACACCTTGGAAAACATAATATCGTGTAGGTAAATATTTTAGGGAGAGAAGCAAAACAAGATTGTTATTAAATTTGTATGACTAACCTTTTACCAAGAATATTTGCAAACAGGAAAATAACATGAATTTCTAACTCTTATAACAGTGTTACCAATTATTTTGGACATGATTTTTGCCTAGGTAGTAGACGGACAGTTCTCGAGTCGAGATTGGCAACTAGAAACTTTATTCAGATTCAGATTCTTTTATTTGCAAAAATATGTGTGTACTTAGATAATTATGTACATCTTATTACCATTTCAAAATTAAAAGTACGTGTTTATAATTTGTAAACAAAATTAACATTATTAACAAAAAAAGTTTATTTAAGTAATAATCATCTGCAGTATGACGCAACAATTCAGCACACACATTGGCTTTAGTCGAGATTACTATTTTGTGAAGTTTTATTTGTGGTTGACATTCTGCCTTACCTACACTGTGGTATTCCTTGAAATAGTTATTGAAATGAAAATAGACCCATTCACTTGTGATTTCGTCTGCTAAACGACTGGCGAAATTATTTATTGTGGTTATTTGTGCTATAGTTAGACCGTGAGAAGCTGTAGGCAACGCGCATGCACGACTGATAAACTGATAGGAAAATTAGATTAACGATTAAAAAAAAAATGTTTATATTAAACGCAATTCTATACAAAGCCGTCGGAGACTCAGTCGAGGGAATCACATCTAGCTAGCATAATAAGGAATTTTTAAATCTACATTCGGATACTTATCATTCGCTAAAAAATCGCTTTTAGAAAAAGAAATAAAGAAAAAGTATTTAGAGTGACTCACACAGAAAGATCACTAACTAAACTAAAAACACAATGATAAAAGTTTAAAAACTAAATAAAAAAAACTAAATAAAAAAAAATAAAAAATATATTTAATTATATTTCTATTGATATAATCTTCCTGATGTTGAATCGAAACGTTGTATTTAGAACAGAAACAAATAACGCTATTTTTAAGCCTAAACATTTTAGAATAAAAGTTGTTAATAGATTTCTAGTCACAACAAACCACGTTATGACAAAGAAAAATAAACTAAATTCTAAAATTGATTTCGATTGACAACCGATGGCTGAGCGATCGGTATGTACTCATCATAGTAATAAAAACCACGGGTTCGATTCCTACACGGATAATATTTGTGTTGCCTACATAGTTGCTGGGTCTGCTTGTTTATTGGGCATGTTTAATTTTGGTTTGTAAACACTGGGAGTTGGGTGTGTAGAAATTCCTTGCTTGAGGCGAAGATTTTCATTAAACATATAATAACAGTTGATGAGCAGGAGGAGCTTGTGGCTAAGTATTAACAGCCGCACGGGTCGATCCGTCAGGTTAAGCTACGCTTGCCGGGGTTGGTCAGTGGATGGGTGACCATCTTTACATACCGAGATTCCTCCGTGCCTCGGAAAGCACGTTAAGCCGTTGGTCCCGGCTGTTATTCGTGGATCTTTGACAGTCGTTACGGGTCGTCAGAAGCCCGAAAGTCTGACAACCAGTCTTACCAAGGGGTATCATATTACCCAGTAACTGGGTTGTGGAGGTCAGATAGGCAGTCGCTCCATGTAAAATACTGGTATTCAGCTGCATCCGGTTAGACTGGAAGCCGACCCCAACATAGTTGGGAAAAGGCTAGGCAGATTGATTGAACAGTTGATGCATGTTCCAAGCATAATTAAAAAGTTACTTTTAAATAAATATATAAATTAATTAATTTTAATATCATTCCCAATCATCCGCCAAACTTTTCCCTCAGCGAAAGTCAGATTTCTTCGTGCCTAGCAAGTGCCTAGCTATAAAAGCCAGGTCGTAAAAATTCAAAATCTGGCTATAACCTTAGGGTTACAATGGCCCCATAACATTAGTGTTATGCTTTTTAACCGACTTCAAAAAGGGAGGGTCTGTATTCGACCCGCATGTATGTATGACTGTGTATATTTGTATGTCCACGATTTTCTCAAAAACGAATGAACCAATTTTGATGATTCTTTACTATCGTGATCTACATACTCTCAGGAAGGTTTTAGTATATAGCATTAGCATCATTAGTATTGGCATTAGGTAATTATTCTTATGCACGAAGTTATATTACATAAATATAGGTACTGTATCTCCGGCAAGCTGATTTTGTGATGATTCCTTCGCCTTGGGCTCATGTAATTGTCATACTCAACTAAAAATGGAAAAATAAATTTACTTTAAGAAAAGAAACGCGACTTCAAAACCTAAAACGAATAAAATAACTTTCTTAAAAAACTGAACAGCTCCTGGAGTCGGTGTCTTCCATTCTTCAGTGCACCTTAGCTTGGCACTGACTTCAGAAGCTATTAAGTTTTTTTTAAAAAGTTATTATAATGAACTTTGTCACTTCTCTCAATTCTAATACATTACACACTAGCTTTTGCCCGCGGCTTCGCCCGCGTGTATGTCGGGAAATATCCCAAGGGAACCTACTACCGGGAATTCCTTCATTATTCCTTGCCTACATTACAAAAGGAACCTCTGTGCAAAATTTCAGCTTTCTAGGTCCAAGGGTTTGGGCTGGGCGTTGATGAGTCAGTCAATCAGTCAGTTAGTCAGTCAGGACTTCTCTTTTTATCCTTCTGGCCTACAATGTTGAATTTGCAAAATGTTGAATTCGCAAAATGTTGAATTCGCATAATGTTGAATCCCAAAATGTTGAATTTGCAAAAATTTGAATTTTCTGGACCCACAATGTTGAATTTGCAAAATGTTGAATCCCAAAATGTTGAGTCCTGTAGATGCGAGAGGCGCAGGACCAGTTGCGGTGGAGATATTTCGGGGACGTCTTTTGGCAAATATTATATTGAGCACACTTCTACTTCACGGGAAAATATCATGCACTGCAGTGGTACCCACATAAACGGCCTTGGTACAGGTACAGGGTAAAGGAACCTACCACCAGGTAAAATGAGTATACATACTTATATTTATTTACGTACCTACAGTATTGTGCAAATCAATGTGAACACAGGCGTATTTAGCTTAAACATTCTTTATTGAAAGAAAAAAAACCGGTCAAGAGCGAGTCGGACTCGCGCACCGAGGGTTTTGTTCCGATTTCTGAAAAAGTGTGCTATTTAGAGGCATCGTTTTATTTTTCCTGTAATCGTTACATATAATTCTATCACATAGAAAACGTCATCTAAAACTGTTCCAAATTTCAAGTTAGCTTATAGCATTAGTAGTTCTTGAGATATTCAGCTGTGACAGACAGACAGACTGAGTCACACCATAAGGGTTCCTTTTTTACCAGTTTGGTACGGAACCCTAAAAATGAAAACAGGACTAGTTTAAAAAAACATTTGGTATTATTTAATAATGTATGTGTCCCCTTTGGCTTTTATTATAGCTTCAACTCGTTTTGGCATAGTCAATTTTGTTTTTGCAATTCCATTTGATTTTGTCAAACTGATTGTTGAAGATTGTTGGCAAACTGCTTGAACTTTTTCCAGTTCTCTGGACAAACACGTGATTAACATGTTTTTATATTTTTCACTGTTCATCATTTCTTCGATGGGTATAAGTTTCCCCGTCCCCAAAAACATCTTTTTCATTGCATGTTTTACTGTCTGGACCAAGTGAGCTGCAGTTAACTTTTCGTCGTTACCTTTTCGCACGAATTTTGATCGGTATCCCTGCACCAAAAAGTGTGTCTCATATGAGAACAACACATTTCCCCAGTGTTCTTCTGTCCAATAAGCATATTGTTTTGCCCAAATCAGTCTTTTTTTCATCATAAGCTGTTTCTTTTGAGGTCTCACAGCTTTTATTCCTTTTCTCCCAAAAATACAAATAAAAAGACTTATTATTCGATAAACGACATTCGTTGTTATTGAAAAAACTTGAAAAGAAGAAATTGCAGCATTTGCAGTTTTTGAGAAAAGTTATATTAAGACTTAGATTAGGATTTTAATGACATTTTAACGACTTTTACATTTTCCTTTTTTTTTAGTTAAGGGTTACAAGTAGATAAAGAGTTTTTGTTTTTAATTTAGTACGTTGATAAATAATAATACACCTTCTGGACTACAATAGAATATTCTCGATAAAATAACTTTTTACAGATTCAACATTTTGGAATTCAACATTTTGCAAATTCAACATTGTGGTCCGGATGGGAAATTCAACTTTTTGCAAATTCAACATTTTGGGATTCATCATTATGCGAATTCAACATTTTGCGAATTCAACATTTTGCAAATTCAACATTGTAGGCCAGAAGGCTTTTTATTTATATAGATAGATAGATTCCACAGTACAATAAATAATTATCCCCATCTCTCCACCTAGGACGACAGCTCCACTTCACCATCACCTAACAAGCTCCACAAGAGTCCATGGGGCAAGATGAGGGACATCATCCAGACCCACAGAGAGTCAGTCAAGAAGAAGACCTCCAACAGAGGGTCCAAAAGTTCTCCTGACGTGGTGCCGAAGAGACGGAGGTCACTCAGTGATGGAGGAGACAGCGATGCTCCACCAGCGCTGACCCTGACGATACCTTCATCTGAGGAACTTGGTGAGTTTAGATTTTGATTTTTGAGCCTCGTGTTCATGGTGAACAGCGAACTGTTGCTGAAAAGATGTTGAAGGCATGGAAGCAAGAGAAAACCATGTTCCTGCAACCATTTAAGCAACTTGTCGTTTTGCATCTTCGTCAAATTTAAGGGTGTGGTATAGACCATCAAACCGAACAACTTTGTCCATGGCACCAACTTCGTAATCACGAAAAAATAATCAGCCGTGCCATACATTTGCGTCGAGTAGGTATTGAAGTTTTCTATCGGACAGTTGAAAATTTTTTCTCGATTACGATGTTGGTCCAATGGAGAAAGTTGTACGGTTTGATGGTCTGTACCATACCTTAAATCTGACCACACCGTTTTCGATACACCCTGTATAACAGAACCTAATTCTGGTATTGACAATATGTGAGTTTTAGAAGTTGTCTTGAAGGTTACACAGAATATATTGAGCATAGGAAATCTTCAAGCAATTGAACATTCATTTTGTTTACATACACTTTAGCACGAAATAAGGAAATGTTGTCAATATTAGCAGTTCGACAATTACGAGGCAAATAACGCTAAACGATTTACAGATAGCGCGCGAGTTGAATGCAGAGCTTAGGAATGCGGTAGTGCTGTGACCTAATTATAATTACAATACACTGCAGGCGCGTGAGGTGGGGCGTGCGGATAGCGGGGGGAGATGCTCCCGCTCTTTACCTCAGACCCCGACTGCATTCAACTCGCGCGCTATCTGTAGGTTAGAACTGTGCTCTTCTTTTGTTTATTTAATTTAGCAGTTGATCAGACTATACAGGCTGTACCGAAAAGGTGTGGTCAAATTTAAAGGTGTGGTCTGTACTGTACCACACCCTTTTTGACCACACTATGTTGACCAACCATGGGACCAACATACTCGACGCAAATGTGTGGGGCATTTGCGTCGAGTAGCTATTGAAGTTTTCTATGGGACAGTTGACAATTTTTTATCGATTACGATGTGGATCTCATGGAGAAATTTGTTCACTTTGATGGTCTGTACCATACCTTAAATCTGACTACACCTTTCTGGTACACCCCGTACATTTTCTAAGGTTTGTCAAGTTTCTGGTGTGTCTAATGTGGTACAGTCCTTTCATAGTCCTTAACCGTTGATTTTGCATCACTGTTAAAATCAAAGTGATCTTTATTGTCGTTGCAATAAGCAGCAACCCAATATTGCTGCTTGGGTTGCTGTCAGAGGCTGTGACAGGAATCTTGAATGAGAACCGAAATCTCTCTGCCTTTAAAGGTTATGCTAGACATCTTTGTATGCTGTACATACTTATAGATACACAGAAAATTGTAAATAACGATGTAGTTCTGCATGTTCGCACTGTTTTAGTTTTTGTTGTAAACAGAAGCTTATATTTATGCCAATGCAATGTGTATCACTACTTTGTATCCGTTCATAGCACGTGCAACAATCAAAACAATATTGATTACATTGGAATCAGTTTCCGTCAGTCCCTCATAAATCATTTACCATAACTTCTGATGGACCGTCTCAAAATTCCGTATTCTCCAAAATTCTGTCAACACAAAACCACCTATTTCCTCTTCAGAATTGATGCCATATATCTCGCAATCCAGAATCTGGGCTTCTTCAATTAATATCACTAGACCTGCAAGATCCTTCTGTACATACAATAGCCTCATTTCCACTGCTATTTTATAATCCCGTTTGAAGTTTTAACTACTTACAATAACAATATATACGAGTATACATATATAATACTAGCCTGTCCTATGGCATGAGCAGTGCTCAAGGTGGATTGGGATTTTAGCCATCTAGCATCTAGCTACCACTTACCCTTTAATTTTTAAGAGTGGTCAAATGAAAGACTCAATATACGAGAGCCTTATAAACTTAAAACCAGTTATGACTTGGTACGGCTGGTGCATCTGGGAACTTGATGAGTGTTCTCTCTTCCAGAATCTGAACCCTCCCACCCTGTTCTTCGCAAGCAGCGATCCCTGGAGCTTGGTGCCAGGCCCCCCCAGCACCGCCCCCCTCGAGCCTCCAAGTGGACCAAGGTCAAGAGGGCCTTTCTGACGTCAGCGTCTGCCTCAGTCCCGTCCAGCCCTAACAGGCATTCTGCGTTCTTCACTGATGCAGGTTAGTGCCTATTTGCCCTTTAGCATTAACTAGGTGTAATGCAGTCTATTAACGGACAGTGCCTCCTCATATTTTGCCACTATCTTTCAATTCTTACTTATCCTACGTTTTGCAGTTTCAACTGTCTTTTTCAAAAATAGTAGGCTGTTGTGCATGTTACTATATCGAGCGCATATTACAATATCGAGTCGCGTTTCAATACAAAAAAAAGCGCGATGCGGCCCGTCCTTAGTGTGCGATATAATCTGCCTAGCCTTTTCCCAACATGTTGGGTTCGGCTTCCAGTCTAACCGGATGCAGCTGATGGACTGCCTATCTGACCTCCAGAACCCAGTTACTGGGTAATACGATATCCCTTGGTAAGACTGGTTGCCAGAATTTCGGGCTTCTGAAGACCCGTAACGACTGTCAAAGATCCACGAATGACAGCCGGACCAACCGTGCTTTTCAAGGCACGGAGGTGTCTTGGTATGTAAAGATGGTCAGCCATCCACTGACCAAGCGTAGCTTAACCAGATCGATCGTCCCATGCGGCTGTTATTACTTAGCCACAAGCCAATCAAGTCTCCCTTAGTGTGCGATAGTTCATACAACATGTGCTAAAGTAACGTAGAAGAATTTTTGCAATGCGGTGCGGCCAATCCACATCTAACAAAACCTTTGGTATTAGATATTGTGTGTATAGTGTGTGACGACATGGTTGGCGCAGTGGTTGAGCGATTGACTGTTGCGCAGCATGTCGCGGGTTCGATTCCCGCACGGGACAAATATTTGTACGACCTACAAGTATTTGTTCCGAGTCTGGGTGTTTTTCTATCTTTAATATGTATGTATTTACAAAACAAAAATGTATATAAGTAGTTTATCAGCCATCTCATTACCATAACACAAGCATTAGGTTGCTTAGCTTGGGACTAGATGGCGTTGTGTAAAATGTCCAAGGATATTTATTTTATTTATTATTATTTTATAGTTATAGCAGTAGCTTAGAATACAGTCTAGATTTAGACAAAAGCTAAATTGTAGAATTAAATAGAACATGATATAAGAGACATACTTACAAGAGCCAATAACTCCGTCGATTTGGAAGACCAACTCATTCCCTGATCATCACAATTTACGATAGTACGGTAACAATATTTGCTATGCTCACAGTTTATTACCAAAGCTCTGCCAACTCCGATTGTCGTCAATAAGTCGGTTACGCTTTTTAACATGCAATCTTGTAGCAATATTATTGTTGATTGAGAATAATTGAGATGAGTTATGAAAAACTTTGCAATTGAACTGAATTTATGTTTCATTTGGAAGTGCCATTTTGAAATAAACTGATTTTATTGCAAATATTTGTATCGCATCTCTAAGCTGATGCTTTATGGCCACAAAAAAGGAATATTTTGTGTTTTCTTTTGGGATTTTCAAATGTTGAACATGCATTTATAAATGTCAGGTTCGTAAAATTTGGTTCACAAACTGGTAAATTCTGGACCTAACACGGGCTTGAGTTCAAAGCAGCCATGTTATTCTGTAATCATCTCACCGTGAAAACTTAAGTGAAGTGAGCTTGGAGTGAGCTGTCAGTGTCATTCCACCTGATGCTAGGGATGGACCAAGCACATTTTTACAGTCATAATCGAGATTTTAATAATATTTTTTACGCTATTCTATTCTATGCTTATAATCCGCACGTCTTTTTATTCGTGGGGTTAAATTATAGTTAGCCAGGCTCACTTTTAGCAATCGGTTTAAATCTCTTCTTATTGAATAGATTTCGGTCAATAACAGCGCTGAACAACGTCTCACAGTCTTTACTCGACTCGATCTACTATCGTTTCTTCAAAACACATCGCGATTATCAAACAATGTCGATGCGTCTTTAGTACCTAGCATAAACGTGTAAGTATGTTTTATGCCATTTATTGTTCGTGCGTGACGGGCTCGCGCCTCAGGACTGTGAATGGACCAGTCTAGGAAAAAAAAAAATTAGTCTCGTCTGAATTTCTATTTGACTATTTCATTTTAAAACCCCCTAAATAGTAATGTTTGGACACCATACTTACTAGCTTACAAATAATATAAAATCATTATGTATAGAATTCGCATAAAAATACTTATAATTAAAATCTCGATTATGATTGTAATTTGGTCAATCCCTAGTATCCGTGGGATGACACTGACAGCCCACTCCACGCAAGTTTTCACGGTGAGATTTTTACAGAATCGATCAGCATCCCAATAGAAGCTGTCAAAATAAAAACACTATATACTTCTGAGTACGATCACTGTTCAAATCATCATCTCAAGAGACGACTCCTTCAGAAGACACAATGCAATGCCCATTCAGAAAACATTAAAACTAAGGCACACAGTTCCAAATACCGCACAATACGTAACTACTGGCGTATTAATAAGTTATTTTAGTAATATTACTCATACATTAGCAGATCTGTCGATATTACTGCTTGCCGATCACGTCACGACCGTCCCTGACACATATTTGTTTTACACGATTGAGTTTTTGCGGTAAATTATTGTAGTTACGGGAATTTTGGCAACACTTGAGTGGAGGAGTGGTCGTTAAGGGCTATATTAATAGTTCACGTTGATGTGATTTTAAGTCTGTTTAAATGCTGTTAAAACAGCTCAGAGTGTAGCTAAACGACGGTTATTTTTAAGATTCTGCTTTTAAACGCCAATTAGTGTGAGATTGGGTCTAGCATAGTGCAATGTTGAGCAGTGGTGGCCCAGTGGTAACGGCCGCGACTTACGAGTGTGTAGGTCGTAGGTTCGAACCCTGACAGGCGCTTTACTTTGAGTAAGTTATTTCATCACCACTGCTCTCAAAACGGTGAAGGAAAACATCGTGAGGAAACCGTCATGCCCTAGAACCAAAAATTCGAAGACATGTGACATCTACAGTAACTAACCCGCACTGGGCCCGCGTGGTATGTTACGGCCCGTTCCCTCTCACAGAGAGGAGGCCTGTGTCCCAGCAGTGGGAACATTATAGTGCAATACCATGGAAAGTAGATAACAAAGAGTTTTAGAAAAAGGGAAGACCTTCTCGAAGGGGTCTTTTACCAAGCGGTATTGTGTTACCCAATATGGGTTGTGGAGGTCAGATAGGCAGTCGCTTCATGTAAAATACTGGTATTCAGCTGCATCCAGTTAGGTCCTGGAGAGAGGAAGGCCAAAGAAAAGAGGGATGGATTGTGTAAGGAATGATAATGAAAGAGAAGGTCCGGGAGTGAATGACAGCGTGACGGTTGACAGGGGAGAATGGAAGAAGAAAACGAGTTGCGCCGACCCCACGTAACATGGGATAAGAGCGGGAAGATGATCGTGTTAGCCAGTAGGTATGGGTTGTGGAGGTCAGATAAGCAGTCGCTCCATGTAAAATTCCGGTATTCAGCTGCATCTGGTTAGACTGGAAGCCGACCCCAACATAGTTGAGACAGGGCTAGCAGATGATGACTGGAGACTATTTCCATTCTTTGAGATGCGAGCTTTAAAGAAAGAAAAGAAAGAAAAACTATTTATTCCCGCGAAAAATGACGCACATACATTCGTTTTTTACATAAACCTAAAAAATAAAAAACAATTGAAAACAATTACACATACTGTTCAAATTAACAGCCGGTTGTTTACGCAAAATACTTTCTATAAACAAAAGAAATGTTTTGTAAATATCTCTAACGAATTTCAACGCAAACCATAATCTTATAAACGGAAGTTCGTTTTAAATAATACCAAATGTTCCCAGGAAATGATTAACAAAACATTTTCTTTCATCGCAAGCCAACAAGGAAATCTTCGTGTTTACATAAGGAAATTGTACCTATATAATTATATTAGGTAGGTATTCAAACATGTGTAGGGCATTCATTATTATGTACAGCATACATAAACTGAAACACAGGTTTTCATAAACCTAGATCAGGCAGGTCTACATTACAATTAGAATTAAACTTTCCTCAATAGGGATGATGACTAATAATTTATTTTTTGTCTGTCATAGAGATTATTAAAAAATATTGGACACGTATTTTTTCTTTTTTTACGTAATCAAAAAATTACGGCGATACATTGAGTTAAAATATGGCATGACGTCACGCGTAGCTAGGTTTTATACGTACAAGTGACGTAGCGAGCCCCCACTCCCCAGCTTTAATGCGTATTTTTTTATTATTATGATAAAGCAAAAAATACGTGTCTAATATTTTTTTATTATCTGACTGACGGACTAAATACACTCTTTTGCAAAAAAAACGGGCAGTTTGGATTTTTCTACATTATTGGTAATCATTTAGTTCTAATGAGGTTTTAATAGGCAAACTATGTTACTGGCACTTAATAAAGAGTCTGGGTATGAAATAAAGTTAATTTCAAATTCAGAACTGTTGTTTTTAGAAATAATAATCCCTTTTTCAGTTTATGACTTTTTACTTACTATTCGCGGGTTTGCGGTTAAATGGTTATAAGGCAACTAAAACTAACTTCTCGTTATTTTTATTAGAATAATTTATGTTTGTCGCATAATCCTGCCTCATTGTGACTTAAAACAGATATCTTTGTGTCGATTATAATGGCAGAAAAAGCAATAAGAGCTGGTAAAATTATAGCGCTGCTGGAAGTGGGGTGTAGCCAATGTTACGGCTCACAGCGGTTAAACGTGAGTCGTTCCACCGTCCAAAGAACCTGGACTCGATACCAAGAGACAGGTTCCGTTCAAAGATGGCAAGGTTCTGGCAGAAAACGTTGCACACAACCACGAGACGACCGCTTTTTAGTGACTCAAGCATTGAGTAATCGCAAATGCAGTTACATAGACCTCAAAAGAAACCTTGAAGAGGTACGAGGAGCACAAGTTAGCCTATGGACAGTGAGGAGGAGGCTTTTAGCGGTTGATATACGCAGTCGACGACCAGCGCGGGCCCCCAATTTACTCCGTGAGTACCGGATTGCTCGACCGAGGTTCACTAGAAATTGTCTATCTTGGACACTGGTAACTGGAGTAGCGTACTCTTCTCCGATGAGGCTCAAATTTGCCTGAATGCTGAGGACCGACGTCGGCGAGTGTTACGAAGACCAGGGGAACGCTATGCCGACGTGTGTTTTGAAGAAATCACCCCTTATGGTGGAAGGTCCGTTATGTTTTGGTCGGGCGTAACTTCCAGCTATCGTACCGAGATAGTGTTCATTGCAAATGGCTCACTAAATGCGCAAAGGTACATAACAGGAATAATTTGTCAACATGCACAGCCCGCACTGACTGTAATTGGTGAAGATGCTATTTCATGGACGATAATGCTTGGAACCGCCGTTCTGGCGACGTAGATGCTTATATGCAAGAGGTTGGTATTCGTCGTCTGGATTGGCTAGCGCGGAGCCCCGACCTTAACCCCATTGAGCACGTCTGGGACCTCCTAAAAAGGCGAGTACGATCTGTCCAATCCCTTCCACAAAACACCAGACAGCTTAAACGTGTGATTTCGGCTGAGTGGGAACACATTCCACAGGACACCATCAAAAGCCTGGTGGAAAGCATGCCAAGACGATTACATGCCGTAATCGCCGCAAAGAGAGGTCATACTCGTTATTAATTTTAATTTTTTACTCTCTTTTTTTTTATAAATACCATAAAAATACTCGTAGTCTTAATTTAATTATACCCTAAAAATTTCCATTTTAACACGACTTACTGTTTACATTGACTAAAACACCGATTCCAGGATTTAAGTGTTAAAAACTATATTTTCAATGATAATATGAAATTTCTAGTCATTTAGGCTAACGACATACTAAAAATATTAATATTATCCATAGAAAAGCCAATGACTGTAAGGTGCCCGTTTTTTTTGCAAAGCAGTTTAGAATTTCTTTTTTTTTACCCAGGCATCATCCCTATTGTAATTAATTTAAATGTTACTTTTACTTTATACTTCGATTTTATTTTATTTTTTATTTTTAAACGTTCGTTATTAAAAAGCCTTAGAGATGAAAACTTAATCCTAATAATGAATGACTTCTGAATTTGACTATCACAGTAGGCTGTTGCCTACCTACCAGTATTAGATAACAGAGAACTTCAAAAACCCACATTATTTAGAGGTAGATTATCTATGCTCTGTTCCAAAAGAGTGATAAAAGTGTAAACAAACCCCCTTCAAGTTAAATTGTGAATTTAACTCAATTTAATAATTCATCTGTAATTAGAAGGTTTCAAGTTTATATCTCACCACTTTTTCGTTCTCAATATTGTATGATATACCTAATTAAATTGTAATGAAAAAATAATCGACGAAAATTGAAGTTATAAATTAACCTCAATTGTCAAATGAAAAACATCAAACTCAAAGCATTCATTTCAAATAAACCAATTACAGGCACTTTTGAATTATCAAGGAGTCGGTCAGTCAGAAAGATGAAGCTAGTTGCCCATTCCAAAGCGTAGTAGGTTCCTATCTGTGGAGAAGAACGGCCAAGATATTCCACGGACAATCATAATATTGTTTATCTACACCCATGCCATGAATCCTCCATAAAAGTTTCCGAAACAGTTAGCTTATTGCCAACATTAAAACAGCCAGTGTCATAGTAACCATGGTAACCATAATAGCATCCAAACGGGTGTTTTAATGTTGTACTGAATTTCATAATGCAACTCGTTTTCAAAAAAAGAACAGTGTAATGCACGCGCGTTTCACTACAACAGCGCCGTAATTTAAAAAAAGAACTTATTCGAATTCACGTCGTATATTATGACGCCGTCCGCCATGTTCGATACGAGTATTATTACTGCAAAAAACTGTTACCTTTTACAGAGGACTGATAACATGGATGTAGATAAAGTCTTGTATGCAACTGTACATAATAAGGTATTAAAACACTCATGCGATACTATTTATTTATTTATTATTTATTTATTTCAATTGGTCTTACGAGCTAATATTATATTATTATTTCCTTTATTTCATTTGTATATACATATAAATTACATTTTTAAATGTTGAAATATAAAAAGTATAAAAACATTTAAAAATATAAAAAATAGTAGCCCACCGGTATCGGGAACAGGGTCCAAGCTACCGGCGGTCAGGGCTGCTGAGAGAGGAACCTCCTAACGATACGCGCCGTGTCCAGAAGTACCGCTTTCTGGATCAAGCCCTTGATCCAGCCGCCTAACGAGAGCCTCCTCAGGTGTTGGTCGAGGCTCTTGGCTATTATGCCATTGGCCGTCACGACTATCGGCACAATGATTGCTGTATCCACATCCCACATGTCGACAACCTCGCGAGCCAGGTCAAGATACTTAATTTGCTTATCTTTTTCGGCTTTCACGAGGTTCTCGTCATGCGGGACCGCTATATCAACAATCACCGTGCGACGCTCTAATCGATCTATCACCACTATGTCAGGCTTATTGGCAACAATAGTCCTGTCAGTGATGATAGACCGATCCCAATACAACGTGATATTGCCATTTTCGAGAACTGGGTCGGGCACATACCTATAGTATGGTACTTCCGATTCAACAAGACTGTATTTCAGAGCAAGTTGCTGATGGATAATCCTGGCTACAAGGTTGTGCCTATGCAAGTAGTCTCCGTTAGCCAGACGAGAACAGCCAGAAATAATGTGACGGATTGATTCCCCCGGACGGTGGCATGCCCGACAAATGTCAACCGTGCCGTCCTTCACAATATACTTCCGGTAGTTGTTCGTCATCATAACTTCGTCCATAATCGCAAAGACAAAACCTTCGGTTTCCCCGAACAGATCACCGAATCGCAACCAGGATACGGACGCTAAGAAGTCTACATCGGGTCCATGTAGGACCCGGTAAAAGCGTCCGTGAAGCTCTTTGCTCTGCCATACCTCCCTGCGGTCATTAGTATCTAATACTATAGGTTTGCGCCAGTTCTCGTTAGCTAAGGAGAGCGGGGTGAGGCCCTTATCTACTGAGACCACTTCTCGGTGCATCCCCACGTCGGCTTCTAGGAAGTATTCCCTGAGACTGCATACCTCACGGTTGTGCAGGGTCTTAGCATTTAAGAAGCCACGACCTCCGCACTTCCGCGGGATATACAGTCTCATCACCGATGACCGTGGGTGATGCATCCGATTTGCGGTCAGCAGTGTGCGGACCCTCCTATCCAGGGCGTCAAGTTCCGTCTGAGTCCATTTGAGTATGCCGAAAGAGTACATCAAAACCGGCATGACCCAACCGTTGAAGGCACGCACCTTGTTTCCGCCTGATAAAAGACTATTTAAAACTTTATTCAGGCGGCCAAAGAAACGTTCCCTCAGCGATTGTTTCATGTCAGCAGCGTTGATGCCTAACGCTTCCGACATACCCAAATACTTGTAGGTTTCGAGTGAGGAGAGAGATCTTAGGTGTATGGAATCCGAAAGTTGGGTTCTCACGGATTCCACAATCCCCCCTCGTTTTACATGCATGACCGCACATTTGTCCACACCAAATTCCATCCTGATGGCGCTACTGAAAGTTTCCGTTACCTTCAGTAGCTCCATCAGTTGCAAATTGTTGGGTGCAAAGAGTTTTAAGTCATCCATGTAAAGGAGGTGAGATATAACCTGACCACCTCTCCTCAATCGATAGCCTAGACCCGAATCCTCCAGCAGTGTGCTTAGAGGATTCAAGGCTAAGCAGAACCAAAGTGGACTCAAACTGTCGCCCTGAAATATACCTCGCCCGATCCTTATCGGTTCGCTATTCCTCTGGATATTTCGACATCCTGGATAGCGAAGGACCGTCCTCCACTGCCCCATACACGACATCAGGAAGGCGCGTAGAGTTGCATCTATTTTATACAACTCCAGCACCCTCATGAGCCATGTATGTGGCACCGAGTCATAGGCCTTCTTATAATCTATCCAACATGTCGACAGATCCTTTCGGGAACGACGAACCTGCTGGCTAATGGTCATATCGATGAGGAGCAGCTCCTTAGTACCGCGGGACCCGTTCCCACATCCATTTTGAGAGGCAGACATGATGGAGTTGGTGTCTATGTGTTTGTTAATTTTAGCTCTCAAAATGGATGTAAGAACCTTATAGACCGTCGGTAGACAAGTGATCGGTCTATAATTTCTGGGTTCCGCAGTACTACCTGATTTATGGAGCAGGTGGGTTATTCCTGTCGTTAGGAACTGGGGCAGTGATCCTGACTGTAAGGCCGACTGGAACTGGGATGCCAAGCGGGCGTGCGACCTTTGGAACCACTTTATCCAAAAGTTGTGCAGCCCGTCCGGCCCTGGAGATTTCCAGTTAGGTAACGGACGGACTGCACGAGCTACATCTTGGGGGCTGATGGTAAGTGCCCCCATTTGTGGTATGTGATCACACGCTCGCTCGACCTCCCTAGTCCAATCACCCTCAGTGTGACTGACAGGTACCGACCAGATGCTTCGCCAGAATGAACACATGGCGTCATCATCCGGTAGCTGCGTGTCAGCCACACCTTGGTCAGGTCGCTCCCAAGCCCTATAGACCCACCTTTCATCGCTCCGGAATGTGCGATTCTGAGTGTACCGCTCCACTCTCCGCCTGTACCGACGAATACGGTTTGCCCATGCACAGATCTTCTGCTTCAGGAAGTCGATACGCTCTGTGACGCAGGTCAAATAATCTCGAGGACTAATATCCATCCCCGAGAACGCCCGCCTCACAAAGCGCATCACTCTAGGGCGAGTATTGCCCTCCCTGAAACAGATTAGCTTGCCGATGAGTGCTCTAGCCTCACCTATACGACGCTCAATCCTGCACTGCCAAGTTGGTACAGCTGGTTTTGGTCGAGTAACTCTGTCATTATTATGAAATTTAACATGAGCTACACGACATGCCGCTACAGCTGCACAGTACAAGATCGAGTGGGTATCGGCGAGGTCTTTGCTGCCATCAAAACAATTTGACAGCTGCGAGTCTAGAGCACACACCAGCGCCTTGTTTTTCTTGTGCATGGGCAAACGAGGTAAACGTGGTCTAAGTCCAGGCGGAGTGGAACGGTACTCCCGGAAAGCATCCTCCAAAGCGCTCCTCAACTGTACATTGCATTGGGAACTCACGGATATAGCCCCGCTATCATCCTCTTCACCAACGCGGTCGGGTCGTGGTGAAGCACTTGGTAAATTTTGCAGTTGCACCGCGACCATAGGTGAATCAGATGTAACACGGCTATTCCGTGATTCGAGACGTAGTCGATCAAGTACGACGTCATCCAGCATATGGTTACGCTGGATGACCCGCACCTGATCCGACAGTCGTTGCGCCGACACGTTGACAGCTGGCTCAAGCACCTGAAACAGAGAGAGCATCCGACCACGGTACGCAGTCAAGTTACTTCCCCCCTCTGTAGCCCCAAAGTATGCGCGCATGACATTTTCGTTGACAGTTTGTGTCCACCTCATGCGCTGCACACTTCCACCGGGAGCGGGGACCCTATCAGAGGCCGGTGGGCCTCGGGGTCCTAAACTGGCCGGTGGTCGGCCTCTTCCACGTCGACGTACTGGTGGTGGTGTCGTCGGCGGTGAGAAGTATTCGTCGCTCGAGCTCGACGCAACTGCAGCGGCCGGTATCACTTGACTCACGTCTGGAGCAGGTTCCGGCAACTGCGAGGCGGAGCTTAGCGACGAACCCGAAGATGTTGGGTGTGTGTTTCGTAGGTGTTGCGCCCGACTTCTCGTCAGCATTGTACTGCTATTCTATTCTCCATATTTATTTGATTTATTATTCCATTCTCATTCTAGTATTATTGTAAGTTCTTCTTGTAATGTGATACAGTATTTTTTGGTTTATGTTAATTTCGGGTTGGAAGGAATGATGAAGGAACACCATATTGCACATAATTTATCATTGTTGCAAGATTGTTGCATTAATAGTTTAAAAATCTAATAGAAAATACACGGAGAAAATATTTTTACAACCGTCAGCTTGACAGTCGGGCCACAGATTATTATTATTATTATACTATTATCACACTCGGCTTCGCCTCGTGTGATAAACCCACATTCGTGTTTTAATACCCCTTATTATACGTCAGTTGCATAAATAACTATTGAGTGATTCGTGTTGAAATATGTGAGTATGTGTGTGTACATGTGAGGACAATGTAGAATGTCATCTTTAAGATGCTTTTTTTTTTAAATTTAATATTAGAATTTTGGATTTAACTATTCAAATAATGAAATCGAAGCACTCAATTTGTAAGTGGCACTTCAAATTGGCATCCACAGATATATTATCAAATCCATTTGTTTACATATTGATAAGGTTCTTTTGGAACGGACTTTACGTTTTCTACGCACCAACTACGATGTCTCTCGCGCCACTATAAGCCGACATTTGCACGGACATAAAAATTAATATCGCGGCGATTATTTACGCGCATTGAATTTTCAGCACTCTCCTCAGCGCCGAGAGTTGAAATCCAACAGTGTGTTTTTTCGACGCGCTGGGATACACTATGTTGTTGTTAGGTTGGATTCTCGAAGCTCGGCTCAACATCGAGAGTTGAAAATCCAGTGCGCGATAAAATCCCGCCGCGATATTTTTACGTCCGTGCGAACGTCGCGCGTCGGCTAAATCTTAACTTTTAGTTGACATTTACGAGCTTTTCAGGATGATGAAAACCGTATTTAATATAAATTCTCTAATCTCAGAAAATATCTATCTTTCAAAAATCAGGGAAACGGAAATGACGATAAATAATTATAGTTTGGGATGAGTTTGAGTAGTTAAATTGTTAATAGTCAGGTTTAAATAGAAGACTGAATTTCATTATGTAAGAAGGTTATTACAAACTGTGTTTCATTTTCAATGTGAAAATTTGCTCAAAGCAGTAATTTTGACCAAATTTTTCTGTAATACTGAAATCGGTACAAACGAATATGGAACTCTGTACCTACTTAAGTAAATGATCTTGTTCATAATTTTATAATTTACTACATGGTGAAACTGCCCAGATAAGAAACATAAAAACCTAATGAGAAATAAAGTACTTCTCATATAAGAAATGGCCAGAAGACTCATCATCTACCTAGCCTTTTCCCAACTATGTTGGGGTCGGCTTCCAGTCTAACCGGATGCAGCTGAATACCAGTATTTTAAATGGAGCGACTGCCGTTACTGGGTAAATACGATACCCCTTGGTTAGACTGGTTGTCAGACTTTTGAGCTTCTGATGACCCGTAACGACTGTCAATGATCCACGATTGACAGCCGGGACCAACGACTTAACGTGCTTTCCAAGGCACGGAGGGGTCTTGGTATGTAAAATGGTCACCCATCAACGGAAAAACCGTGGCAAGCGTAGATTAACCTGATTAATCGACCAGTGCGTCTGTTAATTCTTAGCCATAAGCCAAAAAACTGTGTTTGACTGACTGACTGACTCATCAATGCCCAGCCCAAAACCCTTGGACCTAGAAAGCTGAAATTTTGCACAGAGGTTCCCTTTATAATGTAGACTAGGAATAAGGAAGGAATTCCCGGTAGAGATCCCGTGGGATATTTTTCGACAACCACGCGGGCGAAGCCGCTGGCAAAAGCTAGTGTCACATAAAAGGCGTATGGTAACCACACATTAGCTCGCATTAACTCAATTACAAATATTTAACAAGCCTTTCATCGTAAAGAGATATACATATAACAGACATATCACCACTGATATTTCATCCCATGACAGCAATTTCATAAACAAACGTAACCACTCCAGTTTTTGAGAACATCACCCACAAAACATGCATACATAATTGAAGCACTCCAACATACGTTCACGCATTAACACTTGGAAGTAAGCCAGAAAGACCAACAATTAAAAAGGCGAACGGCATTCACCTTAAATCTACTGAAAAACAATTATAGCAAATAATTATGTCATATAAGTCATGATCAAAGAAACATCACGGTTATGACAAGTCGTTTCCGAGATTATACGTAATTATGTGACATAAATATCTTGTCCATTTGATATAAAATTACGTAAGGAAACTGAAGGTACTGATCTAATTTTAGAGATTACATAAATATCGTCGGGTTGTTGGATGAGGGACTAGATTAGTGCGTAGATCTGTCAATCTAAAAGATGAAATGAGGCGTCAATTTCAAAACCTGCTAAAACGATTTTTCCTTGAAATCTAATTTTTTTCTCTGTTTTAAAAGTATTCTCAATTCTGTGACAAACTCATTTCCGAGCAAATACCTCTATAAGAGTACTCAATTGAGCCTCCAACCTTATAAACCGAGAGGTGACAGGATTTTTCATAACGATCATGGATACGGTTAGATTTACTTCGATGGGTTGTAGAGTAGTCCCCTAATGTGAATGACGTCGGTCTGCCTGCTCTGAGTGGTTGCAACTTCGAGTTACAAGAGTCGTCATTGTTGCGAAAAAAAAAACGATCAGAGAAATGGTCAGTTTTGGTACACATTCAAAGTATGGCGTCTCCGCAGATGAAATAAGTTGGTCTGCCGGCTCTGAGTGCTTGCATTTTAGAGCTATGATGCGCGCAACATTGTTGCGGAAATAAAACGATAAGAGAAATGGTCCCTTTTAGTACCTATTCGAAGTATAGTGTCTCCACAGTTGAAACGAGTTGGTCTGCCGGCTCTCAGTGGTTGTATTTCAGAGCAATCGTTGTGTATGCAAGACGCACGTCACCAAGTGACCTTACAATTTATAGTATGGCCGACCGACAGTGACTTGTATAATTATGTTGGGCAGCAAGGAGTGCGATTACATTGTATATCTATTTTAAATTATCAATAACTCGATTTCCAGAAAAATCTTATAGTGGGTTTTGAAATTAGACGCCTCAAAGAGGCTGTGATTACATCACAGAAATGCATTGCAACCAATTGTAATGCGTGCATCAAGCTTCATCCGCAGTCGGGTAAACAAAAAGTGTAATGCGAACAGCCAACGTTGTCTTAACGTTTCCATCGTAAACACTTGGATTTCGTAAGTAGACTATTTATAATGTTTGGATATCGCCTGCACTGCAGATTTGGGTTAGAGATTAAAAGAATATCCGGCGATAAATTTGATTTTGCCCATGCCAGTATTGGTTTCAGTGGAAATAAAGCAAAACTAGGTCGTTATATGTAGCAACATCACAGATTTGACGTAGAACCTCTTTAATGGAATTAGTTGATAACGAAAAACTGAGAGTTACCTATCTATTTTTCAACTCTACAACACTACTTAGTCTATGAACTCTACATTGCCTCTGCTCTGTGTTGTGACACTAGGAAATGTCAACTAACATGCAGCAAACAAAACAAAAACAAATCCGAATTGCAGAGTGGAAAAATAATACTTTTATAACAAAAATAACAAGAACAAATTAATCCGTGCGTCGTATCTGTGCAAGAAAGGTCGTTGCTCAGCAAAATTCCGTGACGTCGGATGAGCCTATCATCAGCGGTGCTGATTTTCAGGGGTTGGTATCAGAATGACTGGATCGCAAATTGACCACGTCGCTCTTAGTCCAAATCTCAAAATGTCTAAATCTCAAAATACCTAACTCGCAAAATGACTACATCGCAAAAAGTCCGAACAGTTGTGTAGGCACCTATACCTAGATTAATCTCTTTGGTTCTTAAGGTGACTTTTTTTCTAACTTTCCCTAGACTATAATGTGCTTCCCCAAAATTCACTCTTTACACCAAACTTGAACCAAATCGGTCCATTTTGATGCTTGAACAGACAAACCTACAAACAGACAAAAATGTTAAAATCACCTATTTTGGGTAATATAATACTGGTATTCAGCTGCATCCGACCCCAACATAGCTGGGAAAAGGCTAGGCAGATGACGATGATGAATGATGATGTATCCAGTCATTCTGATATCAACCCTGTATAGGTGCCTACACAACTGTTCGGACTTTTTGCGATGTAGTCATTTTGCGACTTAGGTATTTTGAGATTTAGACATTTTGAGACGTGGACTAAGAGCGACGTGGTCAATTTGCGATCCAGTCATTCTGATACCAACCCATTTTCAGCAACTACCTATCGAATGACGTAATGACGTCCCCCCTGTGTGACCTAATAACTCGGGCACTCGGCAAAAACAACTAAACTCAGCTAGGTGAGTTGTGTGTAAGAAATGAGCTATTTTCTATAAAAAAAAAAATGCTACAAACATGGTACAGTCTGGAAAGATGTTATTCTTTTAGAGTAAAATCTAAAAAGTCCTTTGATTAACAAAATGATCAGAATAAACTTAAATATAAAAAAAACTAGCTTTTGCCCGCGGCTTCGCCCGCGTGGATGTCGGAAAATATCCCACGGGAACATGCTACCGGGAAATCTTTCCTTATTCCTTGTCTACATTATACAGGGAACCTCTGTGCAAAATTTCAACTTTCTAGGTACAAGGGTTTGGGCTGGGCGTTGATGAGTCAGTTAATCAGTCAGTCAGTCAGGACTTCTCTTTTTATTTATATAGATAGATCACTAGATATCGTAATTCACACCATTGCCTTTTCATACTACAAACACGTAGGTAATCATTTTTAAATCATTATATTTCATTTGTCAACCTTAACCTTTTTAACAATTTCATTGGCATCAACCGCTGTCAAATCCTGCTGTAACTTAACCAGTTTATCCTTGAAAGCTGAATCTAGGGCCTGCACCTTATTTTCAGTTAGCATCCTTCTGATCAAGTCTTTCATATGCTTAGTATCTCCTTCTTTATCTTGTGTCTCTGATTTTACATTCTCTAGTGTCTCTGATTTTACTAAATTATCTGGTATTTTATCTTTCTCCTTTCTAGGTATATCAAGTACTGTTGCATTGTTCCCTTTGATGTAATCCTTCATATCTTGCATGAAGGTATTGTTGTTATATACGCAGACTCTGACGTCTTCAACCAGGCTAAAGGCTTCATCTTCAATGTTTCTAATGACTTCTATGAGACATGCCTCGTGCATCGCTCCATGAGCCATGAGCTTTGTTAGGCTTACTACTCCGTCGATCAGCTTCGAAGTCACGTCCATCATTGCAGATTTTATTATTGGTGACTGGAAAAAAATAATGTTCATTCGACAATTGTTGTGTTAATTTGTTCTAAGATCCCAGACTTAAAGAAATGTTAAGAGGATACAGAGAGACGATAAAGGTTAAAGAACAACAAGAGTGAAATTTTTTAAACTTACTAGTGATCGCTGAGAAAAATTATGATAAGCATAAAAAACGAGTCAAAAGCGAGTCGAGTCGAGTCGAGTCGAGAGGGTTCTGTTCCAATTTCTGAAAAAGTGTGCCATTCATTAACATCGTTTTATTTTTCCTGTAATCTTTACATAAACTTAGAAGTTTATGTACCTTCTGATAACTGAAATTATTCTATGTGATAGATCACAAAATTGTACTCCTAATATCTCTATATATTTTTCTGTGTGTTATTGTATAATAAATAAATAAATACAATAATTTCAGATTTTTCTCTAAGCAAACTTCAGAGATATTTTACATTTTCCATCAAAAGTCGAAAATTATGCGGCATAGAAAAAAGAAAAAAATGTTTGAGAATGTGCAAACAAAGTTCTTTCATATGATACCCTACATGCCCATAGTAGCCCCACTTCGAATTTTTAAGACCCCCTTTCAGTCCCTGTTGCAAAAAAAAAAGTTTTTCTTATACCTACCAGGCAACTATTTATACAAAAATATTAAATATCCAGCTGCGACAGACAGACAGACAGACTGAAAGACGGAGTCGCACCATTAAGGGTTCCTTTTTACCATTTTGGTACGAAACCCTAATTACGGCTACACTAACTTTATTCATTACTAACTTTACACATGGATTATTGATTACGGGAATACGAGTAGTATAAATAGCCCCCCGCATTTCAAACACATGCCATTTTCTACCCAAACATACAAATTTCTGGCTAAAATTACGTAGAGCCTAAACATTTTAGTCTTTGGTTGATATCGATACATCAAAACAATCACTCTCTCGTTCCACTCCTACAGATTCCACGAAATCCTACCTCACACACTTAAAATTTCTAACATTTATTTTTCTAACACAAATATATCAAATAAAACCATAAAATTATATCAGAATTCACGCACTGAAAGCTTCATAGCTGAATTCTCGTAAAACATTCTACCGTCGCGTTTTACTGAATATTATTGGCTCCGGAAATGAGTCATTTTCCGTGAAGTTTATGAATTTTTTGCAGTTCCGACCCGAAAAGTGTTACGGTAGGTAATTGATATGGCAATATCCGTTTCCCGGTTGTGTTTAAGAACTATTAAACGGTGGGTTGAATGTACTGATTTTCGGGGTATGATTTCAAAAACGTCATTTTATTGAGTTGATTTCTCGCACGTTGATTTCTCGCTTTGAAAATATTTTAAAGTAAAACTGTGAACAGTGAAACTGGACAATCACTCTTCAATAATAATATTCAATAATAATTCTTTGTTAGCTGCCAAAAAATTGTATCAAGGTATTACTGTAAGTAAGTGGTAGTGCCAAATACTAAAAAAACATTCCAATTGTTTAAGGCCCATAATTCATTTCGACTACGATTTTTGCGTTAAATGGCCAATTTTGGCGTTCTTATTCTGAGAAACTGAACTGACTGACTTCGACTACTTTGATTTATTAATTGGTGGAGAGTAGTTATTAGTACATTTCATAGCGGCCTAGCTTTTCGCAATTTTTTCTTATCTATTTATATATAGCCAAAATTATAAAATGCGCGACAAAATTTTTTTGAACTACTTACATAAGAAAATTAAATAAAAGATAATATATACATAATAATATCTTCTAAATAGTGGTTTCGTCCCTATCAGCCTCAGAATTTTGAAGTATCTATAAAAAAAATCCCATTTAAAACCATAAAACTACCAAAAACACTCAGAATTAATTTCTCCTTACTACATTAATATTATTACGCAAAATTTATACAAGAACAAACGTTACTTCATAAGAAATTAAAATTACATAAGTACGTAAAATAAAAAAATAAAAATTATAAAACTCAAAATGTCATTGCAACTGCCAAATTGCTTCATAATGTAATGCGTCACCGTGCTTCATTAAAACTAAACTGTCGAAACGCAATTTTGTTACAGGCCTCTTAATTAAAATTGTTGAGGTTCTGGCTTGTCTGTAATGGCTGACATGTCTGTTGTAGATTAATGTATGAAAATGCGGAAGAGTGATAAGCCGTAATCATACATCAAAACTTATCAAAACATCTACAATAAAGTTATTATTAAAACGTTATTAACAATGCGACGATAGGTTGCAAGCATATTATAATAGAGCATTGTTTTCTTTCACCTTTAGGCAAAAAAACATTCTTCAAACCAGTCTGGGATAATAACTTGTGGTAGGTATGCTATTGCTCTGGTATACTTACGGATGTTTAATGAGATTTCTATGGTAATACATCAACACTGCTCTCGATTAAAGGAAGACAAATCCTCTACATTGTGATTTCTGTAGCTTATCACACTATCGACGCATCGTGTTCGTCATCAATTTATAGGTTAATCTGCACCACCATCATCGTCTGAGCTTAATAAATGTTGCGCGTTTGCCTCCAAATCCATCACACATAGGTCATGGTCTACCCACTGTCCTAAACCCAACACATCAAACACACATAATTGCTCCATAAACCACCATAGCACGCTTCATTCAAACCCCACACTTCGTCTAAAACTCATTAACCCACCCACCTTGGAGATGACGCACTTGATGACCTTCTTCAGAGTATCGTGGTCGTGTCCACAGACCTTCAGAAGACCGTAAACCTCGTTCTTTTGCTCGTATATCTGGAAATTTAATTTAGTGATAAGCACCTGAAATTGCCTTTGATGTTAAATGGAATTGACGTAGGCTATTGATCTGGGTTTGTAGTAATGAATTCGTTTGGGTTTTTCGCGATTGATGGCTGGGACTAATAGATTTTTTTTTTTTAATGGGAGCATTTTCCTGCTTATGATTTTGTTCCACTTCGTTTCTCCGAATGATTACAGAAGAGTGCCCGATGTTTACCGGATGATAACGCTGATAAATGTTCCTGCCGTCTCACCGATATTTAGAATCTCTTTTGCGACTCTGACATTCAATATAGCTTCTGTTTAAAGCATATTGCCCAAAAGCTATCAGCAGCCGCCAACTCCTGATGCCAGAGAACTAGCAGACAACACTCTGATGTTATTCCTAAATTCCCAGAAATGCTGTCCAGATTCCAGTTCAAACTATTTGCGTGGAACACTGGGCACTCGTGAACACCATCCATCAATGTTGTTTATGAATGAAGAAGAAATATTTTGTTTGCAATAAAGGCAATTCTTGGTACGCAAATGCTAGCTTTTACAAAAAAATAAACAAAGGAAATACCACATTCCTGACCGTGTGAGCTGAATTTTCCAAAATCATTTCGATATGCAGATAATTGGATATAAGCCAATTGGATTCCAGACAGGACGGCTGAATTGATTTTGATGTTCTAGCAGTGCGCTAATAGAATGTTACAACTATCTTTTATTTTGATTTCTAAAGTCTGGATGTCTTTCATGTTATAATCATGACAGAATAAAAAGAGCAAGATGCGGAAGATTGATTTTAGATTTTCTGAAATCAGTTTAAAAAGTTATTCATTGCGGGTTTTTGTACCGTGAAAGATTAGAACATGGCACATAAACTCCTTTGCAAAAAAAACGGGCACCTTGCAGTCATTGGCTTTTCTATGGATAATATTAATATTTTTAGTATGTCATTAGCATATATGACTAGAAATTTCTTATTATCATTGAGAATACAGTTTTTAACCCTTAAATCCTGGAATCGGTGTTTTAGTCAATGTAAACAAAGAGTCGTGTTAAAATGGACATTTTTAGGTTATAATTAAATTAAGACTACGAGTATTTTTATGGTATTTTAAAGTATGACCTCCCCTTGCAGCGATTACGGCATGTAATCGTCTTGGCATGCTTTCCACCAGGTATTTGATGGTGTCCTGTGGAATGTGTTCCCACTCAGCCGAAATCACACGTTTAAGCTCCCTGATGTTTTGTGGAAGGGGTTGGACAGATCGTACTCGCCTTTTTAGGAGCTCCCAAACGTGCTCAATGGGGTTAAGGTCGGGGCTCCGCGCTAGCCAATCCAGACGACGAATACCGACCTCTTTCATATAAGCATCTACGTCGCCAGAACGGTGGTCCCGAGCATTATCGTCCATGTAAATGGCATCTTCACCAATTACAGTCAGTGCGGGCTGTGCATGTTGACAAATTATTCCTGTTAAGTACCTTTGCGCATTTAGTGAGCCATTTTCAATGAACACTATCTCGGTACGATATCTGGAAGTTACGCCCGCTCAAAACATAACGGATCATCCACCATAAGGGGTGATTTCTTCAAAACACACGTCGGCATAGCGTTCCCTTGGTCTTCGTAACACTCGCCGGCGTCGGTCCTCACCATTCAGACCAATTCGAGCCTCATCGGAGAAGAGTACGCTACTCCAGTTACCTAGTGTCCAAGATAGACAATTTCTAGTGAACCTCAGTCGAGCAATCTGGTGCTCACGGAGTAACTTGGGGGTCTGCGCTGGTCGTCGACTGCGTATATCAACCGCTAAAAGCCTCCTCCTCACTGCCCATAGGCTAACTTGTGCTCCTCGTACATCTTCTTGGTTTCTTTTGAGGTCTATGTAACTGCATTTGCGGTTCCTCAGCGCCTGAGTCACTAAAAAGCGGTAGTCTCGTGGTTGTGTGCAACGTTTACTCCCAGAACCTTGCCTTCTTTGAACGGAACCTGTCTCTTGGTATCGAGTCCAGGTTCTTTGGACGGTTGAACGACTCACGTTTAACCGCTGTGAGCCGTAACATTGGCTACACCCCACTTCCAGCAGCGCTTTAGTTTTACTAGCTCTTATTGCTTTTTCTGCCATTACAATCGACATAAAAATGTCTGTTTTAAGTCACAATAAGGCAGTATTATGCGAAAAACATAAATTATTCTAATAAAAATAACGAGAAGTTAGTTTTAGTTGCCTGATAACCTTTTAACCGCAACCCCGCGAATAGTAAGTAAAAAGTCATAAACTGAAAAGGGATTATTATTTTTTAAAACAACAGTTTCGTATTTGAAATTAACTTTTTTTTCATACCCAGACTCTTTATTAAGTGCCAGTAACATAGTTTGGCTATTAAAACCTCTTTAGAACTAAATGATTACCAATAATGTAGAAAAATCCAAACCGCCCGTTTTTTTTGCAAAGGAGTGTATTTTTGCAATATCAGTTCAGGCAGTTGTATGACTGATTCTAGAAGGTCTAGGGTTTATTTTACGGATAAAATGGTGTAGCCTCCTGGCGTTACAAAGCCAGAATTCTGATACTATTAAAATTTAACCTCTCCACCTTCTAAACCACGAACGCCGTGAATGTATGATTTGAATACCATTTACGACTTTCTTTTTCAATAACAGTAATACTAACCAGATGAAACTAGACCTTAAGAATTATGAAAGTCTCACCGGCTTGATCCCGAGCCGGATCATGTTCTTAAGAGCTAAAACGCTGTGCACCGCCTGCGCAGGGTCGTGGCCAATCAGGGCGTATCCACACACCACCATCTGATGGAGAGCCTTCTCTGCCAACCCTGAGGTCTCATTCTGTTTCTGTTGTAAGCAGACTTCCAGCTATTTGGGGAATAAGGAAAAATTTTAGCAATTTTAAAATACTCTATAAAGAGTTTTTGTCATGTGCGTTAATATTTTGCGGTAGTACAATAATTATTCTGTTTCTTCTACGTTTTCTTACAAATATTTTGCTCACACAAAATAATTATCGGATACACCTATAGTCCATTTACAATAAGATTAGACATTTAAACAAACCTTTTTTACAGTCCGTTTAACCGATATTGACTTCTATTCCGTAGAAAAAAAGTCATTAAAGGCAAAAAAGTGGTTACAATACTAACTGTTTACTGCAGCTGCCATTTGTCATGCCACCTACGTAATAGAAGTCAAAATCTGTTGAACAGACTGTAAAAAAGGTTTGTCTAATCTTATTGCAAATGGAGTATAAAGGCTCTTACAGACAGAGGCGATATCGCGAGCGATATTGCGATATTATCGCGTCGCAACACCGCTACGCGACACGTCGCGACGCGATATCGCCTCTGTCTGTAAGAGCCTTAAACCGTATAAAAATATATCTACTAACGCTACATCACCTTATTGACTGTACCTACAAACTATGCAAACAAATGTTTACGACAAAATCGACCAAATTGTATACCTACACGATTCGGCTTTTGGTTTTATTATCAGAACGTATAACGAATTTTATTTTATTATCAACTAAATCAAGGCAATTTTATATACCTATCTTTCAAAAGAACCCAGTCTTTCCCACCTCTTTTTCTCCATGACTCTTGATGACTTCCAACATTTCCTGGAGCTCACCCAGTCTGTCCTGGATATGCAACGTCCCGTTCTTGAGTAACAGCTTGATCTTCACCAGCACCATATCCACGGACCTGGACATCATTTCATTATTTCTTTAATGGAATAAACAATGTTGCACTCTGCCAAAAGAAACCGTTTAAGAAGTTTCTAGTGGTGGTAATTTCTGGTGGTGTTGGTGGTGGTAAGTATCTTTGTGCAAGTTGTGTAGAGCTAGAGATAAGACCCTGGAGAAAATGGCACAACAAGGTCATCGAACAGTGTTGTGCACTCTAAAGGAACTGCTGCTTACTGCAGCTGCTTTACCTGGGACCTGCCAACACAAGAAATACGTTCCAAAGCCACAGACAATCTAGAAGCGGCTTTCGGTGAGTGCTGTTTTTCTCATACCTACCACACACTGCCCACACAGGGGCTCAGGGTTTTAAAGCCTGTGACAGTCCACTCTGTGCATCTTAATGGCGACCAATGAAAGTTCTTTAATTTCCAACATGGTCACCGAAAGCACCCAGTAAAACACCCTGGCCTAGTCTATATCATGCTGAGAGAGACTTACTTCTGGAGATCAACTTGGAACTTCCTTTCGAGGCTCTGCAGCAGATCATCGCTCAACTTCTGCGTTATTTCATCCTCTATGACCTTGTCCACTTCTTCTTTACCGATCTCTTTTCCGTCTGTTAACTTTTTGAAAAGTATTTATCAACATGCTATTTGAGTAGGTAGGTACCTACCTAGTACCTACTCGAAATCGGTTTGCAGGCAAATCGATAGCTCTAGGTGAAAATTTATTTGTCGTAGGTATTAAATTCAAAATTGTAACTATAAATCTACCTACTCACCATAACAAAATATCCTTAGGGACTAAATACACTTACTCAGCTCAATTCAGCTTTTGTCCATAGAAAACACCAGTTTTGTACGGATATGAGTACGCATCCGTTCAGCTTTCCGCAGCTGACGATAGTTTTCTATGGACAAAAGCTGAATTGAGCTGAATATGTATATTTAGTCCCTTAAACTAATGTACAATAGGCTGCATCAATTGGGTACAACCAATAAACCAAATAAATTGGGGTACCCAATTGATGCAGCCCACTGTACATAAAGACGATTGTCTGTGATGATGAAGATTTGACTTCAATCAAAAAGTAATTTTAAAAATAAATGGAAATAAAAGAAACCAGAAACTTGCCTCTCGCAAAAAGTAACAAAAACAAAACTTACCAAAAACATGGAAAAGCAAATATAAATTAAAGCTACAACCATCAGATTCCTCATGGTGGAATCGCCGATCAGTCTACAAAACAACTGATCCGAATCAACACAAATAATAAGTATTACATTCGAATAATATTTTACGATGAAAAGTCGTAAAAACTTTATCGATATCGAAGTGTGAATAGGCTATTTTTTTATAAGTAAACATACATTTTTGATGCATTTATTTTACAATTTCTATTTGGAAGACGTACTTTGGATATTTTGTTTGCACACTTGAGTTCTTTACAATTTTTAGTGTTGGAAAATGGCACGTTTTGATTCGTAAAACCTTTACCTATTAAAAATGTCAATATTTAACAAAGGTACTGCATAAACACTTTATCAATCTGCCTGCCTTCTCCCAAATATGTTGGGGTCGGCTTCTAACCTATCCGGATGCAGCTGAATACCAGTATTTTACATGGAGCGACTGCCTATCCGACCTCCACAACCCAGTTACGACTTCAACAAGTCAGACTTTTGTCTACCCGTAACGACTGTCAAAAGTCTACAAATGACAGCCGGGACCAACGGCATAAAGTGCTTTTCGAAGCACAGAGAGGTATCGGTATGTAATGGACATCCATCCACGTATCAACCTCGGCAAGCATTGCTTAACCTTGAAGATCGACCCTTGCGGCTGTTATAATTTAGCCACGACCCCTGCAAAAACTCTTCAGTAATACCTAATTATATGTGTCGTGTTTTAAAGTCATAGGAAAAGAGATACAAAAAATAACAATAATTTAATAACAACAAAATATGATTGACAAAAACAACTCCTAATGGCTGCGATGTTCTTGGGTTAACTCACGACCTGTATTTACCCCCCTTGTTTTTAGGACATTCGCAGGGTACTTCTATATCCTGAAAATATTAAAAACATAACTGATTTCTATGATAATGGGGAGGAAAACTAACTTTTCATCACGCTAGGTGGCACATGATCGACTGTCCTCTTTTCATTGATTATAACGAACGATTGTCAAATTGTATGGATTTGTTTGTAAAACAATGTACAGTCGTTCAGAGCGCCATCTACAAACAGCTTTGCGTGTGGCTCCCCATTGATAACACATACTTTAATATCCGAAGAGGCAAGAAGAGGCACATAAAAGAAAATCCACATATAATTGTACCATTTGGTTTCCTAATTTAATCGTGAATGAATAAATAATTGCTTCTATGATTGCGCTGGTCTGGGGAAGTACTACCAACCTAACTATTGCTCCTGTCGAGCAGCATTGCATTATTTTTAGGGCTCCGTAAGTCCGTACCTCAAAAAAAAAAAAAACGGAATCCTTATAGGATCGCCGTCTGTCCGTCTGTTAAGACCTCTTTTCTCAGGAACACGTAAAGGTATCAAGTTGAAATTAATATCTAAAACGAAAGAGGTCCCTTTGAGCTCTGAAAATCAACGTTCTAAGTTAACGCAAAAAAACTGCGGCCATTAATGCGACATATTTTGACACTCGCAAGTAAATCAAAACCTATAGGTTATTTCCCGTTGTCCTAGAACCATGAAATTTGGCAAGAAGCTAGGTCTCACAATACAAGTAAAAAGTCCGTAAATTGTTAATTTGTAATTTTATCACATATTTTTTTTTTTTGGGATTACAAACTTAAGGCGCAGTATTAGCTCAATATTCACAAAAATTGGTTTCTAGGATTGTCGAGTATGACGTAACGCAATGAAACTATCCGACGCAAATAATACAGTGGACAGAGAAGGGTTTAAAGAAAAATGCTAACCGAATAGAATAGTAAAAAATAGTTTCATACTCCCAATAAAAACAGTGTCAATGTTTTTCAGTTTGCTTTTGGGATAAATTCTATTCAACTATGGAACCCTTACATTTTTGTTTTTAAGTTTAACTAGATGGCCCGGTTAACTTCGTACCACGTGAGACAATATTTAGATTTTTCGGCTGTTCCGTTGGGTTTTTTCTAATTTTCTTTTTTCCTAAACCACCCCTGCAATCATCATCTGCCTAGCCTTTTCCCCAACTATATTGGGGTCAGCTTCCAGTCTAGCTGTTAGCTGAATACCACACCAGTAATGACGCATCAAAACGGGTTGGTATCAGAATGACTGGATCGCAAATTGACCACGTCGCTCTTAGTCCAAATCTCAAAATGTCTAAATCTCAAAATACCTAACTCACAAAATGACTACATCGCAAAAAGTCCGAACAGTTGTGTAGGCACCTAAACACACACACACACACACAAACACACACACACATCACACACACACACACACACATCACACACACACACACGTCACATTAATCTTTTTGGTTCTTAAGGTGACTTTTTTCCTAACTTTCCCTAGACTATAATGTGCTTCCCCAAAATTCACTCTTTACACCAAACTTGAACCAAATCGGTCCATTTTGATGCTTAAACAGACAAACCTACAAACAGAGCAAAATGTTAAAATCACCTATTTTGGGTAATATAATACTGTTATTCAGCTGCATCCGACCCCAACATAGCTGGGAAAAGGCTAGGCAGATGACGATGATGAATGATGATGTATCCAGTCATTCTGATATCAACCCTGTATAGGTGCCTACACAACTGTTCGGACTTTTTGCGATGTATTCATTTTGCGACTTAGGTATTTTGAGATTTAGACATTTTGAGATGTGGACTAAGAGCGACGTGGTCAATTTGCGATCCAGTCATTCTGATACCAACCCATCAAAACAAAAAAAAAATATTTTTTTTTTCTTTTCTTTCTTTCTTTGCTGTCGTATCAGCTGGACGGGTATGTGATCAGATGTCACATGTCATGTCACGAAACTACCTTTTGGAAGGGACGACTAGAATCAATCCACTTTTTTTTTAATTTTTTACGTTCAAAAGTGAAAATAAAAATAAATAAATTATTTGACTTTGACATGAGACATTTCAGTTCTCTGGCGAAACCTGAGGCGGTGAGCACTCACCATCAGAAAGGTACTCAGCTTACTTGCCATCGAGTACAAAACTACTGCTTTTTATATGTCTGAATAACTTACATCACAACAAACGGAACGACACAAGTCTCGGTTGTCCAACGATCCCAACAACTGATAGAACTGTGGACAAAAGTTTAGTTTTATTTAGAGGAGAAAGAAAAGGGAAAGCTCACGAAAGTTTGTGAAAAAATATATTAATATGTGATGTTATTTAAATCAGGGATCATTTTGATTACCCATTGAAAGGGTTTTCAATATGGTTTTTCTCAGTAGTTAATCAAAAACCCTTACGATGTGGGTAACCCTTTTGAACGGCTTAAATTAAGCCATTCAAAAGGGTTAAGCTTCAACTCTCTTTAAAACGATAACAGCGTAACATTCCGACTCGTAGTAATGAAATATGATCTTTCGATGATCTGCATACTTTGCAAATTGCTAATATGGTTACCCGTACAAAACTCTTATATTATATAGGTTACCTTAATGAAGGGGTAAACTTTTCACTGGGTTTCAAGTATAGAACCCATTCAATGGGTTATCCATATTGAAGGGATAACCCTTTTTTTGGGTTTCAAGGCTAAACCCTATTCAAGGAGTTACACATGATAAAGGTACTCTCGTAAACGGCTTACCCCTTCGAAAGACTTAAAATATGACTGTTCTAGTATGTTAACCTTAATGGGTCATTTGTATGGATTAACAAATGAACGTATTGAATACGATTTTTTATACATATTATACGATTTAAAAAAAAAATGTATATAAGTAGTTTATCTGCCATCTCGCTACCATAACACAAGCATTAGGTTGCTTAGCTTGGGACTAGATGGCGTTGTGTGAAATGTCCATGGATATTTATTTATTTATTTTATTTATTTATTTTATTTATTCATTTTATTTATTTATTACTTAATCTTATTTATCATCATTCTCATCACTCTCCTGCCCTTATCCCAATTTTATTTGAGGTCAGCGCAACATGTCTTTTTCTTCCATACTTCTCTATTAGTCATCATCTCGATAGTCACCCCCTTTCTAGCCATATCCCCTTTCACAAAGTCCACCCCCATGGATGGACTGTGTTGAAAATGGATATAAGAGGAAGGGAAGACGAAAGAAACGATTTTCATTTGGTCTTCCCCTACTTTTATAGCTATCTTCAATGAAAAATGTGTATGCAGCACTTTATCTGTTTTGTTGCTTCCGTTAATTTGCTTGTACCAGTGTATATAATTGTTGGTAAACCAAATAAATAAATAAATAAATTTGTCACCTTAAGCCTCGCACTGAATACGATGTTCCAATTATTTAGCAATTAAAAAATCGTAATTTTATCTACTTTGAAATGTTGGATAAAGGATGTTCAATAGACATACCTGCAATTTGCCTTCGTACAGCGAGTTCAATAAGAAAGTCAGACATTGATCACAAGTCTTTGCAAAAACATGTCCTATTCTGAAAAGAAATATGTTTCATCATCAAAACCGACAAAACAAATTATGAGATTCCATCACAGTCCACAGGCCACTTTGCATTATAAAATTGAAACAAGCATTGATGTCACATATCGTCGCTAATATATCTAAGTGATTCGATGCACATTTTACAGGGCAAGCTATTTTTATTTATTTTGTAAACTATAGATACATCGGTCTCGATTTTTGCATTATCATGGGGACCGTAAGGCATGGGTACAGATACGCCGATTAGACAGATCGATTCGACTTGGAAAATGTATCAAATTACTATAGTTAGGTTGGCTATCGGCTTAGTCCAAAATGTCCGATACGTCAGTTAGTTAGTTACATTAGCGACGATATGCTCGAATTTGTAACGTTGCGCGGTTAATTTTTTTTAAGACCATTTTCTATGTTGTTGAATGTAGGTTTAAGTACCAATCAACAAAATGGTCTTACAAAGCAGTTAAAATTATAGTAGAACAAGCCTCTACAACCAAGTTTTAAAAGAATGTAGGCCTCCAAGACTATAAGTCAAAGATCAAATTTCATCTTTAACTTGTTGAAAATAATTATTATTTTCGCTGAATACTGTATTAATAAACAGAGTGTAAGTGTAAACAGTGGCAATCTTTTAAGGGGTCATTGTACTCATCATTATGAACAACTTTTACTATGGGACCAAACCTGAAATCGCAAAAAAAACAGCTGTTAAATACATTTATGTTCGCATAATTCGTAAAAATGTAGAGAACAGCAGATTTTTTTTCACTGTAGCCGTTATAATGTGGCGGCCACCGCTATTGTCATAACCCCAAGTATTATAGTCTCCTTTAATGGGGAAGCGCTAAGGTAGCCCGCGAAATTCAATTTTCTTACGTTTTTTGCAATTTGCAGGTCAGTTTCAGGTTGAATGTTGATTAAAATATGATTCGCGGCCGTAACTAACATGGCTTTACAGAATTACAATCATTAGAATCAGCAATACTGGGCACGCCACAATTGCGGCGATAAGTCCCCTCTTTGAGGAGTGGTTAGAGCGGCGCCACGGCGTCCTCACCTTCCGCCTGACGCAGGTCCTCACCGGACACGGCTGTTTCGGGAGGTTCCTGTTTCGCATAAGGCGGGAGGAAACGCCCGGGTGTTACCATTGTGTGGATCGCCCGGAGGACACGGTGGAGCATACAGTGGAGGTCTGCCCGGCTTGGGAAGAGCACCGCCGTGTTCTCACGGAGGCGATCGGCGGCGGCGATCTCTCGCGTCCGAGCCTGGTTCAGGCCATGGTGCGGAACGAGAGTGCATGGGAGGCCGTCACCTCCTTCTGCGAAGCAGTGATGCTCGCGAAGGAGGAGGCGGAACGCGTGAGGGAGAGGCAGCCTCACGCCCTCAGTCGCCGCAGGAGACGCCCTGGGCGGCGGGAATCGCGAGGCGATTTCCGGCCACCGTAGGCGCGGGCCTGCGGACGGTGAGTAGCGGGTAGCTCACCATCCGGTAAGGACCAAGCCCGAGTCGACGGCGCGTTGTGTTCCACGCGCACCTCAAAGAGATGTCAGCAAGTGATGAGGTCCAATAGGGCCGACGCCGCTGGCGTCGCGGGTAGTTTTAAGAAGATACCGCGGCCCTGGCATAGGCAACTGAAGGAACACGGGTGGGTTTTAGTCAGTAAAAGTCTGACACGCCCTTCCGCTCCACCCAGAGCGGGAGAAGTTATTTGATGATTTCCCACCCTCAAAAAAAAAAAAAAAGAATCAGCAATACAACTCCATAAGTTAGAATTGACTTCAAACCTCATGATTTCATGAAATCACTAGATTTGAGGTCAATTCTAACTTATGGAGTTGTATTGCTGATTCTAAAGTTATCACAATCTAAAAATTGTGATTTGACATGAGGGTGTCCCGCTTTGTCTCTCTTTGGCATAAGAAACGATATGGGCTGTCAAAATGGGCCTATTATTTTGTAACAACTCTAATGATTATAATTCTGTAGAGCCATGTTAGTTACGGCTACGAATCATATTTTAATCAATATACAACCTGACACTGATCTGCAAATTGAAAAAAAAAACGTAAGAAAATTTGAATTTCACGGGCTACCTTAGCGGATCCCCCTTCTTAAAGCCTAATACTTACTGTAAGATCGTTTTATGAAAATCACACAGACAGCACATGGCCGAAGAGTTGTCGTCCCATGTCGTTAATAGCCTTGATTTAGAAGTACAATCCGGCCCACAGTTCGTGAATCTTCCTAGAGGTACGTACTGAAATAATAAAAGGTTGCCTACTGTACAGTCCGCGAGGTGTAAGCTGAGCTTTGCATTTGTGTGAGTGCACATAAATAGTGTAGGTGTGACGTCCGTTCTTTGTTCGGTTTAAAACCGGTTTATACTGCTTTTTGGCAATTGGCTTTTGTTCATTTAGTACGAGAGACCATGAGCAAAACCATGTCGCATCGTTGTAAAACGTAAAACGATAAGACGATTGAAGATTTTGTCTTATCGTTTTACGAACCATTTTGCTGATCACTCACAGAAATGCAAAGCTCATCTTGGGCCTCTCCGACTGTACCAGCTACATTAAACGAATGTAGGTACAGATTAATGAGCTTTCGCAGCTTTCTTACGAAGGCCACATTATTATCCATCTGACGCGTTTATACACAACTTGACAGACTCCAGATCACTAGTAATCATCGCTACCTAATAAAAATCAGTCACTGACAGACAACGCACGGCCTAAACTGCTGGCTCTAGAAGCATGAAATTTAGCACAAGAGTACCTTTGTATAGGTTTTATCGAAAGTACACAAGGAAGGATTTTGGGAAATTCCCTAAAAGGGTTGAAAGGTTATAAATAGGTTAAACTTTGTATGGTTTGTAATTTTTTCGAATGACACGCGGCTTGTTGCTTTAATTGTATTATAACATAATGTAGAACTTTGCCCTACCTGGGGCTCGAACCCAGGCCCAGGACCTTGTGCTCAACAGTAGCTAGTCACTAGACCAACGATTGTCGATTTAAAAAAAATATCTGAACTGAACAGGAACCAGCGCTGTGACTCTGTCTCGCAAAGTGTCACAGCCAGGTCACAGCAGGCCAAACTGCCTGGGAACGAAGCTAAGTTCGTTTAGCTTCGCTCATGCAGCTTCCGCGTCTTTGCTTGAGGGGGGGGCCTAAAACGGCCACATTAAGCAATTCCTCTAAAAGCGATTCATTTCCTGCAATTGATTATGATTGTGCTATTTGACGTATTTGACATTAAACTTCAATAAAGCAATTCATTCATTCATTCATTTGGTTCATTTTGTGAACCATTTTACGAATCTCCATACAAAACTGTCAAACAGATGAACTGCGGTACGCAGATAAATTATGAATTGTCGGTTTGTGACCGTTTTACGATTTCAAATATGATGCATAATACCTATTATGATTCTGCCAAAGTGACCGTTTTAGCCCCCCGAGCAACGGTGGTTTTGCGTGGAAGTGACGCATATTTTCCGCCAACTTGTTCTTATTGTGTTTGCGTGCTTTATTTTTTTTGCGTCACGTTTCGTGCAACTTATCGAAGTACTCTCTCCTCAACTCACCAGTAGGATTGTAGAAACACCAAGGAACAAGAGCAATTTGGCTGTGCACTCCACGGGACAGACATGTTCTGAAAATATATTTATTACATAAATAGCATTTGCCACGGCTTTACCCGCGTGGAGGTCGAGAACTAGGTATCCCACGGAACGTGGACTACGAGTCAATCAATCTGCCTAGCCTTTTCCCAACTATGTTGGGGTCGGCTTCCAGTCTAACCGGATGCAGCTGAATACCAGTATTTTACATGGAGCGACTGCCTATCTGACCTCCACAACCCAGTAACTGGGTAATACGATACCCCTTGGTAAGACTGGTTGTCAGACTTTCGGGCTTCTGACGACCCGTAACGACTGTCAAAGATCCACGAATAACAGCCGGGACCAACGGCTTAACGTGCTTTCCGAGGCACGGAGGAATCTCGATATGTAAAGATGGTCACCCATCCACTGACCAACCCCGGCAAGCGTAGCTTAACCTGACGGATCGACCCGTGCGGCTGTTATTACTTAGCCACGAGCTCCTCGAGGAACGTGGACTACGAGTATACTGGGATAAAATGGTCGTTGTCTATCCGTGTACCAAAACGTACATATAGGATTTCGCATTTAAAATATTAGTACCTACTTATGGATTTTGGAACACCACTTGACTGCCATAGGTACTTGTTTAGTGCAAATAAAGAGCGATCGGTTTGAAAGGACGTTTTTTTTCTTTCGCTAATCACCTGCATTCAATAGTGCACACCTTATTCTCAAGAATACTACCTATTGTGTCCTTCAATGCCTTTTCTATAAACAAAAATATGAGGTGTCAAATCTCATATTATTTTACTAGAAAGAATGGTCTTTTCTTAGGGCCCTCGCTCTCGGCGACTTTTTGTAGCGATGCAGTAGCGATGTCGTCGCGCGTTTGCATCGATACAGTCGCGATGCGGTGCTAGCTGTTTGCCCTCGCCTACACCACGATTCGATTCGAGTAGCGATGCTGTCGCGCGTTTACGAAACACGCGACAGCATCGCTACAAAAAGTCGCCGGGGGCGAGGGCCCTTTGCAGTGCTGACTGACTTATAATTACCTACTATCTACTAGATAATTAGGTCTGGACTTTAAAAGATACTGTGACGTCTGAGTTTGCATCAGTGTTTCTTCTCCGTTACTATATTACCATATTATAAAAATGTTCATATTTTAGACTATTAGGCACTTGTATTAAATGTTTGCATGCCTAATATTAAGGTAGAATGTAATATGGATCTCTAATTATAAAACATCAGGAGCTCGTGGCTAAGTAATAACAGCCGCACGGGTCGATCCATCAGGTTAAGCTACGCTTGCCGGGGTTGGTCCATGGATGGGTGACCATCTTTACATACCGAGACTCCTCCGTGCCTCGGAAAGCACGTTAATCCGTTGGTTCCGGCTGTCATTCGTGGATCTTTGACAGTCGTTACGGGTCGTCAGAAGCCTGAAAGTCTGACAACCAGTCTTACCAAGGGGTATCGTATTATCCAGTTACTGGGTTGTGGAGGTCAGATAGGCAGTCGCTCCATGTAAAATACTGGTATTCAGCTGCATCCGGTTAGACTGGAAGCCGACCCCATAGTTGGGAAAAGGCTAGGCAGATTCCATTTTAAAACATCTGCATTTTTTTGTACCTACATTCTATGCAAATAAATAACTATTCTATTCTATTTTCAGAATTGTTAAATAGTAACCTCTTCTATTTTTAGACATTATTTTAATTTTGTCGTGTAATAAGTAGTGTTTTTCTTTTAACTGTTTACAGAAATAAATCATATATCATTTAGCATCATCATTTACCACAACATGAGCTGTTCTTGTATAGAAAAGGTGGAAAGACCTACATTCTATGCAAATAAATAACTATTCTATTCTATTCTCAGAATTGTTATATAGAAAACACTGACTTCTTCTAGTTTTAGAAAATTTTGTCGTGTAATAGTGTTTTTTTTAACAACTGTTTACAGAAATAAATCACATATCATTTAGCATAATTATTTACCACAACATGAGCTGTTCTTATGAGCTAAGGTGGAAAAAGTGCTTTGTTAGGTTTCATCATCATTTCGTCTCGTTATCAACCACTGCTGGACATAGGCCACCTGCACGCTTAGCATGACCATTGTGGACTTGTACTTCTTATATATTTCTCGGTTCCGTGCTATCTAGGTGTTTCTCGCGACTTCGTCGACCCAATGTATTTTTAAGAGTCCCTAATTTCATTAACCTAACCTTGGCTACCATCAACTTAGGTTTAATAAAGTTTAAAACCAAAATATTTTACCTCCAAACAACTGCGAATTTCGTATCGTGCCCGGGAATGGGCACGAAGGACAATTTACACTCATCTCCTTCAACCAGGATTCAAGTTTCATAGCTTAGTTTTGTCATGGTTGTTTTAATCTACCCCTTTTATTATAACTACAATAATTTAATCCAAATTAATTGTGAATCAAACAAACGCTACAAACACTTCATTTTTTAAGTCCAAATAATGTCCAATCCGTCAATTCTGTCATTTTGTCAGACTTGTGAACTTGTCACGTTGATTTACTTTTTAATTGAGTAAACTCTTTTTGCTCGCAAAGAGTTTACGTCGCAAGCATTGGAAAAAGAACTCGATCGACACTGTTAAAATAATAATGAATTCGTTGGGTTCGGCCGTTTATCTACATCTGGGGGCCTACTCCCTAAGTCCGTCCGTCTTTCCGTCCGTCCGTTCATCCGTCCGTCTGACATTACGATCCATGAAAACGAGTGTAAAAGTTAAATTTTTCGGAAGGGCAAAAACACATCGGGAGTAGGGACAACTGGCAAATCATGTTGTAATGCATACTTCGTTCGGGCCCCGAACCAATCATCCATCAGTAGGTGATACGGAGTAGGAAACGCCTGCAACGAGCACATGTGTGAGCACTATGTAGCTAATATAAAGCTACCTTTTACTGGGTTCATCTTTCACTGACTTGCATGTGCCCTGGCGTTGAGAGTATGTCATGCTCACTCAAATGTCTCGCTGGTGGTGGCGTGTGTGGTGGATCATTAAGTTCCCTTCAAAATGGTTGAGCTAATTGGTGCTGATCCATGCGTCATGTTCGTGAACGGGCGCCGTCAGTTGGGACTGGTCGTCTCTTAGCTGCCACGGCTTATTTTTAATTTAGTTGTTTTTAGTTTTTATCTTTTTCATTACGGACGCTTTTAACGTGCACGTCTTTCTACATTGTTCTCACATCTATATTTTCAATATGAACGATGTAACCAATATTATGTAAAATATTTGATTTAAAAGAGTGTCCGTGGAGTTTCTTGCCCGTTCTTCTCCAGGATCTACGCTTTGGAATGGGCAACTAGCTTCATTTTTCTGACTGACCGACCCAAGACCGACCCTTTGACAATTCAAAAGTGCCTGTAATTGGTTTATTTGAAATAAATGCTTTGAGTTTGAGTTGAGTTTGAGTTTACGAAGGCCGAAACTACGGGCTTCGTGCTTAGGGAGTAGGCCCCCTGCTTCAAATCAGGAGATACAATGACACTGTGATCTATATCACCGTGCATGCGGACGTGACAAATAGGCAGTGCGGCGCAGCACTGTGCCTGCACACGCACACTGCCCACTGTAATTTGTCCCGCCCGGCGCCCTAATCACCACATTGCCCATCTAACGCTAGTATAAGGTGTATCTATTCATACACGAAATCTCTTAAGGGGTCATTGTACTCATCATTATGAACAACTTTTACTATGGGACCAAACCTTTTTTTTTTGTGGATGGGAAAACATCAAATGACTTTTCCCGCTCTGGATAGAGTGGGAGGGGCGTGTCAGACTTTAACCAGGCCTCTTGCACTGGTACATTCCGCTCGAGATAAGTACCTACAGCTCGCGGCAACTCTGGGTTTCAAGTCAGTCAGGGTGTATTACGCGCTCAGCGAGCGAGACACGTACGGCCGCCCATGAAAAAATTAAATCTTAGATTTTAAATTTAAGCATACTATTCATTATCACTATACTATGTATAAATTAGTGATATAGTTACTTTTTTAATGACGAAAATCCATTACGAAATGTCGAGTCTTGTTGCTACCTTTTCTTTACCTACCTACTTACTATAGTTGCCGACATTTAACTTGAGCTCTCGGCGGAGTGGTGGGGGTTTGTGTGCGCGTCGTATTGCTTCAGGAGTAAGGTCCAAAATCGCTTAAAGTAATTAAGGATTAACTTAGGATTAACAAGCAACTGTACCTACCCGCGATCGTACGATCGCACAAACTTAGCCACTGGTGCGTTGAGGCATCTTTAGTTGTTTTATGACCATGTTCAGGCGACTAAAGTGGCCCAAATGTCACTTTCAATTTAAGACGTGTTTGTACCTTGTTTACTTTAGAACACTTCTAAATATTATACAAGTTGATGGAGTATTAAAAATAATTGATGATTGATTGATGATGATGATTTTAATAATGATTGTTTGATTGATTACTAAAAAACAACTTTTGAAAATTATAAGACATTACATTAAAGTGAAACAACTCTAGACAATGATATTATAAGTAAAAAGGTGTAGATAGGCCATAAGGGCTCAGCAAGCGGCACGTTAAAATGTAGACAAGTGACCAAACTGGACCTCAGTGTCGCGTCGCCGACGTCAACGGATGCACTTCACGTACCGAGTGCATTAAAAGTGACCCAAAAACACCGAAAATGCCGTCGCATGTTATGAGATATTGCACAAATTATACAACAAAAATTTCTAAAACTCAAGGAATCACATATCATTCGTTAGTATACTATTTATCTTAATACTTTCAAAAAATCAAACATTATATTCGTAAAATATGGCGTCAGAAAAGAATAGACGTCAAATAGAGATAGACGTCATTACTGATCATAGAGTAAAATTATGCCTAAGAACAGACAAGTCAGCCTGACAGTAGGTAGGTATAAATGGTGGCACATTGTTTAGACTTAAATGTAATTTTTATTTTTGTTATGATGAGGTAGGATAAATTAAATACATACATATAGTGTATGTAACACTATTATATTCAAATCAAAACATTAATTGTTTACGACCTACTTTCAATGCAATTTTCCTACTTTATTACTTTTACTACATGAACTCATGAGTGAATCAAATTTTTAGGCAAAAATCACGGTTTTGCGGTAAAATGTCATATCTGATTATTATTCTATATAGTTTCTAGTACACGAGACGACGCACTGTCGCAAACTATATTTGTCTCTTTTTCGCCCGCGATAACTGAATCGTGCCATCCAAATTTGACGTATAAACGTAATTTAGTGTGCTATTGCAATATTAAGTTATTTATGTGTGCATTAGTGTGCCGATTCTGAATATCGAATGTTGTCTAAGTAACCTATCTACACCTTTTTACTTATAATATCATTGACTCTAGATAGACTACTCATAAATACAATAGAAGTATAAAAAGGTACCATATACCCCACCACCACCACCACCGTACCATATGATATGTATGGTATGGTATATGGTGCTATGGTACCATATTTTATTTTTCTTAGCGGACAGCCCTAGTACTCGGCTAAGCGGCGTAGGTATGTTACGGACGAGTAACGACACAAAGTAAGAACAACTCTCAAGCGCGGCGATTAAGAGCAATTTAGGTTGCGCATGGGGAGGAAAAGATTTTGTAGGCTATTATAAAAGCGGCTTTCTTCAAGATCAAAGGAGTGCAACTTCTGTACGTTAGTACTATTATTTATTCTGTGCTTTAACTAACTAAACGCCCCCCCGTGTTCCTTCAGTTGCCTATGCCAGGGCTACGGTATCTCTTTCGAATAACTCGCGAAAAAAAAATCAAATGCTCCCTACATTTTGACGAGTTTGATATAGATAAATGTATCTACTGAATAGCTGATTTTTTTTCGCGATTTCCGGTTTGGTCCCATAGTAAAAGTTGTTCATGATGATTTCTTGATGATTGTACGTAAGGTGTCATTCCCTTAAGAGATTTCGTGTATGAATACACGAAATAATACACCTTATGCTATCCGCTACTTACGATATCTCACCCCAAGCGGAGCCGATACAAGCTTGGTCTTTTTCACCACCTCTTCATAAGTGCCGGTTAACTTATCTAGTACATAATTTTATGCGTAAAACTTTTTAGTCCTATCCAGAACCTTGGGACCGAGCCCATTATAATGGCGCGAAAACTGCTGCTCTGGCCAAAACGACGCGCTTCTAAATTTCAGTCAGTCTCAGTTACTAAACAGTCCGACCGCGCGGCAGTTACGCACGGACGTACACGTATACTCTGTGGAAAAACTATCATACAGTCTTACTAACTACTAATTACTTAATTTTTCGCTAGGTAATTTGTTACTAATTTAGTAGGTAGGTATGTTAAAAAAAAGACATGAAGCCAGTGAAATATTTTATTCTTTATTATCTTTTTTCCGTTTCTTTTCAGCGATTGGACACCCTGTAACACAAATTTTGCCTTGTTCAACACATTTCGAACAATTTCTTCGTGCATCAAAAGTTTTTTCAGCCTGAGATACTTTAGATACCGCGCTGGTACTGCTACAGGTCGACTTTAGCCTAATAGGGGTCATAAGCACCTCTGGCTCTAAGATAGGAGGGAAATCGCGGGCCATTTCAACTATGCTTTGAGAAAAATCGCGTGCTACTTCAGTTATGTCTTTAGATAAATCGCGTGCTTTTTCAGATATGTCTTGAGGTAAATCGCGTGCTTTTTCAGCAATGTTTTGAGATAAATCGCGTGCTACTACAGTTATTTCTCTAGATAAATCGCGTGCTTTTTCAGTTATGCCTTGAGGTAAATTGCATGCTTTTTCAGCTATGTTTTGAGATAAATCACATGCTACTTCAGTTATGTCTTTAGATAAATCGCGTGCTTTTTCAGATATGTCTTGAGGTAAATCGGAGGCCATTTCAGCTATCTTGTCAACAAGATTGTAACCGGTTTGCGTGTCGCTGTAGGCAGCTTGCGTCACGCTTGCATGTTCAGCCACTGAAGTACTTGCACAAATTTCTTTTGTTTTTGGAATTCGTTGCTTCTCAACGTTCGGATCGGGAACAAGTGTAAACTGTTCAATGGATTCGCTACACATTGAAGGTCTTCCACATACAATAAGCTGTAATGAAAGTTACTTGTATTATTTTATGCTGATTGTGGTTATCCAAAAAAGAGCTCGTGGTTAAGTAATAACAGCCGTTCGGGTCGATCTATCAGGTTAAATACGCTTGCTAGGGTTGGTCCGTGGATGGGACCACCTTTACATACCAAGTCTCCTCCGCGCGTGCCTCGGAAAACACTTTAAGCTATTCGTCCCGGCTGTCATTCGTGGATCTTTGACAGTCGTTACGGGTCATCAGAAGCCCGAAAGTCTGACAACCAGTCTTACCAAGGGGTATCGTATTACTCAGTAATTGGGTTGTGGAGGTCAGATAGGCAGTAACTCTATATAAAATACTGGTATTCAGCTGCATCTGGTTAGACTGGAAGCTGACCCCAACATAGTTGGGAAAAGGCTAGGCAGATTGATTGATTGTGGTTATCAAAAGTACCTACCATGAATATATTACATATTTTCAATAAGTATGTAGGTAATCCCTTTATTTAATTGCAATGCCTCTCCCTCATAGCTTCATATAATGCTTTTGTACAGTAATCTTTGAATTGGTCCTCAACAGCCTAATAAATAATTGTAGTTATGTAGTCTAATGTCAGTGGATGGGAGAAATACACCCAAAGAAACTATTAGGTACCGTTCCCACTGTAGCATAAAGATACCCGTCAGCCTTCAAAGCTAGAGGGACACGCTCGTTCCGTCGTTGACCTCATCCATCGCTTACAATCAGGCGAGATCGTAGTCAAGAGATCAGGCCCATTCAATAATTTTTAACAAAATTGTACTAGGTACTTACCTACAGCTCTTTTAGAGTGCTACATAGATCTGTTGGGACCTGAATGCCTTTGAGTGAGAGGCGTTGTTTCGAATTGTTGCTAAACATACGTGTATCTGTTTTGTGAAATGTCAATAGCAACCTTATTGTAACGAAAATAAAGATCACAGTTATTTTGACAGACTTGTCAATGGCAGCAACCCAACAGCAACATAATTGCAATGACAGTAAAGTTCACTGTGACAGTGATGCATAATCAGACGTAAAATAAACTGTGAACGGAATGTAGACAAATAATATAAGTAAAAGAACTAACCATCATCACGAAAAAGTGGGAACTGATCCCCATGGCCCAGGTTCACATATAGTCTAATCAAGACAATTAGACAATAAAAACAAATAAATACGTACACAATTACCTGAGCATGTCTCCCCCCGCAGTTGCCACTCTCTACAAACCAATAGTAAAACTGCAACAATTAGTTTTAAGTAAACAAAACATATACATAGGACTTAAACATAACTGGCGAAATGTATATGTTACTATACACCTCTCACCACCCACAAGCCCTCATAATGGTGAATACATGGTCCCGGCTGTCATTCGTAGATATTTGACAGTCGATACTGGTAGTCAGAAACCCGAAAGTCTGACAAGCAGTCTTACCAAAGGTATCGTGTTCAGTAACTGAGTTGTAGAGCTCAGATAGGTCCATATAAAATGCTGGTATTCAGCTGACCCACCCAACCCCAGCACAGTTGGGAAAAGGCTAAGCAGATTGAGTAACACGAGGCATTTTGTGCTTTCTGCTGATTTTTATAGAAGACCAGCTTTTGCCTCAGCTAAAACAAACAACTAAACAGAAGATAGCCAATCGTTAGAAAACATATATCTAAAGACCGCTAAGTACCTTTGATTTAGTTTCTCTTACGCTTCAGTTGGATCTACTCCAAAGAAACGTAAATTTTCTAGTGTAGTGTTAAATAAAACGAAGAGCATTGGTGACCCAGTGATAACGTACTGACTCGAACTGAAGGTCGTGGGTTTGAACCCGAGCAGGCACTTTATTAACCGACTTCAAAAAAAGGAGGAGGTTCTCAATTCGGTAGTATGTTTTTTTTTTTTTTTGTATGTTTGTTACCTCAGTACTCCGTCATTTATGAACCGATTCGGAAAATTCTTTTTTTATTTGAAGATATATTATGGTGGTTATTATGGTGGTATATTATGGTGGTGGGTGGTTTTATTTTCCAGATTGGTCCCATTTTTATCAAAATCCAGTTCTGATGATGGGATCCATAAGGAATACTCCTCAAATATTGTAGGCATACATACTTCATTTCATCATTTTTTTTTTTTCATTTTTTTTTTCATTTCTTGGCATTTTTTTGGATTTTCATCAACAAATCAGGCGTTTGCATTCAGAAAGTATCATCTGGTGAAGTGGAACTGATGAAGAAGACCACAGAAAGCCACTGGAACTCCTCAACGATGATACACGGGGGGGGCCTTTTCACGGGTGGCGATAAGATATCTCGATTAATAGTTAAGCGACTATGACGAAGCTTTAAATAAATGGTTCTGATGAAAATGGTACCATCGAACCGATCTGATGAAGAAGCCGGAAGGTAGGCATCGGAACTCAGTAATAAAACAATGTATCCTTGCCGTGTTTGGGCTTATTGGAATCGTCATGATGTGCACACTGGCTATAAATGATTCAAATTGCGCTATACTCGTAGGTACTTGAGTTGTATGTTATTTGTGGCCTTGATTGTCAGAAGGCAGATTTCGTAGCCTCGTTATCTCTGTCAACTAAAACTACGCCTAAAAAACTTCTGGCACGACTTAGCGCGACGTATTTGCTTTTTGCAAAGTTTTTATTTGAAATGGTATATTCCTGAGATGGTCGCATAAAAAATATCTTCAAGTTCTGATGAGTGGCTTTTGAGTTAGCTTCAATAATTTAAAACGTATTTTTCTCATTTAGTCTATGTGGATGATGCTCTAATTTATTTTGCAGAGTGGTGTTCAGATTTGTGTGGGGTAGGCGGCACCTCTAAAAAGTGAAAAATATTTTTTTTTTTACAAAAAAAAACAACCGACTCCCAAAAAACACTACAAAGTGAAAAATAACTTTAATTTCGGAAGTCGGTGGCAAAAAAAAACGAAAGTAAATAAAAAACCAAAGACACCGACTTCCGAAATTAAAGTTATTTTTCACTTTGTAGTGTTTTTTGGGAGTCGGTTGTTTTTTTTTTGTAATTTTGCATAACTCCACTACTTCCAAAACGGTAAAGGAAAACATCGTGAAGAAACCGGCATATCCTAGAACAAAAAATTCGAAGATTTATGTGATTTCTACCAACCCGCACTGGACTCGCGTGGTGTATTACGGCTCACTCCCTCTCGAAATGAGACTTGTGTCCCAGCAGTGGGAACGTAAAGGCTGATTACGCTTTGTAAAATGCATGTAGCAATCACTTACCCTATGTGTGTAGTAGGAGAAATGCTGGGATATTGTATCTGCTGTACTAATGCATACTCTCGCCGCTGGTCTGCGAAACACAAAAAAACATGTTGGTATCTCATTCTTGTCATTAGTTTTTGCCTCCAACTATTAGCTAATGACTCTTTTCACATCATTTGTAAAAGTATTCTATTCCTGTCAGCTGTTGTGTTTACACCTTTTAGTGATAATTTTAAGGTAGATAAAGATGCCAAAAAGATCCTTCTTTACAAAGAATTTCTGATCGAGAGTCCGGTATTATCTAATTTTGTGATTCACCAAGGTCTATTCCTTTCGTTTACGTTCATACGCTCGCCGGTTGCGAGCTACGCACCTGACCTTTCTGTTGCGCCACTTCTTCCCAGCTAAAGCACTAGGAAGTGGTGAAGGGCGGGCGTGCCGAGGGCCTGTATTAAGGATGATGCGCAGTGGTAGCCCGCGAAATTCAATTTTTTTAGAGTTTTTTGCAATTTGCAGGTCCGTGGCAGGTTGTATCTTGATCAAAGTATGATACGCGGAAATAAAACATATGTATTTTATATAATTTTAACCATACAAATCGTCAATACATCTCTTTAAGTTAGATTTCGTGCAGATTCTTTAGATTTCGTTCGTTTGAATTTCGCGGGCTACACAGCGCAATCACCTTCAGTAACGTTGACGTTCGAAAAGTGCCGATCCTCAGCCTAGTTTGAATGAATGACTTTTGATTTTGACATCACATACAAGCCGAATCTCTGGATCGGTGCGCAGACGCAGACCTCGCAGGTGCACCTCGTAACCATCCTACTGTCGTCGTCCGCGCTGTCTCTGCTGGGTAGGCAGGCTAGTGCACAGTCGCCGATCCATACCTGCCGGAGAGCCGATGGGCGGTTTTGTAAAACTGACAATTCAAGTGTCTGAGAATACGCATGTGGCGCCATCTATATCGCCCCATACGAACTACGCATCACACTGACGTCACATAAAATCCTGCATTGCGCAGTCAGAGTGCGACTAGCATATATATACAATATCACGACATCAACCGTCGGGCAGATGCCCACCAGACACGACACTCCGGTCTGGTCGGAGGATCCTCCCTTTTCTATGGAGGATGAGTGAGCTTTACACCCTGTTCCTCATGCCTCTATACGCAATATATATATAGCATTGTATAATGTGAACTTAGGTGGTATGTTTACAAATACATGATCGTTGTGGACCTTGTCGGGACTAGACTATACCGAGACTACTCCGTGCCTCGGAAAGCACGTTAAGCCGTTGGTCCCGGCTGTCATTCGTGGATCTTTGACAGTCGTTACGAATCGTCAGAAGCCCGAAAGTCTGACAATCAGTCTTACTAAGAGGTCTCATGATATCATGAAATCTAGCGATTTCATGTAATCATGAGGTTTGAGGTCAATTCTAACTTATGGAGTTGTATTGCTGATTCTAATGATTATAGTTCTGTAAAGCCATGTTAGTTACGGCCGCGAATCATATTTTAATCAACATACAACCTGACACTGACCCCAAAATTGCAAAAAACGTAAGAAAATTTGAATTTCGCGGGCTACCTTAGCGCATCCTCCTTAAGCTTTATTATTTTCTCGTAGGTATATTCATTTAACACCAAAGGTTACCAAAAAGTATCATGTTACACTTACTGAGTAGTATGCTAACAATAATATTATCATTGAAAAGATAACGTAGCCGTAAACCATTTGTCTAGTTCCGGCTTCCACCTGAAACAAAATGTTGCAAGCAAGAAAGAAACAAGATCATGATTCAATACAGTTAATTTTATTCCATTCTCTTATGATTTGTATTTAAGAAAATATAATAGAATACTACTTTCTTTTACTTTCTTCTACTAATGCATTTCAATGTTACAAATAAGAGCCACTGGATTCACCTATACAATTTTTTACTAAAGCTCCACAAAAGAGCCACTGGATCCACCTATACATGTTTCTACTAAAGCTTTATATAAGAGCCACTAGATCCACTTAAACAAGTTTCTACTAAAGATACCCATAAGGGCCATTAGATCCACCTATACAAGTATCTACTATAGCTTTATATAAGAGCCACTAGATCCACTTAAACAAGTTTCTACTAAAGCTACACATAAGAGCCATTAGATCCACCTATACAAAAGTCTACTAAAGCTACACATAAGAGCCATTAGATCCACCTAAACAAGTTTCTACTAAAGCTACAGATAAGAGCCATTAGATCCACCTATACAAGTTCATACTAAAGCTACACAAAAGAGCCATTAGATCCACATATCATACAAGTTTCTACTAAAGCTATATATAATATAAGAGCCACTTATACAAGTTTCTACTTAAGCTAGAGTCTCCTAAGACCGCGGTGGCCGCCAGATAGCGTCCGCAATTTACTGTCGAATGACGTCACTGAAAAGTTATTTATGAATATAAGTTGGTGTTTCTCTGGAGAGTGTTTTTTGAAACCGTAAGTCAAATCCCGGTGTGCCTCACCACACAATCCTCATATTTGAAAACTTCAAGAAAATCAATTTTGAGAACGCCAAAAAATAGTACTGAAATAGTCATAAATAGTACCATTGGTCAAATAAATAGTACCATTATGCTTCCGGAGTTATAGCTATCAGTTGGTGAGGATTGTGTGGAGAGGTTCACCACACAAGCCTCACCTCTAGTGCAAGCAAACGGCTGGGAGTATCGACTTGGTTTCAATTCCAAAAAATAGTACTGAAATACTACTGACGCTATGCCAAATCTCGAAAATAGTCATTGAGGGATTCCAGAGATATAAAGGTGTCTTGGTGAGGATTGTGTGGGGAGCTTTTATGATTACCTGATTACTGCGGAACGCTTACGTTTTTGAATTTGAATTTAGTGTCAAAAAATAGTCAAGAAATACTACTCTCCAACCATGATAATTTCGACCTGGTTTACTATGTAGAAGAATGTTAAACTTCCACGTAAACTTCTACATACATTTTTCGAGTCGAGTACAGTCGAGCAAAAAGTGATTAAGTACGTATTTTTAGTGGTCACCTTATTTTTTGGTTGTATTAAAAAGCGTATTTTTTGGTTGCATTGTTAGTTATGTAGCTATTTTAAGTAGGTATTTCAAGTATGTGTTTAACGCGAACTATCTGAACCAAGTCTGAACGCAATAAAATCAAAAACTACCGAACGGATTTTCATACGGTTTTCACCAATTTGATGGAGTGATTTATGAGGAAGGTTTAAGTGTAAGTATAGAAATATGCTTCCTGTGCGAAGCCGGGTTGCGATTGGTTTGAATTTACAGAATATCATAACCTACATTATAATGTTGAATTTTCCTTACAAAACTATTCGGTCGTAACAGATTAATTAAAGTAGAGATAAATAAAAACAAGATATTTTATTATTATGCCATGAATAATGATTTAGCTGAATACCAAATACTCAGTCACGCTATCTGCCGAAGCGCTGAATATTCGGCGTCCGAAAATTTGGCATTTTGACTTTCTCATTGCTACTGCAGTGCGTGGGAGAGTGTCGGGTTTCGGGCAGACGGATTTCTGCCTTTATCCAAAAATGAATATTTACAAAATTACCAAACAAGATTAATTAATGTTGAGTGTAGGTAGGGGTTGTGATCAGAAAAAGACAATCTAAGAAGAAACAAACTAAAGTTTAATTTAAGAGTTGAATAAAAACTTACAAACTAACAGCACAGTTAATCACAAAGTTGGTTTCTGATAATAGTTAACAACAAGACATTTCCGCGACTGGACTATTGCGCGAATGGACTTTTGCGCGCATGGACGTTTGCCCGTAAGTCTCTTGCGCGAAAGGACAGTTGCGCGAAAAAGTTGCGGAAATGAGATCTTCATAACATTACACCTATATTCTTTCAAGGGGTTGGGCATGAATGTACAGTACATTAATTATACAGAAAAATACATTTGAGTGCCTACTCATTTGTTAAGTTTTTTTTTTCTAATATCAAAAAAAATATCTTTTTATTTTTTTATTTTAATTTTTTTTTCGACATGGGTGTCATTTTCATGATTTTTGAGGTCACTGAAAACGATAGTGGGGTCGAAATGAACATCCAAGATGGAGGCTGCGAAAATTTTCAAATTTTTCGTCATGGTTGTCATTTTCATGGTTATGAGGTCGCTGAAAACGATAAAGAGGTCAAAATGAAAATCGAAGATGGCGGCTGCGAAAATTTTTAAATTTTTGTCATGGGTGTCATTTTCATGGTTCTTGAGGTCGTTGAAAACGATATTGAGGTCAAAATGAAAATCCAAGATGGCGGCTGCGAAAATTTTTAAATTTTTCGTCATTGATGTCGCTTCCGTTGTGTTCGACGACGCTAAAGCCGATAATGAAGTCAAAATCAAAATGAATTTTAAAAAGAAAAATTTGTTCGCAGTCGCCATCGTGGATTTTTATTTTGATCTCATTATCGTTTTCAGCGACCTCAAGAGCCATGAAAATGACATCCATGACAAAAAAATTGAAAATTTTCGCAACCACCATCTTGGATTTTCATTTTGACCTCATTACCGTTTTCAGCGATCTCAAAAACTATGAAAATGACACCAATGACGAAAATTTTGAAAATTTACGAAGCCGCCATCTTGGGTTTTTGTTTTTAACCTCATTATCATTTTCAGTAACCTCAAAAACCATGGAAATGACACCCATGACGAAAAATTTTAAAATTTTTGCAGCCGCCATCTTGGATTTTCATTTTGACCCCACTATTATTTTCAGTGACCTCAAAAACCATGAAAATGGCACCCATGTCGAAAAAAAAACTAAAAGAAATAACAATAATAAGATAACTATATTATTAGAATTTTTCTGTACTTTTACTTACTTAAATAAGAAAAAAAAAATGTACTGTACATCCCTGCCCAATCCCTTGAAAGAATACAGGCGTGATGTTATGAAGAACTTGTCCTTTCGCGCAAGTGGGTTCGTGCAAGAGTCTTTCGCGCAAGTGTCTTTCGCGCAAGTGCCTTGCGTGCAAACGCCCATGTGCGCAAAAGTCCAGTCGCGGAAATGTCTTATCGCACAAGTGTCTTTCGCGCAAGTGTCCCTTCGCGCAAAAATCCCTTCGCGCAAAAGTCCATGCGCGGAAATGTCTTTTCGTGCGAGTGGGTTCGCGCAAGTATTTTTCGCGCAAGAGTCCTGCTATCGAGATTTAATCGTTATGTTTATGATTCCGGGATTTTATAGGAGGTATTATCCACTCTTGTGACTTCTTTGCTCAAAGTTTACGTAATTATACTGTACCTATTCCGACCTCTGTACAAATATGAAAGGTATATTTTGATAAATGGGTGCCGACAAAAACTATAAAAGTCACATTTTTATGAATGGGTGCCGACAATTTTGTTTACATTATTAGTAACAAAACATTTTGAGAATAAAAATCCCACGATGCCGGGATGTTGAGCCACACTGGGTATTTGTTCAATGGTTTTCCCAAAACTGATAATCATTGTTTTGTTTTATTATTCTCAAAATGTTTTGTTACTAATAATGTAAACAAAATTGTCGGCACCATAAGTACAGTAAGTAGGTATTTTATATAGTAATAGGTAAGTAGTCAGATAGTCTTAATATTACTCATACTACGAAAAAAATATTTGAAATAAAGACTTACCTACTCCCTTATTCATAAAAAAACTAAAACGCATAATCAACCTATAGTTAAAAAGTGTTTTGTCTTTTTGGCAAGACAGTTTTTAACTAAAACAGGTTTATAACTAGGCGTTTGAGTTTTTTTAATGAATAATACGGTTAGTCTTTTATATTAAGTATATCAAATTATCAGTTAAGTCATAAAGCCAACCGGAAGGAAATGTCTAGAACTGAAATCGTAGTAAATATTAGAAATATTACCTAAACTTTGACAGAAAAAAATATATTAAGTAACTGCAATATTTTATTACTGTTTTAAATTAATATATAACAATATATAAATTGATTTGTAATTTTAGTGTTCGCGACTGTACCAAAACAAAATGTATGTAGAAGTTTACGTGGAAGTTTAACATACTTCTACATAGTAAACCAGGTCGAAATTATCATGGTTGGAGAGTAGTATTTCTTGACTATTTTTTGACACTAAATTCAAATTCAAAAACGTAAGCGTTCCGCAGTAATCAGGTAATCATAAAAGCTCCCCACACAATCCTCACCAAGACACCTATATATCTCTGGAATCACTTAATGACTATTTTCGAGATTTGGCATAGCGTCAGTAGTATTTCAGTACTATTTTTTGGAATTGAAACCAAGTCGATACTCCCAGCCGTTTGCTTGCACTAGAGGTGAGGCTTGTGTGGTGAACCTCTCCACACAATCCTCACCAACTGATAGCTATAACTCCGGAAGCATAATGGTACTATTTTTTTGACCAATGGTACTATTTATGACTATTTCAGTACTATTTTTTGGCGTTCTCAAAATTGATTTTCTTGAAGTTTTCAAATATGAGGATTGTGTGGTGAGGCACACGAATCCCGGAGCCATCACTTTCATGGCGGCCGTTATGTGGCGGTCACCTCTCTACTAGGAAACCGTACTAGCTTTACCTCTTATGACTCATAAAAATAACCTAAGTACCTAGCTTCTGAAGTTTTATTTAAGTAAGTGCCCATGTAGGTTTATATGAAATAAAATATATTGTCGTGGATTTTAATGTTATGTTAAACAATGTTGTCATATTTCGCATAACATACCACAAGCTAATAGAATTCTATGATTTCAATCTTTCAGAATTCTATAAAAACTATCGCTGGAATCGAGAAAGTCAAACACAGTTTTCTGATAGTCCTATACAAATCGTCACATCAAATGAGTTACTTACATGGTCTTGTTTTTTAAACCAGATTTATTTTTTGTAATATTTTTGTGGCAAAATGTTATTGTTTTTATACTTTTGACAACGCTTTCGCGTGACAGATTTGATGCGTGTGCAAAGACAAGTAAGAGTATTTTTTGGTACAAAATTTTAACACTATGCTCGACTATATGCTTGAGTAAAAGGGCCCGCCCGATGTTATATCACTATTCTAGGCTCCCCTAGGCTCAGATGCTTGGGTAAAACTTGGCTCACGAACCAATAAAGCTACATTACCGGCGAATAACATCAAAAAACGCGTTCAGCACATCTAAACCACGTTCAGGAGCTGTCAATCTCAAAATGTTTGTGGAAAATTGACCTTAACAGCTCTTGAACGTGGTTTAGAAGTGCTCATCGTATTTAGTTTAATTGGTGAAATCCGCACTAGGTATCATTAGACCCTTTGTACACACACGTTTTTTTTGCCGTGAAATGCCGGTTCATTCACCGTGTGTAGACACGTTCGTCACTATCGAAGTTTGTTGACGATACGGCGGAAGGGCGGCACTACGTCCAGTATATATAATAGTAGTCTATGACTACGTCGAGCGACGGTTGCAGACCCGTGTCATATACAATCTTACACGATTGTACCGTAAAGAAACAGTGCTGTGTACAACGGCCCTGATGTTAGTAGTTGCAAATTAGTAGCTAAACACATAACTAACAGCCATACAACGCACATAATAAAGAGTAAATCCTACCTGACGATGCTCTAGATCGTAACGATGGTGATGTTGGGAAAAAAACACAGATTTGAATAAAATTGATAGTAATATTGGATCATCTATTCCAGAAACAGAGGGACTTAGCAGCGGATGCGAGGCGAGTGGTGTGCGAGAAGAAATAGCGCGGGACTACGCTGCGCTGCAGTCTCGGCTGAGAAGAGAGTTCTCGGACAGACGAGGGAAATTGTATGCAGGTGAGCTGATGATAACAAAATAGCCAGCCCTATAGCCACAGTATATACATCACCGCACTTCGAATGCAGCTCGGGCTTCTTCGAATGACTGTATGATGTATAGACTGTGAAAGAAAGAAAGAAAAAGTATTTATTGTGACTCGCACAGAACTAAAACACAAAATAAAAGTTGAAAACAAACAAAATAATATTAAAAAAAATTAAAAAAAAAAAGTAAATAAAAAACAAAAAAAGTCCTGTACGAGGCCAAAAGGTCCCTATCTCAGCATAATGCTGCGGCACTTAACATGAGTGTCGCAGCGCTGGTATTCTGATAGGGCCCGCTGTGATGTCACGGGCAGATATACTAAAATACATAAATAATTATAAATAGATACAAATAGATAAAATGTAAAACGTTACAAACACAAATAATAAATATTAAAAAAAAAAAAAAACAACTTAATTCAGTCCGCGTGTGAGCGCCCCGCGTTACCACATTGACTGTGCTATAACTGTCCCACTGAAGGTAAGGACTCTTCTCATATGGAGAAGGCACGACCAATGATCACCACGGTTGCTCAAGACAGATTGGCGATTTCAGGTTTAAATAAAGGTCCAGGTTTCCTTACGAAGTTTTTCCTTTACCGTTGTCAGTAATATTCAAGGTAAACTCAGAAAGTACCTACATAATATCAATAATGAAAAAAGCACATTGATACCACAACCCTGGGTTACCCTGGACTTGAAGTCACAACCTCGTGCATGAGAGATGGGGCCTTGACCACTGGACCAAAAAACTATTGATCAGAATGACCTAATTAATCAGATTTTAAATAATTTAATTTTTTTCCTTATGTAAATAAATGAAGACAAATTATATAGTAAGAAAAGGATGCATTCAGTTTTGATACTAGCAGATGAGCAGAAAATTCATAAATTTCTCCACAAAATTCACAAGACTTTCCAGTTTTGGCTATAGTTAGGAAATAAAATAGTACAAAAAAAGTATTTCGTAATTATTTCAGCGGCTCGCCCAGTGGCAACTGAGGAGCAGCTATCAGCAGACTTCCGCAAGAAACTTGCAGAGTGGCAACTCAAGAAAGGCGTCAAGCAACCGCTGCCAGTGCCGGCCAGGCAGGACCTCAGCGAAGACTTCCTTAGGAGATGGGGTAAGAGTTAAGACTACACTAGATTATAGGCAACTGCAATTACCAATCACCGTTGTCCTAAAAGTGCCAAAATGAAAATAAAAAGAAAGAAATACAGATCCCCAGTAAGCTCCAGTATGCTCTTCGGAAATCATCGTCGTCGTTCAGGCCACGTCCTATACAGGGTGTCCGGTAAAGAATGGATAACCTTGGAATAGCATATTACAGACATGATGGCCGTTCTTAAAAAAATACAAAAAAAATATATCCCCACTAGTAGGTACACACGGCTACACATCAAGCTATACATTTCTAGTTTAGACTGACCTCTCATTGTAAGGAAATCCTATACAATGCGAGATCAGCTTATACTGAAAATTTGATCTGTTGTCGTGCGTACATTATGATTTTTTGGAGTCTCCAAAAAATATTTTTTTTTAAATATTTTTTTTTTTTGTATTTTTTTAAGAACGGCCATCATGCCTGTAACATGCTATTCCAAGGTTATCCATTCTTTACCGGACACCCTGTATAAAAGCGATTACGCGATCATCGCATGATGGAGAGACACACTGCCAATTTATATAATATTTTAATTCATTACAGACGAATGGAAACGCATGAAAGAGACAAACTCTGTACCAGCTTGGGAAGAGGAGGCGAAACCTGATGAAGTTCTTGTTCAAACATCAACTGGACTTTTTAAATTCCAAGGTATGTGCTCGCATACAGATTATTGTATATACCCTTACTGTTTATCGTACTATAACAAAGAAGTTTACTATTTTACTGAAAATAATATTACACCCAAACATGGCACTTTTTAAATAAACCACTACTAGAACTGCATTTATGTAGTTCTCTTTAAAACAACATAATTTGTTTATTTATTTTGTTTTTTTTTATTTTTTTAAACATAATATTTTTTATTACTATTTGATTGTAGGTATGCTATTTCATGGAAATCGCACGAGTGTAAACACTTGCTTGCGTCGATTGAATGGCAATAATATTGTTATTGTTCTTGAAAGTTCCAGAAACTTGTATCGTAAATCAGGCTTTTTAGGGTTCCGTAGTTCCGTACCTCAAAAGGAAAAAACGGAATCCTTATAGGATCACTCGTGTGTCTGTCTGTCTGTCTGTCCGTCTGTCACAGCCAATTTGTTACGAATCTAATGGACCGATTAAGTTGAAATTTGGTACACATATGAATGTTGGTGACCCAAACACGAACTTGTAATGTAAATAAATAAATTTTGAATATGGAGGTCCTTTTTAGGGGGAAAATAATTAAAATTAAAAAAAAAGTTTTGTAAACTATACCGTGTGACATATCAAATGAAAGGTCTTACTGTCAGGGTCTCAAATATATATTTTTATAATTTTGAAATACATTGTTTTGAAGTTATTTAAGAAAATAGACGAAAATTTACCATTCCCCCCCCTGATCTCCGAAACTACTGAGCCTAAAATTTTTGAAATAAATATAGAAAATAGTTTTTTACCTATAGATTACAGGAAAACGTATAAGAAGTCTGTGGTCTTAAAACAACATGGTAAATCTATGTATATAAAAAATTCAAAGTCCTGACTGAGTCACTGACTAATATATCAACGCACAGCCCAAAAACTTAGAGACTTGGAATTTTGCACATAGATGCCTTATACAGTGTAAACATCCATTAATGAAGGATTTTTGAAAATTCCATCCGTAAGGGCGTAAAATAGGGGACGAAAGTTTGTATGAAAAATCTTATCCCTTGAGTTAATAAACTTGAAACTTGGCACGAACATTCATCTAAGTAAATTATAAATTTTATCATTTTTAGTTTCCCTATACTACCCCCTAAGGAAGGATTGGGGGTTGTCAAAGTTTATACGGAGGGATTTTAACACGCGGTCCGATTATCTCAAAACTCAGTTTTTATACTTGAGACCAAAAATGAAGACTAACGTGTATCAGGGTTTTCCAAAAGTCTACCCCTAAGGGTTGAAAAGGGGTAGTCAATTTTACAGCGGAGGATTTTATTGGGGGTTTGATTAACTCGAAAATTTGTGTAAATATTGTTTGAGTCAAGTTATGGAATCATCTCTGACGATTTTTGCAATTTTACCCCTGTGGGCGTGAAAACAGGGATAACTACTTACAGTTTATATGAAAAATCTTATAATTTGGTTAATGAACTTGAAACTTAGCACAAATACTTGCTTTAATAAGTAATAAAGTTTGTCATTGTTAGTTTTTCAAAACTACCCCTCAAAGGAAGTTTAGGGATGTTATAGTTTATATGAAAGAATTTTAAAGCGCAGTCGGATTAACTGGAAACGCAGTATTTATACTTTTGATATAAAATAAACAATAATAAGTTTCTGGATGTTTCGAAAGTCGATTCCTGAAGGACCAAAAAGGGATAAATAAATGTTTAAAGGGAGGATTTCACTGCGTGGCTTGATTAACTCAAAAAATGGTATAATTAATCTTTGAGTCAAGTTATGGAAACTTCCCAAACGAATTTTCACCGATTTTGACGGCAGATAGCTGATGTTATAAGGAGTAACTTAGGCTATTTTTTTTTTTTTTAATATTAGGGTTCCGCGCCAGAAAATTAAAACCCATGGAATTAGACATCCACGCGGGCGAAGTCGCGGGCAGTCTAGCTAGTCTATTGTATGGTCCTCATACAATAAACTTTTTAACTAAACTAAAAATTTTAACCTAGCATGAATCGTCTAGAACGATCGAGTAGAGTACAAATTTTTTTTTTTTTTTTTTTATCTTCTAAAATGAAGAAATAGGGGGCCGAAAAGTTGACAATTTTAGACCATTTTTCTACGAGCTCTACCGCAACAATTCAACAAATTAGGAATTCGAAACTTCTGTATATTATGTACCATATTTTATCAACAAATACTAAAAAAACCGATTCATAAGGTTGGTTAAGGTTGTTTAAATATGGCTGATTTCTGCAACTGCAAAAAATACCCTTGTAATTCACAGTATCATTATGAAATACAAAGTTATCTTTGCGATTTTTAAACATATAGTATGGTACGGAACCCTTCGTTTGCGAGTCTGACTCGCACTTGGCCGCTTATTTTTTATTATTGTGGATGGGAAATCATCCAATGACTTCTCCCGCTCTGGGTGGAGCGGAAGGGCGTGGCAGACTTTTACTGACTAAAACCCACCCGTGTTCCTTCAGTTGCCTATGCCAGGGCCACGGTATCTCTTTAGAACAACCCGCGACCCCGGCGGCAAATCAGCCTTAACAGTATCATCGTTATTATGTTCCAGGAATATCTCGATCCTTCACCCGCAAGCTCCACGAATGGGAGAAGTCTCGCGGCATCGCCCCTGAATGTTCCACATCAGCTCTCCTCCGCGCTGCAAGAGCGCGGAACAGCAAGGTCCCTCAGGCTCCTCTCACCAGGACCCAGTCTGATGGCAGTGTGGCCCCTTCAGCAGCAGGATCTAGCAGTAGACTCCATGCTTCTAGTCTCAGTGTCAATGATGCTGATGATTTCGAATCGGAGTATGATAGAGAGGAACATTCTGTGAGTACGACTCGGCAATATGTAATAACAAATACTACATCTACTATATGGTTCCAAACTCAAGGGATGAAAGAAAGAAAGAAAATACTTTTATTTGCGGTACACATGACGCAAAGAACACACAAAATAAAATAATAAAAGGAACAAGTTGGGGGAAAATATGCGTAACATCCACGCAAAACGATGAATCAAAGAAAGGTCAAAGTTTTTGCAAATTCGTCCCTAGACTTCATAACTTCATGTCAAAGGTCACTAAGACATAAACACATAAACCTTCCGAGATAAATTCTCTAAAATAATTATGGTGAAAACCGCAACAAAATCCGTTGCGCAGATTACAAGAACAGCATAGTCACACAGACACAGACGAAAAGCGATTTTAATTTATAACACGTAGATTTATAAAATTAATTGATTAAAACTTTGTACGAGACTAATTTATCCCTGCTACCAATAGAAAAGCCATCTCATTCACATCTTCACATCCACAGCTTGACGGCATTGATGACTGTGATGGTCCTCAGTCACGCGGGGCTGTTCTCGTAGAGGTTGAGGCTGAAGAGGTCTGCACAGCAGCTCCCCTGATGGCCGTGTCCCCTCGCCACACTCCTCAGAAGCCAGTGTACACATATGGACAGGCTGAAGCCAGGCTGCTATGTGAAACTAGGTCGGCAGTCACTGGGACAGCTGTTTTGCAGCCTAATGGGGCTGGTAAGCTGAATATTTTTTATTTTTCATAAAAATAAAATTGAAAAAACGATAAAACTAAACTTAACAATTCCCACAGTTGTTCTTTCAGATGCTCGCAGCGTGAAATCAAAGGAATCATCTGGAGCACGGCCGAAGATTCGTGAACAGGTAACACACATATTCTTCACACTCTAAGAAATTCAGTCTAAATCATTCATAAGTAAATAACATTACAGAACAAACACACAGAGAAGAGCAGAAGAAAGATCATGAGGCAGCCGAGCATAGAAGAAGACGCCATGTTTATCAGAAAAACAATAGAAGAAATAGAAAGAGGAAGTTCTAGTCGTTTTAGAGATAGAGAAGCTACTGATAACGAGACTCGCCATAAGAGTCCTGAGAGAGAGTTACCAATCATACAACAAAGAGAAATAGAAAGAGATTATAGCCCAAAGATTAACAAACAAAGTGATAAAGAGAGAAACGTTGATAAAGATAGGGATAGTTTTGAAGAATCAAAAGATGACGCCAAAAAGAAGGATGTGGAGAAAACAAATGGTAAAAAGAAATCTAAGTCTAGAGCGAGATTAGAAAGAGAGCAGTCGAAGCCTTCTGAGACCGACACAGAACCTGAAGTAGATACAGTAACAGTGGAAATACCAAGGAGGAGAAAGAGACCGCGACGAGCATCCGAAAAGCCGAGAACTCCGCCGACGTCACTGCATTCAGATTCAGAAGGGGAAGTAAGTAAACTATACGATTATTCTATTTACTTTGTTGTTATGTCACGTTAGTTTACAACCTAAGTTTACAACCCTAATCGGTTGAAGGACAGAGGCAACTGAGCAATCGAGAGCGTGGTGGCCTAGTGGATACGACCGCGACTTACGAGTAGGTGTAGGTCGTAGGTTCGAACCCAGGCACTTTACTTTGTGTAAATTATTTCATCACCTGCTCTCAAATCGGTGAAGTAAAACATCGTGACGAAACCGGCATGTACTAGAACCAAAAATACGAAGACATGATGTGATATCCACCAACCCGAACTGGGGCCGCGTGGTGGATTACAGCCCGGCCCACTCCCTCTCACAGAGAGGAGGCCTGTGTTCTAGCAGTGGGAACAATATAGGCTGAATATGATATGCTTATGGTTGAAAGATATAGAACGAGACACAATATTACGTCTGGGGGTGTTTAGTGTCCCGCAACGCGTTAATAAGCATGAGCAATTGAAGACAGGAGGTGGTAATCGGTTATAAGTATGAAAGGGTAATAACAATGTTGAAGATGAAAGGGTAATAACAAAAAAAACTACAGATCTTAAAACTGCTCTAGTCACCTATTACGCGTACGCCTATGCCTGGCTCAAATATGGAGTCATCCTATGGGGTAACAGTACAGACGCGCCCACATTATTTATTTTACAGAAGAAATTGATAAGAATCTTAGTAAATATTGATGAAACCGTCAGCTGTAAACCCCATTTTAAAGAACTGAAAATGCTAACCTTACCCTGTCTCTACATCTTTGAATTATGTAAATTTGTTCGCAAATACCCGGATTTCTATACTAAACGAGAAGATATAATTAAATTAATAAATTTACATTTAATACTATATATTTATAATACATTCATTATTAAACAAATAAAACAATTATTATAAATACTTCAATATCTAAATAATACTACATAATAAATACCTATTTAATTATACAAATATTACATTTATATAAATACTTAATCACCTAAATATAATTAATAATAATTTCTAGTCATTTACAATAATAATCGTGCAATAGACTGAGTACCTACAGTAATAGATGATGACTGTAATGATAGATGTAAGTTGGAAAAATAAATAAATAAATAAATAAATAAAATATTCAAAGTAGATTTACACTTAGATTTAAAAACAGACTAAACGTACCCACTTCACGACTAAAAATGCACTCCTCCAGTGCCTTTGTCATGTCTATAAAAATATGTAATAAGTTACCAGAACCCCTAAAAAATATAAATAAAGATAACAGTTTTATTAATAAGTTGAAACTATTTTTATTGGACAAAAGCTATTATAGTATAAAAGAATATTTAGATGATAAATTATATTTTACAATAGAAAATTTACATTTAATACTATATATTTATAATACATTCATTATTAAACAAATAAAACAATTATTATAAATACTTCAATATCTAAATAATACTACATAATAAATACCTATTTAATTATACAAATATTACATTTATATAAATACTTAATCACCTAAATATAATTAATAATAATTTCTAGTCATTTACAATAATAATCGTGCAATAGACTGAGTACCTACAGTAACCAAATATAATAATAAATTCTAGTCATTTAACAAATAAATAATCCTGCAATAGACTGAGTACCTGCAGTAACCAAATATATTTAGTTTATACAAATATTGAACAACTGGAATACATAACTAATTAAGGAAATAAAATTATATATATTTAGTGAATTAACTGCCTAAATAAATTAAATAATAAAAGGAAAAATAGTATTTCATGAAATCAAAATACATTTATAAGTAAATAAATAATAAGCGCCCAAAATAAGCGCTCTTCCTCCTCTCTCCTACTATGCTGTGCCCGACAGGGTCCATAATTGTGACATTATTTTTAAGCTTACCTACTGTTATTATAACATTATGGAACGCAATAAAGAATTGAGAATTAAGATAAATTAAATAATCACAATAAAATAATTACAATTTTAATCCGTAATTTTCAGATTTTCGTTCTCAAACTAAAAGCACCAGAGCAGCGCGACCACTCTCCAGAAGTTATAGTCAAAACTACCCGCAAAATATTCTCACCAGTAGTCCGCAGCGGTGAAACAGTTCCAAGAGCTGTCATACCAGTCAACGTCGAAGATCTTGCTGAAGTCAGACCCACAGACCACAGCCACCGAAACGAAGGGAAAAAGAAAGAGGCTAAATCTGAAAAAGGGAAACAGGAGAAGAGTACTCGGTCTAAAAGTTCTGGTGATCTTCAAGAGGCTGAGGAGTTGAGGAAGAGGACCAGGCCTCCGCTGCCGTCTTCGCCTTCGGCACAGAGGAAGCCACAGCCGCCTAAGGAAACTGCACCGTCTATACGGATTATGATACAGCGTTATAATAAGAAAATTAATGAAGAAGGTAAGACACTTAAATATTACTCATTTTAACTTCATCAGACTAAGGCCCAATGAGACATTTATTTACATTCTTCTTTTTAGGGTTCCATACCCAAAGGGTGCCAACGGGACCCTATTACTAAGGCTCCGCTGTCCATCCGTCGGTCACAGGGATGTCTTTTTAATCGTAATAGGTTGAAATTTTCACAAAGTGCTATAACCGCTTTAACAAAAATGTAATAAAGTTAAAAATTAAAGTGTAATTAAAGTGTAGTGGTAATTAAAGGGGGTGTTTTTTAACTAAAGTATTTTTTTTTTTAAATTGTTGTATTAAATATTGTACGGCGGTGGTACGGAACCTTTCGTGTGTGAGTCCGGCTCACACTTGGCCTTTTTATCCATTTCTTTGCTAACGAAACTATTTATAGTCACGTCGTAATTAATTTACCAATATGCAAAACTCATTTAATCAATGAACTTTACATAAAATAATCAATCAAGAAAATATTGGTGCTAGGGACAAGGTCTAGATGTTATTAAAAACTAGTTTTTAAGATAAACAGAGAAACAAGTTTGTTGCAAAATTAGAAGTGGCATTTGCGAAGTGGCATGACAATTGTTGCAATCATAGCCAGCCTCATCCTAACACCGACCACTACAGTGTTGTGAGAAACAAATATGAACAAAAGTAATTATAATTCAATAATATAGGTATAATTTCATCATTATATTCAGCCTATATCAGTATATTGCTGCACATGGGCTTCTCCAATCGCCTTGTCAGCCGTAGACTATCAAAAACGAACGATTTGCATTGAAATGATTATGATAAAATCATTGCAGGTCATACGTCTGGAGCCAGCAGTGGAGCATCTTCACCAGCCTGGCGATCACCGGCCGCTGAGCGTCGAAGACCTCCCGATATGCCTGTTGGTGTTAATATCAGGTAACAACAGTTTCTTCATTATTGTGCCCTTCTATGCCGCATTGATACAAAAGGCGTGTTTCGCAAAGGTATAAAACTTTTGCAGTGATGATGAACGTACGCACGGCTACAGATCAAGATCAGATCATTTCCAGTAGGTAATAGGCTAATCTCGCATTGTATAGCATTTCCTTACAATGAGAGGTCAGTGTAAACTGGAAATGTATAGCTTGATGTGTAGCCATGTGTACGTGCCTAGCCTATAGTAGCCCACTACTGGGCATAAGCCTCTCCAATCTCATGTGATTTGAAAAAGTTTAAGTGCAACACAATCTCAGATTTCCTTTCCCCATTCCAGAAATAACCCATTCCTCGAAAGGGAAGTCCAAAAGTCAGCTAGCGCCTGCCAACTGTCACGACGTGATGCCACATCAGCGGATAAGCGCCTTACACCGATACCTGCAACCGGTCTCGATGGTGTTCTGAAGTCTCACAGCGCAAACGCCTTACACCCAGAAAAGTCAACAGCTGAAAGTCCCATACAAAAGAAGATTGAAGACAGTCAAGAGACTATTATGCCAACAGCCAGCACTGATACTATAGTGCCAGATTTGACAAAGAACCTTCCACAATCTTCTTCGAAAACTGAATCGCTTCCAGCTCTAAGACATGTGTCAGATGTCACAGTGCCTACATTCAGCAGTTTCATGTCTGGACAACCAGGGTTATTCGGGAGGTCGATATCTACCGTGGAAACTCCGACTACTTACGTGGATTATGAAGCCACGGCGGCAACGTTGTCAGAGAGGGCGGCGAAGCTGAGGGACGCGAGGGAGAGGTTTTTATCTTCGACGGTACCCATGAGGAGGGAGGGCACCAGTTCTGCCAGCGATTTGAGGCCTGGCGATAGGTGAGTTATTCTTCTATAATTTACAAGAGAGACTCGTGATTATAATTTACAAGAGAGACTCGTGATCGCGATTTCCTCAATTCCTCACGACATGTTTACTCAAATGGTGTTGTCATCCAATTCCTACATTGTATGTATATTGTAACTTTTAAAAATTTGCCAAAGCAACTCGTGATTTCTTATAATTCCTATAGATAAGAAACTACTTAATCTGATTTGTTTTTTTCTATCGTCATTTTCTAAATGGCCTCCAAATAAAATATCTTAATTATTTATTGTACTCTATCATGATTCCAGATCAAGTAGAATAAGTTGCGAGAGTGACGTGGCAGAATCTCAGGGGTCCAGCACGCAGGAGGCTGCAGCGTTGGGCCGGAGTGCGTCCACGGGCATGGTGAACGTGGATAGAGAGGCTTGGCAGAGGGTGGCTGAAGGTAAGCATTCGACTATTGTGTTCGTAGTAGGTTTAAATGGAGTTGTCAGGACACCTGGCAAGGCGCAGTGATGACAGGTGGAGTATGGCTGTGACAGAGTGGCGTCCAAGGACTGGTTGCCATCGCGGGCAAACTTGAATGAGGCTGGCACCGTGGGGATTGGCATAAGACGAGAGAGGCTATGCCCAGGAGTGGGTGGAAGTTGGGCTGTGGATGATGACGATGAGGTAGATACGGTCACAGATTTAACATGTCAAGTTCGTTAATACCTGAGGGGCGCTGACAGTTGTCGGGTCGGCATGATTCAGCATCCCTGATACTTTTCCATAACATCTGAATTTGAATGACAAAAAATCACTCTCTCTTCGTGATTAGTTATGATCTTAGATTATGATTCATAATCTATGGTTATGCTATTCAAAAGTGTAAAAATACTTTCGTTACTGACTGACGACTGTGGCCGTTTTCACACTACGACGGCAATGACACCGACAGGTATATATCGTATCGTCAGCTCGGACGACAAAGATATCGTCCGACAATATCCACTTTAACACACGTAGGTATGCCACAGCAGTCTCGAATACCTAGTCGCATTGCGGCAACAAAATCAAACATGGCCGCGCGATTCCAGTGTGTAATAGTGTATTTGAGATGATATTGGCAGCAGTGAACAACCCGCATTGTGTCGTCCGCCGATATCGGCACGACAATCCTACAACGACACAGTGTGAAAGCGTTTAGTAGTCATTGTATGAAACTAGAATTCCGACGATATCGTGTAGTTAATTATCGTCATCGTCCAATGTGAAAACGGCCTATAGGAACAAAATAAAATAGTGTCACAAATACTATCATTCACTACAATGACTACCAAGACTGTCTATCATTAAGATGACACACTATTTACCTTTACTCGACTCTTTTTACTGTATACTTTACAACAGACAAGAATATCTACATCTTTCTTATTTCCCAGAAATTCTAGAATAGAAATTCTATGCTATGTTCAATTTAAGTATGTTTTTACCACCAGGGTCTCGTCGTGAGGGTCGAACCCGGTCCCGCTTCAGCCTAGCTCGACTGGCGGCCAAGCTGCGTCGCCGTGATGAGGGCGGTGCGGTATCCCGCCTCTGCCGCCAGAGCCTGCTCGTTCAGCTCATCAATAAACACTAAATAATTATAATTTAATTATACTGTACGCATTGTATAAGGTGTTTTATTTTTTGGAGGCTGTGTTACTTACTATCTGTTTAATTAATCAACCAACTCATCAAGAATATTTTTATATTGGTCCTTCGAGCCGGATACCTTGTTTATTTTGGTACTTACAGTCGGATTTCATATGGTCAAACTTGAAACAGCATTTATTTCTCAATTGAACCATTAGCCACTTGGCATTGTCACGGAGTCGGGGGTAAGACTGAACCATATTTTGACAGGACCAGTGGCCTTAGTGCGAGTTTTTATATTTAGGTACTCGATCGCATTTACGTTCACATACGTCAATTTGTGCATGGAATAATTATGTTTCCCATTATAGTCACCAGACGGCACTTGTTCGGTTTCAGTAAAATTGAAGTTTACGTTAACGTGATCGAGTAAATGAGGACTAAGTATAAAAACTCGCACTATGGCCTCAGTCAAAGAAAATTTGTGTAAAATGCCTGTAGTACAAAGGGGTTACACAAGAGTTTTATTTTTCAGAAAGGTAAACAATGAAACAATGAAAACCATACTTTATTTTCAAATTTAATATCGTTTCGTACAATACCGTGTTAACAGTCCGACGTCCGCATTCAATAGTTCGGTAACAATAATTACCATATCAAAAGGTGGATGCTCGAACTAATAGCATTTATTATAAAAAACACTACATTTCAGTTATTTATTAGTAATAATAAGACTCAAAAGAACACTTATAAACAATATTAATGGGTAATTTGGTTGAGGTAGATTCAGTTATATTTTTAAATAACTAACTTTTTTTTTTGTTTTGTGGGTACATGATCTAGGCAACAATCGCGAGTGTATTTTTTCGTTTTGTATTGAACTATGCTTCTCGCGCCTTCTTTTAGTGCTTTTACTTTGGTTTGAAATACTTTTTCCTAAGGCGTATGCGCTGTTTTTATGACCCAAAATATTTTATTTTTTTCTTTACTTTCATATGAAGGTCAGAGGATTCTATAATTATTATTAATCTTAAAACCAAATACAAACCAAAAAATTATAAGTAATATTTTTATCATGTCCCCACAATAATTATATTTTGAATAATTCCTTATTTTACGGATTATTTCAACGAAAATTTGGGATATTTTAATACACGCACAAATAATTTAGAAATATTATAAACTAGATTTAACATAAAACAAAAAAAGGAAAAATAAAATTTTTCACTAACCCAAAATTATATCGAAAAATATTCTAAGTTAAGAATAAAGGACATTAAACTATCCCAATTTTTCGGTATATACAAAATATTTGACATAAAAGCACGGATTGTGGCTATCATCAATAGGTACTTATATCGAAATTGAGCCACCACAATGGTCTTTAATTTTTTAAACTTGTATAATATTAATATACAACAACACCTTAAATTATCTCATGTAGAAATGCTATTGGTGCTTTGCAACGAATTTTCTAAAATGCTATTAATATGAAAACAGATCTGCTTGCCATGCCTTGCCAACGAAATAAATTATTGATTGATTTCTGATAGCAAAAATATTTATATACTTAGTTTAAAAAAAATGAATTATATATTTTCAAAAAAATTAAAAATATGTAATTATTATTGAAAAAAAATGGTTTTCAACATATATGTTTTTGGCTTAATGCATTAATTTATATTTGTACATTTTTCAATATGTAAAATAGAAGACAGTGCAATAAATTCCAGTGTATTTTCTATTAGCAAGACATTATAGCACCAGTGCTACTCGCACGAAAAACGCTCTAAAAGCCAGAAGCGAGAAGTTGGTGAGACATTGTATATCGAGGCAGAAAGTCATCATAAAAAAGCGGGCATTATAATGAAAAAGTCCATGCCAATACTTAGAAAAAGAGAAAGGTTAGGAAAAATCCTGAGAAAAATACGAAAGAAAAGTACTACAGAGGTTGGTCCCCTGATTCTTAACATCAAAATAGTAGAAAAATTAAGTAAGAAGAAAATACTATAGCTTTCTCTGCCCTAAAGTTTTTTTATCGTCGCAAAGGTAACCAATAACACGAAATCTGTCAGAAGGGGAACAAAATAAAATCAAGCGAAACTCACAATAAAACCTAAACCAACTCGTGTTAGATCTCGAACTATGTTAAAAGTTACATTTTTTTATATATTTTGGACGCGTTTCACTAAGTACATGCTACTAAATCAACGTCACACTATACTGAGCCTTAGTACTGTTATTTTGTGTTTTTTTTTCGTCGTTTTACAATCAAAACACTTTTCAAAACATAACAAAAAAGAAAACAAATTTTTGCGATTTATTTGTATACCAATAAATATAGGTACAATGCATTTCAACTAAGAATAGGAATGACCTTGCGCCATATTTTGAAGATTTAGCAAAATAGCATCTCGTTTACACATTTGCAAAGTCAGTGACATATTTTAACAAAAACAAATTCCAAAAACAGAACTAAAATGAATAAGGATAACACTACAAAACTTTGCAAGCCTTAGATTTCTAGCTTCATTTGACAGTTAGAGGTCATTGACTTTCCTATTCTTAGTTGAAACGCATTGTACCTATATTTTTTTCACAATACGTTATAATTATCGTCTTTGATTTCACATTTTTTACTTCTATAATTTCCCAGGCATAATTTATCATGTTTTGATCGAAAACGTGCGAAACTTTTGAACAATTTTATAACGAACATATACGTATATACAACAAATATAACTATTCTATTGCTTTACAGTTTCAGGTGATCACGGTATTATTTGTGAATCTGTAACATTTGCTTCCAGTGTAACTAGTAAAGGGCTCTGTACACAATGCACTATTTCAGCAACGTTTTAAAATTCATTGCTGATTTTTTTGCAAGATGTTTTTCAATATACGTAGTAATCATAATCGTAATCATAATGATAATCATTATCGTAATCGATAATTTTATTGATGTAGGTACGTCAAATATTGCTGAAAGGACATTGTGTATGTACACAATGCACTATTTCAGCAAAATTTTAAAATTCATTGCTGATTTTTTTGTAAGATGTTTTTCTGTTACGTACAGAAAAAAATAATCAAATATTGCTGAACGGACATTGTGTATAGGCGCCTTTACACTTAGTAATAATTATAGAAGCGAAAAAATGTTACTGTTTTAACAACATGGCTAATTAATAACATATTATTGCTTACTAGTGAGTTCTATTATTAATATTTTGTAACAAATTGGTCAGCTATATAATTGTAGTTCGCAAAGTCACATGATAAATGTAACGTTACGTTTGTATACCTAATAGTTAAAATAAAATAATAATTATACAAAAAAAAAAAAACAAGAAAAACTGTACAATATAAAATCTGTTTGGTAAGTATGAAACTATTGCAGTCATATGGAATGTGCGTTAGTAGAAATAATGTATCTATTGAAATAAATATAGTGGAATGGTATACCCGCTTTTAAAAAAAAAAAACATTAAAAAAGTGAAGATGAGAATCAGATTCAGACCGAGGATGGTCAGTAGCCTAATGTATCCTGAATATTTTATTACTTCTTAATTAAAGCCGGATTAAACAGGCCATACGATTTATAATTTTAAAGATATACAAATATAAAGATGATTATAATTTCTACAAAAAATAATCCCATTTTTTTGCCAATTTTTTTAGAGTAGAGTTACACTTAAAACCATCCCCATTTTACAGTTTACAATTAATATATTGCGAAATGAGATTCAAAATTATCATCAGAGGCACAACATCAGGCTTTTAATTTTATTTTCTTATTTTTTTCACTCCAAGGACGGACAAGCCAATGTAAAAAAACTGTATAGAAACAACATTAAAATCAATATCAGCATGGGAACAACTATTGTAGTACATAATCCTTAATTCTATTCAATTCATTTGCTTGGTCCATTTTTTGGTACTTAAATAATATTTTTATTAAATATTAAATTATAAAAAATTAAATATTAGGTAAGTAGGTACTTATTAAAAATTTTAGATGTTTTTTGCGGAATGTACCTTCAAAGTTTTCAATGGCTAAGTACCTGCTTAATAAAATGAAGATACTTATTTGACAAGTTTTAAACAAAGTGGCACTAAAGGATAATACCTTCGTACAGGTAATGCTGTACGAAGTTAACGAACATTTATTTTAGTTTTTTTTTACCAAAATAATAGACCAAACAAACAAAATATACAACGTATTTTATAAATGCATGCACTACAGTTTTATAAATAAGTTACAAAAAAACATTGTACATCATTCAGGTATCTGTTATTGCGTCGACGTTTAAATTGTTTTGGTTTCACAGTACAATAATGATTAATAATAGAAAAATAATAATAAATCCAACAGTTTTCAGTAGTACATATAAAGTGGTTAAATTATTTCTTAACACAACCACGAGTGAACTTGAAACTCCGTAATAATTGAACAAAAAACAAAATAAAAATAAATTACATTAAAATTGTTAACTAGACGGTAATCCTATGGTAGAAATTAATAATTCTTATTTTATAACTACGGTACTTTTTGAACATTCAAAGTTAAACCTATTTTCTTTAAGTTGTATAAAATCAAATGCGATATAGTTATATTATTTTCATTTAAAAGTAGCAAATACTATTCGTCATATGTTAATCTATAACTCTTAAAAATGCAACGCTTATTTCATTACAAAAAATGTTTTCCTTCATATAATTTATTTCTTGCGACACAGTATATATTTCTCTTCTCAAATTATCTCAAATTTTAAGAAAAATATGTTTGGTGTTATAGTATAGAAGTCGTTAATTTATTATTACTTTATATTATAGAAAACATTGAAACCGTTATTTTTATTTTATTAAAATAGTCACCGAAGCATTTGTATTTTAAATGTAATATTATTCTCGAAGTTTTATACAACTTACATTTAAAACTGAAATAGGTGATTAATGTAATCCTGTATTTATACATTTTTGGCTGTAAATGGTCCTCGAGGCTTGTAAACAGGAACAAGTCATCAATGTTGACCGCGAAAAAGACAACAGCGAAACTCTGACACGTAATGCAGCAATACTGGGATGAAATAAAAATAATAAACATAGATGTGTATTCAATTAGAAGAAACGAAGAAAACCAGCGCATAACGTCGAGCCTGATAGAGTAATTACAAAATATAAAGTAATGCACTAAACGTTCGCTAAAACTAAGGAAAAAAACAGCGCTTATTTTTGCAACTAGTCAGAATCGAAGCGTAGACCCTGTGACAAAACCTAGCGTCAAAGATAAAATTCTAGATTTTAAAAGATCTAACACTACACCTAAGTCTAGCTAACTTAGTGTAATTGAATTTTTTCAGGTACATAGTCGGCGTTTTTTCCTTTTCAATTTAATTTTAAACTGAGTTTATATTTTATATTATTTACAATGGCGGCCGCGTGCCACAAGAAGTCAAAAAGAAAAAGTAAATACAACTAGATGCATAAATGTCGTAACTTTAATAATATTTAAGAGAAAAATTTATACAGTGAAAACTTTTAAAATGATTTGTTTATTTTGTATTTTTTTATTTGTTGACTTTTATTCCACGGCCGCCCAACCTTACAGTTTAATAAATTGTACCTAGGTGCTTTTAACTCAAGATATAAATAGGTACATAAAATATATATACTCGAAGATAGACATCTGATTTTAGTGCGATAAAACATAATAAAATCAGTCATGATTTTAATGTACAAATAGAAATTAAAAATGCGATACTAAAGGTCTGTCGTAACAAGTTTCTATCAACTTCTGGTGTATGGTGGTCGATACTATTATTATTAAAAATCGAAACACTGAAGAGGAATTCAAATTAAATGCAACTGTTATTTAATACTTATATAAATGAGGAAACATAAATGTAGCTAAAATAAAACAAAAAAAAATGGTTTTATATCTTCGTCAAATTGAATAAAAAACCAGTAACAAAGTGATATATATATATATGTATGAAAAAACAATATTAATATCGACCAAACACCAGTCACTATCACTAACCTTAAAAAAACTGGGAATAAAAAAAAAATTACGATTTATCAGTGAAATACTTACTGTCCTAATAATAAATAAATAAAAAAAAACAGCACTAAAACTATCCAGTAAGTGCCATTGAACCACTTCGATGGGTTAATGTAGAAAACTTAATCGATTCAACATTTAAAATTTTCGAATAACATCTAAAGTAAGCTTAAAACGAATAAAATGAGGTAGATATAAATTGTGATATGGAATAATGGTCAGCACACATTAGTTTTGTAATGTAGACTGCGCTAAAATATGCTTAGCTTACGTCACGACAGATTTGGCCACGTCAGTCTTATATATATACCTATTTTATATTGAACGACAACAAAATATATTACACTCGATTTTTGTTGCGAATATTCGGTTCGCACACTTTTATTTTTTTATAATTCTATCTAATTGGATGCGAATTACTGACAAAGATTCAGATACCTTAGTAGTTTTAGCATTGAAGATAAACTTCAATGCTAAAACTACTAAGGTATCTGAGATATATTATTTTATAATTAAGTTACTAATGTAGGTATAATCGGTTCGCGGACGGTAAACGAAAAACAATATAAAAGTTTTATTGTCGTCTATAGACGTCAACTTTTTACTGTATTATTAAAAAGTACTGTGTAAGGAATGTGACAACGGGTGGGTTAGGGAAATCGATCGTCAAGTAATATCATCCTATTATTATTGTACAGAATAGTCAACGTGCTTAAAATAATAATTATAATAATCATGAAGAAGATTTTTATAATTTTAATTTTTCATATTGAATGAGGTAGGTATAACTTAAATGACCAGACCTTTATTAGCGTAGGTAGACGTAAGCTAAATATGTCCTAGCTTTAAAAAAAGAGGAAAAATGTGCAATAACGTTTTAGTAACTTTTACAACGATAACGCGTGATTTTATAAACTATTTTCATTTTATAATAATCATAGTTCGTTGTAGTATATTATTATTTTTATCATAACATATATTTTACAATTACTTTTTAATCTATCTACTTGATTTCTTAGGTTTTAAGTATCTAGAAATTTGTGGATTAAAAGATGTAAAACTGCATTAAATAAATTATAACAGTAATATATAAAAACCTGTGCGTTTGTATTAATTATTATTGTGATGTGTGTAAAATATATATTAAAAAAAACTGGAATGTAAATTGTGAAGATAACTAGCATCTGAGGCTTTGTCTATGATCTGTGGGGAAAATAATCAGGAAAAAATAAATATAGTTATTTACTTTTTTTCAACATCGATAAAATACTTTTTTATGTTATGTACACGCGAATTTCAATGGGTGTTTGGAATTATTTTGGTCTATATTTTGTACGATTATGTTGCACTAACGGTGAAATCTATTTTGTATGACTTATGAATCAGTGTGTACTTCGCAGAGGCACTGTTTATATATTACATCACACAAGTACATTGCGCGGCGGGAGGTATGCGCCGGCACAATATATTTGCAGTTACGTGTGTACGCGCCATTCCTACTTTATTGTCGGGCGCATATAATCTCAGGCCGTAAACGAACAACTCTATATACAAGTGCATGTTGCCATAAAAACGGCAATAAAAACGTTATATATACATAATAACAATATAATAGGGGTGATCCTTCACTACGGGGAAGTTACGAACAGATTAGGCGAGAATAACTACACATGCTAAACAACAACAGTTACTTTCGACCTGAATCCATTTCTAACACTTAAATTATTTACCCGTACTATTGTTTACCAAAAAAATATCAGCCTTACAATCATTAAAAATAAATTCTAACGTTAGGAACGAGACACGTTAGCTATCCTCGCACAAACCCGTATCAATCGGACTATTTTAAGCCTCATTATTATCTATTAAAGAACTTTAAGTATTACCCTTCCTTATTTATAGTCGTATATCCATTTTACTGTGTCTAACGAACAACTAGTAAAAAAAAGATGTCTGTACACAATCTCAATCCTTGACTTAAAAAATAGCAACACCATTCGAATTGACGCAAGAGAGTGGTACCGCGGGGTACCAGGTCTCAGGGGCCGCCTACCCCAGTGTAGTTCTGTTGCCGGCAGGGAAGGGTCCTCAACCGTTAGGTTGGAGCGTGGGGAGAATTTTGCTGTTGTCTAATTGGAAGTCGGTACTTCGAGTGAGTTCCGAGTTCATATTATCGTCAGGGAGTTTGTTGAAGGAGTTGTTTGCACTTAGATCCCTTGAGGATCTAGACACGTCATACTCTGGTCTCCTAGAAGTGTCCAGGAGGTTGAAGGTGGTGGAAGCAGACGTGTCAGGGTCCAGGACGGTCTCCAGCGTGCTGTTGGGGTCTTCGTACCGCGCCACGTCGAATGCGGCCTCGTAGCGGCGGCCTTTGCGCATGCGACCGTTTGGTGTCTTTGATTGCTGGTGAAGAAAAAGCTATATTTATTTAATCATCCTCGCTCTGCTAGATGATATAAATTAAGTTACAGGGCTTTTTTGTCGAATATTAGTCTTATAAACAAACAAATAAACATTATGATTATGATTATTATTATATTTTTTTTAAATTGACACCAAATAATAAGGGTGAAAATCTTTGACAGTATGTAATTTAAAGGAGATCATTCACCGTCCATATATTTTTGGGCTGAATGTGAAAGTCCCGGCCAAACAAAAAAAAAGCTATTTTCCAAAAGAATACGTTTTCTTTTAACTTTACTAATACATACTGAAAACAGTATTTTTCAAACTCGTATAACAGCGCAGGGAAACTTTCATATATTTGGCCCAAAATGAATGATCTAAGTATTTGTTCATTAATTCTCAGCCTATTTTGAATTATGGTTTATTTGGGGTAATTGCGATCATGGGGTAATTCCAATTCATGACCATTTCATCAAACGCAGCGGCATAAATATAATAACAACATAATGATTAGACACCAATTTACGTGCCGCCATCTTTCGCTGTCGATAAATAAAATGCCGCTGTGTTTCGTAGAAATTATCATCAATCGGAATTACCCCATTATCGTAATTACCCCAATAAACTCTTAATTTAATTATTTTTATATATTTATTGAAATATTATTTAATTCAAATAAATAATTCCCAAAACCGTTAAAAAGTCTGTACTCACGTTGGGGTTTTCAGTGATATGGACGTGACCGTTCAAGAGTGGCTCCCCCGCGTCCTTCGACCCGCCGCCATTTGCCAGTCGATTACCGATGTTCTGCAGACACGACATAAGCATTATAGACTCTATTTGCTTAGTGTTAGAACTGGTAATAGCAATTGTAAATAAACGCTACGTACCTCAGTACATACCTTCATTTCTGCTCCTTCTTCTTCGTTACCCTCGTTAGAAGATAGGTTTCTTCGACGTGATCTGCAAAATATGAGGGTTCAAGTTTTTAGTAGCTGGGGGCCTACTCCCTAAGACCGTCCGTCCGTTCTTTCGCTCGTCTTACATAACGATCCATCAAAACAAGTGTAAAAGTTAAATTTTTCGGACGGGCAAAAACACATCGGGAGTAGGGACAACTGTCAAATCGTGTTGTCATTCATACTTCGTTGGGGCCCCGAACCAATCATCTGTCCGTAGGTGATACGGAGTAGGAAACGCCCGTAACGAAGGCCAAAACTACGGACTTCGTGCTTAGGGAGTAGGACCCCTGACTCGAATATCTGGCTCTTGTGATACAGGATCTCCTAGTACAAGAGTCAGGGCTACACAGATGTTTGTGACTTTGAAGTTTAAATAAAGAAATTATTATTTACTAGCCCTTAGATTCGCTCGCGTGGAAATCGGTAATTATCCTATATACAGGGTGTTTCTTTTAAGGTGTCAAGCAAGCCAGTACTACCATACCTATCGATTTAACACCCATGTATGTTCTACGAGTTTTTGTAGTTTTCGAGTTATAATTTTTTTTCGATATTTTTCCTGATTGAACGAAGTGGCTTAAAATTTTTTATCGTTTTTTTTGGGTCAACTTTGAAGAAAAATGTACTAAATAGGGAATTATTTGCTGAAATCGGTCGTTGAAAGTGGTGTCTCTGAAATCTTGTGATTTTCATATTTTTCAGAGCTCAGTTGATAATAAAAACATAAATGTTATACTATACTACTACTATCCTTAACCACTGTATATATATGTATAAAGTAGCCTATATAAATAAATAAATAAATTAATTAATTAAATTAATATGTAAATGCAGGGTGTCAGCTACCTTCACACCTAATTTTATCAAAATTGGTCCAGCCATTTGAGCGTGAAGAAGTAATAAACATTTATACACACACACTCACGAACTCTCGCCTTTATAATATTAGAGTGATAGTGTGACTAGCTTTTGCCAGCGGCTTCACCCGCATGGATGTCGGGAACTATCCCACGGGAACCGTACATTTTTCCGGGATAAAAAGTAGCCTATGTGCTATTCCAGACTTATAGTCTATCTTATATTTCTATCTCTGTGCCAAATTTCATCCATATTTGTTTAGCCGTTCTGGTGTAATTGAGTAACAAACATCCATCAATTCAAACTTTCACCTATAAAATAGTAGTAAGATTATTATATTAGGTCTTTACCTATGAAATTGCCGTTCTGCAGTACTGGCCATTTCAAATCAAAATAATTTTTGTTTGGCTAAGAATTCTAATTTCAAATTAATTTTATTTTAAAAACATGGATTTTTTTTTCCAAAAGTAGTCATTTGTTTATTGATTAGTGTTACATTTTCATCGCATTTCAATCTTTTTCGTCATCATGGATACGTTAAAAATTCGATTAATTATGGAATATGAGTACCGTCGTGGCAGCAACGCGGCACAAGCGGCACGCAACATCAACGACGTTTACGGAGCTAACACTACAAACCAACGCACCACCTGTTATTGGTTTGCTCGCTTCCGTTCTGGAAATTTCGACCTGAAAAATGAACCTCGCGGTCGTCCGAAGACTTTGGTCGACAATTACGAATTAAAGGCGATTGTGGAAGCTGATGATACACAATCTACGGCTGAATTAGCAGCAGCTTTCGACGTTAGCGTCAAAACAATATTGGTCCATTTGCGTCAAATTGACAAGGTAAAAAAGCTTGACAAATGGGTGCCCCACGAACTCAATGATCGCCAGCGCGAAGTACGCGTCGAGACGTGCCTTGCACTGCTCAACAGACACACAAATGAAGGAATTTTGAACCGCATTGTTACCTGCGATGAAAAATGGATTCTGTTTGATAACCGCAAGCGCTCAGCAAGTTGGTTGGATCCTGGTTCAGCACCTAAACAATGCCCTAAACGAAACTTACCCCTAGAAAAGTTATGGTCACTGTTTGGTGGTCTAGCGCCGGTGTGATTCATCACAGCTTCTTACCAAACGGGGTGAGCATTACTGCAGATGTGTACTGTGAAGAACTGAACACAATGATGGAGAAGCTGGCACATCTCCAACCAGCATTGGTCAATCGCTCGTCTCCGCTGCTCCTGCACGACAACGCGCGACCTCATACTGCACAGCAGACGGTCTCCAAGTTGCAAGAACTGGAGTTGGAAGCTCTCCATCATCCGCCCTACTCACCAGACCTTGCGCCTACAGACTACTACTTTTTCCAGAATTTGGATAACTTCTTGGCGGGAAAAAAATACCCGAGAGGCAGTACAAAATGCCTTTGAAGAATTTGTTGCCTCCCGACCTGCTGATTTCTTTAAGAAGGGCATCAATAAACTGCCACTGCGTTGGCAAAGATGCATTGATTGCATGGGTGATTACTTCGATTAATACAAATAAAAAATACATGAAAAAAATTCGTTTAAATTTTTTCATACAAAACGGCAATTTCATAGGTAAAGACCTATTATTATCAATTGAGATGACAATCAGCCGACGTTCGCACGGATGTAAAAATATCGCGGCGGGATTTTATCGTGCACTGGATTTTCAACTCTCGGTGTTGAGCCGAGCATTGAGAATCCAACCTAACATCAACAGAGTGCATCCCAGGGCGTCGAAAAAACACACTGTTGGATTTTCTACTCTCGGCGCTAAGCAGAGCGTTGAAAATCCAGTGCGCGAAAAAAAATCGCCGCGATATTTTTACGTCCGTGGGAACGTCGACTCACGGGAGGTATTCCATGTTTTGTTAGCTTGCCCAAAAGATGATTTTAAAATCAAATTGGATTTAGAAGCGTAACTACTAAGTATTCTCCAATTTGCACAGATGCAAAGTAATTTCGCAACATTGCACTTAGAAGACGAGGAACCTTTAGACCAGGGGGGCTAAAATGGCCACTTTGGCAGAATCATAATAGGATAATAGATATTATGAATCATATTTAAAATCGTAAAACGGTCGCAAATTGACAATTCATAATTTATCTGCGTACAATTCATAGCACGCAATTCATCTGTTTGACAGTTTTGTATGGAGATTCGTAAAATGGTCCACAATTTATGAATTGCTTTATTGAAGTTTAATGTCAAATACGTCAAATAGCACAATCATAATAAATTGCTGGGAATTCAGGAAATGAATCGCTTTTAGAGGAATTGCTTAATGTGGCCGTATTAGGCCCCCAGCTCATATTTATTGTAAGAACCTGGGGGCCTAAAACGGCCACATTAAGCAATTTCTCTAAAAGCAATTTATTTCCTGAATTCCCAGCAATTTATTATGATTGTGCTATTTGACATTAAACTTCAATAAAGCAATTCATAATTTGTGGACCATTTTACGAATCTCCCTACAAAACTGTCAAACAGATGAATTGCGTGCTATGAATTGTACGCAGATAAATGATGAATTGTCAGTTTGTGACCGTTTTACGATTTTAAATATGATTCTATAATACCTATTATGCTATTATGATTCTGCCGAAGTGACCGTTTTAGACCCCCAGATGGAGGTCGCAAATATAGATGCACTGGCATGTGTGAATAGTCTTTTACACAAACGTCTGTCACCAATTTAAATAAGCGTATTACGTCCTTGTTTATGTTTTTACTTGTCACTTGCTTGTAAAGTATTGACCACGTATCTTAGATAATATACATCTAGATGGAGCCACCGCGTGGCCGGTCATGAGACAGCAATATGATACTTTTTCTAGGTTATGTGGTATAGAAATTATGTTTAACGTAAGAAATCTTCCATATTTTGGATTGAAACCCATGTCAATACATATGCACAATGCAAAAACTGTCCAAAAAAGTTAAATTAATCGACGCAAGATAAATTTTGTAACAGTGAAAGTACTTTGTTTGGCTAACATTCAAAAGTTCGACAAGCAAAAATACGGCACACCGTAAGAGACAGAAGATACGATGCTTTGTCTCAGTTTTCCTATTAATTTCGTATATATATATGTGTCTCACTTCCACACTTCACACTGTAATCATGGCAACGTCTAGAGAGTTTCAATGTCTTTACCACGAATATAGTACCTACAAGTATTTGTTCCGAGTCTGGGTGTTTTTCTATCTATAATATGTATGTATTTACAAAAAAAAATGTATATAAGTAGTTTATCAGCCATCTCGTTACCATAACACAAGCATTAGGTTGCTTAGCTTGGGACTAGATGGCGTTGTGTGAAATGTCCAAGGATATTTATTTATTTTATTTATTTATTATAGTAATAACCACGGTAGTTACACGTGGCGCCTCGATATTGGGGGCGTGGCACGTGGCGCCTCGATATTATAAAATTGGTCTTATGTTCGAACGGCGGCTGTACGCTTCATTCAGTCGCTTTGCAACTGCGTACAGTGCGTATTGATGCGTAAAAAACCAAAATGCCGAGTTGTGCTGTAATTATTTGTAAAAATAGGTCAAATACCATCAACCTGAAGACAAATGGCGTGTCCTACCACCGGTAAGTAAACAATTAAGTCACTGTTTTATATTTTAAATCAATTTTTAAATGTTTTACTAACTTTCGTCCGGAGCGACACGAACTAGCCCGAGAGTGCCCGAATCTTCCCGAACGCAACGAGCGTTTTGGATTTAGGGAGGAGCAATCGAGTGCGTGCGGCTGATTTTATCGATATGCGTATTTTTGCAGTTAAATATTTTTTTACAGAACTCAATGGATATTCTCGTATTACATGTATAGTAAAAGAGGTTTGAACCAAATTAAGACATTGTTATTTCAATACAGTTACACGTGAAGTGTAAAAACTTAAATTAATATTATGCCTAAAAGATTTTGACTAATGAAGTTTTTAATTTATAGTACAATTATGTTAAGTATTAAGATAAATACATATTATATTTCATCCAATTATTTATTTTTGGTCAAAAAATTACAATAATTTATGTTCGATATGCAAAAATATTCAATTATTATTTTAAAAAATCTGGCTATTTGGCGATTTTGTAAGGTGGGCCCTAGACGATTAATAATATTGCGAAATATTATTGACCGAGTGAATTAATATTGAACACTGCGATGGTTAAACATTGTCGAAAAAAAAATGCGCTATATTTTTGTATTGATCACTAAATCGCAAGCCCACCTTAGTCAATCATAAGGCCGAGCAGCCGTCAAGGTTCAAAGTTTGAATTTGAAAATTCGCGGTCCGTCGCGGTTTTGTCAAATCTTGGTCTATAATACTGAGGGTTTCTCATTTTATTTTACTTCTTTACAAATGTGTTAAAAATGTCGTATAACTCGCGTGAACATTGTATTATTACGCTTTCGGCTCCAATCCGGCCTCAGACGTAGTAACTTAGCTCTGTAATAACAAAAAAACAGAAAAACAAGAAAACAGAAAATAGAAATCAAATAAAATTAGAATTATTTATTGTCCAGTAAAATGTAAATATTTGGATAGCACTTGACGCTTTGAAATTTTTGGTGTCACATTTTTTGCCAAAAAGTGAAGTCTTATGTCAATGTATTTTCCATGACACATTTTATCAACTGAATGATATGATTATTTAACGACTCCTGGTCGAATTGATGAAAATCAATGGATTTGAATACATTTGACCCGATGAAGTGGTTAAGGGCTTTTGGTACCAGTAATGACTTCGTAAATTTTGAAGACACTTGAAATTTATCATCTCTCAGTACAGATTTTTTTATTACCCCTTCCATTTTTCTACAAATGTCTATTACATCTTCGGAGGGCAATACAAGGCTACCTCTGTCTTTTAGAGTAATAAATCGGTGATTGCGAGTTACTTCTGTTGCAAGCAACCTACACACTTCACACACACTCACTTCACTTCACTTCTTGTTGACTTCACTTTTTGGCAAAAAATGTGACACCAAAAATTTCAAAGCGTCAAGTGCTATCCAAATATTTACATTTTACTGGACAATAAATAATTCTAATTTTATTTGATTTTTATTTTCTATTTCCTTATTTTTATTATTACAGTTCCCACTGCTAAGACTCAAGCCTACTCTCTATTATATGAACTCCACACTCAATTAAACTGAATTAAACCAAACCTGAATGTAGGTAGCCTAATGGGTACACCTCTGCCTAACCCTACGGGGATTACAGGCGTGATGTTATGTTATGAATGTATGTAGGCATTTTTGATTAAAATCATTTTTTTTTAATATTAAGTAATATATTATTATATAAATATACAGTATTATATTTAACAGAAAGCGTTCCCTTTAACCGGTAATAAAATATTAAGAAAATTAAACTAAGTTATTTTAATACAAGAATGTGCTAAAATTAAATATCGATAAAAATTATCGACCATCGCTTTCGACTCCCTAATTGCTTGCGTGTGCATTGAATGTTCGCGAATAGCTAATGTTTACAAGCCGCCCATTCTATGTATGTGTGCTATTAGAAATTGATTTAGTGTAGCTGCTTTCTTCTTAATGTGCGTGTTCAAATTTTAAGTGTGTGTCGTAAGTACACTATTTGTTAATGTTGTGATTATTTGGGTGGGAGATAAGCGGCGGCACTAGGACTCCTTATTATTCCGCAATGAAGGCATATCTCCGGATATCTATGGTCAGACCACACTGCTGTTCTTATTATTGCCCCTTATTTTACAATAGAACCCCCTCCCCGTCTCTCTCTCTCTGTCTCTCTCTTCTCTTTGCCTCGTAAGGTGTACAGCGCTAAATTACAATGCTATGAATCTGTATTTAAGTATTAATAATGAGGCATACCTGACAGGTGAGTGCGACCTCTTTCTCCTACGCCATATGCAGACGGCCGCGGCCACCATGACACACAGTATCAGCGTACCCACGCCGAGGCCAATACCTGTAGAGTGAAGAATACATCACATGACATCACGTGTAGGCAACTATGTCAATAAAAATGTTAGTAGGTACGCGTGAAGTGAAATAGCGGCCTCACGCCACATAATATGCTTGCCTTTGTAGACAGAGAATTCTATAGACTCATGAAATCCGTGTCGTCGAAAGGGACAGAAAAAAAAGTACATCTTTTGTTTAGGGTTACCAAGTGATGTAGGTAAGTACCCAATATTCTTCATAAAATAAGATTTTTTTAAATGAGGTTTGTATTTCAGGTTTCCATGATGAGAAATAAAAAATATGAGTAGGTAATGATGCGACTGCAATGTTTTATTCAAACTCAAACTCAACTCAAACTCAAAGCATTTATTACAAATAAACCAGTTACATGCATGCATGTTTAACTGTCAAGGGGTCGGTCAGTCTAGATGAAGCTAGTTGCCCATTCCAAAGCGTAGTAGATCCCTATGGAGAAGAACGGGCAAGAAACTCCACGGACACTCTTTTAAATCAAAATATTTTTACAAAATATTGGTTACATCGTTCATGTTGAAAATGTACATGTGAGAACAATGTAAAAAGACGTGCACGTTAAAAGCGTCCGTAATAAAACAACTAAATTAAAAAGCCGTGGCAGTTAAGAAGCCAGTCCCAACTGACGGCGCCCATTCACGAACATGACGGATGGATCAGCACCAATTAGCTCAACCACTTTGAAGGGAACTTAATGATCTAACACATACGCCACCAGCAGCGAGACATTTGAGTGAACATGACATATTCTCAACCGCCAGGGCACATTCAAGTCATTGAGAGACGTACCCAGTAAAAGGAAGCTTTATAGTACCTACATTCTACATAGTGCTCACACCACAATCCTGAAACTCATTTTTGGTGCCCAATTAGGCCTACTAGTAGCAGCAATCCACATGTTTCTTATTTCGGGTTTATTTGGAAATCTGCAAGTTTAATAAGATTTTTTCATTACCTTTCATTTTTACCAGTGATCTTGCATATTTTCAAAATTTTTAAGTGACTTATATATATACTATACTAGTAGCTATATAGTATGCAATATGTTAGCCCACAGGTTTGCTCGTTGTACACCAGAAGTAAAAATAACTCGATAATGCGTTTTGCCAATCTTTGTACATGTGCACTCTGTGGGTTCGATAGACACAGACGGCATACGATGTCTTCAGAGTTCAGTACTTATAACAATACTTCCAGGATGTTGTTGAGGCTTCCACGTTACTGCAGTGCATCAGAAATGGTTGCCGAAGTACATACTGATGATTTCAATACCATCTTGCGTAAAAAGAATGCTTCCATGATGCGCAGAGTACGTGGGAGCGTCAAAGACATTCAGAAGGTCATCGCTGAACAGCCGTGCTGCACCATTATGACGCATTATGTACAGACGCCAGCAGGTCAAGCCACCCGAAACTGTCAAATTTTCCCAATCAACCTTGAACCTAATGCTTTAGCGATAAAGATGAAAATCTATTAAATTGACAGACGTCAACGACGACTAGATTGACGACGACGACGTTCGACGTATTAGATTGTATATTTAATTGACAGATTGTAGTAGCTTGATGTGCTGGCGTCTGTACATGCACAACATGTACCCAATGAGGGGCATCAGGTGAGTGCAGATAGATGAACAAAAATCTTTTATTACGTTTGTTACTAACATAGCTTATAATGTGTAATACTTATATCAATGGATCAAGGTCTGAAATAAAATATTTTTTTTTAGACATTGCTTTTAAAATCAGTTTTACCCATATTAAAGGGTAAATTCCCCGTCAAAAAGTGGCAACACTGAATTTCGAGGTAAGAAAATAAAAACATTGCGCAAATCACAATTTTATGAGATTTAACACAATATACAAATTAGTTTGTAGTGTTTGTACATTACTGCGACTATTTGATTAGAAATAGCAGAACACAAAGCGATCAAATACATAAAAAGATCGAATACTTACGAGTGAAACGACAATCCGACAATCTCTTAGAGCATAGGTTAAATCTTAGATTATGAATCATAATCTAAGGGTTAAATGCTCTAAGGACAATCTTCATCAAACTATCACTTTTACAGTTTCTTACACTGAACCTCACCATTTTGCACATTTGCACAAATGTAATATTATAGAATTGAGCACGAAAAGATCATATTTTGTGTATAATATCGATGTAATTATTAATAAACAATTGGATTTCAATCTGCAACCGCCATAAACGTCAAACTTGTTGCGCACATTTATGGTCATAGCCGGCACGTGATAAAGGACAGAAATATTTTTACTCTGTCTCTTTTCTTTGCTAGTGACGTTAATATGTTCTTCTTTTTCTTGTGTGAATGCAAAGGAAGATATCCAGCAGTCTATAAATGCGTTTCAAATAAGAATAGGATCGACTTAGCACCATGTTGTGACTTCATAGCTGTCAAATCGAATAAATTGGGTAGGGTAAGCAAAACAAGATATTTTTAAATAACATTTAAAAATTAATACAATAGCACCAAATATCAAAATTATGGAAAGAAACTGTCTTCACCTCCTGGGGACCTCAATTTTTGACGAATCTTTTCCAACGCGTATTGAGGAGAAAATGCAAAATTTTCATGATGTCTCGGAACGACTATACAAAATTAATATTCATTCGGCTTTCACACTCATTCGATACTGTTGTTTTGGACCAATATTCACATATAGCCTTCGCTCCTCCCATATTTGGAAACATCCAGAACTTTTAGAAAAACTAGACCAAATTATTAGAAACACACTAACTTCTATCCTTGACCTGGATCTAAATGTGGCCCTGGACGACCGAGCGTGGCAGCAAGCCACGCTTCCCAGTATATCTATAGTACCGATAAATTAACCAGGAAAATTTTATCTTCCTCACTGGTCGATTTTGAGGTACCGTTTTTGACCGATGCGTTGAACGCTTGGAAAATGGCTTGTCCCAATACGGATTTTCCCGACAACCCGTCCTCCCAGAAAATGTGGGACGTGCCGCTCTGCAGTATTATACGAAATAACCTAGTAAACACGTCATTTAATACTATTGAGCGTGCCCGTCTACTGGCTGTGGGAGAATGGGTCCATCCACCATAGGCACTATGATGGATGATTCATCGTTTCGGCTCGCTACTTGTCTCCGCTTGGGCGCACCTTGTGTCGCTCCGCATCGGTGTCACTGCGGTGAAGCTGTCAACAGTCTCGGGCACCATGGCCTGTCCTGCTGCAGGAGCGCAGGTCGCATAGCACGGCACGCCAGCATCAACGATATTATTCGTCGAGCTCTTGTCATACCTGCGATATTAGAACCAAACGGCTTGGTACGTGACGATGGGCAGAGGCCAGATGGCATGACGTTGTTGCCTTGGAAGATGGGTCTCTGGTGTGGGACGCAACCTGTGTCGACACCCTTGCGCCATCTCATGTTCCAAGCACGGTGGGCTGTGCTGGCGCCGCTGCTGCGGCTGCTGAGACCCTCAAGCGGCGCAAATACTGTAACCTTATAGGTAACTACAGTTTTGAGCCGTTTGGGGTCGAAACGCATGGGTTATGGGCTATGGGTCCCGAGTGCGCGTTTTCTTTTAAGGAATTTTCTCGCCGACTGGTCGAGACTTCACGTGACCAGAGCGCTGGCTCGTTCTTTGGCCAAAGAATTAGCATTGCCATTCAACGTGGCAACGCTGCCAGTCTTCTGGGCACGTTGCCGCATGACATCGATGCGGACGAGTACTTCGACGCCTAAGTGTCCTTTTGGTTTTTGTATTTATTTTTATATTTAGTTAATCATTTACTTTAGTACCTAGTATAAATAGTGTTAATTTGTACATGTATATAAATAAAAAAAACATTTATTTACGAATCATGAACGAAGAATTTTTAATTCTTTCTGGTAAATTGTTGCCAACAATGAAAATATGAAAGAAAGTAGTATAATTTTTTTTTAAACTAATGATGACAAATTTGTTGATGTTTTTTTTTTTCGCTTTGATTTAAGTAAGGCTCGGTTAAACAAAAAAAAAACGTTATTGATACGCAAATAAGTTTTCTTTGCAAACCGTACTTTTCAATCAACATTTGATAGACAAGGTCATTGACGTTCCTATTTTCATTTGAATCGCATTGTACGCATGCGCGGGGCCGCCTTCTGAGTTCGCGCGCTCTCCAGCCGATGATGGTTGGGGACGATAACCGCCGCGCGCCGCCGTGTCAGTCGATTTAATTTAGTGCCCTTCATAGATAATACACTATAAAGGGTGACTGGTAATTAGTGACCGATACCTAAACACATGATTGTGCTCATGATAACAAACAACTTTTACTATGGGACCAAACCTGAAATCGAGAAAAAAAAATCAGGTGGCCCATACATTCATGTTCGCATAAGTCGTCAAAATGTAGGGAGCCGCTGATTTTTTTTTAACATGTGTTTATGTATCGGTCACTAATTACCAGTCACCCTATATAAAGTAATAGTGTGCTTCAAACACCACTGCGAGTGGACGTTGTGTCATATCGCTCAGGCGTTCCCTCCAAAATCGGTTTAGTCAAGTCTATTGTCCTTAGTTTAATGATACTCTACTTTAATGGGGAGCCACACGCAAAGCTGTTTGTAGATGGCGCTCTGAACGACTGTACATTGTTTTACAAACAAATCCATACAATTTGACAATCGTTCGTTATGTCAAATCAATGAAAAAAGGACAGTCGATCATGTGCCACCTAGCGTGATAAAAAGTTAGTTTTCCTCCCCATTGTGTTCTATGCGCGAGTTTATGTGGAAAGTACCTAATATAGAGTATATTAGGTACTTGCCACATAAACTCGCGCGTCCACCGGTAACTTTGTGTATGTTTTGTGTTGCAATCCCGCCCTACATCAAACATCACTCGTCATCATTCTCTGAAACCGCAGACACAGCTGAACAGGGCGAGCCTATCGCAATAAAACGGGCAGATATCCACACTCAGGGCTGCTACTGGTTTTTTCTACCAAATAATCAAATAAAACACTAACTTTTCCTGACCCGGGAATTGAAACCAGGAACTCCACGTTCAGAAATCACACTTCATCATCATCATCATCATCACCTTTATTTTTAGGTTTCCGTACCTCAAAAGGAAAAAAAGGAACCCTTATACGATCACTTCGTTGTCAGTCTGTCTGTCTGTCAAGATCCTTTTTCTCAGGAACGCATGGAGGTATTAGGTTGAAATTAATAGCGAATGCGTAGATCTATGGCCCCTTGGAGCTCTAAAAAAATCAAGCTTCTAAATCAGCGCATTAAAAAAACACGGCCATTTATGCGACATATTTTGATACTCGCAAGTAAATCAAAATCTATTGGGTACTTACCGTTGACCTACAATCATGAATTTTGGCATGAAGCAAGGTCTCTCTCAAGGTAAGTAAAGGAAAAGGTCCGAAAATTGTTCATTTGTATTTGTACCTTCGTTGTGCGTGGTCCAACATGCACTTGGCCGGTTTTCTTTCTCTACGCGTCACGTCTAGTGCAAATAAATGTATTTTTCAATACACTTCCTCGAAAACTGGTTCATATCGCACTACGATTAGGTTCACAATGCAATGGATTTCACACGCGTGCGATTTTTCATTTTCCCACACGTGTGCGGGAATAAAAATTGCCACAGATAACTTATACCTATACTTAGTCCAAATTGTTTCAATGCCTCTATTCACAACTCTCTATTCGTATGTGATTTTTTTTTCAATCTCGGTAAAGAGATAATGCGTCGTCACGGCGGCGTTAATATTTTTTGAATATTTAAATAATGTTTATAAGTAGAATATCATCAAAAACAATGATTATTACAATAAAAAAAAAAAACGTTCATGAACAAATTAACATTTATTTGTGTTCTAAACTCAAAAATATTTGAATTTTCTATTTTTCATATTAGGCTGTTTATCTGCTTTATACCTTTGCTTCTCCTTCAACCTGGCGAAAGCAAAGCGCAGAAAAAAGAAAATTTAAATCATAGTAACTCATGACAAAAATATTTTCCGTTATTTTATTTTATTTCTTCAAAACTGTATTGAAAAACGTCGTTTGATACACGTGGACATTTGTTATTGCAGTTCTCGCCTCAAAAACAACCTCGCCTACGGCTCGAGTGTTAATTCCGCCTCAAATGCAATAACAAACGTTCTCCACTTGTATCAAAATGTACTATTCTTTCTTTCTTTCTAATTTCATCAGTGAACTACGAAAGACTGAATAATGGCTGTACTTACTCAGATAGAAGGAGGACTGGTCAGGTGGTCTCGGTGGCACAGTCAGCACTTGACTGCGAGGACTGGGTCCTGGTGCCGCCACCATCACGTAGGTAGACAGCTCAGCTTCCAGGCCAGATATCTGGAACAATACAGGAAGTATTATTACGAGGTCATATTCTTCACAGAATTTGGTTAAATTATATCACCACTCAGGTGGAATTCTTTTGGCAGTCAACCTATGCTCCAAAATCTGGCCAAAAACGTGGAAAGAGTACCTATACATGCTTACAGTACAATGGTTGGATGCAGTAAAGGCCTCCCTTTCCCTTTTATCCATTTTTTGAAAGCCCGAACACTCAGCCTGACCATCGAATTAGTTGTCGCGAGAACCTAACCCAAAAACTCTATAAAAACACAATACATGCAACCAATTAACAATACTGTTAAAATAGCTGATATAATTGGTGAGGTTTACCAAAATCCAGCACTTAAGCTCGAAGTTAGGAAGACCTTGACAGTTGACATGCATCATTATTTTGGTAATCGTTATTTAACAGTGCTTTAGACCATCGAATTGAACAACTTTTACTATGAGACCAACTTTGAAATCAATCAATCTGCCTAGCCTTTTCCCAACTATGTTGGGGTCGGCTTCCAGTCTAACCGGATGCAGCTGAATACCAGTATTTTACATGGAGCGACTGCCTATCTGACCTCCACAACCCAGTTACTGGGTAATACGATACCCCTTGGTAAGACTGGTTGTCAGACTTTCGGGCTTCTGACGACCCGTAACGACTGTCAAAGATTCACGAATAACAGCCGGGACCAACGGCTTAACGTGCTTTCCGAGGTACGGAGGAATCTCGTTATGTAAAGATGGTCACCCATCCATTGACCAACCCCGGCAAGCGTAGCTTAACCTGACGGATCGACCCGTGCGGCTGTTATTACTTAGCCACGAGCTCCTCGAGACCAACTTTGAAATCGCGAAAAAAAATCAGCTGTTTTTTTTTCGCGATTTCAAAGTTGGTCTCATAGTAAAAGTTGTTCAGTGCGATGGTCTAAAGCACTCCTTAAAGTTTTTAGAGTATTTATTAACAATGTAGTGTTGCTGGTTGTGAACTTGATGATAATTTATTGGCAACTTATATTTACGTTACACGTTCCAATAATTAATCTATCATGACTGTGGCAACTCTAAGTGGAGGGATAAAAGGGAGTGCGTGGTTATCGCCCTTCAGACCTCCCCTAGCTGACTAGTTCCGGAAGACTGCTAGGCTATCGAAGCAGGAGCTAGTCTTACTTAGGATCAGAGTTGGCTGCATGGCTACCGAACTCTAAATCTCTAGCTAGGAATGACGATCTGTTCGAAGACAGCTCTGCTTATAAAGGCGGACAGCTGACATGTGTGTGCGCAATATTTACACGAAGTCTGTAGTTGTTGTCTTCTAGTTTATGAAGCCACTCATAGTAATGCTTCCGATAAGTTACACTAGATGGCGCTGTATGTTTGTTACAACATCTTATACAAGGTTGATAGGAGCGAGAGGCATTAAATTAAACTACATAATACTTTTTATCATTTTCAGCCTCTACATTAAAATTATAAAGAAGCATAGTTTGGTTACAGGATTATTTTTTAGTTTTTTCTTTGTTGAAACACGATGTATCTGCCCTAACAATTGACTAAGTACCTACGCATCGTTAGAGTGATACACCTTAAAACGAGAGAATTTTTGACGCGACGTTGCCGTTTTGTTACACAGGTCAGTGGAAACTTCTACAAAAGACGTTTACATTTTAATTCGATTACTAATCTATTTTATTTGTTCGAAAAAAGCTTTTTCTTATTTTTCTTTTAAACCTTTTTTTATAGTTCCGAGTTAACACTATGCACCTATAATATTAGGGGTTACAGTATTAAATTGCCGATTTGTACTGAAAAATTGAAATTCGTTTTTTTTTTTAATTTAACATATTTATTTAATCAAAATAATTACCATTATTATCTATACATTTCTGCCCTCTAATAGGAAGGTCATTTACGCCTTTACGATAGAACTCTCGTGATCTAGATTCGACAAATTGTGTGAAAGCATTTTGTGCTGCCTCCTGAGAAGAAAACTTTTTATCACGTAGAAGATTGTCCAAATCACGAAAAAAAATGGTAGTCTGTTGGAGCAAGGTCTGGCGAATACGGAGGGTGACGAATGGTTTCTAATTGCAGCTCCTGTACAGTTTCCACCATCTCTTTCAATTCATTATTATTCACCTGGTCTTTCACGTGGTTCGTTCTTCAAATCAAAGTTTCCATCACGAAAGCGTTTGAACCAAAATCGCACGATGCGTTCATTAGCAGTCCCTTCTCCAAACGCAACATTGATATTGCGAGCTGTTTCTGGCGCGTTAGTTCCGCGTCGGAACTCGTATTCAAAAATAACTCGAATTTTCGAAGTATCCATCTTTCTTGTCTAAGCTGAATAAAAAAAACAACTGAAAGTCGATAATCGAATGTTGCACATTTTTTTAAAGAAGAACTTCTAAGGTATTATGTGAAAAAGTTTCACTCAAAAATCTCAAACCATGAAGGTTCTATGTCAATTCGAGGTACCTAATACAATAAAACGGCAATTTCATACTTTAACCCCTATTATACGTGGTTTAATTTAATGCCTGTAGCTCATATCAACCCTGTATCAACTTACAAGGACAGTATTGGTGGTGACGTTGATGGTGGGCCAGTTGTCCAGCGACTGCGTGAGGTTCTGCGAGTAGCGCACGATGCGCGGCCCGTCACCTCTCCACGTCACCTGCACGCCGGAGCTCGTGAACCAGTACTGCAGATTTTTGGCTTCTGGAACAAGGAATTAACAGTTATAAAATGTTCGTCTTGCCTTGAAAATCTAGTACCTATATAAGGACGGAAAGCATGCCGAAATTTGAAAAGTCCCGACAAAAGACCGGAATTTTACTTTTAAAAGAAAGAACACTTTCTTTTTTTTAACAAACTTTTTCTTCAGTTCTCATTAGTAAAAAAAAAACGGCCAAGAGCGAGTTGGACTCGCGCACCGAGGGTTCCGTTCCGATTTCTGAAAAAGTGTGCTATTTAGAGACATCGTTTTATTTTTCCTGTAATCTTTACATAAACTTCTATATAACATAGAATAATTTCAGATTTTTCGCTTTAAAAACTTCGGAGATATGGAAGAACGGTATTTTTTTTACATTTTTCATCAAAAGTCGAAAACTATGAGGCCTAAAAAAAAAATAAAAAAATGTTTGAGGATGTGCAAACAGCGTTCTTTCATATGATACCCTACATGCCCTAGTAGCCCCACTTTAAATTTTTAAGACCCCTTTCAGTCCCTGTTGTAAAAAAAATATAAATATTTTTATGTTTTTCTTATTTGCAAAATAGTTGGGTAAACGTCATCTAAAACTGTTCCAAATTTCAAGTTGATAGCATTAGTAGTTCTTGAGATATCCAGCTGTGACAGACAGACGGACAGACAGACTGAGTCACACCATAAGGGTTCCTTTTTTACCATTTTGGTACGGAACCCTAAAAATATTTTAAAAATCCCCTTCAGTCGAAAAAGGTCCAGACGGGGGGCCTAAAAGCCGGACGCGTCCGAAACTCCGGACAAATCCGGATGGATGGTAACCCTAGCAGGTACAAGCCTTGCTGCCAGCAAGGTTTGTATCAAAAAATCAGCTGTTCCCTACATTTTGCCGAGTTAAGTATGCGAACATAAATGTAGGGAACAGCAGATTTTTTTTTGCGATTTCAGGTTTGGTCCCGAGACGTACGGGACACCCTGTATAGTGTTTTCTGTTATAGTGTTTTCAGTGTGTGAGGCAGGACTGCTGTTGAGCAGTAGTTCGCAACCAAAAAGCGTCGATGCCAACATACATTCACCGATCGACTGAGGTAATCCAATACATTGTATTGTATATTACTAGCCTAACACAAATTTACTATTATCAACATTAAAAGTAAAAAAAAGCAAAGGGTCTACAAGAGGAAGGATCGAAAGGTTACCGAAAAGATGAGAAATTGCAGATTAAAGCCGTACTGGAAACCGCCTTAGAATGTATTCGGCAAATACAACACACGACGTGCTTCGAAAAAATCTAGTACGTTCCACGACATCCGGCGAGTGGAAGTATTTTCGCCACTCACCGCCAGAGGCGCCACTTTATTCGCCGCAACCAGTTCGAGAACATTCGACGATATCTGGCGAGTTGACGAATCTCCGCCGCTCGCCGCCTGAGGCGCCACTTTGTTTGCCGCCACATGTATCCATTTGGTAAATCAGTAAATCTACGGAGTTCCAGCCTCTCACCGCCAGAGCCCTCCGTTGTGCTCATCAAGCTACCAATCAACATCGTCCCAATCTTGTCAACGGAAGTTCTGTTGATAACCACTCGCCGCTTGGGGGCGTTTTGTGCTTTCGCCCAGTTTTCTGTACTTATTTATAGTTTACTGACCTGAATCACTACATTATTATAATAAAGAATTAGAGAAAAACGTTTCCCTTAAAACATTGGGTATTCAATAATATTAATAGTGAAACGCTCATGCTTTCATGCCCAAATTCTAAAACTTTCGCATGCCTGGTAGTGGTCCAAACGTGAGTGTATTCAGTTTTATTGGAAAATTTTATTATCCACTTCAGTTATCTGGGCCTGTGGTGGTAAGAGCCAAAGTTATTATGCAAAGAATATGGCAAACCCAAATAGCTTAAATAGCTTGGGACGCTCAACTATGTAGTTGATGATAAGCTGCTGGTAGTATATTTGACCCGGTGGCTTGAATTGGAACTAACGAAATCAGAATGAAAAGTGAGAAGGCTTATCATATTTTGTTTACAGACAATCCGACATCGCTGCCGTTACCGTGTCAGATATTTTTTAGAGCTGGAGTGGGGCCCCTGCCCCACTCCAGCTCTAAAAAATATCTGACAAAATATAATATTTATTTATTTATTTATTTATTTGGGAAAACAAACAGTTACACAAATATCTTAACAAACAAGAAGTGAAAAAAAAGAGATTACATATGTGTAGCTCACGGCGTTATCCACATCTTATATAATAAATATATAATATAATATATATAAAATATATCTGGGGGCAACTTCAACGTGTTTTTGTGAATTTTTTTTTGTTACCTACGTGTTGAGGTTTAGGGGTTTAAGGGCTTTATAAAGGGGGGCCAAATTTTCATAACACCCACAATTTATTGTAAATAAAATACAGTACTGTTTTTGCACTTGAAGTCAAGGTTTTTGTGTGAATTTTAGCTCATGACAACTAATCTTATTCCACACCTTTTTAATCGCGATTTAAAATAGTCTGATTTAGTTTGACAACCAAAATTTTAGGTGAAAAAACTTCAAATTCAGAATAGCAAAATTGCCATTTTCACTAAATTATAATCTCAGTACAATCTTAGTGCTGTCAAACTAAAATTTAGTTAAGTTGTGTCACTTTAATCAATTTCAGAATGGGAAATCGTCGTTTGACAGGAATAAACTAAATTTTAGTGATTTTTAGTCTAGTTTAGAGGCATTGTGACAAGAGAATCGGCACCATTACTTGCTTTAAACGAAAGCTGAGCAAAAACTTGTCAGACTTACCATTCGATGGTAGTCGTACTAGCTCTGCAACATCCAAAACTTAAGGGCCTATTTCACGATGTCCGAGTAGCCACTACTTAACGAATAAATTCAAAAATGGAACAGATTTTGTATAACATTATCTGCCAAGTGAGTTAAGAGAATCCCCCGACCAAAACCTTGCGATAGGACGTTATTCAGAGGCTATTAACTCGTTAATTAAGAGTAATAAATTACATCTAAAAGCATATTATTAATGTTCGATATTCTATCATCACATTGCACGTTTATTTTTGTTTTTAAGTGAAATAAATACATTTAAAATCTCCTAGTAAAAAAGTGTCTAAAATTATTGATTCCATGCATCTTTTGCTAAAGGTGACGTTCTAATCATTTTAGGATTACACTAATGGGATAGATAATTTAAAAATCTAAATTATCCACTTTTTTTTTAAAGTTCTCTATTCTTTTTTTATTTAAATTATTCCAGAAAAAAACGTGAATATTTTGATGAAGGGGCGTGCGCAGGGAGCGGGACAAAGCGAGGCTGAGCGGCGGGACAGAGAAGGACCGAACGCTCGAGGTCGTTTGGTCGAACAGGAACTTAATCGTAGGTGGTGAAACAGGCCCTAAATAATAATTTATTAGAAAACTGGCGCACTTACCGGGCACTTGCACAGGGATCGTCAGGATGGAGCTGTGACCGAGAGGCTCGTACCCCGTCACGATCACGTGCAGCTCCTTCGTCAGGTCTAGCCCGGTTAGCTGCAACAACATAACATGATTAGCTGGGGTGCAGACTCGTAGTCACACCAAGTTAACAGACTAACAGGATTTTTTTTACTGGTATGCCTGAGCCGCACACATCGCGATGACATTCGGGCGATAAACCTCGTCTTCGGTCTACAGCGAAGCTGCGCGGCCACATAGTGCGTGTTGTCAAGTTTATCACGATGTACGAGCGATGTACAAACGAATAAAACAAAATGGACGCCGCGGTTGCTCTGTATTTTATGGCAGCAAATAATTATTTTTTAACATTAATTCATGTAAAAAACAAATTAAAAGCAAGAAAAAGGAGGAAGTGGATGATAACTATTCACAAATCAAGAACTATATTAGCTATATTATGCACTGTAGTTTAACTTAACACGTCCACTACGCACGAAGGGTGGGGGCCGACTGAAGTGTGGCCGCGCAAGCGAAGTTCATCGCGATAAAACGCTTTGATCTGCGAGAGTTTACCGACAGCGGAGCGAAGTCGTTGCGACTACGCACGAAGCTCCGAAGTATACGCGAATACTTGGCTACATACATCGCGATTACGCGAATCTTCGGGTGTGCGGCCTAGGCATTAGTCACACTGCTAATATTTCTACACCGTGTACCACTTGTCATTATCAACTAGTGCGGTGAAATAAATGTTTGTTTAAATAAAAACGATGGATTTTAAATTTTAACATTTATTTATCCGATCGGTCCTCCAATAGGGCAAACTCACGACCAAATGGCTCCTCTTAATTACAAGCGACATCGCGGCAGGACCAGACAAAGATGGCGGGTTGAGCTGGTTTCTTTCAATAAGAACTGTTACTGAAGTTTTGAATAAGAGAGAAATTAAAAGAGAGTAGAGAGACGTTTGCCTTGTAGTGGGACACCACAGGCTAATAACCCCACAGGGCAGCTTGTGGCGAGCTGCTGGGCAGTAGCGACCTCACGGACCAATCTCCCGGGAGAAGTCTTGTTTCTCATCTCTGGCTTGCCTTTATTGATCGACTGGAGTCAATACTGACGAGGAACAAAGACCGACCGACCGACCGTTGGATCCGACTTCTTTCTTGCCTTAATTGCCTACGTTATCTGTAGTTAGGTACTTCAACTAGCCGACATGAAAATAGAAATGAAGCACATTGTCAGTTTAATGCTGGGGCTACATTAGCGGGCTATGGCGAATATTCGCGTTATCGCGATAAGTGTGGCCAGGTAGATGGTATCACCGCGTAGTAAACGGCCGGTGATGAATGCTTACCGGGGCACTGTCGCTAAACTGGCGCGCATCAAAAGGTTTTGTCGCGACAATATTCACTTGTGTGGCTACATCTGCATCACTTCAGTGCAGTCCAGACTTTGAAGCGTCGAACCCCGCACGATGTGCGCGCCAACGCGGCATGGATCTAATGTAGCCAAGAACATCGCGTATACCCGTAAACGATGTTTTAGCGCGCCAACGCGACACGAATTTTCGTCCGCTAATGTTGCCCCAGCATTACGAAAAGTAATTAACACAACGTTGTATTAAAAATGACAACACGCTAAAATAGGTCATAAAACAATTTTAGCATCATTCAAAACTAAACCATAGGTACTCTATCACAAGGCTCAAATTGCAAAGCATCACATTCACTTACCAGCACAGTATTGCCCACGGTATCAACACAAGGCCACTGGTTGATGGGCACGTTTTTTTCGTTGCTGTAGTGGATGGTATACTTGTCAGGAACACTGTTCCAGGAGACGCGGAGACTGGACGCGTTCACCAGCTTGTATCTCAGGTCTTTGAAGCGTTGGGGACCTGGGGGAGAAGAAAGAAGGATAGGATGTAGGTTTATTGTGAACGGTAAGAGAGTCAACAAAGATGGATGTTTGTTACTCTGTCACGCAAAAACTGCTGAACAGATTTTGATGATATTTGGCACACAGGTAGTTTATAACCTGGATTAGCACATAAGATACGTTTTATCTCGATATTCTTACGGGTTCGAGATTTACACGGGTGAAACCGCTGGGCGCTGCTATTTTATAAAAATAAAATATACTTACTGTACTTAATAAAAGTAATATAAAATGAGATAAACGTTTTGTTTGTATTTATAAGCGTTTTGTTTTATTTATTTGTTGCCTTTATTTTTACACTAACCATACACAAATGACATAATGTTTTTTTTTATTAATTTTAATGAATCCATCTATACTATCTATTCTGAATTGATCTATGATAAAAGGCACACAGATAGATCATGACGTGAAAAAAAACATCATGGATCCACCATGGTTCCAGTGTGAGAGAGAGACGGAGCTATATACGACCTATAGCACCATCCTTTTTTCTCAATGGATCCATGATCTTTTTTCACGTCATAGTAATGGCCCCTGGGCCTAACCCAGGTACCCAGTAGGTGCATTCTCGTGGTATAATTCCCTACCATCACTCTGGCGAAGCCGCAGGCAAAAGCTAGTTAGGTACCTATATACACATTCAGTTTAGGAAAGCACTTACCCTCAGAAGGTGTACTAATATGGATGGGAGCGGAGAATTCCCCGACCGCCATTCTGGCCGGTATTCTGGCCTGTACCCGGACCTCGTACTCTGTGCTCGGCGACAGGTTCTCTATGTGAGCTGACTTGCTGTGGCTGTGGGGAGAAGAAAAAGGGTGAGCTTTGATAACCTTTGATGCACCAGACCCTTCGGAGAAATTAGCCTGACGAAAGAATGAGGATTCTGGTGGTCGCGACAATGACCTAAGTATATTAGGCACAGATTAATACAGTTGGGACACTCCGCAGTTTAGGTATGAAGCTACAAGTACGCGGCGGGCTCATCTCATTGGGTCAGTTCAGTGTGGGCTGCCGCGCACCGGCCGGGGAGCACGTTAGTTCGATACTCACTCACGCACCGCGTCGTAAAAGAAGACAACCCTAACGAGTCAGAAAGTACAAGAGTTACTCGATAGAAAGAGAGGCAACGTGTTGGTGAATATAACTGTAGGTAATAAGCGTTGTGCGACCTGAATTGCACTTTATTGTGTCGTTGCAAGAGTCGCTTTTCATTTAAATGATTTTGCGGGGTGTTCCGTCTGTATTAATCTGTGCCTACAGTCAAGTTCTCATCGATAGCGACAGCGCCTTTAATTTCGTAGCAGTAAGGGCGGTTTTCGTTGTTCATGTGTTGCCACTAATATTACAATTATCAGCATAAACACCTTACCATAAAATTTTAAGTAAGAATAAAATTGCTTATAAGTTTATATGCTAGATTGTAATTAGATAATATTATGTAAGTACGGAGTTATTTTAAATTAATATTATTTATTATTTAAATTTACATTATTTATATATAAAAAGGAATCTCTATTTCCCTTGGTCATCGCATCACGCGTGAACGGATGGAACAATTTCGCTAATTCTTTTTTTGTTGTGTTTATTATTGTCAAGAAAAATTAAGAAAATTTCGCAGAAAATTGGAAAATTTCAGAAAACTTAACGACTATTTTAACTTCGCGCGTTTACATTAAAATATGCATAGTCAAGACAGGACAACGTCTGTCGGGTCAGCTAGTAAAGAATAAAAATAAAAACAGTATTACCACTGACGTCACTGACTGTGCTATGAAGGCAGGAGACAATAACTTTAGACACACAAAATCAGAATCCTTTTCCCAAAACTATCGTAACCCTGAAGTTAGTCATAAATTCCACATACATCTCTATACACTCCTCGTTCCCGTCCACCTTCCTGGTGCAGACCATGTAGGAGTAGGCCTCCAGCGCCACATCGGCCTCCTCGCACCGCCAGCGCACAGTGAACTCCCGGGGGGCCACGTCCGTCACCTCCACGTCTTCTGGAACTGCTTTCACCTCGCTGGAATGATGAGGGATATGTTATACGGTCATGGTTAGCTGGGCTTTATTATTCCACTAGTGACGATACATAATATTTACGTGAATGTACTACTTCGCTGACTGTATGTCTTACTTCCAAAAATCTATAATAAATTTCCTAAAAGCTGGCAGCAGTTAAGTGATGTAGCATGTAGCGTTTATACAGAAAGTTATTAATTTTATCTACACTCATGCTATAAATTCTCTATAAAAGTATCTGAAACAGTTAGCTTATTGCCAACATTAAAACAGCCAGTGTCATAGTAACCATGGTAACCATAATAGCATCCAAACGGGTGCTTTAATGTTGTACTGAATTTCATAATGCAACTCGTTTTCAAAAAAAGAACATTGTAATGCACGCGCGTTTCACTACAACAGCGCCGTAATTAAAAAAAAAGAACTTATTCGAATTGACGTCGTATACTATGACGCCGGCCGCCATGTTCGATATGAGTATTAGTATTGCAAAAAACTGTTTCAGAACCTTTTATAGAGGATTGATAACATGGATGTAGATAAAGTCTTGTATGCAACTGTACATAATTAGGTATTAAAACACTCATGTGATACTATTATCACACTCGGCTTCGCCTCGTGTGATAAACCCACATTCGTGTTTTAATAGCCCTTATTATACGTCAGTTGCATAAATAACTACTATAGCAGATCAAGCTTATTATAATTTGAATGAGTTTTTTTTTATGAGTTTTGATTAAGTATGTTTTACTGATTTATTATTTTAAATGTTCTTATATTTATCATGACATTTTAAATAATTTGACGCGAAATAACATTATACAACATTATTTTTTGTTTACACTAAACCTCTTAAGGGGTCATTGTACTCATCATTTTGAACAACTTTTACTATGGGACCAAACCTGAAATCGCGAAAAAAAAATCAGCTGTTCAGTACATTTATCTACATCAAACTCGTCAAAATGTACTGAACAGCTGATTTTTTTTCGCGATTTCAGGTTTGGTCCCGTAGTAAAAGTTGTTCAAAATTATGAGTACAATGCCCCCTTAAGAGGTTTAGTGTAAACAAAAATTAATGTTGTATAAGTATAGTATTGTATTAATAATATTTGCATGCCGTTGTTTTGAGGCAAACGGTGATTGCGCTGTGTAGGCCGCGAAATAGATAGATTTCGTGCAGATTCGTCAAACGAATGAAATCTAACGAATCTGCACGAAATCTAACTTAGAGAGATGTATTGATGATTTTTATGGTTAAAATTATGTAAATACATAATGTTTTACTGCCGCGTATCATACTTTGATCAAAATACAACCTGACACGGACCTGCAAATTGCAAAAAACCCAAAAATAATTGAATTTCGCGGGCTACCACTGCGCATCATCCTTTCCCTTGCATGCTAACAGTTTGTGTTGCATGTATTGTACTCATGTTTGAGCAAATAAATGATTATATTATCTTATCTTACGTCATCATTAATTAATGTCATAGGGCCCGAGTGCGCGTCTACTTTTTAAAGAAATTCCTCGCCGACTGGTCGAGACTTCACGTCACCAGAGGGCTGGCTTGTTCTTTGGCCAAAGAATTAGCATTGCCATTCAACGTGGCAATGCTCCAGTCTTCTGGGCACGTTTCCGGATGACATCGATGCGGACGAGTACTTCGATGCCTAAGTGTCCTTTTGTTTTTGTATTTATTTGTATATTTAGTTAGTCATTTACATTAGTAGGTGTAAATAGTGTTGACTGTAGATATAAACTTAAAACTATAAAATAGAAGATCATCTGTTTGGTGACAACAGAACCTCACCCGCCGCCGTCGTTCTCGTGGATGGCGATGCTGGTGGACGTCCAGGGCACCAGCGTCAGGTTCTGATGCAGCCAGGGCAGCAGCTTGGAGCCCAGGACTCGGACTTGGAGTGGTTCTTGTGATGACACTGGAAAAAAATAATGAATTTAAGGAATATTATCTACTAGCTGCGCCCCGTAGTTTCACCCGCGTAGACCGGCATAAAAAGTAGCCTATGTGTTAATCCAGGGTATAAGCCATCTACATACCAAATGTCATTCAAATCGGGCCGGCCGTTTGAGCGTGAAGTAATAAACATACAAACAAACACACACACACACACACATTCACAACCTTCGCCTTTATAATATTAGTGTGATTTAGCGTTCACGATCATGGCGCATAATATCGCTTTTGATAAAGAAGGAAGGACTTATCGAAGTTTCTTGGTCAGAAATCAGAATTACAAGAGATAAAACTCATTCGATGCATATTAGTACCGTTAAATACAAGGTCTAGATTTAAAACTATGACAGCTTACCTTTAACAGTATGGTTGGTAACTTTTCCGTCAAGCGTGACGTTGTGTTCATCAGTGCTGTTCTCTGCCTTGAACTGCAGGATCCACTGCTTCACGCCAGGGTTTTGGTCAGCGAACTGCTGCCAGAATACTAGGATGTCGTCGCCCTGACGAGCCAGTTTTATTGGCACTGGAAAGAGTTAGTCAAGATTTGAACTGGTGAGCATGGAAGGAGCAAGGGATGATATTCAACAGACTTCTTCAAGCGCCATCTGCACAATGCTAGTATCTTGTCTGTGACATACATAATCAGGCCATAGCATTCCCACTGCTGGGATACACGCCTCTTCTTTCTGCGAGAGGCTATAATCCACCACGCGGGCCCAGTGCGGGTTGGTAGATGCCACAGGTCTTCGAATTTTTGGTTCTAGTACATGCCGGTTTCCTCACGATGTATTCCTTCACCATTTTGAGAGCAGTGGTGAGGAAATTATTTACACAAACTAAAGCACCTACCTGGGTTCGAACCCACGACCTACAACTCGTAAGTTGGGGGCGTTACCACTGGGCCACCAATTCTCTCATGAGGCATAGGCATCAATGCATTTTTTGTGAACACAAATTATGTGTTTTACTAAGTGATCATTATGTGGTGGAGAAAATAAACGTTTTTTATTATTATTGTTTATTATAGGTACACCAACATATTACTTCGTCGTCTAAACAATGTTTAGACGATATTTTTAGGGTTCCGTACCAAAATGGTAAAAAAGGAACCCTCATGGTGTGACTAAGTCTGTCTGTCTGTCTGTATGTCTGTCTGTCTGTCTGTCACAGCTGGATATCTCGAGAACTACTAATGCTATCAACTTGAAATTTGGAACAGTTTTAGGTGACGTTTACCTAACTATTTTGCAAATAAGAAAGAAATAATTTATAATTTTTTTTTGCAACTGGGACTGAAAGGGGGTCTTAAAAATTCAAAGTGGAGCTACTAGGGCATGTGGGGTATTATATGAAAGAGCGCTGTTTGCACATTCTCAAACATTTTTTTTTCTTTTTTTTTAAGCCCCATAGTTTTCGGCTTTTGATGAAAAATTAAAAAAAAAATACCGTTCTCCCCCCCCCCCCCCCTTATCTCCGAAGTTTGCAAAGAGAAAAATCTGAAATTATTCTATGTGATATAAGTTTACGTAAAGATTACAGGAAAAATAAAACGATGTCTCTAAATAGCACACTTTTTCAGAAATCGGAACGGAACCCTCGGTGCGCGAGTCTGACTCGCTCTTGACCGGTTTTATTTTATTGTTGCTTCAACTTATGGTATAATAAATAATAATAACAAATAATAAATAAATATCCTTGGACATTTCACACATTTCATTTCATTTTCTGGTATGCCACCGCTACGTGTAAACCAGGCTTTAGTCGTGAAATAAAGTCTCACCATATTGGTACCAAAGTACTGCCAGTGCAAATGGGCTTAGTAAGGACAATTCTGCTTACCTCCCTGTCCCTGGCACGTGACGCTCTTCGACATGTCACTAGCAACATTCCTGTTCGTCGTTGAAGACTTAATGTAAGCTCGAACCTGTACGCAAAAAGGGAAGGTAAGCTACAAGTACGCGGCGGGCCCCGTCCGCGGGGCTAATTCAGTAGGTCAGAAGGTATAAGAGTTACGCGATAGAAAGAGAGGCAATGTGTAGTTGAATATAACTGTAGGTAATAAGCGTTGTGCGACCTGAATTGCACTTTATTGTGTAGTATCAAGAGTCGCTTTTTAGGGTTCCGTACCAAAATGGTAAAAAAGGAACCCTTATGGTGTTACTCAGTCTGTCTGTCTGTCTGTCAGTCTGTCACAGCTGGATATCTCAAGAACTACTAATGCTATCAACTTGAAATTTGGAATAGTTTTAGATGACGTTTACCCACTGACCTCTATTGTACAAGTACGCTGGACTTCATATTAGCGATGACAAAATGAAGACATTTGATTTTCGCCATTTTGGCGCTGAAAGCAATGTGAGTACCCATGGAACTAATATTAGAGATGGGACACAGCCGACGATAAAAAAATACTTTTATGGACTTTATCGACCGTGAGAGTTACGGTTTTTTTATTTGATCTGAAATTGGCATAGACTATCAAATACTAATAAAACGAAATCTATAGTTACTTAATAATATATTGAAGGATTGTTCGCTTTGTAGGAACTTATTGTGTTGTGAAAAGGAAATATTGATGCATTTATTAGAAACAAAAAAAAGCATGGATAATTTGCCATGCTTTTTTTTGTTTCTAATAAATGTTTCTATGAAGGGTTCCGTAGTTGGGATTAAATTAAATATCCCAATAACAAAGTTAAGATTATAGTTGAAAAACATGTTCTCCCATACATTCCAACAGTAAATGTAAGTTTGTACTCACAATATTGAGAGATTTACCATGTTATTTTAAGACCACAAACTTCTTATAGGTTTTCCTGTAGGTAATCTACAGGTATACGGGTAAATCTTCGAGCGTTTCAACCGCCGTCATTACCCTCCCCCAAAAGTTCATTAAAAAGAATATATTTAATTAAATATTTCAGGAATTCTCAGATTCTGGTTCTTGAGCAGATTCTGGGAATTGCTGAAATATTTCATTAAATATATTATCTTTCATCAACTTTTGGGGGAGGGTAATGACTGCGGTTGAAACGCTCGAAGATTTACCCATACAACGTGTAAGTTAAATGCGCAAAACCTCTTAAGGGGTCATTGTACTCATCATTATGAACAAATTTTACTATGGGCCCAAACCTGAAATCGCGAAATAAAAATCAGCTGTTCAGTACATTTATGTTCGCATAATTCGTCAAAATGTACTGAACAGCTGATTTTTTTTTCGCGATTTCATGTTTGGTCCCACAGTAAAAGTTGTTCATAATGATGAGTACAATGACCCCTTAAGAGGTTTTGAGCATTTAACGTTACACGTTGTATAACTATTTTCTGTATTTTTTTCAAAATTTTAGACTCAGTAGTTTCTGAGTTAAGGAAATGGTCAATTTTCGTTTGATATGTCACATGGTACAGTTTGCAAAACTTTTTTTTTTAATTTTCTTATTTATTTTATTTGGGAAAACAGACAATCGTACTTTGTATATTATATCTAGATACACATTATTTGCCCCCTAAAAGGGACCCCCATATTCAAAATTAATTAATTTACTGTAACCGTACGTGTTTGGGCCACAAAATACATACGTGTACCAAATTTCAACTTAATCGGTCCATTAGATTCGGAGCAAATTGGCTGTGACAGACGGACAGACAGACAGACACACGAGTGATCCTATAAGGGTTCCGTTTTTTCCTTTTGAAATACGGAACTCTAAAAAGGAATCAAAATAAATAGAAGTCTCTAAGTATCACTGTGAGGAAACAAAACTTCGGCCAAAGCAAATTTTGATTGATAAGCAGATACAAAATATATTATCGGACTGCGTTAACGAAAAAATTTCAGCCATGACATGCTTAGAACGCCTACGGTCGTTAAAATAATTTAATTATTAATTAAATTACACATAAATTTTATCATTTTAAATTAGAAACTTATTTGCACATTTGTTTTAGCTAGATACTGAAATTGCATATCTGACAACAGTTAATTTTTATTTGAATGACGTCAATTTAAAATGACTCAATATTGGAAGAAAAATATCAATCGACACATTATCGATAATGGAACATTCGCAACCCTACATGTATATTCATACGATTGTATTTTGTTATTAACCCGCCGCGCGCCGCACGCAAATTACTAGACACATTAGATTTTTATTGTTATCAGCACATAATATGGTGTGCCATCGATATTTTAAAGAGATAATAAAAACTGAGCTGTAATTACACTATGTGATGAAATGTGAGTAAAAAAGTTTATTATAAATGTAAAATCATAGACTAAAAAAGGAGGACTCCGCGCCACGCATATCGAAAGTGAAGCACCGTGCCGATTTATGTGTGCGTGACTTGTACCTGCAAAGACGCCGTCGCTCGTGTCACGTACTGGCGGCCGATCGGCATACTATGATGTAAATGTGTGCGTGAGGCGTGCTTGTACAAACGGTCCCGGCATACTTACTGTGCTTCACTTTCGATATGCGTGGCGCGGAGTCCTCCTTTTTTTACACTTTTATGCACGTAAGTTAGATTATTATTCTAATCTTATTAATGTTCATTCTTCCCACTGATTCTAACATAAGTTTACGTAATTTACCAGGTATCTAAATGATTGCGATTTAAGAACTTTTTGAGTTATGAAGTTTGGAACCTTGAATTACATACTAATCGTAATCGTTAATCGTATATCGTAATCGGTAATCGTTTGCATGTTTTATAATCTCCCGCCTGTATCACGATTAAAACCATACCCAGCCCACGAGAGCCCATCGCAGCTCAGCGAGACAGAGACAGAGGAAACTATCGAGCATCCATCTCTCTCGTTGCGTTTATCGCTTTCCACCTCCATAAGTTCAAAAAACCCTCAAATGTTATGATTTCGTAAAATTATTACATTTGCATCCGCAAATGGCATTTGCATACAGTCGTTAATAAAGCCAAGCCATTAAATCGTTAAGCCATTTTTTCGAAAATTATTTTCCAAACTAATCAAAGTATATATTTTTTTTACACTTTGTATTTTCTATTACCCCAAATAAAACACCATAAAACAACAAAATATTATTTTTCTGCTTTCCTAGATAATTCATGCACTAAAGGGTTAACAGGGTACATGCGTCATCGATGGGTACATGTCAATTTTAGTTCCTGAGATCCTCGAGGTAGCGCTTCAAATCGGCACAAAAATCAACTGTCATTTCCTATAGTATCTTTAGTCCAGCGTACTTGTACAATAGAGGTCAGTGCGTTTACCCAACTATTTTACAAATAAGAAAAAAGTAAAAATATTTATATATTTTTTGTAACAGGGACTGAAAGGGGGTCTTAATAATTCAAAGTGAAGCTACTAGGGCATGTGGGGTATCATTTGAAAGAGCGCTGTTTGCACATTCTCAATTATTTTTTTATTTTTTTTTATGCTTCATAGTTTTCGTGTTTTGATGAAAAATTTAAAAAAAATACCGTTCCCCCCCCCCCCCCCCCCCTTATCTCCGAAGTTTGCAAAGATAACAATCTGAAATTATTCTATGTCATAGAAGTTTATGTAAAGATTACAGGAAAAATAAAACGATGTCTCTAAATAGCTCACTTTTCACACACACGCACACTTTCAGAAATCGGAACGGAACCCTCGGTGCGCGAGTCCGACTCGCTCTTGACCGGTTTTTTATTTAAATGATTTTGCGGAGTGTCCCATCTGTATTCATCTGTGGTATTACGAGTGGCGAAAAGAAGCAGGCCTATGGAAGTTTCTACAACAAAACTTTACCTGGAACCCGTAAGGTGTAAGTGGTTCCGCAACAGGGATGATATCCTCAATGCCAATAACTGGCTGTCCGGGTAACGATACGCCACCTGGAAAATAACATTGAGATTAATAAAGGGGCCGTTTCAAAACTTGTAATGTAATGCACAGTTTCAATCTGGAGTAAATTTTAGCCTGAATGCAGGACAGGGATAGTGAAGTGAACCTTGAATGGGTTTTAGCCTTGAAACCCGGTAAGGTTATCCCTACAATAAGGATAACCCATTGAATGGGTTCTATACTTGAAACCCAGTGAAACGGTTACACTTTCATTAAGATACTTCAAGTGGAGGGCAAGCGGTCACGCGGTCGGTCACCTACGCGTTGGACAGACCTTATCAAAGCGTCAACACAAACCTCCATAGTTCAGAACTTTCGAGACGCGGCAGACCGGAATAAGTGGAGGAGCATCGCGAGGGCTGCTTTGGCCAAAGAAAATGCAGAGTCATCAACCACGACCACTCTGTCAAGAGTGAACGACTAAGGAGGAGGAGGAGGAAGATACTTGACCTATATAATATAAGGGTTTTGTACGGGGGATATTAGCAATTTCCAACGTATAGGTACCCATAATCAAGAGATCATATTACATTGCTCCGAGTCGTAATGTTACGCTGTTATCGTTCAAGACTTGAAGCTTAAACCTTCGTATGGGTTTTTGTTTAAGTGCTTAGAAAAACCATATCGAAATACCCTTCAATGGATAACCAAAATGGTCCTTTAAAGCCATTCAAAAGGGTTACCTACATCGTATGGGTTTTTGATTAACTGCTTAGAGAAACCCTATCGAAAACCCTTTCAATGGCTAACCAAAATAGTCCCTGATTTTGAGCCACTGTCAGATATGGTTAAAATGGTGTACTATCATCACATATTACATCATCTGCCTAGCCTTTTCCCAACTATGTTGGGGTCGGCTTCCAGTCTAACCGGATGCAGCTGAATACCAGTATTTTACATGGAGCGACTGCCTATCTGACCTCCACAACCCAGTAACTGGGTAATACGATAGATACCTCTTGGTAAGACTGGTTGTCAGACTTTCGGGCTTCTGACGACCCGTAACGACTGTCAAAGATCCACGAATGACAGCCGGGACCAACGGCTTAACGTGCTTTCCGAGGCACGGAGAAGTCTCGGTATGTAAAGATGGTCACCCATCCACTGACCAACCCCGGAAAGCGTAGCTTAACCTGATGGATCGACCCGTGCGGCTGTTATTACTTAGCCACGAGCTCCTCATCATCACATATTACATGCTTCTCTAAAATCAATTCGGTTATTCATTTGGTGCTTCTTACTTTGTTGAGGAGCTCGTGGCTAGGTCGATCCATCAGGTTAAGCTACGCTTGCCGGGGTTGGTCAGTGGATGGGTGACAATCATTACTACCGAGACTCCTCCGTGCCTCGGAAAGCACGTTAAGCCGTTGGTCCCGGCTGTCATTCGTGGAACTTTGATAGTCGTTGCAGGTCGTCAGAAGCCCGAAAGTCTGACAACCAGTCTTACCAACGGGTATCGTATTACTTACCCAGTTACTGGGTTGTGGAGGTCAGATAGGCAGTCGCTCCATGTAAAATACTGGTAAGTATCATCTGCATCCGGTTAGACTGGAAGCCGACCCCAACATAGTATGGAAAAGGCTAAGCAGATTGATTTGATGCTTCTTACCCGGCGTAGTAATCTGCACGGTGTAAGCCATGACATCCGCGTCGACTTTGGGCCAGCGCACGGCGACAGCGCGCGCGCCGGCGGGCCAGCAGCGCACGCCCACCGGCGCCGCCGCGCCCGCGCCCGTCACGTTGAGCGCGGCCCACGCTGACGCCGAGGAGGTGGGGTTCTGCGCGAAGCACTGGTATACTCCTGAAGAAAGAATCGATAAAATGTAATAAGATCTTGGTGACTCCGGGTCACCTATTTTATGGCTTTTTAACCCATTGAGTGCCAAAGTTAACCGTCAAATAACAATCAGTGGCCCCCATACAAATGGCCTGCTACGTAATACTTCGTAGTTGGCATCATGAATACCAATTTATAGAAGGATAGGTACGTAATATTGTGTATAAGAAGACCTACGTAATAATACGTAGTTGGCCTCTGCCATATCAGCTACGTAATATTGCGTAGTAGACATTCAATGGGTTAAGGCACCAGATTGCGGAGGATTCATATTATCCGGTAAGGCTCTAATATCCTTCCGTATCCTAAAGACACGTCTTCCCTACCAGTCTACTCAATAATATGCAATAGTCTCTGTAGCTCCATGAAACATGCTCTAGGGGCTAGGTAATCGAGTCTGGTGAAACCACGCCGAGGTGCATTTCATTCAAACATTCATTTCTAAAGCACCAGAATGCGATGAATTTAAATACAGGGGCTAAACATCTATTATATTAATAATAGATGCCGCATTAGCGGCAATGTCATTTTCGTTCGTTGAAAACGTCGTGAGGAATTTACCAACCAGTACATAGAAATGTAGTAGTACTATTTATGAAAATACACTGTGCATTCTTTATCTAGATTATCTCACCTGCATCCTCAGAGGTCACGCTTCTGATGAGAAGCTCCATTCGTTTTCCATCCACTGATGGTAACACCACGATCTGCAACAGAGAAATTCATTTCAATAATCGAGTACACATCATCATTTTTAAGGAAACTAAAACTTTGTTTCTTTTTTTGAGGAAACTAAGACATTGTTTCTTTTGTGAGGAAACTAAGACACTGTTTCTTTTTTGAGGAAACTAAGACATTGTTTCTTTTTTGAGGAAACTAAGACATTGTTTCTTACTTGAGACTAAGCAAAAGGGCACAGTAGGGACAAATAAAATTGGGATCACTAGACTTGGTGTACTTACAACAAAGAACTGCTATATTTAATAGGCTAATGATGTTCTATCTCTATATGACGCATTATTAAGATAGGTAATACATAGGTACAAGATCCCAAAAATATACACCACTAATTTTTAATTAGTACAAATACTTAAAGGGCTTATTTGGAAGGTCTTGTTATTATATATGTTAAGTCTCAATAAATAATATTCATAAACAGCAGTTATTGGCGTTTGTTTATATCCCAAAATGTCACTCAATGTATGGAAATATTGTACAGGCTATTCATAGTTGTATTCATTCTCTCGCTCTCGCATTCGCGTGCTCTCGCTCGAACTTGCCCCGCCTCCAACAGCTGTTATCGTATCATAATCATGAATTTACCAATTATGACAAATTTTCGTGGACAATTTTGGTATTTCGTTTTTTTTACTTTTGACTACACAAATATGATCAGTAACGGGTACGGATAGAGCCCCATTTTTTTTGTACTAATTAAAAAATAGTGGTGTATGTACAAATCACAGGGTTTTCTACCCATGAATATGTACAACTTCTACTGTGGGACCAAACCTGAAATTGCGAAAAAAATCAGCTGCTCCCTACATTTTGACGAGTTTGGTATAGATAAATGTACTGAACAGCTGATTTTTTTTTCGCGATTTCATGTTTGATCCCATAGTAAAAGTTGTTCATAATGATGAGTAAAATGCCCTTAAGAGATTTCGTGTATGAATAGATACACCTTATGTATAAAGCACAAGCATAAAGTTTCTTAATCTAGTCAGTGGGGACTGTACTGTAGTGCTATTCTGTAAATATCTCACCGTGAAAACTAAGGTGAAGTGATCTTATAGTGAGCTGTCAATAGTGTCAATCCCTAGCATTGGTTGGAATGACGGCTCACTTCACGCTCACTTCACTTAAGTTATCACGGTGAGATTTATTTTATTTATTTATTTATTTATTTTATTTATTTATTTATTTCTCAGTACATGGTACATTAAGTTCTTAATATTAATAAATAGTTTCACATATACTACCGTTACCGGTGTAGAAATATTAAAATTAAAGTTCAATTTTATTCTATTCAATTAAATTCCATTATTACATCTATAAATTAGTTTTTAAATTCCATTATTATTATATTTGTACATTTTTATACAATGTCAAGTTTTACGAGCATTTTTTTTTTTTTTTAAATTTTAAGTATCTATGAATGAAATATCAAAATTTACTAATTATATAATGTCAAATGTTTAAAAACAAAAATAAATAAAGAAAAGTCAATATACACACGCATAGTACCTACTGATATAACTGTATTGTCAAAATTTATAATTTAAAAATTCGTTAACTGAGTAGAAACAATTGTCTAAAAGCCAGGCAAATATTACCTTTCTAAATTTGATGAGATGTTTACAGAATAGCATTGCTGTTCTCATATTAACTCACCCGCCCCGCCAACACCAAGGGCTTTCCATCCTTGTACCAGGTGACGCTGTCCACCTATTTTAATGGGACCTTATACAATAGTAGGTACCTACTTATTTTTTTTTTGTTGGTGGTTGCCTCTACACTTAAAATTGTTTAAAGGGCCTCTGCCAATTGGCTTCGGCCCCTCGTACGCCTTCGAAAAGTCCGGGACCTCAGGGTCCCAAGATATTTATTTATTTATTTATTAACTCATCATCGATATGTCAAAGACTTTTAAATAATATATTTTATTGTTCAACTAGGACTAGATAATAAAGCAAGGCATAAGGTGTATCTATTCATACACGAAATCTTTTAAGGGGTCATTATACTCGTCATTAACTTTTACTAAGGGACCAAACCTGAAATCGCGAAAAAAAATCAGCTGTTCCCTACATTTTGACGATTTGTTCATAATGTCGATCCAATGACCCGTTAAAAGATTGCCACTGTTTACACTTACAGCCTGTAGATAAGTGTACTGAACAGCTGATAAGTGTACTGAACAGCTGATAAGTGTACTGAACAGCTGATAAGTGTACTGAACAGCTGTAAGTGTACTGAACAGTTGTAAGTGTACTGAACAGCTGATTTTTTTTCGCAATTTCAGGTTTGGTCCCACAATAAAAGCGGTTCAAAATTATGAGTAAAATGCCCTTAAGAGATTTCGTGTATGAATAGATACACCTTATGTATAAAGCACTAGCATAAAGTGCCTTAAGGCTGATGCGCCAGGGTAGCCCGCGAAATTCAAAATTTCTTACGTTTTTTGCAATTTGTAGGTGTCTAGCGATTTCATGAAATCATGAGGTTTGAGGTAAATGCTAACTTATGGAGTTGTATTGCTGATTCTAATGATTATAATTCTGTAAAGCCACATTAGCTACGGCCGCGAATCATATTTTAATCAACATACAAACTCACACTGACCTACAAATTGCAAAAAACGTAAGAAATTTTGAATTTCGCGGGCTACCCTGGCGCTTTCGCCTTAATCTAGTCTAGTTAGTGGTTCATAGTTCATAGTTCTCATATTAACTCACCCGCCCCGCCAACACCAACGGCTTTCCATCCTTGTACCAGGTGACACTGGGGGCTGGTCTCCCCTCAGCTGTGCAGTTGAACCGCACTGTGCTTGCTCGGAACGCCTGCTTCGACGTCGGAGGCACTGTGATCTTCACGGGTTCAGTTATTGATACGTTGAATGTCTGGAGACGAAGAATGTAGGTGAGAATCTTCTTCAGCCTGTGTACTATACACCCTCAATCAATCTGCCTAGCCTTTTCCCAACTATGTTGGGGTCGGCTTCCAGTGTAACCGGATGCAGCTGAATACCAGTATTTTACATGGAGTGACTGCCTATCTGACCTACACAACCCAGTAACTAAGTAATACACCCCTTGGTAAGACTGGTTGTCAGACTTTCAGGCTTCTGACGACCCGTAACAACTGTCAAAGATCCACGAATGACAGCCGGGACCAACAGTTTAACGTGCTTTCCGAGGCACGGAGGAGTCTTGGTTTGTAAAGATGGTCACTCATCCACGGACCAACCTCGGAGAGCGTAGCTTAACCTGATCGGTTGACCCGTGCGGCTGTTATTATTGTTATCCTTGGATGCCATGTGTTGAAGTAAAAAGTTCGTGTGTACACGACAGAACGTATAAGTACCTATAGAGGCATGAGGAACAGGGTGTAAAGTTCACTCATCCTCCATAGAAAAGGGAGGATCCTCCGACCAGACGGGTGTTGTGTCTGGTGGGCTACTGCCCCACGGCTGATGTCGGGACGTAGTTATGCTAGTCGCGTGGTAAACTCTAATTGCGCGATGCAGGATTGCGTGACGTCATGTTATTGTGATGCCTAGTTCGTATGTGGCGATGTAGATGCCGCCAAATACCTACACGAAAAGGACGTATGAGATTTCATAATAATTTATTCGGCCGCTAAACACGACAGAGATGTTTTTTTTTATACAAATATTGCTGGGCTCTGCTTGCATGTAATTGACTACAGCAATTTTGATTTATCTCGAAGAGGGTTGTCAAAATAATGCTCGAATTTCCAAGCATGTTTGAAAAAAACAATTTCCTTATCAACAAGAGAACCAAATATTATACAAAATACAATAATCAAATACGCCTTAGGTTAACATTCAGTTAAATAAGGCAATATATTCAATTCTTAACACAAATGGCTGCCAGGCATACGAGGATTTTCGCAGAAGACACGACATTATATACCTTTGCTTTATGTATAGCGCAAAGCAATTATATAGATAACTTTACCTTATTTGAATTAAATATTGTTTGATATGGTTTCGCGTAATGTAGGGTGCGTACACATTGACCAAAACGTACGTGTATGAGAAGAGCCAAAGGCATTTTCTCTAGATGTGCTTTAGTTGTGTCAGAGTAACACTCAGTATATTAGGTGTAAAAAAATTAACTGCAAGAACTTCGTCCACATACTCGACATCGAAAAACAAACACATTACAAAAAAAAATTTGAATGGAATCGCGAAAAAAAAATCAGCTGTTCAATACATTTATGTTCGCATAATTCGTCAAAATGTACTGAACACCTGACTTTTTTTCGCGATTTCAGGTTTGGTCCCATAGTAAAAGTTGTTCATAATGATGAGTACAATGACCCCTTAAGAGGTTGCGGGTTATTTATTTTACACCTTGTAGAACGACTTACCTTACAACAAGCTATTTTACAATAGTGAGGAATCGGGTATAATGAATCAAAAGAAAGTCGTGTTAGTTACACTATTTATAACTCAAGAACGGTTGAACCGATTTGGCTGAAAATTGGTAGGGAGGGAGCTTAGAACCAGGAGACGAATATAGGATACCTTTTTAAAAAAACGGACAAACGTGGTATAACAACGGCTGGACCGATTTAGATGATATTTTGTGTGTATATTTGAATGGGTTTCTGGATGGTTTGAAAACACAATTGGACCCGGTAGGTGGCGCTGCAGTCGGGTTCTAGGATCGTTCAGACAGGACAACGTCTGTCGGGTGCGCTAATATAAAATCATTTGTTTTTAAGTGATGACGAATGGGCCGTCTTGTATGCAGTAAAAGTTACGTGGTCAATCGCTGAGCCGGGCTCAACCCTTTTACTTTCATGGTTCTATTTTTAAATTTCATGTTTTTGTCCTTAGTCTTGGAACTTTGAAAACAAAACATTAAACCACATAATAAAAAGTCTGTTCACCAAGTTTTTTATCGACGCAATAAAATAATATAATTTTCGCGAATAATGTGGAAAAGTTTTACCAATGTGTGCACACCCTTACATACATGTCCCAAATATATCTACCATAGGCAAGTAGTTAAACACAGTACATCGTACAGCAATAGTTTCATGTAACATCTCAAACAAGGCATTAACAAAAGGTATTTACAAGGCAGATGTGAGTGGAAACGCCGGGTGGGGACGTCCTAGGAAGACATACAGTGACCTTATTGGTGATGTTCTTCAGAAAGGTCAGCTGCGTAGTACTCGCAACCGGCGCGTGTATGACCAGAGCCCTACCATGACTTTACACAGCCAAAAGTCGCTAGCGTCTCCGTAAATTATTTCTATGAAATATTGTACCAGTGCCCCTAGCGGTCACGGAAATAATTAAAAAAATCATATTTATAAATCATTTACGGAGACGCTAGCGACTTTTGGCTGTGAAAACTCATGGTAGAGGCAAGAGGCCTTAGTGCGAGTTTTTATACTTACTCGATCACGTTAACGTAAACTTCAATTTGTACTCAAACTGAATAAGCGCCATCTGGTGACTATAATGGGAAACACAATTATTTCTTACAAATTGACGTACGTCAACGTGAACGTAAACGCGATCGAGTAAGTATAAAAACTCGCACTAAGGCCAACGTAAACTAGGCAAAAGCAGTATGTAAGGACCGTAGCAGGAGTTCTGTAGTTTCTGCCTACCCCCGTGGGAAGTAGGTGTGAGTTTATGTATATGTATTGTACGCACGGCTACACATCAAGCTATACATATCCAGTATAAGCTGATCTCGCATTGTATAGGATTTCTTTACAATGAGAGGTCAGTGTAAACTGGAAATGTATAGCTTGATGTGTAGCCGTGTGTACATTTCAAACTGTAGAAATGAATACACAGTTCATTAACCGTATCTGTCCCTACATCAAAATTATGGTTAATGTTGTACTATGTGGAAAATACAAAAGGCAAAAAGGTAATACATTATTTTACAGGCATTATCAAATCTGAAATAGTTCGTGGTAGGTACACAATTTGTTTTTTTCTTATCTGCAATCAACAATCAAAAACCATAACAATGAAAAAATTTGATAATTTATAGCGGACAAGTCGTTTTTTAGGGATCATTCATTATATAGAAAAAAAAGGTAATTATGAGGAGAGCCGACAGAAGTGTAAATTTAATTTTCAGGCACAGGCAACTGAAGGGACAACCGGTGGGTTTTAGTCAGTAAAAGTCTGACACGCCTGCCTGCTCCACCCAGAGCGTCATTGATGATTTCTCATCCAAAAAAAAAAACCGATCAAGAGCGAGTCGGATTCGCGCACCGAGGGTTCCGTTCCTTTTTCTGAAAAGTGTGCTATTTAGAGACATCGTTTTATTTTTCCTGTAATATTTACATAAACTTCTATCACAGAATAATTTCAGATTTTTCTGTTTGCAAACTCCGGAGATAAGGGGGGAACGGTAGATTATATTTATTAACGGGGAAGGGTATTTTTTTTTAATTTTTCATCAAAAGTCGAAAAGTATGCTGACTAAAAAAAAAAAAAAATGTTTGAGAATGTGCAAACAGCGTTCTTTTATATGATACCTACATGCCCTAGTAGCCCTACTTTGAATGTTTAATACTCCCTTTCAGTCCCTGTTACAAAAAAAAAATATAAATAGTTTTATTTCTTTCTTATTTGCAAAATAGTTGAGTAAACGTCATCTAAAACTGTTCCAAATTTCAAGTTGATAGCATTAGTAGTTCTTGAGATATCCAGCTGTGACAGACAGACAGACTTAGTCGCACCATAAGGGTTCCTTTTTACCATTTTGGTACGGAACCCTAAAAAGATACGGCTGAAGTGGAACAATGTTAACTAACTCTTGGAGGGCACTGTATCCAGCAGTTGCAGTATATGCTGATGATGATGACTCACCTTAACCAGATCGCTGTTCCCCTCAACAGTGCAGGTGTAGACTCCATCTTGCTCCAGGTCTACTCGGTGGAGAATGAGGACTTCATCTGTTGCCTCTAACTCGCTGGTTCTCTGTTCAGGTTGGGAGAATTCCCATATTAACTGGAAAGGAGAAGATTGCGTTAATTGGGTCATATAGATACCTAAATAATAGTCTCTACCGTTTACTGAAATCCTAGTTTACTGTGATTAGTATCAGCTACCAAATCTCATGTTCACTGTTGTGATTTGTTCCCCAGAATAACACGGATAGTAAAATAATTTTCATTTTAAAATTTTCATCATAAAAATATTTTAAACACCAATTTAACATAAATAAAAAAAAGCGTTTCGCGTTAAACAAAATCAATCTGCCTAGCCTTCTCCCAACTATGTTGGGGTCGGCTTCCAGTCTAACTGGATGCAGCTGAATACCAGTATTTTACATGGAGCGACTGCCTGTCTGACCTCCACAACCAAGTAACTGGGTAATACGATACCCCTTGGTAAGATTGGTTGTCAGACTTTCGGGCTTCTGACGACCCGTAACGACTGTCAAAGATCCACGAATGACAGCCGGGACCAACGGCTTGTTGGTCACCCATCCACGGACCAACCCCGGCAAGAGTAGCTTAACCTGATGGATCGACCCGTGTGGCTGTTATTACTGAGCCACGAGCTCCTCCAAACGACATAGTAATAATAATGACTTTATTTTTTTCTCTAGATTTCTAAATCATGATAGAAACTTGTCTCACCTTAGGCCTAGGCCATCCGGTGACAGGACACGGCAGCACCACGGTACCGTCCTTCGGAACAGCTATGTCCCTCTCATGATGCACCGGCAGGATGGCAGGGTCCAGATCAGCAGGAACCTCCTCCACTTGTAGCCTACCTCCATGACTGACGCGCGTTCTGTTTGCGTGGGAGTTTGTTGCTTTGCATCTGGTAAAGATAGGAAAAAATATTGTAAGTGTTGCTTCGGAGTCAGGGGCGAACGCAGCGAGAGATTGCTGAAACTTTAAATGTACCGCGTACAACTCTCAGGTACGCCTTAACAAGGTACGACCAGACCGGCCTTTACACAAGGAGACCAGGAAGTGGCAGTATTAGGTGTACATCAGCGCGAGATGACCGATTTATCGCTCTCGCAATTTTGAGAAATCGGTTCCTTACTGCGGTCGAAATACGGCAGCGGCTACAAACGGCAAGAGGGGTCAACGTAAGTGAGCGGACAATAAGAAGAAGAATGGAGGAACGGGATTTGCGTGCTCGAAGACCAGCTCGAGGTCCAGAACTGCTCCAGAACCATCGTGTAGCTCGACTTCGGGTCGCTCGCGAACACGCAAATTGGACTCACGAGCAGTGGAGTAAAGTTTTGTGGACTGACGAATGCAGAGTGGCCTTAAGAGCTCCAGATGGCCATCTGGAGCTCTTAAGGCGAACTTGTGTGGAGAAGGCATGGGGAGAGGTTTCTGCCAATAACTACCAGGCAAACCGTCAGTTTCCATGGTGGATCAGTTATGGTTTGGGGAGGGATCTGTTCAGACGCACGCACAGAGTTGGCAGTAGTTGCAGGTCGTCTAACGGCAGTGCGATATATTGAAGAGATACTCCAAGAACACGTTTTACCATTCATGGGATCGGTAGCGAAGATTTCATCTTAATGCAAGATAATGCTCGACCTCACACAGCACGTTGCGTGGATGATTACCTGTCGGAGGTGAGAATTAACAAATTGGAGTGGCCAGCACGAAGCCCAGACATGAATCCCATAGAACATGTCTGGGACATGCTTAAAAGACGCATCCGATCCAGTCCCAACCCTCCAGAGACTATCAGTCAACTGAAAACCGCTCTGGTGGCCGTCTGGGAAGAAATACCCCATGTGGACATTAAAAACATAATCCACAGCATGCCTGATCGCATGCAGGCGGTCATCAGGGCCAGAGGTGGAAATACCCGCTATTAATTTTAAGTACCATAGCTTTATTTTGTAAAATTCATTGTAAAACATTTTTTTTAAACATGGAGCTTAATGTCTTTTTTGTAATTTTGTAAAATTTTAATAAAGTTAACTCACTTTTTTGTTAATTAATCATTCTTATTTAATATTCAAATAAAAAAATAAGTTTTACAACAAAAAAACCCTGTTTCGAGTTTCATTTAGACAATAAACCACATAGCGCGCTTGGGCCACATTCCGTGCCGCTGAGTGTAGTTATTGAAGGAAATTATTATACAGGGTGTTTCTTTTAAGGTGTCAAGCCAGTGCGAGCTGATAGCAGAGTACCTATCGATTTAACCCCCATGTACTCGTATGTTCTACGATTTTTTGTAGTTTTAGGAGTTATAATTTTTTTTTCGATAGTTTTCCTGATTCATCGAGATGATGGCTATAAAAAATTATATCATTTTTTTGGGTCAACTTTGAACAAGAATGTATGTACTAAATAGGGCATTATTTGCTGAAATCGGTCGTTGAAAGTGGTGTATCTGAAATCTTGTAATTTTCATCACTACATGGTATAAAACAAAGACGCTTCCCGCTGTCTGTCTGTCCCTATGTATGCTTGGATCTTTAAAACTACGCAACGGATTTTGATGCGGTTTTTTTAATAAATAGCGTGTTAAGAGAAAGTGTTTGTAATTAGCCGGGTTAGTGCCCACGTTTATTATACATATTATGTATAATAAACGTGGGCGAAGCCGCGGGCAAAAGCTGGTATTTTATAATTTATTATTATCTTTGCATATTTTTGTCAATCCTGATATTTACTATTCCTCTACGTTTAAGCAGAGCTCAGTTGATAATAAAAACGTAAATTTTATACCTACTACTATCCTTAACCACTACCATTGATATGAAATGAGGGATCCAAAATAACTCGAAAACTACAAAAAATCGTAGAACATACATGGGGGTTAAATCGATAGGTATGGTACTCTGCTATCAGCTCGCACTGGCTTGACACCTTAAGGCCTCTGCCTGGAATCTTGCGCGCAGGAGGCAGGATCTTATGCGTACATTTAAATGGACCGGTTCTCGAAAACAGCGGCGCAGGAGCGGGGCGGGACAATGCGAGACGCGCCGCCGCCGCCGCCGCCCCGCTGCCCGTGAAATTCGAGGCAGAGGCATAAAAGAAACACCCTATATATTTCATCCTCGTCGCCAAATGTTCTGTATTTAAGGATAAACGTAACGTTACGTACGTTTGTACGTAAGTACTGTTAGCAAAATTTTTTAAATGTTTTGTGTTAACAATTGTTGGCTAACCTAAATAAATAAATAAATAAAATGAATAAAACACTGCTGATCACTTATACTCGTGTAATGGCCGACAACCAACTGATGAGACAAGCCTACCCACATATAAAATAATTATCAAGTACACCACACATACACACCTGGCTTTGTACAGCATCCTCTCTGGGTATAATTACCTGCATAACACACGCATACATACATATAAAAAATCACGCCTTCTTCCTTTGGGCATAGGTAGAAACCACAAAACGGTGCCTGCTACAATCCTTAAATACTCCTTTTGCCTCGTTTACGTTCATCTGGTCATACACGCACGCTGGTTGCAAGTGACCTTTCTGAAGAACATCACTAATAAGGTTACTATGCCCTTTTCCCGGCGTTTCCACTCACATCTGCCTTGTATACTTTCTTTCCTCAAAAGACCATTTCAGACATGGATCTACATGGTCCTCACATGATCTGACCAAGATTATGTCTAGACTTTAAAAGAGACTTTGACCCCTGAGTTGGTTTCGCCATTTGCTCTCATAGGAAATGTCGCCTTCATCTAGCTTATTTTTTAAATATTTTTTTTTATTAAGACTTGTAAAAATGATTCCGTTATCCTATTTACAGAATAAACAATTTCTTTCCATTTAATTTCTTGTAAATACCTACCTTCTGTTAATCGCCTTTCATTCACCCTGACAACACGACCAAACCATCTAACCATACCCTCTTCATTTTTTGTCACTACATCTTCTTTTAAACTTATTTGTTAAGCTTGGCGAGACATATTTGAAACTCGGTTATTGGAATGCTATTCTGTAATCATCTCACCGTGAAAACTTAAGTGAAGTGAGTGTGGAGTGAGCTGTCACTGTCATTCCACCTGATGCTAGGGATGGACCAAGCACATTTTTACAGTCATAATCGAGATTTTAATAATATTTTTTACGCTATTCTAGTGATCATTTTATATTATTTCAAAGATAGTATTTAAGTGTCTAAACATTACTATTTAGGGTGTTTTTAAATAAAATTGCAAAACATAAATTCAGTCACAAACTCAATTTTGTTTTTTTTTTTTTTTTTTGCAATACTCGTCCGTATGTATGTACTTATACTGAGGTGTGAGCGCGTCACGCACGAACAATAAATAAATAAATCATCCTTTCAATATAAATGAACAATCACGTTCGAAATCGGCGGTTTAAAATTAGCATAAAAAATATAGGTAATTAAAATCTCGATTGTGATTGTAAATGTAATTTGGTCAATCCCTAGCATCCGTGGGATGGCACTGACAGCTCACTCCACGCAAGTTTTCACGGTGAGATATTTACAGAATCTACCAGCTGTAATAGGCTTCAAATAACCATAAAGATAGCTTTTGTCTTGGCGTAGCTAAACCGTAGCAAGTGCTACGCCGTAGCTCGCGCGTAGCGTTACAAGACGGATGTTTCGTAGCGAGTAAAACTATGCACGATGTTCTAAATTTATAAACACTGCACTGGTTGTTCTCCTATTGGTTTTTTTGCTGGCATATTTTTGAAGAAACAGAGTTATTTTTTTCTTTCTTTTACTATCACTATTTACCTGTACAATCCTGCATCTTCTCTTGTCACGTCCGTAATAAGTAGCTGATTCTTCAGCAAATGATATCTAAAACAATGAATGGACATCAATATTCCGATTACGCACGTCACATTGTTTTTTTTTTTATTTCATCAGTTTCTTCTTAACTCAATCTCGAAGAAAAAAAAACTTATTTTTCTTTTAAGGGTTTAGAGTGATCATGACGTTCTTTTAGCAGTCCCAAACGCATACCTGTTATTCTCAGGCAGAGGTTCTCCATCTCTCTGCCAAGACAGAGCGGCGGCCGGCCCCGAGCTGATCTCACAGTTCAGGACGAACGGCTGGCCGCGCCACGCCGTCGCATTCTCGGGGTGTACCGAGAACTGCTTATCTAGATCTGGAACAAAAAAAAAATTGAAATCTGGATATTAGGATAAATAAGCATGAACCATATTATATGTCGGTTGTGCCCGAATCGTCCACCAGACGCTTTCCACGACATCCTTCGTTTGGCGCGACGTGCTTAATTTTTAACAATCCAGTAAGCCGTGTAAAATACTGGTAGTAAGCTATATCCGGTTAGACTGGAAGCTGATCCCAACAAAGTCAGGAAAAGGCTAGGCATGTTAAATATTAAACTTCTACTGACTATAACTACACGTTGGCTGTTCTTAGTACCGTGGGAGGCTTTTTGTCTCCAGGGAAACGCAAAATAGATAATATTATAATTTTCACAATACACTGTTGGCTCTAAGTTAAAATATTTGTAAGGAAATTGTCTAAATAAAGTTTGGTTGATCTTTAAACTTTACTTCAAACGTTAATTTAAGATTGTTCCAAATAAGATCATTCCACGCACTCCATTTAAACACCATCTAAAAGTTTGTGGTTCAAAATATGCTTACAGAATATTATACAATCAGTTTCAAATCGATTGTTTGTTCGAGGTCAAAAGTTACAAAACTCCTTGAAGTTTTAAGTGACTTCCTTGAAATAATTATCAAACAAGACGTTTGATCGACGTGACGTTTGGTTGATCTGAGCGATAGACGATATCTAAATCTACCTTATACTGTGTAGTACTTTTTTTTACAAACACTTGACTTTCGGCAATCATCGAATTCCCATGTGTGGAGGGAACGGCCCCCACCACTGCTGGTCGTACCCTCATCCAGGACCAACTTGCTGGCCAAAACCCCTCTGACTCGAGCAATTCGCACCATCAATCATATCCAGGTTGAAATTGATATATTATATTGTATGTATTTACGTGTCACTGGGGTGAATTCACAAAAGTACTATTGTTTAGTTAGATTATGACAAAACCACAATGATTTTTCGATGTATTTTGTACTTTAATGTTAATTTTGGGTGAGTGACTTAGATATCGCATTGGCATTTCAATAAATAAACGTTACTTGCGGTCGGCGCAACACGTTTTCTTCTTCGATGTATTTTGTACTTTAATGTTAATTTTGGGTGAGTGACTTAGATATCGCATTGGCATTTCAATAAATAAACGTTACTTGCGGTCGGAGCAACACGTTTTCTTCTTCGATGTATTTTGTACTTTAATGTTAATTTTGGGTGAGTGACTTAGATATCGCATTGGCATTTCAATAAATAAACGTTACTTGCGGTCGGCGCAACACGTTTTCTTCTTCGATGTATGTTGTACTTTAATGTTAATTTTGGGTGAGTGACTTAGATATCGCATTGGCATTTCAATAAATAAACGTTACTTGCGGTCGGCGCAACACGTTTTCTTCTTCGATTTATTTTGTACTTTAATGTTAATTTTGGGTGAGTGACTTAGATATCGCATTGGCATTTCAATAAATAAACGTTACTTGCGGTCGGCGCAACACGTTTTCTTCTTCCATTCTCCCCTGTCAACCGTCACGCTATCATTCTCCTTCTCTTTCATGTCATTCCTCACACAATCCATCTGTCTCTTCTTTGGCCTTCCTCTCCCTCTCCATCCACCAAAAATCTGTCTAGCCTTTTCCCAACTATGTTCGGGTCGGCTTCCAGTCTAACCGGATGCAGCTGAACATGGAGCGACTGCCTATTTGACTTCCACAACCCAGTGACTGGGTAATACGATACCCCTTGGTAAGACTGGTTGTCAGACTTTCCTACTTCTGACGACCCGTAACGACTGTCAAAGATCCACAAATGAGAGCTGGGATCAACGGCTTGACGTGCTTTCAGAGGCACGGAGGAGTCTCGGTATGTAAAGATGGTCACCCATCTACGGAGCAACCCCGGCAAGCGTAGCTTAACCTGATCGACTCGTGCAGCTGTTATTACTTAGCCATGAGCTCCTCTTCTCCATCCACCAACATTTACATTTATCCCTCTGGCTAATTTTGGCACTTTGGCACCGAACTTCTACTCATTAGTTCAGCTTCATCATCAGCCTATATCTGCCCACTGCTGGACATAGGCCTCTCCTATTGCACTCCATTCAACTCGATTCTCGGCAACTCTCATCCAGCTCCAACTTAGAATAGAATAGAATAGAATACATTTTATTGTTCAACAAGGACTAGATTACTTGGCAAGGTAGGTAATGTATAAAGCACAAGCATACGTTCTTAATCTAGTTAGTGGGTGCCGTACTGTTCTCCTAGATAGGTTACAGTATAAACTGTGTTTAGGAGAAACAGTTTCGATCCCCGTCATAAATGGTTGACATAAATAAGCACGTGTTATGAAAGTTAAAAATATCTAAAAAGTAATCATTACAATAAGCTACTAATAATAGACAATTATTTAGGCTATTAAACAACAAAAAACAAAAACTTTAAATAAAAAAAAAATAAAAAAATAGCAAATTCGGAAAAGACAAATTTATAAGTACCCAACTTAAAAATTAAAATTTAAAGAGCAAAATAATAAATAAATGTTCAGTATGTTAGTGTGGTGAGTATTTTGTTAGTGTGGCGAGTATTTTGTTAGTGTGGTGAGTGTATCGTTAATTTATGTTGTGTGTGATGCATGTAAGTGTTAGAGTGATCACTTCTTTAGAAATTCCTCGGTTTCGTCGTAGTTTAAGTTTAGAAAGAAGGAGCGAACAGGAACTTCCAGTCACCCTGCACAGATCGTCGCTCCACCAGCCTGAAGGCGTCTTTTACTCAAGAACTCGTCTACCCCAACGGTCATCGGTTCTACGCCCAATATGGCCGGCCCATTGTTACTTGAGTTTCACACAAATCGGTGCCAATAGCACATAACACTTCTGAAAGCGTTCTGGGAGGTAGAATGCCAAAAAAATGGTTATGCTCCATATCATAAACATTGATGGTGGAGCCACATTCGGCTTGGTACATATATGACTGCAATAATTCTGAAATGTTATCGCCAGGAAGATTTTAAGGGCAATATCCGAAATTGGTAGGCTTGTTATGAGTTTTTATATTTATATTCATAAGGAAATGTGGAGCGAATATGAAGCAAGCGTTATGTAAATAATACGTCCTAAGTCACAATTACAAAACAGAAATCTATAGAAACGACTGCAAAGAGTATGGTTCTGGGTTCAATTCCAAGATTTGAATTCGAATGATAAAAAAGTCACAGATTTTTAGGGTTCCATACCTCAAAATAAAAAAATGAAACCCTTATAGGATCACTTCGTTGGTCGTCTGTCTGTCTGCTAAGACCCTTTTTCTCAGGAACACGTGGAGGTATCATATCAAATAGGTAGGTCTATGGTCCCTTGGAGTTCTAAAAAAATCAAGCTTCTAAGTCAACGCAATAAAAAATACCATTTATGCGTAATATTTTGATACTCGCAAAGTAAATCAAAACTTATAGGGTACTTCCCATTGACCTAGAATCATGAAAAAAGCAAGAAGCAAGGTCTCACAGCACAAGTAAAGGAAAAAGTCCTAAAATTGTTAATTTGTAATATTATCACATCATTTTTTTTTTGGATTGCAATGTTAAGTTTGTTTTTGGGATAAATTCTTTTCAACTACGGAACTCTTCATTGTGCGTGGTCCGACACGCACTTGGCCGGTTTTTGTAAATGAAACGTATAGCTATCAAAACGTATAGCTATCAAAACGTATAACTATCAAAACGTATAGCTATCAAAACGTATAGCTATCAAAACATATAGCTATCAAAACGTATAACTATCAAAACGTATAGCTATCAAAACATATAGCTATCAAAACGTATAACTATCAAAACGTATAGCTATCAAAACATATAGCTATCAAAACGTATAACTATCAAAACGTATAGCTATCAAAACGTATAGCTATCAGAACATATAGCTATCTGTTAGATATGCAGATATGGTAGGTACGGACAACAGTCAAACACGCTAGTCAATGACACACTAACTTTAATCGCTCAAGAATTACTTAGCCGGGTCGCAGCCGCGGTACGTTACACACACATACATAACATCCCCTTCCCTTTATTTAGCCACTACAAAATAACCCCCATTAAACATTAATTAAATGCAAAACTACGCTATGGTATAAAGTTGTCGGGAGACAACTCGAGACGTCGTGGATTTATCACTGGTGTGGGAGTCAGTGCATCATGCCCATGATGAATTTATCTAGTAGTGCTTCCTCCAAGTTCTTAAACCCGCAGTGTGCCGCCAATCCCCTAATTCTGGCCGCCCATTGAGTGTGGCTCTCGTCTGGTCGCTGCACCGCTGTGTAGAAAATTGATTTTTCAGCGAATCCGAGCCGCTTTGGCTCAAAATGTCGGTCTAGTAGTTTTAGGATTTCTTCTAGATCTGTTTCTTCTAACTTTTTAGGCAGCGCCAGGTCCCTCGCTAGCATATAAGTTGGTCCGGTGAGAGCGCTTATGAGTATTGCCCTCCGTTTGACCTTCAACTTGTCCGATTCGTCCGTAATGTCGTTGGCAATAAACCATTGTTGTAGCCGTGACTTGTAACTTATCCAGTCTTGGGATAAATGGTCAAAGTTCGTCATTATACCGAATGAAACAACATAAGTAGACATTGTGCACTCGTAAATTCGTCCTCGTCGCCACTGTTAGATATGCAGATATGGTAGGTACGGACAACAGTCAAACACGCTAGTCAATGACACACTAACTTTAATCGCTCAAGAATTACTTAGCCGGGTCGCAGCCGCGGTACGTTACACACACATACATAACACTATCAAAACGTATAACTATCAAAACGTATAGCTATCAAAACGTATAGCTATCAAAACGTATAGCTATCAAAACGTATAACTATCAAAACGTATAGCTATCAAAATGTATAGCTATCAAAACGTATAGCTATCAAAACGTATAACTATCAAAACGTATAGCTATCAAAACGTATAGCTATCAAAACATATAGCTATCAAAACGTATAGCTATCAAAACGTATAGCTATCAAAACGTATAGCTATCAAAACGTATAACTATCAAAACGTATAGCTATCAAAACGTATAGCTATCAAAACGTATAGCTATCAAAACGTATAGCTATCAAAACGTATAGCTATCAAAACGTATAGCTATCAAAACAAAGTACTCGATGCTACAAGGCTACACTTTATTTTTAAATGACTTCTTCTAACGTTCTAATACCACGACAAGTCGTCATTTCAACAGTTAACGACCAGTACCTTTAGGCACCAGCCATTATAAATCAGTGCCGATACACAACAGTAAATCATTGTCTGTGCGTCCCGTCAGCCGTCAGCGCGAGTATCGGTCCCTATCCATCGGTTTGATTGATTGAGGAGGCAACTCGCATGTCATGGCGAGTTATGTGGAGCATACGTAGATTGATAACGATTTTCTAGGTTAAGGGGATGAGGGATGAAAGAACTAGGGTGCTTGTGTTGATTTACATTCGAAAGTGACTGCGGGGAAAAGCTGCATAAAGTGACTCTCTCAAATTACTTATGAATAAGAATAAGAAATTTAATTTGCTCGAACATGTGTATAAATGTTACTGTAAAACCCCCAACTGCGATAAATCTTAGGATTTACCGATAAATCCTAAGCTTTATCAAATCTCACCGGTAAAAGCCCAAATTGTTCTAAAATAATCTTTAATTTCGGACTTTTACCGGCATTCAGTCGGTAAATCCTATGTTTTTACCGCAGACACCGGTAAATGTCCGAAATCAAAGATGGTATTATAATAGTCGTGTCAACTGTTTTTCGTTCGACAACTGTAATACAATTGCCACGTGAAGGGGCACCCCAGCCCCCCGCCTAATTTTTGTGTTATTTCTTCTGCATTTTATTTTTCCAAAGCATGTTAAACATGTTTTAAGACTTGACTAACGTTAGGGTTAAAGGGGAAAGCCAAAGGAAAGACCGTTCTAAAGGATTTCGAACGAGTATGTTTATTATCCTTTACTTTATATTGGAAGGTGTGATTTACTAATATTACGTGAGACGTGTGGTCTCATGCAAGGCTTATAGAAGAGTACAGACGCTACGAGAAAGTCAGGATTTCAGTCAAGTGCTGAGGGAGGGCTTGGACATAAAAACTAATATATATGAGTTACGAACAGAAAGATTACTAGTGTTGAAGTATAGTAAGTATATATAAGTAAGTTTTTGCTATACTCCAACAACTAATAACAATAGTAATGGTAGTAATGTTGCATAATTAGTTTCTGATTATTAAAACTGCATTCTTTTACTCTGAAAACTGATATTTACCGGTATTTATGGTAAAACCTAAGATTTACCGATTGAATGCCGGTAAGAGTCATAAATGGATGATTATTATAGAACAATTCGGACTTTTACCGGTGAGACTTGCTAAGTCTTAGGATTTACCGGTTTACCGCAGTTCGGGTTTTTCCAATAACATATACATACAGAATTAAAAATACATGCATGCAAGATCTTAAAATAAGAGTGGGTCACGACATACAATGTCTTGGATTTCTCATGGCGTGCAAATATCTTAAGTACTTACAATTATTATTATTATTGAATAAATTATTTTTTAATATACATTAAATATCTGTCGCAGTTAAACAAATTTCTTTTATTCAATTATTTACACTATCCAATTATTTCTTTTCCTTGTCCAATATTACAGATTACAATTATTATCACAATTTCGATTTACATCACTTTAATTCATTATTTTTATAATATCGGCTATACGGGGTGATTTTTAGGGTTCCGTACCTCAAAAGGAAAAAACGGAACCCTTATAGGATCACTCGTGTATCTGTCTGTCTGTCCGTCTGTCCGTCTGTCACAGTCAATTTGCTCCGAATCTAATGGATCGATTAAGTTAAAATTTGGTACACATATGGATTTCTGTGACCCAAACACGTACAGCTAAAGTACATATATGAATTTTGAATATGAGAGTCACTTTTAGGGGGAAAATAAGAAAATTAAAAAAAAAAGTTTTGTAAACTGTACCGAGTGACATATCAAATAAAAGGGCTTACTAAGAGGGTCTCAAATATTTTTTTTTTATAATTTTAAAATTTATTGTTTTAAAGTTATTTAAGAAAATAGACGAAAATTGACCATTCCTCCCCCCCTTATCTCCGAAACTACTGAGCCTAAAATTTTGAAAAAAATATAGAAATTAGTTCTATACCTGTAGATTACAGGAAAACCTATAAGAAGTCTGTGGTCTTAAAATAACATGGTAAATCTATATATATAAAAAAATCAAAGTCCTGACTGAGTCACTGACTAATATACCAACGCACAGCCCAAACCAATGGACCTAGAGACTTGAAATTTTGCACATGATACCTTATATAGTGTAAACATCCACTAATGAAGGATTTTGGAAATTCCATCCCTAAGGGGGTAAAACAGGGGATGAAAGTTTGTATGAAAAATCCTATCCCTTGAGTTAATAGACTTCAAGTCTATTAACTCAAGGGATAGGACTTAGCACGAATATTCATCTAAGTAAATTATAAAGTTTATCATTTTTAGTTTTCCTAAACTACCCCCTTTTTTTTTTTTTTTTTGAGGTTGGGAAATCATCAAATAACTTCTCCCGCTCTGGGTGGAGCGGAAGGGCGTGTCAGACTTTTACTGACTAAAACCCACCCGTGTTCCTTCAGTTGCCTATGCCAGGGCCGCGGTAACTTCTTCAAACAATCCACGACCCCAGCGGCGTCGGCCCTATTGGACCCCATCACTTGCTGACATCTCTTTGAGGCGCGCGTGGAACACAACGCGCCGTCGACTCGGGCCTATAATACTTGATGATAATATTAAAGCTGAATAGTCTGTTTGTTTTTTTAGTTTTTGTTTGAACGCGCTAATCTCTGGAACTGCCAGTCGGATTTGAAAAATTGTTTTTGCATTTGATAGCCCAATTCTTGAGGAAGGTTATAGGTTATTTAATATTACGCTGCGATTCTTAGGAGACAAGCAAAAAGGAAAAAAGACTAAACTACCCCCTAAGGAGGGATTGGGGGTGTCAAAGTTTTTATGGAGGAACTTTAACACGCGGTCCGATTAACTCAAAACTCAGTTTTTATACTTGAGACCAAAAATTAAGACTAACGTGTATTAGGGTTTTCCAAAAATCTACCCCTAAGGGGTGAAAAGTTAATTTTATAGCGGAGGATTTTATTGGAGGCTTGATTAACTCTAAAATTGGTGTAAATAATGTCTGAGTCAAGTTATGGAAACATACCAGACGATTTTTGAAATTCTTTAGGTATCTGTGTTCGTGAAAACAGAGATACAATTTATATGAAAAATCTTATTAATTTGGTTAATGAACTTGAAACTTAGCACAAATACTTGCATAAGTAAGTAATAATGTTTGTCATTATTAGTTTTTCAAAACTACGCCTCAAATGAGGTTTAGGGATGTTAAAGTTTGTATAGAGGAATTTTAAAGCGCAGTCCGATTAAAAAAATGGTACTTTGAGTGAAGTTAGGAAACTTGCTAAATGAATTTTCACCAATTTTGACGGCATATAGCTGATGTTTTAAGGAGTAACTTAGGCTATTTTTATTTTAGAAAAATAATTAGGGTTCCGCGCAAGAAAATTAAAATCCATGAAATCAGACAATCACGTACAGTCCAGTACAAACTTACTAAGCCTCCTGTTATATACAGGGTGGGCCATGAATTAGTTAACATTTGAAAAAATCGTATAAAAAAAACCATTTAACATATTTTAGAAATCGTTTATTTACGAGAAAGCTAATTAGTTGTAATTTATTTTTTTAAAATTATTTCGTCTAAATGACCACCGTTTCGGTTTTTGCACTCATCTAAGCGAGTCCTAAAGTTTTCGAATACTCTTCTGCAAAGAGACCGCGAGATCGCCGACATCTCTTCGATGATTTTTTCTTTAAGTTGACGCAATGTATTCGGTTTATCAATGTAGACACGACTCTTTAAATAACCCCATAAAAAGAAGTCTGCTGGTGATAGATCTGAACTTCTGGGTGGCCATGGGATGTCACCCCGCCTGGATATCAGCTTTTCCGGAAACATGTCTTTGACCACCGGCAAGGACTCGTTCGATGTGTGACACGTGGCTCCATCTTGTTGAAACCATGTGTTACGATTATAGCCAGCAAATTCCAGTAGCATCGGTGCTAAGAAGTCCCGTAACAATATCCCGTGTCGATAAATCTGGATCACGTCGAACAGAAGCGGAAACTTGCTGCACGTTCTATTCGCTCCGAGAAGTCCGCGGGCCGCCGGTTTGTTTCACATTTAGTGTAGATCCCGTCTCTTCGAACTTCTTCACCCATTTCTTTATTAAAGGAGCACTTGGACACTGACTTAAGTCGTGTAAACCATATTCAACGCGAAATAAGCGTCTCACAGTAATGAGCGAAAAGTTGTTTAAATAAAACTGTTTATCGCAGTAAGCGCGTTGCGGCCCCGTGAAGCGATCCATTGCGACTAAATTTCCAAGAAGCGAGCTAGTGCCCGCGCCCGCGCCCGCGCCCCGCGCGGCAATAGTTTGCGCGGTAAGTTACATTTAAATGTTAACGAATTCTTGGCCCACCCTGTATAATGAGGTTGCATATGCTCGACCTCTAGAAGAATAAAAAGCTATTGTCATTTTTGTGTGTCATGAAGTGTCTACGTAAAAAGAACAGTGTGCTTAGTGTGAGTTTTTCTAACTTCACCATCGCGTTAGAGTATACTCAGATTTGTATGGCGCTGGGTCAGCGCCACCTGGTGCCATACGCGAGAACTAAAAATTGTGAGTGTAAGTTTTTTATTTTACTTTGTCGATGGTGACCATCGATTCCTACTCGAAAGTGAGCTCGTAAATTAGCGTGAATAGGTGTTAACGGGAGTGTGAGTTACAATTTTGACAGTTTTGACAGCTCGTTTGACAAACGCGTTCACTTTCGAATACGTTTACGTGCTCACTGAAGGATTTGTAGTGAGAGCCTTGTGAGTGTGGTGAATTGTCAAAGTATTTTATATTAAAATTCGTTGTGTGGATCAAAGTTCTATGGCATCACGTTTATATTTTGCTTGCTAGCGTCCCTGGCGCGCCAAGGGTGAAGCCTATGCCTCAGAAGTCGCCGAACAAGGCTGATAATGGTGAGGGTTTCGTGACGGTACACAGGAGGAAGCGCCGATCGCGAAATAATAAGAACCGCTGCGGCAAAGCTCCTGCGGAGGCCGAAATGAGCTTGCGTGCCGCAAAGCCGAACACACCGGTGTACATCTCCCGCCTGCACTACACCACTAAGGCGGAGGACATCGTGGAGTACGTGCGCCAGAAGACGAGGTACACGCCTAGCTAGGTTGCAGTTACTGGAGTCGCGCCGCGCGCCGCAAGGCGAACGCCTTGAAGTTGACGTGGTGAAGTGGTGCATGTACCGAACTGTTACCTGCCCCTCGTCATGGAAGAAGACTTTTACCCGCAGGACGTGGTGTTCCGTCGCTTCCGCGGACAAGATCTACAGGACAGCACTAAGTCAAGCTAGTGCAAAGAGGAGTGCTACTAACATAGTCTTAAGTCTATTTTATTAACACAAGTTTTGTTTGTATTCAAATATGTATGTTTATGTTAAGGTGTTTATCTATTAGCCTATGTCGCCTGAAATAAATGGTTCATTTATTTATTTAAGGCAGCATGTTGCACTTTATTATATTCTAAAATAATTTTAATACATATTTACTTGTCTGGTTTCTCTTTTCTTCTTTGGTCATTGCCATGGCTTAAGTATTATAATTATTTTAGCTTTAAATCATTTTTAATATGATTACTCTATATTAGAAAATCATAAAATTAAATTAGATTTAAAGATTTTATCAATAGGACGATACCATCATCATCATCACTACTTTTTACTGTATACTAGCGAACCCGACAGACGTTGTCCTGTCTGAACGATCCTAGAACCCGACTGCAGCGCCACCTACCGGGTCCAATTGTGTTTTCAAACCATCCAGGAACCCATTCAAATATACATACAAAATTTCATCTAAATCGGTCCAGCCGTTGTTATACTACGTTTTATCAGTTTTTTTTTTGTTTTAAGTAAGTATCCTATGTCCTGGTTCTTAGCTACCTCCCCACAAATTTTCAGCCATTCTTGAGTTATAAATAGTGTAACTGACACGACTTTCTTTTATATATAGATTTAGTTATTCATTTATAACTAAATATATAGATATATTTAGCTTGGCACTGGGCGAGGCTTCATGTACTTACACAGTACATGAAGCCTCGCCCTCGCTCGTTGGCTGTGAAAGGGTACTTAAACATCCTAACAATATTGAAACTCAAACTCAAGGTCAAAGCATTTATTTCAAATAAACCAATTACGCACTTTTGTATTATCAAGGGGTTGGTCAGTCAGAAAGATGAAGCTAGTCGCCCATTCCAAAGCGTAGTAGGTTCCTATGGACAAGAACGGGCACAAGAAACTCCACGGACACTCTTTTATATCAAAATATTGGTTACATCATTCATGTTGAAAATATACATGTAAGAACAATGTAGAAAGACGTGCACGTTAAAAGCGTCCGTAATAAAAAGATAAAAACACTAGTCGTGGCAGATAAGAGACAACCAGTCCCAACTGACGGCGCCCGTTCAGGAACATGTCGCATGGATCATCACCATTCAGCTCAACCATTTTGGAAGGAACCAACACACACGCCACCACCAGCGAGTGAGCGTGACATTATGACATACTCTCAGCCTTGCTGCAGGCTTGCCGAGGTCTCCAAGCCTGAAAACCAAACAAATTTAGTTTTATTTCTGCAAAGTTCACAGATCATAATTAAGTTCGTTAAACACCAAATACTTGATTTAAAAATTACACTTACGGCTCCATAAATGTCACCATCATAACGAATTGGGACCAACTTGTCCTCATTTTTATTAAGTAATTAATAGAATCCATTATTAATTCAAATCACAATAATATTTGAATATTCAAACAATACTGACAAAAACGAAACATCAAAGTCTTTATAGCCCATAGACTATACACTAATGTTATAACCTACACAATTTTGATAGACAGCCGCTTTCAATAAGAACACTGAATATAAATGTCATTCTATTTGGCCGGTTTATCGGTCGACGCGTACGTGACACCAACTTAAGAAAAGTAATGAACGTAATTCACGGTGACCAAACGCGTACTTTATGGTTAGCTTTGATGGTAACTCGCACTCGCTTGCATACGGTTGTCGATAGGTTTGATGTCAACTCGATTTACTCGATGGTGAAGTCATTCGAACAATGTTGTCAAACTCACACTAAGCACACAGATATTGTCGTATGTAGAATATTAATTAAATAAATGTTTCAGTAAAATAGTAGTCGTTATATAATAGGTTATGGGCCCAGGCAGCAAGCCAGGGGTATAGATTAAACGTGAGTAAAAATGAATATTCATATTGAACCACTCAAAAGGGAAAACTATGACACATGGCGGATACACGCAAAAGCCCTTCTAATAAAAAAAGGACTATGGAATTACGTTTCGCAAAGTATAAAAAAGCCAACTAGTGAAGGTGACGACCTAAATAAATATTTAGAAAAAGATATCTTGGCGCTAGCAGAATTATTTCTGATAATTTCACCCAACGAATTAAAACAAGTGAAGAACTGCCAAACAAGCAAAGATGTCTGGGACACACTTGAGGGAATTTTCTATAGCAAAGGTCCTGCACGAAAGGCAAGTCTTTTGAAAGAATTGATTTTAAGAAAAATGAAAGAAGGAGATAATATTGTAGACCACTTGAACAAGTTTATGGACATCGTCGATAAGCTTGCAGATATGGAAATAGAAATTAATAAAGATCTACTTAGCATTATGATGCTCTATAGTTTGTCTCAATCTTTTGAAAACTTTCGGATTGCTATAGAATCCAGGGATAATTTACCAGATCCCGAAAACTTGAAAATAAAAATTATCGAAGAAGCTGAAGCAAGAAGAAATATGGCTAGTACAAGTGAACAAAATTCTGAACAAGAAGCGCTTTATAGTAGACAGCGCAGAAGAAACAAAAATTTTACTGTTGAATGTTATAAATGTAAAAAGAAAGGACATAAAGCTAATGAATGCTGGTCAAAAGTAGTAAAAGATAATAAAAATATTTCAAATCTATATTGTTCTGAAGAAACGTGTCTAAATACAAATGATAGTAAAGAAAAACTAAATAAGTGGTGTCTTGACAGTGGTTGCACGTCACATATGACACATGAATTAGAAAGATTCCGAAATCTTGATAAAGATGACAGCAAATCCTTAAAGTTAGCATCAGAGAACTGTACAGCACAAATTGAAGGCCGTGGCTCAGCAAAACTTAACATCAAGGAAAGACCTGATCTTCAACTAACCGAAGCTTTATATGTACCATCACTAACTACAAACCTAATGTCAGTAGGAAAAATTACAGACAAGGGTGCAACAGTTTTATTTAAGCAGAAAAACGCAACTATAAAGTATAATGGTCAAATACTATTAAGAGCAGAAAGAAGTGAAGATGGTTTATATTATGTTAAAGAAAATATACAAGAAAAAGCTAGATTCTGCGAAGCAAATAAAATGCAGGAATGGCATAGAAAACTAGCTCATCTTAATGAGGGCCAAATGCGAATAGCTCTAGATAAAAAGAACATGGAAGGATTGGAATTTAATAAAAATGACACAGTTAAAGACTGTGAAGTGTGTGCTAAAGGCAAAGCAACAAAACTACCATTTAATACACCCAAAAATGAAGAAAGAACAAATGAAAAACTACAAATAGTGCATACAGATGTATGTGGTCCCATGAGACAATTATCGAAAGCCGGTTCTAAGTACTTCATCACATTTACGGATGATTATTCAAGATATACACGAGTATATACAATGAAAACTAAGGATGAAGCCCTATCAAAATTTAAAGAATTTAAAAACGAGGCAGAAAGGTTTACCAAACAAAAGATACTTTGTTTACAAAGTGACAATGGGACGGAATACTTAAACCATGAGTTTGACAAATACCTAAAAGACAACGGCATCAAAAGAAGGCTATCTGCACCATATACACCTGAACAAAATGGGTTGGCAGAAAGAAAAAATAGAACATTACTAGATAAAGCTAGATGTATGTTAATTGACGGCAATATGAAAGAAGTTTTTTGGGCCGAAGCCATTAATACAGCTAACTACTTGGCAAACCGTAGTCCTTGCAGCAGTATTAATAATGTGACTCCATTTGAAAAGTGGGTAAATAGAGTTCCATCTGTAAGGCATTTTCACATATTTGGGACTAAGGCGTTCGTTCTAAAAAAGGGAAAACGAAACGGAAAATTTGAAGCCAGATCGACTGCTGGTATATTTGTAGGGTATTCGGAAAATCACAAAGCGTACCGTATCTTTAATCCAAAATCAGACAAAGTGATGATAAGTAGAGATGTCAAAGTACTGGATAAAATGTTCTACGAAAATGAGACAAAAGAAGAACGAAAAGAAGATGTAGTTGATAACAATGAAATAGAAGTTGTACTTTTTCCAGAAGAAGAAAATGAAGACTCGAATGGACATGAAATTAATGAATCAGAAAAAGAACTAGACGTTAATGATATATTTGTTGATGCAACTACAGAAACAGACGAAATAAATAATGAAGACATGCAAGAAATGTGTACAGATAATGAAATTGAAGCGACTACTTCAGATAATGAAAAGCGACAGAGAAAACCACCAGTTTGGCAGAAGGATTATGAGATGGATGCTGAACAATCATTCCTCTGTGATATAGATGAGAATAGTGATGAATGGGAAGACGCAATACTAAGCGAAATTGAATCTCACCTAAAAAATAATACTTGGAAAGTAGTACACAAGAATGAAAGTAAAAATTTGATTGATAATAAAATGATTCTAAAGTACAAATACAATGCACTTAGAGAAATAGACAGACGAAAGGCGCGACTAGTAGCTCGTGGATTCAACCAGAGAGAAGGAATTGACTATAATGAAACATTTGCACCAGTAGCAAAAATGAGTACAATAAGACTATTGATTGCATATGCGATAGAAAATAATATGAAACTATGTCAGCTGGATGTCTGTACAGCATTTTTAAATGGTGATATAGACGAACAAATTTATATGAAGAAGCCAAAAAATCTGGATAAATATTTAAAAATGATTGTATCACACGGAAAAGACAAAGAGTTGATGAGAAAGGCAAGAGAAATGCTAATGGATATAAATAAATATAAAAATGATGGAATATGTCAACTAAAGAAAGCTATATACGGATTGAAACAGGCAGGAAGACAGTGGTATTTAAAATTGCACAGAAAATTATTGGAAATTGGTTTTAGAAATGCCACAGCGGATCCTTGTTTGTACATATTTGAAAAAGGTGGCGAAAAACTGTTTGCCAACATCTATGTTGATGATTTGATTCTGGCATACAAATCGGAGAATTTATTGAAGGAAGTCAAATCTAAATTGGAAAAAGCATTTGATTTGAGAGATATGGGTTCTCTTCATCATTGCTTGGGTATACGATTCACCCATGTAGGGGGAGAGATAACGCTATCCCAAGAAACATATGTTGATAATTTGATAGAAAGGTTCAACATGGGAGAATGTAAACCCGTGTCTACACCAATGGAGGCAGCTATGAAGTTAGAGAAAAATGAGAATGGAGATGAGAAGGACAAGTTTCCTTATCAAAAACTGATTGGTTCATTGATGTACTTAGCTATCGCAACAAGACCAGACATAATGTTTGCAGTAAGCTACTTAAGCCAGTACAATAACTGTTATGACCAAAGTCACTGGCAAGCAGCAAAACGAGTTATACGTTACCTAAAAGGAACGAAAAATGTAAGTTTAATATACAAGAAGACAGGAACGTTACCGGTACTTACGGGCATGGCTGATGCAGACTGGGCTGCATGCACTATCGATCGCCGATCATATACAGGCTATATTTTCAAGTATGGTGGTTGTCTTATTAGTTACGAGACAAAGAAACAGAGAGTGGTGGCATTGTCAACAGCTGAGGCCGAATATATGGCAATGACAGAAGCGACGAAGGAAGCTCTGCATTTGAAACACTTGCTAGAAGACATTGGAGTGCCACAGCAATCAGTCCTAATTTATAATGATAATATGGCTGCTCAAAAATTAGCGAACAATATGATAACAGGAAAAAGATCAAAACATATTAGCATAAAGGAACATTTTATAAGAGATTGTGTCCAAAAGAAGTTAGTGACAATTCGCTACAAGGACACAGAAAATATGGAGGCAGATATTTTAACAAAGGCGCTGCCACAGCCAAGGTTGTTAAAATTGCTGAAAATGATGGGAATGAGAGTCACTCAGTAGACCTAAAGATCCTCTTCGTGAGGGGGAGTGTTATATATAATGAGGTTGCATATGCTCGACCTCTAGAAGAATAAAAAGCTATTGTCATTTTTGTGTGTCATGAAGTGTCTACGTAAAAAGAACAGATATTGTCGTATGTAAAATATTAATTAAATAAATGTTTCAGTAAAATAGTAGTCGTTATATAATACCTCCGCTGTCTATTACGGCTATAACAACAAATAATAATAATAAAGCAAAGTTAAAAATTTAAAGGGTCGGTCCCCATACAATAAACTTTTCATTTTGGAAAAAAAATAAAAATTTTAATCTAGCATGTGGGGTGTCATGTCATTATTTCATCACCGCTGCTCTCAAAACGGTGAAGGAAAACATCGTGAGGAAACCGGCATGTCCTAGAACCAAAAGTTCGAAGACATGTGACATCTACCAACCCGCACTGGGCCCGCGTGATAGATAGATAGATAGATAGAATACTCTTTATTATGCACACCATAAAAATTACAGATATAAATGTTGAAATTTTACATAGGGTGACACAATGGGCGGTCTTATCGCTAAAAGCGATCTTTTACAGACAACCTTTGGATGGATTATGGGGAGAAAGGAGAGAATACTGTAGGTAGTCTGTGGTGTATCATATATACATACATAAATACAGATACTTATATAAATATATACTTATATATGTGGCGGCATCTACATCGCCACATATGAACTAAGCATCAGAGACATGACGTCACGCAAACCTGCATCGCGCAATTAGAGTTTACCACGCGATTAGCATATATACAACGACCCGACATCAACCGTCGGGCAGTGGCCCACCAGACACAACACCCGTCTGGTCGGAGGATCCTCCCTTTTCAATAGAGGATGAGTGAACTTTACACCCTGTTCCTCATGCCTCTAAACTACTACTACTACTACTACTTGAAAAACGGATGCGGAACGGTTGCGTGGTGGATTACGGCCCACTCCCTCTCACCGAGAGGAGGCCTGTGTCCCAGCAGTGGGAACATTATAGGCTGATTATGTGTTATGTGGGGTGTCATCGTCTAGAACTCATTGAGTAGAGTACAAACATATTTTTTTTATCTTTTAAAATTAAGAAATAGGGGGCCGTAAAAGTTGTAAATTTTAGACCACTTTTGTACGAGCTCTAGCGCAACAATTCAACAAATTAGGAATTTGAAACTTCTTTATACCATGTAAGTACCATGAATACTGTATTTAATCAACAATACTGAAAACGGCGATTCATAAGGTATTTTGTTTAAACATGGGTGATTTTCTGCAACTGCAAAAAATAACCTTGTAATTCACAGTATCATTATAAAATAAGTAAAAAGTTATCTTTGCGATTGTTAAACATATAATATGGTACGGAACCCTTCGTGCGCGAGTCCGACTCGCACTTGACCGGTTTTTTAATGACCAGCCAAATTTTCACAGGGTGTTTTACCCATGAATATGAACAACTTTCACTATGGGACCAAACCTGAAATCGCGAAAAAAAAATCAGCTGTTCAGTACATTTTGACGAATTATGCGAACATAAATGTACTGAACAGCTGATTATTTTTCGCGATTTCAGGTTTGGTCCCATAGTAAAAGTTGTTCATATTCATGGGTAGAACACCCTGTGAAAATTTGGCTGGTCATTAAAAAATCACCGTGTATATGCTCTCCACTACAAGTACTTATATGAGGATTTACAACACCTAAAGAGGGAAAGAGATAGTATACTTTCTTACGTGACTCGGCTAAGTGTTTTGTAACAGCGTATGCACTGTAAGCATTGCTACGAATAGCCTGTCTATACTTTATATCTTATATCTATCTATATAAATAAAAAGAAAAGTCCTGACTGACTGACTGACTCATCAACGCCCAGGCAAAGCTAGTCTATAATAAAAACATAGCAGTGACTAAAAAGTAAGTGGGCGTTCATCCTTCCACTCCAGTTGTCAAGTAACCGCTGTCAAACACCCGTGTGTTGCCAACTTAACACCCCATTTAATATACTACTGACAAAATTTATCAGGAAGTGAACTCTATTCGCTCTCAAAACGATAACAATCATCTCGCTCCAGATACGCTCAAATAACATCGTTTATTCCAAGAAAAAGCATAATTATAAAAATTACCTCCTTTTCCGTGTTTACTGAACAAAGTTTATAGAATAAGGTCAATACCTCTTCAACCGTAAGTTCCTCGAGGGATCTATAAATTATTCACAGCAAAATATTATCTTAGTATCCGAGTACTATTATTATCTAGGGCACATTGCTTACGGGAATCTTGGCAGTAGTACTCGGCACTATATTATATTATTTACTAATGTGTTTCTAACATTGTCTGCTGGTATTTTTAAGACGTCATCATAAGCTTTATTTCCATCTATTTGGGTCCGTCATCTACATCTATAAAAGGAAAGCGTTACTGACTGACTGACTGACTGACTGATCTATCAACACACAGCTGAAACCACTGAACGGATTGAGCTGAAATTTGGAACACAGGTAGCTATTATGACCTAGGCATCCGCTAAGAAAGGGTTTTTGGAAATTCGACCTTTAAGGGGGTAAAAAGGGGGGATATTGTTTGTATGTAAAATCTTATTCCTTGAGTTAAAACTTGAAACTTGGCACCAATATTTATCTAATTAAATTATGATTTTTGTGATTAATAGTTTTTCTAAACTACCCCCTAAAGGGGAATTGGGGGGTCTCAAAGTTTGTATGGGAAAATTTTATCGCGCAATCCGATTAACTCAAAACTCAGTATTTATACTTAAAGCCAAAAATAAAGAATAATGTGTGTCAGGGTTTTTCGAAAATCTACCTGTAACGGGGTGAAAAGGGGTAGTCAATTTCACTGGGGAGTATTTTACTGCGTGGCTTGATTAACTCGAAAATTGGTGTAAATAATCTTTGAGTCAAGCTATGGAAATATCTCAAACCATTTTTTTGAATTCCACCCCTGTGGGGGTGAAAACAGGGAATACAATTTACATGAAAAATGTTATCCATTTGGTTTTAATTGACTTGAAACTTGGCACAAATATTTGCCTAAGTCTGTCATTATTAGTTTTTTAAAACTACCCCGGAGGGAGGGTTAGAGGGGGAGGGGCAATGGAGGGGTGGTGAGGAGTGTGAGTGGGAGGATGATAGACGCAGGGAGAAAGGGCAGGAATTGGTGAAGAGAGGAGGAAGACATGGTGAAGGCTGAGGGGTGGGGAGGGGTTGGTACTTGGTGAGCCGGAGGTGGAGGAGAGGGGGAGAGGGAGGCGACGGGGTGGTGAGAGAGAGAGAGCGAAGGGAAAGTGGTGAAGGGGGTGTGAGAGTGAGTGAGAGGGGGAGGGAGAGGTAGCGGGAGGGGATGTGGTGAAGGAACGAGCTAAACTCTGGAACTACCCTACCAGTCGGACTTTAAAAAATCTTTTTGCATTAATGATAGCCCAAATCTTATAGAAGGCATATTTAACATCACTCTAGGACCCTTAGGTGCCGAGCAAAAAGAAAAAAAGTCTGAAAGAACGCTAAGTGAAAACGAAGTAATAGCGCGGGTAGGCAATGCGATGCGACGGGGTGGGTCGAGCAAAATATAAATTTTACGCGGACGAAGTCGCGGGCAGAAGCTAGTTTGAAATATTAGATAAAGTCACAACAAAAATATTAATTTATTTAGACATCCAAATTTTGGTGTGGAAACAGTATTTTTGATGTAAGGTTTCCTTTGGGAAAAATTGGTAATTTTTGATGTGCGTTTAAATACTAGGTAGCCTTTTATTAGCTTATTTGGCAAAAAGGCCAAAATGGGATAGAAAAATTGATTACTGATTTTTTTTACATAACCATTTTTTACATTACATTATACTACGTGATTACACTGATTACTGGTATTTAGTTGCAAGGATCCGGTTAGACTGGAAGCTGACCCCAAAATAGTTGAGAAGGTGCTAGGCAGATTGTTTTTTTTTTATGATTATGTCAATTTTGAGGCAAAAACTTTTCTAACATTCGACCAATTAATTTAATTTGTTATCCGTGTTATTGACCAAAGCTGTTTTGTTCAAAATAAAATTAATTAAAGTTATAGGCATTTCAATTTTCAGATAGCCTAAAGGTCAAAATTGTAGGTGTTTGTTTCAATTTCAGTCGCAAAACATGTTTTGCAAAACAACTCAATGTTTGTCACAAACTTGTAACTAAAGAGAAATAAATATTTTGATAAATATACTATTGTTCTTATTGTGAATTATTCGTGTAATTAAATATTTACTAATAACTAGCTGATAGCCGGCGCTAAAATTAATCATTATAATTCATAATAACTAAATAACATATATCAAATTATTTTTAATGTCTTTAGTTTATCAAAAAGTGCCGTGTGAACTCTAGCAAGATAAAAACTTATCTACCTCCATTTTTATTTCAATTATTGTAATTATTAGTGCAATGATATGTCAGCTATTTAAGTCCCATGTGTCATCGGTTGGGAGTGGATCTTTACATAACAAGACACCTCCATGCCTAGGAAAGCCGTTGGTCCCGGCTGTCATTCGTATGTCTTTGACAGTCGTTACGGGTAGTCAGAAGCCCGAAAGTCTGACAACCAGTTTCACCATGGGGTGGTGGTGGTGGGGTATTACTCAGCAACTGGGTTGTGGAGGTCAGATAGACAGTCGCGCCATGTAAAATACTGGTATTCAGCTGCATCTGGTTAGACTGGACGCCGACCCCAACATAGTTGGGAAAAGGCTAGGCAGATTGTAATAGGGGGCGAGTCGATTGCCTTCAGTCTGACACATATCCTGAGACCGGGCTGCTCTGAAAAATTCGGATAAAAAACTCTATAACGCTTTCCAACCTCGGGATGAAGCTAATACCACAGATTAATACAGATGGGACACTCCGCAGTTTAGGTTTGAAGCTACAAGTACGCGGCGGGCCCCGTCCGCGGGGCTAATTCAGTAGGTCAGAAGGTATAAGAGTTACGCGATAGAAAGAGAGGCAACTTGTAGTTGAATATAACTGTAGGTAATAAGCGTTGTGGGACCTGAATTGCACTTTATTATATTGTAGCAAGAGTCGCTTTTTATTTAAATGATTTTGCGGAGTGTCCCATCTGTATTAATCTGTGCTAATACCTCGTTTACATTCAGCCATTGCCATTCGCGCTGCCGGAAATATTTCCCTAAATATTGCTGTGGCAACTTCAAGGGAAATGAGTGTTTATATTGCCGCGTCATATGTCTTTCCAACAATGGAGAACGTAGAAATTCGATAGCAAGTGAGCGAGAGAGCAATATCTACATAAACACTCATTCACGCTCGCGTTGCTGGCCCTTTGATGTCCGCCAAAAACCCGCCAATTTGGGGATCGCCAGGCAAAGCGAGCGGCAACGTCAACGACAAGGGAAGCGACCTGTTAAACACATTCGCATTGCCCATTTTATTTCCCATTTCGACAACAACGAGAAAATATCCACCATATATGGTTGGTTTGGTTTTGGTATATGGTATTATATTAAATATTTGCACACCTATTGAGGTAAGATATGGTTAAAAGGCCATTAATGTAACGTGTATCCTTATACACCCATATTCAGGCAAATAAATTATTTGATTTGATTTGATTTGATTTTGGTTTTTCAAGGAATCCAGTCAGTATAATTAAGATGATGACGCAGATTCTGACTCAAAGCGGAGTAGAATTAATTTCATTGATTGTAAGGGTAGGTACAGATACGGATGTCAGAACTCAATGGTGTCGGTGGGAGCTTTTGACAATTAATATTGTAAACATACGGGGTGGTGGTTGATGCGTGCGCGTTGAAGAGACGTCTGTTTAAAAAATGCTTAATTTTGGTCTTGAGCAAGCATCTTTATATGCATCATGTAGGTTATTTAACATCATGAGGTATGAAGTAATCAAGGGGACTTTATATGGGCCAAGACAACGATGGATGAACGACTGTGTGAATGAATAAAACTTCTAGAATGGGTGTGATTGCTGAGATGACGATTAATAGAGAAGTATGGAAGAAGAAGCCATGTTTCGCTGACCCCAAATAAATTGGGATAATGGTAGGAGAATTATGGTATTTTTTTTAAAATATTATGTTATGCATGAACACCCTAATGTTTTAATTCAAAACTAAAATAAATTGGGGGATTTTTTGTAGCCATTTATTTCACTATTGTAGCATGTATGGATTTAATTTCTGGACGTGTGTTTATTGACTATTTGATTAATACTCTGACTGAAGAAAAACATAATTGTGTTAAATGATAGAATTTAATTCCGAAAAGACCTCTACTTTTTATGTTTTTTTTCTGTAACTCAAAAACCCTAAGTAATTTCATTGCGAAATTGCATTCAAAATGTGCGTATTAAGTAATTGAAAATTCTGTCTTGAAATATTTTTGATAGATAACTTAATTTATTTTTAAACAATTTTTATTTGATTTGGTGCTTTTATTTTGGTTCCAGCGGATTGTTGCGCTCTCTTTTTTTCGCATGTGGAAGTAGTTGACTCTGTCACTTTCGCTTTTTACATATCACCCGAAAAACTCAAAATAATAGCAAACAAATTCTAAAATATTTTAATCACTGTTCTCGACTTTATTCTCCCGTATATTCTCCGCGTTTATAAATTAAAATTAAATGTAAGTTAGATCAAAGGTTCGCTCGCGAGTCGTGATTGACTAAGGCCGACGTTGAACTTAGTTTGTAAAGTCAAAGCCTTCAGGAAAAGGATACGATGTACTGTTGCTACCTTGAGAATAGCTTATTATTAATTTACTGTTTTCCATGTATTTTACATACCTAGGTGTATACGATAAGATAAGATTTTTGGAGTGCTTTCTTGATGGCGAATAATGGTAATCTACAAATTCTTCCTACAACTCTTCAGCCTAATTCACATCTTAGTTGCAGGTAGGTTAATGACCGCAGGATACTCAATTTAAAAAAAGGTTTCTAAATCTAGCATGGTTTTAAAGCAAAAAAAAACCTTTTTAGGGCTCCGTACCAAAATGGTAAAAAGGAACCCTTATGGTGTGACTCAGTCTGTCTGTCTCTCTGTCACACTCACAGCTGGATATCTCAAGAACTTATAATGCTAGCAACAGTTTTAGATGAAATTTGCACAACTAAAAAAGATTTTTTTTTTGCAACGGACTGAAAGTGGTCTTAAAAATTCTTATTCATATGAAAGAGCGCTGTTTGCACATACTCAAACATTTTTATGTTTTTTTTAGGCCGCATAGTTTTTGACTTTTGATGAAAAATATTGAAAAAAAAATACCGTTCGTCCCTCCTTATCTCCGAAGTTTGCATAGAGAAAAATATGAAATTATTCTATGTGACAGAAGTTTATGTAAAGATTACAGGAAAAATAAAACGATGTATATAAATAGCACACTTTTTCAGAAATCGGAACGGAACGGATGCTGTTCTGTCTCATGCGTGGACAGAGAGTCTCAAGTTTGATCTACATATAGGTCCATATTTTGTAAAATAAAGTAACACATCCTTGAATGACAATACGGCAGGTGCACTCTGAGTACTCATCCCCGTTACAATCTCTACCTAAAAAATATTTAAAATTTTCAATCACGATTTTCTCTTATAGTTATAACTCATGTCAATACGAAACCTATTACAAGAACCTATCCAATACCCGTTTCAAACTCCAAGACCTAAATGCCAACAAGACGTACTCTTTAAGAGGAAATGGGGCAGCCAGACTTTTGAAAATTAGGTATTTTAAGAAGGTATTGCTGTCGCTCTGCGAGCGCTCCGCCCTCGAATTCGTGCGATAAGGACAACTGCAGATCCGACTAAATAGCCTATGTAAAAAGTCACATTTCGAGGTTTGGCTCTCGCCTATTTCCTCCTCCAATATTGGACCAAATTAAAAGATATTTCATAAACTGAATAAAAAGGATATATACTACGCCCCTATGTTTTTCTTTTTTCGTTAATAGTTGTCAAATTGGTACACTAGGCGTCTGTTGACAGCGGTCTGAATAGGCAATTTTGAGCATTTTTTGAGGGTTCTAGAGTTCTTATAAAAATAATATATCATCAAAAAGGAAAACATAGGGGCATAAAAGTAAGTGATATTTATATTTCTGTAAAAAATCATTGCTTTATGGTCATTAACCAGAAAGAAAACAGGCGAGAGCGTTTGTATCTTTTTGTATGGAGAAAAGAGCACCCACGTTCCCTCTTAACAACAGTTTATGATTCGCATAACTTACAAGCTTAAAGGGAAATGCTTTAATACACACCCAACTGCAATGAACAATGAGTGATGGTGAGGCTAGGCTGTAATAAATTCTAGGCTGAATAACTAGCTTATAACTTAGGACAATAACGGGCGTGTCCGGGCTAGCCCGTGTCCTAATGGGGATACGACAGATTTCTCTGATGAATGGGCAGTAATTTCTACCTGAGCCACAGATTAATACAGATGGGACACTCCGCAGTTTAGGTATGTTGCTACAAGTACACGGCGGGCCCCGTCCGCGGGGCTAATTCAGTACGACTGCCGCGCCGATGGTATAAGAGTTACGCGATAGAAAGAGAGGCAATGTGCAGGTGAATATATCTGTAGGTAATTAGCGTTCTGCGAACTGAATTGCACTTTATTGTGTCGTAGCAAGAGTCGCTTATTATTTAAATGATTTTGCGGAGTGTCCCATCTGTATTAAACTGTGCTTGAGCAGAGCGCTGATAAGATCTGAAAGACTGTCTAACATGTTTGTTGAATACTGTAGAAAAACAAGCTTTTTTTGCAGGGTGTATAATGTAAAAGTGAGATCGAATCTTGACAAGGCGACATATTGAGAGTAGAGTACTCTCTTTTTTATTTATTTTTTTAGTGGATGCAAAATCATCAAATTACTTCTCCCGCTCTGGGTGGAGCGGGAGAGCATGTCAGACTTTTCCGTCTTATTACAAAACAAGGTTCATCTACAAACCCAGGTTTAAACCATGGACGCTTTTTTGAATTTCGAACTTTATTCCGACACATTCAGTTGTCAGTTGTACAAAACTGACAACTTTGTACCGGACTAAGTTGTCAGTTTTGTATAAAGAACTGTATTTCTATCACAGTTAGGTTCATATGTATTACAAAAACTGTCTCGATGGTTTAAACCATGACAGAAGAAAAAACTCGTTTTGTAATAAGGCCAATTAAGTTGTCAGTTTTACAAAACTGACAACTTAGTACCGGACTAACCAGACTGTATTTCTATCACAGCTAGGTTCTCATTACAAAAACTGGCTCGATGGTTTAAACCATGACAGAAGAAAAACCTCGTTTTGTAATAAGGCCAATTAAGTTGTCAGTTTTACAAAACTGACAACTTAGTACCGGACTAACCAGACTGTATTTCTATCACAGCTAGGTTCTCATTACAAAAACTGTCTCGATGGTTTAAACCATGACAGAAGAAAAACCTCGTTTGTAAAAACTGACAACTTAGTACCGGACTAACCAGACTGTATTTCTATCACAGCTAGGTTCTAATTACAAAAACTGGCTCGATGGTTTAAACCATGACAGAAGAAAAACCTCGTTTTGTAAAAACTGACAACTTAGTACCGGACTAACCAGACTGTATTTCTATCACAGCTAGGTTCTCATTACAAAAACTGGCTCGATGGTTTAAACCATGACAGAAGAAAAACCTCGTTTTGTAAAAACTGACAACTTAGTACCGGACTAACCAGACTGTATTTCTATCACAGCTAGGTTCTCATTACAAAAACTGGCTCGATGGTTTAAACCATGACAGAAGAAAAACCTCGTTTTGTAAAAACTGACAACTTAGTACCGGACTAACCGGACTGTATTTCTATCACAGCTAGGTTCTTATTACAAAAACTGGCTCGATAGTTTAAACCACGACAGAAGAAAAACCACGGTTTTTAAGAAGACCGCTTGAGAGTAGAGCATTCTTGTGGATGGGAAATCATCAATGACTTCTCCCGCTCTCTTCGTGTCAGACTTTTACTGACTAAAACCCACCCGTGTTCCTTCAGTTGCCTGTACCAGGGCCACGGTAACTCTTTCGAACAACCCGCGACCCAGGAGAGTAGAGCACTCTCACATGCTGAAGCATTGTGAGGCTTGCAAGAGTAAGAAAAGTACCTTGTGAATTTTATTATGGGTTGTGAGATAAAAGTCTCAAACTTCAACTGAGTTTTGTAAATGATTTTAGATTAAGGTAAATTGTCATTGCCGCGTATCATACTTTGATCAAGATACTACCTGACACGGAATTGCAAATTGCAAGAAACCCAAAAAAAAATGAACTTCGCGGGCTATACATCGGAATCACCTTAATTAATTATTTTTTTAATAATTACGTAAAAATACAGCCATTGAACGCCAATCAGAGCGCGACCCGTCTCACTTTTCAGTCATGTCACTTTGAGAAAATAACACTGATTCAAGGTTCCCACCTCAAGACATATTCCCCTAAATTTAGGGGATTTTTTTGAAAAAGTAAATAGTATTCGCATGTTTAGTTAAGGAATAGTCAGTCTAAAAAATATGATTGAAATGTATGATTTAAAAAAATATCAAAACGAAAACTTCACGTTTTGAAAAACGAGCTGTTGAGTGTCCGTTCCGCTTGCGTTTTAGATATATGTCATAACTTCTTTATTTTTTTTTTAGATTCGATAATTAGTAAAAAAAAACACTTACAAATAAATCATCGATTGTTTGAATCGATATCGAACATCGTAGGAGATTTCCAAAAGCAGAACCCTCTGCTTTTGGAAGTCTCCTATGATATTCGATATCGATTCAAATAATCGATAAAGTAACAAAAAAGTAACAAATAATCAGTGTTTCCACCCGGAAACACTGATTATTTGTTACTTTTTTGACAGCGGGCAATTGTCATAAATTTGACGACCTAATAGGGCGAAGTTCAGCGTCTTTTAAAACGGCTGTTTAGTTAATCAATTCTTTTCTTAGGAAATTTGACAAAAACCAACTGATTAAATACCTAACCGGTGGTTTGAATGTTGGTGGGACACAGGCCTCTATGGATGATGACATCACTCGAGCGAGCCACCATTATTGTGTACCCCGTTTTGACTACGAAAATTTAATTTAGTTTTATAAATGAAAAATTAGTATTGTTAAGTTTAGTATTTTGATGAAATATTCATGTTTTAAAAATAAGGTTTCCTAAAAACTGTCAACTACCCACCCTACCACAAGTGTCCAATAAAAAGGACTTAGGTGTTAAAGACCTGCTAAAAATATCTTCCTAGACACATCCCACTCCTGACCTTTATTAGATGTAAACATTTCGTATTTTTACATTTAAATGTTATTTACAAAGTTTCAGTGGAAAATCCCACGCACTTCCGACAAGAGCCTTTTGATTAGTATTTATCTTATTATGAGCTTTAAAAAGGGTTTAATAAAGCTTTATTTGCAAGAACCCGCTTTAGCTTGTCGAATCATTGTTTTTGTATTTGTGTCATAACCATCATCATCATCTCTCTTGGCTTCTCTTGAGCTTTATCGGCGTACTATTTCATAAATATTTTCGTTTTAATAGCTATCCAACGAGGTATAAATATTTTCGATAAGTACGTTGAAAAATGACTGAATAAACTAGATTTGTTATGAAAGAAAAATCCGGCCAGGTGTCGGACCACCCACAATGAAGGGTTCCGTAGTTGAAAATAATTTATCCCAAAAACTTGAAAAACTAGAAATCCCAAACAAAACTTTTTTATGAGATAAAATTACAAATTAACGATTTTCGGACTTTTTCCTTTACTTATGCTATGAAAAATTCCTTCATGTCAAATTTCATGATTCTAGGACAACGGGAAGTACCCTATAGGTTTTGATTTACTTGAGAGTATCAAAATATGTCACATAAATGGCCGTATTTTTTAAATGCGTTAAACTGACTTAGAAGCTTGATTTTTTGAGGGCTTCAAGGTACCATAGACCTACATAATTATTAGAGGAGCTCGTGGCTAAGTAATAACAGCCGCACGGGTCGATCCGTCAGGTTAAGCTACGCTTGCCGGGGTTGGTCAGTGGATGGGTGACCATCTTTACATATCGAGATTCCTCCGTGCCTCGGAAAGCACGTTAAGCCGTTGGTCCCGGCTGTTATTCGTGGATCTTTGACAGTCGTTACGGGTCGTCAGAAGCCCGAAAGTCTGACAACCAGTCTTACCAAGGGGTATCGTATTACCCAGTTACTGGGTTGTGGAGGTCAGATAGGCAGTCGCTCCATGTAAAATACTGGTATTCAGCTGCATCCGGTTAGACTGGAAGCCGACCCCAACATAGTTGGGAAAAGGCTAGGCAGATTGAATTATTTGATACTAGCTGCGCCCCGCGGTGTTACCCGCGGTTTATGAGATATACTAAAACGTGTATTTTTTAATCGGTGAAAAAAGTATTCACAAAAAAATTGCTCATCTACTGCAATACTGCACTTTTTCGGTATATAAAGTAGCCTATGTGTTAATCCAGGATGTCAGCTACTTCCACATCAAATTTCATCAAAATCGGTCCTTCCGTTTGAGTTTGAAAGAGTAGCAAATATATTTGAATTCCTTGATCATCCCTCGGGAACACTACATTTTTCAGACTATAAAGTGACTTATGTATTAATCCAAGGTGTCAGCTACTTCCTTAGTAAATTTCATCAAAATCGGTTGAGCCGTTAGAGTTTGAAAGAGTAGCAAATATATTTGAATTCCTTGCTCATCCCACGGGAACACTATATTTTTTCGGGATATAAAGTACCATATGTGTTAATCCAGGGTGTCAGCTCCTCTCTCACCAAATTTCATCAAAGTCGGTCGAGCCGTTTGAGTTTGAAAGAGAAGCAAATATATTTGAATTCCTTGCTCATCCCACTGGAACACTAAATTTTTTCGGGATATAAAGTAGTATATGTGTTAATCCAAAGTGTCAGCTACGTTCACACCAAATTTCGCACAAAAAATCGGTCGAGCCGTTTGAGTTTGAAAGAGTAGCATAATATGTATTTGAATTCCTTGCTCATTCCTTCGGGAATACTACATTTTTCAGAGTATAAAGTGACTTATGTGTTAATCCAAGGAGTCAGCTACTACCACGCTAAATTTCATAACAATCGGTAGAGCCGTTTGAGTTTGAAAGAGTAGCAAATATATTTGAATTCCTTGCTCATCCCACTGGAACACTACATTTTTGGGGATATAAAGTAAACCATGTATTAATCCAGGGCGTCACCTACTTCCGCACCAAATTTCATCAAAATCGGTCGAGCCGTTTGAGTTTGAAAGAGTAGCAAATATATTTGAATTCCTTGCTCATCCCACGGGACCACTATATTTTTTCGGGATATAAAGTGGCCTCTATATTAATCCAGGGTGTCAGCTACTCTTATACCAAATTTCATTAAAATCGGTTGAGCTGTTTGAGTTCGAAAGAGTAGCTAAAAATATATGTGAATTCCTTGCTCATCCCTCGGGAATACAACATTTTTCAGAGTATAAAGTGACTTATGTGTTAATCCAAGGAGTCAGCTACTACCACGCTAAATTTCATAACAATCGGTAGAGCCGTTTGAGTTTGAAAGAGTAGCAAATATATTTTAATTCCTTGCTCATCCCACGGGGACACTATATTTTTTTGGGATATAATGTAGCCTATGTATTCATCCAGGGTGTTAGCTACTCCTTTACCAAATTTCATCAAAATCGGTTGAGCCGTTTGAGTTTGAAAGAGTAGCAAATATATTTGAATTCCTTGCTCATCCCACGGGAACACTATATTTTTTCGGGATATAAAGTAGCCTATGTATTCATCCAGGGTGTTAGCTACTCCTTTACCAAATTTCATCAAAATCAGTTGAGCCGTTTGAGTTTGAAAGAGTAGCAAATATATTTGAATTCATTGCTCATACCTCGGGAACACTACATTTTTCGGGGTATAAAGTGGACTATGTGTTAATCCAGGGTGTCAGCTACTTTTAAACCAAATTTCATCGAAATCGGTAGAGCCGTTTGAGTTTGAAAGAGTAGCATAATATGTATTTGAATTCCTTGCTCATCCCACTGGAACACTACATTTTTGGGGATATAAAGTAAGCCATGTATTAATCCAGGGTGTCAGCTACTTCCACACCAAATTTCATCAAAATCGGTCGAGCCGTTTGAGTTTGAAAGAGTAGCAGATGTATTTTAATTCCTTGCTCATCCCACGGGACCACAGTGGTCCCGTGGGATGAGGCCACTTTATATCCCGAAAAAATATAGTGGTCCACTATATTTTTTCGGGATATAAAGTGGCCTCTGTATTAATCCAGGGTGTCAGCTACTCTTTTACCAAATTTCATTAAAATCGGTTGAGCTGTTTGAGTTCGAAAGAGTAGCTAAAACTATATGTGAATTCCGTGCTCATCCCACGGGAACACTATAATATTTTTCGGGATATAAAGTAGCCTATGTATTAATCTAAGGTTTCAGCTACTTCCTTACTAAATTTCATCGAAATCGGTTGTGCCGTTAGAGTTTGAAAGAGTAGCAAATATATTTGATTTCCTTGCTCATCCCACGGGAACACTATATTTTTTCGGGATATAAAGTACTATATGTGTTAATCCAGGGTGTTAGCTACTCTCTCACCCAAATTTCATCAAAGTCGGTCGAGCCGTTTGTGTTTGAAAGAGAAGCAAATATATTTGAATTCCTTGCTAATCCCACGGGAACACTACATTTTTTCGGGATATAAAGTAGTATATGTGTTAATCCAAAGTGTCAGCTACTTTCACACCAAATTTCATCGAAATCGGTCGAGCCGTTTGAGTTTGAAAGAGTAGCATAATATGTATTAGAATTCCTTGCTCTTCCCACGGGAGCACTACATTTTTTCGGGATAAAAAGTAGCCTATGTGTTAATCCAGGGTATAAGCTGTCTAGATACCAAATTTCATCCAAATCGGTAAAGCCGTTTAAGCGTGAAGAAGTAACAAACATACACACACACACACACACACACACTCACAAACTTTCGCCTTTATAATATTAGTGTGATTAATTTCAACTTGATATTGTCATCCATTCCTGAGAAAAAATGTCTTGAGAGACTGACAGATAGACAGACGGACAACGAAGTGATCCTGTAAGGGTTTCGTTTTTCCTTTTGATGTAGTAAGTACGTAAAATATTTAAAAAAAATCAATCAAATTTCATGTTTATTTTTTTTTTAAGTAAAATATCCAGGGGGGCTAAAACGGCCACTTTGGCAGAATCATGATAGGATATTATTATGAATAATATTTGAAATCGTAAAACAGTCACACACTGACAATCCATACTAATATTATAAATTCGAAAGTAACTCTGTCTGTCTGTCTGTCTGTCTGTCTGTTACCTTTTCACGCCTAAACCACTGAACGGATTTCGATAAAATTTGGCAAGGCTATAGATGGTATCCTGGGGACGGACATAGGCTACTTTTTTTTTTCAAAAATAATTTTACAGGGGGTGATATAGGGGATGAAAGTTTGTATGGATAACTCAGTATTTCTTAAGTTAGGGATGTGAAAATTAAAATGTATGCTTTTGATACGAAATAAAGAAATATGCGGTTCAGCGTTTTTGAAAAATCATCCCCTAAGGGGGTAAAATAGGGGTTGATTTTAAAATTTACAAAACTGGACGGATTTCTACAAAATTTGGCAAGGCTTCATATAGCATCCTGGGGAAGGAGATAGGATACTATTTTTTTTTTAAATAATACTACAGGGGGTGATATAGGGGATGAAAGTTTGGAAGGGAAACCCAGTATTTCTTAAGTTAGGGATAACAAATTTATGCTATTGGTAGGAAATTAAGAAATATGCGGTTCAGCGTTTTTGAAAAATCATACCCTAACAGTGGCGTGCACTCCATACATGCAAATAAGCTCTGCATACCCTGTAGTCCCATACATACATGCCCCTTTAAATGATAAATAACTATAACTCAAGAAAAATCATGGTAATTATTTTATTTAAATCTAACCATAGTCACCATCTCACCGTTTAAAACGTGCCATCTATTACTTTTTATTGGAACTAACTTACTGGAGTGAGCGGCGAACACCGCGCAGGCAGCGCTCCCGTGGCAAAAGCAGTAACATGCAGTGCTTATTTTTCATACAACGCATCTCGTGTAGTACACAGCAAATGTGTCACTGTGTGCGTGAAATGTGTGCGCGTGGTTGAGTTCTGGAAGCAGAGCTTACATTGCAACCCGTCCAAATTGAGAAGCCGTAAAAGCACCGCTTAGTTGTTGATTACAGAGGGTCGACTTTTTTGGTCGGATTGACCAAAATAGTTTGTAATTGTACAGTTTTTACAAGCTTTTATTCAACTTGCAATGTTTGAATGTTTGTTTTTTCGCCATATTGTTTGATTGTTTTTCTTGTCAATCACTTGATTGCTGTCTAAGTAATTACATTAATACGTACAAGTACAAGTAAGTTTACTTATTGTAAATAAAATAAAGTAATCTGTGGTTATACCTGTGATCCTGTGCCGCCGAAGTGTGTTTTTAAAAATCAAAATCTTGTGCTTTTTCGACGTAAGTTAGACGTACGTTTCAACTTTTCAAGATAAAAAATAATGTTTGGACCTTTGTCGGATATTCTGATTAAAATAATATAGATAAGTATTCGTGGTGGTCGCAAACATCATGCGAAGCCAATGGCGCCGCCTTGCGGTAGGAGTCAGGGTAAGAGTAAGGTAGGGTAGGAGTAAGGAAGGTCGGGTAAAACAAACGGTCGGGGAAAAAAAAACTTGTTTGTTTGTTTTTTTTTTTTCATTTTAGCCGTGCATACCCTGTCTGAAATCTCTGTGCACGCCACTGTACCCTAAGGGGGTAAAATAGGGGTTGATTTTAAAATTTACAAAACTGCACGGATTTCGATAAAATTTGGCAAGGCTTTTTTTTTTGGCATCTTGGGGAAGGACATAGGCTACGTTTTGTCTTAAAAAATAATCCTAGAAGGGGTGATATAGGGGATGAAAGTTTGCATGGGAAACTCAGTATTTCTTAAAGTTAGGGATGTGAAAATTAAAATGTATGCTTTTGATAGGAAAAAAAGAAATATTTGGTTCAGCGTTTTTGAAAAATCATCCCCTAAGGGGGATAGGGATATGAAAATTAAAATTTATGCTTTTGGTAGGAAATAAAGAAATATTATGGTACAGCGTTTTTTTTAAAATCGTCCCATAAGGGGTACAATAGGGGTTGACAAATGTTTGTGTACCTACCTCTTTTTAAGAGATTGGGTAATTCGTATCTTGAAGTAACATTTAGTCTTAATATTTTTTAATTCCCACGGTATAGGGAATAAAGAGGATTTATATTTTCGCTTTAAAGTTGCTTTCAAAGGCATGCATGTTGGTAATTTTCCGTTTACTATTGTTTGGTTTTAAGATTTATTATCCTCCAGCAATCAGTTATGAATCTGCGCGCCGCTTTTCGAGTACTATATAAGCAGTGCGAGAAGATAATTATTGTCTAGCCGACGTTCGCACGGGCGTAAAAATATCGCGGCGATTTTTTTAGCGCACTGCATTTTCAACGCTCTGCTTAGCGCTGAGAGTTAAAAATCCAACAGTGTTTTCGTCGCGCTGGGATGCGCTCTGTTGTTGTTAGGTTGGATCGGCTCAAAACCGAGAGTTGAAAATCCAGTGCGCGATAAAATCCCACCGCAATATTTTTACGTCCGTGTGAACGTCGGCCTTAAACTTTTAATCCCGGTAGTACGTTCCCGTGGGATATTTTCCGACATCCACGCGGGCGAAGCCGCGGGCAAAAGCTAGTATATTATGAATTGTCAGTTTGTGACCGTTTTACGATTTCAAATATTATTCATAATATTATCCTATTATAATTCTGCCAAAGTGGCCGTTTTAGACCCCCTGAAGGCGTGACAACATGTTTGCAATAAACCTTAGATAACAATCCTAATTATAATGAACATGGTATAGCGGTTGTTATCAGACTCTTGTACAAAATATAACTAGAATTTAACTCCCGAATCACATCAGCACAGTAACTGCCCAATATTTTCTACTCCGTACACGGAATGCCCAAAAACAAAAGGCGTCTAAAATACAGTATCAGAGTGGTATTGTTACAAAAGTAAATGTGATTACAGCGGTGTAATTAAACGCAGCGATGTAATCGGGTCGTGTGTTCAGGTTTTTGGGCGACATCTGTCGGGTCTCTGGGGAATTAGGGCACTTGATAGGGTTGCCAAAGGTTTGGAGTTTTAAATTGTGGGAATTAATCTACGAGTAGCTGGTTTTGTAAAGGAGTTTTTAACAAAACCGGTGTTGTTTCAACTTGGGAATTGAATTTGTCAAAAGCACATAATCATTGCTCATCGTTTGAGTTCCACAATTTAAGGAGAACACCATCTTTTATTATTGCTAGGTGTTATGAGGGAATTTAATACAATATGACATCGGATGATAGACAAACTTCTCAAAAATAAGGCCAATAATTGATAGACTTCTATTTAAAAAAACAATTAACTAAATTAATATAAAATTTGTAGTTGCTTTTAAGTAGGGGTGCATCCGATACCGGTGCCGGTATATCGGCGATACTTCGGGTTTGCCGATATATTGGCATCGGCGATATTTTAATTGCCGGTATAACGATACTTTTCAAATTTCGCGCTTCAAAAAAGTAATGTAAACGCACGTGTCGTTTCGTCTATTTCTTTGCAAACGAGACACGAACAATTACGTCTTATAAACAAATTTTGAAAAAAATAGCGCAGAAATACCTACTTTACTTTCCAAATGAGTTCTATCGCATCTGAGACTATTTTCTACCGCGCAGGTCTCATTCAAACCGACTAGCGAAATATTTCGAAAAACTTGAGAATACTTTGTCTTATTATGTACCCAATGTTAATTTTAACTACCGACACTATTATCCTTAATTATTAATTTTAATAATCTAATTGTTTATGTCTGTAATTTTTAGAATTTTTTTTTTTAAATAACCCCAAATTGTTTTTATTTTTACCTCCATTTAAATTCAATAAGCGTATTGGCATCGGTATTGGTATCGCCAATATTTTTATAAGAATACCGGTATCGGTATCGTATCAGCAAAATGGCGTATCTGATGCATCCCTACTTTTAAGAGATATTTCTATCAACCAATTATAACAGTCAGATAGCAGATTTAGGGACTTTATCACTTCTCAGAAACATGGAGAAACCCAATCAGAATGCGCCGGAGATGGCGAAACTCCTAGTTTCAGTTTCAAATTCTGCTGAACATAATAACTCAAAGCAAATACTATTCCCTAATGATAACAGTCAAACGATAGTTCTAGAAATCTAGATTATTCCGTCTGGTCAAATAATTTCGGTTTCTCGTTGGGGAGTTCTCACAGTTAGATTGAGCAAAATGTTGATTTATTGTGAAATTATCTGACCCGACAGACGTTGTCTTGTCAAAATTTCAATATGGTCTGGAGTTTATACAAAAAATCCATAGAAAAAGGACGTTCAGAAACTCCGATTTAAAAAAAAAGACCCAGGAAACTTGTTACGAACATTTTAAAACAAAAAATTGCCTAATCGGTTTTCAAGTGATAGGCTTACCAACGAACATTTAATTTTATTTATAATAGAAAACTATGTATGTGCGGTACTAGAAAACAGTTTCGGTTTCAGTAATTAGGGACAATGAGTTGAAGTATTTTTAATTGCCTTAATTAAAAAACCAAATCAAAAAGCCTCCTTTATCTATTTGACGACAATGGGCTTCCTTAGATCCTCAAAAATTTAATCACACCGGCTCTTAAGTGTTGACGATGATCACTATCACTAAAATAAAAAAATAAATAAAAATAAAAAATAAAAATATAAAAAATGTTTATTTCATCAACTTAAATAACTTATTTTAGTTGCAATGTGGGAGAATCCTTTTAAGCAAGTAGTTTGCTTGTGTTAGGATGCTCCGCCCTTCCCCAGGTATTAATATCAAGATAATTCACTAGAATAGACAGTCATCCAAGTCCTCTTGAATATTATCAACTACCTGCGCCCCTCGGTTTCACCCGCCGGTATAAAAAGTGGCCTATGTGTTAATCCAGGGTATAAGTTATTTACATTCTAAATTTCATCTAAATCGGTTTAGCCGTTTGAGCGTGAAGAAGTAACAAACATACAAACAAACACACACACAGTCACAAACTTTTGCCTTTATAATATTAGTGTTAAGTGTGATTTTACAGTCAGTTGTTACTCATGGGCAAAGAAGTTCTAAGAACCTCTAATAAAAGTACCTACAGGGTGTAATTTTAATCACCGTCATCCTCTTAAGGGGTCATTGAACTCATCATTATGAACAACTTTTACTATGGGACAACACCTGAGATCGCGAAAAAAAATCAGCTGTTCCCTACATTTTGACAAAAATCGCGATTTCAGGTTTGTAATGAAGAGTACAGTCAGCAACAAAAGTCGATTAAAACTTGAGTTTTCTAAATCTTAATTATTGAGAAAAATACTTCATTAAAATCGGAACAGATGTAAATTGTAATGAAAAATAACTCTTATGTAATAAATGAAATGCTAAAAAGCAGGACATCGTATCATTTTGTGTTAATTTAGATGATGTCAAAAAGTAGCAGTGCTAACCGAGTTCTGTTGCTAACCGTACAATGGCCTCTTAAGGAGATAAAAGTTGTTCATAATGATAAATACAATGACTCCTTAAGAGTATAACGGTGATTAAAATTACACCCTATTATATACCATACCACCACAAACCAAGACCGATTACGCACTAGAGAGAGAAAGAGAGATCTAATCTACTTCATGAACTATAATATCTTCCGGAACAATATTCCTACAACTGCCTCTTCATATAAACACGAATAACAGTTCTGCTCACCTAAATAAATAACTAAGTTGGCGTGAACCAGTCAAAGCAGGCCCTAACAATAATGAAGTCTGACAGATTATTCATGAAGAGAACCGTTCGGTTGAGGATAACTTAATAACTAGGGAAGTCCATTGTTACCGAGATTTTGTTAGCAAATCTACGTTGACAATCATTATGATTATTTATGAACTAAAACTAGGTGTTGACCCGGAGATAGAGTATACCGAATAATTCTAGTTTTTGCCCGTAATAAAATCGATTCAAACATCCATAATACTTTGAACTTGGTAGGAGATTGATCACTTCGAATGTATATAATTTTACTTAGGTATTTATTTTTGTTCATCGAATTTCGTCTAATGAAACTAAATTTGAATAAGCGCATTGATATATTAGAGGAAGATATGTTACGCGCTAACGTCGCAATCACTAAACGTTGACTCGACGCACGACTACATGCACCGAAACTCGCACATCTGTGATCACAGTCGCAAACCTACAGTTAACGATAGACAAGGCCGCCGCTGCCGTGCAAGCGAATCGTGTTAGCCGCAGAATGTTTACGATTATGAATGACATTGCATGTCTATCTCACTCTCACAAATATGACGAAGCAAACATTAAATATTATTATAATTTTCAACAAATTAACATTTTCGGCTGATCTTACGAGTGAAAAGTAATCATGTGGAACTTGTTTTTCGTTTTTGAACTATTTGTGCACATTTTAAAAACACATGAATGCTATTTAGATGATTACGGTAATTTTACTTAACGTTCTACACAAACACTAGTCCGATTGTGGCTAAGGTCAATTGTGTGAGTTAACACAATTTATGCGGTCCACGTCGAGGAGCGCGAACCTTATCTTCCTAATTTATACATCAATGGCTAAGCGTGTTAAGTTTCATTGGTCCAATTCGCCCTAAATAGTTTTTTCTCTAGTTCTCTGCTGAAAATTGGTTCCTTGAAGTATTTTCCCTGTAAAAGAAGACTCACACCATCCTACAGTAACACGAGGTATATTTAATCGACTGGAGATTGTACGTACACAAAGGCTAAAGATAAATAACAAGGTAAATAACACAATTGCCTGCCCCTGCGAGCTAAGTAAATGTTTGTGGATAATAGCGATCTCCTCGATGTAGGGTACACATTGAGACTTAACTTGTTTTTAGAAGAGAGAGTAATGTATCGAGTTTGTTGTGTACCGGGGTAATGATGCTGGATATTGTTGAAATAGGACTAGAATTTTCCATCAAATAAGAATTTAAGTGTGATGATATCTTCGAATATTTTAGGGCATAATTATTTCCCCTCCTTTTTAGTGTTCCGTACCAAAATGGTAAAAAGGAACCCTTATGGTGTGACTCAGTCTGTCTGTCTGTCTGTCACAGCTGGATATCTCAAGAACTACTAATGCTATCAACTTGAAATTTGGAACAATTTTAGATGACGTTTACTCAACTATTTTGCAAATATGAAAGAAGTAAAAATATTTATATTTTTTTTGTAACAGGGACTGAAAGGGGGTCTTCAAAATTCAAAGTGGGGCTACTAGGGCATGTGGGGTATCATATGACAGAGCGCTGTTTGCACATTCTCAAACATTTTTTATATTTTTTTAGGCCCCATAGTTTTCCACTTTTGATGAAAAATGTAAAAAAAAGACCGTTCACCCTTAACTCCGAAGTTTGCAAAGATAAAAATCTGAAATTATTCTATGTGATGGAAGTTTATGTAAAGATTACAGGAAAAATAAAACGATGTCTCTAAATAGCACACTTTTCCAGAAATTGGAACGGAACCCTAGGTGCGCGAGTCCGACTCGCTGTTGACCGGTTTCTTTACCTACTTGTAGGTACTTTTTTTTAAAACTTGTAAATAAAATAAATTAGTACCTATATATTTTACATTTAAATATAAAAAAAACATTGTGCCAGAAATGAAGCTGGTAAATACTGGAAGATGGTGGAATCCATCTTGGATGGAACATCAAGTAATCAAGCGGTGGTACTCACAAGCAAACTTCAAGTGGACTGGATAGCCGAGCACCAGGCCTGCATGGTGTCTCACGGTGCACTGGTACACACCCTCGGAACTGCCATCCTTCTTCTTCGATACTTCGAGGGTACCGTTGCTTAGTACCCTGAAATAAAAACATCATGGATAAACAATGTCAATACCTACTCGTAACGTGGTTTCTTACTCATAATATAGTGAGCTGACATCGGTGGCAGCATCATTTCCTCATAATTAGAAGAAAACGGTGAGAGATGGACTAATTTGAAACTTTGTATTGTTTTTCTGAGCTTTGGTAATAGGGATGATGACTAAAAATTTTTTTTTGTCCGTCATAGATATTATTAAAAAATATTGGACACGTATTTTTTCTTTTTTTACGTAATCAAAAATTACGGCGATACATTGAGTTAAAATATGGCATGACGTCACGCGTAGCTACGTTTTATACGTACAAGTGACGTAGCGAGCCCCCACTCCCCAACTTTAATGCGTGATAGCTAAGTATTTTTTTATTAATATGATAAAGCAAAAAATACATATCTAATATTTTTTTATTATCTGACTGACGGACTAAATAGAATTTCTTTTTTTTTATCCAGGCATCATCCCTATTGATTCTAACCCAATTTGGGCTGTCAAGGGCGTCATGCAATATTGCTGATTCGCAAATTCTTGTCAAAGACTCGTCTGCTCTAACGATCTTTAGTCTTTCGGCAAAGATTGTGGCTCTCAAGTCTAATCAAGACCAAACGTAGTTAAAAGGACGCCTTGTTCATGTCAGCCGAAAGACGTCTACTGACAGACAAAAGGACATGCGAACTACGCATTAAAAACCTGACGTCACACAAATCCTGCATCGCGCAAGCAAAGTTTACCGCGCCACTAGCATATACAGGGTGGGTCAAAAGTCGTGGATCAAACGAAACATGGCGATAGTTGGGGTTATTTGCAGTAAGAAAAAAAATAAAATTTAAAAAAATAAAATACTCGTAAATCATAGTACTTACTGTCATAAAAGCACTTTTGTAGTGATGACTAGAAGCAATTAAACGTCATTTATTGTTTTAAAATAGGTACCCATTTTACTCAAAACTTTTAAGGAGATCAAGTTAGGGCAATGCCACAGACATATTTTTTAATGCAAATAACCCCAACTATCGCCTTGTTTCGTTTGATCCACGATTTTTGACCCACCCTGTATACAACGTCCCGAGATCAATCGTCGGGCAGTAACACCCGTCTGGTCGGAGGATCCTCCCTTTTCTATAGGGGATGAGTGAACTTTACACACTGTTCCTCATACCTCTATAGAAAAGCGAGGATCCTACAAACAGCCATAAAGGTCCTTCGAAACAACAACACCACTCACAACCACGATTTTCGCTCATATTAGCTAAAATAAGCTTGAATGACTCTTCTACCGCAAACTCACCGTTTAACCTCTTCATTTCCTTTCCTCCAGGCGTAGGGCTTCGGTCGCGGCTTGTCGTCGGCCTCCAGCGGCGGCGGGGGACGCCGGGCCGGGATCCGGTCAGCATCCGGCACCGCACACGGCACGGACGCGCGCGGTGACGACAACCACGTTATCGGGACATCTGGTGAAGAAGAGCCAGTTCAGAAGTTGGATATTGAGAAATAACTAGTGTCAAATGCACACCCATGTGTGCATAAGGAAAAACCTTTACATACTAGGTATATAAGCTTATATCACCTATATATAAATGTAAAAAAACATCATCCGATGGAAAACCAAACATCATCAGTCGTTGTGAACCTATGGGGTTCGCTACTAACCCTCTTCTGGCGTTTTGGGTTTATAAATTAGTACATAGTTTACAGCCTAAGGGTTAAAACCACCCAAACGCCCGGCTCCTACCGCAACCTACACACGGCTTTATGCAAAATATTTCTATGAACTGATAGTAAACTAATGACTTTCTTAAAGTGGATAGACTAGGCTAGAATACGAATTTTGATTGAGAACTCCTAATGACTTAGTTTTTAATGAAACCTCAAAAATATTAACTCAATGTGAGTATTATTATAACATGCTTACACACACACATATGCTTACACGCTTATGTGTAGGCGTACAGAAAACAGTTCGAATATACTCATAACATAGTTTTAACAAAAACAACTGAAATAACAGTGATTTACCTAACATTATACAACAATAACGTTTTTACAAATGTCCGAGCCTGTATTATCTTATCAAAACAGTCTAGTCTAGTTTAACAAAAATTAAAACAAACCACACTGCCGATATAAAAATAACATGCGTGAAATAAAGAATAACCAACCTTAGTTCGATGTTAACTAAGTAAAATATGTTTATAATTATAACTTACCGATATGGACTTAGACGCAGGAACATTGGTTGAAAGCGTAGGAGTGAAGGTTTTAATTGAATAAACACTGTTTCTTACCATTGATGATCGTCCACAGAGCAATCAATCTGCCTAGCCTTTTCCCAACTATGTTGGGGTCGGCTTCCAGTCTAACCGGATGCAGCTGAATACCAGTATTTTATATGGAGCGACTGCCTATCTGACCTCCACAACCCAGTAACTGGGTAATACGATACCTCTTGGTAAGACTGGTTGTCAGACTTTCGGGCTTCTGACGACCCGTAACGACTGTCAAAGATCCACGAATGACAGCCGGGACCAACGGCTTAACGTGCTTTCCGAGGCACGGAGGAGTCTCGGTATGTAAAGATGGTCACCCATCCACTGACCAACCCCGGAAAGCGTAGCTTAACCTGATGGATCGACCCGTGCGGCTGTTATTACTTAGCCACGAGCTCCTCGATGATCGTCCACAGAGCGGTAGAGATAATAATATAATTATTACTCCCAAGAAAAGTTAAGCTCGTAAGGAAACAGTTGATGACCCAAGTGTAGAATACATAGATGAAGCTGATGCTCTATCTATAGGATGTATCAATAATATTATAAATTCGACTACCTAAAACTTGAAAGAGTCTTTCAGCCAATTTAGTTTTATAGGACATACATATTTTGACGACACGGTTGGCGCAGTGGTTGAGCGATTGACTGCTGCGCAGCTTGTCGCGGGTTCGATTCCCGCACGGAACAAATATTTGTACGACCTACAAGTATTTGTTCCGAGTCTGGGTGTTTTTCTATCTATGTATGTATTTACAAAAAAAAAATGTATATAAGTAGTTTATCAGCCATCTCGTTACCATAACACAAGCATTAGGTTGCTTAGCTTGGTACTAGATGGCGTTGTGTGAAATGTCCAAGGATATTTATTTATTTATTTATTTATTATTTTGATATTCTATTTGCCAGATGACCAGTATTGTATTTCAGAGAACCATGCCCGCGCAAGATGGTATTGAGCACAAAGATGTTGGTCCCATGAAGAAAGTTGTTCAGTTTCATTGTATGTACATACCACACCCTTCAGTTTGACCACACTTTTCTGATACTCCCTGTATGCAGTATACAGGTTGTTTCTTTTAAGATGTCAAGCCAGTGCGAGCTGATAGCAGAGTACCATACCTATCGATTTAACCCCCGTGTATGTTCTACGATTTTTTGTAGTTTTCGAGTTATTTTGGATCCCTCATTTCATATCAATGGTAGTAGTTAAGGATAGTAGTAGGTACAAAATTTGTTTTTATTATCAACTGAGCTCTGCTTAAACGTATAGGAATAGTAAATATCAGGATTGACAAAAACATGCAAAGATAATAATAAAATATAAAATATGAAAATCACAAAATTTCAGATACCTACACCACTTTCAACGACCGATTTGAGCAAATAATGCACATGCACATTTAGTACATTCTTGTTAAAAGTTGACCCAAAAAAAAAGATATAATTTTTAAAGCCGTTTTTTTTTTTTTTTCTCGTTGAATCAGGAAAAATATCGAAAAAAAATTATAACTCGAAAACTACAAAAAATCGTAGAACATACATGGGGGTTAAATCGATAGGTATGGTCGCACTGGCTTGACATCTTAAAAGAAACAACCTGTCTATTAGATAGGTATACTTGACATAAGTAATAGTAGCAGCCTTTTACGATATCTTCAGTAAAAATAACGGTTTCTTGTATAATTTAGGTACCTCAAGATGTCTTCAGTGACAGATAAATAATCTATATAAATAAAAAGACCCCTGACTCCTGTCCTGACTGACTGACTGACTGACTGACTGACTCCTCAACGCCCAGCCCAAACCCTTGGACCTAGAAAGTTGAAACTTTGCACAGAGGTTCCCATTATAATGTAGACAGGGAATAAGGAAGGAATTCCCGGTAGTAAGTTCCCGTGGGATATTTTCCAACATCCACGCGGGCGAAGCCGCGCGCAAAAGCTAGTATATGATGTATCTTGCCAATTTTAGAATTGCTTCGAGTATCTAAAATATAATTTATCCATTTTTGAAACCCTATTTCGCCGTCAGATTTCGATGAAAACGTTCAAAATTAATTCTCGAAACTTTATTATTGAGAAAATTTGCAAAACAAACGCTCGGTGGATATTAAATATAATCTAATTAAGTTGGTGAAAAGTAAAATAGCTAAGTTTACTGTAACAAAATCTATTAATGATAAAACTAATAGTAAAAGGCAGACCACACAAACAGAGAGGAAATTGCCCGGGAATTAGTTGGTAACTCTATCCAAGTTTATGGTAGACAGTTTGTAATTGAGCAAAATTGTTTCCTAAGGCAGATTTCAGTTTATACTGTTTTTAAGGTTCCGTACCTCAAAGGGAAGAAACGGAACCCTTATAGGATTACTTCATTGTCCGTTTGTCTGTCTGTCAAGAACCATTTTCTCGGGAATTCGTGGAAGTATCAAGTTTTTAGGTCTGCGGTTCCTTAGAGCTCTAAATAATGAAGCTTCTAAGTCAGCGCAATAAAAAAAGTACGGCCATTTATGCGACATATTTTGATACCCGCAAATAAATCAAAACCTAAGAGAGACTTCCCGTTGACTTAGAATCATGAAATTTGGCAAAAAGCAAGGCTAAACGCACAAGTAAAAAAAAAAGCCCAAAAGTTTTATTACATTTGCAGCTAAAGAATTGACCGTGACTTTTGCAACTACAAAGTTTGTTCTTCGGATAAATTCATCCCAACTACGGAACCCTTCATTGTGCGTGACTGTGGTCCGACACACACTTGGCCGGTTTTAAATATTAGGTTCAATAGAAATTAGAAGAATTTAGTTATTATGATTATTAAGAAGAATAAAAGGTATTCTTTTCTGAGCAGAGCTATATTACGTCGACGTACCTTTTTCTTTGACTATAACAACACCAGAATATAAAACAATAGAAAGAAAATCCTTAATCAAAAAGGCATTACGAAAAGTTTATAAAATGTAACACGAATTGAACCCAAATTTTGTCAAAACGTACCCGTTACCGTAATGAGTTTATCTCCTCAAAGAAATTGGGCATTTAGCCTCTGTACTGGGCTTCGTAAAGGGATTCTTTCTACCCACATAATGTTTGAACACAACGTTTGAACTACTTGACAATTCATTTATTTTTATAACAAGTGGAAGAATTACGTTAGAAAATTAAATGTTTTGTCAAATTGGGAGCTTTAGGAAGAAGCACGCTTAAAGATTTAGAGGAAAAACATTTACGTTTATGAAATATCGTAACGATGTTGTAGAAGAGCTAAAAAATTAAAAGCTAATCTTTGATCTTGGTAAGGACATGATTTGTGATGCGGATACTGGAGAAAGAATATATATGTATGTACAAGAAGAGATATAGATATAGAACAAAAACATCAAATAAACATAATAATGTATCGCAATGATCACAAGAATTAAACTGAAATGAGATGGGCTAATTTATCAATCGTCAGATAGCTTTTATTTATGGAATAAATGTGGCCGCTTTTGTATAGAAAATATGTCAAACTGTCATATCTATTCTTCAGATAAAAGTTATCTGACTATTGAAAAATGAGCCCTAAAACAAATGAAATAAAAATATCAATGGTGTTGGCTTAATTGAAATTCACGGTACACATGAACCACGAATCACGAATCACGGTACAGCGGACAGAGCTCCGGCGGGATCTCATGGTGGCATGGAGAGCGCGACTGTCGCAACCCAGCGCTGGGCACGCCACAATTGCGGCGATAAGTCCCCTCTTTGAGGAGTGGTTAGAGCGGCGCCACGGCGTCCTCACCTTCCGCCTGACGCAGGTCCTCACCGGACACGGTTGTTTCGGGAGGTTCCTGTTTCGCATAAGGCGGGAGGAAACGCCCGGGTGTCATCATTGTGTGGATCACCCGGAGAACACTGTGGAGCATACAGTGGAGGTCTGCCCGGCCTGGGCAGAGCACTGCCGTGTTCTCACGGAAGCGATCGGCAGCGGCGTTCTCTCGCGTCCGAGCCTGGCCCAGGCCATGGTGCGGAGCGAGAGTACATGGGAGGCCGTCACCTCCTTCTGCGAAGAGTAATGCTCGCGAAGGAGGAGGCGGAACGCGTGAGGGAGAGGCAGCCTCACGCCCTCAGTCGCCGCAGGAGACGCCCTGGGCGGCGGGAATCGCGAGGGGATTTCCGGCCACCGTAGGCGCGGGCCTGCGGACGGTGAGTAGCGGGTAGCTCGCCGTCCGGTAAGGACCAGTCGACGGCGCGTTGTGTTCCACGCGCGCCTCAAAGAGATGTCAGCAGAAGATGGGGTCCAATAGGGCCGATGCCGCCGGGCTCGCGGGTAGTTTAAAAGAGATACCATGGTGGCCCTGGCATAGTCAACTGAAGGAACACGGGAGGGTTTTAGTCAGTAAAAGTCTGACACGCCCCTCCGCTCCACCCAGAGCGTGAGAAGTTATTTGATGATTTCCCATCCACAAAAAAAAAAAACAAAAAAGGGCGACGTTGTTGATGACGAAAGCATATGAAGAACCGTTCTATCAAAGAAAAGTTCAAAGTATATCGTTTAAACATTATATCGAATAGTCCAGAGATAGGGATTCTTTCAAGATATAACATCTAAGTAGATACTAAAACACTGAATTCGAAACTAGCCAATCCAAATCTAAGAACTCGGTCAAGGAACCGATTCCTCGTTCTCACAGACTGTAAGTAGCATTCCAGAACGCCTTCAGCAATATATAGCAATTCTCGAAACTCACAGAAATTACAATAAACTCGTGTTTTGTAATCTACACAACATCTTCAGGTGTTACGTATTCAGTAGGAGGAGAGTTCAAAGGAACTGTTCGTTGAATACGTGGTTCTGTAGCGGTCGCAAGTTTTAAGGCGCAGATTTCCTGCAAACGATCAAAAAAGTGGTTTTTTAAAGCTGTGTATCTCATAAACCGTAAATAATTTTGACATGTAAAAAAATATGATATTTTCAAGTCCTTTTCGCATACAGTGTTGGAAGCCAAAACATAATTAAACATACTTTAATGCATCAAAAAAATCTTTAAACATACCTCCTAATAATCTTTAAAAGCTGTTTATCCCGTCGTTAGCAATTATAATTATAATTAAAAATATACCATGAAATGTCAAATTCCAAACTGCATCCAGTGATGGATTACTTTTTATTAAATAGTTAATTTCTATTTTTATACGATTTTATTTGCACTTTTACGACATAATTCCGGTGCGCGTGAGAATCTTCTATCTTCTGCGTCAAACTAGACAGCCATAAAGCCATTTCACTTACACACCGAGCTAAACCAAGCTTGTAACCAGGGCCTTAAGAACTGACGCGATGAGTCCTTTAAATGAATGTTCTTAGCTTTTTCTGGGTCAACATTTCCATAGGGCTAGGTGTAATTTTTAAAATCCAAAAGCAGCATTTTTCGTTGTATTTAACTACAGAAGGACGTTCCTTTAATTTAAGTATGGCAATTTATTTCGTCATCACTTCTGCTCTAAGTACGTTTTTTTATTTCTTTTATTTTACTTCTGTTATACTTAGCCAAAAAGCCTGATATAGTGGTGATATATCGATTAGCGCGCTACGCAATGATTGTATGATACCAAGAGTACCTAGAAAACGTATAATGACAAAATTTCGACGAAGCCTGAACATAAACCTCATTAAACCAATTAGTGTTTACAAATACTTCCAGATAAAAACAAAATGATAGATCAGATACTATCACTGACCATTAAGAAACATTCTTAGAATTAGGCTTCTAGGCCTTGTCTGGAGACCTAAATTACTAAGATTTTGCTACGAGTTTTAGCTTGTGTACCTATTTGAAAGGTTTTTAATAATTTAATTTCCTTCTTCAGGCTGAAATACGAAGAAATGTGATTAATTATTTAAACAATACTGTTCTGTTATCTACGACTTAATTACTTTTAATAAATAAATATGTTAAAGATGTTACAAATTAATTTACTTGTCGGATTTCAGAAACATGAAATTAAGAAACTGGAGCTCTATTTTTTGTTCATGGTATTTTTTAACACAATAATGCATCTATAAATGTCGTAGTAAGATGGTTGTAACTAGCGTTGCCGGAGAGTAATATTCCGAAGTATTCCCTTCGGAAGTATTCGCAAGTTTTGAGTAGTTTTCGCAAGTATTCCCCGAGCTAAGTACATGTGCGGTCACGCAAGTTTATCTATTAAAGTTTGACTATTGACCGCTAGATGGCGTTAATTAACGCCATCTAGCGGTGAATAGTCAAACTAACATTACGTCGTGTGTGTGTCGTGTGTGCTGTTGTCGTATGAGTATGTTGCGTTCATTCATGACTCCGAGTAATATTCGATTTGAAAACTTCGCAATACTTCCGAATATTTCTTTACATCTACTTAGATAAGTACTTACGTAATAAGTTTTTGTATGCGGTTTAGGTGTGAAAGTGGTAGATAGGTAAATACATAGGTAGATTACTGAGTTTATAAAATAGTTTAAAGTAAGTATCAAGAAAGAAGTCAAGGTTTGACTTCAAGTGCAAAAACACACCGTTTTCGAGATATAAAATACAGTACATTTTTTTTTCTTTTGCTTATATCTCGAAAACGGTGTGTCCTATCGCAAAAATAATGAAAATTTGGCCCCCCTTTATAAAACCCATAAACCCCTAAACCTCTACATGTAGGTACCAAAAAAAAACCATAAAGAACATGTTGAAGCTGCCCCCTCCTAGCGCCCCTCCATGTACAAGAGAATCGACACTAATATCGGCACAAAATAGACATTTTAAACTCAACCATACAAAAATAAAACAATAATTACCGAGTCACTGGTAGATAACTACTTACAGGGAATTATTCCCACTAGTAGATAACTACTTACGCGGAAATATTCGCGCTAGTACGTAGGCATCGAATAATACTCGTTGATTTTATGAATGAACGGCTCGAGCTTCAAATCACGTGTGTAAGTGAACGCCGCCCGGCTCGCTGCTGGCACCGCGCGCCGACCAACTTCGGGTACTTATTGGATTATCTTTTAAATGCGACTATTGACCGCTAGATGGGGGCGCAGTTCTCATTGCAAATTACATATATTATGTCCCGCATTGGTGATAGTGCATTCATTAATACCCACGAATCAATCTTCCACCATTCATAAGCTAATCAGCAAACCTTGGTCACTGCAGTAGCAGAAAGCGTCGCATTAACACGACTAATCACGCTAGTTATTGCTACGCTTCTGTGGCACCATCTTGCGGATTCTTGCGATAACAATAGAATAGTCGGCGCACTGCATTTTTGCCCTTGAACCCCCACTTGTCCGGCACTGGATTCGCCATAAAAACGTGTACAGGAGCGCTAATACTTCGTTGACTCATGAATGAATGGCTGCGAAGCTCGGTGGTGTGCCACTTTACTATCAAGCCAATGCCAGGCGAGCGCTGGCGTCGCCGAGCGACTAACGAGAGCAGGTGTTCATTTATAATTCTACCATTGCCCGCTAGATGGCGTTAATTCAAGTAACGGTACGGCGTAATATATTCGGCGAGTCGAGTCTCATCAAGCAACCTACGCAAGTACGCATACATTCTTAACTAGGTACCTACTGGCAATAATTTCATTCTTAATAGGTAACAAAAAGTAGGTTACCTACTACATTCTTACTAGTAGTATTCCTTCAAATCGAAGTATTCCTTTGAATATTTCGCAATTATTCCGAATACTTGCGAAAACTTGCGAAGTTTTGCAACGCTAGTTGTAACCGTGATATACATAGTTTCCCTAGGGATATAGCTATACCGTAATAAGCATATATTAAAGCGGTTCATAACTATGTTACTAGAAAAGGGCACTCCAACCAAATAAAGCTTAGAACTGTGACCAACTAAGAGCGAGCGAAGCGAGCGTTGCTTGGCAGCGGCCGGCGAGCGCTATATCTCTAGGAATATAACTACGAGTATATCACGGCTACTCAACCATCTTCCGGCGACATAAATACCATAACCATACCACGAAATGAATGAATTTGGTCTTGGAAAGTTAGGTATACTTATGGGGTTATATCAGGAACAAAGTATGCAGAATCGCCACAAGAAAAGATACCGCAGTGTTTCACGGGATAGCTTCCGTGTTGCCATCCCATCAGGATATCTTCGATCATCAGTTCTTATTACGGTCAGTGGGTCGTCATAGGGGCGGTACAATAAAGCAAAATGTTATTGCATACTTGTACCTATTTTCGCCTTTTTTTTAATCAGTAAGTAGTTATTTATTCTGCGCCATTGATTGCCCAACGCCCATTACTTAATTCGACAAAATCCCATTCACACGATAAACCAAAACAAACATAAACCTATCAATTTAAAAAACTCCGAATACCTTTTCCCAACAAAGCAATTTATTACCGCAATTACGTCACGTATCATGTCAATTTGTAGATAAAATTCAGCGGCCATTTCTCGCGCCATTTATTATTAATATTGTATTTCCGAAATACGCCGCTGGGTGGCGCTGTGCGCTTCCACTGCGCAGGTCAAGGTTACCTAGCGCTGTCTTTGTCACACCCCCTTGTTTTGAGCACAGTCTCGCTCGCACGCACGCGGTCCACGTGATGAATACATCCGTATTTTGTTTCGGGTGTTGCCATTTTTTTTTTGCGTGGATTTTGGGAAAGGTTTTTTTTTTTCTGATAATTACCTTTACGTAGAGGTAAAAAGGCCGAAGTTTATTTAGCATTGTTTTACTATCGAATATTTGTATACCAACGGTAACCTACCATATCCCTGTGTACCGGTTAAGATAACCGTTGTACTGTTAGTTTGCCCGTGTCTAAATGTAAATAGGTAGGTACTTTAACTTACTATCAGAAATTCAGAATCTGTATGAATAAATTGATGGATGACAACCCATTAAGTCGTTAATTAATTTATCGATCACTAGCCGTTGCCCGCGGCGTCGCCCGCGTAGATGTCGGAAATTATCCCATGGGAACCTACTACCGGGATAAAAAGTATCCTATGTGTTAATCCAGGTTATAAACTATCAGTGTACCAAATTTCATCCAAATCTGTTCAGCCGTTTTTGCGTGATTGAGTAACAAACATCTTCACAAACTTTCACATTTATAATAATATTATAGTAGGACAGTAGAATTTTATAATTAATCATGAGTTTATTCAGGACTACTAGTAGGATTTCTGATATAATAATGTAATTCGTTGACTTTTTCTTTATTAATTATAAATAAATTAAGAAGTAATAATGATCATATTATGAGTCGTAATTTAATTAAGTTAAGAATGTTGTTGAAATTGACAGTATAATTGATTGTAATTATCAGATTAATTAACTATGCTTCTTTATTACAATTACGGTACTCTATAATTATATTTCTTTACGATAAAAATAAACAAACTGTTTTTTTTGAAGAATGGAAGTAATTTTATTACAGCTAAAGTTATTATATTTACGTTCTGTTAAGAACATAAATATTGTACCGTGTATGTTTAAGGCAAATTATTATTCACACAGCCATTATTAGTATTAATATTAATACTTAACAAAAATAACGTATTTTAGCCAAAACCGTAAATCTCCGACAAAACCAAGTTACATAACCTCAAAAGACCATTTCAGACAGCAATCCACATGGTCTTCACATGATCTGACCAAGATTATGTCTGGACTTTAAAAGAGACTGTGACCTGAGAAGTTTGTTTCGGCGTTTCTTCTCAGAGTAGTCAGATAGGAAACGTCGATCTCATCTAGTTTTAAAAAAAATATGACTAAGTGTTTGTACTGTAATGAAAAACCTTTTCATTGGTATATTTATATTTTATCTTCTTGCACACATACAAACTTGGTACAGGGTAACAATAATGAACAAACTATTTAACTAGGCAGTCAATAAGTATCAGTATAGACTAGATTTCTAGACAACCTTTAGGTTTCGAAGATCCAAGAGAATTAACTTAGAAACTAGGTGACGCTCCAAACATCACGTTTTTTACCAACTTTCAGCCATACTTTTTGGCGGTAAATGTCAAATGAGATACTTTTTAACTACTCGAAAACACAGATACAAAATCATCTGAGTCAAATCACATACTTTCAACTCTAAATTCAGTATTTTAAATCAACAAAATTTATTATTATTTGGAAATCATGACATTCGGCCATCCGACACTGTGTTGCCTCCTGGCACACACAAAACAATCATAATTTTTAAATTTTTAAAGAAATCATGACATTCTTGTGCTAGTTAGACAATTATTAACTTTAATAGCATTAAGAGTTAGATTAAACCTTTTAACTAGAAGGTGCGTGTTTGTCAACCACGACTCGATACAATGTCCAAGAATTAGTGATAAATACAAATCTGTATAAATGTTACCAGCGAACACATTTATATTGAAACAGTATAAAGTATTCAATTTAGCTATTACGTATCAACATAATTTATTATTATTTGGAAATCATGACAGTACAAACCTACTTACAGAAAATAAATCATTTATCATTTATCATAAATCCCCCAAATCATGGCCAAGGTCCACCTTTATGACAAAACATTTGTGGACTTTTGAAACCTGACCTGGTATACCCCTCTATTCCGCACCTAATGTCCCTCTGACTACATCACTGCGCCATTCCGGACTTTATTGACATAGCATCAAGTTTCAATATCGTTTGTTGACCTTGTTTGACGCACACTTATTTACCGAACTGCGCGTAATTTTTTTGCTAGATAAATTTCAGCCTTGGTTTTTAGGTGTTAAAGTTGTTTATCGCTTGTGTGGTTTATTGTTTTCGTGTGTATGTTATTCCACATTTTTATGGTGTGTAGTAAAGAGTTTTTTTCGTATACGTCTGTAGTATTGAGTGAATGCGGAAGAGTGCTTTTACTATGGCAACACATATCTACATAAGTGTTCAGCTGAAAACGTTTACAGTATTATTCTACTTTTTAGGGTTCCGTACCTCAAAAGGAAAAAAACGGAACCCTTAGAAGATCACTTGTTTTTCCGTCTGTTTGTCTGTCTGTTTTTTCTAGTTTGTGTATTTTCCGAGATTGTTCCACGAATAAGAATGTTGTAGGAATTATACCTATTAAAAGGTGGTCTGATGAAACGATGGATTGTTTGTGTGAAAGAGCCAGAAAGAGGGTGAATACCGACTATACCGAGATGAGAACAAAAAAAAATTGTCTCTGTCTGTCTGTTTGTTCCGGCTAATCTCCGAAACGGCTGGACCGATTTTGACTGGAGTTTCACTAGCAGATAACTAAGAAATAACTTAAGCTACTTTTTTATCTTTATTTATTTAGAGGCTTTTACCTTACAAAGGTACGTCAGCCTCATCATAACCTAATCTAACTAATTATTACCCGTAATTATAATATTACTAATTAATATATTATTGCGTAAGCGAGGGAGATAGTGATAGTGATGCAGCAACCATTTCATAAATCAGTGTAGCTTCTCTTGAATTAGGTGTAGATAATATTCTAATGAAAGCCCCAACATCATACATATTAACTTTTAACTCCCGCATCACTATCTCCCTCTCTCTCCTGTTTTTTTCACATTCCACTAGCAAATGTTGGACATCTTCGACTTTATTACCTACAATTTTAGAATAGTAGATTATGCACCGAGGGGCTAAAGTTGTGTCTTATGTCACGGGCGTCATATTGAATCTCGAGCGCAATGAAGGAGACGGGATTTAACTCCCGAGCGCAGCGAGGGAGTTAAGAGTTTCTCTCGTGAGTTAATACAAGAATCCTGAATGCAGCGAGGGATTCAAGCTAGCCCAAGGCAAAGACACCTTTAGCCCAGAGGAGGATACTCTACTTTTTACACCTACTGTGAGAAAATAATAGCCATAGTACGAAAAACAAAGTATTTATTAAATAAACAAACAGTAAGAATAACATATTTAGAACTAGTTAGTTATATGCACTTACATATTAATTGAAGTTAATGGTAACATTTGAGACATTAGTCCAGTTGTGCAAAGATAAAGTTAAGTTTTTATTTGGTACGTTTACGTTTATATGTCTTCGAAAACATGGCAACGATATGAAGAAGCAGTCGTTCTGATTTTGTAGGAAATCGAGAATATCATCCACGCGTAGTAAGGGTTTCGAGAATAGCTTTCCTCTTTCTGGCACCAAAGGCTTTAGCTGAGCATGTGAGATTCCAAATACAAATCACATTATTGACCAGCGGGTCATAATTAAATCCAGTACAACATTATTGACCGGCTGTGCCCCCGGCCACTAATGACTCACTTTGGGTTAAGGTTGCTTGACATATAATTTGACATTTTCGAGCAGGTGGTGTGAAAAAATTATTAGGATCCTGCGCAAAAAAATGAAATTGTGAACAAAATCCTATTCAATCTGGAATGTATTGACATCCACGCGGGCGAAGCCGCGGGCTACAGCTAGACTATACTAGTAACTAATTATAATATAAGATAACTGGCCACACTTCAGTAACTGGCCACTCATAAAAAAAGAGATAGCAACAAAGAGAAGAAGCAAGCTCATGAATGAAAAGGACGAAAAATATACTTTTATCCTTTTCATTCATGAGCTTACTTGCATTATTACCTTGTTTGTACCTATTTTTTAGGGTTCCGTACTCAAAGGGTAAAATGGACCCTATTACTAAGACTCCGCTGTACGTCCGTCTGTCACTAGGCGTCTCATGAAGCGTGATAGTTAGAAAGTTAAAATTTTCACAGATGATGTATTTCTGTTGCCGCTATAACAACAAATACTAAAACAACAGAATAAAATAAATATTTATGGGGGCTCCCATACAACGTGATTTTTTTGCTAGTTTTTTGTCGATCTTAATAACGGCAACAGGTAGACGCTTGAAATATTCACAGAATATTTAGTTACTATTCACTTTAAAAATAAATCATTAAATTAAAAAAAAAACAAATATTTAAGAGTGGTCCCCTTACAACAAACGTGATTTTTTTGCCGTTTTTATAGATAATGGTACGGAACCCTTCATGCGCGAGTCCGACTCGCACTTGTCCGGTTTTTTATGAGTGGCCAGTTACTAAACCGTGGCCAATTACTGACAGCAGTTACCTACTTAATACTAATATTAAGATGGTGTTTGTGATATCTTAATGATTTTTTTTTTTAGTACAGACATCAACGATACAATTATTTCTGGAATATTTTATTTTTAAGTAAGGAAGTATTTGCGAGTTTGTATTGTACCTTCTTACGGGGTAATATTCGGAACTACTTCCGAAAATTCTTTTACTAATGGAAAGCTACAGAATTGCCGAGTGTCATAAATTCATAATCGTAAGATAATATATTAATTATTTTTTGTTAAAACACGGATGAAGTCGCGGGCAGAATCTAGCTGTGAGCTTATAAAGACGTAAAAGTAGATACCTAATGAAATATGAAAATGAAAGAAGCTAGGCACGGAAGGTTTAACATGAAAACGCAATAAATATGAGATAAAAGGTTCTTTCATGACTCCCAACAGGCTTTCTCTACCAAGCTCGGGAGAAATATGTGTCAAAATAAAAAAAAACATTATTCTTCCGTGTGGTAGTGGTTACCGGCCTCAGTGTTGCCAGTAAAGAATAGGACTAGGTAAACCACTTGGAAAATCAGTTTATTCTAGTGTTGAAAAGCCCCAAGGACCCACAAAAAATAACTCACACTTAGTATTCCACATCCGGGACTGGATGCCGACCCCAACAGGCCAGGCAAATGATCATTACCCTGGATTTCAAGCGTGAAATAGATTGTCACCCAAAAAGAATTCGAATAAAATAATGCCTTTGTCTTCGAAAAAAAACGCACTTCATCTACTGCATGATAAAATGCCAGCAGCAAGTATTTTGTAATATTTTGTAGTCAGCATATACGGCTATAATTTGAGGAAAATGCCAACAAAAAAGCCTTTCACTAAATAAAAATAATATTACAGAAGGATTTCTTCCACATTTACGCTTAGATTGTAGATAACAATAGAAAATATAGTGATGACAAAAAAGGTTTTTATCTCAAATCTCTGTTTTATTTAGTAAAATATTAGGTATTGTAGTAACTAAACCACAAGAGTCTACTAAATAGACGATGGGCTCGTTAGTTTCTTTGTCATGTCAAATGAGGGTAGGCAGAAATAGTAGTTATCTCAAGATTTTATATTGTCTACTGTGTAGCCAGTAACTTTGTACAAGTCACTTGTTAAAATCATGTTCTTTGTATTTGACCAAAAAGAAAAGAAAATACATAACACCCGTTTTCTTAAGAATTTTCGCAGAACATTAAATATTACTGGACCTACATACATCTTTTAACTATTAATGATTCAATGGTAATCACCAGCACCCTAATTGATTCAATGGCAATCACCAGCACCCTAATTGATTCAATGGCAACAACCAGCACCCTAATTGATTCAATGGCAATCACCAGCACCCTAATTGAATCAATGGCAATTACCAGCACCCTAATTGATTCAATGGCAATAACCAGCACCCTAATTGATTCAATGGCAATCACCAGCAACCTAATTGATTCAATAGCAATCACCAGCACCCTAATTGATTCAATGGCAATCACCAGCACCCTAATTGATTCAATGGCAATACCCAGCACCCTAAATGATTCAATGGCAATAACTAATTGCGTAACAATACTATCAATAACAATTAGAATGATTTTGAAGCACATTGCTAATCCATTGATTCAGATTTTCGAAAAATTTGTCTGTTTAACAACGTAAATAAAGCAACGAATGTTGTTGAACTGTCAAATGAAAGCCATTGCAACTGTTATTGTGTTACATAATTACGCAATTACTCCATATCCATTTCTAAGCACTGGCGTCCAAATTATGACCTACACCATGAAATACAGCATGCCAAATTAATGGGATATTGCCATAACCATCACGCGAGTGGAGCGAGTGGGTAATTAATAACAGGCGAACGGGTCGATCCATCGGGTTAAGCTACGCTTGCCGGGGTTGGTCAGTGGATGGGTGACCATCTTTACATACCGTGACTCCTCCGTTCCTCGAAAAGCACGTTAAGCCGTTGGTCCCGGCTGTCATTCGTGGATCTTTGACAGTCGTTACGGGTCGTCAGAAGCCCGAAAGTCTGACAACCAGTCTTACCAAGGGGTATCGTATTACCCAGTTACTGGGTTGTGGAGGTCAGACAGGCAGTCGCTCAATGTAAAATACTGGTATTCAGCTGCATCTGGTTAGACTGGAAGCCAGATTGATTGATTGCCATAATCATCACGATTAGTATAACCGGTGGATGAACTGAGTAAGTGTTTTCTGTACTTACTGTAAGTTACCTACCACAAAGAATTTTTAGCCATACAACCAAATTCTCATGATCGCAATAACCTAAGCCAGAAATTCCTTACAAAAAACTGCCCTTTCAACAGTTTCAACCACTATCCTCGTCTGTACACATTCACATCACGAACACGCGTTATTGTAAGTTCCCGGCATTGAACGTGCTCACAACTTACCGACATAACGCCGTGCTCACACGAACACAGCACTTACACAACTTACCCGCGACCAAAATTACAAGCCCCTATATTGTCATCAACTAATAAAAGTTCCAGAGGATAAAAAAAGTTAGTCTTGCGGCTAGACTGTCATATTCTAGTCACGGAGACTCGACATAGCAAGTTTTGAAGACGTGTTTGGAAGTTTACCAACATGTTGGTTAAATACACTGAGCTACTGTCCTACTAGCGCAATATGTTACTAAGACAAAATGTTTTCCTTTGACATGAGAAACAAAGGTAGCAGAAACAATTTATGCTACTCCGATTTCACTGATCAAATTGTGTCGGGCGTAAAAGTATCAATAACAAAGAGATATCGACTCTATACAGATTTTTGCTTTATTGAACATCAGCTGAATGAGACAAGAGATATTTATTATTACTTGGTTTTAATTCTTCGGGAGAGGCAATAATGTTATTGAAAATTTGCTTACCAAGTACACAGTACGAATACCATAACAGGACTTTGCAAATCAACATGGTATATGCAAAACACAGAACATATTGACCCTGTCTAGAAACTTCGCCATGTCCAAAGTCAACACCATCGCTGGCCACAACACATTTTTAAAGCACCAACACATCAATTTCAAAGTTTAATTAAACTTGTTACATTCATACTTCACAATCTTCCGAAAAAAGAGACGTATTATTTAAAAAAATAATACTTTAACTGTCCCACACAAGGTACCTTCACCCTGTTGACTAATTCGCGCAACTAACTATCCTAATTCGCTCTTTGCACACTTCTCGCATCTGAACCCGCCATTCTGCGCTGCTATAGGCTACAGCAAGGCGGCAATTCGCCGGGGTTGGCCAAATTCGGTCAAGGTTCGTACCGGTTTATTCGGGTGACAATTGCGTTAAGTACTCTGATAAAATTCCCCCATTTCCTAAAACGTAACGGTTGGGGATAAATAAATTAGGTCTATCTGTGACCTTGTTTTGGGTTAGTGGGACTAGATATTAGGTTTACTGTGGCTCGTGTGACCTAGGGAGGTTGTTTACATGTAGCTCTTTTGGATACCTACACTTAGTTTGGTAATGAGTGAGCTTACTTCAATCCTGCAGTCCTATTGACTTTATATTTTTACACTTTAACATTATTAATGCGTTGAGCAAGCTGTTGAGATGCCACATTTTTTTTATTGATTAGTAGAAATCTATCTATATAAATAAAAAGAGAAGTCCTGACTGACTGACTGATTGACCGACTCATCAACGCCCCAAACCCTTGAACCTAGAAAGCTGAAATTTTACACCGAGGTTTCCTTTATAATGTAGACAAGGAATAAGAATGGAATTCCCGGTAGTACGTTTCCGTGGGATATTTTCCGACATCCACGCGGGCGAAGCCGCGGGCAAAAGCTAAGTCTAATGTAAATCCCCCATGGGAAGAAGGTGTGAGTTTATGTACTTGTATGTAGAAATTTAAATTGTTGAATGATTTTTAAAACCTACGAGATCTACATATAATAAACTTTATCGTATTGCCAAAATGAATTTTTTTGTAAGTAATTTTGTTACAAACACAATAAGGTTATCTGCCAGCTTCAGAAGTTGTTAATAATTAACAATTGTAATTAATTAACATTTGTAATTATTACGTACTTGACATTCTGAACGGATCAGGATACAATTTCACAAAGTGGTTTCTTCAAGAATTTTTAATATGTAGGCATTTAATTTTGGATAGCTCAAGAAACTTTCTTGAGCTATCCAAAATTAAATGCCTACTTCTAAATACAGTTTTCTAAACTTATGTTTGACAAAGCATTTTCCTTGTTCTGCTACAAAAATATAGTCTTCTATAATATGACCGCCACATTGCCGCCCAAAAATATCACACTATATTTCCTATACTAATTCTGATTAATTAAGCAATTAGGGTGTTACCATGTCACCCCATGGACCATGTGAGACAGAGATAGCAACACTGTTAGATAAACGAATGGGGTGCGTCTGCTCTCTACCCTTAACCTTTTAGATGAGGTGAAGGGTCCCGTAGTCGTACGCAGTACGATTAAATCATCTGCGATAAAAAAATACTTTACTGTGTTATTTTGGAGGTCATTGGACATGTTTATGAGGGGTTGTGCCTGTATATAAGCGAGTGATACTGTCATTGACAGTGTTGTCAGATTTATGATGAAGTGATGAGAAGTAAGTGTCCCTGTCCCAACTAACTTTCCATCTAATTTAATTCCATAAAATTAAAAATAATCTATTAACACATTCTTCCCCAAAGCTCTTCGAGGCTTTGATATTTTATATCTTTGTCAATGACATCAAATTATGATGATTTTGGTGTGGTTTGTGGTCGTATATGTATGTGTATCGATTTATAATATATATAATTAACAATATTCTTTATTTGTTTCAGTGTATACTTGTCAACAAGTTTCACATTAAATTCAATTTAGTTTTTTTTTTTTTTCTTCTCGGCACGTTTTGTCACAACACATCTGACAGTGGCAGAATTGTGGACATGGACACCATTGTCATAGAGAAAAATAGAATAGAATAGAGAAGTATGTGGCGTCGAATAGTCTACTTACAGTATATTTAAACCAAGTAAGTAAGTATCTTTTGAATGTTTAGTATGAATGTATACAAAATACATTTAAAGCCAACTGCACGAAACAGCGCAATTCGTGTAACAAACTTGCAATGGCAATACCTTTCATTTTGACAGTTCAACAACATTCATTGCGCTATTTAGGTACGTTGTTGAGTAGACAAATTTTTCAAACACATGAAGTAAAAAAAAACCGGTCAAGAGCGAGTCGGACTCGCGCACCGAGGGTTCCCTTCCGATTTCTGAAAAAGTGTGCTATTTAGAGACATCGTTTTATTTTTCCTGTAATCTTTACATAAACTTCTATCACATAGAATAATTTCAGATTTTTCTCTTTGCAAACTTCGGGGATGGTTGGAACGGTTTTTTTTTTACATTTTTCATCAGAAGTCGAAAACTATGGGGCCTAAAAAAAGAAAAAAAAGTGTTTGAGAATCGGCAAACAGCGCTCTTTCATATGATACCCCACATGCCCTAGTAGCCCCACTTTGATTTTTTAATTTTTCAGTCCTTTTCAGCCCCTGTTGCAAAAAAAATATAAATATTTTAATTTCTTTCTTATTTGCAAAATAGTTGGGTCTACGTCATCTAAAACTATTCTAAATTTCAAGTTGATAGCATTAGTAGTTCTTGAGATATCCGGCTGTGACAGACAGACAGACAGACTGAGTGACACCATAAGTTCCTTTTTTACCATTTTGGTCCTGAACCCTAACTAGCAATTTGCTTTAAAATCTTCCGTATTGTGATCGAAAGCGTGTTACACATTTAGCATTGTTGACGCAATGATGCAATTTGCATCATTAGCAGAATGACTCTATTTACATTACATAAGTCAAGCGTTGAGTACTTGAGTGGGACTAATACTGCCCATCTAATATCCCTTTACTGTATACATAACACTGACAACATCATTTCCAAGACACATCGTTTGATGATAGAAAAGTAATCCATCATGGCCGTGACCCTATCATCACAAAACCTCTAATATAGCCCTTAACACATCTAGTCTCTACAACAAAGTACTAATTGTAATTAAAACAACACTAACCTAACTACTAAAATACCCTCCTTTACGGTATTAATTCTATTTACCAGTCTAACCCTTTACGCTTGTGGTCAAAGCTGTTACACGTAAAGTTTATAACGAATTGTTGGACATTTTATTTAGTTTAGTTTCCAAAGGCTGGAAAGGTTTACTGTCCTGCTGGAATTAGGGATCTACATAAATGCCATTAGGCAATATCTATATTATTATTATTATTGTAACTATGGGCGATATTAGGACCGCAATTTTATTAATCACTATGGGAATATTAAACTGTATCAAAAATAAAAGCTATACTTAGCTGTAAGTAGGTACGTACCTGAATGTTTTTGGAAAATCCGATTTCATAAAAAAAAATGTTCAAGTTAAACTGGAAATCAGACCATTTTGAACGTTCAAGTTGACAAAAGACATCTTTCAAACAATCTGCCTAGCCTTTTCCGAACTATGTTGGGGTCGGTTTCCAGTCTAACCGGATGCAGCTGAATAACAGTATTTTACATGGAGCGACTGCCTATCTGACCTGCACAACCTAGTCACTGGGTAAGTAATACGATACCCCTTGGTAAGACTGGTTGGTGCTGGTTGTCTGACTTTCGGGCTTCTGACGACCCGTAACGACTGTCAAAGATCCACGAATGACAGCCGGGACCATCAGAGGAGTCTCGGTATATATAGATGGTCACCCATCCACTGACCAACGCGGGGAAGCGTAGCTGTAGGTACCTAAATGTTTTAGGGAAAATCAGATTTCATAATTATTGTAAATATGGGCGATATTAGGACCGCAATTTTAAAATCACTATGGGAATATTAAATTGGGTCAAAATTAAAAGCTATAGCTGTAAGTAGGTACCTAAATGCTTTTGGGAAAATCCGATTTCATAAAAAAAAATGTTCAAGTTAAACTGAAAATCAGACCATTTTGAACGTTCAAGTTGACAAAAGACATCTTTCAGAACGCCTACTCTTTACTTCAATCAAACAATCTACCTAGACTTTTCCCAACTATGTTGGGGTCGGCTTCCAATCTAACCGGATGCAGCTGAATACCAGTATTTTACTTGGAGCGACTGCCTATCTGACCTCCACAACCCAGTAACGGGGTAAGTAATACGATACCCTTGGTAAGACTGGTTGGTGCTGGTAGTCTGACTTTCGGGCTTCTGACGACCCGTAACGACTTTCAAAGATCCACGAAAGTCTCGGTATATAAAGATGGTCACCCATCCACTGACCGACCCCGGCAAGCGTAGCTGTGGGGACCTAAATGTTTTTGAGAAAATACGATTTCATAAAAAAAAATATACAAATTAGACTGGAAATCATACCATTTTGAACGTTCAAGTTGACATCTTCCAGAACGCCTACCCTTCTTTACTTCCTATTTTATATTCTGGGAAGAAGATGAACAACAAACTCCCAAACAATTATTATTTTCCAATGATGTGTCAAGGTATTATTATCCTTATACAGCTTGCCGCAGTCTTCAGTTGGACTAAAGCTGATCTCAAAGAGAAAGCATCCCGTTATCATAGGGGAAAAGCATTAATAACCACCAAGTTAACCGTTTAGAAGAGTTTACGCAAAAAAAACTCAATTCAAACGTCATGAACTCAAGACCTATCCAACTCAATTCGATTGTTATCTCCCGATATTGAACCAAATAAACAATATCGTACTACCCCGATCTGACTGAAATACTGACCCAACCCTTTCGCGCCGCAAAAAAAGACCACGCAGAAATACTTGTCATAATGGTCATAATACATTCTCCAAGCTATGCAAGTTGCAGACTTATCAAGCTAACTCGTTCAATAAATTCTTCGACCGGCCGGTCCCGGGGGGAGGGAGACAAAAGATCTGTTGATGAAGGAGTAAGGAGTACAGCAACACTGACCTACATCAATAAGTGGACATTTCGCACAGCGGCAGGAATGCTGCAGGCTTTGAATGTGAGCGTTAGTTGTTTGTTTGTGTGTGTGTATCTTTGGTATTTTGTGTTAGGTTGGTCATAGGTTTGCGCTAGGCTTACTGCGGAATTATTAGAAATAACTTTTGCTAAAACTTACTTTAAAGAGTCTTAGTTGTTTAGAAGGACTTCTGTTTCGACCTTATAAAAGAAAGCCCTTGTTCAACATTGGGTGTTACGGTTAAGAGGAAATGCGGGTGCTCTTTTCTCCATACAAACGCTCTCGCCTGTTTTCTTTCTGGTTAATGACCATAAAGCAATGATTTTTTTACAGAAATATAAATATTAGCTACTTGTATGCCCTTGTGTTTTCCTTTTTGATGATACATTATTTTTATAAGAACTAGAACCCTCAAAAAATGCTCAAAATTGCCTATTCAGAACACTGTCAACAGAGGCCTAGTGTTACAAAATTGACAGCTTATAACGAAAAAAGAAAAACATAGGGGCATAGTACCTATATATATATCCTTCTTATTCAGTTTATGAAATATATTTTAAATTGTACCAATATTGGAGGAGGAAATAGGCGAGAGCCAAACCTCGAAATGTGACTTTTTACACAGGCTATTTAGTCGGATTTGCAGTTGTCCTTATCGCACGAATTTGAGGGCGGAGCGCTCGCAGAGCGACAGCAATAGGTAGTTTCTTCAAATACCTAATTTTCAAAAGTCTGGTCGCCCGCATTTCCTCTTAATTATGATGAAAAGAGTAAATACAGTATCTAATTAGCAGTTGATAATAGAACACTGAAACTCTCAATAATAATAGAAATATTATTATTCCCTATGATGCATGGTGCATGGTGACATGGACCAAAAGAGAGCTGAATTCAATCCGGTAAATGGCGTGGTATTGGTGTCATAAAACGTAACATGAATGGTTAAGTTTAAAAGACTTACTTTAATTGAATACATAATTACATATAACCTTTAAATCGAGGGCGTTTACAGGTTAACTTAATTTGAATATCAGAAAAAATAACTGACGAAAATAAAATTCTTAAGCCATAAATGTAATTATTTAATGACGAAAAAGTTATTATATTTTATACCTTAAGATTTATTACCGATTATTAACTTTGCCTGTAACGTCCAACTCTTCCGGACATTAACCGGTCAATATAGCTAATGCTGGCACTTGAAGAGGGCTTATAAAATTACATTTTTTTATAGTCTGGCAATAAAATGGAGCGGTGTTCTTTTGTTACGCTTATAAATATAAAATAATACTTGTACCTGTAGGGTTGCCCATGTTTCGAAATGCATTGGATACAAGTTTCATCCATATTCGCTCAAGGAAAAATCTTCAAAACTTTCTTCAATAATAAACTTGTAAAATACATATACAGGGTGACCTGAAATTAGTGGCGGACCCGTTAAGGGGTGATAGTAGGGATCAATTCCAGTCGATATCACTCTTAGACCTACTGTCCTAAAGTTAACCCATTTCAGGATATTACTACTTAAAGAATTTTACAACAAATACCCTACTTTAAATCTTAAAAAAGCTGTAAATCCTAAAAATTGGTCTTTCTGGTACTTTTTTCTGGGTCTTTTTTTTGTTTTGCATCAAAGATATTCTAAGTAAGGAATTATTAATAGCGATATCTTCGTAAATGTCGGTATCGTTTAAAAAGCGCGAAAATCGTTTAAAAAGATTTAAAGTAGGATTTTTTTGTAAAATTCTTTAAGTAGGAATATCTTGAAATGGGTTAACTTTAGGACAGGAGGTGTAAGAGTGATATCGACTGGAATTGATGCCTACTATCACCCCTTAACGGGTCCGCCACTAATTTCAGGTCACCCTGTATATGAACCAAGAGCCAAATATCGGGTCATCCATCAAAGTATTGCCCTTTTTCCGAGGTTAGGTTAGGTAACAAAGGTTCTTGGAAGGCGCCCAAGTTCCCATGATCCCCGGTCCAGGTGTGGGAAGAGAACACCGGGGTGTTTTTTAGTCAGTAAGAGTCTGACTGACAGACCCCTCCACCCACCCCAGGGCGGCAGACATCCATGAGGATTTTCCACACCGGAACAAAAAAAAAAAGTTAACAATAGGCTGAGGAATGATGTGATAAGGTAACGATGCAGTTTAAAAGAAGATGTAGTGACAAAAATTGAAAAGAGTATGTTTAGATGGTTTGGTCATGTAGAGAGGATGAATGAAAGGCGAGTAACAAATGGTATTTACAGGGCAGATGTGAGTGGAAACGCCAAGAGACGCCCTAGGATGACATAATTATAGTGACATTATTGGTGATGTTCTTCAGAAAGGTCAGGTGCGTAGTACTCGCAACCGGCGCGTGTGTGACAGATGTATGAACGTCAACGAGGCTAGGAGTATGTAAGGATCGAAGCAGGTAGCGTGCTGTAGTTTCTGCCTACCCCCGTGGGAAGTGAGTTTATGATGAGGTTAGGTTAGGTAAGGTCAAGCAGTAAGAGTCTGCCATGCCCGCGCCAGGGGGCACACTGAGGATTTTCACTCCGAAAACAAAAAAAAAACTTGAGAGGTGTCAAGGGACACCCGGATGGAACCAAGTTCCTTTCGATTAATTAGTGAAGGAATTGTAACAAAATTTTATTTTTATACTTATCATCGTCATCGTCATCGTCATCGTCATCGTCATCGTCATCGTCATCGTCATCGTCATCGTCATCATCATCATCATCATCATCATCATCATCATCATCATCATCATCATCATCATCATCATCATCATCATCATCATCATCATCATCATCATCATCATCATCATCATCATCATCATCACACTGTTCAATGCGAAATAGAAATGAAAATATCTGGCTTGCTTTCTATAACAGAGAGAGAGAGACAGACAGAGAAACTACTACAGCAAAAACATTTACATATAGCTTACTATAGCAAAAAGTGTCGTGACAACTTTTCGTGAGACTTTTTTCCGTCTAGCCCCCTTTCACAACGCGTGATAAGGAACTTCGTTCCAAAAGGTTAGGTATAAAAGTGTATTCTGTTGATTTGAACCACTTACATCAGAAGCACCTCAACAAAAATTTTTGCTATCGCCAAAAATCTGGCTAAAATCTACAACCCATAACATGCGCAAGACAAAACTATTGAAAATCAAACGGTAAATAAAATGAAGAATCTTAATATACATAATTCTTCTGTACTTAAGTGTGTTTGTCACCTAACTCCTCCTAAACGGCTGGACCGATCTAGATGAAATTTTGTGTGTATATTTCAATGGGATCCCGGATGGTTTGAAAACACAATTGGACCCGGTAGGTGGCGCTGCAGTCGGGTTCTAGGATCGTTGAGACAGGACAATGTCTGTCGGGTCCGCTAGTTTTTTATAAATAGCTGCCGACTGTGGCGACCCTACACGTAGGGAATGGCTTTATCCTTATACTGGCCTTCACCAAGTGAGTGAATTTTTATGATATTTATCAGATATAAATAATTGATTGGCTACAGTCTCCATTGGGTGCGTAAATAAACCGTATAGTCATTTTTAATGTTGCTTTATTACTTAATTTGACGTTCTTGTGGTCATATGTCAATTAAGTAAAATAAAATGTCAAACCACAGTAAAAAAAAATTTAACTTAAGAATTCATTCTTAAGTTCAATATTTTTTTACTGCGGTTTAACATTTAATTTTTTAACCAAGAACTTATATATCAACTTTTATACAATATTTATACAGGGTGTTAGTGTAAACAGTGGCAATATTTTAAGGGGTCATTGTACTCATCACTATGAACAACTTTTACTATGGGACCAAAGCTGAAATCGCGAAAAAAATCATCTGTTCAGTACATTTATGTTCGCATAATTCGTCAAAATGTAGGGAACAGCTCATTTTTTTTTCGCGATTTCAGGTTTGGTCCCATAGTAAAAGTTGTTCATAATGATGAGTACAATGACCCCTTAAAATATTGCCACTGTTTACACTAACATCCTGTATGTTATGGAGTGGAAAACATACCTAATACAAAATTTAAAAAATGGTACTTAAATACCTAACGGTAAGGTCGAGAAACTGCTAAGATTTTCCTGAAAAAATATTGAGGAAGTTTCCTAAGTGCCTTTCGCCATAGATAAGATAATCATAGGTTTGGGTGGTACTACAAAACATCCATAGAAATAAATAAACCGAGAAATCCCATCAAAAACACACTACCATTGCCGTACGAATTTTATCAACACAATTTTCGCCGAAGGCTCTCCATCCCAAAAATAAATTATAATTAAACTATCAACATTCAAACCACACAGTACCTACTTCAGTTTAAATTGTGCACAGTTTAAAAATCACTGCTGCATATCATGACGTCACTAAGTGCAATGATCTTAACAAGACTGCGCCTGAGTGCGACTGTGTGTCTGTCACACTTTTCATTAACTGGTAACACTTTAAATGCTTCTGTTTACCCAGAGAGTAGTATGATACAGTGGAGTAATGTGCAGTCGTGAACGTGACGTCATTGATATCTGGATGGAAGTTAAGATTCATACCGTCTTAGTACAAAACAAGGTTCATCTTAAAATTTCGAACTTTATTCCGACACATTAAGATGTTAGTTTTGTACGAAGAACTGTATTTCTATCACAGCTAGGTTCTTAATACAAAAACTGGCTCGATGGTTTAAACCATGACAGAAGAAAAACCTCGTTTTGTATTAAGAACCTAGCTGTGATAGAAATACAGTTCTTAATAATATAAGGCCGATAATGTTTAATTTATGATTTAGTTTTAGTGGTGAAAACTGCAAGGCTTTCAAGATCCTACCGGTCTATAATGTAAAAAACTCATCGTGAAACAGAGGTCAAGAGGGGCTTGGGCGTATATTTTATAATTACACAGTTTCTACTTAATATGTAAATATATGACACTCCTATCGTTGCCCTAGCTAGAATCTGTCTCCCCCTTGAACTTAATATGTATATGACACTCCTATCGTTGCCCTAGCTAGAATCTGTCTCCCCCTTGAACTTAATATGTATATCACACTCCTATCGTTGCCCTAGCTAGAATCTGTCTCCCCCTTGAACTTAATATGTATATCACACTCCTATCGTTGCCCTAGCTAGAATCTGTCTCCCCCTTGAACTTAATATGTATATCACACTCCTATCGTTGCCCTAGCTAGAATCTGTCTCCCCCTTGAACTTAATATGTATATCACACTCCTATCGTTGCCCTAGCTAGAATCTGTTTCCCCCTTGAACTTTATTTTATTTTATTTTCCTTTATTGGCAAACCAAAAATTGTTTACACTGATAACATTTAAAGTAATTATATTATAATATCTAAGATTAGTGTAACAATTAATTACAGGTTAGCACCACATGCTCCATAAACTAATAAGATGTGCCACAAGCACTGAATTATAATTAAAGATAAATATTTGAGTACTTAACTAAAATTAATATTAATAGGTCAATCCGAATTAAAAGTCTACTTAAGAACTTAATATGTATATCACACTCCTATCGTTGTCCTAGCTAGAATCTGTCTCCCCATTGAACTTAATATGTATATCACACTCCTATCGTTGCCCTAGCTAGAATCTGTCTCCCCCTTCAACTTAATATGTATATCACACTCCTATCATTGCCCTAGCTATAATCTGTCTCCCCCTTGAACTTAATATGTATATCACACTCCTATCGTTGCCCTAGCTAGAATCTGTCTCCCCCTTGAACTTAATATGGATATCACACTCCTATCGTTGCCCTAGCTAGAATCTGTCTCCCCCTTGAACAAATGCTAGTTCCGGTTTTCTTCAACAGTAATGCTATGTTTGAATGATAGAATGTCTGCCCTAACATACTAAAGGTTGACCAATGCAACAAACCTCTACAGTACCTACCTAGGTGGAGACTACCACATTTCCTACTCTTGAAACTGCCTGAAACTCCTGAAAGCCAGAATCTATAATAGCGATCAACCAGAAAAGACGCCTAGATACATAATAAAGATTTCCTAGAGAAATCATTCATGATGAGAATAACTTGTAAAAGAAGTATTGGAATTACTTGGAAGACTTTTGAAGAATAAGTAGGTACAGACCATAGATATAAGAAAGAAGGAGATGTGCCCAGTATGTTATGTAATGTATCGGAACCCTGTGTCTCCACTTTTTCCCTTTGTCACTTTCATGATTTTAAAGACAAATACGGCAAAATACTTGTACTTATATATGGAAAGTGATTCCATGATTTACATGGCTTCGGTTTTTACAAGAAACCACTGAACAACACGGCATTCTTATAAATTGTCACGGTCACAGTCGAAACCGCACTAGTTCGCGGAGACGGAAATTGTACTATGAACGGCTCATACTGAGCATGTCGCGCGGACACATTTTCGCCCGCTTGCCACTTCTCCTGTTTTTTATATTTCTATGGCACAGACTGTGTTAAAGGCATAATTATGGAAGAAACCTTTGCTGTGAAAGGATGAATGAATTGAAATTGTAAAAATGAGTCACGAGAATTTATAAACAATACAATCACGTATTCATTCGCATATCATAATTGTTACTATCAACAAATACGATAAAAATATTTCCCGATTCATATTATTTAACATGCAAAGCAAACATCAACACTGAAATAAAATAAGTTGCATCGCAGAACTAACGCACACAATGACGTAAGCGCGCAGTGCAATGATCTTGATCAATGTGCGCAGGAGTGGCCAACTTTTTGCTTGCTTTAATTTGACGTAACTATGTAGCTGAAGTTTATTTTATCGTTGAGTTCGTCCTTCTACGGTGCAGATTAAATTTGTTTTTAGATGATTTTTTGGCAGAATTAACTGATCAGAATCTGGTACTTACGGTTGGTTGTTTTCGGCAAACGGTAACGTTTAACCACCTTAACTTAAGCATATAAGCGACTCTTTCTGAACACTTAGGGTACTTACTCATATCTAGGACTAGCTGCGGCCTGCGGTTTCACCTGCGTAGACCACGATAAAAAATAACCTATTCAATTCATTTGACTTTTGATTTGATTTTTTGATTTGGTTTGATTTGAAAAACACACTTTTGCTTTCCCTTCCACTAGTTAATGATGGACATGGTGGTAGTCTGCCTTGTTGGTCGTAGTGCTACTGCTGAGCTTAAGGTCCTAGATTCGAATCCCGGGTCAGGCAAACTGTTATTGGGTATTTCTATCAGGAATTCCTCAGTGTCCTTGAGCCCGGTTGATGGCAATAGGCTCGCCCCTTATTACATGGGATTTAGACATAACTGTCGAAATATGAGTACTATTGCCTATACCTTCGGGCTTACAGGCGTGATGTTATGTATGTATGTAAGTATGATGGTAATCCTTTCTCGGAAATAACTCTTTCATAACGGGCTCTACCATTAAGTAAAGATAACAATATTGTGTCTCATCAAAGAACTACGCAGAAAACAAAGTACCCACTCGTAAATATTCAACCACTGAGCCAATCAAATCTTTTAATAGTCAGTTATTCAATATGCTCGCAAATAAACTAAATGGATCTAAACAAGTTGCAGCGTTTAACAAGCTGGCTGCACTGATGACGTAAGTGCGCGCGCGCAGTGCATTGATCTTGATGGTAGTACGACATTTTTTGTTGTTTGTTGCTCTTGCGCAAGCAAAAAGTTTATTTTGGTGTTGTGGAGGTTTTTGTAGAAGAGTTGTGTTTTGTTTATTGGTTGGATTAATTAGAGCAGGATTCAGTGAAGAAGACGGATGAAAAAAGATTGCATGCAGCGGAGATGAGAATGTTGAGATGGATGTGTGGAGTGACGAGAATGGATAAAGTAAGAAATGAGTATATAAGAGGAAGTTTGAAAGTGACAGAAAAGCTGAAAGGAAATCGTTTGGCTTGGTATGGGGATGTGATGAGGAGAGACGAAACGCATGTGACTAAAAGAGTGATGAATATACATGTTGATGGACGGAGAGGCAGAGGAAGGCCAAAGAAAAGATGGATGCGTTGTGTGAGGAATGATATGAAAGAGAAGGGAGTGAATGAGAGCTTGACGGTTGACAGAGGAGAATGGAAGAAGAAAACGTGTTGCGCCGACCCCACATAACATGGGATAAGGGCAGGAAGATGATGATGATGATGATAATAAGAGCAGGACTCTCTTTGAGCATGAGCACCTAAACAATAGATTACGCGAGCAAGGAATGTCACTCATAGCAATATTATGGACGTTTTTTCATCCTGCTATATGTCGCACTCCTGAGTAAAGACCTCCTTCACTTTTTCCATCATTCACGAGCCCCCAGAACATAAATACAGATTATAATTATTTCAACTTTGAAAAGGGTACGGTGAAGTCTCTACTTTAATCTCTTCCTGCAAAACTTCAATCTCTAAACATTCTAAACGACTCAGATACGATAGCAATAGCATCAAAGCTTCCTCCTAAGTCCAAAATATTTCTCAATTTGCGTTAAAAACAAAATCAATCTCCTAATCTTTAATCTTCAAAGACCAAGTAAACTATAATTAATGCAAATCAACTCGTAATAACTTACGCCGAGGCTGACGACCCACGTATCCTACATCCATCTCGAATTCTGCCCACAACCCAAGCATGCATCTTTCATCACACAGGAAGGCATTACAGGATGCCGTGACGTCAGTCCACCCCCGAGCTGTGACGTCATGAGTCCATGAATTATTGATAAGGTACATGAGGAAGATGATGTATGTGTGGAGTTATGGTTGAAAAGTTATAAGTCATGGGCCATTGTGTGATCGGAAGACATCTTGATTTAGGAGGATTGGGCGGTTTAGACGTTGCTTGATAGCAGTGGCGCTGGATAAGTTTAATTTATCTTTCTGCGATAAATACTTCGATAAAGAATAAATGGAGTAGGTAGTCATTAGGTAACACTCTGAACTTGAGCTGCCCTAGTGTAGTACGGGGTTTGAATAGAATAAGGGTACGTTTCCACTGACGCGGAGTTGGGCGGAGTGGAGAGGAGTGGACCGTAAATTGACCAATCACAGAGCTCGAAATCTCCACTCCGCGTCAGTGGAAACAGTATAAGTGGAGCGGAGACAAAGTACTCGTAGATATCAAGCTATTTCTGTAACTTTCATCTAAACGCTCCTGCAGACAGGCGCAACGCGGCGATTCTGGTAGAATAATTTCCTAGAAGTTTTCATAGAAATTGTTCTAGTACAGTCGCGTCGTGCTGACACTTCGCGGAGCCTTAAATCGGGCTTTAAAATCAACCTACCCTAACGTAACCCACACGATCCGCGTGATTAAAAACAGAATATAAATATCCATATAGTAATCATATTATGGGTATTATTAATCATCTTCATCATTGCCTGCCTCGTTGTCTGGTGGTTGGCAAGCGCTACTACTGAGCATGAGGTCCTGGGTTCGATTCCCGGGTCGGAAAAAAAAAAAAAAAAAAGTTCCAAGTTTTTCCATCGGGAATTTCTAAGTAGTAGCCCGGAGTCTGGATTTATGCCCAGTTGATGGCATTAGCACAGTCTATACATCATACTATCGTCCGACGAGAGCCCGAGCTGCATACGAAGTTCGCCGCACTTCGTATGGAGCTCGGGCATCGTCGGACAACTGTATGATGTATATAGGCTGTGGCAAATAGGCTCGCTGCCTATTACATTGGTGTACTATCAGTACATTTCTGCTCAGCCCTTTGGGGTATATAGACATGATGAGATTATGTACATACTCATAAATACAGGAGTTACATCCTTTGTATTAGTTTTTTAACATTACTTATACAAGACTTGGCGTTCATAAATAATTTCCTTTGCCTCTGTGTACAAACATTTTTCTGAGAATTTATCATCACATTCTCTGCAAGAACTTTTCCGCGGCATATTATAAGCTTGTAGTCTAGGAGACAAGCTGTCAATAGTTTACGTTATGTTTCATTTAATTGCGAAGGTGTGGTCGAGTTAGTCATGGCTTTATGGGAATATTAACATAAAGTTAGTCAATCAATAGACATTTTTCATAATTAATTTTGTATTTCCTATTATAGAAATATGTGGGCAGCAGCGTAATAAACAATAAAAACCTAATGTTCGCTTTCATACAAAGACGGTTCAATTCGTATATAAAATATTCAAAATTTGATTATAAAATATATTCGGTCCCTTAATTTATGTTTCACAAATAAGGCCTCAGATTTAACAAACAATTTCGTTACGTTCATCTCGGATTCTGAACAAGTTATAAATTTCTGACATCATTAGGATTATATTCATTCATTTTGCCTAGTCAAAATACAATTTGTCTTAATAGAATGTTTACAATTCTCAAACATCAAAACAAATGACTGTTTCCGAATAAAAATACTAACTTAATAACATTAATATGATCTAAACACAAAATTACGCAATATCTCAATGTTATCGTTCAGTAGAAAAAACGCTAAAAATACACAAACAAAAATTACGCAGTACTTTGAAAACAAACTAGCGTCCAAACTTCAATTAATAACATTCCGGGCCGAGAGCGATCGTGAACCATCGGTTTTTACGAACGCAGACGAACAAACACAGGTTGTGTAACGGCACACGATGATCGCGAAAACAACTGTCGCGGTCTGCGCAGACGCATGTATTAGGTGGCGTGAACGTCCTCGCACAAGGCTGTCTGACACTGATGCAATTCAATCAGATTCTAGATACGTATATCTCATACATAATCTCAGACTTTAAAAATGTTTATTTTTTATAGCTATTTGTATGATTCGTCTATATCAAACAGCATAATTAATCGATTTCTGACTAGTTTGGCATCCGCGTCTGGTAATTAATTTTTAAGATTTGTCTAAGTAGCGTCCATTGATTAAGTCAACGGCCGATCGTTTTATTCCAATGTGATATTTCGTTTAAAACGTTTGATAACAGCGAGTTACAAAAGATATAAAACTTGATCTAGCTAGAAAGCGATATTATTCTACACTTTCTCTGTCTAGGCTATATAACAGGACATAGATATATAATTATACACTTCGCCACTGACATACCGGTCGTAAATAGTCCATATAGGAGCATACACACATACATGCCAAATAAGACTTTAAAATAACAAAGGAAATGCGTTGGCGTTCTGAGAACTAGAGCTACCCCCAGCGGTGGCTCGGAATACAAACCTACGAACATTTTCTTTAATAAAAAGAGGAACTGTTGTAGACTTCCGGAATGAACAATAGTGGTATACGAGACCTGAATTCTAAAAATAATCTTCGCCTAGTTTCGTCAGCGGCTACAATGTAAAGTGACTTAATGAGTTCCGATTATATACTTGCGATGCCTTTTATAGATTTTATCGGTTGCCATTTACGAGTATTCATTTCGATTTAATTACTTTAGAGCAATAAACTGTAGGCATTTCAATAACTAGAAACTATTTATCGTGTTGACATTTGGAAATTTCATCTAAAACGACTTTGTCTTTTCCTTTTGCGGATGCTTTACGTGTCGTAACTAATGTGGCTGTTAAATCTTTAATAGCCAATGAACTTTACTTAAAATGCTATTACGTCGCAGTTTTAGCAATAATGATGAAACAAGATAAACAATTCAAAATAACGGGCACCATTCGGTCTGCTGCGACGACAAAAACATGTTTCACATCCTAATTTTCATACTAGTAAACAAAATTATACGGTTTGAGCAATCTTTGTAACCTTCTAAGCTTCAACAGCTAGTTTCAGTTTAAAAAACCTGACCTATCTCACTTTTTAATCTCCAGCTAGGCAGAAATTATTACTAGTCGTAGTAAGTAGTAATTCACTTGGTGTTTTTTAGTAATTGCCGAGCTCCTGGTCTATATTATTGAGTATGTAGGGCGGAAAAAACGCCGCTATCATGTATCAGGGATAATTTGTGTTGCTGCGTATTGCCGGGGATGGTATGCAAATGTAGGGCGGAGATGGGTAGCGGGGGCGAGTCGAAGTGGGTAGGATGTACTTATAATTTGTTTTTGGGGAGAATTTGTCGGTATTTGATGCGAAGGTCAGGTCGATTCGGAGATGTTGTTATTACGAAGTAAAGGCTAAGGAGGCTATAAAGAGATTGACGTTTTTTACGAACTTGTTTAAGGAACAAAGACATGGTATGTTCCAGCTAACACAAATAATGAATTATATAGTAAACAGTAAGAAGATTGATCGGCGGTCATTATAGTAGGCAGTAGGTACCCCATTGTTGACCATTCTTTGAGCATATAAGGTCCTTTCACCCTCAAGCGAACTCCAATAACAAGCTAATAAATTATTTCAGCAAAGACCCTGTTGTCACTAAAAACACGCCCCTTATGACGTCATGTCCCAAAACAAGAATCAAATGGTTTGAAATGAAATACAAGCCATCAGAACAACAAATACGGAATCATCCTGAATGACTAACAGAAGTTCAATTTTTAAAAGTTTCTAATAGCTTCTGTTTTTTAAAATATCTAACCTGCAGCAGACAGCATTACTTAGTTTAGGTTTTTGAGAGAGGGTAATTAGATTTTGAGGGATTATTTTGTTACAAGTATCTCCTCATGGAAAAGTCCTAGCATCCTATTTCTGCCGCTTTTATTATAAGCTTAATCAACCAGCCAAATCATGTTCCCACTGATGGGACACAGGCTTCCTCTCTTCGAGAGGGAGTCAAGATTTCACATAAAAATATTGTCATTGACCATTGCATACATTACATATCGAGATCCCTCCGTGCCTCGGAAAGCACGTTAACCCGTCGTACGCCAATTAGCTTAGCAGACACAATAGATTTTTTATTTTTATCTGTACATCGACGTTTAAAGAATTTAGCCCTTGGTCCGGGCTGTCATTCCTAGATCTTTGACAGACGTTACGGGTAATCAGAAGCCTAGTCTGACAACCAGGCTTACCAAGGGATATCGTGTTACCCATTTAAAATCCTGGTATTCAGCTGCATCCGGTTAGACTGGCAGCCGACCCTAACATAGTTTTGAAACGGCTATTAGGCAGATTGATTTAAGTAGTACAAAATGGTACTTTTATACCTGCGTCTTTTACGGACATTTAGCAAAGGGTTGCGTTTAACTCGAGTGATTTGCATTTACGAGGTCTAACGACCCTCGTGTGAGATAGTCTTTCGGCGTTGGCTGATGTAAGGTAAAGGTCAGGTGAGGTAAGAGCCTAAAGTTTAATAATGGTCCTTGGAACTTAGGAGTCTTGTTGATTTTAACTTGAGGAGACTTCGTGTGTATCTTTATTTTTTTACCCGACTGTACTGTCAGAAAAAGGGTGATTATTGGAGAGATTTCTTGAGGATGTCTTTATTGTATTTTGGTTGGATACGACAGGTCTTAGGAATAATGAGGTCATACAGGATTAGTAAAGAGTAAATTAAAAATATAAAAATGTTTTAATAAGGGGTGACATTTGTAATACTTTTACATGATTTTTGTTTAAGATTTCCTTTAGGATGTCTTTGTTAGTTCTTGTTTAGGATAAAGTATTTTTATAAACAAAGGTCAAAAATGATTGGGTTAAACAAGGTTAGAACAGGGTGAAATAATACGAAGGGTGAATAACTTTAAAATGGGAGAACTTTGCGCAAAAAGTCTTTTATTGTTTGAATATAGTTTGTTTGAACTTCTGACCTGCCTTGAACCGACCATACTGTTTTTAGTGCCGATGCAGGTCTAGTTTTATGTGGATGATACTTACGCACATATGCGATAGGGTCGAACAGCTTTATGCAACAAAGACACACAGACCTCATGTGTAAAAAAACTTAAAAAAAAAATACAACCGACTTCTAAACAAAACACTAGAAAGTGAAAAATAACTTTAATTTCGAAAGTCGGTGTCTTTAGATTTTAGTTTTTTGCCATTAAGGCGACGCTATCTGACTTTTGATGATTTTAAACTGAAGATCACGTCTAAACGAGTAGTGTTAAAGATTTGGAAAAAATATATGTTAAATTAGAGCATTTTTTTAATAACTTAATATGTGAATATTTTAGATTATGTTTATATTAAATAGTGTAATTAATTTTTAAAGTTATGTCTAACGCAGATAAAAACTAAGAATCACGCAAAAACTGTCAAGCGTATTTTTATGAAACCTTCACCATTTTAAAGGTTATTTAATTATTTATCTTTTAGTATACGTGTTTTATTAAAATGCCTTTTGTTTTATGTATAATAAATTAATAATGCGTCTAATTTGGGACAGCGCTCCTTGATGGGCGAGTCCTATTACTGGCTGGACGTACGACGCGTTGCGTGAGCTCAGCACAGAACGCGCAAGCTAACCACTCAAGTCATTGGCGTATAGTTGCGCCTTAAATTATTGAGGAGTTCTCCTAGGAAGAACCAGGAGAACTGGAGCTAATTGTGAAGTCACCATCACCGTATGCATTGTGACGAGTATAAATTACTTAGCAACCATATTGAAGTAATTGAATCGCAACCCATGAAATAATATGGTACTCCTGTATAATTCATGTTTCGCGTTGCGTCTGTCTGCATGAGCCTAAAGTCGAAACAACTCTCTTGAAACATAAACCTGCCTTAACCAAAAAAAATAAATTGAAAAAAAAGAGTTTAAAAAACCTTCGAGTAGCTGGTAACACAGTTTCGTGAGGCCGGAAGTGCCTCCCACCGTCCTCCATTTTGCAGTGTTTCCTCCCTGAATATTTCATGAGTCCTTAAACGGACCGTGTTTATTGTTAAATAAATCGTTATAAAGGGTTATTCAACGATGTAACTCAAGAATGAATGGGTAGAGAAGGCGAATTTTGTATAAATATTAGTGTACCTACATAAGGTTCTGGCTTTGAAGAAACATTTTAAATTATTAGTTGTTACACTTTTTTTTACATTTTTCATCAAAAGTCGAAAACTATGCGGTCAAAAAAAATGTTTGAGAATTTGCAAACTGCGTTCTTTCATAATTATGATGCCCTAGTAGCCCCACATCGAATTTTTAAGATTTTTAAGAATTTTCAGTCCGTTGCAAAAAAAAATATTTCTTATTTCCAAAATAGTTGGGCAAACGTAATCTGAAACTATTCCAAATTTCAAGAACATTATTAGTTCTTGAAATATCCAGCTGTGACAGACGGACAGACAGACTGAGTCGCACCATAAGGGTTCCTTTTTACCATTTTGGCACGGAACCCTAAAATCGAGCGAGCCTTACAGTAGTCGCATAAGATGTGTAACATCTGACATCTCACCTTGATAATCTCTATCACCGCGCGCGCTCATTGGTGAAATCAAATAGCGCGAGTTTCCCCGGCTTCCTGTTACACACTTCCGTCCCTTTTCACGAAATCACTCCCACAGATTGCAGGAAACATGTTACACAATCAAAAACAAAATACAAAAGTGCACCAGCCAAACTTGCACACACTCGTAGATAAACCGAAGATGTCGCTTTATCTAGCTAAGCTATGTCTGTTTATAGTTATTTATGCAACTGACGTATAATAAGGGGTCTTCTTATCAATTCTCTATAAAAGGTTCTGAAACAGTTTTTTGCAATACTAATACTCGTATCGAACATGGCGGCCGGCGTCATAGTATACGACGTGAATTCGAATAAGTTCTTTTTAAAATTACGGCGCTGTTGTAGTGAAACGCGCGTGCATTACAATGTTCTTTTTTTGAAAACGAGTTGCATTATGAAATTCAGTACAACATTAAAACACCCGTTTGGATGCTATTATGGTTACCATGGTTACTATGACACTGACTGTTTTAATGTTGGCAATAAGCTAACTGTCTCAGAAACTTTTATAGAGAATTTATAGCATGGGTGTAGATAAACAAATTAATAGCTCAGGCTGCACCTTGTTTATACAACACTGCAGGGCAATAAATCAGTGAGTCAGAAACTAAATGTAAAGGTGTGTAACTGTGCACCAAGCGCGCGCCAGCTACGATCGCAGCACTTTTAACTGATCGGGTTTTTTTATCTATGCAGTAGAAGGATTTGTGTGTACGAGTTTTCTTTTAAGCTGTACCTAACTGATATTCAGAAATAAGCCATTTATTACGCACAGAATCCAAAAACGTGTTAGTAACAATATGTACAGTCAGCTTCACGATGTGGGTAACCCCTTGGAAGCACAGGTGCCCACATCGTGAAGCTGATTGTACCTAATACTTACAAAAAACCAAATTTTTTAGGGTTTCGTACCTCAAAAAAACGGAACCCTTATAGGATCATTTCGTTGTCCGTCTGTCTGTCTGCCTGTCAAGACCCTTTTACTCAGGAACGCGTGGAGCCATCAAGCTGAAATTAATATCAAATACCTAATTAAGTCTATGGTTCTTTTTGGAGCTCTAAAAAAATCAAGCTTCTAAGTCAACCCAATAAAAAAGATGCGGTTAGTAATGTGACACAAGCCCGCCGCTTCATCAACTACTTTTCATCAAATATAAATAAACTTTTAACCGATCCCGTAGCGTGGTTGTTGTAAACAGTATTCAAAAAAACCGGTCAAGAGCGAGTCGGACTCGCGCACCGAGGGTTCCGTTCCGATTTCTGAAAGTGTGCGTGTGTGTGAAAAGTGTGCTATTTAGAGACATCGTTTTATTTTTCCTTTAATCTTTACATAAACTTCTGTCACATAGAATAATTTCAGACTTTTATCTTTGCAAACTTCGGACATAAAGGGGGGTAACGGTATTTTTTTACATTTTTCATCAAAACACGAAAACTATGGGGCCTAAAAAAAATAAAAAAATGTTTGAGAATTTGCAAACAGCGTTCTTTTAAATGATACCCCACATGCCCTAGTAGCTTCTCTTTGATTTTTTAAGACCCCCTTTCAGTCCCTGTTACAAAAAAAAATATAAATATTTTTACTTTTTTCTTATTTGTAAAATAGTTGGGTAAACGTCATCTAAAACTCTTCTAAATTTCAAGTTGATAGCATTAGTAGTTCTTGAGATATCCAGCTGTGACAGACAGACAGACAGACAGACTGAGTCACACCATAAGGGTTCCTTTTTTACCATTTTGGTATGGAACCCTAATTAATTAAAGTCATATTTAACGTAACACGGGTAAATGTTGATGAGGGATGAAGGCACGTAGGTATCAACTTGTGAAGCTGTCATAACAAGTGAGTAGCTGTGATTAATTAGACAAATAATCCTTTTAATTAAATAATCGACAATACGGTTTTGCAAAGAAAGGCCTACTCTGGCCACCTATAGGCTATTTAGCCTTTAATAAAGTAACGGACCTGGTGGCCCAGTGGTAAAGACCGCTATTTACGAGTCGTAGGTCGTAGGTTCCAACCCAGACAGGCGCTTTACTTTGTGTAAAATAAATAATTCATCACCATTGCGCATTGCTTTCAAAACGGTGAAGGAAAACATCGTAAGGAAACCGGCATGTCCTATAACCCTATAACCAACAATTCGAAGACATGTGACATCTACCAACCCGCACTGGGCCCCGTGGTGGATTATGGTCCACTCCCTCTCACAGAGAGGAGGCCTGTGTCCCAGCAGTGGGAACATTATAAGCTGATTGAGGGACATTCTGGAATCTAACCTAATGTAGGTACTGTATACATTTCATCAGTCATCCTTATCAATATCACCCTGACCTTTTTAAGAAACATAAGATTAAAATGAATCAGAAAATTCTAGTTTATCTCCTACAAAATCCTGAACAAAAAAAAATCACTAGACAAAAACCAACTGCAAAAAAAAATGTAAGTAATAACTTTTTTCTCATTGTTATTCTTTAAAAGCTCGCCATCATGAATGCACCGTCATCTCCGCTTCCAACCACAACGGAGGAGTAATTTGTGAAGGGAGGAACCCTCCCACTCCTCCTCACTCCCCCTCCTTAGGGAAGGGGGAGGAACGTATCGTGTCAAATTGTACCAACATGGTATTTGATAAATGTGTTGTAGTAACGCGAGGTAGGTATTGTATACATTATTTATGTGGATAAGATGAAAGAAATATATTTGGCTTATTTGTTGGATGTCTTGTAAGTAGCTGTTTGGCTGCTGGAAAGATAAATTTCAGAGACGTGACGAAAAATGGTTGCTGTGTGTTCCTCCCAGGATAAGGTGAAGTTGCTGTGGGTGATGGCGAGTGATGATATGATGATAAGGGTTGGTTTTGATATAGGAGCTGACGCGTTACCTAACAGAGACATGTCCAGTAGAAGCGCTCGATAGACTTAAGGGGGATCCGCAGTAGTATCCGCGAAATTCAAATTTTCTTAGGTTTGTGGCGGCATCTACATCGCCACATATGAACTACTCATCAATGACATGACGTCACGCAAACCTGCATCGCGCAATTAGAGTTTACCACGCGATTAGCATATATACAACGTCCCGACATCAACCGTCGGGCAGTAGCCCACCAGACACAACACCCGTCTGGTCGGAGGATCCTCCCTTTTCTATGGAGGGTGAGTGAACTTTACACCCTGTTCCTCATGCCTCTAAACTGGTGACCCCGAGCATGAACGTCAGCGCAGCCTTAGTGCAACTACTTCAGCGTGACGTCATCAAGCATCACTTCCTCAAGCTTTCGAGCGGCGAGTCACACAGCCAGCCAGCATCCACGGCTTCAACGGGTATCCTGACCACCAGCATGCAGCGGACGCGCATTCCTGGTCAGCACCTTCAGCCTCAACCCAGCGCTGTACACTCCGACTCACTGGAGCATAACGCAGCGCCACCCCGACTCACTGGGGTATCACCGCAGACAGTTCCGATTCACCGTGAACTAGCGGCACCCGGTTCCGACTCACTGGAACCACAACTGGCACTGGCAAGTGGCAAGCATCGCAAGATACACGACTCAGCCCACTATCGACCTCCGGTCTCCGGAGGGGAGTGATGTGGCGGCATCTACATCGCCACATATGAACTACTCATCAATGACATGACGTCACGCAAACCTGCATCGCGCAATTAGAGTTTACCACGCGATTAGCATATATACAACGTCCCGACATCAACCGTCGGGCAGTAGCCCACCAGACACAACACCCGTCTGGTCGGAGGATCCTCCCTTTTCTATGGAGGGTGAGTGAACTTTACACCCTGTTCCTCATGCCTCTAAAGGTTTTTTGCAATTTGCAAGTCAGTATCGGGTTGTATGTTGATAGAAATATGATTCGCGGCTATAAAGAGCTAGGGACTAAAAAGAACCCAACATCTACTTTATTTTATGGTCAAGCGGTTGGTCAACTCTTCACGGGACCAGAGGGCTGGCCTATTTTTAGCCCAAAGAATCAGCATTGCCATCCAAACTGGCAATGCTGCCAGCTTTTTCAGCACTTTTCCTATTGACAGCGATGTAGACGAATTTTTGGATGCCCAATGAGCTAGGTACTTTACTTCCCATTTTTATTTTTTATTATAATAATTTTAGTATTAGCTTATATATACAACGTGTAACGTTAAATGCGCAAAACCTCTTAAGGGGTCATTGTATTAATCATTATGAACAACTTTTACTATGGAACCAAACCTGAAATCGCGAAAAAAAAATCAGCTGTTCAGTACATTTTGACGAATTATGCGAACTTATATGTACTGAACAGCAGATTTTTTTTTCGCGATTTCAGGTTTGGTCCCATAGTAAAAGTTGTTCATAATGATGAGTACAATGACCATTTAAGAGGTTTTGCGCATTTAACGTTACACGTTGTATATTGTAATTCAGATTTAACACAATTCACTAACCCCCTTATTCATAAAAAACTGAAACGCTCTACAAACCTATTTTAGTTAAAATAGTGTTTTGTCTTCTTCTCTCTAACTCAAATCTTACTTCAAAAGAAATTGACAAAACACTATTATAACTAAGAATAGGTTTGTAGAGCGTTTCAGTTTTTTATGAATATGAATAAGTTCATAATATCATGTGATCTTTATTTTAAAAATGTCACGGAACCTTATTCTATACAAACCGTGCTTATATAAATGTCAATTGGGATATGTAGCCCAATTGACATTTAAGTACGGTAGTTGTAAAAAGTTGGAGTTTATCAGTTCGCATGGCTCGCGTGTTAGCAGGCCGTGGCCGGGCGAGTGGTGGACAATTAGAGTGGGTTCGATGCCCGGCCCACCCCCGGTGCACCGTTCCTACACGCCCGTTAACCAATATTTATGATCTCGGGTATTTAGCGAAATGAGGTGGTATGTGGTTAATTATCTACTTAGGTACCAATTATATTTTGCAGTAAAAGTTTTTTTTTGGGACACTAGACAAATAAAAACGTATTACGTAAGTAATGTAAAACAAGGAAGGTATATTGTTGAACTGAAAATGGACGAAAATTAGGGGATTTTGCGAGTCAAGCTCACTTCACAAGGGTTTATGATTAAGGCGCAGATTTCCTGAAAACGATCAAAAAGGTGGTTTTTAAAGCTGTGTATCTCATAAACCGTAAATAATTTTGACATGTAAAAAAAATATGATATTTTCAAGTCCTTTTCGCATACAGTGATGGAAGCCAAACCATAATTAAACATACTTTAATGCACCAAAAAATCTTTAAACATACCTCCTAATAATCTTTAAAAGCTGTTTATGCCTTCATTAGCAATTACATTTATAATTAAAAATATACCATGAAATGTCAAATTCTAAACTGCATCCAGTGATGGATTACTTTTTATTAAATAGTTCATTTCTAATTTTATACGATTTTATTTGCACTTTTACGACATAATTCCGGTGCGCGTGAGAATCTTCTATCTCGTGTGTCAAACTAGACAGCCATAACGCCATTTCACTCACACACCGAGCTAAACCAAGCTTGGAACCAGGGCCTTAAGCTATGGAAGAAAACACGATAGCTTCCCAGCAACTCACAGCAGTATCATGTTTTTATCAACATGCAACCTGACACTGCAAATTGCAAAAAACGGAAGAACAGGACATCAGCCATTTTGGTCCAAACAAAAAAAGTGCGTTATTCTGATAGAACTTATCCGCCTAAGCGTTTCTTGTTATGGCACCACTGTACTTGATTTTATTTCAGTTAAAAAAATTGGTCTTTTCATACTTTTTCGATTAAATGAATTAACTAAAACAAAACTCTTTAGAAAGAAAAGTACCTAAAACCAAAAGCCGATGTTACCTAATGCTGATGCAGAACTCTTATTTAAGGTTGAACTAATCACGGGCTCGAACTCACTGGTGGGGTTGGCCAAAAAGCACGCTATCTCACCTGACATTGTTTCCGACAGAGATAGTATTATTGATGAGCAGTTAGACGCTACTAAAATAATAAATAGTTAGAAGTAGTAAAGTAAAACTAGTAATAGTGAAACGAGCGCGTAATACGAAAAATCCTTTATCGAGTTCGAGCTCGATCGAGTTTTATGATAAAACCTCTGCATAAATTACAAATAAAGTTTGTTCAACTTTTCGATAATTGAGCTTTGTCGGTACTGACTTTGTTTTGGAGATTTTACACATATTTTGTTACTAATTTACGCCCAAAGTTACGAGAAAAACGAATCATTGTTGGCTCGTAACTTTTTAATGACTTTTTATTTTACTATTCTGTTTCCGCACAGACAACACTAAATAATGAGACAAAATAACATCATGTTTAACTTTGGATGCACAATGTCAAACAGTGGAGTAATACCCCCCGAAAGTATGAAAAAAATATCGACTAGTCCCACCTTAAGTCTCGTACCAAAACAGGAAGGAAGTTTTTACAAAAAAAGTGAAGCATCCAACAAATTCAAGGTATTGCAAAAAGACCCCTAAAGAAAGAACAAAATAACAACTCCATTAATAAAGCACTATGTAAAACAGCTCATGCATACATTATAGGTAACTAACTTCTTCACACTGCCTAGCTCCCAAGCGTTGGAGCGGATCGGCGCTTTTGTTCATATAATTAAAAGTAATTAGCTATTAGCCCACCCCTTTGAGGCAAAGGCGTGAAGCTTCGTTACAAAGGATTATGGCTGTCAGATCAAAGACGGTTATACGCCGACATTTTACCCAGTAGTACTTGTAGTTACATTTTTTTGCTGGACACGAGTGGCTTAAGTATTCACTTCTTCGAATCAACAAGACAAGGCTTTTGATAAAGGCTCACAAAATATACAAGACATAGTAAAATCTTGCATAAAATTGACACAATGTAGAAAAGTGTTATACATAAATTACAATATTACTTTGTAAAATTCATTAAGGAGATGTGCAGTGGTAGCCCGCGAAATTCTTTTATTTTGGATTTTTTTGCAATTTGCAGGTCCGTGTCAGGTTGTATCTTGATCAAAATATACGCGACAAAAAAAACATGTATTTACATAACTTTAACCATAAAAATCTTCAATACTCTCTTTAAGCTCCATTTACACGGCGCCATTTTATTGCCTGTGGCATACAATAAAATTGAAAGGCAAATATCTGGCCCCGTCTAAACTACACGTACAATATTGTTGGACGATACGGGCAACTTTGAAAACTGTTATAAGCATGTACAAGAAAATCACACAGTACATACAATAATTGCTCGTACAATAAAATCGCATTCAATTCAGTACCCTAATTGCGTAACACATTATCAATCGGAGTTGGTTTCATTTTGACAGTTCAGCAACATTCATTGCGTTATTTACGTTGTCGAGCAGAAAAATATTTCGAACATAAGAAGCAATGGATTAGCAATTTGTTTCAAAATGATTCAAACTCCGATTGATAATGTGTTACGCAATTAGGGTGCTGGCATGATCTGACATTTGTGCTGTCATTGAAATTTGAGTGCGGGAAGTGAGGGTGTGGTCATCGTTGTTGCTATTTTGAGGCAAGAAATCAAATCAAGAACAACTTGAAAAATATCTTGAGAAGCGTTCAATAAAATTTAATGAAATATCATGTCTAGGCAAAACTTGCATGCAATAATCGCCTGTCAATTTTATTGCCTGGTGTAAGTCGCATGCGATTTTATTGAATGGCAAAACTTGCATTCAATTATTGTACATGCCATTTTATGGAATCGCACGCGTGTAAACACTTCATGCAGTTCTTGAATGTCAAAAAACTTGAACGTGCTTTATGGCATGCAATTATTGCTTTTGAACGTTCCAGAAACTTGCCCCGTGTAAACGGCGCTTTAAGTTAGATTTCGTGCAAATCTAACTTAGAAATATGTATTGATGATTTTTGTGGTTAAAATTATTTAAATACATATGTTTTACTGTCGCGTACAATATTTTGATCAAGATACAACCTGACACGGACCTGCAAATTGCATGAAACGCAAGAAAAATTGAATTTCGCGCACTACCACTGCGCATAGTCTCCCCTTAACATACTTATTTATAGTTCACGCCAGTTTTCAGACACTCCCTTCACTGCCAATTATAGCCTCGCCACTACTAAATTCTCACCTCAACCTAACATTCACATTCTAACATCCCTTTAAATGATGGACAGGTACACAGAACCTCGATATCCGACGAGTCCTGTCAAGCCAGAGGCGAGGCATCTTGCGGTGAAGCGACGGGGCACAATTTCATGCGCGATTTACCCGCAACTCAGCGATTCAATAATACTTCAGTTGGGTAAGGTTTTAGGGCTAGCGGAATGTGGACTCGGCAATATTGGTAAGAATTTTGCTGTTTACTGCCAAGCTTTTTAAAAATAAGATGAAAAGATAGAAGTGAAAGAGAAAAGTTAGAAGATAAAAGATAGAAGTGAAAAATAGACGTGAAAATTTGCTGCGAACCACTTTTCGACCTTATTGCTAATAGGTAATAAGGTTGTATAATGGTTCACTGCAAATGTCCGCGAGGGCTAAGCAATTTTTTTCGATTATAGGTTTTCTTTTTTCGACAGATGTTTTTTTTTCAATTGATAATGTTAGTAAAAAAATATTCAATTGAAGCAAAAATCTACTTGATAATAGTTCGTACGTAGTAGACCGATGATAAGACGTTATAATAATATTGCTCTGTAACTTTTGATATTATTATAGTTATTTATGCAACTGACGTATAATAAGGGGTATTAAAACACGAATGTGGGTTTATCAAACGAGGCGTAGCCGAGTGTTATAATAGGTATCACATGAGTGTTTTAATACCTAATTATGTACAGTTGCATTCAATACTTTATCGACATCCATGTTATGAATCCTCTATAAAAGGTTCTGAAACAGTTTTTTGCAATACTAATACTCGTATCGAACATGGCGACCGGCATCATAGTATACGACGTGAATTCGAATAAGTTCTTTTTTTAAATTACGGCGCTGTTGTAGTGAAACGCGCGTGCATTACAATGTTCTTTTTTTGAAAACTAGTTGCATTATGAAATTCAGTACATCATTATAACACCCGTTTGGATGATATTATGGTTACTATGACACTGGTTGTTTTAATGTTGGCAATAAGCTAACTGTTTCAGAAAATTTTATAGAGGATTTATAGCATGGGTGTAGATAAACTAGTTTATAATGTGGTTGTATGTATGATAATATCTACATGGATAGCAACAATTTCCATTCTTTAATTCGTAGAACAGTAAATATTGAATTTCGTGTTGTTACTACCTTAATTTCAAACAAACATAATATAAACTGTATGTTATTAAAAACTTTCAGGATTCAAAATACAGGCTGTACCTAAGTGTAAACAGTGGCAATCTTTTAAAGGTTCATTGTACTCATCATGATCAACAACTTTTATTAATAACTTCGTACATAAGCATAATTTTCTAATGTATTATTATACGAGTACTAAAACCTCCCTGAAAGTATTTAGATCACGTTAGTGAAATCAAAATTGGTTAATTCGATTTTGAGAAAATCGCGGATATACATACATACGGGTCGAACACAGAACCTCCTTTTTTGAAGTCGATAAAAGTGGGACTATCGACCAATAGAAATTGATTTATATTCCCACCTAAGTTATTACAGATTGACGCACTAATTCCGTCACTGCCTTATAGTCCGGTCAATTTAGACATTCGAGGTTACATAAAGTCCCAACAAGCTGAATTTCTGTGAAATTGTTCAAAATATAATTATAAACAATGTCTAGAAGTTCCCCATCATTCCCCTGTAAGGAAAAAAATTTATTCAAGGTCAAAGGTAAAAAAAATGAGTATTTCGCGATTTTCAGCAAAACGGTAAGTTTTATCATAAAAGTACCTCAAACAAAAATTGTAGATCATAAAATTATCAATAAAAAATGTATTAATACTTTTTTTCTTACGAGCCACCGTTTCTGAGATATAACGATTCAAAAAGTTATAAAAGTTGTTATCGTCATAATATGCACACGTTTCCACGCCACCTATGAGGTAGTGTACTTAGCGCGTTTTTTTAACGTGGTTTCCCCAGTGGCCTACTCCACGGGTCAGTTGTGATTCTGTTTAATGTAAAACTATTGCATAATAACGGAAATTTTCAAAGATTGGGAAAGATAAAAGCGATGTAAATTAAAAAAAAGTGTTGAAGTTTATTCGTCTTATTCGTAAGTTTCAAATTCTTGTTCTTCTTCTTGTTCTTCTTCTCCTGCTTCTTCTTCATCTTCATTTTGGATGCAAGTAAATTGCGTCAATAGCGATGTATCGCATGATACTTCGTCGGAGTCAAACGAATCCTCCATTGTTTGTGATTAAATATTAGAGCACGACCGGCCTTGACAATTTGTGCATGCCAAAGAACAAGACAGTCCGACTTTTTTGCAACCACATTTAGCACTGCATCCCTTTTTGCAGTTGTAAAAAATAGTGTTCAGCAGTTTTTCCGGCGCAGGTGGAAGTAAAGTTTGAACTGGCTCTAATATATTGTTGACCAACTTCCAACCCCAGTCTGTAGGGTCTAGCTGATAACCAAGCCACACTTGAACTTGGTAATATACTCGAAAAAGATGTTGGTGAGCAGCAACTGAGGTTGGAGGAAGACAAGCTAATTGAACTTGTTTTTTATTTTTAGTATTTTTAACGAAACATGCATATCGATGCTTATCTAAACAGGTAGTTTTTTAGGAGCTCCGTACATAGAAAGAAGAAAGCGGATGCCGTTGGTAATAACTTCTTGTTGAGTTGAATTACTCTTTTTAAAAACTTCAGCTTCTTTTTTTTTTTGTTTTTTTTTTTTTTTTTTTTTTTTAAATATAACAACTCTAGATGTATATACGTGGCGTACTCATGTATATTATGACGATAACAACTTTTATAACTTTATGAATCGTTATATCTCAGAAACAGTGGCTCGTAAGAAAAAAAGTATTGATACATTTTTTATAGATAATTTTATGATCTACAATTTTTGTCTGAGGTACTTTTATGATAAAACTTACCGTTTTGCTGAAAATCGCGAAAAACTAATTTTTTTGACCTTTGACCTTGAATAAAATATTTCCTTACAGGGGAATGATGGGGAACTTCTAGACATTGTTTATAATTATATTTTGAACAATTTCACTGAAATTCAGCTTGTTGGGACTTTATGTAACTTCACTCTCATTTTTTGGTCTAAATTGACCGGACTATTATCGGACCAGTCACATTTAATTCGGCAAAGTTCGGTTCGGCAAAGTAAACGATGGTTTACTTTGCCGAACCGAACGGAACGTTGTCGTAGGTACTGTACCTGCGGGCCTAAAACGGCCACATTAAACAATTCCTCTAAAAGCGATTCATTTCCTGAATTCCCAGCAATTTATTGTGATTGTGCTATTTGACATTAAACTTCAATAAAGCAATTCATACTTTGTGGACCATTTTACGAATCTCCATACAAAACTGTCAAACAGATGAATTGCGTGCTTATGAATTGTACGCAGATAAATTATGAATTGTCAGTTTGTGACCGTTTTACGATTTCAAATATGATTCATAATACCTCAATCAATCTGCCTAGCCTTTTCCCAACTGTGTTGGGGTCGGCTTCCAGTCTAACCGGATGCGGCTGAATACCAGTATTTTACATGGAGCGACTGCCTATCTGACCTCCACAGCCCAGTAACTGGGTAATACGATACCCCTTGGTAAGACTGGTTGTCAGACTTCTGCGAGAGCTTCTGACGACCCGTAACGACTGTCAAAGATCCACAAATGACAGCCGGGAACAACGGCTTAACGTGCTTTCCGAGGCACGGAGGAGTCTCTATGTGTGAAGATGGTCACCCATCAGTGGATGGGTGACCATCTTCACCAACCCCGGCAAGCGTAGCTTTACCTGATGGATCGATCCGTGCGTCTGTTATTACTTAGCCTCGAGCTCCTCTGATGATTCATAATACCTATTATCCTATTATGATTCCGCCAAAGTGACCGTTTTAGCCCCCTGATCACCAGATGTTTGGTGGCCAATGTGGGTATTGTGCTAAGGAAAGCTAGAGAGGCCCCAATTTCATGGACGATTGGCCTGCAGCGGGGTTCAATAACATTTCAATGCCGGTAGCATCTACGGGGTATGGCCGCAGTGAAAGCGACTCGTGTAACGTTATACAAAAAATTGCCGAGATTTTTTTTTCGGCGACAATTTTCGCGCAGTTTTTTTTTTATTAAGTCTAGAGTTGAAGCTTGTTATTTTTGGTTTGGTTTTTTTTCAATTCAATCATTATATTCTGGTTAAGTACTTAAGTTATTTTTTGTTTATCATGTAGATTTTTTTAAATATGGGACACGTATTTTTCTTTTTTAGGTAATCAAAAGATACGGCGATACATTGAGTTAAGATATGGCATGACATCATGGTTAGCTGGATTTTATACGTAGAAGTGACATAGCGAGCCCCCACTCCCTAACTTTTATATTTTTTTAATAATATGATAAAGCCAAAAATACGTGTCTAATATTTTTTACTAGCTGACCCGACAGACGTTGCCCTCTCCAAATTTCATGTAGGTACATTATGAGGAAATTAATTTTCTTCATATTTTTTATTTTTTCATGTTTTAATAGTTATTCTGCTATTCGGGGTGGAGACAAAACCAACAAATCAAAAATCGTAAAAATCGGTCCAGCCGTTCTTGAGTTATAAATGGTGTGAATAACCCGACTTTGTTTTATATCTGACGGACTAAATAGATTTTTTTTTCACCCAGGCATCAACCCTATTTTCTAGAAGGTTTTCTTCGTTTTGGTAAATGTCGTAGAGCGTTACAAGTTGCGTAATTGCAGAATTAAGTACTTAAATGAATTTTTATTTTATACAGTAAGTAAAAGACAAATGTACAAAAGTTGGATTGCATTACTATTATATCCCAATTACAGAAATATCATTGTAAAGAGCAAACTTAATAGTGGCTATAAATCTTTCAGAAGCAGGTGCTGGACACCTGCCGGCCCTGCGACTGTTGACCGACTGCGGCGGAAAAGTAGGGGGTTATGCGTTGTTGGGCAGTTAATTAGTTTAATGGTTATACCATATAATAGATCGATATCGATACAAGGTGTCATTGAAATGTACTGAAAACTTCTTTGGTGGTCATTGTATTCATAAATAGGAACAACTTTTACTATGGCACCAACCTTTTAAGAGGTATGCAGTAATCAATTACTCTTTTGTAATTAATAGCAAATGCGACTACGATTTTTTTGCGTTTTGAAATTGATAGTATAAATTCATCTTCTACGCAAATAAATAAAATTGAAGTGTATACGGTACTTTAACACAAAAACAATTTGTTAAATTTTTGTCTGTCAGTCTGTTTGTACCGGCTAATCTCGGAACTTTCAGTTTAGCTAATGCTATAACTAGGGTTGTCACCTGTACTATATTATATAGTATCGTACTATATTGCGGTCAATTGTACTATACATTATAGAAATATAATATAGTATGAAAAATACTATATTTTCATTGTTAACTCCACTGCTGCACTTTTTTGTATAAACATGGACTAAATTGGGACGTACCTGTAGTGACGCGTTGTGAATTTTAGAACGAAACGCACTCACGAAGCCTCGTTACGGCTACGCAACGAAACGTCATTTCTGTTTCTATTCTGTGGTGAGGTGAGGGAAGAAAGAAATGGAAGTTTAATTAAGCTCATTGAAAATGAATTGCTGATTTTTATTAATATGGAAGTAAATTGCTGTGATTCGTATAATTATTTTAAAAACAATAAACTGTTATTATCCAAAGCGCAGAGTAACAATAAATATACCTGGAAAAATAAATAATGTTATTCTGTGTTTGTGTGTTTCTTTTATACCTACTTAAACTGGTGTGCAATAAAGTGATATAGGATTGTAATTTGTATATAATGTTTAAAAATGATGATTTGATGAATGAATGAATGTGTACTATTTTTTTTTTTCGAAATTTCCCAAAAGTACTATATTTTGGCAAGGTTCTGAGAAAAATACTATATTTCTTCAAAAAAAAGGGTGGCAACCCTAGCTATAACTTATAAGGAGTAACTTATGCTAAGCCGGCTGTCATTCTTTGATCTTTGACAGTCGTTACGTACGGGTCGTTCAAAAGTCTGATAACCAGTATTGCCGAGAGGTACCTGGTAACTGGGTTGTGGAGCTCAGATATGCAGTCGCTCCATGTAAAATACTGGTCCGGTTCGACTGGAAGCCGACACCAACATAGTTGGGAAATGGCTAGGGAGATTGACTTCCTTCTCCATCGTCCCTCCTTCCCTCCAAGAGTCCTAGAGACAACTCACATAATTTTTTTAAAACCTTGTTTTGGCCTCACCACTCTCTCTAAAGAGAGAGAGAGACAATCCTCTCTCCAAACTCATTCATCACAGTAGAAATCCGTCCCAAAATTAGGCTCCAAATCCTTAAAATAACTCCCACTCATCCGTAAAATATCCTTATCTTACAAAGATAATCCCTTAACGTTAATAGTCCTTTCAATATGATCGGATAACTTAGCTCCAACTTGAAGTTCAAGTGATATGGGGAACTTTATAAAGTTGTTTGAACTGCTTCAACTTTTACTGTAAAGAAGAATTTAAAAGAAAACGAGAAGGTTACTTTTTTAGTCTAATGGTAGAGTTCTTTCTTGGCGGCTCGTGGCTAAGTAATAACAGTCGCACGGGTCGATCAATCAGGTTAAGCTACGCTTGCCGCGGTTGGTCCGTGGATGGGTGACCATTTTTGCATAGGAAGACCCCTGAGATAGCACGTTAAGCCGTTGGTCCCGGTTGTCATTCGTGGATCTTTGACAGTCGTTACGGGTCGTCAGAAGCCTGAAAGTCTGACAACCAGTCTTATCATGGGGTATCGTATTACCGAGTAACTGGGTTGTGGAGGTCAGATAGGCAGTTGCTCCATGTAAAATACCGGTATTCAGCTGCATCCGGTTAGACTGGAAGCTGACGCCAACATAGTTGGGAAAAGGCAGGCAGATGGATTGTGCTAGGAGCACTAGCCTACTCGACAAAACTACTTTATAAACGGAAGTCAAACCTCGGGTCCGAGCCACACGGTCTCAAACGAGCCCACTATCATCACGCCACGTTATTAGTAACACAATACTATCAGTGAGGTCACATTCACGCGATACGCGCCTCCTTTGATATTGTATCTGTCAAATATTATAGTCGGATGCTTGGGCCACCCATTGTGAGAGGAACAGGATGCTAGGTAGTACGTCCTTGAGGTTTTATGAGGTATATGTGTAGATAACTAGATTGCCCAACAGATGTTGTCCTGTCCCAATGTCAATAATTCAAAATTCCCATACAAAATCCACTTTCAGTTTTCCCGAATTTTCCAAATTTCCCGGCAATTTTTCCAATTTTTCTCACCGTTTAAACCTTCCCTGGACTATGACAAACACCTCAAAACAAAATTCAGCTAAATCGGCCCAGCCATTCTCGAGTTTTAGCGAGACAAACGAACAGTAATTGGTTTGTGAAAAGCTGACGCCGTTTGGAGACGTTTTCACGTAATCCTAACTAATGTTATAAATTCAAAAGTGATTTTGTTTGTTTGATGAAATTTGGCACGTGTCACGTGTAGACCATGTCCTGGATTAGGACTTGTGATACTTACTATCCCGGTAGTACGTTCCCGTGGGATAATTTCCGACATCCACGCGGGTGAAGTCGCTGGCGAAAAGTTTCCGTCGGAGGTTAAAAATAACTGAAAATGCCTTAAATAAAAAGCAGTAATCAGTATTGTTTTAACAAACGGTCAGAAAAAAATAAGAAATTAACCCTCTTACTAATAAAACACGGAATAAAGTTATATCAGGAATAACAAAGAAATAACCATACATTTTCATAGGTTGGAATAACTTTGTTCTGTGTTTATTAAGAGGGTTGGTGTTTAAAATATAGGCAGACAGAAACATTTAGAACTTAAATAATTTATGTTTTTGGTGAAAAGGATAGAATTCCGATAATATTTGCCTGTCTAGACTTAGGTTTAGATTGTTTAAAGGATACATTTATCGAAAAGCGAGAGTTTTCGAAGAAAGAAAGCACCAATGACGTCGTCGAAGTGAATTTAACTTACAATAAATTTATCTTACTTAGAGGAATTAGAGGTTTTACAAAGATATGCATTTAGATTCTATGATTAAGTTCCACGAAAAAGGTGATATTCTAGTGCCCAACCTCACTACTTTTTTTTTTGTAAATTAAGTAAAAGTTTCTTAAAGTGTAACAAAGCACTCAATTAGACCTCTAGGGTCTGCCTTAGCATTCCATGGCCTGAGATTGATCAGCTCGCTATTAACAGCTGTTTAGATGCAGAAAAAAAAAGTAAGAAACGACAAACGAAATTCCTCATGTTCATTAATATTCTAGCTAACTCAAACATCACTCATACAGTCAAACAGCCCACTGATAACTGATAAGCCAACTTTCTATGCCTAACCTCTATCAGGCTTAAATACTACAAGCTGTATCCGTTACAGTACATACCAATGCAGGTAGTGGCCAACATTCCTAAGCTAAGGTTCTCCCACGATCACCGCCCCCCCCCCCGCACCGCAACGCCCCGCCACTCCCCCCTCTCCGGAAATGCCAGCGCCCGCGCACGGAGCATGCAAAGCCTAGCGCAGGGTGAATGCACTCAAAGCTGACCATTCGATTTAGGGATCAGAAATTATTCAAAAATGTTTATTAAGCTGCTATTTTTGTTTTCTTTTTTTTTTGTTCGTGTTTCTAAATTTGAAACTGGTTTCTAGTTTTTGTTTTAAAGGATGTGTGTATTGTTTAAATAACGTTGCGGTTCGTTGGGCAGTGTAGTTTATACAGTGGAAAAGTTTTGATTTCTATTTGTTTTTGAGCCATTTTTTTTACACGTGCTTTTAGATAATTATGCGGAGCGTGTGTCTAGACTTCTAAGTTATCTTCCTGATAAATTTAGTTTTTTTTTTTTCGCAACTTTGACCAATCAATCAATCTGCCTAGAGTTTCCCCAGCTATGTTGGGGTCGGCTTCCAGTCTAACCGGATGCAGCTGAATACCAGTACTTAACATGGAGCGACTGTCTATCTGACCTCCACAAACCAGTTACTGGGTAATACGATACCTACCCCTTGGTAAGACTGGTTGTCAGACTTTCGGGCTTCTGACGACCCGTAACGACTGTCAAAGATCCACGAATGACAGCCGTGCTTTCCGAGGCACGGAGGAGTCTCGGTATTTAAAGATGGTCACCCATCCACGGACCAACCCCGGCAAGCGTAGCTTAACCTGATGGATCGACCCGTGCGGCTGTTATTACTTAGCCACGAGCTCCTCTCCCAACTTAGACAAATTCGTAAAATGAAAATACAGGTGTTTTATTACTAACTCATAAAAATAAAATCAGATAATAACTTGGAAAACTTATGGCAACTCATTGAGAACCAAATTACATATTCCTTTTAATAAAAAGCCTAATAAAATGTTAATAAAACAATAAAACCGCTTTAATAAGCGAGTTCGCACGAAAAGGTCACCTTCATCGTGTCACGCCCCATCAGCTCACATGGGGTTATAAGCCGTACCATAAAAACAAACATATGGGGGTGGTGATGCTAATTCCTTCGTTTTCACGGAAATAGGGTGCTTTTTTATTACTCGAAAAGGGTTTAAAAGATTAGTGATTCGTGATCCAAGTGGGGTTTTTTGTTTTATAAGTGGTGAAAGCTTATTTGATGTTGGTTATTATGGGAAACTCCCTTACAAGGATATAAAATAATGTAGTGAGGACATTTAATTCACGTTCTATTTTCCTCATGTCCTCACAATGGCCTCAGGAGGTCGGTAGTATTTTTATTTATTTCAGATTTTAAACATAAAAAAACCGGTCAAGATCGAGTCGGACTCGCTCACCGAGGGTTCCATTCCGCTTTCTGAAAAAGTGTGCTATTTAGAGATATCGTTTGATTTTTCCTGTAATCTATATAAATAAAAAGAGAAGTCCTGACTGACTGACTGACTGATTGACTGACTCATCAACGCCCAGCCTAAACCATTGGACTTAGAAAGCTGAAATTTTGCACGGTGCTAGGTTCCTTTTATAATGTAGACAAGGAATAAGGAAGGATTTCCCGGTAGCACGTTCCCGTGGGATATTTTCTGACATCCACGCGGGCGAAACCGCGGGCAAAAGCTAGTCTTTACATAAATTTCTATTACATAGAAAAATCTGAAACGGTGTTTTTTACATTTTTCATCAAAAGTGGAAAATCATGCGGCCTAAAAAAATTTTTTTTTTTTTCTGAAAATGTGCAAACAGCGCTCTTTCATAATATGATACCCCACATACCCTAGTAGTCTCACTTTGAATTTTTAAGATCCCCTTTCAGTCCCTGTTGCAAAAAAATATAAATATTTTTATTTCTTTCTTATTTGCAAAATAGTTGGGTAAACGTCATCTAATATTGTTCCAAATTTCAAGTTGATAGCATTAGTAGTTCTTGAGATATCCAGCTGTGACAGACAGACAGATTGAGTAACGATTTTGGTACGGAACCCTAAAAACAACTGACAGCTTTTTTCAAAGTTAACGACCAACAAATCTATCACACAACCAATCGGACATTCTTCATTCTTCACACAAAATAACTCAAATTATAACCGGCCAATCGGCCACACAATAGATTAGGTAAATTACGCACGGTCGTGGTACATCTCTTATTATTATTACATCTGGCAATAAAATTTTATAACAAAATTACACCTTGTCATTCCTTTGTTTCATCGATCGTTCATCACGTTCATTCAATCGTTCGATTAGTTCATTCACATCGGTTATGGTTCCCGCGCATTTACTAGAGCAGTTAGCGCTCGGATTCACTAGGTTGATTTTATAAAAGGTTTTTTTCGCTTTTAAATGACTTAAGTAGGTTGCGAAAATTCGTGGAATAATGGAGCTGTAGTTTTGAACTCATAAAACTAGAAGTTTGAACTTTTAAGTCTTTTAAAAAAAGCGGGAATGATAACATCACATTTACAGTAACTCTAAGATTCTAAAGTTAAACTTACTCTAAATCTATACTTAATACAAAATATAGTCGTTTTTCGTGTCTGTCTGTGTGACAGCGTTGTTCTTCTAAACTACGCAACGGATTTTGATGCGGTTTTCACTATCATCATAATTCCGGAAGGTTTATACCTACCTATGTACTTAGGTTTGTAAAACACTTTAATATTACCTATGGTTGAAAGAAGAAGAAGGACGCTTCGTTGGCGACCCGTTACCATTTTGTGCCCATTGCAGTTGAGACCATGGGTTGTTGGGGCACTGAGGCCAAGAAGCTCATTGCTCATAAGCTCCATAAGAAAACGGGTGACTCCCGCTCCAGCTTGTTCTTGGTGCAGAGGTTAGCTATTGCCATCCAACGTGGCAATGCTGCAAGTGTTATGAAAGAAAGAAATAAAGAAAAACTATTTATTATGGGCACCTTTTCGCCAGGAACAGTAAAAGAAAAATTGGAAAAGTTTCCCGCAAAAATTTCAAACTCGAGAAAAACTGAACAACCTTTTTTTCTATGGGATTTTTGCATAAAGTCAAAACGACAGGACGTCATTCGGGTCAGCTATAGTTTTTAATAAATCATGACTGAAATGTGTCGCGCCAAAACCCAGGGCCCCAAGTCTGCTATTTTTTAAAAATTCGTCATTCCAACACGATCCCATTGTCACTGCATTGTCATTTTGCTAAAAGTTCGTAATCTGCTAAATTCATAATTTCATACATTGGAGTGTCAGTGGTTGACCACTGGAAAGTCATAATGACGCCATTATATTAGTAGATTACCAAACTTGTCAAAATCAACAATTATGAAATAAATGATAGACCATTCTGACACTATTGTAATAGCAGACTTGAGGCTCTGGTGGTCTTGATTAACATATCTGTCACAACTTCTGCAATATACACCTCACATAACCGCTGTTATGTGGTTAAGTGGCACTTTATAACATGATTTACTGTACAAATTGGTTTACAACTTTACATGACTGAATACCTCTGACATTAATAATAGGTGTATTCTAAAACCATATTACAGTGGCAGGTTGCAAACTAAAACCTATTTATTCACTTCTAGCTTCTACCAGCGATTTCGTCTGCATGAAATTTCTTATTTTAACATAAAATAAGTAAAATTCACAGTTACATAACTTACCGATAAAAAAAACTAAAACTTACCATAGACAACTTCGTTTAATCTCAAAAACATGAAAATACTGAAAATATATTAAAACGTATAAATAAAATAAAGCCCCTTATTATTATAGAGGAGCTCGTGGCTAAGTAATAACAGCCGCACGGGTCGATCCGTCAGGTTAAGCTACGCTTGCCGGGGTTGGTCAATGGATGGGTGACCATCTTTACATAGCGAGATTCCTCCGTGCCTCGGAAAGCACGTTAATCCGTTGGTCCCGGCTGTCATTCGTGGATCTTTGACAGTCGTTACGGGTCGTCAGAAGCCCGAAAGTCTGACAACCAGTCTTACCAAGGGGTATCGTATTACCCAGTAACTGGGTTGTGGAGGTTAGATAGGCAGTCGCTCCACGTAAAATACTGGTATTCAGCTGCATCCGGTTAGACTGGAAGCCGACCCCAACATAGTTGGGAAAAGGCTAGGCAGATAGATTATAAAATAATGCCCTTTCACACACGGCACCACACACCACAATCACACACACACATAATGTTCATTATAATGTCAGCCTAGCCTTTTCCCAACTATGTTGGGGTCGGCTTCCAGTCTAACCGGATGCAGCTGAATACCAGTATTTTACATGGAGCGACTGCCTATCTGACCTCCACAACCCAGTAACTGGGTAATACGATACCCCTTGGTAAGACTGGTCGTCAGACTTTCGGGCTTCTGACGACCCGTAACGACTGCCAAAGATCCACGAATGACAGCCGGGACCAACGGCTTAACGTGCTTTCCGAGGCACGGAGGAGTCTCGGTATGTAAAGATGGTCACCCATCACGGACCAACCCCGGCAAGCGTGGTTTAACCTGATGGTTCGACCCGTGCGGCTGTTATTACTTAGCCACGAGCTCCTCTATAATGTATAATATTATAATTATGACACTCGGCAATCGGTACTGACTGTAGCATCCCATTAGAGTGAAAGAATTTTCGCAATTGGATCAGTACTTCCGACGATTATCCTAACAAATACCTTTTTATAGCCTTGGTATAGATTAATAATAATCTTATATTTGATAATAACTATAAAATCATCAGCCGAAATACGAAGAAAAACAAATTAAACATCAACAAATCCAACATTGCCGCCAACCATTACAGTTTTAATGGATATTAAGAACTTAATCTAGTAATCACGGAGCAAAAACAGCTCTCCATTGAGCGTTAAACTTCAATATAAAAAGCTGGTTAAAAGACTTTTGTAAACCACAGCACAGATTAATACAGATAGGACACTCCGCAGTTTAGGTATGAAGCTACAAGTACGCGGCGGGCCCCGTCCGCGGGGCTAATTCAGTAGGTCAGAAGGTATAAGAGTTACGCGATAGAAAGAGAGGCAACTTGTAGTTGAATATAACTGTAGGTAATAAGCGTTGTGCGACCTGAATTGCACTTTATTGTGTCGTGGCAAAAGTCGCATTTTATTTAAATGATTTAACGGAGTGTCCCATCTGTATTAATCTGTGACCACAGGGTGATTCATTGAAGCGAAAGGAAATGCATCGAACTGATGACGCACTCCGCAGGCAACACGATCGGCAATTCAAAAGCTGGCGTCCATTTTTTTTCTTCTTTTTAAACCATTATTGAGTCATGACCGGAAATTATCTGATTCCAAGATTCAATCAGACTGTCCATCACATAGAAATATAAAAAAACAGGAGAAGTGGCAAGCGGGCGAATCTGTGTCCGCGCGACATGCTCAGTATGAGCCGCTCATAGTACTAATTCCGCCTCCGCGAACTAGTGCGCTTTCGACTGACCGTGACAATTTATTAAGAATGCCGTGTTGTTCAGTGGTTTCTTGTAAAAACCGAAGCCATGTAAATCATGGAATCACTTTCCATATGTAAGTACAAGTATTTTACCGTATTTGTCTTTAAAATCATTAAAGTGACAAAGGGAAAAAGTGGAGACCGAGACTCCTCCGCGAAAAAGAGTCTTGACAGACAGACAGACGAACAACGACGTGATCCTATAAGGGTTCAGTTTTTTCCTTTTGAGGTACGGAACCCTACTACTGGTTTATCTGAAATCCTGGTGGTCTTTTGCTTATTATAGAAAAAATATGTACCTAATGGATGAGTAATACAAACCTCGAAGGCAGAGGAAATGTAAAATATATTTGCAACGCATACATAAGTATTACCAACTAGTAATATCCGAGGCTAGATGTTCGTGCATGTAAATAGTGCATGCACAGCCCACACAGGAAGTGCTAATGCTGGATTATGAGTGTTAAGTGTGTTTTTAGCTGAATATTTATCTATTTATTATTAATATTGCTTTTCGTGTCTGTTTATGCGACTGCGTTTTTTCTCCTAAACTCTACAACGGATTTTGATGCGGTTTTCTACATCATATAAAAAAATTATTCAGGATTAAAATAAATAAAACTTGATGTTTTATCATATCGTAAAAATGTGGTATAAGTTTATTCAAGGCGTTAGAAATGTGTTATTATCTAATTAAAAAATAAAGTTTTATTTATTACTTCACCACTAATTACAGACAAGGCAATTAATTGGACAAAATCATAACAATTAAGTATTTAATTATAAATAACATCGAATAATAATGTAATGATTTAATTACTTAAATCAAGTTAAATATTGTTATTTCCTGCTCTATATTTATTAGTCCGTTATAGTACTTCGTCTAGGTATTTCTATTATAATTATTAAAGTAATTAAGACCAAATAGCTATAAACAATAGTCTTCCCTGTTGGCATTAACTTCTTAATTAATTTCAATCTATTTTCCTTATATAATAGGGTACACGCGCCAAATATCATCCTACCAGTTTTATTTCAAGAAAATGTTGGAATGTCATTGTTGCAACACGATCGAGTATTTCTGTATTGAAAAGAAAAACAAAATGTTTCAATGAATAATCATCAAAGAACAATGTAGATCATAATCCTTTTTATAGTAGTCGAGCAATGAGATTTACATAATTATGAATCAGTAATATAAATGTAAAAATAGACTTAAAAATAATATTTTGATGTTTAAAATAATCAAACGAGTTTCATGGCGTCAGTTTTTTTTTAAATAAATCGAGACATAAATACGTAACATCAGATTGAATCCAACAATGCAGACTTTGACGCAACATAATTTATTTTCGTTTTAGTGACGTAATTAATAAAAGAAAAAGATAATTATAATGGTTTCTTCTTCTGTCGCCATTATTAGTTAGCTTTGTACGTAAAATCATAATATTGTATTGTCTTACGATTTACACAGGTGCGAAATTGGTTTTCCTTGTTCGGATTATAGGAAACTAGCTTTTGCCCGCGGCTTTTCCCGCGTTTATTTTCTACAATAAACCTTTCTCTTGAATCACTCTATCTATTAAAAAAAACACATCAAAATCCTTTGCGTAGTTTTAAAGATCTAAGCATACATTGGGACAGAAAAACAGCGGGAAGCGACTTTGTTTTCTATGTAGTGATGTAAAATTGGCCAACAAGATTCGATTGTTCATTAGTACGACAATTAAAACTATGTTAATATTAAAATAAGAAGTTGAGAAAAAAACATATGCAGCCATGGGAACTGCCAACCGAGATGATAATTTAAAACTATGAAATAACACTGTTTTTTTCCCTTAAGTAAACAAATGAAGATTTAAAAAAAAACACTTTTTTTTTATTTTAAAATTATTTGTAGTAGGTACTTATATAATTTTATTTTTTATGTTTGTTAGGTGCCTACCTATCAAAAATATAAAATAAAATTATTTAAATTACAATTATTCATTAAAATATATGCTTTCACTGCAAGCGCAACACGTCAAACTCGTAGCTACAGATATAGGTACAGATAAAAAATTACGCGCCTAAAGAAGTTTTCGTTTCAAAAGCATCAGGACAATGATGGAATTTAAGCTACATTCCATCATTGTCCTGATGCTAAAATTAAGTATCGTAGCATTAACCCACCATGCACCTGTATGATTAAACACATACATTATGCAATAAAAACCTGAAAACAGCCCGAGAATGCCACATTCCACACATACTTTAATAACGACAAAAGTACCCTTCCTTATGCAAATATGCAGTTAAACCCGGAGATACACTATTTAACACAAAGTCCTTTCGAAGGCTATACACAGTGTACGTAGTATTAAATACTCGTTACATTATATATGTCCCCCTTGCACCTGGTGTCGGGGTGAATGCACTAATAATGACTAAGCTGAAGGCTGGAGTGTGCTGGTTATGAAATACTGTCTATAGCGGGGCATAGACAGTATTTCATAAAACCAAAGACATTGAACCTCTAGATGTTACCATGATTACAGTGTAAAGTGTGGAAGTGAGACACATATGTATATACGAAATTAATAGGAAAATTGAGACAAAGCATCGTATCTTCTGTCTCTTACGACGTGCCGTATTTTTGCTTGGGGAACTTTTGAATGTTAGCCAAACAAAGTGCTTTCACTGTTACAACATTTATCTTGCGTCGATTAATTTAACTTTTTTGGACAGTTTTTGCATTGTGCGTTTGTATTGGCATGGGTTTCAGCCCAAAATATGGAAGACTTCATACGTTAAATTTCATTTCTCATACCACATAACCTTTTAATATGATTGACGTGTAAAAGTGTTTGTACAGACCTACTTACAGGAAACAAATCATTTATCATTAGGAAAAGTATTATATTCCTGTCTCATGAGCTCATGACTGGCCAGGCGGTGGCTCCATCTAGATGTATATTATCTAAGCATAAAACACTACGTGGTATGGTCGGAGTTGGCATGGCAACTTGGGTTTTTCAGGAACATTGCTGGTAATTTATTAAAGCAGCAGTGTTTGGGTAATTAAATGTCTATTTTATTAGTATCTCTGACATTTAAGGAAGTTACCTACTAGAAAACAGCGAAGCTAAATGGAAGGTAATATGTTTAGTAATAAATATACCCTTATTTGCCGTTAAAGTTTGATGTCAGTAATACCAATCCTTAATGTCAAACTAAGCAAGCATTGGCAAGCTGCCAGTTCTAGCTTAAGGCGAGTAGTGCGCCAACTAGCGCCACCATTGAAAAAAAAAATCATAAGTCTGGAGATATGGAACATTTTGAAATTTTCTATGTTCACATTATTAGTCAGGTGAGGTATAATTTTTTTTTGTCAAAAAAAATCATCACTAAACCTCCTAGGTTCGAAGCCTTAGCAGTTAACGCCAAAAACGGCCGTAGGAAATTTCAAAATGATCCATATCTCCAGACCATAGACGTATAAAAAAGGAGGACTCCGCGCCACGCATATCGAAAGTGAAGCACAGTAAGTATGTCGCGACCGTTTGTACAAACACGCCTCACGAACACATTTACATCATAGTATGCCGACCGGCCGCCATTACGTGACACGAGCGACGGCGTCTTTGGAGGTACTCAAATCACGCACACATAGATCGGTACGGTGCTTCACTTTCGATATGCGTGGCGCGTAGTCCTCCTTTTTTTTATACGTCTATGCTCCAGACTTAGGCTCCAGACTTATGATTTTTTTCGCAGCTTGCCTTAACATCAAACTGCCCATTACTTGTGTTGACATAATTCTCACGTCAAAATCGAACATTCAGACAACTATAATATCCACATCAATAAACTAATCTCAAATTAATGTAAGAGATAAAACGTACGACCAACAATACAAAAAACTTATACAATTCCAAAGTCAAATTCTAATCGAATAAAAAGCAAAAAATAACCTTTACCAAAACGACCGTTACTAAACGCGATGGAATGCAAAACGAGAGAGAAAACATTTCGTTCAATTTTCAGTCATCCTCAAGCGTGCGAATGCCAATATAATTAGAAAATAAAAAAGGTCTTACACGGTTTATCTAGAAACCGTATCTGTATAGAAAAGAATGAGGCCTCAGGCAGCAAGCTACAAAATTCTAACACGCCATTTTGCAATACAAGACGAAAAAAAAAACTCTATGGTTTCTAAAATGTGTTCAAAAATGGAATTACCTCTTGAGATAAAAACACTTTGATGCATCAATCATCAAAATGGCGGCTTTAAAATGGACAAATCGGACACGGCTACGATAGCCCCGGTAACTTTAGATCGACTGTGTAATAACTATATAAAACGTAAGTACATCTCCGTTAAATTAACAGGAAAACTAACCAGCGATGAGCCATGAAATAAAGCATCTTTCTAAGCGTGAGAAGCGCTCTCAGATTTGAAGGAATTAGACTGAAACGGTGATGTGTTAAAAATTAAGTTGATGGACTAATTACAGGTAATGCATTATATGTAGGTACTTTCAAGTGACTTGGAAAGTGCGTTTTTTACCCGACTACGGCGAAGTAAAAAGGAGGGTTATGATTTTGACCGGTATGTCGGTATGTATGTATGTTCATCTGTTCCCTCATAGCTTCTAAACTGCTAATCATAATTTGACAAATAAGATGTCGTTAGAAGCGTCTTGACTATCCGCTGGTTATAGGCTAAGTGACGTCACATTAAATTGAGTATGGCGCCCTCTAGAGGACATAAAGTCATGAACTAAAAAAAAAGTTTTTTTAATTATGTCGTGTGGGGTATCAAATGAAAGGGATTAATTAGCACATTTCAAATATATATATATATATATATTGTTAGCTATTGCTCTCGGCTTTGCTTGCATGTACACGATAATTGGGAATAATTTCTAAAATCAAGCCTCAGATGTGAGCCAAACATGTTTCCTCTGCAAACCTACCCAAAATACATATGTAAAGTGGCTCTTCAAATACTTTATCACGAAATTATAACCCCAAAATAATTTAAATACTTTTTATTTAAAAAAGACAAATTAAAAATCCGGAGTCACACGTCATATTATTAAACACGAATGAAACAGATGACGTGTGACTCCAGATTTTTAATTTGTCTTTTTCTAATTTCAGATGAGAATATTTTCTTGTTTCATACTTTTTAGAGCGTGATTTTTCAGTAGTCGGGTTTTAGTTTTTAAACTTACTTTTTATATGATAAAACATCTTAGTAACCGGGTGTTGTTTTTTTTAAAAAAAAAGATATTTACATCTAAAAAAAAAATATATTTAGTAGACATCAAATTGAAACACTGTAAATAGAATGTCAAATCATTATTTAATAAATAGAGAACCACGCGAAAAAAAATCTCAGATTTAAATTATCAGATTTAAAACAAAAAAGTCTCAAAGGTAATTATTTGAAATACCTTACTTCTTTCGATTTTAATCTAGAGAACAAAAAAAAAAACACGCAAAAAAAAATCTACAACAATTCGCACAGCCGACAACAGTCGCCTCCACCTTACGGTATGCGCTAGGAGTCACGAGCGTCGAGTTTATCGCCAACAAATACCTTCGCAGTGACAGGTAACGGGGCGGGAACCGAACCCGGGCCCTAACAGTGCCCTGGCCGTTTACTACGTATAATTCTGCAGTTAACTTTGTACCAGATTGGAATGTCGGTATCATTGTGATTATAAAATGTTTGGTTTATCTTATAAGTAATATAAATATTGGATTTGAAAGTAAAGGTTGTTTGCACGTCTACAGGACGTTACCCCGCGTAACAGACGGGATGTGACCATTCTTCGCGTATATCCAGCAAAAACGGCACTCGTGCGCAAAAGTATCGTCTGCATGGCGCCTACTATATAACGTATTGCCTAAACGTTGGAAGGAGCTAAATTGTAATGCATTCAAGCGTCAATTAAAAATGTTTCTTTTGCAAAAAGCTTACTATATTGTCTCCGAATTTCTAGCCGAAAAAGTTTTTGATTGAATCATTTTATCTTTTTCCTGACATTATTATTTATTTATTTATTTATTTATTTCCCACCATACAATTATCTTTACAGGTTTAACACCTAATGCGATAATGTAGACAACTATTATTTTTAAACTACCGCTACATGGTTGGTTACAAACTAATAATATTTTCAGAAGATTATATTACCCTTCTACAGACTAAAACCAGGTGGCATTCAGCAGCTGGTGACGACTTAAAGCTGGGATCCTTAGTCCTTGTCAGGGACCGGCATCAGCCTCCCCTGCTGTGGCTGCTGGGAAGAATAATCAAGCTGTATCCGGGGCCGGACAGCATCAGCAGGGTAGCAGACATACGGACCTCCAAGGGGATCATCCAGAGGGCATACAATAACATATGCCCTCTCCCTATCACATCTTGAAGCAGACTTCAAGCCCGGGAGCCTGTTACGGCCCCGCCGCTATGGACATACTAATGCCATGCCTGCGCGTGGCCGTGCCGCAGGGCGCAACGCGCCCAAGTCAGTTGTCGTCCGACCATGAGACGTCGCTCATCGTAATTAATAATTTTACATACTTTGTAAACCATAATTATCAGAAATATAAACCAGACTAATAATATTAAAAGTCCATTATTTCGAAGCCTTAATAACACAGCGGCAGCAGCCGGAACAGTGGAACATTATGAAATTATTTATTTATTTTGTATGATTATGGAATGGATTATGGTTGTAATTTAAATCGTGTATATTGTTGACATTAATCTTGTAATTTTGACATATATTTAGTAACTTTGTACATTATTCTTGTATTTGATTGACGTTATAGTTTTTGACTTATTTTGAATTTTGACATTATACCTAGTAGGAGTTAATTCTAATTTAGACAGTTTGCATGCTTTAATTTTAAGAGCAAAACATGTATGATCTTATATTCTCAAATAACACCTATGTAATACCATGTTTTACGCAAATAAAAAAAATATCTTATCTTATCTTAAAGGCTACTATTTAGTAGGCAATCAGCCTAGCCTTTTCCCAACTATGTTGGATCGGCTTCCAGTCTAACCTGATGCAGCTGAATACCAGTATTTTACAAGTAGCGACTGCCTATCTGACCTCCACAATCCACTTACGGGGTACGACCCGTAACGACTGTCAAATATCCAAGAATGACAGCCGGGACCAAAGGCTTAACGCGCTTTCCGAGGCATATGGTCACCCATCTACGGACTGACCGCGGCAAGCATAGCTTACCCTGATCGACCCGAGCGGCTGTTATTACTTAGCCACGAGCCCCGTACTATTTAGTAGTATGTTCCATAGTGTGAATCCTGTTTTGTGACACTTTTTAGTTTAGTAATCTACTAAATTCGTTCAATAAAATAAATAATTCTCTATTAAAACCTAGGCATTATATTTTTTGTACCTATTGCTACTTAGAAAAACACAGTAGAAAATACAAAAAAACCGGCCAAGTGCGTGTCGGCCCACGCACAATGAAGGGTTCCGTAATTGAAAATAATGTATCCCAAAACTAACCTAACATTGTTCTAGATAAACTAGAAATCCCAAAATATTTTTTTTTATGTGATAAAATTACAAATTATCGATTTTCACACTTTCTCCTTTATTTGTGCTGTGAGACCTTGCTTCTTGCCAAATTTCATGATTCTAGATCTACGGGAAGTACCCTATAGGTTTTGATTTACTTGCGAGAGTCAAAATATGTCTGCACATAAATGGCCGTATTTTTTTACTGCGTTGACTTAGAAGCTCGATTTTTCTAGAGGTCCAAGAGACTATAGACTTACGTACAGACAGACAGATAGACAGATGGACAACGAAGTGATCCTATAAGGGTTATTTTTTCCTTTTGAGGTACGGAACCCTAAAACCCACAAAAACAAACCCCAAAACCCCAAACCCCAAATTACATTATCGAAAAAAAAACCCAAAAACACACCAATCAAGAAAAAGCAAAATGACTCACGATTTTCAAAAAATTAGCCGCAATAATTCAATTCAATCAACAATTCAAACAATTCTGCCGTGACCTTTTATATTTTTCTTTTTTTTTTTCAATGTCAATTCACAATTTTGAATTTCGAATTCAAATATAGTAGATTATTAACCAAGGGGATAAAGCAGTGTCTTCTGTCGCGGGTGACGATTTAAGTTCACCCAAGACTAAGACAGCTTTATCACCGAGGAAAATACTCTACTTTCCGTATCATTTGCGAAAAAGTTAACACAATAATAATATGAGATAAGCATTTATTAAAAATAATGACAATTAAAAATAAATTAAAATAAACTTAACGTTTATGTATTTGAAGATAACAAAAACGCGGCAAATTCCTAGACTAATATTTTTTTGTCGGAAAAGCAAAGGCATCAAGCTCATACGGCCTCGTCGGTTTTCGTAATTTTATTTAATAATCATAACTGCATAATAAATGCGTATTCCTTTTTCAAAAAGATGTATAATGCTTTATATACAAACTCAATGGTGTAAACACAGATGTAGTTCAGTATAAATTTCGGTAAGTATTCCAAATTTAAATCACATTCTCCCCCTAGAGGATGAATGAAATTCAGTACAAATTTCTTTCCCTGGTTTTAACAGATTATAAATGACTATTGTTATGTTCACTTTTTGTGGCATAGAATGTCACTTTTTTGAGCAAATGGTGTATTTTATTTTATGTGTTCTTAAGTTTTTTATTTTTAAGTTAATTACGTTGAACATTGTTTTGTGGTGAATGCTGTGTATACCTGTAATAAAAAAAAAAAAAAAAAAAAAAAAAAAAAAATATGTAATAGGCATACATACCAGTTCTTTTATTATATATTACTCTGTCTTATTATTTTTTTTATGTACAACTGTTGGCATACCTAATAAATAAATAAATAAATAACAATACTGTAAGGTCATCACACCTTGACCCACATGGCGGTACCACCGTGGTAGACAGTCATTATACCCATCTGTCACCACACAATACTGTCTGGTGCATCACCAAAAACTGGCGAACATTGACCCTCACTTTCACTTTACCTCACAATGGCTGAAGAGGCCACTCCGTCGGGTTAGCGTCGTCATTAGCCATAATTAATGACTGCAATGATTGTGTGGGGATTGCGGACAAAAGAATGTCTATAGGATTTGTATTGTTTTTTGAGGCTAGATCCTAGTTTTGAATGGGAATGAGGAACTCATTAATTTACGTGTACCTAATAACTTGAAAAAAAAATGAAGCTACATTAACGGTATCAAACTCAAACTCAAAACTTTTTTTTTCTCAAATAAACCAATTATAGGCACTTTTGAATTGTTAAGGGATCCTCAGTCAGAAAGATGAAGCTAGATGCCCATTCCAAAGCATAGGTTCCTATGAGAATAACGAGGAAGAAACTCCACGGACACTCTTTTAAAAAAAAAAAAAAATGGTTAAGTAAATCATTAATAATTAATTAATTATTGAAAATATGTGAAAGACGTGCACGTTTAAAGTTTCGTAAAACATAAAACTAAAAACACTAAATTATAATTAGAATAAACCGTGGCAGCTAAGAGATGACCAGCCCGTTTCTATATATTCGGAAATCCTTTTTGTGTCGTTACCCATGAAAGCATCCCAAACTATTGACGTAGATTAGGTATGTAGGTAAAAAAAGAATGAGTAGGTAAGGGAAGTTCATGATAAAAAACAGGCTACAGAAATCATTCTGCTTTTGTTTTTGATAGAGAAAATGGAATAAGCAAAGATTAAATGTCGGTATATAAAATGCTTAGATCGTCCCTTCTTTTGTTCTAACTATCACTAAAGAAACCATACTCAACAAAACTTATTTATTACACTACACTATACTACAACTGTAGGTTATAAACTAACATTTAATATCCACTATAAAAACACAGTGAACAAACCCGAGCGAATCATCTCGCAACAATAAATTTTATTTGCGACGAAGTAATATAATAAAAATCATATAACTGTTATATAGGGCATAATACAAGACTAAAGAATAAAACTATTCGTATGATCTTTGAGTAGTGGTGGACATCAAAACTTAGGGGTGACACGCTGTACAAAAACATCGGATTTATTAATATTATACAGGGTGTAAGGGACAGCCCTCCGCAAACTGATAGGGTGAATTCAGTATGTCATACTAAGATGACCGGTACATGAAATTTTTTCAGGAACGTTATGGGAATCCAATAAACCAGATTTGTTTGTGTTTTTGTGCACAAATCGGAGCGTCTATTACTGGTTGGGAGGGGTAGGTAATAGGTATGCGGTGAGTTCGATGAACTGTGTAGTAGCTAGACAGAAAGTGAACAGCTGATTTGACGCGTCGTTCGTTAGAGTATTTCTACATCCATTGCTGGTTTTTTTGTTTTCAGTTTTGTTTTTTGCTGTTTTTTTTACATAAATGGAGTGCTGCGAACACACAATGTAATTTTACATTGAAATAAAGAAAATGTAACTGAAAAAAATATTTAAAAAATGAAAATTTTCCTGAGAAAATTTCCAGTGGAATATGATTCAAAATGAAGAGCTGAATGCACCCTGTTAGTTTGCGGAGGGCTGTCCCTTACATCCTGTATACTTAACATAACATGACGGCTGTTTTCCCCGAAGAAGGGCAGAGCAGAGGTGTACTTAATAGTACGCCCACATTTCGATAGTTATGTTAAAGCCCCATGTAATAGGGGGCGAGCCTATTGCCATCAACCGGGCACTAATACGGACTCCGGGCTGCTACTCAGAAATTCCAGATGGAAAAACCCAATAACATATTGCCCGCCCTGGGAATTGAACTCAGGACCTCATGCTTAGCAGTAGCAACCAATGTCTATTGGTCGCAAGCAATGAGGCCACGAGGCAGTCATTTGATTTATTCATTTGTTTTCAGTTAAATCAATGCAAACATCCAAGGTGGACATAAAATCGTCGCTAATCTAAGTGATTCTGATTCGAAGTAAATTTTACAGGGCCAGCTATTTTTCTTCTTTTTTTTTTTGTAAACTGTAGATATGTCGGTCTCGATTTTGGTTTTCATGGGGACAGTAAGGCATAGTAATTTGAAACATTTTCCAAGTCGAATCGATCTGTCTAATCGGCGTATCTACGCCGATTAGACAATGTTTCAAATTATTATAGTTAGGTCGTCTATCGGCTTAGTCCAAAATGTCAATACGTCAGTTGGTTAAATTAGCTACGAAATATGCGGTAAAAAAAAAAATAATATAAAAAATTAAAAAACACGACTGCCATGCCAAAAACGAACTAAAAAGTAAAAAATAAGTTGTATTCCTGACTAAACAGATAAATAAAATTATCATTGTCCACCGACTGCAATAATAATTTTATTTTCGTACCACTTGCTCAAAAAAGTGACATTGTATGCCACAAAAAGCGAACATAACAATAGTCATTTTTAATCTGTTAAAAACAGGGAAAGAAAATTGTACTGAATTACATTCATCCTCTAGGGGAGAATGTGATTTAAATTTGGAATACTTACCGAAATTTATACTGAACTACATCTGTGTTTACACCATTGAGTTTGTATATAAAGCATTATACATCTTTCTGAAAAAGGAATACGCATTTATTATGCAGTTATGATTATTAAATAAAATTACGAAAACCGACGAGGCCGTATGAGCTTGATGCCTTTGCTTTTCCGACAAAAAAATATTAGTCTAGGAATTTGCCGCGTTTTTGTTTTCTTCAAATACATAAACGTTAAGTTTATTTTAATTTATTTTTAATTGTCATTATTTTTAATAAATGCTTATCTCATATTATTATTGTGTTAATTTTTTCGCAAATGGTACGAAAAGTAGAATATTTTCCTCGGTGATAAAGCTGTCTTAGTCTTGGGTGAACTTAAATCCCTCGCTACGCACAGGACTCCTCCTCCTCGCTTCGCTCGTGATTTAAGTTTTTAACACCCTCGCTACGCTCGGGAGTAAACCTCGAGTCCTTCGTTACGCTCGCGATTTAAATCGTCACCCGCGACAGAAGACACTGCTTTATCCCCTTGGTTAATAATCTACTATTAGGTATCTGTTTAGTCAGGAATACAACTTATTTTTTACTTTTTAGTTCGTTTTTGGCATGGCAGTCGTGTTTTTAATTTTTTATATTATTTATTTTTATTTTATACATTTAAGTGGCAATTCAGACATTCGCAGCCTTACTAAAGTCTGATTAAATCGTTTGCAACCAAAGATGAAATGTTTGTTTTGCATGCACACCCTACTTACCTTTGTAAAATGTATACCGATAAATTATAGAGCTTTTTGGAATGTACTCATCAAGACCTTCCATTTGATTTGCATTTGATACCCATTTTGTAATAAAAGAAGATTTTTTTTTTTACATTTGAAAATGTAGTCATACTGCCACCATATTTTTGCTTTTAAAAATATATATAGCCAGTGTCACTCGGGATGATGTAAGAATTCTAACGATACCCCATACATCAAAATCTGTTCAGGCATTCAAAAGTTATGGTGGAATAAAGAAACTCACAAACATACATGAACCCTGAAAACATAACACTCCTTTTTTTGGGCAGTCGTGTAAAAAATAGCGTATAAACGTTCAATCACCAGTTTAAATGTTTTTTTACGTTTCCCGAATACCACACACTGACTTGTTTCATAGTAGGTATATCTGAAAGTCAGTTTTCTATTTTACAAGACATCTTAGAGAACCCTCAACTCGGACTCTGCTAAATTAAGTGTAAAATTGCAATTTCTACACATTAAAATTGATATTGGTGTTGCCTAAAGATTTTAAAGTTATTTGAAACCTAGTTACAAAATAAATTGTCTTACTACAAAAGATTCACAAAAACACACACACACACACACACACACACACACAAAGACACATGTTCAACGCGTGTCTTATGTCAGACTTACGTCAAACTCCATAGGAGTACATTAATGTCGTGTTGTTTAGGCTAAACAGTTGTTTAGCCTAAACAACTGATTAAACACTTCTTTTGTTTTGTGGTAAGACAGTAACTTTCCAGCCAACCCTGCCAACATGAAGGACTGACCACCATATCTATGAAAATGACAATCTTTACCGTCTGCTATTCGTCTGCTCTCGTCCGATATTAATCTACTTCTTATATCTGATGCGGACACAGATATAGAAATACAACTCAACTAATAAGGCTTATCGATGTACCTGCGCAGAAGATGAATTTTCAAAGCGCGGGAAATGCTATTGACCAATCAGCACGCTCCACGCTTTTTCCTGTACCGCTATTGGTCGCAGCTGCCGCCATTTTAGCGCGCGCCGCTTGACAGCCGCCATACTTGCGAGTGAGATGGAACTAACAGCTGCAGTGTATTATGAACCTTATATTAGTGATCTAAGGTTGATTGTAAGTTTTAAGCAATCTCGTTAATCTTCGGGGTCATACTTTATTTTCAGCGCGAACGAAGATTCACGACGCGCCTTATTAGTTGAGTACTACTGTACCATTCAGATGTAAATGTTGTGATATAGACTTCTTTCTACATTACCGCAGAACACACACACTCACACACTCCACTTATATCGATGTACAGAAGTAAGAAAACTGAAGTAAAATTACTAAGAAGTAATATAGTCACGGCTAAACAACTGTTACTAAAATTAGCTTTAATTAATTTTACTAAACGAAAGAAAAAATACGCTTTTGTTGGCATAAAAAAAGGACTAGGTACTACTTAACATTGTATCAGATTTGAATACCGAGTTAAGGCTCTTACAGACAGAGGCGATATCGCGTCGCTCCTGTGTGTTTGGTCGCGCGCGATTCCATAGAAATTGTTCTACGGATATAATATTGCAATATAGCGTCGCGACGCGATATCGCCTCTGTCTGTAAGAGCCTTTACTAGAACTGCTCTTATTGAACACCTGACGGTGATTTGTAGCTACAGCCCATGTAAATTATCAATTTCATAAGAAAATCTAAATACGGCCATATATTTTAGATTTTTCATGAATTTGATACTTAATTTTCATGTTTATTCTATTCACATAAATTAAAAATTCAACATCAAAGCCTTTAATTTCATCGTATTTTATATTTTTGCAATATCTGGTATATTGCCAAAGGGCTTTCAGGAACTGAAATTCCTAACAGAGAAAGCTGTCTGTTTATTTTTACCTTATTTCAGAAATTGTCCCCTGTCAACGCAAAAGGGTTGTAATAAGAGAACCCTGTCGTGTGTACACAACCTTTTTAGTATTTAGTCAAACAGTTGTTTACATGTTTCAAGTTATATAATTTTAGTACTTAGACTTACCTAGCCACCTCGTCCGGTACCTACTCAAGATTATGTTTTTTTTTTTGTTTCTTTTATGATTTTAATGAATGTCTTGATTTTATTTTTAATGACTTTAAATATTATTGTGATTTAACAATTTGATTTTATGTACTTCAGTTATTTAGTTATATAATTATTTTAATTGTGGCTTGTATTTTAATCTATAATTACTAACTATATTTTTTAAGTACCTAAACAGACAGACTAACATAAATACGAACCACAAATTAAAAAAATAAATTACTTACTCGACCAAAAAACTGGAGGCGAGTAAATCACTCACTTAAAAGGAGCTATGTATGGATTTAGTAAGGAAATTGTACGAAACTGAAAAAATGACTCAGAAAATTAAATATCGAATGACGTGGGGTTGCCGTATCATGTGCCGCCTTTCTCTATAGGTACAGGCACAAAATTAGTTTAGTCAGTCTTTTGCGAGACAGGCTGTGGGGAAAGCCTTTTACAATATTATTATCGTTTCTCTTATGAGAGTACAATGAAAACTTTTTGTATTAATTTTAGTAGACATGACTAGCTCCTAGTCACAAGCCTTTTAACCATTAAACCTATTGAATCTTAGTAACTAGGAGGACCACCATTGAGTCTTACTCACTGAGAGGACCACCATTTAGTCTTAGTCACTGGGGGGACCACCATTGAGTCTTAGTCACTGGGGGGACCACCATTGAGTCTTACTCACTTGGAGGTCCACCATTGAGTCTAGTCACTTGGAGGACCACCATTGAGTCTTACTCACCGGGAGGACCACCATTTTGTCTTATAGTCACTGGGAGCACCACCATTGAGTCTTACTCACTGGGAGGATCACCATTGAGTCTTATAGTCACTGGGAGGACCAACATTGATTCTTACTCACTGGGAGGACCACCATTGAGTCTTAGTCACTGGGAGGACCACCATTGAGTCTTACTCACTGGGAGGACCACCATTGAGTCTTAGTCACTGGGAGGACCACTATTGAGTCTTAGTCACTAGGAGGACCACCATTGAGTCTTACTCACGGGGGGGACCACCATTGAGTCTTATAGTCACTGGGAGGACCACCATTGAGTCTTACTCACTGGGAGGACCCCCATTGAGTCTTAGTCACTGGGAGGACCCCCATTGAGTGTTAGTCACTGGGAGGACCACCATTAAGTCTTACTCATAGGGAGGACCACCATACAATACAACAGTGAATATCTGATAAATCTAATTCGTGTTTCTGTGACAAATAAACTTACGTACGAAGTTCTTTAACGCGGCTTGCGGTACGAGTTGACTGGTAGAAATCGTCACGTAAGGGAAAAGTGTTATATCCTCCATTCTATTTTCTCTCTCTCTCTCTCTATATTACACTCGAGTATGTGTGAGCTTCGTTCCTGACGAGGGTCCCCCGACCACACGCGTTTTTCTTTCTTTCTTTGTTTACATTGTTATAGAAAAAAAAACGATTACTACTTATTTTTTTAATAATTGACCTACTTTCAAACCAGAAATTCAATTCACCAATCACACATTCCCTTACCAACTTTCGCTAACAGCCAAATACTTACATCAACTCTTGACATATCAAAATAAAATAATCGTACCAAAGAATAATGTGGAATAAAAAGAAAACCCTAAACCTGTCAATTGGTAAGAAAGTGGGTTTGATAGAAACACGATATTTCCCCGAGGAGCCGTGACGCTGGCAACACTGACAACCGAGCCTGATCGCGAGAATTACAAAGTACTTTTCTTTTATTCTTTACGAAAAATATTACTTGATCGATAGCTGTCACGTTTGTTTACATTGCTCGGCGGTTTTTAGTCGTTATTTATTTAAAATGGATCCTTTTACTGTGAGTGAAGACCATAGACCGAGCAAGTAAAGTCAAATCTACAATAATTTTGGCTCCATTTAGTTATGCTCGATTAAGTTTTTTTTTCATTTAAGTAAGACTTAAGATTTACTATACTTAGGTAAGTGATTAGTTAATGTTAAGCATTTCTGAAGCCCAAGGGAGGCACCTTAACCTTTTAAAAATGCTTTTAAAAACATTAAGATTTTTCTTGTTCTAATTAAATCTTAACTATAATTGACTTCTTAATTCTACTCAAAAAACTAAATAAAAGCACTTTATTTTGCCTACAATATGCCTTATTAACATAATCCCAAGACTTTAATAGTAACAAGCTGATTAAATAGATACATTTTTGAAATGCATCACCGGCGCACGGGGTGAATGAACTTTTGACGTTTGCTGCAATATGGCGGACGCGGGAAACCCGAGAGCACTTATTTAAATTGCCTCTTGACTATTTTTTAGTGGCTTGCGGTTTTAATAATTTTGTTTTATTATTTAATGTTGTTACGAGAGTTGTTTTTTTAATGATTTTGTAGCTTAATTGCAATGTAATGTGGACCAATGAGTTGTACGTATTAGTTACAAGTTGTACAGAAAAATTAATTAACGGCAGGCGTTTCAATCCGCCTAGCCTTTTCCCAACTATGTTGGGGTCGGCTTCCAGTCTAACCGGATGCAGCTGAATACCAGTACCAGTATTTCATATGGAGCGACTGCCTATCTGACCTCCACAACACATTAACTGGGTAATACGATACCCCTTGGTCAGACTGGTTGTCAGGCTTTCGGGCTTCTGACGACCCGTAACGACTCTGTCAAAGATCCACGAATGACAGCCGGGACCAACGGCTTAAAGTGCTTTCCGAGGCACGGAGGAGTCTCGGTAGGTATGTAAAGATGGTCACCCATCCACGGACCAACCCCGGCAAGCGTAGCTTAACCTGATGGATTGACCCGTGCGGCTGTTATTACTTAGCCACAAGCTCTTCGTATTATAATTTATGTTAGGTAGATACCTATTACTCGTACCTATGGTGAAAAACACCTACGTTGATTTAGAAAGTATTAAATCAAAGATACCTACACCTATCTAAATACAATATCTTTTTGTGACGCTTCCAGGTGACTTAGATTCCGTTGATGAAAATTTCTTTACACAATCTACGGTTACGTGAGACATTCGGGGACAAATGGGAATTCTCCATAATGTTTTCCTTCTTTAGAAGAACACCGCAGGACGATTGCATAATGCTAATTTAAGGCCCTGCAGTGCGATTCTGTAACCATCTCACCGTGAAAACTCAGGTGAAGTGAGCGTGGAGTGAGCTATCAATAGTGTCAATTCCTAGCAAAAACAAACTCACTTCACCTAAGTTTTCACGGTGAGATTTTTACAGAATCGACCGGCTGGTTCCGAGCTTGGTTTAGCTCGGTGTGTAAGTGAAATGGCGTTATGGCTGTCTAGTTTGACGCACGAGATAGAAGATTCTCACGCGCACCGGAATTATGTCGTAAAAGTGCAAATAAAATCGTATAAAATTAGAAATTAACTATTTAATAAAAAGAAATCCATCACTGGATGCAGTTTGGAATTTGACATTTCATGGTATATTTTTAATTATAATTGGTAATGAAGGGATAAACAGCTTTTAAAGATTATTAAGAGGTATGTTTAAAGATTTTTTTGGTGCATTAAAGTATGTTTAATTATGTTTTGGCTTCCATCACTGTATGCGAAAAGGACTTGAAAATATCATATTTTTTTACATGTTAAAATTATTTACGGTTTATGAGATACACAGCTTTTTGATCGTTCTCAGGAAATCTGCGCCTTAAAAGAAGGCTTTGGGCCAGTTCACCAGTTCTACCACTATATTATAGAATCAAGACATCGTAGTACTCAAAGTTTCCAGTATCTCTTTGTCCTCAATCTAGCGCAGTAAGTTCATAAGTTTTATTTCCATTTCTTCAACAATATTAGTTTTTGTTTATAGTTACTAAACCCAAAAAGGGCCATTGTACTCATCATTTTGAACAACTTTTACTATGGGACCAAACCTGAAATAGCGAAAAAAAAATCAGCTGTTCAGTACATTTTGACGAGTTTGATGTTATGTAGATAAATGTACTGAACAGCTGATTTTTTTTTTCGCGATTTCAGGTTTGGTCCATAGTAAAAGTTGTTCAAAATGATGAGTACAATGACCCCTTTTCGGGTTTAGTATAAACAAAAACTAATGTTGTATAGCGTAAACATGCGTAGTGGAATTACAGGAATCCCCTATTGTACCTTGAACCCCCTATTGAACCCCCTATAAACTATACCTAAATGATAAATGGTTTGAGTTTGATACCAGCCCAGTTCATAATATTTTTTTGTGCTCGTGATTATAATGAAGTAGATCTATTTTATTTTATTTTTCTGTTTATTATTCGAGTTATCTGTTGTTGTTTTTCTGTTGTTATCTGTTTGTACCTATGCACGTGTTTCTGTGAAAAATAACATTATTTTTCTTCACTTTAATATGAACATAACCTAACCTAACCTAACACATTTCCGCAAAGCTTAGCTAAACCAACAGCACGAGGTATCAAAGTTAGTGTCTATAAATACAAGTCTACATGCAGATAATTGTCGTAGGTTAGTAATTGCAAATGGCGCCCTCCCGCCTACGCTTGCTCCAAATAGCGCCAGTATTTTCCTAAGAATTATACCTATTTGCAACACACTTCACTGATGATGTCATTTAGGGTAGAACTTCAGGTTGTTGCTTGAAGTGTTATGCTTAGACTTTTTAGCATTTTAAGGATGTCATTTCGTGCGTACCTAGATGGAATATTCTAAGTTGTGGAGGTCATTAGGCAAATCAGACATAAAACCTGAAATTGGGTGCAAGAGTTTCAGTCTCCCGTTGAAATTGGTTTACCTACTCAATTGATCGGAATGCTTCTAGGAACAAAATCAATGGAATCGAGAACCCCATTGAATGATTGACAAAACATTGTAAACACAATACACACACAATGATCACCATGGCTCATACGTACTGTTATTCATAATAGAAAACGACAATTAGTAGTTCATAGGTATTTGAAATTAATAAAACTCGGAGAAAAATTTACAGATCCTAATAATTTCCCTATTATCAATAATGGACTACATTTGCCATTAATTACACGAAGAAGTTATTAATGAAGTAAATTAAGTTATCAATATTACATTTAAGTGTATAAGCGACAGTCCTTTTATTAACTCGAGTACCCCTCACAATACGACAAAACCTAAGTTACTCAAAAAATATCAGCTTCGTATCAAATTAGATTTATTTCATCAATAAAGGTAGATAGATGTAAGCGAGTGGATTACATGATAATTTAGGGGGGGAAGGGGGATGGAGAAACATTATCGCAAATTGGCCTGGTATTGAGGAGAATTACCTTTAAGGGATATAAGTACTGCGTGACTTGCTTTAGATAGTGCTCAAAGTAGAAAGAAGAACGTGGGGAGAGGAAGTTTTTAGAAAATAATATTGTTGAGGTATTTTTACATGGCATGACGTAAACACGATAACAGATGAGAATAAAGTCTTTCTATAAATAACCTACAAAGGCATTAGAGAAATAGTGTCCTTTTTAGGGTTCCGTACCTCAAAAGGAAAAAACGGAACACTTATAGGATCACTCGTTTGTCCGTCTGTCTGTCTGTCAGTCTGTCAAGACCCTTTTTCTCAGGAACGCGTGGAGGTATCAACATCAAGTTGAAATTAATATCACATACGAAGGTCTGTGGTCCCTTGAAGTCCTAAAAAACTCAAGCTTCTAAGTCAATGCAATAAAAACATACGGCCATTTATGTGACATATTTTGATAATCGCAAGTAAATCAAAACCTATAGGGTACTTCCAGTTGTTCTAGAATCATGAAATTTGGCATGAAGCAAAGTCGTACGACACAAATAAAGGAAAAACTCCGAAAATTGTTAATTTGTAATTCTATCACATAAAAAAAAAATGTTCAAGTCTCTCAGTCTGTCAAGACCCTTTTTCTCAACGACGCGTGGAGATATCAAGTTGAAAATTATATTAAATAGGTAAGTCTATAGTCTCTTAGAGTTCTAAAAAAATCAAGCTTCTGAGTCAACGCAATAAAAAAATACGGCCATTTTGCGACCCATTTTGATACTCGCAACTGTCGCAAGTAAATCAAAACCTATAGGGTACTTCCCGTTGACCTAGAATAATGAAATTTGGCAATAAGCAAGGTCTTCCAGCACAAGTAAAGGAAAAAGTCCGAAAATTGTGAACTTGGAATTTTATGACATAAACATTTTTTTTTTGGGATCCAATGTTGTTTGTTTTTGGGATAAATTCTTTTCAACTACGGAACCCTTCATTGTGCGTGGCTGATTTTTTTTTTCGCGATTTCAGGTTTGGTCCCATAGTAAAAGTTGTTCATAATGATGAGTACAATGACCCCTTAAGAGGTTTTGCGCATTTAACGTTACACGTTGTAAATAAGGTAGATCTTAATCAATAATTTTGTGTTTTTCTGCACTGGGCGATGTGGTCGCTAAGCGACAAAGCTGTTTAAATAAATAAAAAATAAAAAACATTTTCATCATTTCAGCAGAAACACGACCACTGCTGGACATAGGCCTCTGCCAAGCACCGCCACTTCGACCGGTTCTGTGCTTGGCGCATCCAGCAGGTTCCTGTGTCCTTTACAAGGTCATCGGTCCAACTTGTGGGAGACTTTCCAACGTTACGTCTTTCGGTACGCGGTTCCTATTCCAGAACCTTTCGGCCCCATCGGCCATCTGTTCTGCGAGCAATGTGCCCTGCCCACTGCCACTTAACTTGGCAATTCTTCGGGCTATGTCGGTTACCTTGGTTCTCCTGCGGATCTTTTCATTTCTGATTCGATCATGTACCTACATTGATCTGAACACGAAGTACATTTTTGTGATAAAATAGCAACGGCACATTTTCTTTAATAATATTCAATCAATCTGCCTAGACTTTTCCCAACTATGTTGGGGTCGGCTTCCAGTCTAACCGGATGCAGCTGAATACCAGTATTTTACATGGAGCGACTGCCTATCTGACCTCCACAACCCAGTTACTGGGTAATACGATAACCCTTGGTAAGACTGGTTGTCAGACTTTCGGGCTTCTGACGACCCGTAACGACTGTCAAAGATCCACGAATAACAGCCGGGACCAACGGCTTAACGTGCTTTCCGAGGCACGGAGGAATCTCGGTGTGTAAAGATGGTCACCCATCCACTGACCAACCCCGGCAAGCGTAGCATATATTTTCTTTAATAATATTATGATTGTGATAAAACCCACACAGTAAAAAAATAAATATTTTCATGAAAAATTCCCTACATCTTTCCTCGCCTCAAATATAATTGTAAACTCTTCAGACTTCAAAAGCCTTTGACATCAAGATGAAAATGAGACGCAAACAGTCTGTTTTTCTTGAATTACACTAAGCACGTGTAGGTTCTTATCAGTAACTTTGGGTACTTAACTAGTCATACATGTATATTATTGTTGAGTGGTATTTCAGCTCATGTAGTTACTTAAAATAATTAATCAACGGTTACTAGGCAAGTGTGTGAGAAATTATTATTTTGTGTTGGTTTTTTTGTGTGTCAAGAAATTCTCGTTGTCTATTTCGTAATTATGTAAACAATATCTTGATTATTAAGACCAGAATTACCCTGTGAAACATGAGTTATCTACTTCAAAATAAACATCTATTCTTTCGGGAAACGGAGACCTTGGCAGAGAGGTCTACAACTTGCCAAAAACTCAATCTTTTGTAGAGGAACGCTAACGCAAACATTTTCTATTCTACTGGACTTGCAAGCCCGGCGAAGTTAGTTGTGTACCCTCCAATAAAGACGCGCGGATTTTGATTTTTTTATAGTACTTCCATTCCCTCATGAGCAAATCACCAGATTCTCAACTCACCAGATTCTCAACTAACCAGATTCGCAACTCACCAGGTTCGCAACTCACCAGATTCGCAACTCATCAGATTCGCAACTCACCAGATTCGCAACTCATCAGATTCGCAACTCACCAGATTCGCAACTCACCAGATTCTCAACTAACCAGATTCGCTACTCACCAGATTCGCAACTCATCAGATTCGCAACTCACCAGATTCTCAACTAACCAGATTCGCAACTCACCAGATTCTCAACTAACCAGATTCGCAACTCACCAGATTCGCAACTCAGCAGATTCTCAACTAACCAGATTCGCAACTCACCAGATTCGCAACTCACCAGATTCGCAACTCATCAGCTATTGTCTCATCAGTGATTGACTGTTGCGCAGCATGTCGCGGGTTCGATTCCCGCACGGAACAAATATTTGTACGACCTACAAGTATTTGTTCCGAGTCTGGGTGTTTTTCTATCTATAATATGTATGTATTTACAAAAAAAAAAAATATATAAGTAGTTTATCAGCCATCTCGTTACCATAATACAAGCATTAGGTTGCTTAGCTTGGGACTAGATGGCGTTGGGTGAAATGTCCAAGGATATTAGTATTATTGCTATCCAACACATAAATTTTATGTAACTTTCTGTCATAATTACCGTAAGTAAATAAATCTTCAATAGAACTTCCAACGCTTTGATTTCTCTCTGTACACATTCCCAAGGACATTAAACGCATCCACTAAACTATTTCAAAAAACATGAGTATCACACACGCAAAACCGTTTTCAACATTGATGTATAAATTAGGAAGATATGGTTCGCAGTCCTCGACGTGGACCGCATTAAGTTGTGTTACCGCCCACAATTAACTTAGGCACAATCAAACTCGCGTTTGTGTAGCACATGTATAGCACGTTAAGTAAAATTACCGTAATCGTCTAAATAACCAGCAACAATGCCTTCCTGTGTTTTCAAAATGTGCACAAATAGTTCAAAAACCAAAAACAAGTTCCACGGGATTACTTTTCACTCGTAATTACAGCCAAAAATGATAATTTGTTGAAAATTATAATAATATTTAATGTCTGCTTCGCCATGTTTGTGAGAGCGAGATAGACATGGAATGTCATTCATAATCGTAAGCATTTGGCGGCTAACGCGATTTTGCTTGCACGACAGCGCCAGCTGCTATCTCTCTCCTAGTCTATTACTAACTGTAGGTTTGCGACTATGATCACAGATATGCATGTTTCGGTGCACGGCGATGTTAGCGCGTAACATATCTTCCTCTAACATATAAATGGTATCACTGTATTAGTCTCTACCAAAAAGCCTTAATGTCACTCGTAAGTTCATCCACCAAACCATCATCTTAAAGCCTCTATAACCACACAAACACAACCTCACTCAACCTAACATGAAATCTATCGATAAAATATAAAAAAAAGAAAAACACCGGCTCATTAACCAATAGGCGGCATTTTACCCGACACGATAGCTTTCTTCTCAACTACCCTCATATTTTGAATGGCGGATAACATTCATACCCGCTCTTCAAGACTACACCTTAGGGGTTAATGAGGTGTCAAACGATGTATTTGGATCGCTACGACACCTTTTGAAGCATTCAAGTGAGGTTTTTGAGTTAATGTAGTATGAAGATGGGCTATAGGTATGTCCAATATGTTAAATGTATTGCTTCTGGTTTGTTTCATTCTGAGTAACATCTTTAGAATGTATACTAGCTAACGTTAAGTTAGAATGAGTTAATGGTTCATTAGCTTTTATTGTCGTCTGAGAGTGCGGGGTAAAAGTATTGCTTCAAGTTTTTGTAAGCCTGCTCAATTCCCTAATCAGTAAATCTACTGCCATATCTCGTGTTATCTGCTGTAATTGACCAACCAATCATCCTAGACACACAATTTACACGACTTTCAGGAATCAAAAATCAATTATTTTTTTCGCATAAATCTAAATGGGCACTTTTGAAACGTCAGAAGCTAGGTGTACGCCTGCACAGTTCCAATTGCTTGTTTCCTATGGAGAAAAACCAGCAAGAAACTCCCCAACTACTCTTATAATTGGCTTTTAAATCGATACGTAGTACTTCAAACCACCAACCCATACTGGGCCCGCGTGGCCCACTCACTCCCTCTCACGGAAGCAATTATTATAATAATTATTTATTTATTTTATTTTTAAATTTTCCAAAAAAAACTTAGGTGAGTAACTATGTCCCGTAAAACCGTTTTCAAGGTTTGTCTGTGGGAGCGGTACAATACAAACGGTATTACTTACAAAAGTGCCCTAAAAGTAGGAACTTACTTGGGTCGTTCTTCTTTTTCATCGACAGTGTCATGTCCCCTCCGAAAAAAAAAACTCTTTCCTAAATATTCAGTGTCACAAATATTTTTCACAAAAAATTCTTTTGATAATACAACCATTACAATAATCTGAAACACTTCCGTTTTGTTATTACAGCTTTTTACAAAATAATTGTGACATAATATTCAAAAGTGTGACGGAAGTGTTGTCGGTAGAAAAGAAGAACGTCCCACTTACATAAATGATATTTTCAGCTTCCCATACCCGAAAAAAAATCTAAGTCACAATGTCAAAAATACATCCCCAAACTACAAAGATCTACAACGTGGCTTCGGGCTTCACTTTATTTAAGTCGCACAGTCGTAACTCGCATGTCAGTGTCACATCACGATCGGATCGATGCTCGGTGTACATCACCCGGCGAGGGACGGCATTTAAATACCGAGGACAGGGTTCAAGGCTAGCCCCGATTGATTCGTGTATGATTGATTGCCATGGCTTGTTGTTTCCGTGTTTGGTTAAGGAAAATTAGAAGGAAAGTTAATGAGGATTTTCTATTTTATTATGTGCTTAGAAGTCCTAGATGACGTAATAAAAGACAGTAAGTAAGACATAATGTCTTACTGTCTTTTATTAGATCATCTAGGAGTAGGTATCTAATCTTTGTCAATTCTCTTGATAACATTTTAATAATTTTGAAATCAGTTTATTGCATGATGTATAAAATTAGGAAGATATGGTTCATGCTCCTCGAAGTGGACCGCACATAATATGTTCACGCACACAATTGACCTTAGTCACAATCGAAGATTTAAGTGTTTCGAGTCCAATAATGTTTACGTGACGTTAGAGAATGGCCTATCTTCCTAATTTTATACATCAATGGTTTATTGCCAACATGTTGTACGTACAGAGACTGGAATAAAATTAATAGTTTCAAACACAGGTAAAACCGTTTGCCCTTTTCTTTGCGGGATACACATAACCAGATATTATTCATAATAAATATTCCTGTAGGTAAGTACTACCCATAAGTATTTATGGGTAGTACTTACCTACAGGAATATTTATCTATAGAATTACTGTTTTAAATTTTTCTCTTTGGTCCGAGATCAAAAGACAACTTGGATACGTGGCTTTTGCTTACTTTGCATAATGTGTGTACTTTTTTATTTATTTTTTAGTTTCTAATGTGCGTTTTATTTGTGCAGAATAAACGATTTTTCTTTCTTTCTTTCTTATCTATCCATACAAACACGTAAGATGCCTTTGTCCGACCATCTGTAGTTCGTACCCAAAAACCCCAATCTTCCTGGGAGACTATTAAAAATTGGCAACGCAGCGGTTTACGAAGCCAATCCGGGAAAGGACGGCTATAACCGAACTACCCGTAGTACCCGACCACCCGGGTAACCCGCGGCATATGCTAATGTATCTAGGGCAGGTCGACCCAACATGTGGCGTACTACGCACTTAGGAAGCTAGAGTAACAGGGTGATTTGGTATTGACCTATTTTTGGGATGGGGCGTTTTGTTTTGTCAGCATTTTTTTTTTTTCATGGATGTCAGCAGAAAAGGGAACCCTAACATAAAGCTATCGGCCACTCTATAATACTGCATACTTGCTTTTCCTGAAGGATTTACCTTTCTATGTTTAGGTAGGTAATGGTTGTAACTTACCGGATTTCCATATCCGTTCTTCTATCCTAATACGAAGAAATATATTTTAACAATCCTACAAATAAGCCTACAAATCTTTAATCTACAATCGGCAATCTATACTCCATCGGTTTAAGTAATTAAATAAAGGAAAACAAAAAAAAAACAAACCAAACGTTACAAATTATAAAGTTGCTAAATTTAAGAGTACAATGCGTCGTAGCATGACGACTGAAGTGACAAGTATTACGTTTAGTCGGTTAACCAGACACGTGGTTTTTGTTTACCTTTATTCAATCACCTAAACCGATGGAGTATAGTGCCCTTTTGAGGTAAAGCTAATTATTTCATGGTAATGCCTTTGTCTGTAGTCTTTGCTATTTTAGGCCCATTTAAGTTAGGTTAGTCTCTACTAAAGAACTGGGCAGTCCATTATTTACTTGTTTATTTAGTTCCTAAAAAAATATTTTTCTTTTATCCACCGACTACGTTCTTGAAACACACAAAAGTTATTAAAATAAAGAAAAATGTCACGTTTGTTTGGAACAAGTATCTTTATTACAATCAGTCAATATACATAATATTATTGAAAAGTAAACCACTGCGAAGCGTAACAATGGGCCTTGAAACAGTACTCGGTGGGCCTCAACCTCAATGCGCAGACGCAGCTCAACTCACGACGTAGCCTTGTGGCGAAAAAATATTTGCCAAAAGTAAATACATAATACTATGGTATGTTTGGATGTCTGTCTATGGGAATTACCGTGTGAGAAGTGAGTTTCATTTCAAGGTCATCGCGATACATAGATAAGTAGATAAGATGATTCCAAAATCACCAGCTTATTAAGAACATTATTCCACACGCTACGATGGATTAATCATTTCATCAGACCAGAGTCGTAAGTTCAAACCCAGACGGGCACTTGTACTTCGTGTACTTAAGGCCCTGGTTCCAAGCTTGGTTTAGCTCGGTGTGTAAGTGAAATGGCTTTATGGCTGTCTAGTTTGACGCACGAGATAGAAGATTCTCACGAGCACCGGAATTATGTCGTAAAAGTGCAAATAAAATCGTATAAAATTAGAAATTAACTATTTAATAAAAATTAATCCATCACTGGATGCAGTTTGGAATTTGACATTTCATGGTATATTTTTAATTATAATTATAATAATTGCTAATGAAGGGATAAATTAGCTTTTAAAGATTATTAGGAGGTATGTTTAAAGATTTTTTTGGTGCATTAAAGTATGTTTAATTACGTTTTGGCTTCCATCACTGTATGCGAAAAGGACTTGAAAATATCATATTTTTTTTACATGTCAAAATTATTTACGGTTTATGAGATACACAGCTTTAAAAAACCACCTTTTTGATCGTTTTCAGGAAATCTGCGCCTTAATTTCATCACCACTGCTCTCAAAACGGTGAAAGAAAACTTCGTGAGGGAACCGGCATGTCCTAGAACCAAAATTAGAAGAGATGTGACATCTACCAACCCGCACGGGGCCCGCGTGGTGGTGGATTACAGCCAGCCCAGTCCCTCTCACTGAGAGGAGGCCTGTGTCCCAGCAGTGGGAACGTTATATAAAAAATTCTGCTGCTCTCTACATTTTGACGAGTTTGAAACAGCTGATTTTTTTTCGCGATTTCAGGTTTGGTCCCATAGTAAAAGTTGTTCATAATGATGAGCACAATGACCCCTTAAGATGTTGCTGGTGTTTTAAAAATAACCCTGAATAGGCTGATTATGCAAATCATTTCCCTGTCTTCCTTAGCAGTATTCTGTCATTTCTTTTCTGTCATCTTTTTTGGACAGTGAAGAGCTCAATCAGTCTGCCTAGCCTATTCCTAACTATGTTGTGGTCGGCGTCCAGTCTAACCGGATGCAGCTGAATACCATTGTTTTACATAGAGAGACTGCCTATCTGACCTACAAAACCCAGTTACTGGGTAATACGATACCCTTGGTAAGACGTTGTCAGACTTTCGGGCTTCTGACGACCCGTAACGACTGTCAAAGATCCACGAATGACAGCCGGGACCAACGGCTTAACGTGCTTTCCGAGGCACGGAGGAGTTCAGTATGTAAAGATGGTCACCCATCCACGGACTAACCCCGGCAAGCGTAGGTTAACCTGATGGATCGACTCGGACAGTGAAGAGCTAAAGGCATTTAAAAAGTGTAAAAAAAAAAAATTGTTTACATTAATTACCAACAAACTGAGCGTTAGATATCAGCTGCATATATCGTGGGAACAAAACGCTCTATTTCCTAACAATGTTGTTGTTTACTGTTCGCCCCAGCGCCCTATTTGAAACCAGGATAGAACTGGTTCAGCTGACCCCATTGTTTATTGACCGTGAACCTCTAAATAAGAGAAAAGAAACCGTGTCAACGAAATTAACAAAGAATTAGAACAACGAACACACGCACTATTACGTACCGATAGTAGAAAATTACAGAAGCCCCACCCGGCGGCGCGATCAATATTACGTGATACGGAACTCGTCTGTGTAAGAATGGATTCGGATACCCCGCTGACATAATTATGTTAGACACCAGGGTCCCAAGTCTGCTATTTTTTACATTCCAACACGATCCCATTGTCACTGCATTGTCATTTTGCTAAAAGTTCGTAATCTGCTAAATTCATAATTTCATACATTGGAGTGTCAGTGGTTGACCACTGGAAAGTCATAATGACGCCATTATATTAGTAGATTACCAAACTTGCAAAATCAACAATTATGAAATCAATGATAGACCATTCTGACACTATTGTAATAGCAGACTTGAGGCCCTGGACCTGTATTTTAATGGTGGCTAAGTGCTAGATCATCTCTTTCGATCCAAGGTATAATTTGTAGAGTATGATTGAAGAGCTCGTGGCCAAGTAATAACAGCCGCACGGGTCGATCCATCAGATTAAGATAGTCTGTGGATGGGTGACCATCTTTACATACCGAGACTCCTCCGTGCCTCGGAAAGCACGTTAAGCCGTTGGTCCCGGCTGTCATTCGTGGATTTTTGACAGTCGTTACGATCCTCAGAAGCCCGAAAGTCGGCAGTCGCTGCATAGCTGCATCCGGTTAAACTGGAAGCCGACCTCAACATAGTTGGGAAAAGTCTAGGCAGATTGAATTTGTTGAGTAATAATAATTTTGCAGACATAATTTAATGGTTCATTAACTTTTACAGACAGCTGTGAGTGTTGGCGTTAGAGCTATAGACAGCCGCGTGACATCGTGCGTTGATAGAACAGTTTTCGCGTAAATGACGTAAACAGCGGCCCCATTATATTTTCACGTTTATTTCATATTTTGTATCGAGTTGTTTCTCTACAACTATCTACGATGCGGTTAACGAACAATGTAGGGGCCTCACATACCCGCGCAGTGATGATGGCGGTGGGCCTCAATGACGTCACACATTGTTTAGATCTAAAAGAATCCATAAGTACCTTGGTACTTATTTTACTTTCTATTTATTTGATTCGTTCCGTAACATCAGGTTTTTCTAGGAAACTCATTGCAATAAAATATTTTCCATGCCAGCTGTAAAATATGACTATTTGGTAAAAGCATTGAAATGAAAATCAATTTAGGTTAAAGTATAAAAGTTAAAATTAAAGTTTTCTGTAGAGCGATGAAGCTAGCCAGTTAAAAAGTAGAAATTAATTTAAGCTAGATAAAAATCAGTACGTCGATTCTGTAAAATTAAAGTCTAAACTAAGTTAGAACAAGCTTGAGTTGAGGCATAATTTTACTACGCACTACATTCGATTGTCCCCCTCACGCCTCACAGCTGCGCGGGCGCCGATGTGACGTAGAACTTCTTTTTTACAAAGGCAGGCTTTTCCAAAGAAAGAAGTTTCAATCAAGGAGCCACCAAAACCCTGCCTACTGAGTAACACTATACCCCTTGGTAAGACTGGTTGTCAGACTTTCGGGCTTCTGACGACCCGTAACGACTGGCAAAGATCCACGAATGACAGCCGGGACCAACGGCTTAACGTGCTTTCCGAGGCACGGAGGAGTCTCGGTATGTGAAAATGGTCACCCATCCACGGACCAATCGCGGCAAGCGTATCTTAACCTGAGCGACCGACCCGTATGGCTGTTACTACATAGCCACGAGCCCCTCTATGTTCTATATTCTATGTTTATGGATTTTGTTTCCACACTTAGTCCTTCATGTGGACCATTGTGCGTGAGCCATGGCGGCCTTCGTGGGTTATTCCAACCAGCCCACCTCCCTCCAGAAGTTAATCAAATCTCTGGGTCTGTTAAGAACATCTGTGAAAGATCGGGGTATTCCAAGAGTTTCTGTTCTAATCTGGGTAACGCCTGTGCATTCAAAGAGCACATGCGCAACGGTCTCCTCAGCGTCCATGCAGGCCCTGCACAGAGGACTGTCCGTTATTCCTATTGTGTGGGAGTGTTTGTTTGGTGAGCATTGTCCTGTGATGGTCCCGTCACCAGGCGCAGCCACGAGCTCCTCACGGCTAAACTACTTATACAGAGTACAAAATATTTTCCTTAAACCTTGTTCCCACACTGTCTACCTATCTAAATTTTGCATCAAGTTTTAATTACAGCCGCTCCATCGTCTGCCTCAAGTCGCCTCTCAAGTCGCAAGCTATTAGAAGAAGCAAGGCTAACAACCTATCCGTTCACAGTCACAACACAATATTTCTCAAAACATCCTAGCATACCTACTCTAATATTTGTGTGCGAAAAAATATCGTACGTTAAACAGTGGGCCTCAATGGCAAGCGTTCGTGACGTACACGATCGTAATAGCACATTTTATAGGTGGCACAGAGAAGGAACCTACAGTGGGCTTACTCCATTTTTCGATGTGCAAAAAAATTTTTGGTTTTGCTAGAATTTCATCCTTTCACTGTTTTAGGCTAGGTCTAGTGTTAGAGCTAAATGTAAGGGTTATTGTGTGAACGTCGCAAATTGAATTGTTAGTCGCGGGTTGAACGAAAGAGATACCGTGTCCCTGGCATAGGCAACTGAAGGCACACGTGTGAGTTTTAGTCAGTAAAAAAAAAGGAAAGCACATCTTGCGGGTCGATGGTCCCATCCAATGTTGTAAATATTCCATGAATATTTCTAGGCAAAGCCATCAAACTTAACAATTTTCTCCATGGGACCAACATCGTAATCGCGAAAAAATAATCAGTCGTCCAATACAAAACTTCAATACCTACTCGACCCAAATGTATGGGACGACTGATTATTTTTTTGCGATTACAATGTTCGTCTCATGGAGAAAGATCTAATTCACGCCAACTAATACATGAAGAAAAATGTGCACGCGTAGCAAACACAAACTTAATATTGTAGTTGAAAAACATGTTCTCCCATACTTTCCAACTGTAAATGTAAGTTTATACTCACAGTATATTTGAGATACTCACAGTAAGCCCTTTCATTTGATATGTCATACGGCACAGTTTGCAAAACGTTTTTTTTTTTTTCATTATTATTTGCCCCCTTAAAAGTGTCCGTCCATGTTGGTCCATTAGATTCGGAGCAAATTGGCTGTGTCAGACGGACTGACAGACAGACACACGAGTGATCCTATGGGTTCCGTTTTTTCCTTTTGAGGTACAGAGCCCTAAAACCCATTTAGGTCACATAAAATCTCGAGAGTCACCCTCGTTACAATATCTGATTGATGAGGAGAATCTTCGTGTTTACGAAACCCGAAACTTCGTCACGTCATTGTTGACAGCGCTATGTCTTGGTTTTTTATTTCGTCGTATCCAAGTCTTCCTACAAGTAGAACTTCTGCAGTCTTCTTTTTAGTACAAATAGCGACACGTACCTCGCGATAATTGACTGCCAAATGTTGTCTTTTCTATGTATTTTTGTATCGTTTATTTAATGTATTAGTTGCCGTGAATTAATTTAGATTAGACAGATCGCAGACTATATTATGGCGGAAATACCGGTTTTTTTAAGCTGTGGCTGGTTACTTGAGAAACTTTGCTTGTCTTTAATCATTATGTTAAATATATCACACTAGCGAGCCGCCCCTGATTCGCACGGTTTTTACGACTTGACATAACATAGAGATATCTTTATTATCTATGTTAGTATAATATTGCTAATACACATAAACCTTTCGTACTAAATTCTCTAACTGATAGTGGTGAAAACCGCATCAAAATCCTTTGCGTAGTTTATAAGAACAACGTGGTCACACAGACAGACACGAAATGCAACTATAATTTTATAATAATAATATACAGGGTGTCCAAGAAAAGTGTGGTCAAATTTAAGGGTGTACAGACCATAAAACTGAACAACTTTCTCCATTCGACCAACATCGTACCTAATCGCAAAAAAATAATCAGCCGTCCCATACATTTGGGTCGAGTAGGTATTGAAGTTTTGTACTGAACGGCTGATAATTTTTTCGCGATTACGATGTTGGTACCACGGAGAAAATTGTTCAGTTTGATGTTCTGTACCACACCTTTTTGACACAGCCTGTATAGACGCTTTAGTCTGAGTAATATTCACGGAATATTTACTACATTGGATCCGCAAGAGGTGCTCCCTAACAATTCAATTTGCGACGTCCACACAAAAACACTTAGATTTAGCCCTAACACTAGACCTAGCCTAAAACGTTAAATTCCAGGCATTGAACTTTGAACATTCCGAAGATCAGGGTTGAAACTAGAACAAAAAGCAGTCTCCTATAGCCGCTCGAGCGGAGAGGGGCTCCAATTAAAGGAGGGCTGCGGTCAGAGCCCCCGAGTCTGATGAGAAAAGGGTGCTTCATATATTGTTTAGTTTTTCCATGGTGAGTGATCCTGGGGACAGTTTATTTTTCTAGGTTCCATTGATAGAAGAGATAACATTGATTTGTAGTGTTAATTGTTCATAAGAACTTCAAAGGGATACTATTCAAAACGGCTCAGGCGCAAAACGTCTCTTTCGCATAATGTCGCTTTCTCATAATGTCGCTTTCGCAGAATGACTCCTTCTCAAAAAGTCGATGCCTCTTTCGCAGAATATCTCTTTCGCAAAATGTCGCATTAGGAAACTCCAAACATAGCTTATATGTTGTAAAACTTGTAAACATTTAATAAGAAATTGGAAAAAAAAACAATTTTTTTTTAAACTTGGCTAATTTTTTTCTAGGTTATGCGACATTCTGCGAAAGAGGCATCGACCTTTTGAGAAGGAGTCATTCTGCGAAAGCGACATTATCAGAAAGCGACATTATCAGAAAGCGACATTATTGCGAAAGAGACGTTTTGCGCCTGAGCCTTCAAAGCTACTGTCTTCCTTACACTACTACCAGTAATGATCACACAGAAGAATTAATATCACTTACAACAATTAAAGGCTTCTACAAACAGGCGCGATTATATCGCGTGTCTAGCCTATTTGAAGGAGCCTTTACACCTCATTCAATTAACCCAACCCCGTACGAGTAACAGACACCCAAAAAAAATAAACAAAATGCTAAAATGTAGTCTAAACAAAATGCTAAAATGTAGTCAAACAAAAAGGACAAAAAACGTGGTTACATCAAAATTTAACGAATTCAAATGATCAAGTTTCACAGTAAGTCTGTCAAGGTTCCACGAGGGCTCTGTGTATTTCTATCGACGTCGTTTGAGGCTATAAAAATGTTTCTATCGATCGGAATTTACTCGTAGCGTGTATTGCTAACTGGTTTCAATTTTATCGAATGTTCTATGTCATTGTGTTTTAAGGGTTTCTAGCTTATTCTAGCGTAGTCTTCCTTAAGACGAGTTTTCATGGCAATATTGGAAATGTGGCTGTAATAATAGGTAAGCAGACCTCTGCTTAACCAATCGAGGAACACAGGCGTGAAGTTATATAAAGCTAACTGCTTACTGTGCCCACATCTGCTTACTGTGCCTACATCTGCTTACTGTGCCTATATCTGCTTACTGTGCCCACATCTGCTTAGTGTGCCTACATCTGCTTAGTGTGCCTACATCTGCTTAGTGTGCCTACATCTGCTTACTGTGCCTACATCTGCTTACTGTGCCCACATCTGCTTACTGTGCCTACATCTGCTTACTGTGCCTACATCTGCTTACTGTGCCTACACCTGCTTAGTGTGCCTACATCTGCTTACTGTGCCTACATCTGCTTAGTGTGCCTACATCTGCTTACTGTGCCTACATCTGCTTACTGTGCCTACATCTGCTTACTATGCCTACATCTGCTTACTGTGCCCACATCTGCTTACTGTGTATCTTCATCTGAGTGATCTTTTTAATTTTCCGGCATGAAAATTTCCCTACGTAGGTATATAAAATTAGGAGGTAAATATAATAAAATGAGCTCGTGGCTAAGTAATAACCGCCGCACGGGTCGATACATCAGGTTAAACTATGCTTGCCTGGGTTGGTCAAGCACGTTAAGCAGTTGGTCCCGGCTGTCATTCGTGGATCTTTGGCAGTCGTTACGGGTCGTCAGAAGCCCGAAAGTCTGACAACCAGTCTTACCAAGGGGTATTGTATTACCCAGTAAGTGGGTTGTAGAGGTCAGATAGGCAGTCGCTCCATATAAAATACTGGTATTCAGCTGCATCCGGTTAGACTGGAAGCAGACTCCAACATAGTTGGGAAAAGGCTAGGCAGATTCAGGTATATAAAATTTCCCTACATACATAATTATACATGGTGTATTATAAAGGTGTGGTTAGGACCATCAAACTGAACAACTTTCTCCATGGGACCAACATCGTAATCGCGAATAAATTATATATCAACCTGTCCCATAGAAAACTTCAATACCTACTCGAAGCAAATGACGGCCGATTATTTTTTCGCGATTACGGTGTTGGTCCCATGGAGAAAGTTGTTGTTTTTGTTGTGATTGTGAGTTTGTAGCACGTGCCTTATGAGTAGCGTCGTGGACGACAAGCTTAAACAAGAATTGAAGAAAATTATTTTCTGTTTCGACTGGTCAACGAAATATTAGAAGTAGTAATGTCTGGAGTGACTGACTTTGATCTGATGCCAAGAAGTTGAGGGAAACGTAAGAGGCAGTCTAGACGAGAAATTAGGTCTGACAGGTTGTTTTTAAAAAAATTCTCAAATTATCTTGTTATTTTAAATTTTTGTCTAATAGTCGTGCTGCTTAGGTATGTGTGCCCACCATAGAAATATAATGGTGCCCACGCTTCGTTAAGAAAGCTTATTCTGATCATCACGTTTTTAAAATTATTAATATTTTCAACATTGGTAAAAATACAGACGTACTCAAATGAATAAAATAAAATGCACGAATTAATTAAACTTCTAACTAGAAGTTAATGTCTATATTTTATTACTTTTATTGACGTCTTACGTATGACGTGTATTTTATTTAAGTTGAAGTAAAAAAAACAGTAGGTACTGGTACTAATAACTTATCAAAATCTATTTTTTTCTATTTTTATTTAATAACTAGCTGACCCGACAGACATGGTCTTGTCCAAATTTCAATAATTCATACAAAATTACCATAAAAAATTCACTTTCAGTTTTCCCGAATTTTCCAATTTTCGCGGCAACTTTTCCAATTTTTTTCTACATAAAAACCTTCTGTCAATAATAAACACAACAAAAAAGAATTACCGAAATTTTTCCATACGTTCACGCGTGTTGCGATGACCAAGGGAAATAGACAGTAATTTTTTTTATACAAGGTCCCATGGACAAATTTTCACACTACCCATGAATATGAACAACTTTTACTATGGGACCAAACCTGAAGTCGGTTGTTTTTAGGGTTCCGTACCAAAATGGTAAAAAAGGAACCCTTATGGTGTGACTCAGTCTGTCTCTCTGTCTGTCTGTCACAGCTGGATATCTCAAGAACTACTAATGCTATCAACTTGAAATTTGGAACAGTTTTAGATGACGTTTAACCAACTTTTTTGTAAATAAGAAAGAAGTAAAAATATTTACATTTTTTTTGTAACAGGGACTGAAAGGGGTCTTAAAAATTCAAAGTGAGGCTACTAGGGCATGTGGGGTATCATATGAAAGAGCGCTGCTTGCACATTCTAAAACAATATTTTTTTTTAGCCGCATAATTTTCGACTTTTAATGAAAAATGTAAAAAAAATACCGGTACCCCCCCCCCCCCTATCTCCGAAGTTTGCAAACATAAAAATCTGAAATTATTCTATGTGATAGAAGTTTATGTAAAGATTACAGGAAAAATAAAACGATGTCTCTAAATAGCACACTTTTTCAGAAATCGGAACGGAACCCTCGGTGCGCGAGTCCGACTCGCTCTTGACCGGTTTTTTTTTCACGATTTCAGGTTTGGTCCCATAGTAAAAGTTGTTCATATTCATGGGTAGAACACCCTATGAAAACTTGTCCATCTATGCCACAATCATTACCTATCAATCAACTCTGAATAGTAAAGTACCAATCTGTTTACAGAAACCATTAGAAATTAATGTAGCGTTCAATTTTCCACGTTGAGGCCACTCCGACCTTCGAAAACATACACAAGCAAATTACAAAAATATAAATAGAAAACATTACAATAATCAAACCAGTGGCGCGAATTGCCCTACACCCTTTAGTGCCTCGTTACCCGACTAAATTGAGAATACAACCTAGACTGATTGAGAATACAACCATACATCACCTCTCAATTCTGCCGGGTTGTCGGACAAGGCCGATCGGTGTAATACCCGTGCGTAAAACAGCAGAAAAAAATATTACTTCATTAATGAGCAAATGCGTGACGTTTGGGGGCCAAAGATTATGATGTAGGTGCGACATTTGATTGTGATCGGGGTTGATTGAATTTTATACCTATTTTGTTGTGTACGTAAAGGGTTTAGGCGTTTTTGGTGTAGACTGATTAAACAGCTTGCCATTTTTGTTAAAGAGGCCATAAAGGTATGAGTGACGCATCGTTGGCGCCAATAAAGATATAATGATGTAAATTTTTTAAAGCCTACTTTTACCGACCATAAAAGCAGCAGAACTAGCAATAAGCGGAAAATAAAATCCAAAATACCTGTCACCTATGCTAATTTAATACCTACGCATTTCAAGGTCTTTTTTAGGGTTCCGTACCAAAATGGTAAAAAAGGAACCCTTATGGTGTGACTCAGTCTGTCTGTCTGTCTGTCTGTCTGTCACAGCTGGATATCTCAAGAACTACTAATGCTATCAACTTGAAATTTGGAACAGTTTTAGATGATGTTTACCAAACTATTTTTCAAATAAGAAAGAAATAAAAATATTTGTATTTTTTTTGCAACAGGGACTGAAAGGGGGTCTTAAAAATTCAAAGTGGGCCTACTAGGGCATGTGGGGTATCATAAATGAAAGAGCGTTGTTTGCACATTCTCAAACATTTTTTTCTTTTTTGTAGGCCACATAGTTTTCGACTTTTGATGAAAAATGTAAAAAAAATACCGTCCCCCCCCACCCTATCTCCGAAGTTCGCAAGTTTATGTAAAGATTATAGATATAAAAACTTTTTAACAAAAAATAAAAACCGACTTCCAAAAATCACTACAAAGTGAAAAATAACTTTGATTTCGGAAGTCGGTGTCTTTCGTTTTTTATTTACTTTCTTTTTTTTGCCACCGACTTCCGAAATCAAAGTTATTTTTCACTTTGTAGTGATTTTTGGAAGTCGGTTTTTTTTTTTGTTAAAAAGTTTTTATTTATCGCTTTTTAGTGGGTCTGTTTATAATTTGTATAAGTTACAATAGTCTAATGTCAATTGCTCATCACATGTTACAAAATATTGCTTTTCCCGATGCTGGGACGTTAATTGTTGAGGAGTTCTGCTGGTAAGAACCAGGAGAACTCCTCAACAACCACTCACCACACGAATTGTGTGACGAGCGGAAATTGCTTAACAAGCATAATCGCAACCCGTGAAATATTTATCATTGAGTAGTTCCGGTAGCCATCTGTGGTCTTCATCATCAGTTCCACGTCACCAAGTGGTGCTTTCCGAGAGCAAATGCAATGCCTATAATAATTGAGGAGTTCCTTCGATTTCTCCAGGATCCCGTCATCAGAACTGGATTTTGACAAAAATGGGACCATTTGCGAAGACCCTTTCCCACAAAAAAATTATTTTTCAAATCGGTTGGCAAGCGACGGAGTTATGCGCGAACAAACATAAAAAAAAAAAAATACAAACATCCGAATTGAGAACCTCCTCCTTTTTTAGAAGTCGGTTAAAAATAAAACGATGTCTCTAAATAGCACAGTTTTTTCAGAAATCATCAACAAAAATTACATATAAATGATGGTACCGCGAGTCCGACTCGCTCTTGACCGGTTTTTTTTTAATAAAATGTTTTATTTTCATGTTGTTTTCCTTTTCATCAATAATGATTCAAAACGTGCCTTTAAAATTTAATTTTAGTAAGTATCAGTTTTATTTTTATTAAATAAATAAATTAGTGTTATTAATAGTCAAAAAATCTTTTCTCGTGCTACAAAACGATACATTAGGTACTTTATTTTGCTCAATAACAACATCGATATAAGTACCTAGTTCCTCTGGTCTACTGCCATTTTGTATATATTTGTATATAAAAACTAATCTACACAATTTCTTTGAGTTTTCTAAGAAAACCAAACAAATACTTTTTCAAGGCCTTGTATAAATAATACAAAAGGTAGCATTATTATTTTTCTTCCTCAAAACTTCAGCGCCCCCTTTATGAAATTAATATTTTTTCACGACTTACTTACGATTAGTACCAACCTCAAACTCAAAAGATACATTTCTTCTATAAACAACGAATCAGTATGTAAGTACCTATCTACCATAATTGTAGACAGAAACCGTTGGATATTCATTAGTTGATTACAGTCGATTGTATTATCATTGGCGCTTCACATTTGCATATTATTCTAATCTGTGGTCGGGTTCAATAGTCGGGGCGCGTGGCGGGCGCCCAAACTCCGACCTGCGCCCGCGCAACTCCGCGGAAACAACGCGTTATTTACGCGGATTTATGGAAACTGATTGAATAGGTATTGATTGGAGATTTTTGTTATGGGAGTGTTATGACTTATGAAGTTATGATCGTAGGTAAAGTACTACGTAATTGATTGACACGTTAATTAAATAGGGTTTTCAAAACTAGTAATAAAACTGTTAGTTGATGCTGGGGAGTTTGTTGCGCCATTTCTTCCCAACTAAAGCACTAGGAAGTGGTGAAGGGCGAGCGTTTTGTGGGGACTGTCTTATGTAATTTTGACGTTCGAAAAGTGCTGATTCTCAGCCTAATTTAAATGAATGACTTTTGATTTTGATTTTTGATGTTACATACTAACGCAAAGGAGGAATTGCAGGGTACTTGGAGTATTTGGAGGAAGTGTATCATGTCAGGTAGGTAACATAACAATACACCACGCCTATTTCCTCGAAGGGTTAGGCAGAGGCGTCCAAATAGTACCTACGCTCACATTTTGCGAGTTATGTAAGTGTAGGCACTTCGGATATTCAATTGTAGGGACAATTGAATAAGTAAGATAAGATATTCAAGATAGAACATTGTACAAGTGTACGCACTAATTACCTATACCTATAGTTAATTACCTGCAATTAGTGTGTATCAACAAAACTAAAACACTAGCGGAATGGTGCACACTTGCACTGTAAGCAATTAGGAAGAAGAGTGGGGCGCGTCTTCGTGGATTGCACTAACTATAAAACCGTAGACTACGTTTACTGACAGGAGAACATGGTTACGATCGGATTACTCAAAAACTTCGTTATTTCTTGACGGGAAAAATCGCTGCATATTCTTCAAAATTATCCTTCAATAGCTCTAGTTATCATACCCAATCAAGAGTTACTAATTAATCCAAACAATCCATAGAGTTATTAAATCTGAATAAAACTGTGCTGTAACACGAGCCCTTCGGTTGAAGTCTATATTTAAACCAGAGGACAGCCTGCAACCATTCATTTTAACATAAAGTAGGTCGCTTTCCTATTTATACTTATGTCTAAGTCGAAGTAAAACATCAAAGGGAACGTATTTAATTTAAGCGTCAATACACATTTCTGTTATTTATAGAGAAAATTGTTTTGACGATTGACTGAAGGTATTGATGACGAACTATTTCAACCCTTTAATGAAGGTATTGATGACGAACTATTTCAACCCTTTAATGAAGGTATTGATGACGAACTATTTCAACGCTTTAATGAAGGTATTGATGACGAACTATTTCAACGCTTTAATGAAGGTATTGATGACGAACTATTTCAACGCTTTAATGAAGGTATTGATGACGAACTATTTCAACCCTTTAATGAAGGTATTGATGACGAACTATTTCAACCCTTTAATGAAGGTATTGATGACGAACTATTTCAACCCTTTAATGAAGGTATTGATGACGAACTATTTCAACCCTTTAATGAAGGTTTTGATGACGAACTATTTCAACGCTTTAATGAAGGTATTGATGACGAACTATTTCAACGCTTTAATGAAGGTATTGATGACGAACTATTTCAACCCGTTAATGAAGGTATTGATGACGAACTATTTCAACGCTTTAATGAAGGTATTGATGACGAACTATTTCAACCCGTTAATGAAGGTATTGATGACGAACTATTTCAACCCGTTAATGAAGGTATTGATGACGAACTATTTCAACCCGTTAATGAAGGTATTGATGACGAACTATTTCAACCCGTTAATGAAGGTATTGATGACGAACTATTTCAACCCGTTAATGAAGGTATTGATGACGAACTATTTCAACCCTTTAATGAAGGTATTGATGACGAACTATTTCAACCCTTTAATGAAGGTATTGATGACGAACTATTTCAACCCGTTAATGAAGGTATTGATGACGAACTATTTCAACCCGTTAATGAAGGTATTGATGACGAACTATTTCAACCCGTTAATGAAGGTATTGATGACGAACTATTTCAACCCGTTAATGAAGGTATTGATGACGAACTATTTCAACCCTTTAATGGAATATTGATACGCTGTTCCTTGTCACTCTTATCTGCCAAGGGTTATAATCTAACTGACAATATTATGAAATATTTGTCAAAAAATGACAAAATTGACACATTTTCACGAGAGATGCTGTTTACAAAGCAGAAAACTATGAAATAATCTTGTAAAATTGTCGGATTGGCGCCTGTCAAGATGATAGAAAAGTCTGCTGCAACCCTGCAGAGAGGTGGTTTCTTATCAAAAGACACTAATCACACTAATATTATAAAGACGAAAGTGTGTTTGTGTTTGTTACTTCTTCACGCTCAAATGGCTGGACTGATTTGCATGAAATTTGGTATGTAGATAGCTTATACCCTGAATTAACTCAAGGCTACTTTTTATCCCGATCTACGCGGGTGAAACCGGGGGGCGCAGCTAGTTAGAGACAAAGTTGCTTGTTCAGGAGACATGAGCGTTTTATCCTCGGCACATAAGATAACGTAGCTTAGTGCCATAGGCAATCAACTGCCCATCTTTACCACCCTAACTCGTAAGCAAGATGAAGTGAAACAAAATATTGCATCAACACACAAAATCTCTAAGCATCTCTTCTGAAAACTCTGAGCAAAACATTCTGGTTTCCTTATGTTCTTCAAAAGCTAAGTGTTGATACACATTGTTCAGATGATGGCTGAGTTATCCAGTGTTTAGCGAAAAATGCCTAGCGCTGAAATAAGCTTAACTGAAATCTGGATTTTTATCTAGAACGGAGTTTACACGATGTAATGAGCCTGTGGATGGACAGAAACCTTCCCCGTTGGCTCAATGTTGTTGGATTTTTTGCTGCAATACTAATTATGTGCAAACTTATTTTTAGGAATGTTTTTCTATGCGTAACAACGTGGAAAATATTTTTTCGATACACTTCCTCGAAAACTGGTTCATATCGCACTACGATTAGGTTCACAATGCAATGTATGTCGCACGCGTGCGATTTTTCATTTTCCCGCACGTGTGCAGGAATAAAAATTGTCACAGATAACTTATAATAACAGATACTTAGTCCAAATTGGTTCAATGCTTCTATTCACAACTGTCTATTCGGAGGTGAATGTTTTTTCTAATCTCGGCAAAGACAATACGTCTTTACGGCGTTAATATTTTCGGAATATTTAAAATTAAATAATGTTTATAAATAGAATATCATCAAAAACTATGATTATTACAATAAAAAAACGTTTATGAACAAATTAACATTTATTTGTGTTCTAAACTCGAAAATATTTGAATTTTCTATTTTTCATATTAGGCTGTTTATCGGCTTTATACCTTTGCTTCTCCTTCAACCTGGCGAAAGCAAAACGCGAAAAAAAAAAAAGAAAATTTAAATCAGTTTCCTAATAGTCATGACAAAAATATTTTCCGTTATTTTATTTTATTTCTTCAAAAGTGTATTGAAAAACGTCGTTTGATACTCGTGGACATTTGTTATTGCAGTTCTCGGCTCAAAAACAATCTCGCCTACGGCTCGGGTGTTAATTCCGCCTCGAATGCAAATAACAAACGTTCTCCACTTGTATCAAAATGTACTATTTTAGTGGCGATAGACTTTGGTAAATATTGATATTATGAACTGGGAAAGGCTAGGATAAAGATTAGGTGCTGACAATGTTGTTTCAGCTATCATGGATTAAAAAAAAATGGCAGTGCACAAAAAAAAAGTGGACTGCCGTCAGAAGTGAACTTAAACGTAAAACTGTGACGCGAACCGTAAATTTTTTTTAATGAAGTTTTCACTGCAAAAATTAAAAAAGCTCATCACTAAGTTATTTCCTACAAGACCATAGGAATGAAAACTGTGGGGTTCATAGAATGAGCTTTTAAATGACAATCCAGGTGATTTAAACTCAGTTGCATTTATAATAACTGGATATACTCACAATTTAACCAATTTTTATATGCCTGTATTCTAATCTTGGCTGATTCCCTAATGTATACTGTGCTCCATCATTCTTACATGTAAAAAAATCCCACCCCAACTTTGAAAAGTTCAAAAATAACCATAATTATCAAAACATTCTACATCTGAAACTTCACGAAAATAATAAAGAGGGTTATGTAATAACATTATAGTATCGTAATGAAATGTATAATATAACACGAACTTCTACAATAACAGTACTTCCGAATTCGCGCAATATTACACAAGTTCGCGACGCCATACTTGTTTTTGTATCGTTCTATATTTGAACTTTGAACGTAACGGCCATTCTTCTGTTTCTCGTGGACACATGTTGCGGTATAATTAGAGTATCAGGAAGTAATAAATTGATGCTGGATAAACTGATCACGGGTGGTCCTGAGAAAAAGACTGCTAGGTCCGATTGTATACTACGTATAGTTTTCGCCACTGAATTTGGATCTGGGTGAATGGTTTTGAGGGCTGCCTATATTATTGTAGTTACCGGGACAATCCATATAAATTTGAGTACAGTAAAACATTACTTGTAAAAAGTTAAGGTAAATAATTTTGTTCAAAACAGTATTTGCTGATGTTGTAATCCCACAATCTTGTCTTGCAACGCGAAATCGTTCTGGGTCAAAATGTCCAATTCTCAAAATGTCCAGCGGTGTCAAAATGTCCCATTCCCAAAATGTCCAACTCCCAAAATGTCCAATCTTTGGGAATGTGGTAAACGTGTTCAATAACACATCAAAGCGCTTTTTACGTCCTATGAATGACAAACAATAAAAACAAAATAAGTCCCTACTGGAAGAACTTCGTAAAGGTAAATTATTACCACACACATTACCACATTTTCAAAGATTTGACATTTTGGGAGTTGGACATTTTGGGAATCGGACATTTTGACAATTGGACATTTTGGGATTTGGACATTTTGGAAATTGGACATTTTGACAATTGGACATTTTGACCCTGAACGCGCGAAATGCACAGCAAGAAAATCCTCAGATTAGCTCAAAGACTCAAAGATGATTACAATCATCAATTCTACTTCTACGCATAATAACTCGATTTTTTTAATACCACACTGAAGCAAGCATATCTACTGAAAACAGTACCTAAAACATAAAACTGCTCGTCAAAAACACCCAGAAAACCATGGGAACATAATGTAAATACAAAACAATACAGGCAAGGTCAGTATTCAATCTAAAACTAACATTAAAGACATGACGTGTATTAGTTAAAACACTGTCTAAACCGATAGCGAGTTGTTTGGGCTTGATCTACCACAACTAATACCTACTTTTGGAACGTTAACGATGACTGACGCAATTGCACTGGTAAACATAATATTCTTTATAACACATTTGCTCGTAAAGGGTCTCTTATTTCACGAATTTCAATATCGTAATGTATGTCATTACGTACTTGTGCGTAATTGTAATGTAAAACGCACGGGTTTCCTTTTAATAAGGTAAAACGTAAGGTTTATCAAGATGCTCCGTCTAAAACGAACGGTACTTTTTAAATCTTAGCAAAGAGTTTTTATGTCAGAAAAGTGGTCAACATTTTATAAATAAAATTAACTTTGGGAGATAAAATATAAAAAATAAACATTAATTAACAATTAATTTTGACAATAAATTGCAACAACAACAAACAAAAACAAAAAAAAATATTAATTTTCTTTATTAGTAATACTGGCTGTTTATGTGCCATTGCTTTAAAAAAAAAAGTGCTGATGCGCGCGCATGGCTAATTTGTGAAGAAGTAAAAATTATTCCGCGCGATTTTTCTTTTCGCTGTATTGTTTTTATTTGAAAATGTCGTCAAGTAATGATGTATTTATTAATTCGACACCGCCAGAAGTCTCAGAGGCAGCGAAAAAGGTTACTCTAAGCCTCTTGCCTGAACAATCGACCGATAGATACTTACAAGCGTATCAAAATTTCATCTTATGGAAAACAAGCAAAGATACAAATGAATTTTCAGAAAGTGTGTTTTTATACATTTATTCGTTTAAGAAAGTCCGAGTTTTATTTATTTCCTCGCAAATATGTTATAATATTCTTTACGTAATTAGATGCTAATTTCGATAGCAGGGAAGACTTTGGACATACAGACATCTTCATCAACATGAATAGCCAATTATTGGCCACTGGAGTTGGTGGCCTATTTTGGGGGCTTCAGTTACCTATATCACTGACTGAAGATAATAAAGAACAAAGGGTGCAATTCATGTAGCATAATCAGCCAGTGTTCCCACAGCTGGGACACAGGCCTCCTCTTTGTGAGAAGGTCTGGGCCCTCATCCACCGCGTGGGCCCACATCAGTGCGTGTAGATGTCACATGTCTTCGAATTTTTGGTTCCAGGATATCCCGGTTTCCTCACGATGTTTTTATTCATCGTTTTGAGAGCAGTGGTTATGAAAAAAAAACCGGTCAAGAGCGAGTCGGACTCGCGCACCGAGGGTTCCGTTCCAATTTCTCAAAAAGTGTGATATTTAGAGACATCGTTTTATTTTTCCAGTAATCTTTACATAAACTTCTATCACATGGAATAATTGCAGATTTTTTTCTTTACAAACTTCGGAGATAAGGGGGGGGAACGGTATTTTTTTTTACATTTTTCATCAAAAGTCAAAAACTATGCGGCCTAAAAAAAATAAAAAAATGTTTGAGAATGTGCAAACAGCGTTCTTTCATATGATACCCCACATGCCCTAGTCGCCCCACTTTAAATTTTTAAGACCCCCTTTTAGTCCCTGTTGCAAAAAAAATATAAATATTTATATTTCTTTCTTATTTGCAAAATAGTTGGGTACACGTTATCTAAAACTGTTCCAAATTTCAAGTTGATAGCATTAGTAGTTCTTGAGATATCCAGCTGTGACAGACAGACAGACTGAGTCACACCATAAGGGTTCCTTTTTTACAATTTTGGTACGGAACCCTAACAACGTTGAATTGAATGACGTAAATTCATGTACCTACACTTGGGAACCGCTGGACAATTTTGGTTTAGCATTCGCCAACGTCCATACTACGTTGAATACACCGGTTCTCGTCCGATCACCGAAGTTAAGCAACATCGGGCGCGGTCAGTACTTGGATGGGTGACCGCCTGGGAACACCGCGTGACGTTGGCTTTTTGCTATTTTACTTGGTTTTTTTGGTAACTTGGAGAATATAGGCATGATATTTATAGTGATTTTCAGTTCACGTTGTTCGGAACAAACATTTTGATAAAAATAACAATCGCAAAGATAACTTTTTACTTATTTTACAATGACACTGTGAATTACAAGGTTATTTTTTGCAGTTGCAGAAAATCACCCATGTTTAAACAAAATACCCTATGAATCGCCGTTTTCAGTATTGTTGATTAAATACAGTATTTATGGTACCTACATGGTATAAAGAAGTTTCAAATTCCTAATTTGTTGAATTGTTGCGCTAGAGCTCGTACAAAAATGGTCTAAAATTTACAACTTTTGCGGCCCCCTATTTCTTAATTTTAGAAGATAAAAAAAATATGTTTGTACTCTACTCAATGAGTTCTAGACGATGACACCCCACATGCTAGATTAAAAATTTTATTTTGTTTTCAAAATGAATTGTTTATTGTATGGGGACCGACCCCTTAAATTTTTAACTTTGCTTTATTTTTATTATTTGTTGTTATAGCCGTAATAGACAGCGGAGGTTTAGTAAGTTTGTTAGACTGTACGTGGTTGTCTGATTTCATGGATTTTAATTTTCTTGCGCGGAACCCCAATTATTTTTCTAAAATAAAAATAGCCTAAGTTACTCCTTAAAACATCAGCTATATGCCGTCAAAATCGGTGAAAATTCGTTTGGCAAGTTTCCTAACTTGACTCAAAGTACCATTTTTTTAATCGGACTGCGCTTTAAAATTCTTCTATACAAACTTTAACATCCCTAAACCTCATTTGAGGCATAGTTTTGAAAAACTAATAATGACAATGACAAACATTATTACTTACTTATGCAAGTATTTGTGCTAAATTTCAAGTTCATTAACCAAATTAATAAAATTTTTCATATAAACTGTATCTCTGTTTTCACGAACACAGATAAAGAATTTCAAAAATCGTCTGGTATGTTTCCATAACTTGACTCAAACATTGTTTACACCAATTTTAGAGTTAATCAAGCCCCCAATATAATCCTCCGCTATAAAATTAACTTTTCACCCCTTAGGGGTAGATTTTTGGAAAACCCTGATACAAGTTAGGCTTAATTTTTGGTCTCAAGTATAAAAACTGAGTTTTGAGTTAATCGGACCGCGTGTTAAAGTTCCTCCATACAAACTTTGACACCCCCAATCCCTCATTAGGGGGTAGTTTAGGAAAACTGAAAATGATAGACTTTATAATTTACTTAGATGAATATTCGTGCTAAGTTCTATTAACTCAAGGGATAGGATTTTTCATACAAACTTTCATCCCCTATTTTACCCCCCTAGGGATGGAATTTCCAAAAATCCTTCCTTATTGGATGTTTACACTATATAAGGTATCTTTTTGCAAAATTTCAAGTCTCTAGGTCCATTGGTTTGGGCTGTGCGTTGATATATTAGTCAGTGACTCAGTCAGGACTTTGATTTTTTTATATATATAGATTTACCATGTTATTTTAAGACCACAGACTTCTTATAGGTTTTCCTGTAATCTACAGATATAGAACTATTTTCTATATTTTTTTCAAAATTTTAGGTTCAGTAGTTTCGGAGATAAGGGGGGGGGAATGGTCAATTTTCGTCTATTTTCTTAAATAATTTTAAAACTATATATTTTAAAATTATAAAAAATATATATTTGAGACCCTCATAGTAAGCCCTTTCATTTGATATATCACACGGTACAGTTTCCGAAACTTTTTTTTTTTATTTTCTTATTTTCCCCCTAAAAGTGACTCTCATATTCAAAATTCATATATTTACTTTAGCTGTACGTGTTTGGGTCACAGAAATCCATATGTGTACCAAATTTTAACTTAATCGGTCCATTAGATTCGGAGCAAATTGGCTGTGACAGACGGACAGACGGACAGACAGACAGACAGACAGACAGACACACGAGTGATCCTATAAGGGTTCCGTTTTTTCCTTTTGAGGTACGGAACCCTAAAAATTACACAAAGTACCACTGGGGCAATTCATGTGATTCACGAAAATTTAAAATAATCAGTCCTGATTTCCTGAACCTTATTAGGTAATTCTTTGTCCTCCTGGCAAAAGGCTTTTTCTAAATAATGTCATAAACATTTTTGCTGTGCAACTTTCCTGCCGCATATAAGGTTAATTTTAGACCAGAAATCAATATTATTTTTACTGGAGTTTCTTTGATAAACCAATAACTTAAGGGGAGCTTTTATTATTCCATTAAATATTCTGTTTTTCTTTCTATTCCACAAGTTGTAGTAAAAGATTCCTTCTCTTAACATAGTTACTTTTTATCAGAGCTTCAACCTAACTTTACAAACAGAACATTAGTATCTACTCTCTAACTCTCCCTAGAGATAACATAGAGACTATCTGAGCGATCGCACCTTAACGACTTAGCTCACAAACTTTTGCTTTTCCCTTTTTATTGCTCTTGTAAACGTCAAATAAACAGAGTTTTTCTTGAGTTAGGTTATATCTTTTCTTTGAGGTTATGGTAGGTTTTCTAGTGCCTACCTAGTGAGATTTTTTTTTCTGTGATTACAATGTCAGTGACAGATTCAAGCTCGAGTATGCACCCAGCCTAAATATTGGTCTCCGTGACGTTTACATAATAATAAAGCTGAAGTTTGTTTTTTTGTTCGTATCTTTGAATGCACTAATCTCTAGTAACCCGTCAGATTTGAAAAATTATTTTTGCATTTGATAGCCAAATTCTTGAGGAAGGGTATCTAAGGCTATTTAACATCACGCTAGGACCCTTAGGAGCCGAGCAAAAAGAAAAAAAGTCGGAAAGAACGCTTTAGAGGCATGAGGAACAGGGTGTAAAGTTCACTCATCCTCCATAGAAAAGGGAGGATCCTCCGACCAGACGGGTGTTGTGTCTGGTGGGCTACTGCCCGACGGTTAATGTCGGGACGTTGTATATATGCTAATCGCGTGGTAAACTCTAATTGCGCGATGCAGGTTTGCGTGACGTCATGTCATTGATGCGTAGTTCATATGTGGCGATGTAGATGCCGCCACAACGCTAATCAAAAACTAAGTAATACGCAGGTGATGCGATGCGACGGGGTGGGGGAACAAGAAACACGGGGACAGAAGCTAGTATTAAATACTGTTGATAGCATCGTGTGTCAAATGTGTAACTTTTTTTAACATGACTATACTCCATTTACAATAAGATTAGACATTTAAACAAACCTTTTTTACAGTCCGTTCAACCGATTTTGACTTCTATTGCGTTGGTAGCATGACAAATGGCAGCTGCAGTAAACAGTTGGTATTGTAACCACTTTTTTGCCTTTAATACCATACTTAAGAGCGTTGACTCGGTACGGCATTTCATACAAACTTTCAAGTCCATTTTTATCGAAATGAATGAACCGATTTTAATGAAACTTCATACGCATAAGTAGGATACATAGGTCTAAAAAGTTAGTAAAGAACATTTTCTAAATGTCTTATTTAAAAAAAGATAAATGGAAATCTCTGCTTCTATGGAATATTTAAAATCGGTCTAATTTAGCTGCAACACTATTTTTCGAAAATGTTCTTAACTAACTTTTTAGACGTATGTATCCTGCTTATGCGTATGAAGTTTCATTAAAATCGGTTCATTCATTTCGATAAAAAAGGACTTGAAAGTTTGTATGAAATGCCGTACCGAGTCAACGCTCTTAAGCCTGCGGACTAGAAGTCAAAAACGGTTGAACGGCCTGTAAAAAAGGTTTGTTTAAATGTCTAATCTTATTGTAAAGGGAGTATAGATGTTAATGATGTATATTAATAACTCTCCTTTTTTGGCTTCGCCCCAGTCGGGTAAAAATACTGGTGTTCCTAGTAAGTACAAGTATTTCATAACTTAGGTACCTAAGTATGTGTGCATGGAATTATTGAAACAAAGATGTTTCTTCTTTCGCTCGCAAATCAATCTAACCTAACTTTCACAGGTAAATATAAAACACAAATGCCATAAAAATAGCATTAAAATGAAATAAAAGCCAACTGAATGTGCAAATAGGTCTAATCCGAAGCAGATAGTGGGTTTATCATTTACCAAATGTAGGTTATAAAGTAAGGGTTAACCCACCTGCCAAACGAACGATATGGTGATTAACTTCTAGTTTATGGCTAGCCTAGCTTTTAACACTATTTACTTTTATGGTCGAAATAAGGACAGGTGATATGAAAATAAGCCTGAGGTGACATAAAAGGATTTGGAATCATAGAAGGTATACTCGACCTCGTAACGCTTTATCACTTTTGACACAATTCCCACTTCTACTAAACTATCTAAAGGCCAACGCATTGAATGCATACTGGCGGACGGCGGGGGACGGCATCGAGGAGGATTTCCCGCAGCATACCGCGGTATGCCACGGAGTGCTCCGCCGCTTGCACTGCCTCTTTCCCGCGATCGTATGTTAAGGCCGGGCGTTCATTAATTACTTGAGGCGTTTAGGGGGGAACTGGTCGACTCGAATCTCACCTAATCTCACGTGGAGGGAGGGGGATCTCAACAAATATCACGTAATTTTTTTTCTCACAAGAAAAACTCGGAGAAAAGTGGGTAATATAAAAAAAATATTAAGCAAATTATGTTTATTTAAATAAATCAAACGCAATCAAGCACAGATTAACGAGGTCGCATGCCTTCGCATACCGTCGCGGTATCCCTCAGCGCGCTTTTAAATACCGCAGAAAAAAATCCACTTTGATGCTCCGTGGTCGGTCTCTGGGGGCCTACTCCCTAAGTCCGTCCGTTCATCCGTCCGTCCGTTTATCCGTCCGTCTGACTTAACGATCCATCAAAACAAGTATAAAAGTTAATTTTTTCGGACGGGCTAAACACATCGGGAGTAGGGACAACTGTCGTATAGTGTTGCCATCCATACTTCGTTCGGGCCCCGAACCAATCATACGTCCGTAGGTGATACGGAGTAGGAAACACCCGTAACGAAGGCCGAAACTACGGACTTCGTGCTTTGGAAGTAGACCCCCGGAGCTTTGGAATCTTTATCTTGTTACCATTAGATACGTACGAATTTACGTTGGTACATTTAAAATACTCTGGCCCCGTCCGATGTGCACTGGCCTTAACTGCCTTAATTGACTTTAAAAAATACACGTTGTCGTTTTGTGAGGTGCGTTACAGGTAACCTTTTCTTTACTCATGTGACCTCAGGGTGATAAGTCAGCCGTCGTGATAGCGGGTTGTTCGAAAGAGATACCGTGGCCCTGGCACAGGCAACTGAAGGAACACCACGGGTGGGTTTTAGTCAGTAAAAGTCTGACACGCCCTTCCACTCCGCCCAGAGCGGGAGAAGTCATTTGATGATTTCCCATCCAGAAAAAAAAGCGTGATGAGGCAATTACGAGATCGACTATACGTTATGAAAAAAGGGAAAGTTCAAAAACAGCACAAGTTATTTCTAAAATTGTTTTGTTGTTAAAAATAACAGAAAGAAGTTGAAAAAGCACTTTCCTCTAATTTGATATGAGACGAAGGTTTTCCTTCCGTAGGCGTTTTAGAAAAGATTTTTTTTTCAGTGGTTGTTTGTAACCTTTGTAGGTTATAAAATAGATTTGGATATTCATAAAAAATCTTAACTTTTGCCCTTTTCTTTTCGAACTCAAAAACACTGTCTTCAAAAACTTTTCTTCATTCATACCATGAAAAAAGTTTTATACTTAATTTCAGAACGAAAAACAATTTTCCTAAATCAAGCCATCATTTTCTTATTAAGTTGTCAAACTAAGCGCCCTTGCGCCCATGAGTTCAAAATAATCTATAGTTCAAAGGTATTTGAACCTACGACAGCTACGACCTACCCACTGTGAACTGTCGCTTCGTCCTAGGCCTAGCCGAGCTATAATATGACTACTCTTGAATTTTAAATCAAACTTGGTTTATACAATTTTGCCTAGATTTATGCGTTAATTATTTACCTATGGTCTGTTTAGTTTCACCATACCATGTTAGTTGGTTTAATCGTCTGTCAAAATATTAACGGGACATTAAGAGTAGCGAGTGTTTCACCATAAGCTAATCAATGGTTAAATGTCTTATTTAAATACCATTAATATCGATGTTTATTTTAATGGCTAATTTAACTAATGTCCAAATTATGAACAGTTTGGTGAAATTGGCCCTAAATTGACAAGTGAAATAATTTTCGGGCACACCCACATTTAATAGGGGGCGATATTTAGTAAGTAAATCTTTCCACACCATCTCTGCCCACACCTTCAAGGAATCTGAAGGAAAACATGCGTCATAACATAATATGTTTATTTTGTTTTTTTAGGGTTCCGTAATTACGAATGAAAAAACGGAATCCTTACAGGATCACTCGTGTGTCTGTATCCTGTATGTCCGTCTATCACAGCCGGTTTGCTACGAATCCTATGGACCGATTAAGTTGAAAGAACACATATTATTTTTTGTGACCCAAACGCGGACGTGTAACGTAAATAAATTAATTTTGAATATGGGGGTCACTTTTGGGAGGCAAGGTGTTTTTTTTTTAATTTTGCAAATTGTACCATGTGACATATCAAATAAGGGCTTACTGTTTCAAATAATATTTTTTAATCATTTTAAAATAAATAGTTTAAAAGTTATTTAAGAAAATACTTATCTCCGACACTACAGAAAATAATTTTATACTTTATAGATTACAGGAAAACCTATAAGAAGTCTATGGTCTTAAAATAACATAGTAAATCTCAACAACTATCTATGGTCCTAAAATAACATAGTAAATATCAAACTTACATTTGCAGTTGGAATGTGTAAGACAATAAGAAACTTAACATTGTAACCTATTGTTACAATGTTAAGTTTGTTCTTGGAATAAATTCATCCCAACTACGGAATATAGTGCGTGGTCCGACGCGCACTTAGCCAGTTTTTTTATTACCAAAACAGCCTCTCGTACTAGGTAATAATAGACTGGAGCCTCTGCGTAGGTTTCACGAAAGGCAATAAGGGATTATCGTATAATATAAGGTGGGAAGGCACATGTCGAAGATGTAATAGGATGTGTTAGAATGCGATGCTACTTGGCAAATAGATGAATATTGCTTGAATTCTATATTGTTTGCTTGTAGGATGAACGCTAGGTTTTATAATTTTTTATGGTAGGTAACTTTTAATTTGCAGGGCCAACATGGCCAGAGATTGCACAAGACAGGGAGGGTTGGAAGGGAAAAGTAAGGCATTTGTCCCGTGGGACACAATGTTGGCTAATAAAAAATAAAAATAAATTCTATTGCTAATTATTTGATAAGACGCTGTTAGCTGTTTTAATTTCATGTTGTAAGTAAATCGGTCTTGTCTCTTTCAATAACACAAATTAGGTTTAAATTGACAAACGACCTACTCAACAAATAACCAAAAAAGGGGTGTAGAGTGCGTGAGCTGGGACGAAAGCGATTTCTTCAGAAAGTTGTTCAGGGTGCTTAGGGAGTAAACATACTAAAAGTCCCCGCGTCTGGGGGTGCGCCGGAGTCGGGCGGGGGATAGAAGTTCCCACTTTTGAGTTTTTCGCTAATATTTTAAAACGGTGCGTCGTAGAGAAAAAATATCTTCTATGTAATGAAAGCTCATAAAATTTGTCACAACTTTAACCAAACATACTTTTTCGAATTCCTACCCATTTTCGAACTGCACGTTCGGGAAAAGTGAAAATTGTCGAAAAAACTACTTTTATCAAAAACTAGCCGTTGCCTGTTCTTCGTTCGCGTTATTTCGGGATAACTCCCACTCCGGGACACTTCCTAGACGCGGGGACGTTTAGTATGTTAACTCCCTAAGCACCCTGAACAACTTTCTGAATAAAAACTTTTTAACAAAAAAAAAAAACCGACTTCCAAAAAGCACTACAAAGTGAAAAATAACTTTGATTTCGGAAGTCGGTGTCTTTCGTTTTTTTATTTACTTTCTTTTTTTTTGCCACCGACTTCCGAAATCAAAGTTATTTTTCACTTTGTAGTGCTTTTTGGAAGTCGGTTTTTTTTTTTTGTTAAAAAGTTTTTATTTTTCGCTTTTTAGTGGGTCTGTTTATAATTTGTATAAGTTACATTTAGTCTAATGTCAATTGCTCATCACACGTTACAAAATATTGCTTTTCCCGATGCTGGGACGTTAATTGTTGAGGAGTTCTGCTGGTAAGAACCAGGAGAACTCCTCAACAACCACTCAGCACACGCATTGTGTGACGAGCGGAAATTGCTTAGCAACCATATTAAAGTAATCGAATCGCAACCCGTGAAATATTTATCATTGAGTAGTTCCGGTAGCCATCTGTGGTCTTCATCATCAGTTCCACTTCACCAAGTGGTGCTTTCCGAGAGCAAATGCACGAGCTACTATAAAAAATACCCAAATCGCTATAGGTGTGCCTATAATATTTGAAGAGTTCCTTCGATTTGTCCAGGATCCCATCATCAGAACTGGATTTTGACAAAAATGGGACCATTTGGGAAGTATACCCTTTCCAACAAAAAAATATTTTTTCAAATCGGTTGGCAAGCGACGGAGTTATGCGCGAACAAACATAAAAAAAAAAAAAAAAAAAAAAAAAAAAAAATACAAACATCCGAATTGAGAACCTCCTCCTTTTTTAGAAGTCGGTTAAAAAATCGCTTTCGTCCCAGCTCGCGCACTCTACAACACCTTTGTTGAGTGGACTACTAGTCCCAGGTAACCTACGTGAAAAATACTAAGGCCTTTAGTATTTTGTAGTAGCAGACCGGAGAATCAATAGATTTTTGTAAATAGATAATTTCTTCATATTATCAAAAAACAAATTACCAGGGTTGTGTCATCGCGCTTCTCTTTCTTTTCTATGCATTCCGACAGTGACCGCACTTTAGATGTTGTCACTTATATTACGTTTCAGAATAAATTCCATTCCGTACTCTAAGGAATATATGAGAGACTTCAAACAACCCTCAGGCAGAAGGCGATTAGTAATCCAATTGAGAGGCACTTAAGGATTCACTTTGGTTCCTTGCTATCTGAGGAATGTTACCGAGACCTTTCTCTTACAACTCGTTTCATGTTTGTTAATATGTTTTGGAATAGACTACGGAGAAATAACTGTATACCTACTTGTGTAGGTATTATTGGAAATATATTACATAGAAATGGCGGATGCAGTATCGTGAGTTTTTGATCAAATGTAAGGAAATGTTGGTGATATAATGTTCTTAGTTCGTAGCGCGTAGCACTATGCGAAAGAAAAGAACATTGTTTCGATATTTTTACACTCCCTTGGTAGTATTTTTTTAAGGCAACAGAGACAAAATCGTACCTTTACATTTTAAGGGTGCTACAAAAGCGCGACACGTGATATAATCGCGCGCGACACAAAGGCACCGCTCGTCGCGCGACACGCGGTGCCTTACGGGGTGTCCTGCGTGAGCGACGAATACGACGCGACGCGACGCTGTGAACGCGACGAACGCGATCAACTCAACAGCATACCCTGCTTGCGGCCTATGTGGCGTCTGCGGCGAGACGCGACCTAACGCGTACTTGTTTCAAGGGGGACCAGACGCGACACCACGAACTACGAAATGGTTGATTCAGAAGCGTTGATCGCCGCAGTGCTTGAGCAAAAATTGTTGTGGTACAAAAAACATAAATGACATTTTTTTAAGTCTGTACTTTAATTAGGAACTTTCGAGCAAAATTGTACTGTACTTCTCCATAAGTCGTGAAGTAATGACCAAAATCACCTAGGACATTTGTCGCATTACGTCGCGTCGTGTTGCATCGCCTCGCGTCGTATTCGTCGCTCACGCAGGACACCGCGTTTGTGTCGCGCGCGATTATATCGCGTGTCGCGTCTGTTTAAAAGAGCCTTTACAATAAAGTTACATAACAAAACGTATTTATGAATTGTTAGTATAAAATAAAAATGAAACGACTCGACATTGTCTAATCAAAAGTATCTGAACTATTTGCTGTCCTCCCTAACTAGTGTTGTGTGGGTTAATAAAAATAAATAAAAATGTACTAAAGTAGTAATAATAAGTACAAAAAACAAAATATCTCCGTTCCCACGCTCCTCGAGGACAACTACTCTGTCTCAATTTAGTGGACAGTCATCTTTTTTTCGCGGCATTTTTATATACCTACCTGCGAGTACCTACCTACTTTTAATTAATATTTTTTATGTGTGCGTACGCGCAGCGGAATGTTGTTGAATTTAAAGATTTTAATTATGCAGATATTTAGTGTATGACGTCGTATAATTGTGTATGGTAAAAAAAAATTTGTGCACGCAACCATTGTGGAGAAATTCACCAAAAACTGATTCCGCTGGGCGAACGTTGTCCTGGCGGAACTTTTTTTAATCCATAGACTTTAGAAGAAAAGAGATGTGTCCAAAAATTAGTGTGTATTTGTGTGTAATTGTGTATGTATGAATAAAACTAGTGCATGCATAAACTTCGGAGAAATTCAAGTTTCCGCTACGCGAACGTTTGGCCATTAGCTAGTTTTCATATAAAGCGCTTACATAGAGAGCTGTAGATTTTTACATACGTTGTTTTGAATTTGTTTATATTTGTTTAAAAAACAGATTTAGAAAAAATCGTAGGGCTTAAAAGATAAAAATATAAACGTAAAATACGCTTATTAGTTCTTAAAGTATGCACTTTGGGGTCTAGATTTTCACGTTTATACAAACCTTGTAAGTGTCTGCAACATGTTGCCAAGTATCAATGATGTTCCGTTAGTAACTAAAGAGTTATAGGACAAATTAACCATGAACAGATCACTGTTTACAAAGCAGTCAAATATCACGACGTTCTGAAGGAATTGCATGGTAATATGTATGTCAATAATTAGTGTATTCATTCAACTATTCTTATGCAAAATTTAATGTCATTAAATTCAGTAATTAAAGAAAAACAATTATAATACTGACGAAGCATCGAAAACCTACATAACCCGACCAAGTTCGGATGGCTACAAAAAAGCGGCCGTGCAATATATTTAGGTAACATCCCAAAATTTACAGTATAATACCGGTATTGAATTGGTATAGGTGATAACACAATTGTTGTTTCGATATAATTTATAGGTCATTTATTTTTGTACACCTACTTTTTTAAATGTATTTGACTATGACAGAAAGTAGGTACTATTTACGTAGGTACTTTATTTAAGTATGCGCTTGAGACTTGAGATATAATCTAAATATATTATTTAAGACAAATAAAATTCATACAGCTAATTTCTATTGAAGATTTCACGGATCAGGATTCTAACTATAGACCCCTTAGGGAAATTAAATATTTACCACATGTAAGTATGTACTAGTTACTGTTTAGGTAAATATTTATCATATTGTAGCTTATTACACTATTTAACCAATAGACTAGGCATGCACGAGCGTTCCCCTTTGCAACTTTAGTGGATCAAACAATCTAATAACTTAAAAAAAACTACTTCTTGAATCGATTTTTTTTTTCTTATGAATGTGAGCGTGTTTCCCGCACCCCACCAAAATATGCAGAATTATTTTTTTCGAAGTTCGGTACGCTTAATCCTTTAGTTAAATAGTCTAAGTATTGTAGTTATGAATTGATCAAAAATATTCTTGTGTGAAAAAATAGACAACGCGCTGCGCGCAACGAGCGATAGGCGGCTTCCCGCTTGAAACGGTACTGTCATCCTTGAAGAAAAGAGAGGGCAATATGTTTTCGCGCGTATTCGTTTGCTGTTGAACTTGAACCTGATTTTGTTTCATCCCCAGTCACAAACAAATAAATGTGCAGTCAAGGACAATGTGCGTATGCGCTGTTGTTTTGCTATGCATCGCCAATTCTCTGTAATAATAATATCGACAAAGTGTGTTATTAATGTTATAGTGTAACAGTGAAGCATAACATAATTATGTAGTAGGAATATTGAGTGAATGATAGTGAGAAGCTGATAACAGATACAAGGTAAGATTTTATAATAAATTAATAGCTATAGACTTATTCATTTACGTAGGTAGTTTATTAGGCAGATAAATTATAAAAAAATCGGAGCGTCTATTACTGGTTGGGAGGGGTAGGTAATAGGTATGCGGTGAGTTCGATGAACTCTGTAGCTAGGCAGAAAGTGAACAGCTGATTTCACGCGTCGTTCGTTAGAGTATTTCTACATCCCTTGCTGGTTTTTTGTTTTCAGTTTTATTTTTTTGCTGTTTTTTTTATATAAATGGAGTGCTGCGAACACACAATGTAATTTTACTTTGAAATAAAGAAAATGTAACTGAAAAAAATATTTAAAAAATGAAAATTTCCTGAGAAAATTTCCGGTGGAATATGATTCAAAATGAGGAGCTGAATGCACCCTGTTAGTTTGCGGAGGGCTGTGTAATTTCATCATCATTTTCGTTTTTCATTCAAGAAATGCAATTGTTTTATTTTTTCCTAACGCTTGTGTACGCAACTGTACCATATTAATAAATACTATATTGGAAGGTTAAGAACGTTTCTAAGATATATGGCTCGGCCACTTTTTGGTAGCCATCCGAACTTGGTCGGGTTATGTAGGTTTTCGATGCTTCGTCAGTATTATAATTGTTTTTCTTTAATTACTGAATTTAATGACATGAAATTTTGCATAAGAATAGTTGAATGAATACACTAATTATTGACATACATATTACCATGCAATTCCTTCAGAACGTCGTGATATTTGACTGCTTTGTAAACAGTGATCTGTTCATGGTTAATTTGTCCTATAACTCTTTAGTTACTAACGGAACATCATTGATACTTGGCAACATGTTGCAGACACTTACAAGGTTTGTATAAACGTGAAAATTTAGACCCCAAAGTGCATACTTTAAGAACTAAGACCTAATAAGCGTATTTTACGTTTATATTTTTATCTTTTAAGCCCTACGATTTTTTCTAAATCTGTTTTTTAAACAAATATAAACAAATTCAAAACAACGTATGTAAAAATCTACAGTTCTGTATGTAAGCGCTTTATATGAAAACTAGCTAATGGCCAAACGTTCGCGTAGCGGAAACTTGAATTTCTCCGAAGTTTATGCATGCACTAGTATTATTCATACATACACAATTACACACAAACACACACTAATTTTTGGACACATCTCTTTTCTTCTAAAGTCTATGGATTAAAAAAAGTTCCGCCAGGACAACGTTCGCCCAGCGGAATCAGTTTTTGGTGAATTTCTCCACAATGGTTGCGTGCACAATTTTTTTTTTACCATACACAATTATACGACGTCATACACTAAATATCTGCATAATTAAAATCTTTAAATTCAACAACATTCCGCTGCGCGTACGCACACATTTTTTATTGGTCCTATCGGTGGATTCTGATGAGAACTTGGTGTTTGTTCGTCCACTAGATTACTCACGTTATCACGAATGTATATAACTTTCTGTGTTTCAGGGTATGAAAGATCATCAGGAAAAACCTGGATAACTTAATTATAAAAATTAAAAAAATATATAAATAATTTCCCCAAAAAAAAAATTATTTACATATAAATTACAAAATCCTGTTACTTATAACAACATCTGACATAAATATCTGAGCACATTTCATGTTGTTTTTTTTTTTAAAGACATAATAATTTAATAAATATAAAAATAATCTGTTTCTAAAACAACAAGACGACAATAATTTAGAAAAAAACACACATTTTTGCGTATCATTAGTATGTCGTTAGCGCAGTTACACTAACGAGTAACATTAACACAAGTTGTAAGATGCGTATTAAAAATATAGCATTTCCACAACTGAATGGAAGACCAAGCAGTAGACTTGCCAAACTCGATTTTCCCCCAAACTCGAACGAAACCAGTCCTTGTGTCTACCACTTAGTGATTAGCACATCCGATAAAAATATATCGATACTTTTCTATTTTATCGACTAAAATATTCAGAAGTTCGAAACATTTTAGCCTGTAGGTATGATCATATTGTGACTCCTAAATTTTTTTGTAGGTAATAATCATTAAATATAGCAGGATTATGGCAAACCATATAAACTTGAGTCATGAATGAGTCAAACATTTATTATTTTATGCGACGTTAAGCGGACGTTGTCTCACTCGTTTATAGATATTTAAAAAACAATCAATCCATTGTTATGATCGTGATTTGATTTTTTACTAATGTTTTATTGGTTGCGTTTTGATTTGAAGCTCGTAAACGCTCGGGAGTTACAAGAACAATGATTTTAATATTTTATCGTCGAGGAAATCCGAGTACATACCTATAACTCCGTAACGACAATATTATAAAGTGCTTCGTCATCCCAAGATCATAAAAATAGAAACTTGAATGAATACATGGTTTTAAGTAAGTAACACTTCAGGAGAAAACGCAATAACACTTGAATTTAAATGGTGATGATGTGATCTGGATTTTATTAGCAGACTTATTATTATACCTACTTGTTTAAAATCTTAAGTGACGAGGAAAAATTTTACGATTTTTATTGTCATTCCAAGATCTTGTCCACCATAGTAACTTTTGGGATAGGCTCAGCTATACCATGTTAGATTTATTATATGCCAGCTTTTGCCCGTGACTTCGCCCGCGTAGAGGTCGAAAATTATCACCCACGTACTACATACTACCAGGATAGAAGTATAAAAGTGTAGTGTATGTCCTAATCCAGGTCATGGTTTACCCGTAACAAACTCACTTTCGCATTTATAATATTAGGAATTGTTATGTAGGTACAAAAGTGGGTTCCACTTCCACCACAGTTTCTGACAAAAATATTTATATTACCATTTAATTGTTCTTTATAATCAAATCACAGTTGGTTCGTTACTGAATGAGCATGGGAACATTCTCTACAAACGTTTCATTCATAAACCGTAACAAAATTAAAAACCTGTCTACAAAAAGTATTAAAAAAACAATTAACGTTTACATTTTTCCATTCTTAAGCTTTTAAACTTAATGACAGGAAATGTTAACCGAGCTGTTTTATTCAATCAAGACGTTATAAATGCTTAATTTAACCAAAAACATTTGAGTAATTAAAAACAGTAAAGTCCTTGTGATGTTCCTTAATTGGCACATGTTACACATACACCCATAAACTTAGCCTCCTATTTATGTACAGACTACAGACTTACTAACTCTCTAATTATGGATTCTCAGAAGGGACCTAGCATAATTATTACTGTCTATTTTTTAGCTATGCCTAAATTGACAGTTATCAAAAACAAAGATAGTAGAGCCTACTTAGACCTTAAACTGTCATGTGACAATTATTTCGTACTAGCAGCACCCCGCGGTTCCACCCACGTAAGACTCGAACCCGTAAGAATATCTGGATAAAAATTATTATAATGTGGTAATCCAGGTTATAAAGTATATGTGTGCTAAATTTCATTAAAATCCGTTCAGTAGTTTTTGCGTGAAAGAGTAACAAACATCCATCCATCCATCCATCTTCCCAAACTTTTGCGTTTACGTAATAGTAGTAGAATTGTTATTGATACTTTACCGGCCTAAGGAGTTGGCCCATCGAGAGTTGAGAGGATGAGTCAAAAATTAAATCAATAAAAATACACACACGGCAAGAGCACCCCGTTACGCATCAACAACCGGCGGAGTGTCGTCGCATTTCCATGTTTTCCGCAATAACGTGACATTTCATCAAAACATTGCCGCCACAAGGAAACATGAACCCAAAACATACACGAGTCAAATATCTCATTCAAAAATACGAACCGGAAACTTAATTACTTTAAATTAAATTTTATTACACATATGTACCTATACCGAATTATGAATTAAAACGCAAAAATGACGCTCGAAATATGTTATAGTGAAACTTTGATTATCATTCAAAACATCTCATGAATGATATGAATTATGTTAAATGTCCATGAATAAGTACACGAGCGAGAAAAATATGCCTAAAATTTACGATTAATGAGTTCTTTGACTTGTGGCTAAGTAATAACAGCCACACGGGTCGATCGATCAGGTTAAGCTACGCATCCCGCGGTTGGTCCGTGGATACGTGACCATATTTACATACCAAGACCCTCCGCGGCTCCCGGTTATCGTTCGTGGGTCTTTGACAGTCGTTACGGGTCATCAGAAGCCTGACAACCAGTCCTACCAAGGGGTATTACCCAGTAACTGGGTTGTGGAGGTCAGATAGGCAGTCGCTCCATGTAAAATACTGGTATTCAGCTGCATCTAGTTACACTGGAAGCCGACCCCAACATACTTGGGAAAGGCTAGGCAGATGATGACAATACATGAGTAAAAAAAATGATTCAGACCGGCTAAGGCCTCTTTGGTGGAACATTATTATGACTTAGATATAATTTTTCACGTAAAATTAATCAATTTTAAACGACAGGAAATATTTGATTTGTTTAGTAATTAATTAAGTAGGGTTTCAATAACATTTACTACGATTTTTTCATCATTTCATTTACATTCAGATTTTTTTCTGTCCTGGCGATTATCGATATATTTTGAAAATCGTTAAACCCATCCCTAACGGCTAGGGTTCTCAAAGCTGTGTTGAATGGAAGTGTGCCGGAGCCGATGTCCTTCATCATAAAGCATTAGAGCACACAAATATATTTGCTTTTTGTATGTGTTATATTAAAATGATGAAGTTTTTATGTGATCATCATTCCCCTCATGAATATTGCTTTTAAAGAGCCGTAAAACATGCTTTTAATAATGGAAGTGTTCATAATAAAAGTGTACCTTGTAAATAACTTTATTTCTTTCGTAAGAAGTTCATGACAATAATCGGTTTGCCTATATGTTTTTTTTATTTTCTGTAACAGTTCTTGGTAAAAGAAAATCGTAGTAAACGGAAAAATGGGAAATGATTTTTTTAAAAGGGACTCTGAATAAAAGAGTATTGTACAAAGATTGCTTGCAGGGTGAAATAATAAACTAAAAAAACTCCATCTTTCTATACCTACGCCACATTTCATACTTCTACAATATTTTTTTTTAAAACAACATAATTATCATTACATAACACCGTTATTCCCCGAAGGCTAATCCTGCGCAGAGGTGCACCTACATACTTACTCCCAATGTAAGTCCCATGATATGGGGCGAGCCTATTGCCATCAACCGGGCTCACATCCAGACTCCGGGTTGCTACTCAGAAATTCCAAAACGCATTAACACTTTCTAAAATCAATTAACTCCTCAGATGTCTGAGAAGGACTAATTTTAGACCCAAAACCCCACCGGGGGGTGGAGGTTGGGGGTTAGTTGCGAACCCCCATAGGTGACATGTTTTGCTACATAACAGTAAACCAACGAATTAAGAATGATAGTAAACATGGTAAATATCCCGTTTGTGTTAATAATAATGTTTTGCTAGATTGCTTAATTTAATTCAATTAAATAAAAATGAATTAATTTATCATTCAATTTGGCCATAAATAAGCAGTTATGTTAAAATTTTGGGAGTTTTCGAAAAAAATCATAAAATTTAGGTTAAAAAAAATGGTAAGACAGACTTCGTCAAGACAACCATGGCTTAAATGGTTCTAAATGGTTTGTACTATCTTCGCCTTAAAGCTTTGCACCCATCTTCCAATCAGTCTGTATATGGATGGGCTCTTTTAATGACGTCGCCGCCCGCGCCAGGTTGTTTCAAGTTCAGCTTCAACGGTGAATCTTTTGACGGGGTTATACTGCTTTCTCGACTCTCTTCTATGTCACTGCTGTGCTGTATTCCACGTTATTGTTAGTAAAAATTAACCCCAAAATCTTCTCACGGTACAGGCCGTCTAAATATAAATATTCTAAATCCCTTACAAATAATAACATGTTTGTGACGTTAAAGGGTCACAAACATTGTAAGAGATGAACCCTTGAAAGCTACAATGAACGTAAGGTAAGGTCAGTACTTTCACTCTTTAAAGAGGGTTGGTTGAATCTTTAATACTTGTGACATGTCGTTACTATGGAGATATGGAAGGAAAATATAATAAAACTTCACCTGCTAAAAAGTAATAACAGCCGCACGGGTCGATCCGTCAGGTTAAGCTACGCTTGCCGGGGTTGGTCAGTGGATGGGTGACCATCTTTAGATACCGAGATTCCTCCGTGCCTCGGAAAGCACGTTAAGCCGTTGGTCCCGGCTGTTATTCGTGAATCTTTGACAGTCGTTACGGGTCGTCAGAAGCCCAAAAGTCTGACAACCAGTCTTACCAAGGGGTATCGTATTAACCAGTAACTGGGTTGTGGAGGTCAGATAGGCAGTCGCTCCATGTAAAATACTGGTATTCAGCTGCATCCAGTTAGACTGGAAGCCGACCCCAACATAGTTGGGAAAAGGCTAGGCAGATTGATTTGTTTAGTTGATATGGGAAGGTCAACGGGGTTAATAGTCAAAATTCACCTGTGCGATGGATGTATGAAGTACTGCTATCAAGATTTTGTCCATCAACTGGAGTTAAGACTCATAAAGACAGGCGATATTGCGATATTATATCCGTAGAACAATTTCTATGGAATCACACGCGACCATACACACAGGAGCGACGCGACATCGCCTCTGTCTGTATGAGCCTTTATGTCACCCATCAAGGATTTATAGTCAAAGAAATCCATGACAGATTAAAATATAATTTTGTGGGATATTTGGGTTTTTTTTGAAACAACAAAGACATATTTTTTTTCCTCTATCGATCTGTAGGTTGAGCTCCGTAAATTCACTCATTTCAAAAATGATGGTGGTACTGGTGATATAGATCTACATACTTACTCGTCGTATTATAAATTAATGTCGCTTTTTGTGTCTGCCTGTATGGCCGCGTTGATCTCCTAAACTCCACAACGGATTTTGATGCGGTTTTCACCATCATTTAGAAATTTTATTCCGGAAGGTTTATGTGTATAATACCTACATGAATATAAAATAAAGGAATCTTTATGTTTTGTTTTAAGACGTAAAACCCGTGCTAAGTAGGTCCCTAGTAAATAAATAAATGAATTCCTGCTACAGTTTATCCTTCGAATAATCTCAAAGTCATTGATACCGACACCCACAACCCACAAGGAGTGACAGACTCGGCAACGTATTATCAATCAGGGACCACCAACTTTTCAAGTATTTTTTTTTTCTCATTATTTACACAATACAGATTTTAAAGACTTAAGCCTCGCCTTAAAGGCTGGAGGTAGCGTTCATAAGCGATCAGTTAGCCTTCGGGATTCCATCCTGTTTAGCATAAGCCCTCCTTAGGTAATTTATGTGGTACAACACAGTTTAGGAGACAAAGTCTACTTTAAGGCTAAAATACAGAAAGGACTTGACAGGCTTGCTGCCTTTTATGTACTAATGCGTGCCAAATAAGAATAGGATCGCCCTTGCTTTAACTTCACACGATAGCTGTCAAATTAGTTCGCATTGGTAATGAAGTTCGCGAGTATTGCGGAACAAAATGGCGTCTTGACAGTACTATTCTTATTTTGCACGCATACTCGTAGTACTGCTTTCTGTTAGGAAAACCTTAATTTATGACTGTTTGACTACATACAATCATAGATACAGTAGCACTTCCCGCGCGGCTTCGCCCGCGTGGATGTCGGAAAATATCCCACGGGAACGTGCTACCGGGAAATCCTTCCTTATTCCTTGTCTACATTATAAAGGGAACCTCTGTGCATGGCTGGGCGTTGATGAGTCAGTCAGTCAGTCAGTCAGTCAAGACTTCTCTTTTTCCCATGTGAAAAAACAGATCACATGTTTTTGTGTTCACATGGGGATAGGCCTAAACTACAGAACTCCGCTTCGTTTATTGCACAGTAGAATTATTCCAAATTAGGATATTTTATTTTATACCAGCTTTCAGCTTCAGCTAAAATGGTTTTCTATTAAAGTAATATTATTAGATACACCTATCCCTTTTGTATAGAAACACAAAAAATACACGGCTTCCTTATTTCATAATGAAACAAACAGGTAATTCGTCGACAGTAAAAACGTATAAACTTTTCTGTGAATGGGATAAAAATAAATAAAAAATAACCTCAAAAAAAGTATCCATTATTTGGTACGTACATAGAATATGTATTGCTATTCTAATTAATGTTCTGTCCTCTGCCTGTATTTGTACAAATGTTATTTCTAAGTAAATAAAATACGGTTTCCTTTTCTTTGTGAAGGCCACAATAGGATGTCACCGTTTTGCTTGTATTTACATTTAGCTTTTAAAATCCGCGTGTCGTGCGACGAGCGGCGCCTTTGTGTCGCGCGCGATTATATCGCGTGTCGCGCTGTTTGTAGGAGCCTTTATTCATTTCATTTCAAGAGTAGTAGTTTGTATTAACTATTTATCCATCTATCTATATCTATATTGCTGTTCGTTTGTATCGCTAAAACTCGAGAACGGCTGGGCCGATTTAGCTGATTTTGGTTTTGAAGTGTTTGTCGTATTCCAGGGAAGGTTTAAACGGTGAGAAAAATTGGAAAAGTTGCCGGGAAAATTGGAAAATTTGGGAAAACTGAAAGTGGATTTTCTATGGGTATTTTGAATTATTGAAATTGGAACAGGATAAAGTCTGTCGGGTCAGCTAGTAAATAATAAAAGTCGACCCTGAAGGTATTGCCAGTCGGAAATATCACAGACACATTAAAATTTATTTGTATTTAAATCTTGACTTCTGTTGACAGAAAATACCCAATCTTCATTCAAGTTAAAGGTTGTTTGCATGTAAGCCGAGTATAGTCGTTTTACCCTTCAAGAAAGCTGCTGTCAAAATAACCCCATTTTAGTAATTATGCGTTAAAGAAACAAACTAGTTTCTTGCAAAATTGTTACTCTTGATTGTAAAAACATCACTCAAAGATCTCCAATTAATGTATCCCCATCGATTTATGTTCTTTTTTAAATTCTGTATATGACTAAATCATTTCGATTTTCCATATTTGTTATTTGACTATATTGTCTACTGCTGTAAAAAAAAACTTAATTTCTTACCTCAATTTTTTTCTATAGAAAAAAATCCACAGTATCACCGTCATTTTCTGTTTTATACGATTATTACAACAAAAGTAAAAAAAAAAAAAAAAAAACAAAAAAAAACAAAGCAAATAAAGCAAATTTTACTGCAAAATAAGGAACTGTTTACGCAAACAGTTCCTTATTTTGCAGTAAAATTTGCTTTCAATCGAAGGTATTTAAATATGTATTGATCTAAGTAAGTACCTTTAACATTTTTAAAATATAAATAATCATAAATCTACATGTAACCGAAGCGATTCCGGTGCGCGTGAGAGTCTTCTGTATCGCGCGTCAAACTAGACAGCCTAAACGCAATTACACTTAAACCACGCCTCGATGTATCCTCTTAAATGCTGTCTTCAAAACATTATTTTTTATACAATATTAGCAGAGGGCAGAGATCGCGACATCTCAAGTTTTATCTTATCGTACTTAGTATAATTATGTAGTAAATTCCAGCAATGATGTATTTTTATTTTTATCACGTAACTGTTACTTTATGATTATAGCACCGACGACGCGACATAATTATTACATTAACATTATAACATTGTAACTATCTAAGTCTCTATCGCTCACGTAAAAAGTTTATTATTTCTGAGATGTCAAGGCAGATTTCCTGAGAACGATCAAAAAGGTGGTTTTTTAAAGCTGTGTATCTCATAAATGTAAAAAAAATATGATATTTTCAAGTCCTTTTCGCATACAGTGATGGAAGCCAAAACATAATTAACATACTTTAATGCACCAAAAAAAAATCTTTAAACATACCTCCTAAAAATCTTTAAAAGCTTTTTATCCCTTCATTAGCAATTATAATTATAATTAAAAATATACCATCACATGTCAAATTCCAAACTGCATCCAGTGATGGATTACTTTTTATTAAATAGTTAATTTCTAATTTTATACGATTTTATTTGCACTTTTACGACATAATTCCGGTGCGCGTGAGAATCTTCTATCTCGTGCGTCAAACTAGACAGCCATAAAGCCATTTCACTTACACACCGAGCTAAACCAAGCTTGGAACCAGGGCCTTAATGTGAATGTTTGTAAAATATGTGAGCACCATATAAAGTGCCACATGAGTAAAGAATCTTTACTTATGTATCTTTGCGTGTGTTGGATCATTTAGCTAATCCATGCGTCAGGTTCGCTCGCTGTCAGTGGAGGCTGGTCATATCTTAGCTGCCATGGCTTATTTATTTATTTATTTTTTTTATATATTTTTATTAGTTACGCTTTTAATGTTAGTCTGCATCGTTCTCACATGTATAATTTCAACATTAATGATGTAACCAATATTTTGTAACCATATTTTGATTTAAAAGAGTGTCCGTGGCGTTTCTTGCCCGTTCTTCTCCATGGGGACCTACTACGCTTTGGAATGGGCAACTAGCTTCATCTTTCTGACTGACCGACCCCTTGACAATTCAAAGTGCCTGTAATTGGTTTTAGTTTGACTATTTCATAATTAATTTATCTGTCAATCAATCTGCCTAGCCTTTTCCCAACTAAGTTGGGGTCGGCTTCCAGTCTAACCGGATGCAGCTGAATACCAGTATTTTACATGGAGCGACTGCCTATCTGACCTCCACAACCCGGTAACTGGGTAATACGATACCCCTTGGTAAGACTGGTTGTCAGACTTTCGGGCTTCTGACGACCCGTAACGACTGTCAAAGATCCACGAATAACAGCCGGGACCAACGGCTTAACGTGCTTTCCGAGGCACGGAGGAATCTCGATATGATATGATAATCTCATATTCTCATTTATAATTTATTTAATCATTTGTATGCCCAAGTTGCTGATCATGGCGTGAACATTATTAAGTATATAATTATGTAATGAACACCTGTATGTAACCCATGCATCACAAATAAACGATTTGATTTGATTTGATTATGTAAAGATGGTCACCCATCCACTGACCAACCCCGGCAAGCGTAGCTTAACCTGACGGATCGACCCGTGCGGCTGTTATTACCTAGCCACGAGCTCCACGAGCTAATTTATCTGTCATTGCTTTATTTTAAATTATTTTTACTTATTGTGGATTGTAGTCTTGTGGTACACCTAGAAATTTTATTGTAGGTATTAGATTAGACGATGTCGATGCCGCCCCCACTTATAATTATATAAGTAGGTACTTAGATGTTTAAAAACATTGTAAAAAAACATTTTAAAAGAGTAAGCCGACGTTCGCACGAACGTAAGAAAATCGCGGCGGGATTTTATCGCGCACTGGATTTTCAACTCTCGGTGTTGAGCCGAGCTTCGAGAATCCAACCAAAAAAAAACAGAGTGCATCCCAGTGCGACGAGAAACACATTGTGGGATTTTCAACTCCCAGCGCTAAGCAGAGCGTTGAAAATGTTATGCAGAGCGCAAAAAAAAATCGCCGCGATTTTTTTTACGCCCGTGCGAACGTCGGCTAACGGTGGAGTTTCTTGCCCATTCTTCTCCATACGAAACTACCTTTTGGAAGGGGCGACCAGAATCAATTCTATTTTTTTGTAAATTTTGACGTTCATTAGTCGATATATACCGTAAAAACGGATAATCCGTAAAAATCCCATCATGAAAACATAAGTGAAGTGAGCTGTCATTCTACCTGATGCTGGGGATTGACACTATTGACATCTGACTTTATGATTTGACAGCTCACTTCAAGACCACTTCACTTGAGATCTCACGGTAACATTTATACAGATCAGCTGAATGCGAGCTATCCTCTGCCCAATTTCAGCATAATCGGTTCATAAGTTCAGCCGTAAAAATATAACAAACAAACATAACCACTTACTTTTGCACTAAGAAAATTGGAAAGTAAAAATTGTCCATGAAAATGTCTTGTACGTAAATATTAACAAGTTAGAGAGTAGGGTCTTCCCCCAAAGGGTCGGTTTAAGCAAATACCTACCACAGTTATTATTAAACAGCCTCCGTTACGGGTTTTGGGTCAAAAAGATATCCGGAAGCGGTACGTGCTTTGAAAGATAATTGAAGACATTTTAGCAGATTGATCCTTCGCCAAGGAGCAAAGGAATTTTGTTATACTTTATTTAAACAGCGTTTTTCGAATTTTGTAATGGTATGGTACTTATTATTTAAAGAGCGTTTCATTATTTATAACATACAAATTATACCTAGCTATAGGGACCTACAAAAAACATTAATTGGGGAAACATATTTCCTGGAAAAAGATCAAAGATTGCTTTCGGGAAAATGTCACTTAAATTCTATCTTTTCTTTAACCTCCTCACTACAGGAACCACTTTTTATGTCAACAATATTTATTTTGATTTTATTTTATTTTATTATGTTCGGGAAACTTACAGATAAAGGAGACAATATCCTTAAACAATATGAAACTGAAGGCCATTTGCCAGTTTCTACTGATAAACACTGAAAAATTGAAACAAAAAAGGTCGGTACAAAATACCTAGTACAAATAGTACACGATCAACCAACACAAACTAAAATAATTTAGAAACAAACAATTACTCTGTCGCAAAGAAGCGTCTCACCAACAAACACTGGTACTGAATATATCCAAATCATGTTCACCAGACAATTTATTAAAACTTCTGCTCGCACGGATTAGAACGAGTTCTGCCTGTACCGTTCTGCGGACTTGGAATAAGGGATAAGCTTAACAACCTATTATAGGTTTGCTAGGTTTTTTATTTAAAAATTTGCATGTAATACCTACCTTACCCTACCTCATCCCTAATTATTGGGGTTAGTAGAATCGTAATACGAGTATAAGTTTCAAAGTTGCCCAGTTAGATTGTCATATAAATAAATAAATAAATAAATGCTGTCACTTGTCATATGAAAGTTTATTTGTATTATGTTATGTAGTTATTTATATGTAACAGTGACATTGTTATCGACGTACAAGTGACCCACTGACGGACTCCGGTCCGCTTCAATTGCATTCATTTCCTCTCTATATGAAATTCGCACAAGCAAAATGTTTTCAATATTTCGCAGTTTGTTCAGGCTTTTTGTGTGTGTCGTTGCGAATTTTTGTTTCAGCTTTTTTAGAAATTTCCAGTTATGAAAAGGTTCGTTATTTTTAAATTGGAAAGAGTTTCAATGTCAATTTTAGATGTGCTTTATTTAATGCCATATAACTTAACTAAATCAGGGATAAATACTAAAACCAAAGAAACGATGGACGGAGTGTGTCATGTGGCTAGAAAGGGGGTGATTAACGAGATGACGACCCGTATGGAAGAAAATGACAGGTTGCGTTGCCCCAAATAAATTGGGACATAATGGGCAAAATAATGATGATCTGAGATAAACAATAGTATGGAAAAATAGAGGCACAAAATAGCAAACAAGCTGTTTGGTCAAGAAAATTATAAATACTAGATACTAAATAGTCAAAAAAGTCGACGTAATGTCCTGTAACGATGATTAAGCAAAACAGAGTGGAAATGCAATAAAAACATTAGGTATAAAACAACAATAAAATGCACACGACAGAAATGAATTTACAAATGTGTAAACAAAGAAGACTACTTACAAAGATGAACCTACACATATTTAAATATTAAACAAAATAGATAATAACATAAATAGCTCTATGTCGTCATAATTATGGACGATACGCCCATTGAGCTAGCGTCACGCGTCATAGACTTTACAAGAAGGCTATGATGTGAGCAATGGCTATGAGCCGTGGTGGGTTCGAACTGGGCTATAAATATTTGATTAGGGATATAACTATGAAAAACGAAATACTACTTACTAGCTTTAGCTTCGATCCATCATAATTAAATACAGATGGGAATATTTCGTTGTTCATATCTTTTCTAATTATTTGAAGAGGTATAAATAAGGCCGCAGGATGTTTACATAAGTTATGTTATGTATAGATAAGGCTTGCGTACTTGACAGGGGAAAATACTCGTACGTATCTTATTTTGACAATTCAAATCCAAGCACAAATATGAAGTCGGTAAAACAAGGAAGAGATCTAAAGAAGATGTATGGATATTACATACATTTTCTACGCAAATACCTTACAAAACTTAAAACATGAGAAGCAACTCTCTAGCAATGTAATCTTGCATAAATACTACATATAGAAAATATCTTGCCAATATATACTGCCAAAATACCATATCTCACATCAAAGGAAAGAACACATCGATACAAACAAAACAATGTCAATTCTTAATTACATCTTCCACAAACGACATCCACTATACCAAGATTTGTCAGAGTCACTGATTGTCAACACAAACATCAACACCTCGTCTTTTTGAACTAGTTCCGTATCTCCCAGCATCTCAAGATAAGCTGTACAAACAGCAAACTTCCGAATTCTGACACTCGAAAAAAACACATCTCCTCGATTTGTTTGCAAATATTAATTAGACTTCAACGTATTGGCTTCATCATACGATGTGTTTTTTCGACATTTTTTTTTTAGCAACTGCCGAGACGCTGTGGAGCCATTGTATGGGACTAGCAGCTTGTTTCTAAATGGATGTAACGATTCTATTTTTACATGGAAGTGATGAAAAGGATTAGAGCTTATCTTAACTTTTTTACAATAACCAAGTACGGGAGAAGACATTTCAAGATGTTTCAGACGATTTTTCGTAACAATTCATCAAAAAACCGTAGTAAGCTAAATGTAAGCAAGACTTAGGACATTTATTTTTTACCTTTGCTCTAAGATCTTCGTCTGTAACAATACCATCAGTCTCCAAAATCCTTTTAATAATTCCTAAATGCCCTTTAGTTGAAAATTTAAGGCTTACATTAAATACAGGGTCTTTAGAAAACTTGAGTTTTGTTCTCAGACTTCCTTTGTCTATGAAAAAGGTATCGTATAGCATGAGGTTCCGTCTCGCTATTCCAAGGACACTAGCTAATCATATTATGCCGCATTTATTTGCGTTTTAACGTATTATTTTAACAAACTAATTAGCAGATCCGCCAATTGGTACCTACTGCGCAGTTTTTCAATCGAATTCTAATTAACTCAGTTCAATCTTTCAAGTTTTTGCTCAAAGAGATTTCACTTCTGTTTTATAGAGAAGGTAAATGTACTAATATTTATTTATCAACGACGGCCTCGGTTAAGATAAAAGCATACACAGGATTCTGATAATTACATTCAATTTCGATAGTTTCCGTTTTTGATCAAGAATCCAAATCCAAGAATACGTTAGAAAAGGTTGTCACTATGATGCTCAGTGCGCATAATCTAAAAGGACCATCCAAAACATAGCCTAGCTGGACAGCATACATGCATCACGCTATTCTCCAGCAAGGCTCAGCAGGATCACATTTGGTCAATACAGACGCGTGGACAGGCGGTGTGTATGAAGGATCGTGGTAGTATGCGCCCGCGTCGGGGCCCCTGACCTTGCTCGGCGCACGCGGTGCCCCCTCTACCCCGCACGGCCGCCGCGCCCCTCGCTACACGCCACTTTGATTTCCACAAAGTTTATGTAATCAACGTAGTAATGTTAGAAAAATTCTTGTAATCCGTAGTAGAAGTATTGTCATGCTTAACAGCTTCGAGTTGGACAAAAATAGCGCACGTCTCAAATATTCAGTGTTTTGTTTTGTAGATATTTCATCAAAGTATTTAACAGTCTAGGATTAAGGATTCTACTCCTCTAGTTTTCAAATTGTGTACCTGTTACGAATTCTATCTTGAAATTGGCTAGGGCTTTCTGTTCAAAAGTTCCAAATCAAACTGCGTAGTTTGTGAGTTAGTGCGTAGCCATCTTATCGCCTTTGTACAGCAGTTACCTTTTATTTCTTTATCTTTTAAGAGTTAGGTAGGCTAAGAGCTGATATAACCTCTATATAACTTATATAATCCTATATTAAGCTTAAAGTTAAATTATAGTCCATGGTTTTCACGCGCTTTACTTATCTCGATGACTTTCTAATTGTCTCAAAGGAGTTTTTTCTCTGCTTTTGCCTGTCCTTAAATCATTTAGTCAAAAGTATTTTTTTGTTACGTACAGTTATAAATGTTATAATTTAACAAACTTCAATACCAACTTACTCTTCCATTTTTTGTTTACCAATTTCATTCATGTTGAACTATGTTGGCACCTAGGTGTAGGTATAACCAGGTATAATAATGATAAATGGCATCAATTTGTTTTCTAAACACCCACCGCGATCAACTTACACTTTCACATACGCACATTCTTAAAGATTTTTTGTTACGTCAAGTTTCGCGAGAATAATATTATTGCCAAATTCATTTAAAAAATAGGTACTACAAGTGAATAACATTTCTTAGAGCAGGTAGTACCTACCGGTTGGGAGTTGACTGTCTGTCGTAGGAGCGATGACCGTTGAAGGAGGCTAGTTCTTGACTTGGAAGAGAGGAGACCTCGAACCAGCTAACGCAGCGTGGGATGCACACCTAAACAACGTGACTGAGGAAGTCTAGGGTCATCAAACAGGACACGTGCAATGACGTCATGCGAAGAGGCCTTTGGCCTATATTCATATTCTACAAACACCAAGGTTGATTGGATTGGATAGATTGATTTATGTTTCTTCAATTACTGGCCCAAAGTCTAACCATTCAATATTTTCTGACGTATTTCCGATGTAATCCAAGTTGCTACTTATCTTGACGGCGGGAAGTTGGCACAGTGCCCATCTTATTCAAATCAGCACGTTTACAACATAAGTTTTGGAGGAAATAGTAATAAAATGTGCTTGTTATGTTCTTTTTTATTGAAACGCTTGGGGAATGCAAAATTTTTTGATGTGGTTTTGCGGCGCTTGTCTTATTATTTATTAAGCAATAACTTTTAAAGTATATAGATATAGCTCATGGTTCTCATAGTATCGTAGCTTTTTTATTACACATTATACAACATGTTCAAGTATTGATGGCACAACACAACCGCTTAAGGGGTCATTGTACTCGTCATTACTAACAACTTTTACTATGGGACCAAACCTGAAATCGCAACAAAAAACAGCTGTTCAGTACATTTATCTACATCAAACTGGTCAAAATGTAGGGAGCATCTGAATTTTTTTTCACGATTTCAGGTTTAGTCCCATAGTAAAAGTTGTTCATAATGATGACCCCTTAAGCGGTTGTGCCATCAATTCTGGCACATGTTGAATAAAACTACATAGGTGCAACAAGATTATTAAGTTTTGACATCTCAAAATTGGTATATTAACTTATAAAGTTATGAACTCTAGTTAGTTTTCCAATTCCATACTATTACGCAAATTATAACCTGTTTTTGGTATTGTAAAAACATGTTTTTCAAAACTCATGAATTTAGGAATTAGTATTCTTAGGAAACAACTGATAAGTATTTGCTCTAAACCTCGTTGTCTTCAGTTGTTCTAATAATATTCCTATAGGGTAAAGGTCTAAGGTATATTTTTGGGGTCTGAGGAGCAAACAATAGAGTCTAGAGTAGTAGATCAAAAGATCCAGAAAGTCAAATGAAAAATTAAAACGTTACTTATTCCTGTGATTTGAGGCATAATATCAAGTAAGAAATTTCTCGGGAATTCCTAAAAGCCGCAAAAAGAAATTAAGGTGATTCCGCTGTGTACCCCGCGAAATTCAATTTTTTTTGGGGTTTTGCAATTTACAGCTCCCTGTTAGATTGTATCTTGATCAAAATATGATACGCGGCAACAAAACATATAATATGTCTTTACATAATTTTAACCATAAAAATCATCAATACATCTCTCTAAGTTACATTTCGTGCAGATTCGTCAAATGAAAGAAATCTAACGAATCTGCACGAAATGTAACATATAGAGATATATTGATGATTTTTATGGTTAAAAGTATATAAATACATATGTTTTATTGCCGCGTATCATACTTTGATCAAGATACAACCTGATACGGACATGCAAATTGCAAAAAACCCAAAAAAAAATGAATTTCGCGGGCTACCACTGCGCATCATCCTTAAGGATGGAAAAGCCAAAAGGTAATAAATTGGCATAATAACGCCTGAGGCGTACAATAGTATATAATTATATGCCTGAAGAATATCATGATCTGCGGAAAAGATCTGGTAGATATGGTCTGATGAAAGCAGAGTAATATTGCCTAATAAGTAGCAATGGTGTGTGACCAAACACCGCGTTATGTTTCTCAAGACAACCGAAAGACTCAAGAGGCCCTTTTAAAACATCTTCGAAGCTTCCTTGTTATCCTTGGTATTACAGGTGATAATTTAATTTGTACTATGCGGAGAACATCTTCACTACAAATACTATCAAAGATAGAAGCGATAGATTCAGATCAATATAAACTTTATCATCGTATTCAGTAACAATCCTGCTAAGCTTAGCAGTTATCTCAGCTAGAGCTTCGAACGTCTCAGCGTTAAAACATCTGGACAGCCCAACATTTTCTCTAAAGCCCCGTTCGACGCTTACAACCTTGGTTCACAATTTTTTGCTATTGTAAAAACGGTGCGAGGCCTCTGGTTGCGATCAACGATTCAACTTACAACATTAAAGATTAATCGCTTTATAATTGTACACGTTTTAATACTTGCCATGCGTTGATTTTCTATGTTTTACCAAATAGGCCTTTTAGTTTTTGTGTAACTGTTAAGTGGTTTTGTTATTGTTTCGGCATGCTTGTGTTGGGGATTGTTATGCTATCATAATTATCACCCCTTGCCTTTGAGCCTTTTCATTTAAAGCTATTTTTGAACTTGCAGGTTCTTCTCTACATTAACTGTTTGGATCATTGGATATCAGAAAGATAATTTCACTTGTTTATATTTTTTTATATTGATATGGCGATGGGTAATGCAATTATTTCACTTACTTTAAACTTATTAGCTTAATTGGCTCTTTGCTCTTACTTATCCTTTCACCAATAGGAAAACAAAATACTTCCGAGACGAAAGGAACAATTGATTACACTACAAAAATATCAGCTGTAATAGAAAGTTCTGAAGTCCCTAATACAATTTCACCAGCTGAAAACATCAGAGCTGCTATTAATAGCTCCCTCTATAGGTCAAATCGATATGAAATCAGCTCAATACAAAATTGTTCGTAGAAAAAGGCTATTTACTTAATGGTTTGTCATTTTCTTATTAAGGACTGTATTCAGTTGCTCGCTGTGGGACTTTACGGGCCGGCCATACACGGACTGCTTGAAGCAGTCAGGATGGACTACTACAAGCTGCAAACTACAGTCTTCTACGTAGTCACATACACGAAACCGCTCGAGCAGTTGCAACTGGTTCGGGCAGTAGTGCTTCGGGTAGGGTAAAAACCTGAAGAAGCGAGAAGCTGTTGACTATGACTGCAAGGGCGGTCCGTGTATGTATATCATTGGCTATCTGCTCAAGCAGTCCGTGTATGGTGGCCCTATGAGTTAGCAGTGTATTGGACGATGAAATATTTGCTAGTTTGTTGCTGTATATGCTCTCAAATAAACACTTTTAATGGTTTTATAAAATACTAGCTGTGCCCCGCGACTTCGTTCTCGTGGAAGTTGTAAGATGTACAATATACTAAAATAACAGCCACATTTCAATAAAACTCCCTCGTCTACCGACCCGCCGCCGCGTTGCATCGCCCGCCCGCGCTATTTATTACTTTTCGCTTAGCATTCTTTAAGGCTTTTTTATTTTTGCTCGGCTCCTAAGAGTCGTACCGTGATGTTAAACAGCCTATAATCATCCTCGGGAGTTGGGCTACCAAATGCAAAAATATTTTTTCAAATCCGACTTTTTGTTCACATTTTTTTTGCACGGAAACTTAATTATTTTTCCAAAACATCTACCTGCCAGGGAAAGTCCCGTCAAAACCAGTCCAGGTATTTCGGTGATTAGACGGAACAAACAGACAGACAGACAAAAATTTCAAAAACTGTTTTTTTTCTTATGAGGACCGTTATATTTCCATATGCATTTCCCAAAAACCTGTTATTTTGACATTACAAACAGGCACTTAAATTTTAATCATTTGTTTATATGATGTGTTTTATATGCAAATAATTTTTAAGGAGTGCTTTTGCTCAACGTCTACTCTTCTAGTAGTTTTAGACATTCATGCCGATGATTGGTACACACGGCTACACATCAAGCTATACATTTCCTGTTTACACTGACCTCTCACTGTAAGGAAATCCTATACAATGCGAGATCAGCTTATACTGGCATTGTATAGCTTGATCTGTAGCCGTGCGTACTATGCAGGATGTCATCAAGGATGAAAATTTTATTCAAGCCATGCGATCCAAAAAGGTTTTGCTTTTCTTTACTGTAAGGGATTTAAGTAATTTTAATAATGTCCAAACAAATAGACAACGAAGAACTTTTAACTGTCTGATTATATTATCTAGGCAGACAGTTAAGAGGCTTTGATAAATCACCTACACATAGTAATATAATCCCAGTATATGTCGGACGAATCCGTTCGATTATCTTCGTAAATATATACAGATCCTAATACCTCGTCAAGCGACTAGACACAAATTGGTATATCACATAATAATCAGATATTTACGCAATTATCCTGACCTTGTGCCTAACCCGGTTCAGTGTTGTTGTCTGAACAGCTGACTCAGCACAAAACAATTTGCAGTGATTTGCGGGAGTCTGCATTGGATTTGGGTACTCTACGACTCACATTTTTCAATTTGGTCCAAGTCTTTTAAAGCAGACAATCATCTCTGAGTCAGTTTAGCTAACCAATCTGTAATATTATTCCCCTAAAGCCGGGTAGGCACAGAATGATGGTCTATGCTGCACCCAATATTCACCATTAAATTTCTTAAAGCAACTTTTGCGTTTTTTTTTTTCAGTTTTCAGAAGCAGTTTACTTTCATAAGTGAGTATTGCTCAAACATGAATACTTCCAAAATAAGGTGCTAAGTTAGGAGTAAGTAAACTCTTTTGCATATTCATTGACTCATTGTCTTGAGCTTAAATCCCAAAAAGCTAGTCTGAAGTTAGTACCAAATAACTCATTCAAACTATTATTTTAATGGATACATAAAATCCATTCATGAATCAAATAAAAACATTAAAAGATCCAATCTCTTTGTAACAAGCCTATTAAATTCAAAATGGATTACTTGTAATAACAGTTTAAGTAGCGACCAATCACAATGTCGCAGAGGTGACCACTTAAGATGTTATTTGACATAATATTCAATAAATATTAATGGGAATCAATGCTGGAGAGAAAACAATGATACCACACACGTTATTGCTTGTTCATCCATATTTATTGCCGTTTAAGATAAATGAGAATGTTTGGTTAAAGGTCGTTACATATTGCATTTTATAATACAAACATATGTTAATACAAATATTCAAGGAGTTCTTTGTTGAGGTATAAAAGATTTGCAAGCAGTGGAAGTAGCGAAGCGGCACGGCATGATGGATGAAAGCAGCTAGAGTAGGCTGGATGCGGAAGGTGGAGAAGCAGATGTTGCAAGGTTCTGGTGGAACTTGGAAGAGCCTGTAAACAACTTGAATCTGAAGACTGAGTAGTAGATTGAATAAAAGATGATTTTAAAATATGTTTATGTATTAGACTAACCACCCCCAACCAACCACCACCATTAACTCCTAATACTATTAGAGCATGGAGTAAAACTATAGGTAGTCGAAATATGTAACTAAATGTCCTCAGCTAAAATTAGACGTGTTCTGTGAAACGTAGGAGACTATTAATTAACCTCAAATTAGTCGGTTGGTATTGGTTTGGTAGTTACATAATATCAAAACATAACATCATCGAGGTAGGCTTTGTTCCTAGTGTCACTCCTTTCATAAACGTCTTATCTAAATAATGCCTTCCTAGTTTAATAACAGAGTTATCTTGTATTTCTCCACTATCTACGTTCTCTTTATCATTATTAACTGCAATATCTAGTTCAATATTGTCATCCTTGACACCCAGTCAATAGCCACACTGCCAGAAGCCATTGATAGTCTAATATGACCCACAGTGTTCTATTGTCAACAACAAGTGAAGCTTTGTCAGACTAGACTTATTGATAGACGGAAAGATAATATTTATCACACAATAGTGATCTGTAGGATATCTTTAGGCAACGTTATTGGAGATAACGGTATTGGAAAAGTCAGTCATTGTTAGTTTCAATACCTACTTCCAATGTCGTGCCTAATTGCCATCTGATACTTTCTTTGCTATTACAATAACCTGTAATATAGGTTGTATGCTTAAAGGGTGGATGGTCGTCAAATTGTTAGTTTGTTGGTGAAGGTATTGTAATTTGAATTTGGAATTAATTAGAATCCGGATATCCATCAAAAAATCCCGTTCGGTGGATGTGTGTGTATATGCCCAAAACAAACTAACAAAGAAATCTAGAGGCACGAACTCCAAAAGCGTTAGATACAAAACAATTACTCATACAAAAGTGTGATAGATAAAAATAATTGATCTAGTTAACAACTTAATTCTTACAGCTTATAAGATACTTACACGAATGTATCAAACGAAAATTATATTCTATTATAGTCTCCCGAATTTTTACGCGATTAGTGAACTTATGAACCAAATATTTAATTGAACTACTTGATATAGAGTATTTTAATAACAAAAGAGGTTAAATATAAGTTGTTAAACCTTTCTCAATATCAAATAAAGACTTTACTTGATCTTCGAGACTCCCAGTTTGTCGCCATTAAAGAAGCTAAAAGATTAGTTCATTGGATTAGTCTGTTTCTGTTTTCTCTTGATAATTAAATTGAAGTCTACGCTTTGAACTCAAAAGAAACTTGTAGTATTAACGTAACAGAAACGTGGGTAGTTATACAGTGTAAATATTAATTAACTTTAGGAGTCAGAGAGTGAACATATATTTCTAACTTCCGTTGAATGTGATGAGATTTTTTGTGTACATTTTCTTCTTAACGTAGTAATTTCCGATCTCATAATTAGTTGTCAGTTATCCTCCGACATAATTTGCGTGCCTAATTTTATCCGTAATTTCATTAGCCATCTTTTAAGTCGCTTTTAACAAAAATCATTTCAGTTTTACAGACGTTATTAACTTAATAATGTTTCGAAAAACAAATCGCTGTAAATTTCTTGCCAAGTTCCTAACGAAATATCTCACTAAGCTCTTAATTTAGTTCTAAACAAACTTGTGCCGGAAGGCGGGACTGTTGGAAATCCAGATGGAGTTCTAAAACTTTATCTACTAACCATCTGTAATTATCTCCATAGCTTCGGCTACAAATTAACTTTACAGCAGTTAAGACCAAGTGGATTGACCAAAGGGTCAATGAATGATCCGTTGACATTGTCCAAAGGGCAAGATCTAATTAAATGAAGGCTTAGAACGTGAGAAAGGATATTGAGCCTTGAATTTGGAGACTTGGAATGTAAAACAAATGAAATCGTAAATGAATTTGAAGATATCGAAAATAATGAAGCAAAGAAAAAATAATTCCAACTTTCCAAGTAAGATGCTTTAACGTTAGGTTTTAATGGAAGGCGTGCATGTTCGTATACGGTCTGTTAACTGAGGCATGTTGTTTCTAGTTAAAGTTACGACTGCTTTATACCTCCCCATGGGAGTCGTAAGAACAACTAAGTGATTAAAGCAGGGGGATGGTTGGAATGATGATACAAATTAAGAAACTCTTATGTGGTACTTTGGGAACATATTGTAGTCATTAACAGTCTGTTTATACCTGATTTACTAAACCTGCTTCATTTCCGATGTCGCTATCCTAATGGTTGTAGATAATGATTGAGATGAGTCAAGCAAAAAGAGGAAGGGTTTTTGTAAAGATGCTTTCGGAAATTCCAAAGATCCATCAAACGTGAAAGATGCATTTGCTAAATAACAGTTCCGTAATAATTTGAATATGAAACATCTGTATCTAACATTATGGACGATACTGGAGTTTTCAATTATAATTAATTTGCATGTACTCCCGGTAGGACGGTAATGAAAACAGTGTACCTTATTAAGGGCATTGACGTCAGCCTGCTCAACAGGAAATTATAGGTAGGTCGTATGGGGACATCATGACAATCTACAAGAATATTTATAGAGTCGTTATGAATCAACGCGGCTAGAGAGATGTAATAAATAAAGAATAAGATGCAGATTATGTTGAGGGAGTAGGAAGAAAAGAGACAAAAACAACGAAAGCTTGAGACTAAAATAAAGGGACGGATAAGGTGCACATAACCAACATAACTTATTCATGTTTGTGTGTTGCTGACCCAGTGACTGAGGATCGGACACCAATAGATCCTTGAGTTCGAAGTGAGAAAATTGGAAAGCAACATGATTCCTACGCGAATTCCACTATGTAGGCCACGCAGCAGTAGGTAAGTATTAAGTTACTATTTACTATTGTTCTATAATAAACATAACACCAAACTTCTCGGAAACTCTCAAGAGCAATAAAAGTGAATGGGATTCTAAAGTAAGACATCACTCGGAGAGGTTGTAAAGAAATAAAGGATGCCTAAACTGAACACATTCGACTAACTGTAAACTCGGGCGATATTCGCTAAAACAAGTATGATATCGTGAGAAAACAAGTTGTATCGATTACCTTGGCTTACCTGTTTATCGGTGGCCACATCTCGAGATCTATATCTAGACTTACTTGACGGACCAAAAACATGTAGGTACGAGTAGGCTATAAGTTAGGCCGGTGTTTGACCCGCCGTAGGCGACGCAAACAAGCCGAGCGCATGCGCCAGCCGCGCCGTAAACAGCGGCTCACTCCCGGCCGAAAACACGTGGACGCTACAACAACCATCACAATCGACACAGATAAATAACAAACCGTCGGCGGCCGCCGCGATCACACCCAGCACCAACACTCGTAGTAATATGACCGCCATAAAAACACAAGCATTTGCACAACACTCGGAATTTTTCGATTAGCGGGCTGCGTGGACACGTACGGCGCAGCCCGCTGCCTCCGGCGCACTGACGCTCCGCTCCGCACGCCCGCGGCACCCCGCCCCTCCCCGCGTTCCCCCGCCAGAGCCTTGTCCATTCAACGCATTTTCTGTCATAAGCAAATCGATAATGGCATTATACTTCCGCTTTGAAGCACGCGCGCTGCATCTAAACTATGTCACGAGGTACATTGGTGGGCGTGCGCGCGGCGTGGCGTACTGCACGCCTACCCGACGCGCGTTGGATGCGCGGCTAACGTCAGTAGTCTCTGAAATCGTCGCTGTAAAGTTTTCGAAGTTTAAAATGTTGTTTTGGGAGTTCTAATCGCAAGTTTTGGCACTTACACGCTTGATATTAAAACTATTTTTATGAATGCTAGGTTTAGTCGTTATTTTAATATGTAACAGTGTCATGGCGAGTATTTTAATGCGCATTGTAATGTAAGCAAGCGATCGGCCGAGGTCGGAGGTAACAATTGCGTCGTCAACATTATAAGTTAGGTTAGGTTAGTTACAGTTTGTGCAATATGACATCATCTTTGGATCAATGCCATCAGTGCACGCTGGGTTTACGTTGCGTCATTGAAATATATACTTACATATTTTATTATTTCGTTTCCAACTCGATGGAAGATAACGCGTGTCATTCCAGTCCCCAAAGGTAAGGCAGGATCGGACATCAGTGGATATAGACCGGTGGCAGTGTTATCGACACCTGCCAAGGTTTTCGAGTCAACCATCCAGCACAGCATGCAGGAGCAGGTCCGCGCTCAGCTATGCGATGCGCAGCATGGGTTCCGACCGGGGCACAGCACTACCACCAATCTCCTTAACTTCATGTCACAGGTTGTGCCAGCGGTGGATGCTGGTGTGCAGGTTGACGCTGCTTATTTTGACTTCAAAAAAGCGTTCGACACCGTCGATAATGACATATTATTACGTAAGTTAGCAGAAATCGGTTGCACACCACATCTATTACATTTCTTAGCCAGCTATATGCAAGGCAGACAGCAGTATGTAGACTACAATGGCTGTGAATCCGATCCGTATTATACCTGGTCCGGGGTAAGTCAAGGCAGCAACTTGGGGCCTCTGGAATTTATAATAATGGTAAACAACTTACCAGAAGTCGTCAAAAATGGATCTTGTTTGTTATTCGCAGATGACCTCAAGTTGCTGTTAGAAGTCCAGACAGAGTCTGATTGCAGACGTTTGCAGGATGACATTGATAGGATAGTGGAATGGAGTCATGAGAACAGGCTTTACTTCAACGTATCTAAGTGCTCGGTGATAAGTTTTACCCGCGCACGTTCACCTCTACTCTACGAGTACGTAATGGATGCAGTACCGATGCAACGAGTCACGCAGGTACGTGACTTAGGGGTTGTTCTCACTCCAGAATTGTTGTTTCGTGATCATATATCTAAGATCTGCAAAAAGGCATTTAGAAACTTGGGGTTTGTTCTGAGGCAGACGCGAGACTTTACCAGCATCACAGCCATCAGAGTCCTGTATGACGCATTAGTCAGGAGTCATCTGGAACATAGTGCTGTCATATGGTCTCCACATGAGGCTAAGTACTCAGTGATGTTGGAGCGAGTCCAGAACAAATTCACACACAACCTGTACAAAAAACTTTATGGAGTATACCCATTTTACCCTTTGATGTACCCTACTCTATTCGTACTGGGTATGGTTGGGTACATAGTGAAACTGCTCCGAGGCATAGAGCACAACCCAATAGTGCTGCAGCGGTTGCACTTGTACGTACCGGACCGTTATGTGTGGAGGCGACGCCCCCCGCCATTGTTGGTCGTACCATCAGCCAGGACCAACTTGCTGGCCAAGACCCCTCTGACTCGAGCAATTCGCACCATCAATCTTATTCAGGTCGAAATTGATGTATTTACATGTTACTGGGGTGAATTCGCAAAAGTACTATTATATAGATTATGTTATTAAAACAATGATTTTTAGATATATTTTGTAGGTACTTTAATTTTAATTTTAGGCGTGTGACTTAGCTATCGCATTAGGATAAGTCCTGTAATGGTAGTTTTAAGGCATTTCAATAAATAAATAAATTATTAGAATATCATTTACTGAAACATTTAAATAGTAGATAAAGAGGCTCGGGAATGTTAAATAAGATGCAGCTTTGAAGAGGATAATGTCCAGCAGGTCAGATTAGTCAATAAGTTAAGGTAAGTAGGTAATACTTAAGTAGGTAAGTACTTAGATGTTTATAAACTCCTAGGTCTAGGTCAGGTAAACATTACTTATTCTATCTATAAAATCTTATAGACAGGAAAAGTTTTTTCAATACACTTCCTCGAAAACTGGTTCATATCGCACTATGATTAGGTTCACAATGTAATGTATTTCACACGCGTGCGATTTTTCATTTTCCAACACGTGTGCGGGAATAAAAATTGCCACAGACAACTTATACCTATACTTAGTCCAAATTGGTCCAATGCCTCTATTCACAAATCTCTATTCGGAGGTGAATGTTTTTTTTAATCTCGGCAAAGAGTTAAGCGTCTTTACGGCGTTATTATTTTTTGAATATTTAAATAATGTTTATTAATAGAATAAGTATCATCAAAAACTATGATTATTACAATAAAAAAAAACGTTTATGAACAAACTAGCTTTTGCCCGCGGCTTCGCCCGCGTGGAAGTCTGAAAATATCCCATGGGAACGTACATGTGGAAAACATAGGGCCGTCCGATATAACTGTGCAAACTCAAATCGCTACGATATATCGTTACCGTGTATAGTAGGCATAAAGCTACCAGTCGCCATGATTTTTTCCGACATCTTCAACAGTCGTCGTCATATTTCAGCCAATTTACACAAAACCATAATGAATTACACCGAATCACTCCGTTCATTGGAGAAAACCGTATGAAAATCCGTTCGGTACTTTTTGACATTATCGCATTCAAACAGACACAGTTACGCGGCGGGGGGACTTTGTTAATTACTTAAAATTTATTATGCCAGTCACGCTCTAATAACAAATAACTTTTGTCCGAGTGTCCACTCGTTCAAATAATTTCCTCGTAAAAACTTCGAATGAAATAAAGACTAAATGTTACCTCAAGATTCGAACTATGACTACATTTCCAATTCCCTTAAATCTCTTAAAAAGAGGTAGTTACACAAACATTTGTCAACCCCTATTGTACCCCCTCAAAAACGCTGTACCACATATTTCTTTATTTCCTACCAAAAGCATAAATTTGAATTTTCATATCCCTACCTTAAGAAATGCTGGGTTTCCCATCTTTCACCCCTTATATCACCCCTTGTAGTATTGTTTTTGAAAGTTTCCTGTGTCCTTTCCCAAGATGCTATATAAAGCCTTGCCAAATTTTGTCGAAATCCGTGCAGTTTTGTAAATTTTAAAATCAACCCCTATTTTACCCCCTTAGGGGATGATTTTTCAAAAACGCTGAACCGCATATTTCTTTGTTTCCTATCAAAAGCATACATTTTAATTTTCACATCCCTAACTTAAGAAATACTGAGTTTCCATACAAACTTTCATCCCCTATATCACCCCCTGTAGGATTATTTTTAAGACAAAAAGTAGTTCATGTCCTTCCCCAGGATGCTATATAAAGCCTTGCCAAATTTTATCGACGTCCGTGCAGTTTTGTAATTTTTAAAATCAACCCCTATTTTACCCCCTTAGGGTATAATATTTCAAAAACGCTGAACCGCATATTTCTTAATTTCCTACCAATAGCATGAATTTGTTATCCGTAACTTTAGAAATACTGGGTTTCCCTTACAAACTTTCATCCTCTATATCACCCCCTGTAGTATTGTTTTTGAAAGTTTCCTATTTCCTTTCCCAGGATGCTATATAAAGCCTTGCCAAATTTTGTTGAAATCCGTGCAGTTTTGTAAATTTTAAAATCAACCCCTATTTTACCCCCTTAGTGGATGATTTTTCAAAAACGCTGAACCGCATATTTCTTTATTTCCTATCAAAAGCATACATTTTAATTTTCACATCCCTAACTTAAGACATACCTACTGATTTTCTCATACAAACTTTCATCCCCTATATCACCCCCTGTAGGATTATTTTTTAAGACAAAAAGTAGGCCATGTCCTTCCCCAAGATGCTATATAAAGCCTTGCCAAATTTTATCGAAATCCGTGCAGTTTTGTAAATTTTAAAATCAACCCCTATTTTAACCCCTTAGGGGATGATTTTTCAAAAACGCTGAACCGCATATTTCTTTATTTCCTACCAAAAGCATACATTTTAATTTTCACATCCCTAACTTAAGACATACTGATTTTCCCATACAAACTTTCATCCCCTATATCACCCCCTGTAAGATTATTTTTGAAAAAAAAAGTAGCCTATGTCCGTCCCCAGGATACCATCTATAGCCTTGCCAAATTTTATCGAAATCCGTTCAGTGGTTTAGGCGTGAAAAGGTAACAGACAGACAGACAGACAGACAGACAGAGTTACTTTCGAATTTATAATATTAGTTTGGATTAACATTTATTTGTGTTCTAAACTCAAAAATTTGATTTTTTTTTCATATTAGGCTGTTTATCGGCTTTATACCTTTGCTTCTCCTTCAACCTGGCGAAAGCAAAGCGCGGAAAAAAAAGAAAATTTAAATCATAGTTTCTTAATAATTCATGACAAAAACATTTTCCGTTATTTCATTTTATTTCTTCAAAAGTGTATTGAAAAACGTGGTTTAATACACGTGGACATGTTTTGTTATTGCATTCGAGGCGGAATTAACACCCGAGCCGTAGGCGAGGTTGTTTTTGAGGCGAGAACTGCGTTCTCCACTTGTATCGAAAATGTACTATTAAGCGGTGCGAAAATTTTCACAGAGTTTCTTCAAATCAGCTGTTTCTTACATTTTGATCGAGGTATTGAACTTTTGTATTATACAGCGGATTTTTTTTTTCATGATTTCAGAGACAGTCCCATAGTGAAAGTTGTTCGTGTATTTATGGGTAGAACACCACCCTATAAAAATTTGCGCACTGCTTAAGAACTTATCCTGTATAAAAATCAATTGCTGTCCGTTAGTCTCACTAAAACTCAAAAACGGCTTGACCGATTTGAATATTTTTTTTAAATATTTTGTTTGCTCTAATACAGGGCTTTAAAATTTTGACAGGACAACTTATGGCTACTTTTAAAATAAATAAATTAGGTACTGAAACAGGGCGCACTTCAGCAGATTCAACAATAAAACTACTTTCAAATTTAAATGGTTAAAAAAATTCAAATATAATAACTTATAGATCCTTGAAAATACTTCTGCACTCGACTACTTTGTAAGTTTTGTAACGTAAGTATCTAATATTCAATAGAAAACTTTAGAACTTGAGTGCAACCAAAAAAAAATCTGACCGAAGCCTGACCGTCCTTGAATTTGGAAATGTAGTACTACCTAACCAGTTATGGAAAAACCGAAGGTCACTTCAATTATCGAATGAGGGAGGGGGAGCCTAATTCCGGGAGTACCCCTTTAACAGGAGGGTTGGCTACCCCTTTTGCACTAGTTAGCTATCACCCCCAGCTCATTATAATAATGGGGTTAACGCTAACTAACTGGCAAGTGCCGATACAGGGAATAAATTACCGCGACGAAGTCTGCTTAGCCCTTAAAAATAAGGGTAGTTGAGCGTGATGCTAAAAAAATCAAACTTAGGTAAATAATCTCGCGGGTTGTTTGAAGAAGATACCGCGGCCCTGGCATAGGCAACTGAAGGAACACGGGTGGGTTTTAGTCAGTAAAAGTCTGACACGCCCTTCCGCTCCACCCAGAGCGGAGAAGTTATTTGATGATTTCCCACCCTCAAAAAAAAAAAAAAAAAAAAAAGGTAAATAATCTTGAAGAAATACCTCATGTCGTGGGAAAATATACAGGGCTACTGGTAACTCGACGTATTCCTTGCAGAATGTCATAGTAGTAGGGTTAAAATAGAATACCTAGAAGCTTAATTCGTTGCCTAGAAGCCACCTAATGTTCTACCGAAAGAACATCGGCCAAATTTCTATAGAAGCTGGACCTGAGTTTTATTTTCAGTGTACAGAAGCAAATTATAGTGAGATTTGATTGTTTTATGTAGTAAACACCATCCCTTTCGAAAATAATATCTAAATAGCCAAGATATTTCAATAATGCAAAAAAATACTTTTGAGGTTATCGGTGTCCGGAGATCAAAAGCACAGAATAATCGTCACAAGCGGTACCTAGTTATCAGTCTGTAAACCAATGCCAAGGTCAAACAACAGAAGGAAATCCAAAACAGTACAGTGCGTATCACAATATTCACACTAACAACAACAACACAACAATGCGAGATCGCCGGGTGCAAAGACTACACACTGCAGTATATTAGTGTCAAATTGACACCCGTTGTAATTGACAGTATTGACACTGTCAATCCATGGCGCGCGTCGATGACATATTATGACGTTCCGTTGTACATAATTGAACAAAATGCTGATACTTACTATGAGCCCACATAATTATTTTTATTACAAGAATCGAATACATAATAAAAACAGCACTAGTTGGTTTGATACACAAGTATATAGAATTGAATTACATCTAATAACTATTCAGAAAAACGTGAATAATTATAATCTTTGAGTACTAAATCATTTCTTAAGCAAAATGAATAGTCAAAGGTGCGTTCTGAACATGTTATTCTAAATAATTTGCAAATTATGCTATTAAAAAAAATGTGTTTGTGCTTTTTTTTCTGGCGACTTAAATATCTATTTCTTATGTTTTTTAAGACCTTAAAAAATACTAGATTTTTTCATATATATGGCATATCTGTACACCACCGCCTCGTCGTCAGGTACGATTTGGCAGTCCTTCTTTATGAATTCACATATTTCAAAATTCTGATGTCACTTGGACTAAAACAATATTTAAGAGATTAAGTACCTATATATTATTATTATATATTACTTTCATTTCATTTTTATGTAAGTACTTAAAGTAGTCAATCCACGAGCTCGAAAAAATGCAATAGCGCATTTTATGAAAAACTTGCTTCGGAATTTTGGCTTTATCTAAAGAAAAAAAACCGGCTAAGTGCGTGTCGGACCACGCACAACGTAGGGTTTCGCAGTTGACAAGAATTTATCCCAAAAACAAACTTAACATTGGATATCAAAAAAAAAAAAAATTGTCATAAAATTACAAATTCACAATTTTCGGACTTTTTCCTTTACTTGTGCAGATGTGCTGGAAGACTTTGCTCCTTGCCAAATTTCATTATTCTAGGGCAACGGGAAGTACCCTATAGGTTTTGATTTACTTGCGACAGTTGCGAGTATCAAAATGTGTTGCAAAATGGCCGTATTTTTTTATTGCGTTGACTAGAAGCTTGATTTTTTTAGAACTCTAAGGGACCATAGACTTACTCAATTAATATAAATTTCAACTTGATATCTCCACGCGTCCTTGAGAAAAAGGGTCTTGACAGACTGAGACACTTGAACATTTTTTTAATGTGATAGAATTACAAATTAACAATTTTCGGACTTTTTCCTTTGTTTGTGTTGTACGACCTTGCTTCATGCCAAATTTCATGATTCTAGAACAACGGGAAGTACCCTGTAGGTTTCCATTTACTTGCGAGTATCAAAATATGTCGCATAAATGGCTGTATGTTTTTATTGCATTGACTTAGAAGCTTAAGTTTTTTAGAACTCCAAGGGACCACAGACCTACGTACCTATGTGATAATGCTTGTGTTATGGTAACGAAATGGCTGATAAACTACTTATATACATTTTGTTTTTTTTTTTTTTTTTGTAAATACATACATATTATAGATAGAAAAACACCCAGACTCGGAACAAATACTTGTAGGTCGTACAAATATTTGTTCCGTGCGGGAATCGAACCCGCGACATGCTGCGCAGCAGTCAATCGCTCAACCACTGCGCCAACCGTGTCGTGTCACTTTTAATTTCAACTTGATACCTCCACGCGTTCCTGAGAAAAAGGGTCTTGACAGACTGACAGACAGACAGACAGACAGACAAACAAGTGATCCTATAAGGGTTCCCTTTTTTCCTTTTGAGGTACGGAACCCTAAAAACGACTAAAAGTCATAAAATAACCAATAGGTATACGGTCGGTCCGCCCAGGTGGCCGGAAGATTGACGTCCCAATAAAAAAATTAGGTTCTTTGTATCGTGGACTATCCGAATCACCTCCATGTATGTTCCGCGATTTCTCATAGTTTTCGAGTTATGATTTTTTTCTAAATTTTTGAGCTCTTTCTTTAAGTCTTTCCTGACCAATCTGTTTTCTTTTCTCGACCTGACCAACTTAAAAAAATTCTTTTAAAAAAAGTAAAACACTTTTTCGAGATTTTTTTTTTTGAAGTGAATTTTCTTGACTCGTACTTTTATGCATAAAATAATCAGCTTCATGACCATGATGAAAGTTATGAAAATGTTGGTCTAAAGTTGGGATCGGTGAATTATGAATGACTTCAATTTTCAACTGTAAATTAAAAATCTAAATAGGTGACTTAATGGTTTCTAAGTAGGCCTTAAAATGCGACAAACTCTCAGCTTTCATAATCATTAAAAAAATGGTAGTTAAAGAAGCTCCTTTGGCTAAAATCGGCCTTCAAAGACAGCGATGTGGAAAATTCTTAAAATTAGCCATGTGAATATTTTGAGTTAATTAGTTTGTTAACTTACCAATCATGACTGCAGAAAAGCTAAGATTTAAACTTAGACTAAAAAATAAATTAACCATTTTTTTTTTTGGATGTTGAAAATTGAAGTCATAATTCACCGAACCCAAATTTAGACGAACATTTTCATAACTTTTCATAAAATTATCAATAAAAAAATCAGTAAGTACCAATAAAAAAATCTCGAAAAACTGTTTTACTTTTTTTTTTTAAGTTGGTCAGGTCGGGAAATCTCAAACATTCAGAAAAAAAATCATAACTTGAAAACTATGAGAAATCGCGAAACATACATTGGGGTGATTCGGATAGTCCACGATACGAGGAACATATTTTTAGGGTTCCGTACCTCAAAAGGAAGAAACGGAACCCTTATACTGCCGTCGTAATTTTAAAAGGCACATCTGTACACACACACAATGTAAGTTGTGCCCTTTTTCCTTATGGGGGCAGTATAGGATCACTCGTGTGTGTCTGTCTGTCTGTCCGTCTGTCACAGCCAATTTGTTACGAATCTAATGGACCGATTAAGTTGAAATTTGGTACACATATGAATTTTGGTGACCCAAACACGGACTTGTAATGTAAATAATTGAATTTTGAATATGGAGGTCCTTTTTGGGGGGAAAATAAGTAAAATTTTAAAGTTTTGCAAACTATACCGTGTGACATATCAAATGAAAGGTCTTACTGTCAGGGTCTCAAATATATATGTTTATAATTTTAAAATACATTGTTTTGAAGTTATTTAAGAAAATAGACGAAAATTGACCATTATGACCCTGATCTCCGAAACTACTGAGCCTAAAATTTTGAAATAAATATAGAAAATAGTTTTTTACCTATAGATTACAGGAAAACCTATAAGAAGTCTGTGGTCTTAAAACCACATGGTAAATCTAGGTATATAAAAAATTCAAAGTCCTGACTGAGTCACTGACTAATATATCAACGCACAGCCCAAACCACTAAACTTAGAGACTTGGAATTTTGCACATAGATACCTTATACAGTGTAAACATCCATTAATGAAGAATTTTTGGAAATTCCACCCGTAAGGGCGTAAAATAGGGGACGAAAGTTTGTATGAAAAATCCCTTGAGTTAATAAACTTTTAACTTAGCACGAACATTCATTTAAGTAAATTATAAATTTTCCATTTTTAGTTTCCCTAAACTACCCCCTAAGGAAGGATAGGGGTTGTCAAAGTTTATACGGAGGGATTTTAACACGCGGTCCGATTATCTCAAAACTCAGTTTTTATACTTGAGACCAAAAATGAAGACAACGTGTATCAGGGTTTTCCAAAAGTCTACCCCTAAGGGGTGAAAAGGGGTAGTCAATTTTACAGCGGAGGATTTCATTAGGGGTTTGATTAACTCGAAAATTTGTGTAAATATTGTTTGAGTCAAGTTATGGAATCATCTCTGACGATTTTTGCAATTTTACCCCTGTGGGCGTGAAAACAGGGATAACTACCTACAGTTTATATGAAAAATCTTATAATTTGGTTAATGAACTTGAAACTTATCACAAATACTTTATTAAATAAGTAATAAAGTTTGTCATTGTTAGTTTTTCAAAACTACCCCTCAAAGGAAGTTTAGGGATGTCATAGTTTATATGAAAGAATTTTAAAGCGCAGTCGGATTAACTGGAAACGCAGTATTTATACTTTTGATATAAAATAAACAATAATAAGTTTCTGGGTGTTTCGAAAGTCGATTCCTGAAGGACCAAAAAGGGATAAATAAATGTCTAAAGGGAGGATTTCACTGCGTGGCTTGATTAACTCAAAAAATGGTATAAGTAATCTTTGAGTCAAGTTATGGAAACTTCCTAAACGAATTTTCACCGATTTTGACGGCAGATAGCTGATGTTATAAGGAGTAACTTAGGCTATTTTTATTATTTTTTTAAATATTAGGGTTCCGCGCCAGAAAATTAAAACCCATGGAATCAGACATCCACGCGGCCGAAGTTGCGGGCAGTCTAGCTAGTCTATTGTATGGTCCTCATACAATAAACTTTTTAACTAAACTAAAAATTTTAACCTAGCATGAATCGTCTAGAACGATCGAGTAGAGTACAAAAATATTTTTTTTTTTTTATCTTCTAAAATGAAGAAATAGGGGGCCAAAAAGTTGACAATTTTAGACCATTTTTCTACGAGCTCTAGCGCAACAATTCAACAAATTAGGAATTTCTGTATATTATGTACCATATTTAATCAACAAATACTAAAAAAGCGGATTCATTAGGTTGGTTAAGGTTGTTTAAATATGGCTGATTTCTGCAACTGCAAAAAATACCCTTGTAATTCACAGTATCATTATGAAATACAAAGTTATCTTTGCGATTTTTAAACATATAGTATGGTACGGAACCCTTCGTTTGCGAGTCTGACTCGCACTTGGCCGCTTTTTTTTTATTTGGACCTCAATCGTCCGGCCACCTTGTATAAGAAAAAGATGTGATGTGAAAAATACATAGGTACTTACAGAAAAAAAATCCTCGATGGAATTGGGGGAACCCTTTTTCGAGCAGTGGGACAGTATAAACTTGAAGCTTAATAAAACAAAACCGGTCAAGAGCGAGTCGGACTCGCGCACCCAGGGTTCCATACCATCATTTATATTTAATTTTTGTTGATGATTTCTGAAAAAGTGTGCTATTTAGAGACATTGTTTTATTTTTCCTGTAATATTTACATAAACTTCTATCACATAGAATAATTTCAGATTTTTCTCTATGCTAACTTCGGAGCTAGGGGGGAACGGTATTTTTTTTAAATTATTTATGTCTTTAGTAGAAAACTATGTGGCCTAAAAAAAATAAAAATATGTATGAGACTGTGCAAACAGCGTTCTTTCATATGATACCACACATGCCTTAGTGCCCCATTCGATTTTTTAAGACCCCCTTTTAGTCCCTGTTGAAAAAAAAACATGTATATTTTTATTTATTTCTCATTTGCAAAATAATTGTGTAAACGTCATCTAAAACTGTTCCCAATTTCAAGTGGATATCATTAGTAGCTCTTGAGATATCTAGCTGTGACAGACAGACAGACAGACGGATAGACAGACAGACAGACTGGTTCACACCATAAGGCTGCGTTTCCACCAAAAATGAGCGAGGATGCGTAGCGAGGGATGTGTGTAAAATTAACCAATAACATCGCTTCATTTTCATAGCTTGAGCTAAGCTAGTGCTCTAATTAGTTAGTTTTACACACATCCCTCGCTACACACATCGTCGCTCATTTCTGTCCTCGCTCATTTCTGGTGGAAACGCAGCGCAGCCTAAGGGGCCGCCTCCACGAGCGAGAGAATCGCGGCGATAGTCACGCTGTGCCTACAAATTATCGCCGCGATGATATCGCCGTGTGGAGATTGATTCACAGAGTTTCTATTGAATTTGGGGGCACGACGAGATTATCGCCGCGATTTTCACGCTCGTGGAGGCGGCCCCTATGAGTTCCTTTTTACCATTTTGGTACGGAACCCTAATAACGTTTTGTTATACCTATACAGTGTGTTTCTTTTAAGGTGTCAAGCCAGTGCGAGCTGATAGCGGAGTACCATACCTATCGATTTAACCCCCATGTACCTATGTTCTACGATTTTTTGTAGTTTTCGAGTTAATCATATCAATGGTAGTGGTTAAGGATAGTAGTAGGTATAAAATTTATGTTTTTATTATCAACTGAGCTCTGCTTAAACGTAGAGGAATATAAATATGTACATATATCAAGATTGACAAAATAAGCAAAGATAATAATAAATTATAAAACATGAAAATCACAGGATTTCAGACACCACTTTCAACGACCGATTTCAGCAAATAACTAAAAATAAACTAGGGCACCTAGCGAAGATCTGTTTTCTCCCAGATTTAGTCGCTAATTAGTCGAAATTAGTCGCCAAGTCACAAATTTAGTCGGGTCTTAGTTTAGAAGATATAATGAGTTCAATTTTTAAGTATAGTTCAAGAGCTAGATTGAAGAGTTTACGATAAAATCTTTGATCTGGGCATTTTCGTCAAAATGTCTACCAACCCACTTATGGGATGTCCCATACATACAAGTTGCAAATAATTAACATTTTTATAACATAGAAGTGTCGAGTAATTATTAAATAGTTTCAAAAGACTAGTTTTCGTTTTTACTTAAATTGCCAACTGAAATTTAAAAAAAAAAGTAACAAAATGAAATCCTGAAATGTGGCATCTTACGTCTTGCAGTACTGTCCTTATCATTTGGTAACGGTCATGACCAAAACGTATCTAAGTTACTATTTATTTACATATATTATTTGAAATAAGCTCCATATAATAAAAATAAAAACATAGCTAGCAAAATTCGTAAAATTTATCATTCGACTAAATCAAGAATTTGCTAAAATATCCAAAACAATATTAGTAAGCTGTTTTCAAAGTAGGTAGCAGTTTAAAAAAAATGCCCATCAAGCTCTTGGTCTATACTTAAAAATTGAACTCATTATATCTTCTAAACTAAGACCCGACTAAAGCTACAGCAGTTAACGCGCCTAAAACGGCGGTTTTCGGCGGCATCGAGCACGACTATGAGTTCGAAACCGGGCAAGTACCAATGCTTACTTTCTTAGTTTATCTTGGACACACGGTTCAGCGGTGAGGAAAAACAAACGTGAGGAAATCAGGACTTATAAACCGCCTATCCGCCTTACAGAAGCATGGTGATATATGCATAAAAGCCTTATCTGTATGAGAAAATGTTCGAGGACCATTGCTGCTGCTCCAATCAATCAGGGTCGTGTCAAAGAAAGTTGCTGACTTCTATCATCATAGACTACACTTCAACGCAGTTATAAGAGTACTTGGGAACATCATAAAACACGCAAAACTGGAGAAATACAATTTTATTGACATAAACTCAGTTATCACTATGACATAAAGGTACAGGGCAAATCTTCAGACTATTGTTAACATTCCTTAAACACATTTCACCTATATTAAAGACAACAGAATATATTGACACAACCCGTCTTATTACAAAGGTTCATCTTCAAACCCAGGTTTAAGCCATGGACACTTTTTTGAATTTCGAACCTTATTCCGACACATTAAGAGGAAACGTGGGTGCTCTTTTCTCCATACAAAAAGATACAAACGCTCTCGCCTGTTTTCTTTCTGGTTAATGACCATAAAGCAATGATTTTTTACAGAAATATAAATATCAGTTAATTGTATGCCCCTATGTTTTCCTTTTTGATGATATATTATTTTTATAGGAACTAGAACCCTCCAAAAATGCTCAAAATTGCCTATTCAGACCGCTATCAACAGACGCCTAGTGTACCAATTTGACAACTATTAACGAAAAAAGAAAAACATAGGGGCATAGTATTTATCCTTCTTATTCAGTTTATGAAATATCTTTCAAATTGGTCAATATTGGAGGAGGAAATAGGCGAGAGCCAAACCTCGAAATGTGACTTTACATAGGCTATTTAGTCGGATCTGCAGTTGTCCTTATCGCACGAATTCGAGGGCGGAGCGCTCGCAGAGCGACAGCAATACCTTCTTAAAATACCTAACTGGCCACCCGCCTTTCCTCTTAAGAGTCAGTTTTACAAAACTGACAACTTAGTACCGGACTAAGTTGTCAGTTTTGTATAAAGAACTGTATTTCTATCACAGCTAGGTTGTTATTACAAAAACTGGCTCGATGGTTTAAACCATGACTGAAGAAAAACCTCGTTTTGTAATAAGACCGAACAAGTTATAAATGTTTTCAGTGCCGCAATCAGTATCAAGTTAACCTATTAAAATGTTGTCGCAATTACAAACAAAAATGCAATTTATTATAATTATTATAGTTAAGTCAGCGTCAAAAATATGGGGTTAACCGATCGTTCAGAATGATCTCAACAAAAAAGAAAAAAACATTTTTGGTTATTATTGACCAAAAATGTTAACTCAAAAAATACGTATAATTTGATTAGCACACGCTTATGAAAAACAAAATAATTTTAAACAATTCTTATTAAATTGATGTAAATAAGTACCTAATTAATAACTAGGAAAAGAAAAAACACCAATGACTTATTTTACAAAACACTCTATTATAATTTTTGCAAGTTTAATTATGCAAGTAATGATTGTCAAGTGCGAAAGCACACGTATTCTTAGAAAAACGAAAGAATAAATTATAAACAAGTCTGATGCGCAGGAGTACTTGTAACAAAGTAAAACGCAAGTCAATTTGAGAAAGTCACCAATATAATGCAAATTGATGTCATTTATTATTTCATCGTCAAAATATAAATGTGTCTGACTTACAATAAATTAGACACCTATCCTATCTAGTGAAAATATTAAGCGATATTTTTACGGCCGTGCTAATGTCCGCCGAGTTCAGATCGAGCGAAAAAATCCTCCCGGAATTTGCTAGCTCCATTGAAAATAGAATAGCCTAAAGTATAAAATTGAATAAAAATCGACCCAGTCGACTCGGCGCAAGCTGACTGACAATTTTATACTTTAGGCTTTGGTAATACGGTCCTATTTTCAATGGAGCCAATAAAATCCGCGAGGAGTTTTCCGCTTGGTTTGAACTGACCCTAAGAAACATAGAAAAGATTGTAGGTCCCGTGTCAGTAAAAAAGAAACATTATAAAGGCGAAAGTTTGTGAGTGTGTGTACTTGTATGTTTGTTACTTCTTCACACTCAACTTTGCAACAGGGACTGAAAGGGGGTTTTAAAAATTTGTTTTTCAAAAATCATAAACAAAAAATACATATAAATGATGGTACGGAACCCTCGGTGCGCGAGTCCGACTCACTCATGACCGGTTTTTTTTCGGCGTTGTATAGCGTCGTTTGTGTCACTCATACGTGCGTGACAGTTTCTGTCTAAAACTCTTTCTGCCTCCTCAACGGCCGCGTGATGTACATTTAAAAAAAAAATATAACTACTACAGTGAGCGCGCAAGTGCTCGTCACCGCCTGAGGTATGTGAGCGGTGAGACGGGGAGGTAGACGAAGGCCAAGCTAACTCAGTCTGCCAATCTCCCCCGTCTCACCGCTCACATACCTGAAGCGGGGACTAGCACTTGCGCGCCCACCATGACAATTATATTCTAGTTTCCATCTCATACATGTTGATACTATAATTTTTTAGTTATAGGTATTATAAGACAGGTAGTTTTACTTGGAGCAAAATCAACTAGGAAAGGGATCGTCACCGTGTCAACTCGAGCCGTGCAGTATTCTTTGTATGAAACTCTACTGCAACGCACACCAATTGGAATCGTAACGCAATCGCCTCGCCTCGTGACAAGCTCACGAACCGCGGCGATACGGTGACGAGCCCTTTCCGAGTTGATATGTGTGCTATGACATTAATTCCCCTCACACTCTAAGGGTAAAATCCCGTAACCGTAATGTGACTGTACTTTTAGCGTTTCATTCTAATGTAAACCTTATTCTCAAGACACATTAGTATAAAATGGTTGCTCACATTCGCTTATACGAATATGGACTTTATGCCCATTATAATAAGATTCATAATCGTGTGAAATACTAACATAGCAAAGTCAAAAAGCGATCTGTGTAGCTTGCATCTAAACTGGTGCTGTTATCCGCATTAGACTTGATCGATAATGCAGCATTTCCTTATTTTCAAAAAAGTCTTCCGAAAGGAGATCAGTATTCGGGTACATTTTTTTTGACGGCATGTTTTAATAGAACGCATTATTTTTTACTAAGGCGTCAAAGTCGAGAACATTAATTTATTTTGGTTCTTCAAATAAAACGTAATTCATTCCTGGCCGCCGCCTTTTTTTTATTCGAAATCGGCAAACAAAATGGGTGATCTCCTTTCAGTATGTACTGAAAGTTATCTTAAGAAGACAGCAACGTATGTTTATCTTCTTCATTTGACATTACTGACTGCATTCTTGAACTTAAAACTTGCAGAAGTCTTTCTTTGTGCAAGTTAACTCATGCAAGTCTTAACCACAATTTCGGAAAAGCATATCTGACAACTTAAACATAACATAATTTTTGAAGACTTTGTGTGAGTATTATTATGAAGAATAATTTTTGCAGTGCGAGAGAGAGACGGAGCTATACAAGACCTATAGCACCATCCCGTTTTCGCAAAAGAATCATGTTGGCACTAAGACTTCATAATACGGGCACTTGTCTGCTAAAACCAGGACATTTATTGAAAAAGCACTTGATTTAACAAAAAAATCTTTCTCCAAAAACATTAATGACTAAATTAATGAATAATAATTTTCATAATAGAATCTATTATAATTGTTTAGTAAGACACATTAACGTGAGGATGAGGAGCGTCTGCGATCGCGGCGGTCGCGGCGCGGGCTGCGCGAGCGCCGCCGGCGCGTGCGCCGCTCCGAGCTCGAGTGGCGCCCTCTGGAACAAAATGGTGTGTTAGTCACAGCTTTAGCTTTATCATCATCATATAGTTAGGGTAGTTAATGTGCAGGACAAGTAAACAGGTGGCAGTTAAAGCCGGGTACAGACTTACGAAATGTAACATGCAATGTAACACGCAATTAAAGAATTTGTTGTCCACATTGTCGCGATGTATCATGCAAAGTAACAGAATTCCCTTAGTGTGGACGCCTTGCGCGCACGAACCGTGCACACTGCGCGCACGAACAGAGCTTGCAACTCGTGCGCGCCGCGACCCGCCATTTGTCGGTTTTTTCGCCGAACACAAAGGGGCGCGCAGTGTGCACGGAGATTATTTTACTGTACAAAGTGCATTTGTGAGAAAAAGTGCTATTCGTGGTGGATCTTTGGTTCTTGTTTCAAACAAGTTGAAATTTAAACAACGTTTAGATATAGTTAATCTTTCTATTGAGCGCACTGTTGAGTTGTCTTGTGTTGAACTCGAGCGATACTTTATAATTTGCGTTTATCGACCCCCCTCTGGGGATTTTATTCGTTTCGAATCGGTAATGGAGGAAACACTCAATAGGTTAAAATCGATTATTAAAAGCATAATTTTATGTGGAGATTTTAATATTAATATTTTAGATGTTACTCCATTAAGTATTAGACTTCTCAATCTGTTCAGGTCTTATAATTTAATTAACTTGTTCTTCGAACCTACTAGGATCACGGCAACTTCGTCAACATGTCTTGATAATATATTTAGTGATTGTGAGGCCAAAAATAAATTAGTGCTAAGTGACTTAACATCTGACCACTGTGGTTTATTAGCTAGCTTCCCTATGCCATTACATAAAAAGCCGCATAAAATAGAATGCACGCCTTATACAGCTAGTCGTTACAATAAGTTTAAAAATAATATAGCTCGTAAAATTACACCATCTCTAGTAGAACACGAAAATCCTAATGAAATCTATGGAGCCCTTTTTGATGTTGTACAAAAAGAATACCAATCTACTTTCAAGACCAAAACCATTAACATTAATGGTACCTCCGTTGGCTTTAACCAATGGGCTACTCCAGGTATTTATAAAAGTAGAGCGAGACTATACGGGTTACACGGTTTAAAAAAAATACAGGTTTGATACTTCTTTCCTAGAGTATGTCAAAAATTATTCAAAATTATTTTAAAATTTGCTAAATCTAAATTTTTAAGCGATACAATTAAAAAATCTCAACCTGGAAAATTATTAACAATGAAACGGGTAAGTCGGTGAAACAAGAAAATCAACTTGACATTATGGTCGACAATAAATTAATTAGTAAAGCAGCTGACGTAGCTGAGGCATTCAATGAGTTTTTTGCCAACATACCTATAACTACGACTCGCTCCTTAAATTCGTCCCCATCTAAAGCTGAAAACCTTTTGCATAGTAGTGTGCCCAAATGTAGTCGTTTATTTAGCTTCGAACATGTAACACCTCGTGATGTAGTTAATGTTTTTAATACACTTAAGTCTAAAAACACTGGTGATTACTGAGGCATCTCCATCAAACTATTAAGTAATATAATAGACATCGTAGCCCCCTATCTAGCTGTTACTTTTAATAAATGTGTTGATTTAGGAACTTTTCCTGACCTCATGAAAAGTAGTAAAGTCATACCATTATTTAAATCCGGTAATAAAAATGACGTTGGAAATTTCAGGCCTATTTCTATCTTGCCTGCATTTAGCAAAATATTTGAAAAGTTAATACTCAAGCAGTTGCTAAAACATTTTAATTTAAACAGACTCCTTCACGATGAACAATATGGCTTCACTAAAGGTCGTTCGACTACGGATGTGTGTATTGCTCTGCTGAAACATATATTTAACGCTTGCGAGAACTCGCAAAATGCTATTGGAGTTTTTTGTGATCTCTCCAAAGCCTTTGATTGCGTGCACCATGACACGCTTTTGCGTAAACTACGTCATTATGGTGTCCAAAACGAAGCTCTCAAAGTAATAAATTCTTATTTACATAATAGGTTCCAATGTGTAGACGTTAATGGTGTGAAATCTTCCGGGCTACCAGTTCAGTTAGGCGTACCTCAAGGCTCAATACTGGGTCCATTCTTATTCCTAGTGTACATCAATGACTTACCATTCTATTTAAAGGGTATTTGTGACGTTGTACTATTTGCAGATGACACCTCTCTTATTTTTAAAGTAGACAGAAACAGACATGATTTTAACGACGTAAACAGTGCACTCTCAACGGTTACGGATTGGTTTACGACAAATAACTTAGTTCTCAATGCCAAGAAAACTAAATGTATAAAGTTTGCCTTACCGAATGTTAGAAATCTAGGACCCAACATCGTCTTAGATGAAGAGGTGCTTAATACTGTAGAATCAGCAGTTTTTCTGGGTATAACAGTAGATGCTAAACTTCAGTGGGGCCCACATATATCAAGCCTAGCGGGAAGGCTCAGTTCAGCCGCCTACGCCGTCAGGAAAGTAAGACAATACACTGACGTTGATACAGCTCGGTTAGTCTATTTTAGTTATTTCCATAGCGTTATGTCCTACGGTATTCTGCTGTGGGGAAAAGCGGCTGACATTCAAAACATTTTTGTTCTTCAAAAGCGAGCAGTTCGAGCAATTTACCAGCTAGGTGCTAGAGTTTCTCTGAGAGAATTTTTTAAAGATATTGGTATTCTCACGGTGGCATCACAGTTCATCTTCGCCAACATCTTATACATTAGGCAAAATATACATTTATACAGTAAAAACAGTGATGTTCACAATATTAACACCAGAAGTAAGGACAAATTACGTGCTCCATTTCACCGGCTTCATAAGGTTCATAACTCATTTGTTGGGCTTGGTATAACTTTTTATAACAAGCTACCTTCTTTGCTAGATTTGCCTTTTAATGCGTTTAAAATTAAAGTAAAATCCAATCTTTGTTCAAAGGCATACTATTCTATCAACGATTACTTAAACGATAAGAATAGTTGGTCGCTGTGATTAACTCAAGATAATGTTTACGTCATGTTCTTTCTCCAGGCTTCTATGAGTTGCCGCTGGGGTCGCGGGTAGTTTTAAGAAGATACCGCGGCCCTGGCATAGGCAACTGAAGGAACACGGGTGGGTTTTAGTCAGTAAAAGTCTGACACGCCCTTCCGCTCCACCCAGAGCGGGAGAAGTTATTTGATGATTTCCCACCCTCTTCTATGAGTTCTTCTATTTTATTTGACAAATAATATAATTTAATGTACTGTGTTGCGTTAATTATTTTGCATAAGTACTATTGTTTAGAATCAAGTTCCTTTAACTTAACAGCTGTGCTGCTGGGGAGTTTGTTCCGCTCCTTCTTCTTCCCAGCTAAAGCACTAGGAAGTGGTGAAGGGCGGGCGTTTTGTGGGAACTGTCTTATGTAACTTCGACGTTCAAAAAGTGCTGATTGTCAGCCTAATTTGAATAAATGACTTTTGATTTTGATTTTGGAGCGCCAGTATGGACGGGTTGTGTGTGTCTGTACTTCGGAACGCGCGCGATCAATGAAGGAAATTCTCTTCGCGTGTTCTCGGCAGACTGAGCTATGTTCGCCGCGCGCATGCCGGAAACAGAAGCGAGTAGGTCCATGCTCGGTTCGTGCGCGCGCTGCGTCCACACTTATGAAATCCTCCTTTCATGTTACATTACATGTTACGTTACAGTAGTTTGTACCCGCCTTAACAGTTTCACCGCACATGGTTCAAAATCGCTTGTCACTCTAATTTTTGTCCAATATTGAACTGCTTTATGAGTGTATTAGTGAGACGTACTACATGATGAAATTAGTAATATTCCAAAAGATAATTTGGCTGTTTGATCTCCAAATACCAGATGTCACACAATACTTCACAAAACAGATCACATCTGCAGACAGAAACTGTTCATATTTATTTTATAACCTGACGACCACTAGGTCCAGAATGGCGGTGGTGGTGGTGGTGGTGGTGGTGGTGGTAGGTTGGAATGGTTGGTTGGTTGAATGGTAGGTTAGAGAGGTTGGTTGGTTGGTGGTTGGTTGGTTTGGTTTTTTTTTGTTTTTTTTTTGTCCTTCTTCCCATGGAGGTAGGCAGAAACTACAGAAGGTCACCTGCGATCCTTACATACTTCTACCCACCTTCAATGGACTTCAATGTTTGTATAAATGACTAACCTGGAGCCGCTCCGCCTCCTACGATCTCTGTCGGAAGACCGGCGATGTCTCTTGCCGTGTTCAGAGTTGGAACTGTCCGAGGCGGACGAATCTCGCTTCTTTTTCGCTTGAACTGGCGGACATACATTGTCTTTGTCAGACAGTTAATTTGTTAATTCACTAGGTTTAAGAGGGCTGACGCATTTTGTCACCTCTTTCGCTCACACGGGACCTAATTTTTAAGAATGTTATATGAAGCTTTTTTGAAAATTGTAATCAATTGATGAACTATGGTCGGACTTTTAATTAGCTGGCACAGTAAAGTGACACTTCTAATGTCATTTTTACTGTCATTTCGCTATCAAATGGGAACATTTTTTTTAATCAAAATGACAGATAAAGTGTAATTTTACTGCAGCCAATTAAAAGTCCGAGTATAATAAATACGTAATATTATTTTAATTGTAGTATTTATTTAACTCATCTCAAAAACAGATCAGAATACTTATTGAGCTGAATTTATTAGATAACACAATAGAAATATGTTGTGTATGTCTTTAATAAATACCTGTTAAATTAGTGTTATTTATTAGTCCGCCAAGTGATTACATTTTTCAAAAAAGCATCTTTCCATTCATTCTAAAAAATTTGGTCTCGTGTGAGCGAGAAAGGTGACAAAATGCGAGAGCCCTCTTAAGAAATACTTCAGGGTGAAGACAAACACTGATAATAGAGCTTAGTGGTAAAAGAAAACAAAAACTCTATTTAGGAGAAAATTAATAATGCTTTTTTTAAGTTCCTTGTTAATCCAGGAAACAAACCCGGTTTTTTTATGTGCTGTGCTTGTACTGAGTAATTGTGTTACTTACAAGGACAAAATGCTACGAAGATAAGTAAGTACAAGTAAAATCAAGGGGAGTGGGTATTCATCAATTTGTTAGGGTTCCGTACCAAAATGGTACAAAGTAACCCTTATGGTGCGACTCAGTCTGTCTGTCCGTCTGTCACAGCTGGATATCTCAGGGACTATCAACTGTCAACATGAAATTTGAAACAGTTTTAGATGACGCCCAACTATTTTGCAAGTATGAAAGAAATAAAAACATTTTTTTTTGCAACAAGGACTGAAAGGGGTCTTAAAAATTCGAATACGGGCGACTAGGGCATGTGGGGTATCATAGGAAAGAGCGCTGTTTGCACTTTCTCATACATTTTTATTCTTTAAATAACAAAAAAGTTGGATTAAACTAAATAGATGATGTTACACTCACCAGCTTTATTCTCCCTGTCCCGTTGTCTAGACTTAATAAGACGAACTATCTCCATCAACTCCTTGCGCGCCTCGTTCCTCTCCTCTTCAGTCTAAAGTGAGATAAAATAAGACATAATAATAACATGACATCTCTATTCCGCGAAGGAAAGGATACCACATAATATATATATTTTTTTATTTTTTATTTAACGTTTACACAAAATAATACAGGATTATTCATATGAAATAGCAATCAAAAACCACTAAGGTTTAAACGTGTGCTATCATGAGTCAATATCGAACTATACAATGATGCATCTCGTTATTGTCGATACAATTAATAGGTACTATACATATTTAGGTCTTTTTAGAATTTCAATCATTCCTACATAATACTTAAGTAATATTGCTTAAGTTTACATTTGATATTTTTCTGTGTAATACATTTGCTTATTTCTGAGGGTAGACTATTAATAAGTCTCGGTATAATATAGCCGGTAGTTCGTTCGCCATACATATTGTTGGCGCGCTGTGTACGAAGCCTATTCTCAGAAACTGCCCGAGTGCGTACAGGATGTTCGATTTTATTTCTTAACGATTCATTGAAAAACTGTTCTTACACTGTTGTTGTTGTTGTTATATACAGGATGTTTCTTTTAAGGTATCAAGCCAGTGCGAGCTGATAGCAGAGTACCATGCATGTATGTTCTACGATATTTTGTAGTTTTCGAGTTATAATTTTTTTCCGATATTTTTTACTGGTTCAACGAGATGATGGCTTTAAAAAATTACCCCTTTTTTTTGGGTCAATTTTGAACAAGAATGTACTAAATAGCTATTAGCTTAGTTGCTTAGCTGTTATTTGCTGAAATCGGTCGTTGAAAGTGGTGCATCTGAAATCTTGTGACTTTCATATTTTATAATTTATATTATCTTTGCATATTTTTGTCAATCCTGATATTTACTATTCCTCTACGTTTAAGCAGAGCTCAGTTGATACTAAAAACATAAATTGTATACCTACTACTATCCTTAATAATCCTTATTGATATGAAATGAGGGATCCAAAATAACTCGTAAAGTACAAAAAATCGTAGAACATACATAGGCGTTAAATCGATAGGTATGGTACTCTGCTATCAGCTCGCACTGGCTTGACACCTTAAAAGAAACACCCTGTGTATAATTTTTCCAATCATTAGTTTTACTTTTGACATATGCACGACCATGAAGTTCCTTATATATTGACAGGCAACCAATCCATAGACGAAAAATGCAATACTTCTTGGATTAAATCGATTAAAAGTTCTTTATAAATAAACTCGACAACTCGCAAAGATAGCGCTGTATGTTTGTCACTTGTCAAAGTCATCTTATGGCGAAAGCGCCAGGGTAGCCCGCGTAATTCAAAATTTCTTACGTTTTTTGCAATTTGTTGGTCAGTGTGAGCTTGTATGTTGATTAAAATATGATTAATATGGCTTTACAGAATTATAATCATTAGAATCAGCAATTCAACTCCATAAGTTAGCATTTACCTCAAATCTAGCGATTTCATGAAATCATGATGTTTGAGGTAAATGCTAACTTATGGAGTTGTATTGCTGATTCTAATGATTATAATTCTGTAAAGCCATATTAGCTACGGCCGCGAATCATATTTTAATCAACATACAAGCTCACACTGACCAACAAATTGCAAAAAACGTAAGAAATTTTGAATTTCGCGGGCTACCCTGGCGCATCATCCTTAAAGACAAAGCGACCAATCGGCGACAAGAAAAAATACGTCATCTCGCGGCAAAGTTTTTAACAAGAACTTTTTTACTGAATGATAGCCATTGAGAGTGGAATCAATCTGCCAGCCATTCCCCAACTATGTTGGGGTCGGCTTCCAGTCTAACCGGATGCAGCTGAATACCAGTATTTTACATTATATTTACATTTTCGTTCGTTCGACCAATCTGCACGAAATCTAACTTAGAGAGATGTATTGATGATTTTTATGGTTAAAATTATGTAAATACATATGTTTTTTTGTCGCATATCATATTTTGATCAAGATACAACTTGACACGGACTTGCAAATTGCGCATCCCCCTTAGTGATATGCCACATTTGGAATTTTGGATTAGTTTGACGTAATAAATTAACTGAATCTTTGTATAAATGTAGGTTGGTACGTTTTTGCATAAATAAGTACAATTTAATAGTTAAACCGGATAAGACAGCTCGTTAATAGTATAAAATAATAAAAATATATCATAAATACTTACTCCATCCTTCTGCTTGTCATCTTCTTGGGGGGTTCGCTCGCCACTCTTCTCTCTGGTCTCAGTCGCAGAAGGCTTGCGGTCCCGAGATTTAGATCTATAAGAAAGTATTAAGATGATATAAAAACTCGAATAAGGAGTACTCCTTTCAAATATCATTAGGAAAACAGTACCTGATACAAAATTAACGAGGTTTTAGAAATTTGGAGTCTGTAAAAAGCGGGAAAAACCAAGAAAGATGTACAACATTTCCTAGCTAGGCTTTAAGACATACCTAGGCTTTTTAGCTTGTTCAAAGTGAAATGATAAAATATTCAAACATTTTGGTACTTACTGAATTATAACCGGAAATAATATATTAAAAAATATATTAATTTAAAAAATTATACTCGGATGTTCTAAACGTATAAATTACCTCTGTTTAGCCGGTGATGGCGTACGCGACCGCCTTCTCTTCTTATCCCTATCATCATCTCTGATTGTCTTACTCCTATCATTATCTCGACTCTTATCACTCCTACCACGATCGTTACTCTTGTCCCGACGTTCAGATCTCTCCCGCCTCCGATCATTCCTTCTATAATCCGAATATTTACGATCCCTGTCCTCTCGATCATTTCTCTGATCCGATGGTTTGCGATCTCTGTCATCACGATCATTCCTCTGTTCAGAATGTTTACGATCTCGGTCGTCCCTATCATTCCTATGTTCAGAATGTTTTCGAACCCTGTCATCTTTCTCATTCCTCTGTTCAGATTGTTTGCGGTCTCTGTCTTCCTTATCATTCCTGTGCTCAGAGATTTTTCGTTCTCTATCTTCCTTGTCATTCCTCTGATCAGAATGCTTGCGAACTCTGTCTTCTTTGTCATTTCTGTGGTCTGAGACTTCGGACAGTTTGCGGATTCTTTCTTGTTGATTATTCCTGTTTTCCGAGAGTTTTCTAGTCCTGTCAACCTTTTCATTCCTTACTTCCAAGGGTCTACGGCCTCTGTCTTCTTTATCATTCCTTTGTTCCGATTGTTTACGATCTCGATCTTCTTTCTCGTTTCTGAATCGGTCACGTCTGTCGTCTTTTTCTTTGACCTTTTCACCTAAGCGAGCTTTAATCGCTTCGAGACGATCAGCTGGACGAGTTTCTGCGTCTTTCCTGAAGAAGTAAATGTTTCTTTTATTTATATTATTCTTTTACGAATTTCGCCATATATCGATTTAACCATTATGGTTTATGGATTGAACAAACAAAATTGTACTGGCATTTTACATTATTTAACTTTTTGACTGTTATTGCTTATTCCAACTAGGAACGTTTAAAAATAAATTAGTTGGTTAGAACTTGATTAATAAATCACGTTAATCTTATGCCCGGGCCACTTTAACGTCAACGTCAATGCCCATAAACGATATAAACATCGCGGTAGTTAAATTTGGTCAAGATTCGGACAAATTATCGCGGTAAGTGGTGGCTACACCTACGGCCTTCAACGCGATAATCAACTGCACATCCCGTTAATGTGGCCGCGGCATTAAAAAACGAGACGTTTACGTCTTTAAGTTTTAGGCAGTTGCCTAGATGCCTACCTTTGCGGATCCTTCTTAAACGTACTCCTCAACAGACTAAACGGATCATAATCATCCTTAGACTTCTCCCCCTGGTGACCTTTAGCCAGGCCTTCAGACATATTGGCTATGGCAGAGGACAACTTGGGCTGTGCGTATCCCACTGTTGAAGATAGGCCATCGCGGCGGCCCAGGGGCCGCCGCGTCAGGAAGTCACGGGGGTCACGAGCTTCGCGGTTCTCGCGGCCATCGCGGCCATCGCGGCCTTCACGGGCCTCACGAACGCGACCGAAAGGTGCTGCGTCTCTGTTAGGAAAGATAATAATAGGGTTAAGTTATGGAATCCGGCGTTTGACTTTCATGACTTTGCCGAAATCCAAGCAGGTCACGTTACTACAAATTGTCAAATTTTCTCATTCGATTTTGAACTTAATCATCAACGTTTAAAATCATTTGGAGAAATTAGACAGTTTGGTATAACCTGACGTGCTGTTGTCTGTACAAGCAAATAAATATCCATAAAAATAATAAAGCAACTTGTATTCTCATCACGTATCATATTTTTATCTCTCGAAGCAACACACGCTTTACTTGTGTTTACCAAATGTACAAACTTGCTGTGAATGTGCGCGTGAAGAAGAGTAGCGTCAGCACATAACACATACAAACGCACAAACTCTCTTCCGACTTCACCATTGTCTCAGACGGTACCTAAAGCTCCTGCGCTTACACACACATTCACAGCGTGTCTGTACACTTGTAAACACAAGTAAAGCACGTGTCACTTCGTGAGATAAAACTACTGTACTTTTAAGCAAGGCTCAACTACCAACCTTTGCTGATCATGCTTAGGGTTGACACCTAAGGCTAGCGCCAACATATCAGCCCTGTTCTCGGGGGTAGCCCTGCGGATGTCCCGACGTCTGTCGGGCTTCTCTACCGGCTTGCGTTTGTGGGACGCCTCGTCTAAAGAAAATATCATGAGATTTATTTTATGGAACGATGGATAAGATACTTTAACAAAATAATTCACTACCATAATAAAACATGCACATATTTATTTTAAACAATAAATAAAAAACCGATACTAGCAACTCAAATGTTTAATATGGTCTGAAAAAAAAACAGTAGAAACATTTTTTTTATAAAAACCAACACCAGAAATACGATTACCTACATTTATAAATAATAACAAACAGAAAATATATTAATAAAATATACAGATAACTAAATATAAATTTTAATTTGTAAAAAAAAAACAATGTAAAATAAAACATAAGACTAAAATTCTCTCAAATAGTGAAGGAAAACGTCAAACAAAAAAATTCGAAGATTCCGATGCGTATAAACTGGTCCCGCGTGCTTGCGTGCACTTCTGCCCAAGATAAGGCCTGTGTCCCAGCAATGGGAACGTTGTAGGCTAATTATGATTAAGTCGTAAAATTTTGTCGATTCATGACCTTAAAACGAAAAGAGTTATTTTACCTTGAGATCTACAATAATCAAAAGTACACCAGGCCACAGCAGGCTTAGCGGTGTTCTGTTTAACGTGAGTAACAATTTCTTTTTAAGTAAGATGGGTCCATTCCGTGATATTGGTGAACTTGAAACAATTTTCCAGCCATTTCGTTTAAATTGTGTTTCAAGATAAACTCCAAGAAGCTTCCTACACAAAACAAAGTAAAGAAAGGTAATTTTGTCAATAATACCGCCACTTTCTTTGCCAACCATAATATCAACCCACACAAAACCTCACAAAGAAAAGTTACATGAAGCCTAATAATATTTCTGCAAAACATTTTACCGTCATGTTCTATGTCCTCTTCGAAGTCCAACGCGTTGTAATCAATCTTCTCATGGCGAGAACGGTCTGAAAATTTAATTGTTATGTTTATACTATTTAGAGATACATTGCACCATTTTGTGGGTTATTGAATATTTTAATGTGTTTGGTATTGTCAATTCCGTCGTTGCTTTATCACCGTATGGTTCAAAGTCACTTGCGCGACATAAAACGACTAGGTAGGTCTATTTGTCTATATTATGAGTTAGATATATTTCAACCGATAGAGTTTCAACCTTAAACTTTAAGCTTAGGTTTCCTAGGAAAGCGCTTCCATCATATTATAACGGTCGTCAAGAAAATCTAAAACAAAAAGCATCTATTGTGACTCACAGGAAGATCAAAAAAAAAATCAAAATGAAATCTGTCATTTTTACCAGTATTTGACGTTAAGTCTAAGATTTAAATCGTTAGATTTGCCCTCACCGTACTTATTCACAAGAAAGTGTTCATAATGAGAAGAGGGAGCGCACACATTATTAAACAGCGTTTTCATGACAATCAAGTAAAGTCACAGCGTCATTGCATGTCAAAACAAAACAAAAGGCCAATTCTCGTACCTAAAAACGTTCAAATTCAAGTCGCAATCTCATGCCAGCGATCGCTACACAATTTTTGACCGACTTTTAATTGACTCAATATAACTGATCGTTCAAAGAAAGACTCAACTACCAACCTTTGCTGATCATGCTTAGGATTGACACCTACGCACACACTCTTCCGACTTCGCCATTAACTCAGACGGTACCGAGAGCTCCTGCGCTTACACACACATTCACAGCGTGTTTGTACACTTGGTAAACACAAGCAAAGCTCGTGTCACTTCGTGAGATAAAACTACTGTACTTTGAACTGACGAGATTGCGAACGTTGTTAAAAATACGGGAATTGCCCCTCTGAAATGCGACTATCTTTTGACGCGGTAGGGCGAATCTGACGATTTAAATCTTTGCCACAGCCGTATGGCACCGTAGCCTTTGTGGAGTTTAACTTTTCTAGGAATTGTTGTGTAGTGCAGTGGCAAAGCGAAGAGGTCGACTATACACATTCAAATATTCAATACACCTACAATAGGTGTAAAATCATGCACAAGAAGTATGTCAGCTTCTTCCCTGGGATGGACGAGAGCACGTATTGCAGATGTTCATATGCGTCAGTGACTACTTACCAATAGCGTTTCAATGTTTCTATATAAGCTAAGTTTTTATTCTAAGCCTATACATGGTCAAAATAAATTAGTTTCGATATCTTTTTTTTTTGGGGCCTCCCTGATCGTAGATTGTTTGTGTAGTTACTTGAAATATGAGTTTAAAAATCAGTTTTTTTTAGTGCAAACTTCACAGACGTAACTGTTATCGATATCTAATCACGACATAACAAAAAAAAATTGATTTTGTTAACTGACACTGCAAGTAAATAAAACACCAGCGGCGGTTGATCCCATAGATAAACATCAAATAATTATGTTTTTTTGTTTATCGATACCACTCACATTAGCGGAGTTTCGCTCTCTAAATTTAATTTGACCTTGTATGTCTGTCAATCATTTGAAGATGACAGAGTCAGAATGATATTTCAAATATGTTTAATGTTAAATGTATTTAGTGATTACTGGCGCAATTAGGTAATTGGCGTTATTATGTTTAGCCCCAAACGTATTTACTGGATTTTGTTGCAAATAGCCCTAAATTTATTGTTACTAGATTTTGAACGTTATTAAGGCGCTACCAAAATAAATTGGAAGATTTTTCGTAACCATTTATTTCACTATTGCAGCATGTATGGATTTAATTTTTGGATATATGTTTACTGACTATTTGATTAATACTTTGACTGAAGGAAAACACGATTGGGTTAAATTTCCTCGATAGAATTTAATTCCGAAGAGACCTCTACTTTTTATGTTTTTTTTTTTCTATAATTCTAAAACCCTAAGTAATTTCATTGCAAAATTGCTTTCAAAATGTGCGTATTAGGTAATTGAAAATTCTGGCTGAACATAGTTTTGATAGATAGCTTAATTTATTTTTAAACAATTTTTATTTCATTTGGCGCTTTTATTTTGGTTCCAGCGCGTTGTTGCGCTCTCTTTTTTTCGCATGTGGAAGTAATTGACTCTGTCTCTTTCTTATTCCCGCCCAGTTCACTTTTTTTGTATCACCTTAATTACGACAATTGACCTTGGAATCAAGAGTGCCACAGATAAATCCTCTCCCTATACTAACCGAGAGTAGAGTCACATTCCCCTTCCTCTTTCTCCTCTGGTGGATCAACTGGAGTATTGCCATCACCTGCAAAAAGAGGCCAATCCATAGATTTATAATAACAAATCTATTTGAATTTAGAATCTCAGATAATAGGGATGATGACTAAAAATTTATTTTTTGTCCGTCATAGAGATTATTAAAAAATATTGGACATGTATTTTTTTCTTTTTTTACGTAATCAAAAAATTACGGCGATACATTGAGTTAAAATATGGAATGACGTCACGCGTAGCTAGGTTTTATACGTACAAGTGACGTAGCGAGCCCCCACTCCCCAACTTTAATGCATGTTAGCTAAGTATTTTTTATTAATATGATAAAGCAAAAAATACGTGTCTAATATTTTTTTATTATCTGACTGACGACTAAATAGATTTTTCTTTTTTTTCATCCCTATTATCAAGTTTTGGAATAAAAAACAAATTACATTGCAAACAATAACTTTTAGGACCTTTTTATTACCAATGGTCACTCATAAAAAAATTTGAGACTACATAACTACATAGTTTATAAGTTTTTACTAACAAAACGGATCCTGTTACCTGAATTTAAATAAATTATTATTAAAACGCTAAAGTTGATAATAATTGAGTAAGTGGTATAGTATAGTAAAAATCTCGCTGCAGACTTGGTCATAAATCATAATCGGAGTAGGGATGTGCGCTAGTTGCGCGCGCTCAAGGCCATTATCACAGAATCATTAAGGTTATCACGAATTAAGAATTTTAATTTTCTATTTTTAGTTTTATATGGTGGTGGTCAGGTGGGACTCTCCACTGCTGTGCCATTGGATACGTTTGCATACTGCGCTGTGAGCGGTGGACAGTTCCTCCCGGTCCTCAGGTGTGTAACTGTGTCCTTTTATTTTGAAATTGCTTGTATTTTGTGTGTGTTGTTTTGTTTAGTTTGTTTTTATTTTATTGTGAGTTAATGTGAGTGTTGAAATATGGATAATGTCTGAAATAAAATGTTAAATAAAATAAATAAATAAATAAAATATATACGTTCTTTTGTTCATATATTTAATATGCTTTGTAGTAAATTTGGTAATAAAATAAAAAAAATGTGTATTTATTTCTATCACCCATTTATAAATATATAAAACTATCGATATCACTCATCGACTGCAGTAATGCACAGGACTACGTGTGGGCGTGGCCTGCCCATAAGGCCCGTGAGTGGGAAAGAGAGCAAAACACTCGAATGATTTATGACCGAGTCTGCAGCGAGATTTTAACTATACTATAGTGAATGTAAATTATCAAAGATTCTAAATTCAAATTTAATTAGTTCACCATGCCATTAACATAGGTTCATGATTTTATCTAGTTGCATAAAAATAATTAAATTATTAATATTTTGGAGTAGTAATGAAAAAAAGAACATTTCAATCAGAATCAATAACTCACGGCTCTGTTGTCTTTCTATTTCTGCTTTCTTCTTAGTGGACTCAAGATGTTCCTTATCAGACCTCTCCTGTTCAGCGCGCTGTAAAGTACGTTTTTAGTAAACTTACTGTTTTAGAGAGCAAATCAATAGTTTTCTTATGGCATCATACGCAATAGATACATAATCAGCCTATAATATTCCCACTGTTGGGAGTGGGACACAGGCCTCCTCTCGATAAGAGGGAGTGGGCCGTAATCCACCACGCGCCCCAGTGCGGGTTGGTAGATGTCACATGTCTTTGAATTTTTGGTTCTAGGACATACCGGTTTCCTCACGATGTTTTCCTTCACCGTTTTGAGAGCAGCGGTGATGAAATAATTTACACAAAGTAAAGCACTTATCGGGGTTCGAACCGACATACAACTCGTAAGTCGCGGTCGTTACCACTGGGCCAAAACTGCTCACGCAATAGATACCGAGAGAGAAATTAACGAACACAATCGTCAATATGCATGACATGACACTCCTTAGTAAAGTATGTATAGTTGACCTTGTAATTTCTTTACCACATATGACAACCATTTCCAGTATGTAAATTGAAACACCATTAAGGTTCAAAATATCTAACCGTTACATAAACAAATAAACATTAAGGGGTATGTGCAGTGGTAGTCCGAAATTCATTTTTTTTTTTGTTTTTTTTCAATTTGCAAGTCCGTGTCAGGTTGTATCTTGATCAAAATATGATACGCGACAATAAAACATATGTATTTATATAATTTTAACCATAATACCATATATGCAAGATACAACCTGACACGGACCTGCAAATTGCAAAAAACCCAACAAAAAAATGAATTTCGCGGGCTACCACTGCGCATCTCCCTTAAGCGTTTCGTATTTCTACAACGACAAGGGTAGAATATCACTTTGCTAAACAAGTCCTCTTGTCATTTTATGAAGTGCAAGTGACATGGATGGTGGTAAAGGAAAAATGAGGTCAACTATACTTTAAGTTTACGTCATCAAGTGGTCATAATAAAAAAGTACCAGGGTACATCTCACCTCGAATTCGGACAGTTTGATGATACGCCTCTGCGCCTGTCGCCAGTGAGGCGGGGTCACTGAGCGGGACCGCGAGCGCGAGCGAGATGGCGTGCGGTAGCGCTGGAAACCATATTTGTTTTATACCCTACATAGTAGTAAAGTCACCCGGGGCTATTATAACCAGGGGGCAAATGTATGTAATGTATTAATCCTAGACATCATGGAAACGCAATAATAACGAGTTATCTCAATCTGTTACATTTGACCCCTGGTTACAATAGCCCCTTACCTGGAAGCCGACCCCAACATAGTTGGGAAAAGGCTAGGCAGATGATGACCCTAGTTACTATGCGAGCCAAATAAGAATAGTACTGTCAACACGCCATTTTGTTCCGCAATACTCGCGAACTTCATTATCAAAGCGTACTAATTTGACAGCTATCGTGTATTTGACAGCTATCGGCAGTAGTAATTTGTCAGCTATCCTGTGAAGTTGGCAGCAAGCGCGATCCTATTCTTAGTTGGCTCGCATAGTAGTAGTGAAATACTCGAGCAAATCAATAGCAACATTCGGTAGGGTTCGAATAAAAATTTGGGCTTAATATGGATGATGCCTGTGTAAAAAAAAAACAATCTATATAGTCCATCAGTCAGATAATAAAAAAATATTAGACACGTATTTTTTGCTTTATCATAATAATAAAAAAAATACTGAGATAACACGAATTAAAGTTTAACCACAAACTGCTGTCTACGTCACTTCTACGTATAAAATCTAGCTAGGCGTGACGTCATGCCATATATGTAATCTTTTGATTATGTAAAAAAAGAAAAATACATGCCCAAAATTCTTTAATGGACATGACGGACCAGAAAAAAAAATTAAACCTTCATACCTATTGGAAAAATTAGAAACACTGCAATATTGGATCCCTTTGTTGTAAGTATGAAAATGAATGTATTGGGTATTTGGGTTCCATTCATAGATAGAAATATTCAATTAATTACTATTCGATGTCTGTGACATTTATGCATGGATAATATTATTATGTTATTAACTTACGAATACACCTCTTCCTTTGATGACCCTTCCACTGCGAGTGTACGAACGATGTTCCCCCCTTTCACGGTACCTCATCCTAAGGGATATACAAATTATTTACAAGATATTAATATTACTAGATCTATACTACTAGAAAGGTTAGGTAGTTAAATAAAGGTAAACAATCTTGATGTGTCTTATCTTTTTTATTTTAAAACCTCAGTTTAAAAATAAAATGCAACTAAAAACCAATGTAAATACAACAATAATGTTTATCTACACCCATGCTATAAATCCTCTATAAAAGTTTCTGAAACAGTTTATTGCCAACATTAAAACAGCCAGTGTCATAGTAACGATGGTAACCATAATAGCATCCAAACTGGTGTTTTAATGTTGTACTGAATTTCATAATGCAACTCGTTTTCAAAAAAAGAACAATGCACGCGCGTTTCACTACAACAGCGCCGTAATGTAAAAAAAGAACTTATTCGAATTCACGTCGTATACTATGACGCCGGCCGCCATGTTCGATACGAGTATTAGTATTGCAAAAAACTGTTTCAGAACCTTTTATAGAGGATTGATAACATGGATGTAGATAAAGTCTTGTATGCAACTGTAAATAATTAGGTATTAAAACACTCATGTGATACTATTCGTGTTTTAATACCCCTTATTATACGTCAGTTGCATAAATAACTATTACTAAATCAATTGAACCATTAGTTTAAGCAGTAGTTTATTTGTTTAGTATGTGTTGTGTAAGAAGTCGCAGTGTTTACCTTTATTTAACTACCTAAACGTTTATAATATAGCAATGTTATAATTATAGTTCGGATATTGGTATGCATATTTATTTATATGAAGTTGAGGTGTTGGCTATTATGGAATGCACTTTTGTATCGAAAAAATCCCAGGATTTCGACAAAAGAGTTCCGATTATAGAACCGAATTTATATTTACCTACGTTCAGGGCCTCAAGTCTGCTATTACAATAGTGTCAGAATGGTCTATCATTGATTTCATAATTGTTGATTTTGACAAGTTTGGTAATCTACTAATATAATGGCGTCATTATGACTTTCCAATGGTCAACCACTGACACTCCATTGTATGAAATTATGAATTTAGCAGATTACGAACTTTTAGCAAAATGACAATGCAGTGACAATGGGATCGTGTTGGAATGTAAAAATAGCAGACTTGGGGCCCAGGTGTTGCTAATATGGAATACACTTTTGTATCAATCGTAAAAATATCGCGATTCCGGAATTGATAAATTGTAATAAAGTACTTAGTACATTCTGACTATAAACATAACCTAAAAATAACAAAATTATATCCTAAAACTAAAATATGGCGTCGAAAAATTCCTCCGCATCGCTGTCGACTAGTAGAGTACCCAAGAGACTGGCGGCATTGCCACAAATTCATTCATTTTGACTATAGAATCGAATGCTAGCTAATGTTGTAAAGTAGGTTGCCAATATGCAATAGCAAACGTCAGGATAAGTGATGTTAAAAATGCATATAAATAGTTATGTGATCCCGGTGTCCCGAGATTTTTTAAATAAGGACTACCACATAAAGGAGTCGTTTCCTTACCTTGTATCCGATTAGTTGTGCATTCCCTTATTTTCAAAAACCCCGGGATTTATTATTATGAAAAAAAAAATTAAGAAGCCACTTCCTTAATTTCATAACCAAAAAAAAACCGGTCAAGCGCGAGTCGGACTCGCGCACCGAGGGTTCCGTTCCGATTTCTGAAAAAGTGTGCTATTTAGAGACATCGTTTTATTTTTCCTGTAATCTTTACATAAACTTCTATCACATAGAATAATTTCAGATTTTTCTCTTTGCAAACTTCGGAGGTAACGGGGGGGCAACGGTATTTTTTTTTTACATTTTTCATCAGAAGTCGAAAACTATGCGGCCTAAAAAAAGAAAAAAATTTTTTGATAATGTGCAAACAGCGCTCTTTCATATGATACCCCACATGCCCTAGTAGCCCCACTTTGATTTTTTAAGACCCCCGTTCAGTCCCTGTTGCAAAATATATATAAATATTTTAATTTCTTTCTTATTTGCAAAATAGTTGGGACAACATCATCTAAAACTATTCTAAATTTCAAGTTGATAGCATTAGTAGTTCTTGAGATATCCAGCTGTGACAGACAGACAGACAGACTGAGTGACGCCATAAGGGTTCCTTTTTTACCATTTTGGTACGGAACCCTAATTAACTTTAGGTTAATATGATCCGATTATCCGATCTCTGGTTATAATACTACCAAAGAAAAACCAAAAAGAGAATACGATCGGACGTAGAACAGTAGATTACCGAAAGAATGTAAGTTACAGAGAGAGACAGAAGTACAAAAACATAATTATGCTTACATATTTGCACTTTCCAACACTTAGGGCCTATTTCACCACCTACGTTTAAGTTCCTATTATCTTACTTGGCAGATAACAGACAATTTCTGTTCCATCTTTTGAATTTATTCGGTGAGTAGTGGCTATTCGGACATTGCGAAGTAGGCCCTTAAGAGGAAATGTGGGTGCTCTTTTCTCCATACAAAAAGATACAAACGCGGGAGCGTTTGTATCCTGTTTTTCCAGCCTGTTTTCTTCCTGGTTAATGACCATAAAGCAATGATTTTTTACAGAAATATAAATATCAGTTACTTGTATGCCCCTATGTTTTCCTTTTTGATGATATATTATTTTTATAAGAACTAGAACCCTCCAAAAATGCTCAAAATTGCCTATTCAGACCGCTGTCAACAGACGCCTAGTGTACCAATTTGACAACTATTAACGAAAAAAGAAAAACATAGGGGCATAGTATATATCCTTCTTATTCAGTTTATGAAATATCTTTTAAATTGGTCCAATACTGGAGGAGGAAATAGGCGAGAGCCAAACCTCGAAATGTGACTTTTCACATAGGCTATTTAGTCGGATCTGCAGTTGTCCTTATCGCACGAATTCAAAGGCGGAGCGCTCGCAGAGCGACAGCAATACCTTCTTCAAATACCTTATTTTGAAAAGTCTGGCCACCCGCCTTTCCTCTTAATGTTTTGAATGTAAGAAACGTAGAATTTATAGCGAGCACATAATATGATGTAGTTTTGAATCACACCTTTAAACATAAACAAAATTTATAAGCAACTTACATCAGAAAATTACAGAAACTGTGAATAAAATTAAATACATGTATAATTTTAATATTATTTTCATACTAAATCTTTGAATCAATATTACTGATGTTCATTTTAAATAGCTTCTCAAAGTATAACACAGGTAGGTACATGAAATAAGGCTTTCAAAAAAATGAAAAGTATTTTTGATGCCGATTACCCATAACTTGAGTGAAGATTAACCAATTAATTTAAAGTCTTTGTTAATATTGTTTACGCCCTTTTAGATGAATCTCTTCTCTGCTGTAACAAATCCTCAACCTCCTTCAACACATTACCTCTCCCGATCCCTCCTAGGTTCGCCCCTCTCATCCTGGTCCCTGCCGCCTCTCATTAGGAACCTGTTTGTGGGCACATCGGGTATCTCGCGAGGATCTATCTTGGAGGTAGATACGAGGGGGTGAGAAGGTGCCTCGGGTGCCTCTTCCTCATCACCTGATGGCCCGGAGTGGTGCCTGTGAAGGAAGAGTTCACGGTAGATATACAGGATACAGGGTGTATCAGAGTTATGAGTCAGAGAAGAGTGTGGTTGGTATGGTACAGTGGTACCCAACTGATAAGGCGCGTCGTGAATCTTCGTTCGCACAGAAAAGAAAGTATGGCCCCGAAGATTAACGAGAATGCTTAAAACTTACAATCAACTTTAGATCACTACTATAAGGTTCATAATATACTGCAGCTGTTAGTTCCGTCTCACTCGCAAGTATGGCGGCTGACTAACATCATGGCGGCTGCCGACCAATAGCAGTACAGGAAAAAGAAGCACGGTGCGTGGAGCGTGCCGATTGGTCAATAGCATTTTCCGCGCTTTGAAAATTCATCTTCGGCGCAGGTACCTCGGTAAGCCATATCAGTTGGGTGCATACCATTAAACTGACCAACTTTCTCCAAGGGACCAACATGTGGGTCGAGTAGGTATTGAAGCTTTGTACGGGAACCACACCACTCCCTTCAATTTGACAACATCTTTCTGATACAGCCTGTAGATGTATTGGGATCAGTTTCCTTTAGAGTGATTACCCAGATGGTTAAACACTGGTAGAAGTTTCACAAAATGGTGGGCGGTAAGCAATTTTACGTTATTCCCGAAAAAAAACGGTGCCGAAACTGTTTTGATAATTATTTTATACTTTTTTATTTATTTATTTATTTATTTATTACAGCATTACTTCCCAATCTTTTAAAAATAAACTGATGATGGATGATATCTAATCGAATGATCGATAATATGAAAATGTCGAAATTCTGTTCTTTCATAGTTCAACATGACCATTATCCTTTACTTTACTTTACTTTACTTTAGATTAAATAGTTAATATTATAAAATAGCTCACATGAAACTTAACGATTGTAATAAAAATTGTCGTCTATAATAAGCATACCTCTTCTTCTTCTTCTCCTTCTTGTCTTTCTTCTTCTTCTTATCTTTCTTCTCAGAATGGTCAGACTCCGCATCGCTTGCTTCTTTCTCTTCCTTCTCTTGCTTACGTTTCTTTGCTGTAGAAGACTACAATAATTATCTTCAAATTTAGAGGCGAACACTTCTAACAAATTTCTTATCTATCTATAAATATAAAAATGAATCTCTATTTCCCTTGGTCATCACATCACGCGTGAACGGATGGAACAATTTCGCTAATTATTTTTTTGTTGTTTATTATTGTCAGGGGAACGTTCTTATGGGGAGAAAAATTTGAAAAGTGGCCGGGAAAATTGGATACTTAATTCGGAAAAACTTCTATGGGGGAATTTTGAATTATTGAAATTGGAACAGGACAACGTCTGTCGGGTCAGCTAGTACATTCTATAGGAGTCAAGGAACAAATTACTAATTTTTAACACATTTTTTTACGTATTACTTATTTTACAATATTTTCTATTGCGTTTTTTTTAACGCAAACTTGAAACGCGTCGTCTTCGACAATGGTGAGGCGGCGACGCGACGGTAATAATAGGGGAGCCCATGATGTTAAATGAGGATTTACTCGAGCGTCGTGGGGACCTATTACATTTTGTAGATTACTTGATAGGAAGAAAAGCTGATTATATGATGTCACCAGTTTTATTTTTTTTTTAATGTAAGTAATATCAATAAATAAAATAATTTAATTCAGAATCACTTCCATATTTGTTAGTAACAATGTAATCTTATAAACTAGTGTTAGTAACATTTACATTCTTCATAAGCTGGGTGAGGCACGCCGATCCTGGGGAGTGACTACTTGACTGCGGGCAGTCGTATCCACCGCCACAAGATCGGAGAGTCCCACCTATCAGTCAACGTTCTAAGAATGGTGTGGTGGTTTGAGTACTTTGTAATAAATAATATATTATTATTGTACAGGACAAAAATATTTGCATACCATAATTTAATGGTAGAATTTTATTTATTTATTTATTTAAGATATACGTATACAACATAACAGATTTAAATAAATCTAAGGCGTTGTACAGCAAAATTTTCAAAACACAATTACAAATAAAAATAAAACAGTATAACAACACACGAGAAATTAATAAGAAACAAAGTAGAGGTATACATACAAACAACAAAAAAAAAAAAAAAAAAAAAGAAACGGAAAATTATTACTTATTTATCTTTCATTCATCATCTCACAGAATTTTAAACATTCACGAGACACATCTATCCATCTCCATGCAAATAAGTCGCACTCCGGTGTTGATGTCAAAAGAGCATTAATGTAAAGAGCCAATTATAGTTTTAAGAACTACATTGTAAACCTACATTCTAGGCAAATAAATTAATTTAAATTTGAATTTTAAGGATTACCAACAAGAGATGCATTACAATAATTAATTTGTATATCTATTGATGTTGACGCTTTCATGGTTGATACCAATTGCTTTCGAGGTCAAACCATTACTCGTACTCACCGTTGAGTCGCACCAGCTGTCCGCAGTTGGTGACGCTCACGTCCTGCAGAGGGCGCGCGTTGCGGTCCACGGGGAGCGCCTCCAGCTGCCGCACCAGGGTCGCGCCGCCGATTACGTGGCCGAACACTACGTGCACACTGTGGGACAAAGAAAACACTGTTGTAGAAGCATAAGGCACAGCTACCAAGAACCATAACAGAGCTATAGTTGGGTCGCCTTGACGGGGGCCTACTCTCTAAGTCCGTCCGTCGTCTGACATAACGATCCATCAAAACAAGTGTAAAAGCTAAATTTTTCGGACGGGCAAAAACACGTCGGGAGCAGGAACAACAGAACTGTCAAATCGTGTTGTCATTCATACTTCGTTCGGTCCCCGAACCAATCATACATACGTAGGTAATACGGAGTAGGAAACGCCCGTAACGAAGGCCGAAACTACGGACTTCGTGCTTAGGGAGTAGACCCCCTGAGTCGTCGCGTCCTAAACGTCAGTAACAAAACCAAACCATCGCTACTATAACCCACATCACTAGCGCGTTCCGTAAGCCTGTCACGAGTGCGAGCGTGTCAGATAAACAAAAAAGAAAGGCCCAACGCGATAACTCATTCAAAATGGCCCAACTATAATATAGAAACGTAGGGAGGTACCTACTTCAGGCGGTCATATCTTTGATTCAGACTTGTCTAATATTTTACTGAAACTCTTTTTTGGTCCATAAGAGGGAGAAAAGTCATTATTTTTATTGGCAATGTAGCAAGAAAAATATTTAACTTAACTATTGGCTCGTCCGCACTAGCACACATATTATGTACTAGCTTTTGCCTATATATATGATATTTTGTTTGGCAGTGACGAATGCCTTGCCATATTTGCGCCGGCCCTTGGGACTTGGGACTTGCGAAGTGAACAACAACAACAACATCAACTCCTTAGTGCAGACGAGCCTTTTGAGAGAGTAAAGCAAGGACAACAAGTTAACCTAGAATTAATCTACACATACATGATATAAAATAAAATGAATCAATACTCACTTGTCGAGATGCGGCGCCGGCTGTGTGGTTCTACAACACACAGAACACAACAACAATGATAGCGGGCGAGCTGCGCGCGCGCCGGCCGCCGACAGCGACCTCTACACAACGCATACACAACACATTTCATAACAATATGGCCACACGTACATAAGTGTTCCTTTAGGAGAAAAACATTGTGTATTAGTTGCTCGTCGATTTTAGTAAAGTTTGATATAAATAAACCTGGCACAAATCAGACTACAGAGTATGGACAGGCTGTTACAGTGGTACCCAACTGATAAGGCGCGGCGTGAATCTTCGTTCGAACAGAAAAGAAAGTATAGCCCCGAAGATTAACGAAAGAATGCTTAAAACTGACAATCAACCTTAGATCACAACAATAAGGTTCATAATACACTGCAGCTGTTAGTTCCGTCTCACTCGCAAGTATGGCGGCTGACTAACATGCCATACGTAGCGCGCGCTAACATGACGGCAGCTGCCGACCAATAGCGGTACAGGAAAAAGGAGCGCGGTGCCGATTCGTCAATAGCATTTCCCGCGCTTTGAACATTCATCTTCTGCGAAGGTACATCGATCAGCCATATCAGTTGGGTACTACTGTACTGAGATGCTTGGTCTGGGAATCGAACCCCGTAACCATAATACTAGACTAGAAAAATAAAGGGGAATTAAGTCTGGTTATGACGAGACTAAAAGTATGTTAAAATATCTACTTCATGTGAAAAATAGATGGTGACGCAGCAACCAAGGCAGACAGCACTGTTGCTGGTCTGAGAGGACATAATCACCAGCGGACTTACATATCCTCTGGTAGATAGCCAGCAGATATGGCCAGACCACATGCATGCATTTGGGTTAATCTGCTGTCTAAAGATTTTTGGCAATGTATTTGCATTAGTAGTTTAGATAAGAGGAGCTTGTGGATAAGTAATAACAGCCATACGGTTCGATCCATCAGGTTAAGCTACGCTTGCCGGGGTGGTCCGTGGAAGGGTGACTATCTTTACAGACCGAGACTCTTCCGTGCTTCGGAAAGCACGTTAAGCCGTTGGTCCCAGTTGTCATTCGTGTATTTTTGACAGTCGATACGGGTCGTCAGAAGCCCGAAAGTCTGACAACCAGTCTTACCAAGGAGATCGTATTACGCAGTAATTGGGTTGTAGAGGTCAGATAGGCAGTCACTCCATATAAAATACTGGTATTCAACTACATCCATTTAGACTGGAAGCCGACCCCAACATAGTTGGGAAAAGGCTAGGCAGATTGAGTATGGTTGTTGAAGAAATTATGACTATTAAATATCAAATGATGCATTGATGTCTAAGGTCTTATAGATCCATTATCTATTTTTTGTTCACTCATGAGCACATTTTGCTTTATTTATTGACCGAGCGAGCGAAGTGTCTCTGCTTCAAATCTGGCATAATTTACTTTCGTCTGTCAGTTTGTTGCTACTCCTCTACAGGTCGTATTTTACAAACGATCTGGACGAAACCTGGTATACAGGCTTTACGAGTTTATAGATTTTTTTTTGTCGCCGGGGATTTTAAGTTGGAGGAGTATTTCCTCCAAAAAGTTGCAAAAAGGGGGCTACTGGATCTCTGCCTATGAGATCTGATTTCTATGGTTCATTTTTTTATTTGAAAGGTAGTAAATTTAAGTTGATTTCTTAAAACTTGGTGAAGATCTGATTGAATCTGTGAAGATCTGATGATTTGAGATAAAAAAAAAACATGTCCTCGCGAGGTCTACTGTTCGCAGTACTACTATGTAGTATTTTATAGTGTATATTTATGTTATTTAATCAATTAGGCTTTTCATATCATACCAAAAAAAAACAAAAGCATAAAGCAAATCTAAATGTGTAAAATAACTCAATACAAGTTGGTGTTTTTCATTTCCAATGCCAAACTCAACATATTATTGTGTAATTGAGTTGTTATTCATTTCATGACAATTGCTATGGTTGAGCTATTTTATATCAATTTGCTTGTGTAAATAAGTATTTCGTGTCTCATTGTCATTAACTATGAAGGTCAGCAATTTGCATTCAAATCAGGAAAATGGAATTACATTTTATAAAATTTTAAACTAAATTAAATGATGCTCAGGCCTTAGAGTAATAGAATAAGCAGGTACAACTAAGCCGGTACTAGGCCCGTAGAAAATAAACAAATAGTTTATTTTTATTTTTTAGTATTTGTATTTTTCTGTATAACTTTATTTTGAACTTTGAAGTAAAAAATTCAACTCTCCTATAATTTACTAGAATGAAAAGATGATTTATCTCAAAAACTATGACCCTGATAGTCATTTATTACCCTCTTACCCATGTCCTCAATAACTTACATAAAGAACTGTGAACCATTTGTGTCTTTGCCCCTGTTTGCCATAGACAACAAATAAGGCCGGTCATGTTTCAACTCAAAGACCTCATCTGAAAAAAAGAAAACAAATTAGGAAAAAGAAAATTGATGAATGAGATTTTAAATTACAATTTCTTCAAATTGACCCTCTCATTCTGTTTTAGAGGGGAAACATTTCTTAACCTTACCTTCAAAGGTACCACCGTAGATAGACTCGCCGCCAGTCCCATTAGCATTAGTGAAGTCCCCTCCTTGAATCATGAAGTCTTTTACCACTCGGTGGAACACCATACCCTGCAAAGAAAATAATAAATACTTATACAGGGGTCACACTGAAAGTTTTAAGAACAGACCAGTAAGAAAAGCAGCCGATGAAAAATTTATTTCAATTTCGAATTAGGAACTCTTTGGGAATTTGTAGATGTGTATTGAGTTCATAATTTATGTCATCTGCTTTTACAAATTGGCGGCAATTTAAAAATGTCTGTCGTGCGTCGAAATGGATTTGACTAAAGAAAATAAAAGATAAACTTAGAAGAATATGTTTTGAAACCTGAAGATGCCATGGCTGCATTTGAAAAAGGCATGGTAGAAATCCCTAAAGATTGGGCCCACTGCTTCAGTTAATGGGTCCATTGCATGCAACATTGCTTAGAAAGGAACGGAGACTACTTCAAAAAGCAAATATTAACAGGCTTCTACATCACTCCGTTTTTTATTTTCTAAAAACTTTCAGTGTGACCCACATATTATAAATAGGTAATAATCTTAGAAATTTGATGTGCCGAACAGGGTCCATAATTGTTTCTATTTATTAATACTTACCTACTGTATGTGTACAGTGTACCGAATTGAATGTTGGGTTTGGCAAAAGAAGCATGAAAATAGAATAAATGCTGTGGAATTGTATTCCTTGTAATGCACAATATGTGGTGTGAAATGATGATATAGGCTGAGGAATTATATGGATAGGCAACGGTGCAGTTTAAAAGAAGATGTAGAGACAAAATTGATGGGTGACCATCTTTACATACCGAGACTCCTCCGTGCCTCGGAAAGCACGTTAAGCCGTTGGTCCCGGCTGTCATTCGTGGATCTTTGACAGTCGTTATGGGTCGTCAGAAGCCCGAAAGTCTGACAACCAGTCTTACCAAGGGGTATCGTATTACCCAGTTACTGGGTTGTGGAGGTCAGACAGGCAGTCGCTCCATGTAAAATACTGGTATTCAGCTGCATCCGGTTAGACTGGAAGCCGACCCCAACATAGTTGGGAAAAGGCTAGGCAGATTGATTGATTTTGTAGAGACAAAATTGAAAAGAGTATGCTTATATGGTTGAAGAGAATGAATGAAAGGCGACTAACAAATGAGTTTTTACAAGGCAGTTGTGAGTAGAAACGCCATAGGAAGCCCTAGGAAGACATATTGGTGATGTTCTTCACTAAGGTCAGGTGCGTAGTACTCACAACCAGCATGTGTGTATGACTAGATGTATGAACATAAATGAAGCAAAAGTAGTATGCAAGGATCAAAGCAGGTGGCGTTCTGTAGTTTCTGCCTACCCCCGTAGGAAAAAGGCGTGAGTTTATGTCCATATGAGTACATTTTAGATTACAATAAAGATTAATTGATAAATATGGTTCTATGGCTACAATGGTCTGAATGGTCTGGCATTGCTTGCATAACACCTGTTTATTCAAATCCACCTGTGGTTATGGGATTCATATTGAATACTCCAGTCAAGTGTGTATCTACACTACAAAGGCTGTTTCATTCTGTTCCTAACTATATTGTTTGCATTTAAAAATATTATAACAGTAGGTAACAGTAGGTGTAAAGCATAGTTTTCTATGATAACATCCAATGTGGTTTAAATGGAACTTATTAAGTAACGAAGTGGCCAAATACTTATCTTCTCAATTCAATACTTGCCCTCATTAGCCTGATAACAAAACTGTACTGTGGTATCAAATCAACAAGGTAAATGCTAACGCTAATAAGACACGAATAAATAAAGCCTGTATGGAGCTCTGGAAAGTAAATCTGCTTTATCTAACCTTATAGGTCAGCGGTTTCTCCGTAATTTTCCCGATGCCCATGTCTCCGGCACATAATGCCCGGAAATTCTCCGCAGTCTTCGGTGCGACATCATTGAACAATTCAAAGACCAATCGGCCAGAAGGCAAGCCACCTATCGATATGTCCATGAACACGCGAGACCGAACCGCTTTCTCGTCACCGTCCACCGTCATTTTAACACTTTGAATCACTCACACACGAAGTTCAAATCACAAGAACGATTAAACGTTTATTCCCTGAAAAGAGCACACCATGGAACACACGTTAAAACACAAACGAACGAAGCGATAAAGAAACGCTGGCAATTTCGTTATTTTCCCGAAACAATCATCGACGATTGATTGGCGACAGCCAGGAAAAGAAAAAGTTGCTGTCACAGTCAAATTTTTTTTTTTTTTTTTAAATATTTTTATTCATGACCATAGATGTCACAGTCAAATCAAAGATGGTGTTGCCATTTTGCTAACTGATCGACAATTGCCAAAAAAAAAAAAAAGTAAGTGATTTTTACGATTTTTATCTCTACCGTGTCATTTAGCAATCAAATAAATTACTTCAAAAAAAAATTGAGCCGACGTCGTGTCGTCGTGTCGGGCGCGAGTTCGGGCGCGAGCGTCGCGAGCAAAGAGAAGGAGTACACTATTACTTTACAATTTGTACATTGCGAACTTTAAAAAGTACGCATTTTTTAATTCAAATCTTATTATGTTTATCTTATAGACCTTATCATGGTTTTTTTTAATTAAATCACGTCGACTCGACATTGACGATCCCCAGTACCAGTCCAGCACAAACTCTCAAGAGACTAGGCCTGCTACTCTCCTAATTAAAACAGCCAAGGCAAGCCGAGCTGCTTGCATACGAGTACACAAAGTCTACTGTCTAGTCAGCTGTTCGCACTGTGTAACCAGCCCTAACTCGTCAACATCTACCTAGCCTTTTCCCAACTATGTTGGGATTGGCTTCCAGTCTAACCGAATGCAGCTGGATAGGTACCAGTACTTTACATAGAGCGACTGCCTATCTGAACTCCAAAACCCAGTTACTGGGTAATATGCTACTGCTAGGATTCCCCTTGGTAAGACTGGTTGTCAGACTTTCGGGGTTCTGACGCTCCGTAACGACTGTCAAAGATCCACGAATGACAGCCGGGACCAACGGCATAACGTATTTTCCGAGGCAAGGAGGGGTCATGGTATGTAAAGATTAAAGATGGTCACCCATCCACGGACTAACCGTGGCAAGCGTAGACCTGATCAATCGACCCTTATTACTTAGCCACAAGCAAACCAACCTTATAGTCCGGTCAAAATAGACATTTTAGTTAACAAAAATTCCGACAGAGCTAAATTTTGGTGGAGACCTTGGGTATACCATTAGAAATAAAGTGTCAAAAGTCCCCATCGATCCCATGTGTGCTAAAAAAGTTATTGGGGGTCAAATGTCAAAATTTGAGGTTTTTTGGATTTTTCTCGTAAACGGTAAGTTACATCAAAAAAATAGGTGAGACAAAATTGAAGATCATGAAATTGTCTTCAAAAACTGTCTCTGTACTTTTTTTTAAGAATCACCATTTCTGAGATATCGCGATTCTAAAAGTGGAAGGAAGCACGTTGTACATGATATGCACACATTTCCACACCACCTGGAGGAAGTGTACTTTGGCGCGTTTTTTTAAAGTGGTATCCTCGGTAGGTCTACTCCACGAACTGTTATGACGGAATTTTCAGAAATAATAATCTTTTAACTGCATTATGATTATTGATATTGATATTGGTTACTGACTTTAACTGCAGTTCTGATTTCTTTTGATATTTCAATATGATTCATATTCTTTAAAGTCGACTTCAATAATCATGTCTTCTTTGATTTCTTCTTCTTCTTCTTCCTCTTCTTCTTGCTGGATGTTCATAAATTGTTCAAATGAAGATGAACCAGCTGTCCCTTCATCGAAATCATATGAATCTCCGTCTGTTGTATTCAATTGAACATTTGAGCAAGACTGGCCTTGGCAATTAGTACACGCTGGAGAACACAGTAACCCTATTCTTCTACAGACACATTTCGCACTACAACATTGAAATTGCAAAAAATAGTGTTTAGAAGTTTTTCCGGGGCAGGTGGAAGTAAAGTTTAAATCGGCTCCAAAGTATTATTTGATAATTCCTAAACTGTCCTATGGATTCAGTTGATTGCCAAGCCATGTCTAAACTTCATAGTATACTCGATACAAGTGTTGATTAGCAGAAGCCGATGTTGGAGGAAGACAAAGTTAAATATCTATATTTACGGAGCTCCAAAAAATATTTTTTTTTTTATAAATAATTATAGATATTTAACTTTTGTAAAAAATACACGACACAAGAAACAAGTACAACTATCTTGTCTTTCTCCAACATCGGCTTCTGCTAATCAAAACTTGTATCGAGTATACTATGCAGTTCAGACATGTCTAGGCAATCAACTGAATCCAGAAGACTGCGGTTAGGAATTAACAGATAATACTTTGGAACCGATTAAAACTTTACCTCCACCTGCCCCGGAAAAACTCCTAAATACTATTTTTTGCAATTGCAAAAAAGGTTGTAGTGCGAAATGTGGCTGTCGAAAAAAGTTACTGTGTTCTCCAGCGTGTAGGTACTAATTACCAAGGCCAGTCTTGCTCAAATGTCCAATTGAATACAACAGACGAAGATTCATGTGATTTCGATGAAGGGACAGCTGGTTCATCTTCATTTGAATAATTTATGTTACATCCAGCAAGAAGAAGAGGAAGAAGAAGAAGAAGAAATCAAAGAAGACATGATTATTGACGTCGACGTTAAAGAATATGAATCACATTGAAATATCTAAAGAAATCAGAACTACAGTTAAAGTCAGTAGGTAACCAATATCAATAATCATTATGCAGTTAAAAGATTATTGTCCCTGAAAATTCCGTCATAACAAGACATACCAACTTTTTTAATTGTGCCTGTTTTGATTTGTAATTCGTAATTAGTATTTTTATTTGGCACTATTTCATTCATTAATGTTTGCATGCCTGTTTAAGGTAGATTGTATAAGGATCACAATTGTTTTTTTAATACCTTATGTCTTGTACCTACAATCTACGCAAATAAAAAAAAAAAACAGTTCGTGGAGTAGCCCTACCGAGGAAACCACTTTAAAAAAAACACGCCAAAGTACACTACCTCCGGGCGATGTGGAAATGTGTGCATATCATGTACAACGTGACTCCTTCAACTTTTAGAATCGCGATATCTCAGAAATGGTGATTTTTAGAAAAAAAATGTCGAGACAATTTTTGAAGACAATTTTATGATCTTCAATTTTGTTTCACCTATTTTTTTGATGTAACTTACCGTTTACGAGAAAAATCCAAAAAACCTCAAATTTTGACATTTGAACCCCAATAACTTTTTTAGCACACATGGGATCGATGGGGACTTTTGGCACTTTATTTCTAATGGTATACCCAAGGTCTCTACCAAAATTTAGCTCTGTCGGAATTTTTGTTAATTGACCACTACTTTTATGTCTATTTTGACCGGACTATTAGTTAAAATTATAAAATAGAATCTAATCTTATAATTCAATATTTATGTTTATTGTAGACTTCTTTAGAATCATAGAATAGAATTATTGTAAACTAAAACTTCAAAAACAAGAGAGATAAAAAAGGATTTTTGTTAGAGATTCGACTGACTGGCGAGATAATACCAAAAGCGTCCGAACGGTGCGAGTGATACGCGAGTGATGTGCGAGCTGTTGCCATACTGATGGGGGAATGCGAGCAGACGAGTGAAAACAAAAAATGTTATAGTTACTCGGATGCGAGCTACTGTCCAACTCGCAAGTGCCACCAGTAACTCGTATGATACGATACGTCCGCACCTCAGAAGCAGAAGAACAACTAAAGCATAGAAGGAAGGCTAAAAACAGAATTCTGTAACTACCTTTATTCCCGTTCTAATATAGCATCCACACACAGGGGCGCGATATCGCCCCCCATCATCCTAGGCCGTGTTAGACCACCAAAATGAGGGGCCCGTAGTTACGGGCCACCGTGTTACATCCGCGGACGTGGGCTATGCCCTGGAGCCGACATCACGCAGCCGCCGCGCCGCGCTGCCGCCTGCGGTGGCGGGCGCTTGGTGGGACAGGGGGCTTACTATGAGCTCTACTATGAGCAGGGCAAAAGTTGAACGTTTCCAGTGTGAGAGAGTGACGGTGCTATAGGTTGTATATAGCACCGTCTCTCTGTCTCACTAGCAACGTTCAACTTCTGCCCTGCTATAAGAGCATAAGCCCCTGGTGCCTTCATTCAAGCCTTCATGGTGCCTTTCGACTGGCAAGTGGCAACACTGGCAAGTCTGTCTGGCAACCCTACTAATAAGCGATGTGACGAGTTGGATTTTTTTTTACTCGAATTACTCGAGTTGATATAGCTACTGACTCGAGTCGCAACTCGAATCAACTCGACTCGGTGCCTCCGTAGGGAGAGAGCGAGTTCGACTCGAGGCTGATAGGTAATAATGTTGAATTGTTGATATGATATGACTACTCGAGTCGATACGCAACTCGAGTTGACTTGGTGTCTTTTTCAAGTTTCTCTTTTTCAGTCTCTCAATCATTCAAAATAAACTTTTTAACCCGCGGTTTTTCACTCGCAATTCCGATCCTAGCCAAGCCCGAGTTCTATTTCACTCAATTCGTATCGAGTTGAGTCAGATGCAATGCAATACATGCAACGCCGCAACTCGCAAGGCGCGCGCGGGCCGCGCGGGGGCGTGCGTGACTAGTGACTTGACGACTCGCCGCCGTGAGGACCCCGCCCGCGCGCATCGAGTGGCGTGCATTCGATAGACCGAGTTGATTCGAGTTGTTAAAAACTGAACCCGAGTTGACTCGTTTACGATTTGATTCGAGTTACTCAAATCAAATAACTCGACTCGCACCTCGCATCGCACATCGCTATACTACGTCTCTAGCTCTACGTCATAACGTCATAAAAAAAAATTAAATGGCCGACTAGGGAAGCGAAGCTTGTCTTGTCACGAAAAATTCAATTTTCAGTTCTAAGGAGGATCAGAATTTTCCATTTGATACTTTATATTAGTCCCTCAAAGTTTTTTGACGATTAGGATTATTTAGTACGGCGGTTGTGTTAAATTGTAATAATGTTGGGTTCTGGGGATAGTAGCTACATCATAAAGTTGCGCGGCTTGCCTTTCACCACCACCGTGGACGACGTCCTCGATTTTCTCAAGGGCGTCAACGTGCTTAACGGCAAAGAAGGTAAGCAGAGCTACAGATTACTGTTGGAATAAATTAATATAAACTTGGCCGGTTCTTGGGCATTTAATGTCGTCTCAAGATGGCAGCTTTGTTTTGTTCCGAATTTTGATGGTCCCTCGCCTTTGTAACCTTTGCCAAAATATGCCGGCTATCTGAATACCACATATTGAATACAATTCTACAACAAAACAGTTATTTACTTAGTAGACTGTCGGTCTGAGCTACGCCTACCTACTTAAAATGTACCAATGCGAAACGACTAAGAAAGTAATAAATTCACGAGTGTATGACTGTTATTTTGATTTGAAAGTATTTCAGCCGGTTTCCAGAAGTCAGGCATGCGAACCTAAGACGACCCACTGACCGAAACGTGCCGTTTATAAAATTGCATGTTCCATTTATATTCATTGTATGCCGGGCGGGTCGCATCGCGCGGTCATTTCGACCCACGCCTTTATATGCAATTCAATGTACATACTTGTTTAACATGTACACATTTTCCTCTCACAATGGTTCAACGTAGCAACCTCTCTGATGGTGTTTGGTGCCTTTAAAACTGTTGTACCATTAGGATATGAGTAATTTTACAACTGTTTTGGTATTTTCTGCACTGTAGGTAACATAATATTGCCAAACATGATTCTACACTTCCTCATTTATAAACTCTTATAATTAGAACTAAATGTTGTTAGTGATATAATAATCTATAACACTAGTCAGACTGTACTACATACAAAAAAAGTGAAATAATGTCAACAAGATTTAAACAAATAATTAATAAATATATTAAAAAAATCAAATAATCATTCACAATTTTGGCACGGTGACAAACTGCTTGCTTATTAATCATAATAAACTTAATTTAGCAAAAGAAATAGGAGTACAGCTACATAAAATGTGATGTTGCCCATTAATATATGTGTACATAATTGTGTATACATAACTTACACGTGACCAAAGGGCTGGCCTATTTTTTGGCCAAAGAATTAGCATTGCCATACAACGTGGCAATGCTGCCAGCCTTTTGGGCACCTTTCCTTTCGATAGCGATGCGGATGAATTTTTCGATGCCCTATGATTATTTCTCCTCCTTTTTGTATTATACTTGTACATATTATTTTTTTAAAGTCTGTTACATTTTAAAACTGTTAGCATTGTGTATACTATGTTTTGTTGCAGTTCCTAAATAAAAAATCCTACTATTACAGTGGAATTGGTATATGACTCCGCCTTTATTGACCAAAACAGTTTAGTGTGAAGTAAATTGCAGTGCAGTTTGGTTTTCGTATAAAACTCTTTATAACAAAGTAACGTATGTAATGACATGTTGCTTATTAGGACCTATTTTTAAGAAATGAAGTGAACAAAAGCAGACAAAAATTATTGATATCTTACATAAAAAAGAAAATAATGTATATGTGTATTACAGTTTTTTCTCTCTTTTTTTTTTTATAAAATGAAATACCTAACAAAAATAGGAAGTTGTTCATTTTATAAGTGCTCATGTACACAATGCCGCCGCGCCGCGTCGACACCGCTGCGCCACCGCGCCACCATGAGTTCGCGAACGCACCGCCCCGCACCCATTTTACCATACCACTAGACAGTTGTTAGTAATATATTGCTAGGTATGCTATGCATTGCAGCTAGCAATGTATTATTAACAAGTGCGGATTAACAAGCGGATTCTATTGTAAAAGAAAGTGGATTGCGGATTGTATTGTTGAAAGTTTGTATGATTGGATGATTGTTACCCAATCACGCATAAACACTGAATGGAATTGCATGAAATGTGGCTCACATATAGATAGACCATGTCCTGAGTAAGGACGAAGAAGGAAGGCTACTTTTCATCCTGGATTGCAGACAAAGTCGCGGGCAACAGCTAGTAAATAAATATACCATCTTGTTAAAGGTTTTTAACAAAATGCTCTGGTTTCAGGAGTGCACTTGACTGAAGTACGTCCAGGCCGGCCATCAGGTGAATGCTTTGTGGAAGTGGAAAGCCAGCAGGATGTGGAAGAAGCTCTGAAGAAAGACAAGGACAACATGGGGAAGAGGTACATTGAAAGTAAGTGTCCAATTTAAATAAAAAGTTTCCAATTTATTTTATTATTAAGGATGCTGTTACAAATGGGTAGTCAAATCATTACTTTTTTCCACAAAAGTATGTTTATTAAATAAAATGCTTTGCATTCTTAAAATGGTTTTTGACCAAATTGTTGATCAATGTGCATGGTACGATTCTAGTTATGTACATTATAATTTTAGTTACTTATGTATATTTTCTCAATAAATGTACTGAAGTAAAAATTTTCACTTCAGTACATTTGTTGAGAAACTATACCTATCTAAAATTCTATTTGTAGTTCAGAATCGTACATGCACATCTATCAACAATTTGGTCAAAAAACATTTTAAGAATGTAAAGCATTTTATACCGCATGACTTTTTTTACCGTCTCGAAAAAAAAAATATTGGGTATATTAGGTGAACAGGAACAGAGTAGAAGTCTATGGCATACCTAACTTTTTTTTTTCTTTAAAAAAAAATAAAAAATTCAAATCATATGCAGGCTGCATATGATTTGAATTTCGATATTTTTAAATGATGTATTATTTTTTTTCAAATTTTTTTTTTCTGCTACAAAAATGAAAAGTTTACATCGAATTTGTTCTATTTATTGGTACTTAGATAATTTTTTCTGTCTAAGCTATTAAAAAAAAAAAAACTAGGTATGCCATAGACTTCTACTCTGTTCACCTAATTATAGCCAATTTTTTTCGAGACGGTAAAAAAAGTCATCCGGTACAAAAGTATGTATAATATAATACATAGTTTTGTGGAAAAAAGTAATGATTTGACTACCCATTTGTAACAGTGTCCATAAGGATGCCCTAGAAGGGCATATAGTGACCTCATTGTTGAAGTAATTGCAACCAACATGTGCCATGACCAGATGTATGAAGGTAAATGAAAGCAAAAGGAGTGTAATAAGGATTGTCGCAGGCTGCCTACCCACATGTGAAGTGGGTGTGAGTTGATGTATGTATGTGTTTGTTTATTATGGCCCCAATATCGTCGCTAATTTAACTAACTGATATATCTGACATTTTGGAGTTACACTAAAAACAACCAGCACTTTTTAAGGGTTTGGTACAGACCATGAAACTGAACAACTTTCTCCATGGGACCAACATCGTCATCGCGAAAAAATAATCAGCCGTCCCATACTTTTGGGTTGAGTAAGTATTGAAGTTTTGTACTGGACAGTTGATATTTTTTTCGTGATTACGATGGTGGTCCCATAGAGAAAGTTGTTCAATTCGATGGTTACAGACCATCATACTGAACAACTTTAAATTTGACCACACCTTTCTCGTACACCCTGTATTTTCTAGGCCCGCAGCAGGAAAGACATGGTTATGTTTTCTAGGGCCGCGACAGGAAACACAGGGTCATGTTATATAGGGCCGCGACAAGAAATACAGGGTTATGTTTCTAGGGTCGCGACAGGAAACACAAGGTTATGTTACATAAGGCCGCAACAGGAAATACAGGGTTATGTTTCTAGGGTCACGACAGGAAACACAGGGTTATGTTATATAGGGCTGCGACAGGAAATACAAGGGTTATGTTTTCTAGGGCCGCGACAGGAAAGAAAGGGTTATATTTTCTAGGGCCGCGACAGGAAAGACAGCGTTATGTTTTCTAGGGCTGCGACAGGCTCATAGAGAAAGTAGTTCAGTTTAATGGTCTGTGCGACACCCTTAAATGTGACTACACCTTTCTGGTAGACTCTGTATAATACAAAAATATTATGATGATAACAAGGCAAAAATAAAAATGTTATTGAAGCACTGCTTTCATCATTATTACTTTTCCTGTACCTAATTGTTTTTATATAAATCTCTATGAATACTGTTTTCATGGATTTTTGGTTGTAGCTTTTTGTTAGGTAGTTTTAAGTACAGTCCCCGGCGATAAATATTGCACATCGACCTTTGGAAAGAGACAATCGGCTAATTTCGGCTTCGTAGAGCGTTATCTCTGTCGCACGAAATATAAACAGTCCGGTATCTATTAGGAGCTGTTAAAACAATTATGATTTTCTTCTTTTGATAATTCTTTTTATTCTTTGTATGAAATACACCAATTTTTCTATAAGTTATGGCTTTAGGTTGGGGTAAAATAAAATAAAAAAAACATGTTCACATTATGTTTACGTATTTAATTATTTTGGAAAATTACAGCTGTTTTTAAATCTGTCAGCTTCGGTTACAAAATATTTATAAACATTGTAAAATTCGCGTGACTGACCGGACCTCGTAAAGGTTTCCCTCTTTTTCTTAAAGATGCCATAGTACAACTTTAAATTATTTAAATTTGAGGGTGTTAACAAGTCTAAATATATATTTTGAACTAACACTCTATCGCACTTGAGCAACGACTGACAAAACGTCACATAGGTAGTGTGCGACAGAGATAACGCTCTACGAAGCCGAAATTAGCCGATTGTCTCTTTCCAAAGGTCGATGTGCAATATTTATCGCCGGGTACTGTACTTATGTGTTGGAGTTTGAAATATTCTAAACCAAAGGACACTCTTTGTTACAGTCTTCTCCACTGACCGAACGGATATGGAATGGGCCATGAGTTCCATGCGTCAATCCGACAATGGTGGTGGTTATGATGGTCCAATACCCAATCTGTCTGATGACATGGGTATTGTCAAGCTACGCGGCCTGCCTTTCGGCATCAACAAGGAAGGAGTCGTCCAATTCTTCGACGGTAAGAATGATGAAAGCAAGTTATTTTTATGAGATTCTCTTTATGGGGTTGTTAGGCATTTTTGGTAGCTGTGCTGTGGGTAAATTTAATATTTTACAAATTAAACTACTATGTAACAGAAGCAACGCTTTGAATTTGTCTTCATTTTGAAGTTCAGTTGATGCAACAATAACATACTCAAGCATATAGGCATGCAGGCAAAGCTGTTAAATACAAAAAAAGGAAACCTTTTAACCAATATGCTACCTCATTAAGTAACACATTATGTGACCAGTTTTACCCATGATGTCAGCAATTACCCCCAGCTGGCTACCATTACCCCAAGGCATATAACCTGATCTTTATTTGCACGTCGGATGGGGCAGGGCTGACGGTCGCCACGGATGGGGTCCACTTACTCTCCGACGTCACGGGGCGGTCCTCGGGCGAGGCGTTCGTACACTTCGTAGACAAGGAGAGTGCACAAGAGGCTCTCAACAGGGACAGGGAGAAAATAGGACACAGGTGGGGGGCAAAGTTATTTACAATGTGCCCGCGGTTTGAGGTGGTGCTGTGGTGGGAATCTAGGGTTAAAAATAAGGTATTGTGTGAATACTGCATTGTCAGTTACGCATGGTTTTCGTACTTCTGATATGTTTTCAGTATTCCAAAACTTTGCTTTGTTGGGATTGCATAAGTTCCTAGTACAGCTATACTACTTACTTTATTATGTAGTAGCTGATTTGATTTTTTTGGTGGAAAAACCGTTTTCCTTTTTTTAAATTCAATATAATATGTAATTTTTGTTCCATAGTTTAGTTATTATATAATTTTTGTTAATAGTTAAATTTTTATGGTGTATCAGGAAATGGGTAAACTCTGGGGTAAAAATTGACAGTAGGGTAATTACAGTCGGAAGCCCTATTTGTCCACCACAGCAAAACAAACCATGATGGCAATATTATATTTGGTGTAGTGGGTTAAGTTTGGGACCTCCTATGTTATTGGTCTACTTCTATGGTTTTATTTTATTTATGGTGAAAAAAAAAAACATAATTTGGTGATATTTTAATGGAATATGAGAATGGTAAAAATCATAATGGCCAGTAACAGAATGGTGGGTGTAATAGTTGAATTTATGGGTTTATTTGTATACTGAAGAAAATGTACAAAAATAAACAAAGATTTTCAATTTTCACACTTTCTTAATGCTACCTTTGTGTCGCACTTTTCTGTTTATGTTACAAACTAGCAGTGAACGTCATAAAAAATAACTGGCGAATAACTGCTTTTTTATGGGTACAAGCAGTTTTTAGATTTTTTCTTTTATTTTATTATTTTATTCCTACCACAATGGCTTAAACATAAAAGTGTTTTACCGGGTTAGTGTGACGTTAGATACGGCATTGAATATAGTTCCGTATCCTCATGACTAATCCTCAAAAGGTGGCATTCAGAAGTGATACTAGTGATTGGTTGTTGAGTTGTCAAAGGTTGGGAGAGCGCGGGGCGGGAAGCGGGGCGCGGGGAGAGGGGAGAAGAGACGAAGCGGGCAAGATGGACTGCAGGATCGACAATATAATTTTCTTACGTATAAAAGTGGTATTTGTTAGTATAAGGGTTTTCAGGTTATATGAAAATAACTTCAAAAATACCTGAGCCTATATGTTATTATAGGCTTAGGTATTTATATTATTATATAGGCTATATGTTATTATTTTAGCATTTTCAGCTCTTCAAAATCTTCAAGAAAGGTGTAAATATTTAGGTGAAAAATGGTAATGGTAGTATTTTTAGAAATAGTTGATGATTACAATAATGAGAAAAATTGTAGAAAACGTTTTCTTATACTTACTTGTAAATAATGCAAATGTTAAAAAAGCGGAAAAAATGAATGCAATAAATGATAAAAATCTTGAAGGCCTCCCCTTGCCGGGGTACAAATCTACAGAAAAACATAAACGTTCCTATAATAAGTATATTATGCAATTAGTGAATAAAGGACGGATTTAAAGCGAGGGCCATAGATGAATCACGAGCTAGTGATGGATTCTAACGACTGAATCACGACCGTAGGGAGTGATTCATGATGACTATATAATAACAGGCCGTATCTAGCCTAGGTACTCCAAATCTGTGGTTGAATACATTGGTATGTTCCAAATTCAAACATCAAAACAGTGAGTAAAAGTGCTTTTTATTCACTGTTTACAGTGAATAAAATAAGCTTTTTAGAGGGGGAATGGTATAAAGGCATTTTTCAAAACATCCCAATAGATATGTCCCCCTTTGTAAACATTTGCAAGTAATGTAATTAAACAGCAAACAAACCAAAACAACAATAAATAGCCCTTTAGTAAATATTCTTCTTAGTTCTCTAAACAGTTTTTCCTAATTTACATTTAGATTCCTCTATGTTATGTCATAAATCCACTCTGTTATGCCACAACTAAGTAATTGTATAATGTAATAAATTATAATTAAAATAACTTTACTTTTAATTGTATTTAATTATAATTATAGATGGTATCCTGAGGAAGGACAAAGGCTACTTTTTGTCCCAAAAATAATCCATACCATTTTCGGACATGTCCTTTATTTTTTCATTTTTGTTCACATTAATAAAAAAATTTGTTTAAATGTATTTGTTTGTAATTAAGTTGAAGAAAAGACAATATTTGTCCCAATCAAGAAATGTATATGAATAGAAAGAGAAGATAAAGAAATAACAATTAGGACTCTGTCTCTCTCTCATTCTTTCTTTTTTTTTAGTCTGTACTCAACAAAAGATATTTAGACAAACGGAGCAAAAAGCCGTCAAATGAACAGACAAGATTAAAACAAATATTATTATCCTTTGCTACATAGTTGCTAACTCCCAAACCCCTAACTGACTAATAGAGCCTACATTTCCCAGTGTTTAATATTGCACATTGAGTTTTAGAAAGATGTCAAAACGCTAAACGAAACTTTTTCTAAGAGAGTGCAACCGGACCTCTGACGATCAACGTCGAACATCGCCTCGGATCAACCGCGGTCTGGCTACACCCTAACATGCCATTTTAACGGAATCATACTCTACACAGCAAACCAGCAGTACTCCAACCATGACCCTTTTTTTACCCCCTTGTATAACCCTTTTTATCCCCACAGGTACATAGAAGTGTTCCTGAGTTCAGCTGACGAGGTACGAGCATACTCCGCTCGCATCGAGAGCGGGTTCCGATCCTCGCGGGGTTACAGACCGACCCCGTACGACAGGAACGATCGTTTCTCCGGCAGATTCGGCGGACGAGGTCGGGGTTCATTTGGTAGGGGTGAGTTTGCTAGCGGTGGGTTGCTTTATATTGCTGGAAATTTGACAAATGGTGGGTTTAAGGAGGAGGATGCGTTAAGGAAACCCGGGAGATTCAGATGTTCTTGCGTTTATTGGAATTTGCAGCTCAGTATCATGTTGATCCAAATATGATTCGCGACCGTAACATTATGTGATTTACAGAATTACAATAATTGAAATCTCTCCTTAAGGCGGGGTATTAGCTCAATATTCACAAAAAATGGTTTCTTGGATTGTCGAGTATGACGTAACGCAATGAAACTATCCAACGCAAAAAATACAGTGGACAGAGAAGGATTTAAAGAAATATGTTAACCGAATAGAATAGTAAAAAATTTATACTCCCAATAAAAAATTTGGAAGTTGCTCCACAAAAATACACTTTGGCGTCGTACATCTCTGTGTTTTCAGCGATAACGACATTCTTTTTTTTTAAGAATTTAAAAGAATAAGCATTTTTTTTAAACTTTAACCGGACAATTATTTAATTTATTGTGTATATTCTGAATAATCTAAAGAAAATCCGGAAAATATATGCACATTCGCAGCTTTCTCGGCAACACAAATATTATTTTTAATTTTCAACCTTATTTCAAGCCAGCTAATGGTGACAATAGATTACGTGCTTGTGTGCCGTTTAAAATCGTAGTCAGTCCGCACCTTAATTTTTTCGCCGGCTATCCTGGCGCTTTCGCCTTAGTATTATGCTTTCTGCTGCTTTTGATTTGATGCTTCTAATGGGTAAAACGAATTCGACCTACCTGCTTGCATGTTTTATGAAAATCATATCGCTGCTTTTTGAAGTTCAATAGTTGAAGGGATTGTGCATCTAAATGAATGTCCATACATTATTTGCTATGATTCCATCCAAGATATGCTGATGCATGAGATCATGGTAGAAGCTTATCAGTTTCAAGTATTGTTATCCAATTATGTATGTATATTGTTCAACGATATTGAAGTAGAGAGGACTTCGGAAGATATCATAAATGAATTTATTTAGGTGGTGGGTACGGCGGCGGCGGCGGCGGCGGTCGTGGCGGGTTCCGTCACGGCGGTGGGTTACACTGTGTGCACATGCGTGGACTACCCTTCAAAGCTTCCCCGCAAGATATAGCATACGTGAGTATCTTATAAAACATACACAAAATATGTGCATTGACGTGGACTTGCGGACACCAGCCCTTATTACCTAAAACATGTCCTCTAAACATAGGTCTCCTTATGAGATAAAAAAAAACTTTCTTTTGGGATAATTTTGGAAAAAGACTACCATATTGGCTACAAATTTTGGAAATAAAAACTGTGATTTCAAACAGAAATGTTCGATCAAGATGCTGTCACCCATTCCCTCGATAAAATCCTTTATTTCTTATATTAGAAAAGAAGTAAAGTATTTCATCTCGCAAACATAATACCTAATTCTATGTTGTAATTAATTGATATACATACTTACATATCTTTTATCCTGTAAGGTTCCACGGCTGCGCCCCCCTTCCCCTTTTATCCTGTAAGGTTCCACGGCTGCGCCCCCCTTCCCCTCTTATCCTGTAAGGTTCCACGGCTGCGCCCCCCTTCCCCTTTTATCCTGTAAGGTTCCACGGCTGCGCCCCCCTTCCCCTCTTATCCTGTAAGGTTCCACGGCTGCGCCTCCCTTCCCCTCTTATCCTGTAAGGTTCCACGGCTGCGCCCCCCTTCCCCTTTTATCCTGTAAGGTTCCACGGCTGCGCCCCCCTTCCCCTCTTATCCTGTAAGGTTCCACGGCTGCGCCCCCCTTCCCCTTTTCCACACACGTCTATCTACTGCCATAACGGGCCAGTGTTTTCGGTAGAAGTCAAGTTCGTCCCTCAATTAAATACCTAGTTAATTTTTACACCTGTTATAATTCGTTCATTGCAGTTCTTCAAACCGATCCGTCCCATGGACATCAACATATTGTTCGACAACAGCGGCAGGCCGTCTGGCGAAGCTGACGTGGAGTTCGAATGCCATGAAGACGCCATGAGGGTGAGTTTATATACTGCTTGCCTATCTACTGAAGGGCAATAAAGAAAAAAGAATATGTAAATCATTTACGTAGAAATGACGAAGTGAAGTAGAAATGTTCATTGCTTAGTATATTGCTGTGGTATAGTTATGAACTAAGCAAGCAGAGCCTTAGCACTGAGACCGAGATCTATAACATTACTTAGCACGCGTTTTGACTTAAAGCCCCCGCTGACTACAGACTTTCTAGCGCCCGATAGTTTCAATTCAATTCAATTTATTTATTTGTGAACATAGGTTACAGTAGGTGTTACAGTCAAGTTATGATCTCTATGGTGTACAAATAGTAGGTGTTAAAATAACAATATCAATAATAATCATAATTACAATTAAAATAAATAGCAGGAAATGTCAGATAAAAGCATTAAATTACACAATTAGATAATGTCCCATTATAACAATCACACATAAAAAATTAAAATATACTATATTCGGTCATTAAGGAATTCCTCAATAGAGTAATTTGTCTTCTCGATAAGAAATAGGAATAACTTCTTTTTAAATACATTAATGTTATCTGCTGATTTGATACACTTTGGTAGTTTATTATAAACCTTCGGGGCCATTGCAAATATGTTTTTCCGAAATAATGCAGTTTTATGTGGAGCCAAATTTAACGGTTTGGTCAAGTTTGGTCGGTTTCTTAATCAGTTTAAAGATGTATGCCAGTGCGCACATTATAACGATAAAAAAGTTTGATGGGCTACACGATTGCCTTCAAACTAAACTATCGGCGAACTAACGGCCGACTGCTAAATCAGTATGACGCTCTTCCACGCGCGCACACTAACCGATTGTTTAGTCGACCGACCAGGCCGATAGTTCAGTTTGCTCCGAGCTTTGGCTCCGGATGGTCATGCGTAATTTTCATGATGGCGGTGTCCAGTTCTACTCCATAGCTGCTCGTCGAAACGACGATAGTAAATTTAATAGAAGTTGACAAAAGATAAAAGACCCGCGCTTTATAGAAAAAAAAAACTTAAAATAGTCGAGAGCAGTAGGCCGACTGTAGTCTGAATGTGCACTCACCACTAACCGACTGTTTAATTGTCCCAGAGAGCGCGCTAGTAGCCTAACCCGACCAAACTATCGTCTGATAGAACATTTGTAGTCTGCGGGGGCTCTAAGGTTTCCGTTGCTATCTTGCACTTGTCTGTGACAGTTGTGCGACATTGACAAGAATAACGCTTCGCCAAATTACGTGCTAAGTTACTTTATCAATCTTGGCCTGAGTCTCTGAACCCAAAAACCTGTTCTACAAATCTCTAGGTCATCTCAATGTCCATCAATTCAATTCATTAATATATTGCTGTTCACTCCTCAGGCAATGAGACGCGACAAGAACAATATGGACCATCGTTACATCGAGCTGTTCCTCAACTCGTCGCCCGGAGGTGGCGGCGGCGGTGGCGGCTTCAAACCCAACAGGAACTTCAGGAATAACTATTGAACTGACTCTTAATGCGGTAGGAAGGTAGCTGGCGAAATACTGATCAATGCTAGTGATAGTCAACCACTCATGAAAGAAAAAAAGAAATATACCTATGTTAATTGCCCAGACATAATACCAATACGCGTCGAATACAATATAACATTTTTTAAGTCTGCTAAAAATGGTATTTGTCATAAAATGTTGCTAAGGTCGATAATGTGTTTTGATATTAGAGCCAAGACAAATATTTTAAATACCATTTTTGGGCCACTAAATAATTGCTTACTGTAAAATTCCTAGTATGAACATCAATCTATCTATATAAATAAAAAGAAGTCCTGAACGACTGACTCATCAACGCCCATCCCAAGCCCTTGGACCTAGAATGCTGAAATTTTACACAGAGGTTCCCTTTATAATGTAGACAAGGAATAAAGAAGGAATTCCCGGTAGCCCGTTCCCGTGGGATATTTCTCGACATCAACGCGGGCGAAGCCGGTGACAAAAGCTAGTTTTAAATATTTAACGTTTATTATGCACCACACGCTATTCGCCCAAAATGTTAAAAGGAACCCTCACTGTACCAGCATTTTGCCAGTTACTCTCCTATCGCTGACTTTGATTTTCGATTATATCTTGAATGTCATTTCGCAGGTACATTTAACTTTAGAATAAAAAAAAACCTATTATTGTACACAAACACCTGTATATTGTCGTTTTTACATTAAGATCACAAGAACCTTATGAATGCAATTTTCGAGTGTGTCAATAGGTATATTGAGTACAAATGTCAAAAACACTAATAAATTGTATTTTTAAGGCTCACGCACATTTGGGCGGGCCGCGCCGCATTGATAAAATCATCCTACATCATTTTCGTACATTTTGTATGGAACCTTCCAATTTGTTTTTGTATTGAAACTGCGCTGCGGTCCTATGCGGGAGTAATGTGCACTTAGCTTTATACGGCATCTAGAAGTATTTTTTTGACGAGACAAAGACTCGAGGAGGCTCGGCAACATAACTCTGTTTTTCCCGTCGCGGCCCTAGAAAATATAACCCTATATTTCCTGTCGCGACACCTAGGCAACATAACCCTGTATTTCCTGTCGCGGCTCTAGAAAACATAACCCTGTTTTTGTTCTCGCGGAGTCTTAGTCGGGGGAAAAATGAGAACAAACGTCACTCCGACTGTCATCATCATCGTCATCGTCAATAATAATTATCTTTATAACTGTTATATTGATATAACTGCCCTTATTCTAGGTCTCGGAAACGTTGTCTAAAATTTGTAGTACAACATTTTGTTCGGAACGAAGACGAAATGAGAACGTTTTCAAAAACCGGTTTATTCCGCTGGACGCAGCCGCGCTCGGCGTGCAGCGACAAGCATGAACTTATTTATTTAAGTTAGTACCTTACGTATTCATTTCATTCACCAAAATTGAAAAAAAAAACTGTACAAAATGACAATTTTAATCGACAACGATAAAAATTTTGTTCTTTAAAAACGTTATTTATAACGTTCCATTCAAACGTAACCGAAACAAATCGTTTCTTTAGGTATTTATAACGAAACGGTTTCGAAAAGTATCCGAGCCCTGCCTCATTAAAAGTCCTGATATACTTGAGCATTTACTTGTAGAACATTGAGCATTCGCCGTTTTTAAATTTGTCGAACTGAACAACGAACGGAGCCAAGCATAGAGCCAAACATTGCTACAAACATTTCATGCCAATCTGTCGTTTTCCTAGAATGCTCCTGTTTATTTTAACATTCGCTGGAGCACGGAGCAAATACAAAGAGATGTTGTAATTAGATTTCCCTAAACAACGCGTGACACTTTGCGGGGTGAGGGGGTGTTAGATCCCGCCCACTTCTTTATTTTCCCTCTACCGGTCAATAGCCAAACTATTTGCTCGTTCCGTCATTTTACTTTGTAATTACGTAACTATCTCACACTAGATGTCACTAAGTGCAGGATGTTGTTTACAAAATGATATAAAAACTACAAAAATAATATTTTGGTCATTGGGTCTTTAGGAATGAATGTTGAACAAATTTCAGTACGTATGATTATTAAAATATGTTATTACTGAGCTCTACGTGCCTAAATATTTTTAGTTCCCATGGCACCAAGTGTCGCCATCTAATGTTGGGTAGAATTATGTTTGGACTAAGGCCACGCCTACATGATGATGACCTAATTGAGAATCACAGTGCACAGTTGCTTAGGGCGAGACGAGAGTTTTTGTATTTGCTCCGTGCGCTGGAATGCTCGAAGTCTGTATAAAATCTCGTTAATATTACGCACTTTTTAATATGACCTATTATTTTTTACAATGGATAGAAGGGTTTTATTGATAACATCGGAGTTCGACTATTCATGTATTTTTATGCGTAAACTACTAATTTCATATAATACGCTCGTCACAATTTTATTACATTACCTATCATGTTCGAGATATTTACTTCAATTTTCGACAAAAAAACTTTACGCCATTTATTGGTGACGATTATTACGAAAGACAATTGAATAAAATGTGTCGCTTTTTTTTCAAAAGGGATATTAATGGTTAGTTTGGATAATATGTTTCTTTTGTGAGTTTTTCCTACATAAGTTTTTTTTGCCGTACACACAAACGAACAGTATTTTATTTGTCAAAAACTAAAGGTGCGTTCATTAATTACGCAAGGCGATTTTTCGACCCCCCCCCCCCCACTCAGTGAGATGTCGTGAGATTTGGCTCGACCCCTCACGTGTGATTTTTCAACATGCGTATTTTTAGTGGAAATGCGTTAACCTGTGCTTCAACATAATATTAGCTAGTTTTCTCGCAAATTACAGTTTCTTGCCCACGTGAGATTGGAGACCGACGACCCCTCCCCTCCTAAATGCCTCACATAATTAATGATCGTCCCCTAACCCTGCTAAATTATGGGTATATCTTGTCTTGCTAAATACCGACTGACTCACTCGATAACAGATTTCTGCAATAAACCAACGTATTATTTTGTACTTCATCATCATCATCATTTCAGCCGAAGACCTCCACTGCTGGACACGGCCTCCCCCAAGCACCGCCACTTCGCCCGGTTCTGTGCTATTATTTTGTACTTAATTTAGGATATATTTTCTTATACGAAAATAGCATCTACAACGAAATAAATAATTTGGAGAAACTCACAAAGGACATAAAATAAATTAAGGTTTAGACAGACGATTAGGCGGACAGAAATATAGTCTTTATTATCACCAAGAAGTTCTCATAAACTAGAAAATCACGTTGAAGGGAATCCAAATGGAAAAATGCTCTTACTTGTAAAACTTATATACTTACGGGGTGTAAGTGTAAACAGTGGCAATATTTTAAGGGGTAATTGTATTCATCATTATGAACAACTTTTATTCTGGGACCAAACCTGAAATCGCAAAAAAAATTGCTGTTCAGTACAGTTATGTGTATGTTCGCATAATTCGTCAAAATGTAGGGAACAGCTGATTTTTTTTTCGCGATTTCAGGTTTGGTCCCATTAGTAAAAGTTGTTCATCTTCATAATGACCCCTTAAAAGATTGTTTACACTTACACCCTGTATATCCGAATAGTCGTCTATACTTTGTAGTCTTAAATCAACATCTGTGTACTGAGTACGTAAAAAACCAGCAACAAACTGCAATATAGAAAGCAATGCAAGAAAACGTTTTTCATTACAATTTAGTCAATGTTTAGTACATAGATGTTGTACCTACATAATAATTAAATTATAGTTAATTATAAAACCTTTATATTGGAGTGGATTGGGTCCAAAGTTATTTTTGTACCATTCAAATGTTTTAGTTTGTCTGTAAATCTATTACCTATACGAAAATGCTTTGTATTATTTTCCCGCATAAACTTTTATTGGCACTGCGGCTATAATTTTAAAGTACATGATGTCCGGTAGATAAAATATTAGACAGAAAAAAAAATTAAAATAAAATTCGCATTGAGCTTATTTTTAATGATAGCAATTATGACATTAAAAAAGGCGTCAAGTATGTTATCTGCCTTACAACAATTTTAATTAACGTTATATAAAATGAAAATGGTTACTATAGCATTCTATATTATACGTCAAAGCAATACATAGTTTAATGAAAAATGTGTTTATTATTACAAAGATCTGAATATTCTGAAGTAGTGCAATGTTTTTAAAATAAAGTCTGGCGTACACTTGCGTAAAATTGTATTGCCATTGCGCAGACAGCAACAAACAAAAGACTCCAATTTCATAGCAATTTATTATTGAATCATAATGTTGTCTTGTCGAGGCAAGATGGACGCAAGTGTAAACCAAACCTAACCGTCGCAGTGTCTGCATAGGTACCGAAAGGAATTTGTTTTATTTTTGTGGAACAGAATGTAAAGGAGAATGAATTTGTTTTGTGGTATAATAGATAAGTAATTTTTACTTTTAATAAATTAAACAGATGTATTTGGGTTTTTTATTACTAATTTAAGTTGCACTCTTTAAATACATTAAAGTTATCAGCTAGGCTACTGAACCTTGATATAAAAAAACCGGTCAAGTGCGAGTCGGACTCGCGCACGAAGGGTACCGTACCATATTATATGTTTAACAATCGCTAAGATAACTTTTTACTTATTTTATAATGATACTGTGAATTACAAGGTTATTTTTTGCAGTTGCAGAAAATCACCCATGTTTAAACAAAATACCTCATGAATCGCCGTTTTCAGTATTGTTGATTAAATACAGTATTCATGGTACCTACACGGTATAAAGAAGTTTCAAATTCCTAATTTGTTGAATTGTTGCGCTAGAGCTCGTACAAAAATGGTCTAAAATTTACAACTTTTACGGCCCCCTATTTCTTAATTTTAAAAGAAAAAAAAATATTTTTGTACTCTACTCAATGAGTTCTAGACGATGACACCCCACATAACACATAATCAGACTATAATGTTCCCACTGCTGGGACACAGGCCTCCTCTCGGTGAGAGGGAGTGGGCCGTAATCCACCACGCGGGCCCAGTGCGGGTTGGTAGATGTCACATGTCTTCGAATTTTTGGTTCTAGGACATGCCGGTTTCCTCACGATGTTTTCCTTCACCGTTTTGAGAGCAGCGGTGATGAAATAATGACATGACACCCCACATGCTAGATTAAAAATTTTATTTTTTTTTTCAAAATGAAAAGTTTATTGTATGGGGACCGACCCCTTAAATTTTTAACTTTGCTTTATGTTTATTATTTGTTGTTATAGCCGTAATAGACAGCGGAGGCTTAGTAAGTTCGTACTGGGCTGTACGTGGTTGTCTGATTTCATGGATTTTAATTTTCTTGCGCGGAACCCTAATTATTTTTCTAAACTAAAAATAGCCTTAGTTACTCCTTAAAACATCAGCTATATGCCGTCAAAATCGGTGAAAATTCGTTTGGCAAGTTTCCTAACTTGACTCAAAGTATCATTTTTTTATCGGACTGCGCTTTAAAATTCTTCTATACAAACTTTAACATCCCTAAACCTCATTTGAGGCGTAGTTTTGAAAAACTAATAATGACAAACATTATTACTTAAGTATTTGTGCTAAGTTTCAAGTTCACTAACCAAATTAATAAGATTTTTCATATAAACTGTATCTCTGTTTTCAAGAACACAGATACCTAAAAAATTTCAAAAATCGTCTGGTATGTTTCCATAACTTGACTCAAACATTATTTACACCAATTTTAGAGTTAATCAAGCCCCCAATAAAATCCTCCGCTATAAAATTAACTTTTCACCCCTAAGGGGTAGATTTTTGGAAAACCCTAATACACGTTAGTCTGAAGCGGTAAATGGGTTGCAGTAAAATAGCAAACACAACAGCTTACAGAAGAAAGAAATGTAATGTCCAAAAAGTTTACAGGATTCACAGATAGAAGAATAGAAGGCGAAATACTGAGCACAGAAAGGAAGTGATAGACACAGTTAATATTTTAGCACTAGGTATGAGTTCTAAAGCACTGAGTAACAGATGGGTTGGCTAGTTAGACTATGTACGAGTAAGTATCATGAATTGCTAACGAGCGAGAGCGACATGCGCTTGCGACCAGTATGGATTCTCGACAGGTGATGTCAGGGTATTTTGCTAGTATAGCATGGTACACAGAATCAATTTTGTCGCTAGACGTTACCTTCACCGAAGAAACACCGTCAGAAAAACCCGCGACCGAAGCCGCGGTGGTGAGCATAGTATTACTGTCTAATAAACATTTGTTACGTACATCTACAATTAAATTATAATATGCTAAAAAATCTACACCTATTATGGCCCGCGTTACGTCTGCTATAATAAATCGCCAAGCGAAGTCGCGGCGCAAGTTTATATTAATAACTAAATGAGCATAACCGTAGGTATTTATAACAGAACCATTAGCGGCATACAATTTATAGTTCGTTTGGCTTTGTTTACCTTTCATTAATGTTCGAGGAAACACACATATATCACTGCCTGTATCTATTAAAAATTGCACTTTTGTCCGCTGGTCGGTTATAAACAAGCGACCGGGATTTGGGCAGGCGTCGGTCGCCATCACGGACTGCCCTATTCTTTTCCCTTCGGCTTATAATCGCACGGCTTTATACACCTACTTGCCCTCTCGGCGAACTTTGCGTGGTACCAACACATAGGGTATTTTCGGTAGTTTGACTGGGAACGGCTGGAACGGGATTTGCTGCGATCCTGACTTCCTGACCTGGATCTCCGTGACTTCGACCGTGACATCCTGTCTAACTTGGTCGTCAGCTTCTGCACCTGGCGTGTGAGTTCCGCTACTTGACAGCTTAACTCTGGAGAAGCGCCTGATGCTGTAGCTGCTGCTACGTGTGGGCTGGGGGCTGCGATGTCGTGGACGCGGTCAGCCAGCTCTGCGACCTCGTCCAGAGTAGCCCTCGACTGTGAGGCCACAATGGTCTGGATATTAGTTGGCAGGCGGCTGGACCACATGGTGCGCAGAAAGTCCTCCGGGACATCGGGACCTGCTAGGTGCTGGATATGACGCAAGAATTGGGAGGGCTTCCGATCGCCCAGCTCCTCACGCGTGACCAGCTGCAGGATCTTCTTCTCCTTGGACGCCGAGAGTCGCCTTATGAGCTCGGTCTTCAGTCGCTCATATTTGTTAGGTGCTGGAGGACCAGCTATGATGTCCTCCACCTCCGATGCGTACATGGGATCCAGTTGCCCCATAGCATGATGAAATTTGGTGGAGTCTGCAGTTATATTTGCCAGGAAAAATTGACTCTCCAACTGGTAGAACCACAAGGCCGGTTTCTCTGGGTAAAATGGTGGTACTCTTATACCCACTCGTTGTACTTCATGCGATGTGCTAGGTGGCACGTTGTCGCCGCCATCTTGTGTGTCTTTCGGATCAGACATTTTTGTGTTCGTCGTGGGTCACCAATGAAGCGGTAAATGGGTTGCAGTAAAATAGCAAACACAACAGCTTACAGAAGAAAGAAATGTAATGTCCAAAAAGTTTACAGGATTCACAGATAGAAGAATAGAAGGCGAAATACTGAGCACAGAAAGGAAGTGATAGACACAGTTAATATTTTAGCACTAGGTATGAGTTCTAAAGCACTGAGTAACAGATGGGTTGGCTAGTTAGACTATGTACGAGTAAGTATCATGAATTGCTAACGAGCGAGAGCGACATGCGCTTGCGACCAGTATGGATTCTCGACTGCGGCGCGTGCCGCGTTAATGAAAGATGGTAGGTAGGCAAGGCGCGGCGCGCGCGCTCGCTCAGGTTCGCATTCCACAGAACAATAGAAATATATCTAATAACAAAATTATCTGTTTGTGCTGTTGTCTTAATTTTTAATTTGTACATACTACTTAAGTTTTTAGTTATATATATTAGATTTAAGTGTATTTTGTAAATAGTTATTTAAGAGTATAAATATAATGTAAATATTAATTATTTTGTTTGTTTGTTAATAACTTTGTTTATATAATACTATATTTACTAACTTTACCTTTTAATATTTACAATCTATATAAAACAATATGTTGAGGAAGTAGCTTCGCTACACCAACTTTACCTTTTAATTTAAATATAAACTAATAAAATAATATGTTGTGGAAGTAGCTTCGCTACAAGTCTTCATTTTTGGTCTCAAGTATAAAAACTGAGTTTTGAGTTAATCGGACCGCGTGTTAAAGTTCCTCCATACAAACTTTGACACCCCCAATACATCCTTAGGGGGCCAGTTTAGGAAAACTAAAAATTATAAACTTTATAATTTACTTAGATGAATATTACGTGCTAAGTTTCAAGTCTATTAAGTCATGGGATAGGATTTTTCATACAAACTTTCATCCCGTTTTACCCCCTTAGGGATGGAATTTCCAAACATCCTTCCTTAGTGGATGTTTACACTATATAAGGTATCTATGTGCAAAATTTCAAGTCTCTAGGTCCATTGGTTTGGGCTGTGCGTTGGTATATTAGTCAGTGACTCAGTCAGGACTTTGATTTTTTTATATATATAGATTTACCATGTTATTTTAAGACCAAAGACTTCTTATAGGTTTTCCTGTAATCTACAGGTATAGAACTAATTTCTATATTTTTTTCAAAATTTTAGGCTCAGTAGTTTCGGAGATAGGGGGGGGGGAATGGTCAATTTTCGTCTATTTTCTTAAATAACTTTAAAACAATAAATTTTAAAATTATAAAAAAAATATATTTGAGACGCTCATAGTAAGCCCTTTCATTTGATATGTCACTCGATACAGTTTCCAAAATTTTTTTTTTTAGTTTTCTTATTTTCCCCCTAAAAGTGACTCTCATATTCAAAATTCATATATTTACTTTAGCTGGACGTGTTTGGGTCACAGAAATTCATATGTGTACCAAATTTTAACTTAATCGGTCCATTAGATTCGGAGCAAATTGGCTGTGACAGACGGACAGACAGACACACGAGTGATCCTATAAGGGTTCCGTTTTTTCCTTTTGAGGTACGGAACCCTAAAAAAAACATCTGATAGTAATAAGATGTTTTGATGTGCCTTGCAGGTCGCATCTTAGAAACCTCCTTAAATCTCCTCCCCATTCCACCGACTTCTACTCCTACTCCTTCACTGTCCACGCGGTTCGGTTGTGGAATTCACTTCCGCCTGACATTAGGGACTGCCAATCTATTGCAGGTTTTAAAAGAAGAGTGAAAGAACACTATCTTTCCACTTCGTCAAAGTTATTAGTTATTTTAGAAGTATGTATGTATTTAAGTATATATTACATGTTTTATTTTGGATTTTATGTATGTTATTTTCTCTTCTACTCTTACACACTTTGTCTACATCTCTTTTTATCCTCTGTCCTATCGCAGGTATGCTGGAAGAGATTTCTTTTGAAATAAGCATCACCTTTGTACGTATTTTCTGTTCCTTTATGTTTGTCTATTTATTTGTGTGTACATAAATTGTTAAATAAAAATAATAAATAAATAAGATCGATAACGACGTGATGCAAAGTACTCTTTCCATACAAAATGAAGCAGAACATCAGAAAACTAAATCCTATATTCCTGTGGAAGAAAATACACAACATAAAGCTATAGGCTCTACTTCAGGTGAGTAGATAAGCTAAGATTGGTATAAATCAAGAACGTCACAGACATGAGAAAAATTAAAATACAGAATTATTTTGTTTCAGATATTAATAATATGACGGAGACTAGTAGTGAAGATACACCTATAAGAACACAAAGTGAAGATGCAACTGAAGAAGGTATTAAAAAGAAAAAAAAGGGAAGATCAAGAAAAGAGAGGGAAGAATCTAAGAGACTAAGAAATTCTGGTAAAGGCTATGTTACTGAAAAAGGAAAAAAATTGGAGAGGCAATTGAGTTCACTAAGTACTTGCAGATTAAAATGTTTTGAACGATTTTCTGAAATAGAAAGAAAACAATGTTTTGACGAATATTGGGCTTTAGGAAGTAGAGATCGGAGAGCAATGTATGTAGCTAGTCTTATTACGATATTACCAAAGAAAACACAGAAGACTGATGCTAGAACTGTTAGCAGAGATTATTATTGCAAATATAAACTAATTATAAATAATGAAGACAAGACAATTTGTAAAGAATGTTTCTGTAAAACATATGGCGAGACTAAAGGATTTGTTAATGTTGTTATTAATAAGAAGAAAAAAATCTGTAAGAGGAATCATTCCTTGTGATATGAGAGGATGTCAACCACCTAAAAATAAAAAACTATAGACGATACTACTACAGCCATAAACCATATACTATCATTTCCAAATTACGAAAGTCGTTATTGTAGAAAAAGATCAAATCGAAAATATTTATCTTCGGACCTATCTATCGCAGCTATGTATCGTATGTACAAAGAAAAATGCACAAACCCCGTATCATTGAAATTGTACTCTAAATGTTTTCACGATTTAAATTTATCTTTTATAAAACCGGCAAAAGATACGTGTCACACTTGCGATTTGCTAAATACTAAAATCTCGTTAGCTCAAGGGCAGGAAAACCTGGATTTAAAAGCTAAACTTGCTGAACATCAAACACTAGCTGAAAAAGCTTATTCCGAAAAGAGAAAGGATAAAGCGACCCATCATTTCAAGCCTACACATTCGATCTACAAAAAAAAAAAAAAAAATGTTTACCTACTCCTTACCTCAAGACTTCAAGTTTCTTTTTATAAGAGACAGTTATGGTCCTTTAATCTCACAGTTCATAACTTAGCTGACGACAAAGCTACTTGTTAGACGAAACAATTGGCGCACGTGGTGCTAATCAAATCGCATCTTGCTTATGGCATTTGCTTCAGAATTTACCGCCAAATATAAAAGAGGTCACATTTTATTCAGATTCATGTGGTAGCCAGAATAAAAACAATATAGTCGCTATGATGTTCATGCCCTTGTTGCATAAACATCCAACCTTAGAAATAATAAATCACAAATTCCTTATCGGGCATAGCCACATGGAATGTGACTCGGATCATGCTATAATTTAAAGAACAAAAAAGAAGACTCAACTTAAAATTAACCATCTTAATGATTGGATACAACTGGTTAGATCTTGCAAAATTTTAAAATGCGTTTGAAGTTATACCGATGAAACTAGTACAATTTTTCAAATTCAGTGAATTAGGTTCGAAAAAGGGTCCGTTCACAATTAAAAAAAAAGATGTTCTTGATAATGAATTTTTATGGCAACCTGTAAGCTGCAATTTAGAAAGCCCATAGGAGAAATACATTTTAAGACAGATCTTGACAGAGAGAGCCCTTTTAACGTAATCAGTTTCAAGAAAAGAGGCAAATACAATTTAGATAATGTACTCTCTCGCCTCATTCACATCCAACGTTCTTTTCATACATAGCCTTCTATTCTTCAAACTTGTATCCCCGCTCTCTTCAGGACTTGGGATAGTAGTAGAAGATATTTCTGGTTCTTGAAGGTCTTTCTGGGACGCCCCTTCTGCACAGACCCATGCATATTTGCCTCATACCAGCTTAGTCATTCTCCTTCCATTCATCCACTCCACATGCCCAAACCACCTTAACATACTCTTCTCCATCCTAGACACCACATCCGTTTTCACACCACACAATCCTTGCGGACCACTTTATTTCTCATCACTTAATTTAACTCCACACACTTTCCTCAGCAATAGTATTTCCACTAAGTACATTCACTCTACTTTCATGCCTTTTTTATAAATAAAAAATGTGCTTTGTTTACTCTTTTTGTTTTATTTTTTGAACTTTAGTTTAAATATTTTAATTTAATCCTATTGTATTACAACTTGCATATTTGTGTTTCTATGGTGAATAAGTTGACAAGTCATCGGTGAACAACTGAACAAGTCTTTTTTTTAAATTGATTAATAATATAATTTAATCATATTCTTACGACAACTGAAAAAGACCGTCCAAATTACCTAAATTCATAAAAATAACAATTATTAATAATTTCGATTTACCAATAAATTTTAAACTTTAAAATCGCTGCCCTGAAAAGTAGGTACGCAAAACTGACTTGTCAACTTATTCACGCCTGGGGGCCTACTCCCTAAGTCCGTCCGTCTGACATTACGATCCATCAAAACATGTGTAAAAGTTAAATTTTTCGGACGTGCAAAACATATCGGGAGTAGGGACAACTGGCAATTCATGTTGTCATTCATACTTCCTTCGGGCCCCGAACCAATCATCCATCCGTAGGTGATACGGAGTAGGAAACGCCCGTAACGAAGGCCGAAACTACGGACTTCGTGCTTAGGGAGTAGGCCCCCTGGTACGGATTTGCTCCGTGATATCAAGTAACTCTAAGCCGACGTTCGCACGGTATCGCAGCGGGATTTTATCGCGCACTGGATTTTCAACTCTCGGTGTTGAGCCGAGCTTCGAAAATCCAATCTAACAACAACAGAGTGCAACCCAGCGCGTTGAAAAAACACGCTGTTAGATTTTCTACTCTCGGCGCTAAGCAGAGCGTTGAAAATTCAGTGCGCAAAAAAAAAAAAAAAAAAATCATGGCTGGTATACACAGTGCGAGCTGCTGACTGGACAATAGACAGCTGCTCGCACTGTCGCATGTCATAGCTCGGCTTGCCTTGGCTGTTTTTCATTATGAGAGCAGCCGAGTCTCATGCGAGTTGTGTGGTTGAAAAGATTATACAGGATCCTCTTGCGAATGACTGGCGAGCTACTGCTGAAAGCGTCCGAACGATGCGAGTGATGGTCCCCCACCAACACAGCCAGTGAAAACAAAAAATGTTGAAGTTACTCGGATGCGAGCTACTGTCCAAACTCGTGTGATACGTCTACACAGTGCGAGTTGCGGCACTGCAGCTACTCGGAAGGCCGACTCGCACGCTAGCTCGCACTGTGTAAACTAGCCATTAGTTTCGTTTGCCCTGCGGTAGGACAACAAAGGCTGATTTAAGTATTTATTTATTATTTCGTTTCTATAATTAATGGCGCTCAAAATCGTATAAAAATTGCATAGTTACAGAGCTCGATACCATCCGTTTCGATGGACTACCTTTCTGTAATCTCGCTAACACAATTCACAGTACGGCGTGAAAGAAATTATTTGCTGTTGAGTTGGTTGAGTCTCAGCATTTTGAATAACGTAAAATAAAGGAACGGATGAACGTTTTTTCCATTCGTTCAAACGATGGCCCATATTTGTATCCTTGAAAAGAATAAATGGGTCTAATCCATTCATAGCCTTTAGCAGTACTAGGAGCTGCTAAGATCTAGCTTCCTCAACCCAATATCCTTAAGATTCGACTAGTTTGTCTTATATTAAGCTGTCTAAACTAGAGATGTATAGCTGGAATCGAACTTGCGACTGCCAGACGAGTGACGTGCGCCCGTTACCAACCTTATTCGTTGAATGGCCACCACAGACTACTTAGGGATACTACGCTACGTATACAACGTGTAATGCTAAATGCGCAAAACCTCTTAAGGGGTCATTACACTCATCATCATGAACAACTTTTACTATGGGAACAAACCTGAAATCGCGAAAAAAAAATCAGCTGTTCAGTACATTTTGACGAATTATGCGAACATAACTGTAGTACTGAACAGCTGATTTTTTTTCGCGATTTCAGGTTTGGTCCCATAGTAAAAGTTGTTCAAAATGATGAGTACAATGACCCCTTTTCGGGTTTAGTATAAACAAAAAATAATGTTATGTATGTTCCCCGATTAGGTAAATACTCGAAAGCGGCTAGACCGATTTGGAAAATTCTTTTTTTGTTTGAAAGGGTACCTATACCTACTTTCTAGTTACTTAGTACCAGATGACAATGGGACCTCATCTGGTCGGGATCTGATGATGGAATCCTGGAGAAATCGGCGGAACTCATCAAATGTTATAGGCATAGCGATTTGGCTATTTTTTATAGTAACTCGTGCATTTGCTCTCGGAAAGCAACATTTGGTGAAGTGGGACTCACGCATTTATTTCAAATAAACCGATTTAACAGGCACTTTTGAAATGTCTGTGTGAAGGGGTCTATCAGTCAGAAAGATGAAGTTAAATAAAATAGTCGCCCATTCCAAAGCCTAGTAGGTACAGTCAGCGTCAAAAATATCGGTACGAACAGACTGTTTAAAATTATCTAAACTACTAAACTATGAAAATGAAATAATAATTCAATGACACAAGGAATGTTTCAGAATGAAGATAGTACACGACAACTGTCATTCTGAAAAGTACTTTATCCAATTTTATTGAGGTAAAGTTTAATTTTCTTAGTTGTTGAGATCATTTTGAACAGTATGTTCCTCCCAATATTTTTGACGTTGACTGTACCTACCTATGTAGAAGAACGGGCAAGAAACTCCACGGACACTCTTAAATCAAAATATGGTCACATCATTCATGTTGAAATTATACATGTGAGAATGATGCAGAACCCTACAACGTCTGTAATATTTTTTTTAAAAAGAAACAATTCAAAACTGAAATACTATGAAGCATGGTAGTTAGGTACTTTATTCAAATTGAACGCAACCACAGATTAGACTGTATTAATCGGAAGAGGATAAAATACAGTTTAACTTAATTATATCGTAGTCACGTAAATATCCTGCAAAATAAAGATTTTCATTTTTAAAATTCGCTTGGTAGGATTTTGGAGTTCATAATGCAACACAGGTAGAATTTGGCATCACCATGTTTTACGTTCCTATTGTGACGGGTGGCCAACTGGCAAGTCCAGTTATACACAGTCTACAATTTCCTGGAATGCTTTAATCATTAGGCTACAACCTTTTCTTACGATTATTATCATTTATGTATTCCCAGGGATCTTGTTGTAAATTATACTCACGGAGACTAGTAGATAGGTATAAAGTTTATTCAAAGACACATTACTACAGAATTAACAAAATACAAATTGAAATTGAAACAACCTATCTATCTGACAGCTAGTCGACTCAGTATATATAATAGTAGTCTATGTAGTCGACGACTGCCCCAGACTACCCGCGCCAGGCCCGCGCTAGTTAGAACGACACCCATGTGACATTATACATTTTGTTTTAAATATTTGATGAAAATTAAACCAAAATTACAGAATGTATTAAATAACTAACACTATGCATACCGCAGCGCTAATTATTAATTATGAGGATGGACGTACTGAAACGCATTTTTAGTAATCAAAGTCATAAGAATGGTTACCTACGCAAAGAAAAATAATGAGGAAAAGTCAACAGACAATTTCGTGCTATAAGCAGATTTACTTGAGAATGCATTCAGCGTGATTCGGAACGCACTGCGTTAAATCTTAAATAACATTTGAAAAAAGCTAGATGTCACTGTCACGATAGATACTTGTCCGTCAGACAGCTGTTATTTAAGTATTTTTTTGTTCGGTGTGTATTCGGTGTATTTGATATCATCCTATTTTCTCACGACTCTGGCTCTTTGTATTCGATTGATTCTTTGAACGATAACCTACTGGCTCACTACACTGGACTACGATTAACTTCACGACTTGGTTTTCGACGATTGGCAAAATCGTGTTTTTGTTTGCTGGACGTAAGTACATATTCAACATGTTTCATTTCTTGAATGGTGCAATGGTGGCTGTATATTCTATTTAGTCACTCCCAGACAGGCCGACCGCGAGAGTATAGAAATTCGCCTTGCTTCAGCGTAGTTAATTAGTTGTAGGTGAGTGCGCACATACGGTACGCTGTCGTCTTGGACACCTAACGAGAGCACTTGAATGAGATTTGTAATCTTCATTATAGTTATACTGCACTTCAACTTGAAGCCGGTTTGATATGGGAATCATGGTGTTCAGACTTTTTATTTACTACCTACTTGGGAGACAACATAACTTTAAAATAAAACAGCAAAAGGTGAAGTCTGATTGTATTTGTTGTTTTAATATATCTAAACTAGCTCAGAAGAGAAAAACTATTTTTTTTTTTTTATTGAATGGCTGCTTGTAGTACCAATTTCGCCACTGTCAAATGATAATGGAGAATCAAAATAAAAAGGTACAAATACAAGGCTTTTACACATAGCGAGGGAGAATCCTAGATTATATCATTGCAACCACTGCAAATACGTGTTACTCACACCATTCGTAAAGCCAAAAATCCAAAGAGGAGTATGTGATCCGAGTCAACTCTGTTCATACAATATCATCATGATATTATTGTGTGCCTTTTTTTATTTATTAGAAAGTGTGATTGCTTTATAACTGAACATATTAAGCAATTTTACTCAGCAATGTGACATGACAATGTGGTACTATGATTTCAGGTTTTTGATGGTGGCACTTTGTGTCACAATTGCCTTGGTTGTATTCTTCATGAATTGGACAGACGAGACATGGCTGTAAACGGAAATCCAAACCACTGCATTTGTTGTGATATATCTTTATTACGGCAAACAGGAAGACGTTCTCGTCTCATACCAGTAGGCAGACCGGAGAGAGAATATATTGCATTATCAATTCATCCATGTCAGGTTTGTATTATTCTGTTGATTTAAGAGTACTGCTCAGGATATCAGGGTACAAAATAATGGTCATCATGATGTTAAAAGAAAAACATTTTTATGATTTTTATTGTTTCTTCAGTTTTAAAGAACAAAATATTTTATTCTAATGCAATTTTTTTTATTCTAGGTTTCTGCCAATGCCAGAGTGTGCAATCGGTGTTGGCAGCGTGCCCATGCCAATATACCAATTGTCCAACCAGAAGCAGAATCAGCAGTAGTACCTGACCAAGTAGTAGCTGTATCTGAACCAGCGTTGGCCCAAGCTGACCAAGTAATTCCTGCACCTGAACCAGTGGCTCAAGATGAACCAGTAATGGATGACTCTGAATTAGGAGGTGTCCAAAATGAAATAGCCCAAAGGGAGTATATCTATTTACAAAACTATTGTCGCACTCCTAATACGCCTAACCACTGTTTTGTGCCAGAGTGTAATAATGCTGAACGTCTGCTTGTGCCTATGTACATAAGGAAAAAAATATTGAAGGAGAAAAACCTGTTTGTAACAGAAGGTTCTAGAATTTGCTCATTACACTCTGCAGTATACGATTGGGATTTTTTAGACCAGTTTCAATTTACGTCTCATACTTTCAGTAATGTTGACATAGAAAATATGTTAGAAATGACACAAAATAAAGAAGACACTATTAACTTTGAGAATGTAGAGCACATGAGCGATACTGTCTGTCAATACTGGACAGGTTTAACTGTAATTAATTTTTTGGCAGTTCTTAATACAATTCAAATGAAGCTTAACACATTGTGCAAAAGACCCAAAAAAGCTCTGGGTATTTATTTAGTTAAACGTAGAACTGGCGATTCATTTGCAAGAATCGCCAGTATGTTTTCTCTCTCAAAAAGAATGGCGCGAACGTATGTTAAAAATGTAAGAAATTGTATGAAAGATCATTATGTACTGCTACACCTAGGGCTTCAGCCTACGAATAAGTATAAGTCAGGAAATGTAAGTGCGTTAGCAAAATGACCCAACAAATGTCTAATCCTAGTAGGCGGGTCTTAAAAGTCGTGCCCGGCGCGTCATCAGTCGGACATTTGTCTTGTGAACGAGCACACGTCAAATCTTCGCAATACACGTTTTCGTCTATAATATTGTGGACAGCTGTGATGTGAATTATCATGCCAGCATATGTTGTGAAGTGCGCAAGAGTGACAAGGTTAAAATGTCCAGAGATCACTTTTCACTAGTAAGAAGTAGCGTAATTATAAATATAACCATCATCAGATATTGAATATGCTCTGAATGCACCTAAGGTGCAGCGCAGACGACACACTTTTTGTACGATCGAGTATGTGGCGCACAAAATGTCTGCATGGCATGCAAAAAGTCCGTCTTGGATTTCACGCATACTCAACGCACACGACGCACATCTTCGACCATTCTGTCGGCAGAACTGTAGGCTGTAGATAGGGACGTAGACGCTATAGAAATGCCCCACTAACGAGTGCAGCATACTAAAAGGTGTGCGCCGTCTGCGTTAGCGTGCGTTGAAGCAAACGTTCTATTTTTTTCGCGCACTTATGTGTGGCGCGGCGCGGCGTGATCTGCCTGAATTACAGATTTTCTGTGCGCCGGACTTTTTGCGCGTCGTATGCGTTACAACATATTTATGTAATTGCTTAGGTTCTATTTTTACAGACTAAAAAGTGCGTCACGGATAGTCTGTCGTCTTCACTGCACCTAAAACACACATGTTAAAGCAAAACCTAAGAAAAAAAATCTATTTTGGCAGTAAAGCCACTATCATAGATCAGAAATTTAGAACGCAGAAATAAAAGATTAACTATGAAAAATATTTCGCTTAAAAATATTTGATCCCAATTAAAGAAAAATGGATTTAACGAAATGGATGGATGAATGGATTTTAGAAAATACTGCATTGAATGAATTTTCTGATGAAAAACATTATACATTATATTATATTATATTTTTGTTGATAAAATGTAGGTATAATCGTTGAATTTATCAGAATCCGTCTTCACTACATTGTGAAGGAAGATTCTCTTTGAATGTCTTCTAGACAAAAACTTAATAAAATAATCATAATCCGCGGGACATAGAGTTAATTGAATTGTAAAAAGTAACCCAAAAAAAAAATATTATACAGGGTGGAAACTTTCAGCGGGGCAGTAAGGGGAAGTACCTTATCCGTTGCAGCTTGCAGCTACACGAAAATGGTCGTAGGATACTATCCATAATGTTTTATGGAATTTTGATCCCCATTCACAGATTTTCAAAAAAAAATACAGAACAGTTAGCAAGAAAATAGCCATTTTACACAAAAACATTTTTTGATGACAATCGATCCTGTTTCTAGTACTGATCAAAAACTTTCATGGGACCAACGATCGTTGGAGTACTCAAAAAGTCACAAATTGCAAAAAACTTTTCCCGTACATTTTGTATGAAAATTTTACCAATCCCTGCTTTCGTTCTGAATTTAAACCAATCACCAAGGATGTCTATTTGTAACCTCGGAAGTGATTCGTATTTTGAATCATACGTCGTTTTGGTTTCAAGTAGGGCCAATTTTTGTGAGGAATTTGTCCTGAATTAAACTTCCTGACTTATTACTTATTCGTAGGCTTCAGCATATTACCAGAGATGGAATTTCGACCAGAAATCTGTTAATTCCTCAAGGCATTTTTGGTACACAGGCGAGAAACCCTTTAGTAATATGTGACGGCAGTTATATTTAAATGCAAAAATCGTCAAATTATTTATTTCAAACAAAATCATATAGTCTTCATAAATATAGAAACTTGGTGAAGCCAATGATGTTTGTGACAACAGATGGACACATAATAGATGTGTATGGGCCGTATGCTGCAACAGACTCTGATGCTGACGTTATGAATAGTCTATTTAGAAATGAGGCATCGGAGTTAAGGCAATATTTCCAGCTAATGATATTTTCATTTTGGACAGAGGATTTCGGGACTTCCTAATGTTACTTGCTTCTCTTGGGTATTCTGTATACAAACCACACTATGAATGCAGGACAAAATCAATTAACAATGAGACAAGTGAATGAATCCAGATTAGTCACAATGTGCAGGTGGGTCGTAGAAGTTGTATACGGTCGGTTCAAATGGGATTACAAGATTTTTAAAACTGAATATTTTAACAGAATGTCAAGACATCTTACAACAGATTTTCGAAATGCAGCTGCAATCATCAACCATTTTCATCCCGTATAACCGACCGTATTGATGCACGGTTGATTTTAATAAGAGCTTTATAAAGGCGAAATATGTCCAATTATTTAGCCGACCATGTAATTGAACATCAATTAAATAGATACCGTGCCCATTTTGTAAACATTAATTCCCAAATACCAGCCCTGGATATGTTCCCCATGATGCAGAAGTCAGATTTAATTTTATTTTGTTTGGGAACTTAGCAAATCAAACAAGCTCGGTCATACTATGGGGAACATATCCGAGCAAATGGTTAATTTATGGTAGAAGAGAGTACAGAGTTAAATGTTGTTCGTGTGCCAGGTCTCTCCGCAAGTGAGCCCATCTTGATTAGAGGCAGGATAAGATCACACTCTGTACTACACCTACATGTTATTGGACACGGTGTCAAATGACTGGCAAGAGAGCATCTGTGCTTATTATTGTAGTTGCATTATTGGCAAGAGGACCGCTGGTAGTTGTGCTCATGTTGCTACCATTGTTTGGTATTTGGGATGAGCACGGTATCAAGACAATATTTCCCTACCTGCACCTTTTTTAGATGGCATATTAGTAAGAGACGATTTTGATTAATATACACATTAAAAAAATACTTGAGTACCTATTGTTATTTAATTTTATTTCCGCATCTCCTACCTATTATTGTCAGTCATAAGATAATACAACAAGAGTTCCATTTGATTAAAGTAATCTTCATAATCAAGGAAATCATAAGGCCGCGGACACGAAGACAGCGGTCGCGGTGCGGCGGCGGTGGCGGCAGCGGCGCGCCCAGGCACCGCTTGACTGGAGCGCACCGCTCGTGCGCCGCTCCCCGCACCGCTGCCTTCGAGTCCAGTTCCATATAAATCTATGCTACGTCTATGCATTGAAACGCGCCGCTCCCAGGCCGCCGCCGCCGCCGCCCCACAGCTCGCTGATTTCGTGTCCGCGGCCTTAGGAATGTCTCTATAGGATAATTTGGCCTTTGCACTGGCCATAAAATAGAGCGCATCATCTATATTATAGAGATAAAAATATCACAAGTACATATTTGTAATAATAAATTATAACTGGGCCAAAACTCAGCACAGCGCCTCTTAGACTAATTATTAAATCTATATAAATTATTTTCTCGAAAATGCAGGCAATTTCCAGCTCGAAACTTGAGATTAGGCAGTCTATTGTGCAGTATTATCTGTGATGATTTTCTTTACAGTGGTTAAATTATCTCAGAATAAATTACCAAAAAAAAGAATGTCCTTTAAATTAAGATATGACCACCACATTATAAAACACTATCGAAACGGGTCTTATCGCGATATTCTTTTTAACGAGGTAAACAGGCACCTACTTGTTTCCCGACGTTAAAACCACCAAAACCAAGAAGAAGGAGAAGATATGACCAGCCTCCAGAACAGCGCGGCAGCGCCCGTTCACGAACCTGACGGATGGATTAGCACCATTCAGCTCAACCATTTTGAAGGGAGCTAAATGATCCAACACGCCGCCACCATCAGCGAGACATTAGAGATAATGATGAAGAAGATCACAGATGACCACCAACTACTGAATAATAAGTATGTCGGATCCGGTCAATAGTACGGTCGGGAAACGAATCGCAAGCGCGCCACTGGCGATATCACGTGATTTACCCACACCTATAGCGCGCTTCTACAGAGTCGTGATGTTGTCTAGTGTCTGACTGATCGCATCGGGGTTACTACGTCGCGGAACTATATTCGATTCGTTGTGATCAGTAGTTGTGTTAATTAGCGTTCCGTACGAAAATGGTAAAAAAGGAACCCTTATGATGTCACTCAGTCTGTCTGTCTGTATGTCTGTCTATCTGACTGTCTGTCTGTCTGTCACAGCTGGATATCTCAAGAACTACTAATGCTATCAACTTGAAATTTGGAACGTTTTTAGAGGACGTTTGTCCAAATATTTTGCAAATAAGAAAGAAACAAAAATATTTTTTTTGCAACAGGTACTGAAAGGGGGTCTTAGAAATTCGAAGTGCTAGGGCATGTTTATATGTTTATATGTTCATATGAAAGAGCACTGTTTGCACATTCTCAAACATTTATTTTCTTTTTTTTAGGCCGCACAGTTTTCGACTTTTGATGAAAAATGTAAAAAAAATACTGTTCTCTTATCTCCGAAGTTTGCATACGGAAAAATCTGAAATTATTATGTTATAGAACTTTATGTATAGACTACAGGAAAAATAAAACGATGTCTCTAAATAGCACAGTTTTTCAGAAATCATTAACAAAAATTACATATAAATGATGGTACGGAACCCTCGGTGCGCGAGGCCGACTCGCTCTTGACCGGTTTTTTAACCGACTTCTAAAAAAGGAGGGGGTTCTCAATTCGGATGTTTGTTTTTTTTTTTTTTTTTTTTTTATGTTTGTTCGCGCATAACTCCGTCGCTTGCCCACCGATTTGAAAAATTATTTTTTTGTTGGAAAGGGTATACTTCCCAAATGGTCCCATTTTTGTCAAAATCCAGTTCTGATGATGGGATCCTGGAGAAATCGAAGAAACTCTTCAAATATTATAGGCACACCTATAGTGATTTGGGTATTTTTATAGTAGCTCGTGCATTTGCTCTCGGAAAGCACCACTTGGTGAAGTGGAACTGATGATGAAGACCACAGATGGCTACCGGAACTACTCAATGATAAATATTTCACGGGTTGCGATTCGATTACTTTAATATGGTTGCTAAGCAATTTCCGCTCGTCACACAATGCGTGTGGTGAGTGGTTGTTGAGGAGTTCTCCTGGTTCTTACCAGCAGAACTCCTCAACAATTAACATCCCAGCATCGGGAAAAGCAATATTTTGTAACATGTGATGAGCAATTGACATTAGACTATTGTAACTTATACAAATTATAAACAGACCCACTAAAAAGCGAGAAATAAAAACTTTTTAACAAAAAAAAAAAACCGACTTCCAAAAAGCACTACAAAGTGAAAAATAACTTTGATTTCGGAAGTCGGTGGCAAAAAAAAAGAAAGTAAATAAAATACGAAAGACCGACTTCCGAAATCAGTTATTTTTCACTTTGTAGTGCTTTTTGGAAGTCGGTTTTTTTTAAATTTGAAGTGATGGTGTTAGATTGTTATTTTAATAATCACCGAGTATAGCACCCAGTGTGTTTTCATTGCACGAAACCCATCTTCTGCCCACATGGTGTCTGAATCTATGTGAGTACAGTCCCCGGCGATAAATATTGCACATCGACCTTTGCAAAGAAACAATCGGCTAATTTCGGCTTCGTAGAGCGTTATCTCTGTCGCACGAAATACAAACAGTCTGGTATCTATTAGGAGCTGTTAAAACAATTATGATTTGCTTCTTTTGATAATTCTTTTTATTCTTTGTTTAAAATACACCAATTTTTCTATAAGTGATGGCTTTAGGTTGGTGTAAAATAAAATAAAAAAAAACATGTTCACATTATGTTTACTTACGTATTTAATTATTTTGTATAAACGAAATTGCTTTTTTGGTCTCCCTTTTTTTGGAGTGCTGAATTTAATTTCAGTAGAATGTGTTTCAGTACTGACTTCGTTTAGTACATTGTTCAAAGTTCTTCTTGAAATTCCAGTGGCATTTGCAACTCGCTCTTGAAACAACTTACATTTTCATCTTCATTTTTTTTAAATCTGTCAGCTTCGGTTACAAAATATTTATAAACATTGTAGATAATTTCGCGTGACTGACCTCGTAAAGGTTTCCCTCTTTTTCCTAAAGATGCCATAGTACAGTACAACTTTAAATTATTTTTTGGGGGTGTTAACAATTCTAAATATATATTTTGAACAACGACTGACAAAACGTCACCTTGGTAGTGTGCGACAGAGATAACGCTCTACGAAGCCGAAATTAGCCGATTGTCTCTTTCCAAAGGTCGATGTGCAATATTTATCGCCGGGTACTGTACCTACATCCTGGCGACGACAAGTATATCACGGGTTGCGATTCGATTAGGTACTGTGCTAAGCAATTTATGCTCGTCACAATGCTGAACGAAGTGGAGTTGATGGTGATTTCACCATCAGCACCAGGATACCTCAACAATTAACTTCCCTGCATCGGGAAAAGCAATATTTTGTAAAAGGTGATGAGCAGTTGACATTAAACTACCTATTGTAACTTAGAAAAAATTACAAACTAATTACTAAAAAGTAAGTATTCTTTTTTTTCCAAAAAAAACCGACTTCCAAAATAAAACTTCAAAGTGAAAAATAACTTTAATTTTGGAAGTCGGTGGCAAAAAACTAGAATACAGATCCAAAGACACCGACTTTCGAAACAAAATTAATTAATAATGTGCTTTTTAGGGTTCCGTACCAAAATGGTAAAAAGGCACCCATATGGTGTGACTCAGTGTCTGTCTGTTTGTCTGTCACAGCTGGATATCTCAAGAACTATTAATGCTATCAACTTGAAATTTGGACAGAAACAGTTTTAGATGATGTTTACCCAACTATTTTGCAAATAAGAAAGAAATAAAAATATTTACTTATAAGTATTTTATTTGCAACAGGGACTAAAATAGTCTTAAAAATTCAAAGTGGGGCTACGAGGGCATGTGGGGTGTCATATTATGAAAGGCGCTGTTTGCACATTCTCAAACATTTTTTTATTATTTTTTATTTTTTTATGCGCGAGTCCGACTTGCTCTTGACCGGTTTTTTTTAGCGTTCATGATAAGTACCTACCTACAATAACTAAGAAGAGTTATTACCTACTTATTCATTTTTACTTTAGTTCCCATTTCAATATGAAGTGATATTTAGCTTTTGTTTCTGACAGTACCTACAGTAGTATGCCTCGTAGGTAGTTGTGTTAAACTGTCGAAGTAGGTAATTACTACTTACCTATATTATTGGTTTCAGCGGTCTCTACAAGTCGAAGGTGGTAACCTAATGTAGGTACCTACTTATAGAATTTTAACAAAATAATTACATACAAGTGTTTCTAAAGTGGCCCTATACCTAACCTACCACCAACTTGTGTAGCCAAGTCCCTAAAAGCCTTAAAAATTATTAAAAGTCAAAAGTTTACAAACCACACGGGGGACCAAACTTAAAAACACATTCCTGATCCATCCCAAATTCCTACGTATCAAGAACTTCATAGATAAAAGGTACCTATACATACTAACTTCTTACTGTAGGTAAATTCTTAAAAAATATGTTGTCCAACAAAACGCTAGGTAGGTAAGTACCTACCACAAAATGTTTGGGGACAAGTAAAAAATAATGGAGACGTTCACCTTTCCATCATCGTGTGGAATCAGGCGACTATAAAAATAAGCTGGGCAAATAAATCATGAGCAATCATTAGTGGGGCTCTTGTGAGACCACGACTGGGGCACGAGCGGAGCGGGCGCGGAGAGGTAGCGAGCTGGAGAGCTGACAATGCCAAGCGATAAAGCAACAGACACTGAACATCTTATCTAAATCAAAAGTCATTTATTCAAATTAGGCTGAGAATCAGCACTTTTTGAACGTCGAAATTACAGTAAGACAGTCCCCACAAAACGCCCGCCCTTCACCACTTCCTAGTGCTTTAGCTGGGAAGAAGAAGTAGCGGGACAAACTCCCCAGCAGGAGCTGGCTTCTATCTGCTTTCAAGGGTGTGATCCTTTTCTATAATCTATAATTTTCTTCTTCAATACCTACCCCTGAAGTCATTTGATGATTTCCCACCCAAAAACAAAAAACCGGTCAAGAGCGAGTCGGACTCGCGCACCGAGGGTTCCGTTCCGATTTCTGAAAAAGTGTGCTATTTATAGACATCGTTTTATACTTAATTATAAAAAAAAAAAAACTTATTTGCAAAATAGTTGGGCAAACGTCATCTAAAACTGTTCCAATTTCAAGTTGATAGCATTAGTAGTTCTTGAGATATCCAGCTGTGACAGACAGACAGACAGACTGAGTTCCGCCATAGGAACCCTTATATAATTTTTTAACATTTTGGTACGGAACCCTAAAAAACATTACCTACACGATTTTTTTAGAGATTTCGTTTCCAACCGGACTAGTTAGGTTGTAGTACCGTTCGAGTTCTTAGAAGAATGATCTAAAAAGATGTTTTTTTCATTTAAATCACTTCTTTTATAAGTTTATAACCTATTGCTTGCATAAGACTTAGCTACATTCTAAAGTTAACGGCTCTTTATTTATACGTCAATTCAGATTATCGCAGTTAGCTGAACTGGACTTCACCCTGCCTACATTTGGATCTGCTCCCCAGTCTCAACCTCTGCCAACAATAAAATAATCAAAACATAAAGATTTACAAATTCATTCCAATCTTGTCCCAAATCCCGCTAGCTGTCATCTCCCTCTCAGCCTCCCAGCATTCGCGCGGACGGCGGGGCGCCGGCGGCGGCGGCGGCGGGCCGGCGCGGCAGGGCGGCACCGGCGCACCAGTAGGCGCCACGCGCTGTTGTTATTGCTAGTGTTGTTCCTGCAACTCGGACAGGACATCTCACTACTTGCTACCTTTCTGTTGAGTACCTACCTATCTATTCGTAGATGAATTTATAGCTAAATGTTATCATTGTAGTAGGTATGGCATCTGTTTCCTCACATTTAGCAGGCAACACTATCAGCCTTAAAACTTATTATGGAAGCTGCGTAGCCCGCGAAATTAAAATTTTCTTTCATTTTTTTGCAATTTGCAAATCAGTAGGTATGCAGGTTGTATGTTGATGCTCGTGGCTAAGTAATAACAGTCGCACGGGTCGATCCTTCAGGTCGCTTGACGTGCTTGGTCCGTGGATGGGTGACCATCTTTACATACCGAGACTCCTCCGTGCCTCGGAGGGCACGTTAAGCTGTTGGTCCCGGCTAGGGTAACCAAAAAGAAAATTTAAAAGTCCGGAGAAAAAGCCTGATTTCTATTGAAAAATCCTGAGATTTTCACGAATTTTGCGAATTCTCTCGTAAACGTAATTTTTTGATGTTATGACTCCATACATTGTGGGCAACCATTTTTAAGACCATCGGTGTTTCAAGATTAGGTACCACAGATGATGCGTATTTGTCAGTACGTATTTGCTATAATAACCCAGAATGCAAACGTAGAAAGAGTTTTTTCTATCAGGGGGCTCAATGGTCGAATGAAAGAAACCGACTACAGGTGTCTTCAATCCGAGCTTTACTTTGAACACAGTAACATTTGAAGATTTTAACGTGCGAACCTTAGAGTATTAATTCTATGGTGCGAACCATTTATTCTACATTTTGCCCATCATCATCATCATTTCAGCCGCAAGACGTCCACTGCTGGAGGTAGGCCTCTCCCAAGCACCGCCACTTCGACCGGTTGATCACGTTTCACCAGGTCATCAGTCCATGTTGTGGGAGGCTTTTCAATGCTTCGTCTGCCGGTACGCGCTAGCCACACATTTTGTCTATCTACCAGATACTATCTGCTGGCGAACATGTCGCTTTGCTAGCATTAGTTGCGGGTTCGAATCCCGGGATGAATGAATCAATATCACTTTTTCAACATTGATGCGATTTTGGAGGAGACCTACCTATGTCCAGCAGAGGACGATTATGGCTGGAATGATGCTCGATGCATCATCATCATTCCAGCCATAATCGTCCTCCTGGTCCGCGCCGGCCTGGTGCACGCATGGCACGCAACGGATTTTGGTTTGTTTGTATGAAGAAATTAAAATGCGGGTAGGTATCTACCGTTAGTGGACGCAGTGCTATATGAATTCATGCAACTAGTAAACCCAAAATCCGTTGCGTGCCGTGCGCGCGTGCGTGGGTTGCGGCCGGGGCGGCGCGGACCAGTGTACGCTCAGCTTTATTCTACTCATTTCAAAGTTAGGTAAAGTGTTGCTTTCTACACTTTGAAACTGACAGTTCTAAAGAGTTACTTCTCTGATCAGAGCAGTGATTAGGTAGATAGGTACTCGTATACCTACTTACCACACGACAGTCACCAATAATACCTTTTGAGCAGAGTTGAGGCACTTTAAAATAAATATACTAATTAGCGAATTATCTAAATGTTTTAAAAAAAAAAAGAAAAACGTTGCAAAAGATTTGATTGACCCCAAGAGACCGCGCCGCCGCGCGCCGCCCGCCGCCGTTCAAAACAAAACAAATAAAGATAATTACAACCGCACCCAACCTGCTTCTTGTTCTCAGAAATGCATCATTTAAATACCGCATGCATGAATGACTGAATATAAAGAATGATAAGTTTATTAGGATTGAATTAGGTACCTACTTAGCTAAATTAATAACACAGCACCACTAAGCAAAGCATTTCAAACTTTTATTATCTATCTCTCTATCTTAATATTAGATATTTATTTATTTAGGTGGAGCTCGTGGCTAAGTAATATAACAGCCGTACGGGTCGATCCATCAGGTTAAGCTACGCATGCCGGGGTTGGTCCGTGATGGGTGACCATCTTTAATACCGAGATTTCTCCATGATGCCTCGGAAAGCACGTTAAGCCATTGGTCCCAGCTGTCATTCGTGGATCTTTGACAGTCGCTACGGGTCGTCAGAAGACCGTAATCTGACAACCAGTCTTACCAAGGGGTATTGTATTACCCAGTAATTGGGTTATGAAGGTCAGATATGCAGTCACTCCATGTAAAATACTGGTGTTCAGCTGCATCCTGTTAGACTGGAAGCCGACCCCAACATAGCTGGGAAAAGGCTAGGTAGATGGTGATACTATGAACTAGGTAGGTAATAAGTCAACGCCATGTTTTCTTGGGTGCACTGAAGTTGCACTTATTATACAGGGTGAAATTGAATTCATGGGCATCCTTTTAAGGCGTCATTGTACTCATCATTGCGAACAACTTTTACTATGGGACCAAACCTGAAATGACGAAAAAAAAATCAGCTGTTCAGTACATTTATGTTCGCATAATTCGTCAAAATTTACTGAACAGCTGATTTTTTTTTCGCGATTTCAGGTTTTGGTCCCATAGTAAAAGTTGTTCATAATGATGAGTAGAATGAACCTTTAAAAGGATGCCCATGAATTCAATTTCACCCTGTATACGTATATTTACCACCAATTGTGATACCATAGAATACCCCATCATCGTAGAGCCTATAGGAACACCGATAACTTAAAGTTTACTTTATACACTTTTGTATGTTGCACAACCTACATTGATACCTACCGATCACTTAGAATTTCTTCCACGTCCAGTCATAAGCTATTGAGTTTAAAGATAACAATAACATAGACGTGATAGATTGTTACAGCCATCGGCGGCATCGGCGTCACCCAGTCACTACCCTCCTTTTACGAGCTAAACTCGAGCAGAATCGTAAGCAGCTGATGCAATTTACATACATTTATCTACTGCCCAGTAGATGTCCACTGCTGAACAGCAACAAGGATCTAAAGCAAAATAATTAGAGCGATAAACTAAAAAAAAAACAAATATTTTATTTCACATTATGTGAGCCGGTGACACAATTTTGATTTTAGATTTTTCGGCTGTTCCTTTGGGTTTTTCCTAAACCACCACAGTAGGTATCTATCGAGAAAAAAAAAAAAAACCGGTCAAGAGCGAGTCGGACTCGCACACCGAGGGTTCCGTCCCGATTTCTGAAAAAGTGTGCTATTTAGAGACATCGTTTTATTTTTCCTGTAATCTTTACATAAACTTCTATCACATAGAATAATTTCAGATTTTTCCCTTTGCAAACTTCGGAGATAAGGGGGACCCAGCCAGCACAAACCTTCTGAGTAAGTTTTGTTTAACAGCAGTCATAGACACTAATTGCTGAATAAGACTACTGTAATTAGCTGATTTGGCGCTTACTCAGACGTTATTCAAGCAATTTGGGCACAAATTATACTGCTAATAGCTGTGTAATAGCAACGTAACAGATGCATAAGTTTTGAATAATTGTACGACAAGCTGAGTATCTTCTGCATAAAAGCATTTTGTTCTTTTGTACAAGTATTACAGCTCTGTTAGCCAGATGATGAATGAATGGTGAGTGAACTATGGTCAAGTCCCTCAAACCTCAGATATTCAGAGGATACACAGCGTTTAGCTTATTTCAGTATATTTTATCAAGAAGTTAATCAAAATAAATTGAAATTGACAAATCCCAGCACCCGCGGTATGCGTTTGTTGGTGAACTGCGACATTGAAATATGATATGGCCAAATTATATTCTCAATTCAATTCTCAATTCTCAATTCTTTATTGCGTTCCATAATGTTATAATAACAGTTGGTAAGCTTAAAAATAATGTCACAATTATGGACCCTGTCGGGCACAGCATAGTAGGAGAGAGGAGGAAGAGCGCTTATTATTTATTTACTTATAAATGTATTTTGATTTAATGAAATACTATTTTTCCTTTTATTATTTAATTTATTTAAGCAGTTATTTCAATAAATATATATAATATTATTTCCTTAATTACTAAATATAGTTGGTTACTGCAGGTACTCAGTCTATTGCACGATTATTTATTTGTTAAATGACTAGAATTTATTATTATATTTGGTTACTGTAGATACTCAGTCTATTGCACGATTATTATTGTAAATGACTAGAAATTTTTATTAATTATATTTAGGTGATTAAGTATTTATATTAAATGTAATAATATTTGTATAATTAAATAGGTATTTATTATGTAGTATTATTTAGATATTGAAGTATTTATAATAATTGTTTTATTTGTTTAATAATGAATGTATTATAAAAATATAGTATTAAATGTAAACTTTCTATTGTAAATTATAATTTATCATCTAAATATTCTTTTATACTATAATAGCTTTTGTCCAATAAAAATAGTTTCAACTTATTAATAAAACTGTTATCTTTATTTATATTTTTTAGGGGTTCTGGTAACTTATTATATATTTTTATAGACATGACAAAGGCACTGGAGGAGTGCATTTTTAGTCGTGAAGTGGGTATATTTAGTCTGTTTTTAAATCTAAGTGTAAATCTACTTTGAATATCTTCTCGTTTTGTATAGAAATCCGGGTATTTGCGAACAAATTTACATAATTCAAAGATGTAGAGACAGGGTAAGGTTAGCATTTTCAGTTCTTTAAAATGGGGTTTACAGCTGACGGTTTCATCAATATTTACTAAGATTCTTATCAATTTCTTCTGTAAAATAAATAATGTGGGCGCGTCTGTACTGTTACCCCATAGGATGACTCCATATTTGAGCCAGGCATAGGCGTACGCGTAATAGGTGACTAGAGCAGTTTTAAGATCTGTAGTTTTTTTGATCTCGCGGAGGGCATAAGAAAATTTTGATAATTTAGCTCTTATTTTTTGAATGTGAAATTTCCAATTAACATGTGAGTCTATGTCTAGTCCTAACAGGGTGAATTTATTAACGACTTCTAAAGTTGAGCCATTGATGCTGAAATTTATATTTATAGGTGTTTTTTGACAGGGGTAGAAAGGTATTACTTTTGTCTTGGTGAAATTTATTTCCAGATTATGTTCGGTCATCCAATTAATTGTGGCGTTAAGTACAGAATTTAATTTTTCATTTATATTAATATTAGATTCACATGAGGTGAGTATCGATACATCATCTGCAAACAAGACGCATGGTTCATGTATATTGTTAGGAAGGTCGTTGATATACACAAGGAATAGAAAACATCCTATCACACTTCCTTGTGGGATAGAGGCGTTAATTATTTTATTTTCGGATCGTATTAACTCTATTTCATTAGTTCTGTGGTTGTAAAATTCTATTTCCACCAGTTGTTCCCTATGCTTTAAATAGGATGTGAACCAATCATGACATTTGCCGCGGATTCCTATGCTGTATAATTTATTTAATAATATTTTAAACTGTACTTTATCATAAGCTTTCGTCATATCAAGCAGTAAACCTACTGCATATTTTTTATTATTGATAATATTGAGGGCTTCTTGCATATACTTGTATACTGCCAATATTGTGGATCGATTTTTACGGAAACCATATTGGCAGTCGTTCAATACGTTATACTTTTCACAGAATGCATAAACTCGATTGCACATGGCTTTTTCAAATATTTTTGAAGCCGTTGGTAAGAGAGCAATTGGGCGATAATTGTTTGGGTCGGTTCTTATGTTTTTCTTATGGATCGGTTTTATTAGGGTTTTTTTTAAGAGATCAGGAAAAACGCCTTCTTCAAAAGATTGGTTTATTAGTAGGTAAAACGGTAGAGTTAATTCATCTGCACATTGTCTCAATAGAGTAGGTGGAATCTCGTCTATACCATGGCTCTTTTTATTTTTTAAAGTTTTTATTAATTCATTGACCTCATAAGGATCTACTGGAGTAAGGAATATTGTATTCTGTGTAGGTGAGATCCCAGGAGTTACTTTCGGTTTGTTACTAGTTGCGTTCGGGTTACCTTCCCCAATAGAAGCAAAAAAATTATTAAAAGTATTGGCTACCTCCTTGGGCTCTGAAGTTTCATTATTATTAATATTTAAAATTATATTATGCTTTTCACTTTTAATTTTCTTATTTGTACGTTCATTGATTATTCCCCACATAGTTTTAACTTTGTTATTTGATTTTATCATTTTATTTTTAAAGTGCAGTTTTTTTGCTGTTGCTACAGTTTTTTTCAATATTTTTTCATAGTTTTTGTAATATCGTGTTAGAATTGGATTTTTAGTTTTTGTTGATATTATTTTCATTAATCTTTTGCTTTTGCAAGAGTTTTTTATGCCTACAGTGAGCCAATATTTCTTAAACTTTGAATTTAATTTAATTTTTTGTAATGGCATGCATTGGTTTAGTATTGTAATAAGTATGTCGTTAAGCGCTTTATAATTTTCGTCAATGTTTTTATCACTTGTTATTATATCATTCCAATTTATTTGCTGTAGTTTAGATTTGAAATGTAATATGTTTGTGTTATTGTATAGTCTTTTCTTTGTGTACCAAATGGTTTCTCTTGTTTTTTGGGGTAAGTTTAAATGTAAAATAGTACTGTTATGGTCTGAAAAACCTAACTCTTCCACTGTTGTGTACATATCTTTATAGTAAAAATTTACGAATATTAGATCTAAACATGTTTTAGTAGTTGGTGTGATACGTGTAGGGGTTTTTATGTATTGTGTTAGTTTATATTCTTGCATTAAATTTAAAAATTGGTTTGTTTTTTCGTTAGTAAATAATACATTTACATTGAAGTCGCCTCCTATAACTATATTTAATTTTGGATATTTATTGTTTATATATTTCAGAATTTGTTTCATTTGTTGATAAAATACTTCTTCCTCTCTTCTATTCCAATACATAGTAATTATTAATAAATTTTCTTTTGGCAATTCAATAGCACATAGCTCTATAATATACTCTATAGACATGTCTGTAATGTCGTTTCTTGGAATGTACTCTATATGTTCTTGGAGCAAGATACAGACACCGCCTCCTGCTCGAGTGCTGCGACAGTAAGATGATGCAAGCTTATATCCACTAATTTGAATAATATCTAACTTGTCATGTGTTAGCCATGTCTCCGAAATACATATAGCTTTATATAATGAATGTTCAGTAATGAAGGCTTCAAGTATGTGCTGTTTATTGTTAAGGCTTTGCATATTCTGAAACAAGATTTTAAATGGTCGGTCTTTGTTTACGAAATGTATTATTTACAGTTTCGTCAATCATACTGTCATTGCAAGGTTGGTCAGAGTTACTCATGGCTCTCATATTATCCTTTTCTTGGTTTGTTGTATCTATTAGGTGTTTGTTATCCTTTATGTTGACATGTTTACCATCTATATATAGTTTGTTGTTCCTTATTATTGCATAGAGGCCGTTTTTTCTGGCCTTAAGTAGTTCTTCTCGCATTTGTGCCCTTTCCTGTCGTGCGTTTGTATCTAAAAATTCGGATATAAACAGGCCAGTTCCCTGAAAATACAGGCTGTTGCTTATAATGTACCTGCTCATTCTCTTACTGAGCAATTCAATTACTAGCGGCCGGTTCTTTACTCCTTTTTTTCCCACTCTATACATGTCCTCTATATAGCCTGATAAGTCAACGTTAGCAATATCGCGAAATAAGTCTATTAGTCTGTTGTAGAGTTCGTATTCAGGCTCTTTGTAATAATCTGCGAGGCCATAGAGTACAATTTTTTTATGATTGCTTTCAAGAGTGCTAGGTGATGGGGATGTTTGTGTAAGTAGGTTTTTTATATCTTTTTTCAGGTTTTCATTCTCTTTTCGTAACTTTTGTAATTCAGTGTAAATACTTTCTATTTCTTGTTTTCTTAAGTCATTTTGCGCATTTAAGGCTTTTGTTTTGTAATCAAAATCGTGTCTCAATTCATCAATTGCTTTTTTAATTTCTGTTTGTATTGTGTTTTGTATTTCTTCTATGATAGATTTATTATTTTCCTTTAAACGTAGTATTATTAATTCGCTCAAACTTTGCAAGGATAATTGAGGCTGTGTATCGCTAAGCATTTTTACATTAATCATGCCATCTTCTTCTGTTTGTATGGTATCTCCTAAGAAACTTAGATCTTCGGAGCTAGCTGTTTCATTGTTGGAGTTTGTTATTTTCTTACGCATGGTGACGTTATTTTTTTCTGTTGGTGTGATTATATCTTCGTTGCAGTCATGGCCCCTCGGGGTGCGTAAAGGAGTATCTATATTTCCTGACTTTGGTATTTTACAGATACAAGTCTGGCACTTCCACGACTTTTTATTTTCTGCAGTCATTAACTTGAAATAGTAATCTTTTGTGATACCAGCGCATTCCAGATCATATTTACACTTGCACAGTGAACAAGTCAGGTTTTCCCTTATTGGTAATTTATGTTGACATCCTGCGCATAGGGGTGTTGGCGCCATCTCATGAGATAATATTAAGAAAATCTGGTGGTCAGTGACTTTCAAAAGCTACTAGTAACAACCTCTAGTAAGGAGTAGCGGAAATACCACGGTTTTCGATCTTAAAAGGTACTAGTAGCGACCTCTAGTGAGGAGTAGCGGAAGTACCACGGTTTTCGATCTTGTTGTCGTAGTTCAGCTATTTGGCGATAGATGGCGTTAAATCAGTAAGTGAAGTGGGTATGATTTTTTATTTATAATATTGTGGTAAAATGCTACAAAAATATCGAAATAAGTACCTTTTCGTGTTTTCTTTCCTGTTTGTTAGGAAATAGTCCAGGAAACCACAGTTTTCTAAGTATGTTAACCGTTTTGTTCGGTTGTCTACGAATTGTGTCGTCGTTATTTTTCAAAACACTTTTTTGTTAGTTTCTTCCATTTTATTGCATATTATACACGTACTTTAACATCACACACTTTGTGTCAATCATATAAATAATATCTGATGAGTTTTAGTATCTACCAAACACAGCTCTTCATTCCAGTTTTTGGCTTACAATCGTTTAGGAACAATTTGGCAATGTAAAATCTAAGAAGTATTGAAGTATCATACTATTAATCATTATGTTATCAATTCGTAAAGTTAACATTAATAAACATTAGTCTTGATTACTGTTGGCGACGACAACACGAAGAACTACCTAATTAACTGATTGTAAACGTATAATTAAGTTTGATTGAAATACCTAAATAAATAACAATAAAAGTAGTCATAGATATAAGTAAATTGTACCTACTGAAGCATAGGATTAGTTTAATTACCTACCCTATATACCTTACATACTTTAGTACATAACATATACACACATACATATCTTAGTAAACTTGATTGAAGAATGTCTACTTTTCGTGATTACCCAGCAAACTTCTGCATAAAAATCTGTTACTATTGTTGTTACCACATTTAGCTGCACATGACGGTAATTTCGTACTTAAAGTGGCATAAAGCAGTTATAACAGCTATTTTAATTTCTTTTAAGTTACTATATGCTTCATAACAGAAACAGCGCCTATTTTATACAGCAGCTGAATAACTATGAATATGTGGTGTTTAATAGAACTAAAAGAGAACAGAATATAAATTATCCAGTATCATGCTTGCTAATGGAATTTTATACCAATGTTATACAAAAGGTTACACAAACTCTTGAGTAACAGGTCTTTTTATGATGATTATTGAGTTTTAAGAAATAATATCGTAAAATTACAAAACTTACTCAGCTAATAGCATTATTATAGCAAAAAAAATAATTAATACAGAACTTCGTAATACACACAGCTTCTATACATGTATAATAAAACTTAACCCTGCATAAGGTTACATTGTTGGCCAGTTATATGACTTGTGTGCTGCCTGGGGAGGAACGGTATTTTTTTTTACATTTTTCATCAAAAGTCGAAAACTTTGCGGACTAAAAAAAAAATAAAAAAATGTTTAAGAATGTGCAAACAGCGTTCTTTCATATGATACCCCACATGCCCTAGTAGCCCCACTTTGAATTTTTAAGACCCCCTTTCAGCACCTGTTACAAAAAAAAAAAAAAAAAATTTTAATTACTTTCATAATTGCAAAATAGTTGGGTAAACGTCAGCTAAAACTGTTCCAAATTTCAAGTTGATAGCATTAGTAGTTCTTGAGATATCCAGCTGTGACAGACAGACAGACTGAGTGACACCATAAGGGTTCCTTTTTTACCATTTTGGTACGGAACCCTAAAAACTAATCGGTCGAGACATTTTCGAGTTTTTGCATGGTAATTGATTTTTATTGATTAGAAGAAAATACATAGATAAACCAACATAGGCACTTATGAAACGTCAGAAGCTAGGTGCACGGTTCCAAATTAGTCGTTTCCTATGGATAAGAGAAAGAGACGGAAAGGTTACCTACTCTTTTAAAATAACTGGCTTTTACAATTTCAAATTACACTGCCTAGTACCTACCTACTCAATTTATAGTTATGGGAGGACAAGGTCTATCAAAAGTTCAAAAAAGTAAAAAACCGAAGTTAATAATCATTAGGTAATAGGTATTGAACTTCAAGATAGCACGAGAAATGTTGGTACCTACTTGCAAAGCAAAATGACACAACGATGTCTCTGAAAGATTTGCAGATCGAGATAGAACCTCATAAAAATAATTTGTGACTCACAAACATAAATCTGATGTCCAGTAAAGCGTTTTATATTCTAGTTTTACTTTAAAATAACTAGTTTGGCGCGTAACTGAGATTCTCTCTAAACTGTGTTTTAGTGAATGCATAAAGCATGCATTGACTAAACACAGCTTAGGCTACAAAACTTGAAGCATTCCCGTTTGAGCACCTATTTTCTGAGCACCGATTTTTAGAGCACCCAAGGTATTCCCATTTGAGCACCTACGGTCCAGTAGCTTCTAGTGATGGGGTGTATAATAAAACATATCGATACAAACATTCTGAAAGTCAAGATCTGCCTCCTAAGTTCACTGACCTTGACCTCAAGGACACCAACCATGAATATTGTAATTTAATTTAATTGTCATTTAAAACAAGTTGGCTGAGTAATAACAGCTGCACGGGTTGGCTACGCTTGCCGGGGTTGGTCCGTGGATGGGTGACCATCTTTACATACCGAGACTACTCCGTGCCTCGGAAAGTACGTTAAACCGTTGGTCCCGGCTGTCATTCCTGGATCTTAGACAGTCGTTACGGGTCGTCAGAAGCCCGAAAGTCTGACAACCAGTCTTACCAAGGTATCGTATTACCCAGTTACTGGGTTGTGGAGGTTAGATAGGCAGTCGCTCCATGTAAAATACTATATTCAGCTGCATCCGGTTAGACTGGAAGCCGACCGCACCATAGTTGGGAAAAGGCTAGGCAGATTGATTGATTTAAATTAAGTAACAAGACTCATAATGATAGCAGTAACAATATACATACTTATTTACAAATAATGTTAGTAACACAGAAACAATTGAATCACTGCTGCAAGGTGACAGGTCCAGCCGATAGCTTGCAGCAGTGGCTCACAAACGCACAATCTAGCCTGCTGGCTACCACAGCCAGGAAAAGGAAAAAATAACAAAAAAAAAAAAAAACGGAAAAGAGTGGGGTGGGTTATACGAGGGCTGCTATTTATGTATCCGGAATAACAAAGTGAGACAAACATTTATCATTTATTATGGTTTTATTGCTTTTCAAAATATCGATGCACTTTTGCATACGTTGGAACCAATTTTCGTAGCACTTTTTCCATTCGGATTGAGGTATTTCCAGAACTAGACAGCATTTGGCGCACCCTGATTGTACTTTTGCAACATTTTTTTACAACTATGTTCGTGTAATATTCTATATATCGCGAGATGCCTCTATCTCGCGATATATAACATGTCGATCTTGCATTACTAGTTTCCGCACAGCATCAATATTTTGAGGTACAACAACCGATTTAAGGCGAATTCGTCCGTGAGCACAGACCGCCCACGATAAAACTCACTAAACCAGTGATACACAGTAGTTTTCGATGGTGCTTCGTCCCCAAAAGTCGAAGTGAGTTGATCGATGCACTTTTTTTTGAGTTAGCCCTCGGCGAAAATTGTAATAAATTATAGCACGAAAATTAAATCCATGGTGCTATAGACACGCAATTTTCAAAATGACGCCACAAAGTAAAAACAAATGACAGCTACATGAAACAAATTGTATTCTTCATCCAAAGAGTTCTATTTTTAAATGTTATAATTACTTTTTTAACATTGATCTGTAACTGGCCAGTTCCGGATACATAAATAGCAGCCCTCGTAAAAGGTTGTTAAAACTTTAGCAGATAAGGGTAGAGGACTTAAAACTCACCTATTTCTCAGCTCTTAGATTAGTACACTATGTACACTCCTTTGCAAAAAAAAACGGGCAGTTTGGATTTTTCTACATTATTGGTAATCATTTAGTTCTAATGAGGTTTTAATAGGCAAACTATGTTCCTGGCACATAATAAAGAGTCTGGGTATGAAAAAAAGTTAATTTCAAATTCAGAACTGTTGTTTTTAGAAATAATAATCCCTTTTTCAGTTTATGACTTTTTACTTACTATTCGCGGGTTTGCGGTTAAAAGGTTATCAGGCAACTAAAACTAACTTCTCGTTATTTTTATTAGAATAATTTATGTTTGTCGCATAATCCTGCCTCATTGTGACTTAAAACAGATATCTTTGTGTCGAATATAATGGCAGAAAAAGCAATAAGAGCTAGTAAAATTATAGCGCCGCTGGAAGTGGGGTGTAGCCAATGTTACGGCTCACAGCCGTTAAACGTGAGTGGCTCCACCGTCCAAAGAACCTGGACTCGATACCAAGAGACAGGTTCCGTTCAAAGAAGACAAGGTTGTGGGAGAAAACGTTGCACACAACCACGAGACGACCGCTTTTTAGTGACTCAGGCGTTGAGTAATCGCAAATGCAGTTACATAGACGTCAAAAGAAACCTTGAAGAGGTACGAGGAGCACAAGTTAGCCTATGGACAGTGAGGAGGAGGCTTTTAGCGGTTGATATACGCAGTCGACAACCAGCGCGGGCCCCCAATTTACTCCGTGAGTACCGGATTGCTCGATCGAGGTTCACTAGAAATTGTTTATCTTGGACACTAGGTAACTGGAGTAGCGTACTCTTCTCCGATGAGGCTCGAATTTGCCTGAATGGTGAGGACCGACGTCGGCGAGTGTTACTAAGACCAGGGGAACGCTATGCCGACGTGTGTTTTCAAGAAATCACCCCTTAAGGTGGAAGGTCCGTTATGTTTTGGGCGGGCGTAACTTCCAGCTATCGTACCGAGATAGTGTTCATTGCAAATGGCTCACTAAATGCGCAAAGGTACATAACAGGAATAATTTGTCAACATGCACAGCCCGCACTGACTGTAATTGGTAAAGATGCCATTTCATGGACGATAATGCTCGGGACCACCGTTCTGGCGACGTAGATGCTTATATGCAAGAGGTCGGTATTCGTCGTCTGGATTGGCTAGCGCGGAGCCCCGACCTTAACCCCATTGAGCACGTCTGGGACCTCCTAAAAAGGCGAGTACGACCTGTCCAACCCCTTCCACAAAACATCAGGGAGCTTAAACGTGTGATTTCGGCTGAGTGGGAACACATTCCACAGGACACCATCAAAAGCCTGGTGGAAAGCATGCCAAGACGATTACATGCCGTAATCGCTGCAAGGAGATGTCATACTCGTTATTAATGTTTATTTTTAATGTCTTTTTTTATTAAAATACCATAAAAATACTCGTAGTCTTAATTTAATTATACCCTAAAAATTTCCATTTTAACACGACTCTCTGTCTACATTGACTAAAACACTGATTCCAGGATTTAAGGCTTAAAAACTATATCCTCAATGATAATAAGAAATTTCTAGTCATTTATGCTAACGACGTACTAAAAATATTAATATTATCCATAGAAAAACCAATGACTGTAAGGTGCCCGTTTTTTTTGCAAAGGAGTTTATTAGGCACTTGAACCTATGTTTCAAGTGCCTCATGCATAGTGTAGTGCCTTTTATCTATCTATATTAATAAAAAGAGAAATCCTGTCTGACTGACTGTCTGATTGACTGACTCATCAACGCCCAGCCCAAACCCTTGGACCTAGAAAGCTGAAATTTTGCACGGAGGTTCACTTTATAATGTAGACAAGGAATAAGGAAGGAATTCCCGGTAGGACGTTCCTGTGGGATATTTTCCGACAACCACGCGGGCGAAGCCGCGGGCAAAAGCTAGTATAATATAATATCTTTGGACATTTCCCACAACGCCATCTAGTCCCAAGCTAAGCAACCTAATGCTTGTGTTATGTTAACGAGACGGCTGATAAACTACTTACTACATTTTTTTTTTGTAAGAATACGATAGGTACCCCTTGGTAAGACTTTCGGACTTCTGATGACCCGTAACAACTGTCAAAGATCCACGAATGACAGCCGTGTTTTCCGAGGCACGGAGGAGTCTTGGTGTGTAAAGATGGTCACGGATGGTCATGGGATCCACGGAGTAACCGCGGCAAGCGTAGCTTAACCTGATGGATCGACCCGCGCCCGTGCGGCTGTTATTACTTTGCTGTAAAAATCACTGTTATTTCCCCTGATGTCTGTTATCAGCTGCACCCATACTTAATTAGGTCTACTTACGGCGGTGGTGGCCAGTGATCTTGGCATGCTAGGATGCACCCGCAGCTCCCACGTGACAGACTGTGAGATCTTTTATATTTGTATGGTTAGATCCCTTTGTACGGTTCTTGTATTACCATGATGGATCGTGTTATTTATTTGTATTTGGGGGATTTTTGTGAGTCGAGCGAATTTTGCAACGATCTAATAAGTAAGTTTTCAGGATGTATAAAATTCAATTCTTTGATAAAGTTATGAACTGATAGATTCTACTGGATACGTGTTCTTCTCTTTTACCCCTTTCGCTGGGGTAGGCAAAATATGCTTGCCGTAATCACGAGGATTGGCAAGTTAATTTGTGCCAAGTGGTCACAAAATGTTATTTATAGGGATGATCTTTCCAAGCCTTCTGTTCCGGATCCCTGGGCCAGGAACAGTGAAGGAGGAGAGGCATGCTCTGAAAGAAAATAAACAAAGAAAGAAAATTGCCAAAACGGTCTCAGTCTCAGCTCAGCATATTGGTGGATGCTGACATAGTTACCATTGGATCCATTTGGGTATATGATCTGGTTCTATACCTACGCTATCCATTTTGAGGAGTTAAGCAAGACACAAACTAAAGGCTAACTCTCGACATTATTTCATTATCAGCGTGTTTGCGTATGCGCAGGCAGTCTTAATAAACATGTCTAAGGAAGGAACACATGCAAATGACCCGTCTGTCCGGGGTGTAACACTGCTGGGTGGAATGCGGACGTGGTGTCGTGCCAAACGCTCTGTTGTGACTAAATGGTGATAGATACTCTACATACGGCCTGGGTGTTTAGGGCTTTTGTAGTAATTAGTATAGTAATAAGTTTATTAGTACATGAAAAAAAAACAACTCAGTACCTACCTACATAGCATATGGAAATAGTGGGTTCTACCTACTACCTTAAAATTATTGTCAGCTTTCCGGGCTCTTAGACTAGGTACGCAGCCCTGTATCTTAGGAGTCGGAGATTTTACGGCTTCAATTTATAAAATACAACTGAGACTTTTCTGTTAGTTACAGTGGTTGATAATTTTGATAACACAGGTAGGTTGTAGGTAGGTATTAATATTTTTTTAATTGCAGGAGTACCTAATATTAAGGATAATGAAAGTGGAAACTGTTTTCTGTATTTTCCCAATAGTGATGTTGCCTGGGTAAAAAAAAAATCTATTTAGTCTGTCAGTCAGATACTTAATAAAAAAATATTTAACTCGTATTTTTTGCTTTAACTTATTAACAAATCTAGCTTGGAAAGACGTCATGCGACGTCTTAACTCAATGTAGGTATCATCGTATTTTTTTTTTGATTATGTAAGAAAAGAAAAAATACGAGTGCAATATTTTTTAATAATGAAAATGACGGACAAAAAAAATTCATCGTCTCTAATGTGTTTTCTTTTATGAAAACGTTTCCTAAATGGTTGAAAGTGTCAAAAGTGAGGCCAACTGGCTTACCACCAACCAATCCCCCCAAGGTCGTTGGATCCTCCAAACTTGTCAGAGTGAAAATAATGATTCAGTGTCCAATGTAGTAGTGTTAATATTATAACTACCTGGGTAGGTACACTAGGTACCTAATGATTATAGGTTGAAAGAACATTTTCTGCCCTAAAATAAAGCATGCAGTTGTTGTCATTTCAAGATACTATCCTAAAAATTCTTTAAACTCTCACCATAACTTCCTCCAATTTTTTTCGTGCCACCCCTCTCATCTTCTGTCACACATGTCCTCGATGGCTAATGTACCAAAATAATCAATATTAGGTGAGTGAGTGTAGTTGTTTATAATAAACGGCGAGCTCGCAGCGTCGCCCTGGCGCCGTCGCCGGCGCCGCTGCGGTGTAGCGCGGCGGCGCACAGTGGTGTGGCCAGAGAACCGGCGGGAAATGGACTACCAACCACCGTAACAATTTTGCACCGATAGCGTCTGTATTCCGTAGCAGTAAGGGCGGTTTTCCTATGTATACTGACGTGCTGTAATGGACTGTGATGACAGAACTACCGGATGCAGACCGATTTCTGGGTACAGATCATTGTGATCATGAAGTAACTGCTTCGCGGAATTCAATTAAGGGCTTCGTGTGTGGTGACGATCGGTGGGTAAATTAAATCATGTTTTACAGAAATGCATGCATTTCTTTGTTCTTGGAGGTGTGATTCATTAATTAGGCAATATAATAAAATAACAGCCACATTTTAACAAAACTCCGTCGTCCCCCGACCCGCCGCGTTGCATCACCCACAGAACAGATAAAGAGACGTCTTTATCGGTTCTGTGACTTCTGTGGCATCACCTTCCCGCGCTATTAGGTACTTCGTTTTCACTTCTTAGCGTTCTTTCTGACTTTCTTTCTTTTTGCTCTTCTCCTAAGGGTCTTAGCGTGATGTTAAATAGCCTATAACCATCTTCGAGAATTGGGCTACCCAATGCAAAACGAATATATTTCAAATCCGGCTTTTTGTTCACAATTTCACGGGGTTTTTTTTTTGCGCGGAGCCCTAATTATTTTTCCAAAATAAAAGTAGCCTAAGTTACTCCTTATAATATCAGCTACCTTCCAGTGAAAGTCTCGTCAAAATTGGTCCAGCCGTTTCGGAGATTACCTGGAATAAACAGACAGACAGACAAACATTTTAAAAACTGTTTTTTTGTTAAGAGTACCTACCATATACTTTACTTAAATAATTTCCTATGCATTTAGTAAAAAGCAGTTATTTTTACATTACAAACAGACACTTCAATTTGATTTATTTGAAAGGTAGATTGTTTTTCAGTACAAAACTGTAGTTGAAAGCTCACATATTCAACACAATTTCATGTACCTACTTAATAGTTTTAAAAGAACTTGTAGGAAATCTAGGTTCTAACACTGTAATAAAACGAGTTATGGGCTTTTTAAATGTATAAATTATTATTAGCCAATTGAAAGTCAGAAGTTTATACGTCCGTATTGATCAGAGCGCAAAAGAGAAGTGAAGTAATACAAATAGTGGGTAGTATTTATATAATAAGTAGGTACCTACGACATATCGATTATTACAGAATCGACTAAAGATTGATTTTTGTAAATAATTAAATCAAATAAATCAACAGAACTTAATACCGTAGTTTAAAAACCTTTTTACTACAGCAAGGCATGAGCTACTAAAAGTGAAAGAAAAGAAAACGTTTGCGTCTACAAAAATATTACACCTCCACAACACTCGCCGCCCGCTCATTTCATGGCCTCCGCATCGCTGTCCAACAGTTTTTGAATGTTTGCATTGCATTGTGACACTATTATATAAATTAGGAGGGGGGGGGGATTTATTGATCCTTTGACGTGCCGCCAGGGGAGATGGAAGTCATCCCCTAAGGACATCCGTTGAGCACACTCGACTAGAACTAATGTCATCGCTAAAAATAGAGATGACTTAATTTGCTTATTGTTCGAACGGCTATTTCTTTTTGATCTAGCCGATCGTCATGTAAGTATTTCAGTTTAATGATAAGTTATTGTTTAATATCACAGAACTTTGACCTGAGCGTATTGGAATTGTATAATAACTTAGTAAAGTTACTGTCTCACAAACAACGTTGAACTTAGGCCGAGGCGTATTGAAAAGACTGAAAACTAGGTTAAACTATCTTGAAGTAAGAAAATTACCAATCTATCAAAACTGCCTCTAAAACTTAGGTAATGCAAAGTTTCAGAATAGCTTTGGGCAACGCACAATAGAAAATTTATTGTTATCTGCACACACATATGGTGTGCAATCGACGTTATAAGAGGTAATTAGGTCGTACCTACCGCTGTATCCTAAAACAAAAGGTGCATAAAAACCGGTTAAGAGCGAGTCGGACTCGCGCACCAAGGGTTCCGTACCATCATTTGAATGTAATTTTTGTTCATGATTTCTGGTAAAAACGGTGCTATTTAGAGACATTGTTTTATTTTTCCTGTAATTTACACATAAGTTTCTATCACATATAATAATTTCAGATTTTCTCTATGCAAACTTCGGAGATTAGGGGGGGGGGGGGGGGGGGGGGGGGAACGGTATTTTTTTAAACATTTTTATCATCATAAGTCGAAAACTATGCGGCCTAAAAAAAGAATGAATGTTTGAGAATGTGCAAACAACGTTCTTTCATATGACACCCCGCATGCCCTAGTAACTCCACTTCGAATTTTTAAGACCCCTTTTCAGCCCCTATTGCAAAAAAAAAACATTTATATGTATTATGGTTTCTTTCTTATTTGTAAAATAGCTGGAAAAACGTCATCTAAAACTGTTTCAATTTCAAGTTGATAGCATTAGTAGTTCTTGAGATATTTAGCTGTGACAGACAGACAGACTGAGTCACACCATAAGGGTTCCTTTTTTAGTATTTTGCTACGGCACCCTCAAAAACTATGGATCAAAGGAATCGAACCCGTGACGTCACCGTAGCCACTGCAAGGTCTATGGTGTTTATACGAGCGTTTTTATTATCCTCCCCTGCCCAGTATTCCAATTTATTAGTGGTCGGGGCGCGGGCGCATCATTTCTTCTTCTTCCATACATATCTATCAGCCAGGTAGTCACGCCCTTTTTAGCCAAATCACAAATAACGACTTTTTAACACATAAATTGCAATATGTTTCGCTATTTAGCTCGTGGCTAAGTAATAACAGCCTCACGGGTCGATCCGAAGCCGTTGGTCTCGGCTGTCATTCGTGGATCTTTGACAGTCGTTACGGGTCATCAGAAGCCCGAAAGTCAGACAACCAGTCTTACCAAGGGGTATCGTATTACCCAGTTACTGGGTTGTGGAGGTCAGATAGGCAGTCGCTCCATGTAAAATACTGGTATTCAGCTGCATCCGGTTAGCCTGGAAGCCGACCCCAATATAGTTGGGAAAAGGCTACGCAGATTGATTGTTTTGCTACTTTATCCAAAAGATCTTGCATTCACAATGACTGTAAACCTATAAGAGTTCCAGACAAGTTTAAACTCATTGACTGGGAATTTCGTTTTAACCCGTTTCCGCATTGTTGGTTGAGCAGTCAGATAGATTTTCTTTTATTTATGAGACATTTTATCTTTTATTGAAGTGCCTTCTGTCTCCTGCCAATAATGATGCAATTCTTAGTTTCGTCATTTTAAGTGGACAAGTGGTAAAGGCTTAGGTAAATCGGAACTAAACAACTGAAATTGCAGCAATTTTTAGGATTTTTGTGTTTCAACAGAAAAAAAAACAAACATTAAAATGCTTCAGCTCTGGGGCCATAGTGGTTGATGGCAGCTTCTCCAGGTCTGCTCCAACTTTCAGTATCTCGGTTCACTGGTGCAAAGCGATGGTATTATTAACATGGTATTAACACTGGATGGATGAAACAGCGGCAGGTCACGGGAACAATCTGCGACTCCCGCATTCCCCTTAAACTAAAGAAACGATGAATGGACTGTACGTAAGATGATATGGCTAGAAAGGGAGTGACTGCCGAGATGACAACTAATAGAGAAGTATGGAAGAAAAGACATGTTGCGCCGACCCCGAATAGATTGGGATAAGGGCAGGAGAAGGATGATTCATTAAAATGCTCATGTTACAGCAGTTTTGCTACATCATTAATATCATTATTCATTGTATAAGAAAACATGCACCTGAAACATAGAGGAAAATACGTTTTTCACGAAGGATAGGTCTCATGTGCCGATTCAATTAGAAGAATCCGAAATCCGAAAGAGTCGATTATTATTTCTAGCCCAAAATTCCACCACGTGAACTCCGTTCACTGACGCAGTCATAAGATCTTCAAGTGCACAGGTGACATGCGGCGCAAGATTTGTTTATGGAGAGACGCCGCATATACACTTGAGGTCCAAGTCGTTCTTACAACCCCATCTGTGGCGATTCTCTTTGCTACGGCTACGGCAGATTTTCGTTCTTTCTTAGTCTATAAAAGGATTTCCAAGTCGCCTTCCTGATGGTAGTGATTTCCTGGACGAAAGAGTTTAATGACTGATGAAATATAGGTAAATCCGTAGAATCCTGCTGATGCTAAGTTAGTTCCTTATTGAAGTCACTCTATTAACCTCACAAACAATGAATACAGAAGTGTTGGAAATGGGCCATGTTTTAGCCATTATGTATAGGTACACATTATTCACATAACTTGTCCACAATGTCCAAAAAGGAATTAGGTAAAGAAGTCTCTCTTTTCCGTTCAGTCGGTCGCCTCATCACTCAGAATCACTGATGCGTTGCGACGTACTTCTGCTATCTTTTCATTTTCCTTATAAGTCATCAATTCTACGACTTTAATACCTATCTATCGAAAGCATCCCTGTAAAGTCTATGAGGCCACACACTTATAAAGACCAGCAATCCATGTTTCATCATCACTATAATTTGTTCACTGGTGGTCTTACTTTATTTTGTGTCAATTTCTAACTAGAAATCCGTAGTAATTTACTTAACTACCTTTATGATATTGTTACCTACTCTGTCCTGAAAAATAATGTAGTTAATGCAATGATATATTACCTTTAGATGCGTTACCCGGGCTCAAAAATGGCAAATTAAATGAAGGGCAATTGCCTGGCGTGATATCAGTCACGCACGCGCGCCAGTGAACATGCAGCAGCTAGTGACGTAATTAAAGTATATTCATCTCTTTCTTACAACAGGTATCGCCATGCGTCTTTCCTTTTCTTTGCGGCCAGTATATAGTGGTATGTTGGTACATCATGGCTTACGCTGTTTTTGAAAGCACTGATGTTCGTGTATGACGCGTCTATCTATAATACGTCATTGAGTTAATGTGCAAAGAACAATGACTAAAGAACTTTTACCTACCTGGCCCCAATAACAGTTACTGTACCAAAACAAACTAAGTATTCTACATACATACTTTATTTAGATCAAATCGTATCATCAACCTACCTACTTATTAGATATCAATGGCGGCACATTACCGATCCAAATTATTTTTATTGTCAAGAATCATATGAATGTGCCATGATGGCGCCTGAATTTGGCGCCAAAAAGTAGCGTCGGTGCGGCGCGTCGTCGCGGTCACAAGACGTAAACAATTCAGCCACTGCTAATAATTCTGTTATGTTTTACTATTGATTAATTATTTGGATGTAATGTTAGTAAGTACTATTGGATAAATAAAGGCGTTGTGATTGTGAAGCCATAAATTATGTAAATTGGGTGGATAACATAGACTGAAACTTAGCTACACTTACTTACCTAAACTCGACAGGAGCCCTGTGACATTTAGGGAATGACATTTTTTTTTTCTTCTTCTGTGCCATGTTCAGCAATGGACTTCAGTGAGAGAGTATTCTTGATGGTGTGTAGTGAGTATTAGTTTAGGTACTTACTGTTAAGATATGAACCAAATATCATTAGTTTAAACAAATACTGAACAACAGGAATAACTAATTAGACAATATAGGTACAACATTAAAAAGACCTACTTACTCAAGATTCATAACTTAGGTACTCTAACTAAGAAATAAAGCCTAAATAATATAATATTAAAAGAAGAAAAAGTAGTACTTACTTACATAATAATAAACACAAAAGACGCTCTTCCTTTCTCCTACCATGCTGTGTGCCCGACAGGGTCCATAATTGTGTCATTAATTTTAAGCTAATACCTCGTAGGAAGGAGCTCGTGGCTAAGTAATAACAGCCGCACGGGTCGATCCATGAGGTTAAGCTACGCTTGCCGGGGTTGGTCAGTGGATGGGTGACCATCTTTACATACCGAGACTTCTCCGTGCCTCGGAAAGCACGTTAAGCCGTTGGTCGCGGTTGTCATTCGTGGATCTTTGACAGTCGTTACAGGTCGTCAGAAGCCCGAAAGTCTGACAACCAGTCTTACCAAGGGGTATCGTATTACCCAGTTACTGGGTTGTGGAGGTCAGACAGGCAGTCGCTCCATGTAAAATACTGGTATTCAGCTGCATCCGGTTAGACTGGAAGCCGACCCCAACATAGTTGGGAAAAGGCTAGGCAGATTGACCAACTGTTTTACATCATGGAATTCAATAAAGAATTGAGAATTGAGAAGATCACAGTTTTAAATGTTTGTAATTAATAGCGCTATAATAAGCAAGAACCACAACATAATTAACTTTAAATTTCCACCGTATCAACTGCATTTTCTCGGTCTGAAAACATTTCACACAACTATTAACCGCTTACCAACAGATATATATCGGTGTGCCTATGATTGATCGCTTCGCATCGCAGCTACGCGTTACTGCGTTCTCATTAGCAAGTCGGATCGCGAACCAGATTCAGGACAGAACTGTAATACTGAAACTTGCACGTTTCAATATTTTGAAAGAGTAGGTTATAATTCAGATAGGAAGAGGAAGAAACGAAAACATAAACGAGGCAAAAGGAGTATGTAAGTATCGTAGCTGGTGGCGTGCTGTAATTTCTGCCTACCTCCGTGGGGAGAAGGCGTGAGTTTATCTACAATGCGTTTCAAATAAGAATAGGATCGACTTAGCGCCATGATGTGACGTCATAGCTGTCAAATCGAACAGATTGGGTAGGGTGAGCAAAACAAGATATTTTTTAAATAACATTTATTTACGAATCATGAACGAAGAATTTGAAAAAAAAAAAAAAATTGTTGCCAACAATGAAAATATGCAAGAAAGTAGTATAGTTTTTAAAGAACTAATTATGAATAATTTTTCACTTTGATTTAACTAAGACTCGGTTAAACAAAAAAAACGTTATTGATGCGCAAATAAGTTTTCTTTGCAAACCGTACTTTTCGGTCAACATTTGACAGGTAGAGGTCATTGACGTTCCTATTGTTATTTGAATCGCATTGTATGTATGTTATTTGAAGAATGAAATACAGATAATGTATTTATTGGGACTCACACAGGACACAACTATTAACTACACAAGGATTTAAGGTTTGATGATTTTTCTTTATTTTCCAATGAAAATATGATATGAGTCTGGGTGTTTTTCTATCTATAATATGTATGTATTTACAAAAAAAATGTATATAAGTAGTTTATCAGCCATCTCGTTACCATAACACAAGCATTAGGTTGCTTAGCTTGGGACTAGATGGCGTTGTGTGAAATGTCCAAGGATATTTATTTATTTATTTTATTTAATGAACGTTGGAAATGACAGCCTCTTTCAGGCATTAGTTATTGCGATCGTCCTTACTTCTTAGTTAGGTAATAGATTGGTGAAACGTAACATAAAATGTAATACCTACACGTTGCAACCAATTTGTTCTGTTAATTTCACCAATCTGTAGGTACCTACCCGGTATTAAGGCTAGCCTAAGAGTGAAAGTATAATTAAGTTAAAAATATAATATCATTAAACTAACTAAAACGATTAAAAAACTAAAATATGGCGTCGGAAAAATTCCTCCGCATCGCTGTCGACTGGTAGAGTACCCAAGAGACTGGCGGCATTGCCACGTTGTATGGCAATGCTAAGCCTCTGGTCAAGGTAAAAGCCAGCCCTTGGGTCACGGGAAGTGTCAACGAGCCGTTTGGAGATTTCCTTAAACAAACTATGAGCACTCGGACCCCACGGCCCAAGGGTTTCAACCCCATTTCAACTCCAAACGGCTCAAAAATATAATTACCGATGAGGTTATTATATACTTCACTTATAGATGGAAAGTGATCATGCTGTTCCTTAGAATCTATTCTATTAGTTCTTTCAGCAATAACTCTTTTGATCTAGTGAGTCCTCTATGATCTTCGCTACTGTTGGAGTTTTTATCGTCTATTGAAAGATTATTTAAATATCATCATTGAGATCTATACAGGGTGTAAGGGACAGCCCTCCGCAAACTGATAGGGTGAATTCAGTATGTCATACTAAGATGACCGGTACATTATTTTTTTTCAGGAACGTTAAGGGAATCCAATAAACCTGATTTGTTTGTGTTTTTGTGCACAAATCGGACCGTCTATTACTGGTTGGGAGGGGTAGGTAATAGGTATGCGGTGAGTTCGATGAACTCCGTAGCTAGACAGAAAGTGAATAGCTGATTTCACGCGGCGTTGGTATTCCAACATCCATTGCTGGTTTTTTTTTTTGCTATTTTTTTTTGCAGTTTTTGTTACATAAATGGAGTGCTGCGAACACACAATGCAATTTTACATTCATATAATGAAAATGTAACTGAAAAAAATTTTGAAAAAATGAAAATTTTCCTGAGAAAATTTCCGGTGGAATATGATTCAAAATGAGGAGGTGAACCCACCCTGTTAGTTTGCGGAGGGCTGTCCCTTACACCCTGTATAGTCAACTGACAGGTTAACAATACTGAAAGGTGTCCCAATCTGTAAACTAGGTGCCAATAAAGGGCCAATAGTCTATAAGTAGTCACCAATGAGTGCCAGGAGGTGTCAAAGAGGCCAAGGATCAGTATCCCCATGGATACTCATTTAATTCAAAATATTGCACGTTCCATAATATACAATAAGGTCCCATTAAAACAGATCGACATATTTTAACAGAGTGTTCTACCCATGATTATGAACAACTTTCACTATGGGACTAACTTTGAATTCGCGAAAAAAAAAATCTGCTGTTCAGTACATTTAACTACACCGAACTCGTCAAAATGTAGGGATGAGCTGATTTTTTTGTCGTGATTTCAGGTTTGGTCCCTTAATAAAAGTTGTTCATATTCATGGGTAGAAAACCCTGTGAAAATTTGTCCACCTATTTTAATGGGACCTTAATATATTCCATAGTTTCTTTTCCTTTCTTCTCCATAGCATTAGGAACCTATAATAATGCTTTGGAAAGGACAACTATATCTCCATATATCTCCATCTTTATATCTGACCGATTCTTGACAGTTCAAAAGTGCCTGTTATTATTAGTTTAATTGAAATAAATATTTTGATTTTGAGTTTGAATAGCCTACATAACAGACCTAACTTTCAAAAATATTCAGGCGGTTGTATCTCTTGAAACGTGTTCAGTTACATAGGTGGAGTAACAGCCGACTGATTCTCAAACCGTGACTGTTTCAAACTGAGCCGTAAATCAAACTAACTGAATATCGATGAAATGTTTTGAATAAATCATAACAGCACCACCGTTTACCATAAAAACATGTTTAATTAATGTGGCAACATTATTTTGGAGGATCTTGGGCAAAAAAAGTGTAAGTATATATTTTTCAATACACTTCCTCGAAAACTGGTTCATATCGCACTACGATTAGGTTCACAATGCAATGTATATCGCACGCGTGCAATTTTTTATTTTCCCGCACGCGTGCGGGTTTAAAAATTGCCACAGATAACTTGTACCTATACTTAGTCCAAATTGGTCCAATGCCTCTATTCACAACTCTATTCGGAGGTGAATATTTTTTTTAAATCTCGGCAAAGAGGTATGCGTCTTTACGGCGTTAATATTTTATGAATATTTAAATAATATTTATGAATAGAATATCATCAAAAACTATGATTATTACAATAAAAAAACCGGTCAAGAGCGAGTCGGACTCGCGTACCGGGGGTTCCGTTCCGATTCCTGAAAAAGTGTGCTATTTAGAGACATCGTTTTATTTTTCCTGTAATCTTTACATAAACTTCTATCACATAGAATAATTTCAGATTTTTATCTTTGCAAACTTCGGAGATAAGGGGGGGGGGGGACGGTATTTTTTTTTACATTTTTCATCAAAAGTCGAAAACTATGCGGTCTAAAAAAAAATTAAAAATGTTTGAGAATGTGCAAACAGCGTTCTTTCATATGATACCCCCCCCACATGCCCTAGTAGCCTCACTTTGAATTTTTAAGACCCTGTCCCTTTCAGTCCCTGTTACAAAAAAAATATAAATATTTTTACTTCTTTCTTATTTGCAAAATAGTTGGGTAAACGTCATCTAAAACTGTTCCAAGTTTCAAGTTGATAGCATTAGTAGTTCTTGAGATATCCAGCTGTGACAGACAGACAGACAGACTGAGTCACACCATAAGGGTTCCTTTTTTACCATGTTGGTACGGAACCCTAAAAACGTTTAATGAACAAATTAACATTTATTTGTGTTCTAAACTCGAAAATATTTGAATTTTCTATTATTCATATTAGGCTGTTTATCGGCTTTATACCTTTGCTTCTCCTTCAACCTGGCGAAAGCAAATCGCGAAAAAAAATGAAAATTTAAATCATAGTTTCTTATTAATTCATGGCAAAAATATTTTCCGTTATTTTACTTTTTTTCTTCAAAAGTGTATTGAAAAACGTCGTTTGATACTTGTTAGGATATTTTATAATCTAATTATTTATATCTTACACATTATTTTGAAGTAGATACTTATATTTATTTGGAGATAAAAGTTTGGAAAATTGTATAACACATAACACCGTCTTTGTTGTAGCGCATTCAGGTAAACACGAGTTGTTGACAATACTTACCTACTACTTACGACATGAGTATGAGTACTTACTTAAGGTTTTCATTAAAGTTCTCCATAGAGCTTTATCACTTTTCTCCGTGTTGTTTATGATTTAAGGCCCTGGTTCCAAGCTTGGTTTAGCTCGGTGTGTAAGTGAAATGGCTTTATGGCTGTCTAGTTTGACGCACGAGATAGAAGATTCTCACGCGCACCGGAATTATGTCGTAAAAGTGCAAATAAAATCGTATAAAATTAGAAATTAACTATTTAATAAAAAGTAATCCATCACTGGATGCAGTTTGGAATTTGACATTTCATGGTATATTTTTAATTATAATTATAATTGCTAATGACGGGATAAACAGCTTATAAAGTTTATTAGGAGGTATGTTTAAAGATTTTTTTGGAGGATTAAAGTATTTGGCTTCCATCACTGTATGCGAAAAGGACTTGAAAATATCATATTTTTTTTACATGTCAAAATTATTTACGGTTTATGAGATACACAGCTTTAAAAAACCACCTTTTTGATCGTTTGCAGAAAATCTGCGCCTTAAAGGTACTTTGAATGCATTCAACCATTTGTCTAGCTTACGTTGTAAACATAGGTAGGTACTTGATGTAAATGTTTTTGAAAGTTATTTTCTTTTGTTCAAAAATGTATATTCTAGCTTATTTTGAAGTACTTACTTCGAAGTTTTAATTTTTAGCTATGTCACTATGTGTATTGTTATTTCGAAGGAAACAGGCATATAAGTCCATTGCCCTTTTTAAGGTAAGTACCTATACTTAACCGTTTTGCGAAAACATAAGTAATAATCCAAAGTCTAAAGTCAAACCTAAGTAATAATCAATCTGTCTAGTCTTTTCCCAACTATGTATGTTGGAGTCGGCTTCCAGCTTCCAGTCTAACCGGAAGCAGCTGAATACCAGTAGATATTTTACATGGAGCGACTGCCTATCTGACTCCACAATCCAGTAACTGGGTAATACGATACCCCTTGGTAAGACTGGTTATCAGATTTTCGGGCTTCCGACGACCCGTAACGACTTTCAAAGATCCACGAATGACAGACGGGACCAACGCTCCGAGACAAGGAGTCTTGGTATGCAAAGATGGTCACCCATCCACGGAGCAACCCCGGCAAGCGTAGGTTTTGGTTCTAGGACATGCCAGTTTCCTCACGATGTTTTCCTTCACCGTTTTAAGAGCAGTGGTGATGAAATAATTTACACAAAGTAAAGCACTTGTCTGGGTTCGAACACACGACCTACAACTCGTAAGTTGGCGCCGCTACACTGGCCCTTCACTGCCCTGGCCAGGAGGAGCAGGGCAGGGCAGGAGTATGAAGATGATAATAATGAGTTGTTCTTTTCTTCTTAGAGAGTCGATGGCAAAAATAACTAGAAAAAAAAAACATAATAATTATGCAGTTTTTAGGGTTTCGTACCAAAATGGTAAAAAAGGAACCCTTATGGTGTGACTCAGTCTGTCTGTCTGTCTGTCTGTCACAGCTGGATATCTCAAGAACTACTGATGCTATCAACTTGAAATTTGGAATAGTTTGGGATGACGTTTACCCAACTATTTTGCAAATAAGAAAGAGATAAAAATATTAATTTTTTTTTTGCAACATTGACTGAAAGGGGGTCTTAAAAATTCAAAGTGGGGCTACTACGGCATGTGGGGTATCATATGAAAGAACGCTATTTACACATTTTCAAACATTTTTTTCTTTTTTTTAGGCCGCATAGTTTTCGACTTTTGATGAAAAATGTAAAAAAAAATACCGTTCCCCCCCTTGTCTCCGAAGTTTGCAAAGAGAAAAATCTGAAATTATTCTATGTGATAGAAGTTTATGTAAAGATTACAGGAAAAATAAAACGATGTCTCTAAGTAGCAGACTTTTTCAGAAATCGGAACGGAACCCTCGGTGCGCGAGTCCGACTCGCTCTTGACCGGTTTTTTAAATTCGTTTGGCCCAAAATTCAGCAACACGAATACCGTTCGCTGACGCAGCCATTAGGTGCTCACATGCAGGTGACCGAGGGAGTTGTTCTTTTGAAAGGCATCATATAGTATGTACTTCAGATTCCAGTATCACCTTTTGGACGACAGTCCCCCGTGCCAAATATCTCCATAATAAAAAAAATAAAAAAATGAATACCTTTTCCCTTGGTCATCGCATCACGTGTGAACGGATGTAACAATTTCGCTAATACTATTTTTGTTGTGTTTATTATTATCAGGAAAAGGTTCATATGAAACAAAAAATTATGAAAATTTCGCAGAAAATTGTAAAATTTCAGAAAACTTAACGACTATTTTAACTTCACGCGTTTAGATTAGAATAAGTATTCATAGCTAAGACAGGATGAACAATAAATTGAGTTACGGAGTTGTATAATGTACATTATACAACTCCGTAACTCAATTCATTTGTTTCATTAGGTATTATTACTAGTTACCTGTCTAACAATAAAGCTACAAGTACAACGGACACATACAAAATAGTTTGTATCCTATAAACAGTATAGTTTGGCCGTCGTTCGCGACTACAAGACGCCTGCCAGCGGACCGGAGTCGCCGGCTCCTTCGGTGAATCAGTCATACTTCCTTTTCAGAGGACTTTTTAAAGACAGATTTATAATTATGGATATGAATAATTAACTGACATATACAGGGTAGAATTTTGTAATGCCACCTGAAGGGAAAGTACTCTTAATACTGTAGATAGAAAATATTACTCAAAGAAAACATTCCTTTATTTTTGAATAGAAAGAAAACTGCATTCAAAGATTTTCGAAAATTCGCTTGCCACACCCGGGAATCGTACGAACCGGCTAAAATCTGTAAAAATTACACCCTGTACTTTTATTGCATTGATCGTTATAATCAATTTTATGGATGAAATCTCTTTAACAAACTTGATAAATTAAATGATAGGAAAACATGAAATCTTTAATTTTTTGATATTTTTTAAATCTTTTTCAAGCGAATTTTTGAAAATCTTTGAATGCAGTTTTCTTTCTATTCAAAAATAAAGGAATGTTTTCTTTGCGTAAAATTTTCTATCTACAGTAAGTATTAAGAGTACTTTCCCTTCAGGTGGCATTACAAAATTCCACCCTGTATAACTAAGTCCCAATTCTAGTAATTAAAAACTTTCAAAATCTAGTAACAACCTCATCTCAGCGCGCCATCATCTGCCTAACCTTTTCCCAACTATGTTGGGGTCGTCTTCCAGTCTAACCGGATGCAGCTGAATAACAGTATTTTACATGGAGCGACTGCTTATGTGACCTCCATAACCCAGTTACTGGGTAATACGATACCCCTTGGTAGGACTGGTTGTCAGACTTTCGAGCTTCTGACGACCTGTAACGACTGTCAAAGATCCAAGAATGACAGCCGTTACCACTTTCCGAGGCAAGGAGGAGTTTCGGTATGTAAAGACGGTCACAAACCGCGGCAGCTTAACCTGATTGATCGACCCATGCGGCTGTTATTATACTTAGCCACGAGCCCCTCCTCCTTAGCGCAGTGACCGATCAGTTGCTGTGCCCGACAGGGTCCATAATTGATTCGATGTTTAACATACCAACTATGTACATTATGGAATGCAATAAAATATTGAGTATTGAGTGAAAATTAGTGTGAAAAGCTTATCATAAACTGAGGGAAACAAGCAAGAGGTTCTTTTGACAGATCGAGACAGAGTAGAATGCGTATGTTCAGAGAGGAAGGGGCTTTGTTTGACCCTCAGATCCTGTAGGGTTAGGCAGAGTTGGTAACTAGGTAGCCGTTTAGATGCTTTGATGGAGGATGACCCAGTTTTAAAGGCTACTGTCGATATTCGAACCTAGGACTTCTGGATCATTTCTTACGTTTACGCGTTTATACAAATGAGTTACTTTAATAAAGACGAGATTTCAGGATCTCGTCCTTGGAACGTTGTATTTTGTCATCATACATTCTGTTTGTTTAGATAGGTAGGTGGTGTAGTGTTGCCACAGAACAGATAAAATTATCTGGTCTGTGAGTGTTGCTATGCAAAAACCTACAATAAAATCGCATACCTTAGTAGTATTCAATCTGCCTAGCCTTTTCCCAACTACGTTGGGGTTGGCTTTCAGTCTAACCGAATGCAGCTGAATACCAGTATTTTACATGCGCACACTTAACATAATAAGCACTTTTCTGGCCATCAGTAGCGACATCCAGTCGCCGATGCTAATCAGGAAATATAAGAATAACAAATACTGCATAATATTTGTTATTTCTCTCCTTGTCATTTTGGATCGTAAATTCTTCTGCTGACCATGGGAGTTACTGCGCGAAAGACAAGTGCGAAGGTGAAATATAAGGGATGCGTGTTCGATTCTCAGTTTGCGTGATTATTTGGATGGGCAACAGATTGTGTGGCATTTGTGTAGGTACCTATAGAGGTATGTATCCTTCATTTTTGTGAAAGTAAGTAAATTTTAGAATGATAATTTTTCAGGCTCATCTTTGAAGAATGCTGTCGACTGTTACACTGCATCCAACGAACTGGAGTTGACAATGCAATGCAATGCAGTTTATTGTTAAGTTTAAACCTGTTGCTGTGCCCTAAGAGGGTCCAACGCCTTTTTGTAACATTATGGAATATGAGTTTAAGCTTTTCTCGCTGTTAATTAATACGATAGGCGATACCAAAATAAATTGGGGGATTTTTCGTAACCATTTATTCCATTATTGCATAGCATACTTATGGATTTAATTTTTGGATTATATGTTTATTGACTATTTGATTAATTAATTAATTTATTTAACACTTCAAGCACAAATGTAGAGATTCGGACTTAATGCCATCAGCATAGGCATTTTCTACCAAGGCATTTTCTACCAGTTAACCTTACCAGTCAACAGATTAACACTCTGACTGAAGGAAAACACAATTTTGGGTCGATCTTCCTCGATTGAATTTAATTCCGATAAGATATACTTACTACTTTTTTATGTTTTTTTCTGTAATTTTATTCTAAATTCTGTAAAAGAAAATGCATTCAAAATGTGCGTACTAAGTAATTGAAAACTCTGGCTGAAAATATATTTGATAGATAGCTTAATTTATTTTCAAACAATTTTTATTTGATTTGGCACTGTTATTTTGGTTCCAGCGCATTTTGTTGCGCTCTCTTTTTTTCGCATGTGGAAGTAATTGACTCTGTCACTTTCTTATTCCCGCTCAGTTCACTTTTATTACCTTAATTAAACTAACAACGCTTGGTAGATTAAAGAAATCGCTCATAACAAATATCTACGCACCAAATTCATATTGTTTTTCCCAATTACATCTATTATAACAATGGATGGAACTGCATCAATAAAGCGAGGCGACGACACGGCGCGGCTACCAGCCAAAGGTGACCGTCGCTGTTTGTGAGCTTTAGCCCCACGCTGCTTCCAACGGGCGGTGGGCAGGGCTCCAGGCAACTTTATCAAAGTTCTTTGTCCTCTATGCGAATCTATGGCGTGTAACAATTTGTTGGGGGTAAATACCCATGAAAATCAAGCACTTGTAATATGTGGAATTATGTACATAAATATAAACAAGTGTTTTACAGCAATTTTCGCTTGATCACTTCATGTAACAGCCACAGGGAGGCTCGAAATAAGCGATGGATAATTTGGAGGTCGTTTTTATTTGTTTTTTACCTTTATTGTCTTTTACATACCTAGTACTTACTTAAAAAAACTTTTTTACAAAAAACAAACATTAGACTTCCAAAAAAACATTGCTACAAAGTGAAAAATAACTTTGATTTCGGAAGTCGGTGTCTTTGGTTTTGTATTTTCGTTTTTTGCTACCGACTTCCGAAATTAAGGTTATTTTTCACTTTTTAGTAGTAACTAGCTTGCAAAAGAAATGAGGACATCATCAACAAAATTCTTAATAAAACCGCAGCAAAATACGATTCGTAGTTTAGAAGAACAATGCAGTCTCACGATTTTGCTATGAAGGTGCTTTTGGATATGTATTTATTTATTTAATGTAGTTAATAATGTTTGGGTATTTATTTCAGTTTTTAATTAATCACAACACAACACACACTCGCATACTTGTCACATCATTTCATTTAATTCTTTTAAATTTTAAATCGGACACACACTTCCTTGTGTTAATTATTCAAATTATTCTGGCGTATGGCACTCGTGGGTTGCAGCTGAAAATCAGCGTCAGGTGGTAGACCTTGTGTTGTCATCTGACATTATGCTGAGCTGAGGCCCTTTTGGCATTACAATAATTGTTTTATGTTTTATAGTTATAAGGTGTACTTGTGTATATTTTACTGTAATGCCAAATAAACGCATTTTTCTTTCTTTCTTTCTTTCAACATAAAAAAAAGTAGTAAAAAAATAAGTATTATTGAAGCTAAAAGCTAACTCAAAAACTACCAAGCAAAGTTACTAAATTTTACATGGGACCAACTTCGAGGTTTACCCTCTCGAATAAAACAAGAATCTTTGAAATCGGACACCTCTGTAAAAAGATATGGGTGATTATAAAAAAAAAAACGTGGCGACTTGAGAACCTCCCCCTTTTTTTGGTCGGTTAAAATACAACAGGACAATAGTAGGTATTACTACTGTGTTTACTTCTTTCATCCAACTCTCCTTTACCAAGTCTGCTGGAAGAAATATCTAAGTAATCAAATAAGTAGTTACCTTTGTGCTCTTCTATCTTATATCTGTATCTTTCTCTTTAAGTATTTTGTGTGTACATGAATAAATAAATAAGATGTTTCTACAATTTCAAACCTATACTAGAAAAGTTTAGGTAGTAAAATAAAGGTAAACAATCTTGATGTGACTTTTTACACAAATACATACTAAACAAATAAACTACTGCTTAAACTAATGGTTCAATTGATTTAGTAATCATTATTGTTGTATTTACATTGGTTTTTAGTTGCATTTTATTTTGAAACAGATTTTAAAACAGAAATGATAAAAGACACATCAAGATTGTTTACCTTTATTTCACTACCTTTCAAGTATAGACCATTTTTTTTTTCCACCTTTCACAATTCGTGTTGCCAGTAATCGTCTAATAAATAACAGTTTTATTATTCAAAATCTTTAAAACTTTTTTCTAAATGTGGAAGCTTGTCATTAGCAATTTTTCTGACCTACGAAATATTGTAAATTTTAGGTATTAGTCTGTAAGCTTTCTGTAAAATAAAATAAATAAATAAATAAAACCTCCCTTCGCTATCTCCAACTCCAACCCCATCTTCCCCGTATTCCTATGATGTAAACACCGCGATGTTTACACCGCACCACGTGTTCCGTCTGCGTAATGTGGCGGCGAGGGGACGCGACGCAGCGACACCGGGTCGTGCGACTGTGTGTCGCCTGACGACTGTCTTGGAGGCATCCAGAGGTAGCCTCACTGTTTTGGTAAGTTTTTCTTTGGTTTTAGGGTTCCGTACCAAAATGGTAAAAAAGGAACCCTTATGGCGTGACTCAGTCTGTCTGTCTGTCTGTCACAGCTGGATATCTCAAGAACTACTAATGCTATCAACTTGAAATTTGGAACAGTTTTAGCTGACGATTACCCAACTATTTTGCAATTATGAAAGTAATTAAAATATAATGTTTTTTTGTCTTAAGTTAAGGTCACATTCTTAAACATGTTTTTAATTTTTTTTAAGCTGCATAGTTTTCGACTTTTGATGAATGACGTAAAAAAAATACCGTTCCTCCCCTTAAAATCTCAAATTATTCTATGTGATAGAAGTTTATGTAAAGATTACAGGAAAAATAAAACGATGTCTCTAAATAGCACAGTTTTTCAGAAATCGGAACGGAACCCTCGGTGCGCGAGTCCGACTCGCACTTGGCCGGTTTTTTTGAAGATGGGCAAGGAGGTTTAACACTTGGAACAAGGGTAGACCAGACCCAAGATGCTATAAAAGCCTCTTTTGTATCTAATAGAGTTCTTCCAGAGGACTTCTCTTTCAATATGGGCTAGAGTCTCTTCAGACCCATCCATGTTAGATATTTTGTGTCAAATAGTCCGTACACACCGGTCTTTAGGCAGTACACACTGTCGTTAAACAGATGGTATCGTCAACACTGACAATGACACTGTAGAATCTTTAAAATTGTTTGCAAAACTAATGCTTCACAAACGCTACTGCTAGAGAAACTAATTTTCAGCTGCAAAATGCTGTTCGATCAAAATCACTCGCTTTAAACTCTTAAGTGGTAGACTAACAAGCCATAACTGCTGCTGGTTCTAAGTATTAATTTCTCATCTTTATAATCAGTCAACCCCGATTTTCTGACAGGTTGTAGAGTGTAAGTGCTACAGTTTCAAAACAAACTACAAGAGAGGAGCGAAGCGAGCGAGCGGAAACATGGCAAGTGGTAGTAGGTCATCGGAGCGAAGTGGTCAACAACGCTGACCCTTTAAGCGGAACTGCTTTATCTAGATTCTGGGAGACAGTTTTTAAACTATCCGTCTTTGTGGATGTCTTGTATATTCCTATGAGTAATTTTGAACATATCGTCGCTAATTTAACTAACTGACGTATCTGACATTTTGGACTAAGCCGATAGCCCACCTAACTATAGTAATTTGATACATTTTCCAAGTTGAATCGATCTGTCTAATCGGCGTATCTGTACCTATGCCTTACGGTCCCCATGATAATGCAAAAATCGAAACCGATATTACTACAGTTTACAAAAAAATAAGAAAAATAGCTTGCCCTGTAAAATTTTCTTCGAATCAGTTACGTCACTTAGTTAGATTTAGCGACAATATAAGTGTAGATGACTAGGTATAGTGGATATCATTAACTTTTAAAACTTTACCTGCCTCTTCTTATAGATACGGAGATGGAACCACTGCTGCACTGGAACCAGCATTGGTTAAGCTTTCTCACTGTCTGATGTTTGGTTTCAGGGAGGTATTTAAGATTACCTGTCATGAAATTGGTCAGTCACATTGGAGTTAATACTTACAACCAACATAACTTAAAAAGTACCTAATGAAGAAATATCTTCTGAAGTTTTAACACTTAGACACAAATAAAATAAAAAAAAAACAAATGATAAATGTTAAATGATTTATTTTCTGTAAGTAGGTTTGTACAAACACTTTTAAGGCTCTTACAGACAGAGGCGATATCGCGTCGCGACGCGATATTTTTCTACGGATATAATATCGTAATATCGCGTCGCGGGCGCGATATCGCCTCTGTCTGTAAGAGCCTTTACACGTCAATCATTTCACAAAAAAAAAACAAAAGAAATAGAATAATGTACCTACTAATTTATGAACCCATCCATAGGTTCATATCAACATGTGGGTCCAGTAGTTGCGAAGCCCATAGGTTCACAACTACTGTAAGCCCGCGGTCGCCATCGGAAGATGTTTTTTTACGTTTATGAATTTACTAGCTTTTGCCCGCGACTTCGTCCGCGTTTCCGTCGTTTTTCGTAAAAAAGTACCATATGTCCTTCCTCACGGTTCAGTGGTTTTGATGTAACAGACAGATTAACTTTCGTATTTTAGTAGGGAAATATAATATGTCAATCCACAATACTGTTGAAAAATATCGCAATAAGGAACCGCAGAATATTATTATTAATACCTGTGCCTGCGACTCCGTCAGCGTGTAACTCCTTGTATGTTATTAAGTTAATGTATTGGACTGCTAAGCTATCGGGAGTTACACGTGTTATTGTGAGTCAACCATAAAAGATAAACATATGCTGTTGTGGGATATTTTTTAGATAATTTTATGTAAAACATTTCCGTCATCAATGATTTCTATGTAGCTTTAACCATTAAGGCTGCACACGCGACGGAAGCTTAAAAAATGGAGCAACTTCTCCCGTTTTCCCAACATTTCCCTTCACTGCTCTGCTCCTATTAATTGTAGCGTGATGAAAAGTATACTATAACCTCCCCAGGAATATGAAGAATAATTGTACCAAGTTTCGTTAAAATCCGTCGAGTAGTTTTTGTTTCTATAAGGAACATACAGACAGACAGACAGACAGACAGACAGACAGACAGACAGACAAAATTTTTACTGATTGCATTTTTGGCATCAGTATCGATCACTAATTACCCCCTAATAGTTATTTTGAAAATATATATCATGTACAGAATTGACCTCTCTACAGATTTATTATAAGTATATATAGATGATATAGCTTATCTACTTACCTATTATATAAAGGATTTTTCCTTATGCACACATGGGGTGCAGTCGACACTTGAGGCGATGAAATGAAATGTTTATTTCTGAAAGTAGATCTTCTAAGACACTTTTAAAAAGTCAGTTGCTCAATATTTTAAACCTAGATGGCGCGATTTCCTGCCTGATTGATCCCTGGGAAGAAATGTTAAAACAAACTCAGAGTTTCAACCAAGTTCATACATACCATGGAGAAGGGAAGGGCCCTCATGCGTCTAATTAGCAACCAATACTGCCGACCCCTCAAGACATAAAGCGTAAAGATAAACAGCCGATCCCGCGCGGCGGCGAGGCGGCGACGAGACGCGTCGGCGCGGCGCGACGCTCCGACGTCGACCCGACGTCGCCCGACCGATGGGATGACCTATGGGGCAGCACGAGATAAGAATTCGTGGACAAAGTGCACCGAGATGTTGTCGTGATTTTGGAGTATTATTATACCTAAGATGGATCATAAAATTGATAGGTCCTAGGCTAATTACATTATGGGAAACTTGGGTAAGTTCTCAGTCGCACTAATCAAGTGAATCTTTTTGGATGACCATAAATTTAGAGGGAGTACCTCTATAGGTTATTCATATATTCGTATGCTACCATCGCTGGCATAAGAAAAAAAAATGTGTAAGTACATAATAGTGATTCAGTACAAGATAAATAAAATTGATTGAAATGAAAATTTTATAAAGATTAATATGTACAAGTATAATACAAAAAGGAGGGGAAATAATCATAGGGCATCGAAAAATTCATCCGCATCGCTGTCGAAAGGAAAGGTGCCCAAAAGGCTGACAGCATTGCCACGTTGTATGGCAATACTAATTCTTTGGCCAAAAAATAGGCCAGCCCTTTGGTCACGTGTAGAGTCGAAAAACCGCTTGGCGATGTCCCGAAAAACTAAAAGGGCACTCGGACCCCATGGCCCTAGTGTTTCAACCCCAAACGGCTCGAACATATAAGTCCCAATAAGATTGGAGTATTTGCACCGTTTGAGGTTTTCCGCACCTGCAGCAGCCGCCCCAGCACAGCTTACCGTGCTAGGAAGATGGGATGGCGCAAGGGTGTCGACACACGTTGCATCCCACACCAAAGGCCTACCTACCTTCCAAGGCATTATGGTCATTCCGTCTGGTCTCTTCCCATCGTCGCGTGCCAAGCCAATGGATTCTAAAACAGCTGGCACAAGATATTTTTTTAAATAAATCATCATGATTATGATTGTACAGACGCCAGCACATCAAGCTACTACAATCTATCAAATTTTTTAATAGATTTTCATCTTTATCGCTAAAGCATTAGGTTCAAGGTTGATTGGAAAAAATTTACAGTTTCGGGTGACTTGACCTGCTGGCGTCTGTACTTGAATAAAGTAAACTACCTTCATAGACTTATAAAAAAAGATGGACTCCGCGCCACGCATATCGAAAGTGAAGCACAGTAAGTATGCCGGACCGTTTGTACAAACACGCCTCGCGCACACATTTACATCATAGTATGCCGACCGGCCGCCATTACGTGACACGAGCGACGGCGTCTTTGCAGGTACTCAAATCATGCACACATAGATCGGCACGGTGCTTCACTTTCGATATGCGCGGCGCGGAGTCCATCTTTTTTTATAAGTCTATGACTACCTTAGATAAAATTGAAGTTAACTTTGTTGATGTGGTTGTCGCAGTTAAATTGTAGAGACTTTGACACTTAGTAGGGATATTCAAATGTATCTAAATGAACTAGTAGTCAACTTCACATACAAACTTGGATTTGCTATTTACTATTTCCTGATATTAAAATATTTTACGACTACAATGGCGAAGTTAAGGTGGCTTTTTCAGCCAATTTTTACGCAACTATGTATGTTTATAGCTGTAAAGAATAAATTACATGATTCAACTCCTTGAAAATCGCCAGGTAAGTTACCGTCATTGTCAAAACCCATTGAAGCCTACACCTATAAAGTTCAAACTACGTATACAGCTATCTATTTAGAACCAACCGGACAATAGGGATGATGACTAAAAATTTATTTTTTGTCCGTCATAGAGATTATTAAAAAATATTGGACACGTATTTTTTCTTTTTTTACGTAATCAAAAAATTACGGCGATACATTGAGTTAAAATATGGCATGACGTCACGCGTAGCTAGGTTTTATACGTACAAGTGACGTAGCGGGCCCCCACTCCCCAACTTTAATGCGTGATAGCCAAGTATTTTTTTATTAATATGATAAAGCAAAAAATACGTGTCTAATATTTTTTTATTATCTGACTGACGGACTAAATAGATCTTTTTTTTTACCCAGGCATCATCCCTATTCTATAAAAAATCACATCATCTCATCATCTGCCTAGCCTGTCCCCAACTATGTTGGGGTCGGATTCCAGTCTCACCCAATGCAGTTGAATAACAGTATTTCTTTCAAAATATCTTCGTGAAAACTTAGGTGAAATTCCACCACCCTGTGATTCCACCTGATGCTAGGGATGACAGCTCGCATTATGGTGAGATTATTGTAGCAGTAGATCGATAGGTATCTCCCAGATTCGCCGCCACCTCCAAAAGCTTACGCATCCCCCATGGCTGGCAGGCTGGCCGCGTGTGGCGGCGAGGCGGCGCGTCGGCATGGCGCGCGCTGCCGGCTGTGTGCCGCCGCGCCGGCCACCTATGCCGACATGCCGAGGGTTGCCAGATAACATCTCGACCCACCTACTGAGTTCGCGGGAGATACTTGTGTTTCATTAAAAACAAACATAGTCAATAGTTTGAGGATCTTTGGTTTCGGGGGTTTAGGAAGTCAGGTTTTAGAGATAAGTTAGTTATGTTCCGCTTTTGATAGCCAATAAATTGACTTCTTTCATAATGGAGCCCGCAACTGCGATGACGATTTATCAAGAAGTTTGTTCTGCTGCACATTAGCACGGTTAACATTATTTCGTTTGGCAGCCTTGCAGATTGCAAGTAGTTGATAAAGACTGCTAGGAACTGATGATTTTATTAGCTTAGAATACCCAGACTTGTCAATAACATTATTTTATAAATTAACTAGTTGACCCGACAGACATTGTCCTGTCTTAGCTATGAATATTCTAATGTAAACGCGTGAAGTTAAAATAGTCGTTAAGTTTTCTGAAATTTTCCAATTTTACTCCGAAATTTAGAACCTTCGCCTGACAATAATAAACACAACAAAAAAAGAATTAGCGAAATTGTTCCATCCGTTCACGCGTGATGCGATGACCAAGGGAAACAGGGATTAATTTTTATATACAGGGTGTTTCTTTTAAGGCGACGCTATCTGACTTTTGATGATTTTAAACTGAAGATCACGTCTAAACGAGTAGTGTTAATGATTTGGAAAAATATATGTTAAATAAATAAATGAAACCTTCACCATTTTAAAGGTAATTTAATGATTTATCTTTTAGTATACGTGTTTTATTAAAATGCCTTTTGTTTTATGTATAATAAATTAATAATGCGTCTAATTTGGGACAGCGCTCCTTGATGGGCGAGTCCTATTACTGGCTGGACGTATTACGACGCGTTGCGTGAAGTCAGCACAGAACGCGCAAGCTAACCACTTAAGGTCATTGGCGTATAGTTGCGCCTTAAGAGTGTGGTTCCCTATTTTCGCGCTCGGATTTTAAACATCTGACGCTCGACGCCGCGTAGCGAGTGCGCGTGTGTGCGTTTTCCCTCATGTACGGCACACAGTTGCGAAGCTACGACGACTAAACGATCTTGATCTGTAGCTATGGCGTACCTATATTTTTTTGAAGTAAAAGCTAGAGGTTTACGGAGAAAATAAAAAGACTGTCCACAATACATTATTAGTGCATTTTAATTAAATTTATACAAATATGGATGAAGAAAATAATATTATGTAGGTACTTATAAAAACTAAACTCATTTTACTTATTTGCTTAAGTATTTGTATACTTATAAGTAATTATTGAAGTTTTATAAAAGTATTTTTCTAAGGGGTTCGATCAACTTTTCCTTGGATCTATAATTTCTGGGAGAACACAATCAGAATAAAATTTTGTTAACAGCGGAGCCATCTTTTGTCCAAAATCATCGTTTTTTTGTGTAAAGCAGTTGAATTTAAGCCGTATTTTAATGTAGATAAAGACGCCACGCGCTAGCTATAGTAATTATTTATTTTTCTTGTGGTATAGGTTTACCAACCGCATCAAGTGCATGAAACAGTTGAATTTGAACCAACACTAATACATTTATTTTATTAAACATAACAACATAACTTTTTTTTTTTTTTACATAAATACATAAAGCCGCCTCATGCGCAAATGTTTGGTTTACTCTTTTCAAATTTCAAATAGGTACGTCACCCCGCTGCCACAGAATAACTAATAGTACTGCTGCGTTCGTGTGGGGTTGGTTTTATAATGTTTATTAGCCTAGGCAGGTATTGTACGTGTCCAGTCGACCTAATGACTATACAGTCGACCACACGTCGCACGTCAGTGGTAAGTGATAAGGATTTGTATAGGTATCGTTTTCATAGTTTTCGATTTCGACTATAGCCAATAGTGAAGTCAAAATTAAAATCCAAGATGGCGGCTGCGAAAATTTTAAATTTACCAACCCGCACTGGGTTCTCGTGGTGTATTACGGCCCACTCCCTCTCACCGAGAGGAGCCCTGTGTCCCAGCAGTGGGAACATTATAGGCTGATTATGATTGAGACCCATTATGTTGTGAGCGAGCACGTTTCAGTGCCAGAGGTCATCACTGATGTGAGACGAGAAGATATATTACGCTCAACACCGCCGCGCGCGGCCCTTGTCCGATCAGAGCGCGGCTAGCCGCGCGTGGCAGCCGCGCTCAAATTCCGCTCTATATTTGGACACACCTTTATATAGGGCCTTTATCTATGCCTCACTCGTTTCGTATCGTTTAGTGCGGTCGCGATTTGAGTGTATTTCCCATAGTTTTATTGATGTTTTCCTCGAGCCCTGTTTTCTTCCTGCGGACTTCTGATCTTGCTTCTTGTACGAACCTTGCTACCACACCGCACACAGTACGGAGAACCCCGCATAAACGGTGGACTTGAACTTGTTATTTTGGATTTTACGACCAGCCTACCGATTTCATATTGGCACCATGGATCGTTGTGTAAATTGTGGCAAAGTGACTAGAGGCTGTAGTTTACGTGGTCGTCGAGCTGAAGAACTTCAAAAATCTGCTGTTAAGTACCTGTATGTAGATCGTTATGTAACCTCACTTTTATTACATCTCTTTTAACTCGGAACTCAGACCGCGAAAATCCGCAAAATGTTCAGTGATGGTTTGATAATATAGTAGCTATAAATTGACACCAATTTCATCTTTTTACAACCCAGGCCCAGGCCCAAGTTTATATGACATGGTTTCTGTCTCCTTTGTCACGGATCCACAATAGAGATTGTGGCAGTAGAGATTTCAAATAAAAATCTGATGTAAACTTTTTCTCCATAATATATTCATCCTCCAAAATTCTTGTAGGCATCTTGGATTTACATTTTGACTACACTATCGACGTTAGCACCCACAAGAACCATGAAAACGATACCCATGATGAAAAATTTGAAAATGTTCGCAGCCGCCATCTTGGATTTACATTTTAACGTCACTATCGGCTTTAGCATCCTCGAGAACAATGGGAACGATCCCCATGACGAAAAATTTAAAAATTTTCGCAGCCAACATCTTGGATTTACATTTTGACCAAATTATATTGTATTATTGATATTGTAATTACAATATCAATATTACAAGTAATACAACATAATTCAAGAATTGTAACATAATTCTCCTAAAGTAAGTGTGCCTACCACTTCAGCTTCTTAAAATATTACTTAAATGAAAGGATTAAAAATATTTAGTCGCACTACAATTTACTATATCACGCGAGGCGCATGCGCGGCGGCGGGAGGTCAACCGACATAGGTCCTGTGTCGACGAGCGCCAGAGCGCGACTGACTTAGGCCGTTCGATGCACCCGATTTTATACTCACTTTAAAAAATTATTTTCGTAAATGATTGAAGACAGATATGTTTTATTTTTTACACATATATAGTACAATCTTTCTTCTTACGTATAAAATTATTTGTGTTGCCAAATGACTTTTAGATACTGAGAAATGACGTGTTTTTTTGTAGTCGATTTCTCGATTTTTGATTATCTTAGACGTGATTAAAATACAAGTTAATGAATTAAAAATCAAACTTTTCTCAATGCATTTTAAATTTCAGGATATGGCTCTTCGAATGAATACCACTTTAACTTCTTAATTAGTAGTAATAATTGGTGTAAGATTACTTCAAAGTTGAGCCTTCGCGCGTCATCTGGAAATCGCGCCTTCGAAATCGACTGTTTTCGTAGTCAATAATTCAATTTGAACAAGTTTTTTTTAATAGACTTTAAATAAAAATATATGATAATTACGATGATTGAAGTCAAAAGAAGCTAAAAAAATAAATTATGTGACCAAAATCACTTCAAAATCTCCCAAGTTCTCGATTTACGTATGAAAAATGCAACAACGCTCTTAAGGTGTCAAGCCAGTGCGAGCTGATAGCAGAGTACCATACCTATCGATTTAACCCCCATGTATGTTCTACGATTTTTTGTAGTTTTCGATCGAGTTATAATTTTTTTTCGATATTTTTCCTGATTCAACGAGATGATGGCTTTAAAAAATATGGGGGTTAACACATAAGGGGGTTAAATCGATAGGTCTGGTACCAGCTCGCAATGGCTTGACACCTTAAAAGAAACACCCTGTCTAAAGATATGATAGAGTCATCGCTTATATCTCTTCTTAAAGTCCAAAAGTTGAGTTCAGCAAAAAACGATGGAATGAGTTCCAGTATAATCATATTAGCTTCTCAGCAACTTCTACCAGCTATCTTATAGGTATCATTTTAATCACTTGCTTTGAAATACCACTATGTAGACTGCCACCATAAAGCTAGATCCGAAAAAATATTTTGTACGTTTGTACGAAAATCTAAATACGAATTCCACGATAGAGCTAACAACACTAAGATGGCTACCAATCTACAGTTCGCTACTTTATTATTCGTTATCCAAGATGATGCTCTTGCTACAGAACGCATTCGACCGTGAAACTGACAAATTAGTCTGTTGTTGGCTTTTTATATTAATAAGTCGTCTTTTAGTGCAGAGAACATTATTTACTACATAACATTCTACTTATACTTAGTAATGATTAGTTCATGTTTATGTACTTCGATAAAGTAGTTTGTTTTAGCGAAATGCACTTCTAGAAAATGAAATATTATAAATGTCCATGTTATTTTGATATTATTGAGGAAAATGTCGTCAGGAAAATTTTGTGAATGAATGTGGACAGCTATTATGAGTGGGGAAGACAATAAAACCGGTCAAGAGCGAGTCGGACTCGTGCATCGAGGGTTCCGTACCATGTAGTTTTTGTTGATGATTTCTGAAAAAAGTGTGCTATTTAGAGACATCGTTTTATTTTTCTTGTAATCTTTACATAAACTTCTATCACATACAATAATTTCAGATTTTTCTCTATGCAAACTTCGGAGAAGTGGGGGGAGGTATGGTATTTTTTATTACATTTTTATTCAAAAGTCGAAAACTGTGCGCCCTAAAAAAAAGAAAAAAAATGGTTGAGAACTTGCAAACAGCGTTCTTTCATATGATACACATAGTAGCCCCACTTCAATTTTTTAAGCCGCCCTTTCAGTCCCTGTTGCAAAAAAAAAAAACATTTATTTTTATTTTTCTTATTTTCAAAATAATTGGGCAAACGTCATCTAAAACTGTTTTAAATTTCAAGTTGATAGCATTAGTAGTTCTTGAGATACCCAGCTGTGACAGACAGAGAGACAAACAGACTGAGTCGCAACATAAGGGTTCCTTTTTACCATTTTGGTGCGGAACCCTAAAAACGATGGGTGGACTTTGTGAAAGATGATATGCTAGAAAGGGGTGACTACACTGACAGATGACGACTAATAGGTAAGTAATGAAGAAGAGATGCTGCACCAGCCCCAAATAAATTGGGATAAGGGCAAGAGAATGGTGATGATGAAGTTAATTTGATATTATTATTGGAGTGACATCAAATGGGAAGGGGAGTTAAAAGTTTCTAACGTGTTACAGTAGTGGCAATATGCCAGCCTATCACTAGTTACTAGTTCAACAGAGAACCTCCCCTTTGTAACCTTTAGGGTGATATGAAAATAGGACTGTTTTGTTGTGATTGTCAGAGTAAAAGTTCAAGTCAGTTTGCTTCTGGTGCACCAATGAATATTGAGGGTCATAGAAATCAGCAGGTCTATAGTGGTTTATGAAGTATAGAAGAATTAATGCCCGTTTTCGTTAACACTAGGGAATACTTAAACGAACACCTAAATATTATTGTATTGTTGAATTTTATTGAGTACATTCCTCTAAGTGTCACCAAGTTTCACCAAGTCAAAAATTAATTAGTCTCTAAAATTCTAGGAGACTGGAAGCCCATACAGATAAATTAATTGTACTTATCATTTTAATTTTCCATCCATTGATGATAATAAGTTTTGTCAGTTACAAAGTTTAGTGTAGTACTTGGGTCAGGAATTGGATATGGCCTCATGGATATGAACATCTTAATCCAAATAAACCCATGAATCAATAATGCCAGGACTACCGATGTTTTGCAACTTATTGCAAAGTTTCCAAAACCTGGCAGCAGAAGCTGTCGATGGGATTTAGTGAAGCAAAATGCTATGTATCTCGAAGTCAAAACTTATTTAGTAGAAATTAGTAGCAAATAAATGGCACATTGCGGGAATACTACTGTTACTACCCCAATTTTATAAACAACATGATAATTGAATTGAAGTAAGTACATAAGGATATGGACGAACTTGCAATACTGTTCATTCTTCCGGGATGGAAGAGTGAACTGTATTGCAAGTATATTAATGAAAAGCCCGAGTAGAGCCCGAACCTGACAGAACTATGAAATACTTTGAAGTTTTCTTATATTCCCAGGTACGGGAAGTTGACACTTACAAGCGATTCCCCTAGTTCCCGTCGCTGCCTGCGTGCTTACTCACTCAAATCGCGGGGTTTACAATCCCATTCAGTCTCATTCACTAGTCCCCTTCGTGGGTGCATAAATAGCGCGATTTTCCGCGTTTTCGCGCCATTCCCGCGCCGATCGGCAGCCATGACACGCGTAGCCATATTGGAAACCATACGAATTTGTTCACGACAATACCTAGAAGTTTTAATGTAATTAATATATTTTTAATGTTAGTATAATTGTTATATTTGGATAAGTGGAAATTTTATGTGTGCGATAAGGATGATTTTAAGGATATATGAGGTTTTATGAGGTGAGTTTTATCGTAAACGAAAATGTTTGAATATTTTTTTTTATGTTGGCTTTACTTATTGATATATTATGCTTTATTACAAAGGTAAGTAAATAATTATTTTACGCTTCTATTTATTTTACTGCGTCCTTTACTAAAACTTTTATAATGAAAAGTTAGCGAAGCAAATAAAAACTTACTGCAACATTTCTGCGTTTTTTTATTCCTGAGTTTCTGCTGAGTGTCTTATTCTTTATGCTTTTACAATTTTTTTTTTTTTTTTTATTAAATAAGTATCTACTTTCCTACCTACTCAAAAACTGAGTAAATAAGAGGAACAAATAGATGAAAACTAGAGCAAAATATCGTAACTTCGGTAAGACAAGGGTACAAATTTTCGACTATATCCACGCGGGCGAAGCCGAAGGGCACAACTGCACTTTTACCCCCTTCTTGACTAAAAAAACCATACCTAATGAATAAATAAAAAATATTTAACTCCTGTAAAGTACATGCACCGAATCACAAAGTACAGGGCTTATTTCATGTAAAGATCAATCACTTCAAGGTGGTATGAGCAGAATAATACGGGTATTGAATGTAAAAAAATCTTAAAATGGCTCTCCTGTAAAATCATAAAAAGTGCAGTTGTGCCCTTGTTTTATCGAAAGAGCGATATATTCTATATAATCTGTGCTTTTATTTATTTTGATCTGCTGCCTATCCTTGTTGCGTTGATATTAATTTTATTACAGCCTGTTTAATAAAAGATGGCGCCGACCACTATTTAAAATGCAATGTTGATATAAATCTCTTAGCATATGCAAATATTTCCTTTATGTTAGTTTTGGCGCCTTCCCATTGGCAAATTAAAATATTCTCAGGCTTAACTTTTGAATATCTTGTTTTAGGTAATAGATGTAAACAAGTTTATTTCAATGTAATGCTGAGAAGTAAAGTTGTTTGTTTTATTACACTGGTGGCGCCAAGAAAACTGTTTAAAGTTATTTGTTTTATAGTTTCTGCATGATTAGAAATACAATAGGTACAAACAGTAAAATCTATAGTGACAAGTATTGCAATACTTGACTGAGATTTTACTGTTTACCATTGTTTTAGAATTTCCATGCGTTTAGAAAATTTCGTTTATTTAGGTAGAAGTAGGACACCTATTCATACAAAGACAATTATTTATTGACAACACTTCTTGTACACACGGCTACACATCAAGCTTTACATTTCCAGCTTACACTGACCTATCATTGTCAGGAAATCTTATACAATGCGAGATCAGCTTATGCTGGAAATGATAGCTTGATCTGTATCCGTGCGTACGTACCGTATTTTTAATCTAAGGAAGGCAGTATTTTTGTCTAGAAGTCAATCTTCATCATCTGGTATTGCCCAGTCTACTGTTGGACATCAGCTTCTCCTGCACGCTCTATCATTGACCACTTTCATACATCTTTTACCTTATAAGTTATAACACAGAATTATAATGTTTCAAAAGGCCCCAGGAGGAGTAGGTAATGGTTTCTCCTTTCCAACTTAAAATTCAACCATTTTCTATTAGACAAACATGTTTTAATCAAACATCAAACTCAATATTTACTCCTTCAGAACGTAATTTCCGATTATCTCGTCTCTTACGACATTTCGTCATCTGTAACCGGCTGTTCGAGTTCTGACGTCAGAATCCCTGGTCAGAACCAGAACATTGTAAGTGCCAGTTACCAGTTCCGTGTTAGTACTGATACGCAATAACACGTTGACATTTAATTTAATACGAGTATATTAATGGGTGTTTTTAAAAACATCTTCTATGTTGAGGTCTAATAACAAAGATTAGGGCCGTCATGGATGTAGTTTGAAAGGAAGGTAAGTAGATGTGTATACCTTCTCGTCATACTACTGTTTGTTAAAGGTCAGAGAATAATGGCACAAGAGGTCCCTACCGTCCAATAACGACTAAAATTATATATAATCGGAAAGCTCTTTTCATGACTATAAAATTTAGTGGGAAACAAGTTAGCAAAATAACACCCAACTTAAATCCGTTTACCAAATGCTCTGCAGGAACGAACTAATTATCATCTCTGATTATTTTGCATTGAGGGAGCTTCACTGCAGGGGCAATTAAGTACTCCTACCAAAGTAAAACAAAAGAAAGAAACCTACAATTTACAAATCATTGAGAAAAACAAACAGATAGAAACTCCATTCAAGCATGTCTGGTCATAAAAAAGAAAAGACATGACAACTTTTTTGAGTAGGTACCTATCCTATCATGTGATCATCACAATATTTACGAAGAAAGAAGTATGGTTATGTAGAAAGTATATATAAGTTTCATTCAAATATAGTTTCTTACTATAATAAAATTGTTAGGTATAGTTTTGATGCTATTAAAATTACTCCGTTTAGCTTTAGACCATTCAATTTCATTAAAAAAGGGAGTGATGCTAAAATTTCCTGAAAGTGATGTAAAGGCCATAGCGATGCACATATGATGGTTATTATTTTAGCAATGATGCAGTCGGTCTCTGTGTGATGGAATGGACACTGTACTGCGAGGTTCTAAAAACTCGAGACAGGAACGTTTGGGAAAGCAGGATAATGTAGGTAAGTATAAGTACTCCCCAAAATAGTTGTATTTTAAAACTATAGAAATAAATCTAAATGTTTCCGAAACTTGACCTAGTCTCTGTCCCATAGTTTACTTTGAAACAGCCAAGCTTGCACTGTTGTATAAAGTTTTACTAGAACTAACAAATTAGTCATCAAACTTACAAATACCATCCTGCCACTAATGAATATCTTACTTTTTTCTGTCCCCCATATGGACAGATAATGTCATCTATCAGAAACTGTAGACGTAACTTGCAAAGACACACAAAGCTCCCATTCCCAAACGAAGCATTCGCTTCGAATGTTTTCTTTTTATATTTATTCTTACTTGAACACATTAAAGTATGAATGAATGAAATGATGCAACCTAACAACACCTTGTCGTAGACTCGTAGTACAGAAAGGCCTGTAACCATCTCACCGTGAAAACTTAGGTGAAGTGAGCGTGGAGTGAGCTGTCAATAGTGTCAATTCCTAGCAAAAACAAACTCACTTCACCTAAGTTTTCACGGTGAGATTTTTACAGAATCGACCGGAGGAGATACACGTGATGAGTACCTAATAAGAATAGTACAAATATAATCCAAACCCACAAAGACCTTGTAGTTTTCATTGCTTTTTATAAATTTTAACTGAAATATTTTACCAAATCGATCAAGATCGAGTATCTTTGAGGCTTATTAAGCTAAGTCGATAACATGATTGTGTTTGTGACTAAGCTTTTTTCATGAGAAAGGCTGACTGTCAGCAGTTGAATGCGATAGGTTGCTGGCGATGTCCTGCCCCGTGGAGCCTCTAAATTATTTCAATTAATAAAAATTTACCTACTAAAAATATGGTTAGTTCCTGTAGTGCTTTTATTGTAGTCTTCTAGTTATAAAGATCCTTAAAGTTTTTGATTGATGTCGTTTCATAATAGTGACCACCATAAAAAGTTGAAACCGTACATAGGTTAACATATCCAAAAATGTGTCTTGTTACAATACGAAAATATTCCCGTTATTAATTCCAAACTTCAGGCTTTATCAAAAAGATAGGTTTCACAGTTTTCCCAAGCTCTAAAAAATCAGCTAAAACTTCATGTGATCTATAATATAGCAAGCAAGCTGATCGCAGTTAGTCAGTCACACATCTGCCCATTTATCTGAGTTAAATCCATCTGTTAATCGAGCCTCGTCAGCCACAAGCAGGTGAAATTGACGTGTAGGAGACGTACAAAGTATACGCTCCTCATTTACATACATGCGTCGATCATTGGCCGAGTTCACCGCCTGCAGGTGAGGTTGACATTCTAGGAAGTTAAATGTTAGGCGCCATACTCTTTAGATCTGTCTCTGCCTATCTCGAATTGCCCCAGCGTGAAGGTGAGCGGCGCCGCGGCACGCTGCTAGTTATCTTGTACGTTTATTTTGTTGATGTGTCTTTTAGCTCTGCGCATTCCGAACCATGAGCGGTCATAGATTAGGAAAATGGTGTAGATGATGAAGTTTCTTTACCTAAAGTTATTTATTTTCAGTTTTCAATCGAACCTCCAAAACCTCGTTAAAGCGAATCATAAAAAATAAGTGTTTATTCACACACAATCAGGTTTATCAAAATAGTTTTATAATGGTTTACAAGTTGACTGTGTGATTAAAATTTTATTTAGAGGTCCAAAGTGAGACCCTTGTGGCAACCCTGCCTTAGAATATGTACGAGAAGTAAGTAATTCTTTGGGAGATTCATGTTATTTGATATTTCTAGCTCAAAACTGATTCTTCTGACACCATAGGTCACTAAACACTCACATATACTAATAAGATGTTGAATTTTGGTAGTGGTTGCCTTTATCAAACGCTTGTCAAAAATCAAGTGTTGATGGTTTTAAAATTTAATGGTTTAAACAAATTTCGCGTCCATTGTGATTCGATTATCATTCTTCAATTATGTATATCCAATTCAGTTTGCACATCAAATTCCCAACCTCACAGATGGTCAATCCCATTCTGTACAAACTTACATTCCGAGTCGCATCTATACGGTCGGCTAGGCGCTCGTCTGTGTTCGGTGGCGCCGCACGCACACAAGCGCGCGCACCTGACGCCGCCGGTGGCGCCAGCCGCGCGCCCCCGCCCCCGCACCTCGCACACCCGCGCCTGATAGACGTTGGCAACCGACTGCCCAGTTTGTGGTAGATTCGAGTTGGTGGAGAGGAAACAGGGGAGATTTTTAATGAGTGTTTCATTGTTTTAGACTCGAGTACTGTAGATGGGTGGATGTTTTAACATGTTTAAAGGTTATTTCCTTCCATGATATATTTTTCATATGTTAATATTTTTAGCTTATCTTTTCGTTGGCGTATTTTCTCTGCGTGTGACTACTGCGATTAGATATGAAACGACGATAATTAGATATCCTACTTGGTAGTGCGTTATAATTATATTCCACAGTAACACTTTAGAATTCATCAAAGTTAAAAGTAGAATCTTCCGGCGTGACACGCGACGCGAATCGCACGTGACATAAAGGCACCGCTCGTCACGCGACACGCGGTGCTTTTGTGTTGCGTGCAATTCATGAAAGGCAAAGAGATTTAGGGTAGGTTCAGATGACAAGCGCTCAACGCGCGTTTTGATAACGCGCGTTTACAACTACATACATTTTATTCAGGCCGTACACATGCTAACGCGCGTTTTAGTAACGCGCGCGTTCAACGCTGCGCTAGCGCTCGACTGTTGTCAGCGCGCGTCAACGCCGCTTTGAGATCATTGGTTTTCTATGTTTCCGTTCAGTTGAGCGCGCGCTTTCGACGCGGATAGACGTATTTTAGGGTTCGTCGACAAATGTAGAACTCAAACTGGCCGCAACAACGCGCGTTTAACGCCTGACAAGCGCGCACCATGTGAACACTATACAAAAATTCAACGCGCGTTCAACGCGCGCTGAGCGCTTGTCATCTGAACCTACCCTTAAGAATATTTAATGTCTTTGATAAAAGGCCAAGTATTATGTATGACGCAACTTCGAAGGAATGTCCAGCAGTGCAACCTGTGGAACGTTATAGACTAGAGTTGGTTAACATTGAGGAAGCCAAATCGGATATATCTATCCAATGATCCAAATAAGCATGAAAACTAATGTTTTGTCAAAATAAACAAACGGGGTATTAGATTCAGGGTAAATTGTATTCAGGTGTTGCACACCAGGCCGCGTCACTGCACTAGCCGGCGGAACTTTGTGTCCGTCAGTCGAGTGCCCGCACGCGGCGAGCGATGTCGTGCCGCCTGCGTGAGTGTGTCGCGTGGCGCGAACGGCCGCGCGACTTGTGACCCCATCGTCGGCATGTGATGTTCCGGAGACGCGCGCTGCGGCGGCGGCTGGTGGCGGCCGGCGCGCCTTCCTTGCCCGACGAGCAGCTGCGGCGGCTCGCGCGGGCGCTGGACGCAGGCGCCGCCGGCGCGGAGTGCGTGCCGGCCGGCCACGCCGCCTCACAACTCCGGCTCGCAGTCACCCGCGTCTTCAGGTTCCCCGACTTAAGAGACTCCAGCGAACTCCGCCGCCTGCCCCTCTGCGCTGACCAGCAGTGCTGCAACCCGTACCACTGGAGTCGCCTCTGCAAGCCCGGTATGTGTGACGTGATCAGGACGTTGACCCGCGCAACAAGTGCATCAAGTAAACATCGATGTCGTACGAATCTCGGACTGTGTTCCTATGCCGTGTTTTGAACGTGTATGCTCGTACAGTTTATGTGAATGGATGATCAAACGATTGAATGGTTGCCGCCGATTGTAATTTGAACCAAGAACGTCGCTGGGGACGAGTTTTTTTGGATGTTTTCGGCCATCGAAATGTTTCTATTTCGACCTAACCTCTTCTAACCTAACATAACCTAGATAGTCTTGCATCAATTCTCATTGAAGTGCCTTTACTTATTCAATAAGTGTGCTGGAAGATATCACAACATGTGAATCGGTTCCTGGAGCTTGAAGTTTTCTTAATATTCATGTGCTACATACTTACGTAGATTCGTTCACGCGGGTTGCACCTATTTATCAGTGCGATTCGTTATCACTGTATTATCGCTACTGTTTGTTTCTGTATCTATAGTTACGTTGTCAGTGACGTCAGGCAGCTCCGGTCACATACTCCACCGGCATTTGACACAAGTGCGATATATAACACCATCCCTACATTAGATTGTTAGTGTAAACATTAGACTTCGGCGATTTATTTATAGCTATGACATCAGCAGTAGTTTCATTAGCTGGATTTGTTGTATGAAATTTCAAAGGTCAACACTTTCCTTCGACTTTAAAGCGTTTAGCAGACGTCCTCTGTTACATATTAATGGCTACACTGTTTGTATTGGCACTTTTGATTGATTGCCCAACGGTGTTTGCTCTTTCGGAGTTGAGTCAAAAAGTAAAAGTGTTCCAACAATTATAAATTCGCCAGTGAGATTCCCTCCGGCGTCAGTTGCGTAGTCAGGGTGTGTAAAAAGCGGCTCGCCTAATCTGCCGCGGTGAGGGTCACCCGTTCGCGATAACTAGACAAGGTCGAGTCGCCGGCGCCGGCATGCCGCGACGCTCGGCGCGCGCAGCCCGTTAACTTTTTAATTCGTCAGGCAATGGCGCTACCGCCGTCAGCCTTTGTTAGGTAAATAGCTACATTCTGAGGCCCGGCGCTTCCTGAGGTCGTACAAGTGACCCTTACATGATATCATCGCAGATAATTGGGCGAGATCATGTTTTCGGCTCGTTTCTACACCGATACTGACAATCACTTCTGTGATGTCACTTAAGTTATAATTTATGTAAATTTTCTTTTACCTAATCTCGTCTTAATTTAGATGTGACCAAAACTTGTTTCTCGCACTTCTCTTATCTTTTATAATTATTTGTGATTTTCTTCCTTTTGATCAATTTGGTCTCAATTTTTTTTTGTTCTCTTCAGAATTCGTCAAATGTTACTTGCTGATTTTTTAAATTGCTATAGGTAGGTATAACTATTTTGATTGGTAATCGGATAGATTAGCTAAAGGTTCTGTACCATCTGCCCTTGCTGACTGTTTGTCACTTTTTCAAGAAGTGACTGAGACTGACAAACAACCAAAAATCAACTGTCTTCAAAACAGCTAACTATATAACACAATACTTAGCATTAGCACCCTTAATTTTATCACCAAATCCCAGAACAACAAAAATCCTAATATAATTTCCATACTCACAAACTCACCCACCAATTTTCCCTAAAACGTCCAAATAAAAATACGCCATAACGGGCAAGTGAAGTAACAGAGATTCACTCATGTTTCCAAACTAATGAGTGACCATGACATCGACTCACGCGCAAGTCGCGTCGCCTACTTAAGATCGACGCCCACTTCATACTTCTCACTAGTCGTGGGTGTGCTGACAATGCCTGTTAGCATATTAATTGAGAAGAAAGCCATGTAAAAATATGAATATTTATGTTTCCTTATGAGGAAAGGACTGGCTAGTGTCTGGTTGCTTGTACAGTTATGACCCTATTGGTAAGGTAAGGCCTTTTAGTGTCTTTGATAGTGTTGGACGTCCTGTAATTCGAAAATCATTCAATGATACTCTTTTATGTTTTTGTTCTGAACTTCTCCGGCTTGGATGTGTTTTTGTATCTCTTCAAGTCACCGCGGTTGTAGACGTGATATAGTTAAATATAGTTATATGAAAACTGTCGGATATATGTAAAATATGTACTTATATTCCTAGTATTAAGATAGTTATGAACCGCTTTCATACAATTATATTATGGTAGATAGCTATATCCCTAGGGATATAACTATATCACGGCTACAACCATCTTACTGCGACATATAACATACTATATCATGTCATTTTTTTTAAATAGTTCATTGGGATAGGGGCAGGAGAATGATGATATAATTTTCTTGAAAATCATTTACAATCATCAAAATTTTAAGTGGTGACTAAGAAATGTACCTGAAGTTACATCAAAAACTTGACTAATGTGATATCAGAGCGTCTAGTCCTTTAGCCGTTCACTTTCGCTACGGAATCGCCGTAAATGGACACATCAAATTGGTCAAATAAGTTTCTCACAGGCATTACAGTTTGCGTTATTTGCTAAATTATTCCATTGCACAAGCCTGCCATCGCACCATGGCTTATCCTTGATTTCTAGATCACTTATTTATTATAATATTAAATCCAAGAAATGCTCGAAACAAACCGGGAGGAGTATTTGTGCTGAAGTTGGTCCAAAGCCTTGAAAAGTTAACGATATAATTTGGGATCTTAACAAAAACAATGGTATTGCTATTGTTTCCTATTTCACTAACATCCGCGAAATTGAGTTTGTTTGAAAATCTTTCGGTTGCATTCCTCATTTCTGCTTCGTTTGTTTGCATTTCTTGTTGAACTAATGAAGAGATAATCATCAGTAAGTTTGTAACGCCATCGCCACCTGGCTCCATTAGGTCGTTCCTGCAGACGGCTCGAATGCAGGTGAACTTTTTTCCGTCTTCTGTCGCGCCGAGTTCGCGACGCCCGCCACTGTTTTTACCAACTTTCCCGTCTTGTTCCCACACCGCGCTTACTAAATATAGTCGCCATTATTCGTCGCACATTTGATTTGTGTGCACTTTGCCAACCGACGCAAGAATCAACAGTTCCCGCTTGTGTTTTGGTCGGGTTCTAATTTGATTCTACTGCTAATTAACACTTTTCGGTCCACGCAAGCATTTTGATTAACAATCTCTCCGCAATTTTGCACTGAATCTCTTTTATAAACTCCAGTAATACGGGTAATGATTTCAGTTTTACGATCTCGCGGATCGTAATACGGCTCATCGTAAATTTAATCATCGATATGTTTATTGTCGTACACCTGCTCAGTTTGATTCATCACTTTTTTGTTTTGTCCGTCGAGACATGTTCTTTTTTTGGACGAACAAGATGAACAGGAAATCCTTGTCCATTCTAGATTGCAAGCATCCAATTTATTCACGCAGATCAATCGCATAGCGAGTTTGGGGTGCGTGGTCGCCAATCACCGGCAATCAAGCCGCGCGGTCCTCTATTTGTGAATGTTTTTATGCGAGCCGATACTTTTCGAACGCCTGCTGGTGGGAGGAGAGGGGCTCTTATCTTATCGAGCGCAGGCGTCGACGCGACGCCGCCGACTCACAGGATCAAAGATTGCCACGAACTCGCGACCACTTCGGCACGTTCGCCGTGACAATCCACCAGACTGTCATCTTATACCCATTACGGAAATCAGTCACCCACATCCGGCAATTAAACCCACATCCACGACGGACAAACATTAACGAAGAATTCTAACTACCATTTACAAGTAATTTGGTGCCCACACGCCATTTCACCGGGCCATTACAAGTGGGGTCCAAAATTTAATGATGTCGTCTAGATAGCAGTATGAGATGAGAATCCATCTGTTGATGTTAGCGACGCGTCGGAGGCGGTGGCATGGCCGATATTTATTTAGCCATAATTGCTTGTCGGCTGACTGGCGCCGGCGCCGTGTCGCGCCGCGCAGGCGGGGGCCGGCGGCGGGCAGGGGGAGGGGGGCGGGGCGCGCCTGCGCCGGCGCAGGTACGCCCGCCGCACTGCGTAAGCTCAGCTCGATTTTCGTGATCGGTTTTTTTCTCGTTTTATTGTAGTCTGGTCATGTTTTTGGGTTGCTTTGTTGAATTTGTGAATGGTTCTCTTATTATGCTTGCTCGAGAATAGGCTTGCATTAAAAGAAGTCGTTTACAGCTAAAGTTTTTGTGGCTGCTCATCGATGCTTGTTTATTCGGTAGTACTATTAAATACAACGAAGCTTTTAGTATAGAAGTGAGTGGCGTTCACGGTTTGCGTTTTTCAGATAAACGATCGACAAACGTAATTAATCTCAGGCAGTTTACTTTCAGATTTGATATTATCGAGTTAAGTACGCGGTCGCAGACTGTGTCACAAAATAGCCCATTGACTGGCGGCACCTGTGATAGAACCGGTCGCTCCCGGCGGCAGCTCTTGCGAAACTGGAAAAATTGTCGTCTTTTATTACCTACACGTACCGGAGCGAGCGACGTGTTACCGATCGCTCATTTCACTGCTTGTTAGGAGGTCTTTTACCAATTCACATGTTTCAGTGCTGATTCTTTATTAACTTCTCGGGTACTTAGCGTTTCACATTCTTCAGTGAAAATGTTTAATGTTTCACATAATTAATTGAATGCTTTGAAGGCATGTCATCATTATTTTGGCAAATTGATATTCTGAATAAATTATAAGCTTGCAAGCGCAATTTCGGAAGAAATGTTGCCATTTGGACGTCCCAGTCACGTTGCTTTCAACGTGCCGTTACTTGAAAATTTATTGGTCCTTCAAAGACTTAATTTGATCCATGAATCAGTTTCTAGGCAGGTAAAGACTAGATACCTAGATGATAATTTTAAAACAGTTGGTGATAGCCACTTGAGTCACACTAATAAATTTTTTCGTAATGTTACAAGTATTTCGTCGGCACGGCAGGTTATCGCTTAGGAGAGGCCTTTTCGGGGATTAGATGAACCGTTACCAATTGAGTATAATATATTGAAATCAAATTATTCTTAAATAATGCTTATTAAGTGTCCATATTTTTTTGTCCAAACACCTGTTTGACATTCTGATTCTGCTTTGAATTGTGATTTGGAGTTTGGAATCAAGTCATCAATACATGTTTTGGTTTTCCATTTTCAGTTATTTTTAGTTAGTAAAGGCAAACAAAGTGTAGCTGAAGTATTTGAAGAAACATGAGCATCCCATGAACCTGATGATTATGAAACAGCACGAACCTTGGAAGTTCTCTCACGTTACCATTTCAATGAATGCTTAACTTTACGTTTTATGTTTCACTAATGAGCGTTAATTATATCATCAGAAGTGCCGGTGTTTTAATATGTAAACTAACTGAAATGATGGCTATAGCTTCGATCACTATAATTGGGTATAATTTGTTTTTGGACCAATCAGAGCCCTTTGAACTTTTAAGTTTCCTATGAAAATTTTATACTCTTTTGAGTGTCATGTTTATTATGTTTGTTTTGGTTGACGAGTCATATGTATCTCTAATTGGAACTTATGAGATTGTTAATGAGATTCTCAAGTATCTCATAGATAGACTTTAAAGATTTGCAAATTATGTAACAGTTTTACCTTGATATTAATTAATTATTTCTTATTTATGAAAACATCATCACTGTTAGTTTTAGTATTTTCTTCATTTAAAATAAAATTAAATCTTAGTTGTGGTCAATTCCCAACTTGTAAATTTCTAGTTTCATCATTGACGTCAATGGTATCTAGATTTATAGCTACCTATTAGAATCTACTGTTTCGTTCCATACATTTTACCAAGTTACTGTAGATTTCTTTATTCTGTCTTGGTACCTTAATTATTAAGCTTTGCACGTGCGCATTCTACAATTGGCTGTACCTGCATTTAATTTTATCGATCAATCAACGCCCGACTATTTGCATCATATAAATTCACCTCGTATTGTTTGACGTCATTGCCTTCCGGTCCTGCCTAGAGCCGACAAGCAAGATCCACGATGACATCTTACGTCAATCAAATACAACGCCATCTAGTTTACATTTGTTAACTAGTTATTAGTTAATCCGTTTCAAAAATCTTATTAAACAAGGACCATGTCTTCTTATTAAGGCCCATGTTTTTCAATTAGAGAATTTGAATTTCAAAATCACTGTCCTTGTTTAGTAATCAAATATGAATGTTTTAAAATGCTAAGTTATTTTCAAGGACGAAATCAAATAATATACAAAACGTTATAATAATAATCAGAAAAACAATAACAATTGGAAAAGTTTACTCGCCCAAAAGATCATGGAGCACATAGTTCTCCTAATTTACTGTCTTAGAACTAAAAGTTTTCATCCTAGGTCTTATGCATAGGCTGAGGTAGCCAGGTAAACCTTGGTGAATAAGCAATGGTATCTAGGGTTTATCCTAGCGTCCGCGTGGGAGCTGCCGACGTGCGGCCGCCGGGCGCCGTCGGAGGCGCCATCCGACTTGTTATAATTCGGGCGGGCTATTTTCGTCGATTCACACGCGCGCGCGCCACGTTCCGTGCGTATAACCGACTTTTTTTGAATTTTAGACTTTTGTTGCTAGGTTAGGACCCTAAAATCTTTGGCACTGTCTTCGCAAAATCAATCGCAGTTAGTCCTTTGTTCATTAGAAAACTCCTGTTTTATTTTTAGCATGTTCCTAATCTTCAAGCTTCCTGTCGAAAATTTTGATGTTCATTCTCTAATTGGTTTATTACGTCTTTGACAGTTTTTGTTGGTGTTAACTTGTCCCATTTGGCAATGATTTGCGTCCTGGTGATCATCGTTTGTTCTGAAAATATCTGTAAGTTCCTCGTTGGTATTTTTTTGCGTAATAGTTATCTAAATCTTAAGAGTTATGAAAATTCTTAGTAGAGTTTGAGTTTACAATAATGTGTCCCGGGAATGTTCACGCGCATGGCTTCGTCCTTGAAGACGGCTACGTGATGGTGCGCCGTGACGTGTTTTCACAGATTTCTGGCAGATTTATGGTGTATTAAAGTGGATTTATTGATTGTTTATTGTTTTCGATTTAGAATTCTCAAGTAATAGACTGAGATTTTTGTAGTTCAGTCTGTTTATCAATGTAAACAATGTTTATTTTTCTATGATAGACTTATATGAAAATATTTATGAAGGATCGATGAAAATTGAGGCGGAACTGAATGCGTATTGCATCTCAATGCAATAGGCACTTATCGCTGACATAATTCGAGCTGTGACGTTGTAGACCTGAAAACAAAACAAGTGTGAGTGTGAAGTTTCAAACAGAATTTAAAAGTTTGAAAGAGAAAAACAAATAGATGTAATTATTTTAGCAGTGACATGCGGTGCTGAGCCAAACGGCACGTCAGTGGTACGACGACCGACGTCATTCGATACGCAATGTGATGTAGAAAATATTCAGTCAACAATATGGGCGTACTCTCTGCTCAGGGGACATTGTCACACACCTTTCTATCGTCCGCATGTTGGCAAAGTGTACTGCTTCTACAGCTCGGATATTAAAGAGTGGATTGAGAGATTTTTGTACATGCTTCCTACTCTTGATAAATTGTCGCCACCAAGAATACTGGGACATGGACTTTACCTACAGAAATAATGACAATTTCCGTGTGTAATGCTTGTCATTTAAAAATTTCTTCTTTCGAATGGATCTTTTCCTGGTTTGGGATAATACTTGAGAGATCACTACAATATGAAATATCTTGCATATACTTTCATTTTCCTGTTCTTACTCATATAAACAGAATTTTCTGTGAATTTGCAATCAGCACAATGTCCTAGCAGTAGCTACTTAGTTTGTAAGAGATAAGTGAATACGAAGATCTTCATCGAGACTTCTCACGACTGAGATAACTATTAGGTACAAGATCTGTTAAACGCAGGAAATGTTCATTTAACATATAGGTAAATATGTGATGGTATAGTTAGCTTCAATATGTAGGCCATACAAGTGACTATATAACATTGGCTAATAGAATTAGCAAAATATAATGAATTCTTCTGAACGTCTGAATATTAGAGGTGATGAATGCGGATATACTTATAAAGTTACTTATTTAAAAGATTTGGTTAAGAAGAAGAATCAAATGATACACAGATGGAAAACGTATAACTGATATGTATAATAGATCTGAAGCAGAGTTTATTAGGAAATGAAAACAATGAAAATTCTTAAGTTAGGATCGGTAAAAGATTTATAGTTGAACTGGATTCGGTAATTAAATAAAATACGAAAGAGACCTTATAATCTAGTGATCTAATACACTGGAAGCTAAATACAATATTCTAATGTTGACAAAGTCACAATACTGGAAAGTCGTTCTCCTAAAACAAATGTAGAAGTATCTTGAATTCCACAATATAACAAAGTCAATAATTTTCTAAACATAACTATGAATCAGTGCATATTTACAATTTGGTGGAGCGGTACGCCGGCGCCGCGTTGGCAGCCCATCTACACTACTCGATTGTACAACACTTATAAATCGTTCCACTCTATTTCTATACCCGTTTCTGATTTATTTGGTTGCACAGTTTTTGCTTTTATGGAGGCTTTGATTAATATGAAATGTTTGTGCATTGAGATTGTCTCTACAACATTGTCTAATCTATTCTCGATTACCTCACTAGCAATTTTAGTTATAGGTAATTTCCTTAGACTAACAGGACCAAATACTGTTGCAGCAATTTTAGATTACCTAGATCGATTTTATGACTAGATTAAAGTGTAGAAATAAACATCACTTCACATTGCTGTCCAACCAACATAAAGTTGTAAGCCATTGCAATAAACCAAGAAAACAGGCTTATCAATAACTGTACCATTTAATAGGCTAACTGTCCTACACTGATCAAAGCAATTGAATAAATTTTTTGATATTTATTATTGCCGCCATACTGGTTGCAGAATATACTATGAATAGAGTAATAGGCGCTGAGGGAGCCGACCAGGCTGACCGGTTCGCCAGTTACATAGTAATCGAAGGACAAACTGACAACCTACGGTATTTATTGCTATAGATTGAATGTTTAGATTAATTACACATGCCGGGCCTCCATACGCGCCTACCGTAATACTTATCTACCTCATCAGACGGCATTCCATCATGTGCATATCAAAATTAAACTCTATCTAAATTCGTACAGGATCCATTCTTCATTGACGGATCCCTTCAATAATTGAAACACGATATACCACCACGGCACACTGAAATCTAAACCCTCGCCCCTCGACATTCGATACAAATCAATTTGCACTCGCTGCAAGTTTAAGCTTTGAAGCAAATGAACTAATGATTTCTAATTAAAGCTGTAAGGAAACTGCACTCTATATCGGTCACGACAAAGTCTTTTTTCCATTAATAATGTATGGTGTTTATGACGTAACAGTTGTAAAAGTAATTTCAGTCACGCCACTCTCTATATATGTATTTATATGTGTTAGTTTGTTGTTGCAAAAAGGTGATACATCGCTGGCGTCGGTGATTTAAATATCAGTTTTATCGCGACAGATTAGAGTTTGTTTTGGCTGTTCATCGGTGGCAAGGTTGTTCGCTCGCACACTCGTATGGACATAAAGTTCAACAACGATATTATTTATATCTGCTAGATGTTACGCTAGGCGTTTAGGGTCATTTACTCTTGCATAGCTTACTCTTTTTTCAGCTACAATGTGTCGGGAGTGCGGCGAGAACATGTGACTCACACTATCATATTCATAACACTGAAAGCCAGAGTCTTTAATCTTATGACAAACATTTAGAATCTATGTAGCTGTCAACAAAATCGTACCGTTTCGATATAATAAAATGAATTTAAGCGCACTTAACGATTGTACCACATAATAAAAAGCTAATAAAACTCTCACATGATTTATGTGGCATCTTCCAAAATTCCAAGTTTTATCATCCATTCGATATGCAGGTGCATGCACTGACGATTGTTTTGAAATTTCTTGTGCAAACGCCGTTGAAGACTTCTGGGAACGGTGCGCATACTACACATACATCATAAAATCATATTGAATTCAGTGATAATAATGGTCGTATAATTTGTATTCAAAATGTCAGCGGCATCGATTCAGTTGAAAAACAATGTTGACACGTCCAACGCCGCCTGGCGCCGAATTGCAAATGACAATTGCACAATTGACATTCGGAATTCGAAAATACTAATGGCGTTCGAAATTCTAAATGACCAATAGCGCGTGCCTGTTTGCTCGTAAATGGAATAGATCGCGCTCCGGATTCAAACGACATTGTTTAACGTTACTTTGGTGTTTGTATTCTTTTCCTTGTTGTTTCTCGAAGCCTACTTATTGGAATTGGTGAATTATTATTCCGTCGTTACGATCCCTCACAAAACTTTGCTGCGGCATCGTAATTTTAAGTCGAAAACTATTTTGATTGTAGAAAATTGCATATTCGTCACAAATGACAGCGGTGTTTGATACAAAAGGGCGCATAAAACTGTCGTTATGAGGTCAAAATATAGGTTAGTCATTATTTAGCCGATGATCAAGGTTCGATTCCACGGTTGGACATAATTGCGGGCGGTCTGGGTTCGTTTTTACCTGATCCGGTTACGTGTTGTTTGTTTTAAGTTGGATTTCTTTTATTTTTCGGTCGAGACGAGTAACGTGGGTGATTAGTAGCGATTGAAAAAAGTTGTGAGCGATTTTTTGCATTCCTCTTTTAATTTTTCCGTTGAATCAACTTAGGAACCTGATAATAATAATTATGTAACTTAATCACGTAACTTTAATGGTGATTCGTGTCTGTTTTAATTGACGTTTAAGAAATAGAGGAGTTCAAATAAGACCTCTTACAATTACGTTGTAAATTATGCCAGCATGCAATCAACTGTTTAACATAATCTTTTGGAAAAGACAATTTGATGAAGAATCTAAAGCCTTAATGACTGATTTTAGTTTAATGCCATATAAATCTCGAATAATTACCTACTTAGTTGTTATAAATGGTGATAAGTATGGAAAGGTAATAGGTACGGAAAGTGATAATTAAATGTATTTTCTCTTTCTTTACAGAAACCCCTCCTCCACCTTACAGTCGTTACGCAATGGAAGACCTCAAACCTAAAGGTAAGAATTTTACATCATTCTATTGAATTAAAATTTAATCTACTAGTTGTTCTATTTGACTAAGTGCATATTTTCCTACTTAATAGAAATAAAGTAGATTGCAAATTCAATTTCGTTTTAAGGAGTCCCTCAGGGCACTCTCGGTCCCATAGATAATTTATGATTGACATTTTCAATCTGTTCTTTCTCATACACTACAAGTATACAAGTAGTAGTAGTACCATAGACTTAGTACCTATACAAGTTCTATTAGTGCAAAAATAACGCCATCAGTATTATTTCCCATTATCATTATGGCTTTGATTTCTCAGGTCTCAACATTGAATGAAAAATTAATCTGTATGTGGATTCCAATTTGATAATTTTAAATCTTATTCATTGTGTTAAGGAATATCTGATTAGGTTTGTCGTAAAATAAAATACTATTAATTAATAAACCAAATTATGGTAAAGTATTCATAATTATGTATTCGCCTCTTTATCATACTTTCTGACCAAGTTTACATCGATGATACATTAGTTCCTATTATGCTTTATTACGTCAATACTGTATTCCAGTTTCCTAATAGAAATACAGTGCGGGCATTATAAAATCATAGATCATAGATGGTCACTGACAAATGTCGGTAGATCGTGGAATCCGACCGCATCGGCGCCCGCGCAGCTTCCTGGAAATTAGGGATGCATAGTGCTGTACCTGCTCTGCATTTTTTACTTTATCGATATTCTTTTAGTTTAAATCTAGTTTATTATGAGCATCTTATATCAAATCTCACGTTTAATTCATATTGTAGACGTAGTTATATTTATGAGAAAACATCTCACAAAGAACGAAAAATATGCTCTAAAGCAAAAAATAAAACAACTATCCTATAATGATTGTTATTCAGTACATACATTCGGTTTTTATCGAAGTCAAACAACCAGAAAAAACCTCAAAAATTCCAATAAATATTATAACACTGAGAGCCTTATCAGACACCAGATAATAATTCGGCAAAACTTCATTCAAAGCCGAATAGGTATATCAGAGAAAAAATCACCGCTTCATTCACTGTACCCAATTAACTGTATCTTTGTTACAAAAATCACATGTTTACGTAATTTCTGTCATACAAACAGATAATGGAAGCGATAACCACGAAGTTCGCAAACACACTTATCGCCTCTAATTAAATACTATAATTAATAGGCACGGGGTCCACAGCGGTCGTGCGCCTGCGCTTATAAGATAATGCTCTATGATTTCGGTGATTGTTTTGAACTAGTATATTGTTAATTGCTTGTTATTGATTTAATGTCGAATGACATAATCACTTTCCTCTTTATGATAGATGTTCTGTTAAACCATTTTTCTTTGCAATCCAATTTTATCCTAAATTATACTCTACAATATATTATGCTAAAAGAAACGAAACCTCAATAGCACAAATTCCTTAAAATTCTGTTTCTTTAAAAAATCTCAACATAATTCCAAAGTCCACATCACTATCGACTCCCGCGCATCCCCACCGTCTCAGCCTGCGCGCATTCCAGCGCCATCTTTAAACTACATTATTAATGCTTGCGCCGCTCAACAAACGGACTTTGGAGTTTTTTCCAAGTCCCTTTGAAGGCACCACGCGGTGCTCGGGTATTTGTTTTTAATAAAGACCCCAGCGATGATGTTACCGCATTATTTTTGGTAATAGGGATTTCGGCTTGAATAATGAGGGAGGCACGTGCTTCGATTGGTCACTGAACTATGATTAGAAAGGATTAGAAGTATTTTTTTAGTATAATAACGATTGATGAGATACGAGTTCGTTTTTGGTTTGGTTTTACACAAGAAAGACCTCTGTATAGGTAATTTGGGTCCATTTTCTGAGCAGTTTCTGTTGCATTGTGTTTACGTGGAAGGAACTTTCTATGCAGTAATTTTTTAATCAAAGCCAAAGTTGCTGACTTTTTATCGGTACCAAAAACTTTGTCTTGTATAGAAAGAGGTCAGAGTACGAAGTAGTATTGACTTATATCTGAAACTTCGCAAAACACGCTTTTTAATGTAATTTTGGCGAATCCAGTAGAGAAAACTGATATCTCCATAAACTTACACTCCCCAACATTCCGTGCCACATTTTCCGTAACGTTAATTGTAGGCGTAACCCTTTAAACACTGTCATCCCGGAAATCCCTGCACAATCAATGCATGCAAGCATAGGGGTGCGAAATTCACTCTTTATCGCCGGGATTCCCTCAGAACGTTCATCATAGGATTTCCCATGATTCCCGGCTTAACCCTCGTTTTTCATTGCTTTCGGCGCCTGTCGCGCCGCACAGTGGGCTGAAAATCGGCTTTCATAGACATTCGATTTTTTTTTCGAATTGGTCAAATTTTTTGATTGGAATTGTTTAAAACAATCATGACCTTGAGGTATAATTGGTATGACGTCATAGAACATAGTGGAAGATAGACTTTTGATTTTTTTTTCAAAATACTTGTATGGGAATTATCATAAAATCTTCAATATCTCAGCTATCGCATATTTGCGCAAAGGAATTCTTTCACACAAAAAATCTCCTATTTTTTTGCTAATTTTTGATATATTTCACTTTTATGGCAGAGGTGCGATGGAAAAGAAAAAAATTAAAAATAATTTTATTATTTTTATTTCTTCATTTATAACGATTATAAATGAATTGTATTACGCATTAGAATAATATAACAAAGAATATATAGCAAAATAGTCTAGGCCATCGTGAGCCGCTTTTTTAATAATTGATTTTTAAACTACCTAGCAGAAAAACAGCATCTTATACGTAAAAAAACAATTCTTAAATTGTTGACAACAAATACTCGACTTTATCGGAAGCCTAACCCTTTTAGCCTATAACAATTACCGAGAATTATTGCTAATAGGTACCTACCTATTAACTAATAGGTAGGTGATCACTGATCACCAAATTTAAGTTTTATTATGACAATGAAGGGTTTTTAGGCTAATTACTAATCGTCCTCCAGAGGAACTTACAGAATCACTGTGCAGGTGCCTAATGAGTTATAATCATTAGGGTTAATTTAGTTCTGTACAGATATCTCACAGGTATTTAAAGGGCAGTATTGGGAACAATTATTCAGTTCACATTGATTTCCCCTTGTGTTAACAGTGAAATTGTGCTTGCAAAAAATGGAGAGTTTATCTACTTACCTAGATTTCTTCATGATTTTGAAGAATTCGGGGAAGTACAGTGACAGCCTTGCACTATATAATGCTGTAGTTTCTCGTTTGAACTTAAATCTCTCCGATGAAGATAATTTAACATTAAAAGAATATTGCAGAAGGATTACACTAGCTATTACAAGGAAATGGAAGCAAGCCAACAGAAAACTGGAGTGTTTCTTAAAGGAACACAAAAACTGGCTTGAGACTGATATTGATTGGCCTAGTTGCATAAAAGTACCTGCTGCTTCAGGCATTGTGGATTCTGAAGTAAATGCCATATCTCCTCAACCTTCCACATCTACATCAGCAGCAATATCAGTTGGAACAATGACAAAAAGAAAGGCACCAACTCGTAAACCATTTCAAGATCTAGGAAAGAAACAAAAAAGAAGGAGAATTACAGATCAAGAAAATTGTGAGTCCAGTGAGATAGCATATGCTGCTATCATAAAGATGAGACAAGAAGGAAAGGAGAATATTGCTTCAGCACTAGAATTCATGTTGACAAATCCAGGAGCTGCTGATAAGTTCAATAATTTAATTCATCAATCGTCGGCCAAGCAAGTTTTCACACCCGAGAAGGCACTTGGCATATTTCTCTCTTTAATCCTAGAATCAGCAATCAACGAGGGACCCACTGAACAACTCAAGGAGCCCAAACCACCAAAACCAGAACCCATATTCGTCACGGGAGTCATTGACATAATGAAATTAAAAGAACTCCTTTCGTCAGTTGCAGGCACCGATAAATATATTATGACAACTTTGAGGTCAGGTCACGTAGTTAAAATAATGCCTACTGATGTAGAGACATACAAAAACATAAGAGCTAACTTTATAGAGAACGATGTTAGCCATTATACATACAAACTCAAAAGCGAAAGAGCCTATAGAGTAGTTTTACGTGGTCTACACTCATCAGAAGACACAGAACTTATAAAAAAAGAACTTTTCGAACTAGGGCATGAAATCAGGCACATTACTAATGTAAAACATAAAAATACAAAACAACCGCTACCTTTATTCTATGTGGATCTTGAGCCTAAACACAACAACAAAGAAATCTTCAAAATCAACCGAGTGAACTACGTAAAAGTTTCATTCGAAGCACCATACAAAAAGCTAGACATTTTACAGTGTAAAAGATGCCAGAGATTCGGACATGCCAAAAACCAATGCAATAGGCCATTCAGATGCGTGAAATGTGGCGAAGAACACTCCACAACAAGCTGTCTAAAAAGAACTGACACCGAGGCAACTTGTGCAAACTGCCAAGAAAAACACCCAGCAAGCTATAAAGGCTGCACAAAATACAAACAGTACAAAGATCTACTTATGAAAAACAAGCCAAGAGTATCCAAAGAAAGTAATATAAACTCAAATAACGTAATACATAACCAATACCGCAAAAGTCCAATAGAAAATGTCCAAGAAAACAACCAAAACAAGAATTACAATTTTCACAACCACTTAAAATCAAATACCACATATGCACAAGCAACAAAACAAAAAAACACAGGAGGAGCAAAAACCGACATCAAGGACCCAAATAATTTTGTGGAAGTACTAGACGCAATGTTCGATAAATTCCAAAACATAATATATACTATGTTAGACAACATGATGGATCGTATGATCCAATTAGTCTCAAGCCTTATAAAGCACCCCTAAACCTTAGGATAATTACTTGGAATGCCAACGGGCTGACAGAACGTCGACAGGAACTTGAACTCTTCTTGAGAATTGAAAAAGTTGACGTGGCTTTAATCTCAGAAACAAGGTTTACACTAAAAACCCATTTCTGCCTTAAAAACTATATGGTGTACACTACTAATCACCCTTCTGGTAACTCGCATGGAGGAACTGCAATCATAATAAAAGAGAACATCAAACATTATTTTCTTGGGGAATATAAAACTGAAAAGATACAAGCAACTTCGGTCAGAATCCAAGATAGCGAAATAGAAACAACAGTTTCTGCAATCTACTGCCCACCTAGGCACGTTATTACAAGCGATGAGTTCAAGACTTATTTCAATACACTAGGAAACAGATACATATGCGGTGGTGACTGGAACGCAAAACATGTTTTCTGGGGTTCCAGACTAACCTCACCACGAGGTCGACAACTTTATGTAGCTACGAATGACCTTAACCTCAATTACGCTTCACATGGTTTTCCCACATATTGGCCTGCGGACCAAAAAAAGGTACCAGACCTATTGGATTTTTTCATCACCAAGAATATCCCGCTCAGTCAAATAGACGTAGAAGAATGTACTGACCTGTCGTCAGACCATACACCAGTGATAATTAATGTTTACTGCAAGGCTATTCTGACTGAGTATCCACAAAGACTGTATAACCACAGAACAGACTGGGACAGCTACAGAACCAAAATATCAAACTCCATACATCTGAACTTACCGCTGAATAGTGTGAATAGCATCGAAACAGCTATCGAATCACTCAACAAGCTTATACACCTAGCGGCCAAAGAATCTACACCTTTTCTGAGACTGAAAGCCACACAAAATGTCCACTACTCCAAACTGATAAAGGATAAAGTAAATGAAAGAAGACAGCTGCGGAAAAAATGGCATACTACAAAATATCCGTGTGACAAAAAAGCTTTCAACAAGGCCTCTGAGGAACTTAAGCACATGATCTGCCAAGCAGAAAACGAGCGCCTTCAAAATCAGCTAGCTAATCTTACTCCTAATAAAGACACCAACTACTCACTGTGGAAGATAACAAAAGGGCTGAAAAAACCAAAAGAACATATACCACCCATAAAAGACACTGATGGCAAGTGGGCAAAGACAGAACTTGAGAAGGCTCAGGTATACGCGGAACACCTAAAATCTATTTTCAGACCTTTACCTAGCAAACATCCTGAACACGACAAGGAAGTCTACGAATATCTGGCCGCACCACTGCAAATGAGCCTACCACTAAAAAGTGCTAGCCCCAAAGAATTATGGAGAGAAATTTTAAAACTTCAGAAAGGAAAAGCGCCAGGCTACGACCTAATCGATGCACAACTAATCAAGCAACTGCCCAGAAAGGCCGTAATTCACCTCACAAATATCTTCAATGCCTGCCTAAGACTAGGAATCTATCCCGCTCAGTGGAAAATGGTGCAGGTTATAATGATACCTAAACCAGGCAAACCGCTCCATGAAGTAGGCTCCTACAGACCGATAAGCTTACTTCCAGTGTTGGGCAAACTTCTGGAAAAAATACTGCTAAACAGGATGCGCACCTACCTACCGGAAGTTATTCCTCTTCACCAGTTTGGATTCCGAGAGCAACATGGAACTATTGAACAGATACACCGTATTACGGATACTATAAGTCGTGCACTAGAATGCAAACAGTTCTGCTCTGCTGTCTTCCTAGACATTAGCCAGGCATTCGACAGAGTCTGGCATGAAGGACTTCTCTTCAAACTAAAAAAACTGCTGCCCCACTCTTTCTTTCCGATTTTGCGATCGTACCTACACAGGAGATGTTTTGAGGTGAAATTTAATAATGAAATCGCTCCTTTAATCGAAATTCTCTCAGGAGTTCCACAAGGAAGTATATTGGGACCCATACTATACTTGTTATTTACTGCAGATCTGCCAACGCATGCTGATACTATAACTGCCACCTATGCGGATGACACAGCCATTCTGTCGGTACACGAGGATTTCGCTATAGCATCAGCCAAACTGCAAGCCCACGTCAATGAAGTGGAGAAGTGGTTAGATAAATGGAGAATTAAGCCTAACCAGGGAAAATCTGTCCATGTGACCTTCACCCTGAGAAGACAGACCTGTCCCTCAATAAAACTCCATAACGAGGAAATCCCCCAGGCTGAAGATGCCAGATATTTGGGTATGCATCTGGATCGGAGACTTACCTGGAGAAAGCACATCTGGACCAAACGCAAACAATTGGATACGAAACTCAGATCAATGTACTGGTTGGTGGGTCGTAAATCAAGATTGTCACATGAAAGTAAAATTGCTATTTACAAGACCATCCTCAAACCAATCTGGACTTACGGAATCCAGCTCTGGGGTACTGCTAGCAATAGCAACATAGAGATTCTCGAAAGATTCCAGAGCAAGACACTGAGAGCCATGCTTGACATACCCTACTACGTGAGCAACAAATACATACATGAGGATCTAAAGTTCAACACCGTCAGACAAGAAATTGCTAGACATAGTGAAAGCTATCAGACGAGAATATCAACTCACGTCAATGAACTGGCATCAAAACTGGTAGGCACAGGCAGTGTCACACATTCCCGACTGAAAAGGCATAGTGTCCCTACGCTTACTGCGAGATTTGATCACACCATATGAAGGGGACTCCTAGGAGTCCCTTCTGCCAATAAAACAAAGAACATGACACCTCAACTGAATGGCTTATTGTGTTTAACACAGATCGCCAAGTTACAGAATGAAAGGAAAAAAAAAGAAAAAAAAAAAAAAAAAATAAAATCGTCGGCCAAGCAAGTTTTCACACCCGAGAAGGCACTTGGCATATTTCTCTCTTTAAAATTATCTAAGTGGCAATATATAACATTGAGAGAAACAGCCATACGTGAAGGCGTAAAAGATTTGTATCCATCTTATTACAAAGTTCAACAGGCGAAATTACAATGTTATCCTTCCAAACAAACAATAACAGTGACGGATTCATCAGCAAAAATTTCTCTTCAAGGATTATTAGATTTAACAGTCAAAAGAATCTTCGACAGTTTACCTGAGTGCGTAGAACAGAAACAGTTAATATTAATATCGAAGTGGGGATTTGACGGTGCGTCTAGCCAGAGCAGATATAAACAGACAATGGACAGTGAAAATGATGATTCTAGTGTCTTCATGACATCATTAGTTCCGTTGAAACTAATCAATGGCAGTGACACCATATGGAAAAACCCGAAACCCTGTTCTTCATCATTTTGTCGTCCCGTGCGATTTAGCTTCATGAAAGAAAGCAAACTGGTTGTCAATGAGCATTTAGACAGTATGAAAGAAGAAATAAAAGCGTTGAGACCGACAGATAGTGGCAGCGACAAGGTCACCCATGACCTTAAGATGACCATGATCGATGGCAAGGTCTGCACTTACATCTCTGAAGCCAAAGCCAGCTCAGTTTGCTATTTATGTTTGGCAAAACCTTCAGAGATGAACAATTTAACGTAAGTGTTAAAAAGGCCTGTTTCTGAGAATTTATACGAATTTGGGCTGTCTTCGTTACATGCACGCATCAATTGCATGGAATGCCTTTTAAATATTTCTTACAGACAAGATCTTAAAAAATGGATGGCAAAAGGGGAAGAAGATAAAGCTATTCTGCAGGCAAGGAAAAAAACAATCCAAGACGGTTTCAAGCGGGAACTGAACCTGATCATAGGTGTGGTTAAACAAGGCTCAGGAACAACCAACGATGGAAATACAGCACGGAGATTTTTTGAATTTCCGGAAAAAACCGCAGCCATTACGGGTCTGGATGAGAATTTGATTCGGAGATTTGCTGTTATTTTACAGGCTATTACATCAGAAGAAAATATATATATTGAAAAATTTAAAGAGTACTGCCTAAAGACAGCAGAGAGGTATTTGGCACTTTATAACTGGTATTACATGTCGTCAACTGTGCACAAGTTACTTGTACATGGGGCAGATATTATAGCTTGTAATGCAGTAGTACCAATTGGGTGTCTTTCAGAAGAAGCATCAGAGGCTCGTAATAAGGACTTTCGAAGATTTAGATGTCATCATTCAAGAAAAAAGAGCAGACAATGTTCTAATGAAGACATTCTAAACATGCTTCTTCTCACTTCAGACCCTCTCATTTCTTCAGTTAGACCAATTATGGATGTAAAGAACAGGAAAGCTCTCTTCGCTGAAACTCGGGATCTTTTGGATAACCTGCAAGAACCTGATGTCGAATTTTGCGATATAAATCAATTAGATTCCGAATCTGAATCAGAATCAGAATGTAGTGATTGTGACTAACAGTAGGTTAAGATGTTTTTGTTTATTTACTAACTTTTTATTAGTTTTACTTTTGTTAGTATTAATTTAGAGCATGTCTGTAAATAATCAATAAAATTTTATTTTTAGAATGTATTTAGAGTACTATTTTGTTCTATTTTTTTTTTATATAAAACTATTTAAAATTTAAATGTAAGTCATATTTGTATTTGTATATTGATTATATGTTTAACTGTTATTATACCCTAATGATAATAACCCATTAGGCACAGTGATTCTGTAAGTTCTACCTCTGGAGAACGATTAGTAATCAGCCTAAAAACCCTTCATTGTCATAATAAAACTTAAATTAGGTGATCAGTGATCACCTACCTATTAGTTAATAGGTAGGTACCTATTAGCAATAATTCTCGGTAATTGTTATAGGCTAAAAGGGTTAGGCTTCCGATAAAGTCGAGTATTTGTTGTCAACAATTTAAGAATTGTTTTTTTACGTATAAGATGCTGTTTTTCTGCTAGGTAGTTTAAAAATCAATTATTAAAAAAGCGGCTCACGATGGCCTAGACTATTTTGCTATATATTCTTTGTTATATTATTCTAATGCGTAATACAATTCATTTATAATCGTTATAAATGAAGAAATAAAAATAAAAAAAATAATAAAATTATTTTTAATTTTTTTCTTTTCCATCGCACCTCTGCCATAAAAGTGAAATATATCAAAAATTAGCAAAAAAATAGGAGATTTTTTGTGTGAAAGAATTCTTTTGCGCAAATATGCGATAGCTGAGATATTGAAGATTTTATGATAATTCCCATACAAGTATTTTGAAAAAAAATCAAAAGTCTATCTTCCACTATGTTCTATGACGTCATACCAATTATACCTCAAGGTCATGATTGTTTTAAACAATTCCAATCAAAAAATTTGACCAATTCGAAAAAAAAATCGAATGTCTATGAAAGCCGATTTTTAGCCCACTGTGCGCCGCCGTAATGCCCTATGTTGTGTTTGCTTGCGTTTTTAGGGTTAAGATTCGTTTTGCTAATAGTGACATATTCGGGATTATGATTTATATTTTGGGGAGCGAATTTAACGGGATTTTCCGAAGTTTTTGTATTCGTATCTCTGTTTTTATTGCCTAGGGTCGATGTGGCATGTGTGCGACCTGTTACTACCTACGCGGTGTGATCTTTGACCTTACCTTATGTTGCATGTACCGTAGCTGATGTACTTAATCCATTGATGGATAACCAAACTACTGCGTAGTAGTGCGTAGGTTCACCTACGAAAATCTTACTAACTTATGTTGGTTATCTACCTTTGGTACAATGCAATGGAGAAATGAGTCATTCATTGGTACAGGAGATATTATAAGAGACGCAGAGGCAAATGGCTCAAAATAATGAGTGCTTAGAGGTGATTAGAGGTTTGTCATTTTAAGCTTATTTCGTAGATAGGCCGACCTTAGAATCCAAGCGTTTCTACTAAATGTATTGTAAAGAGATCAGGCGGTAGATGCTTTGTTTAAAATTTAGGTTTCCCACGCGTTTGGTGACTCAAATCTTTTCTCAAGAAAGGGAGGAATTTTGTCGAGTAGCGGAATCCTCATCATCACACGTCTACATTTTAAGACAAATGTGACAACGTCTCTGGCATACATTAGCTATATCAGACCACTTACGGTTCGGACCTTGATATCCTGTTTTTGAATGGGACCTCTACCCATCCTTTTTCCAGATAGGACTGACATTGACATTCCGGTCGGACCCATTACCGCACTTCCCCGAATCCATTCATACCTTAAAATCATCTGGCTTTGCTTCACTCGATTTACAACCTTACTTCTTAGATTTTGAGTGACTTCTTGAGTGGTGTAGAAAATTTTACTTACCCAAAAATTTCGGTCCTCAATTTTCGACTTTGTTTTTGGAGTCTGAAGTGCGTTCTTGGTTTGCAAAGAAGTTATTTTCGGTAGGTTTAATGGTGATTCTGTCGTTGTGTGCGTGCAGTGATAAAGAGTGTGTCCATTAACGTTATCGTGGCGGTATCGTTGCGTTTATCGAGGCGCCGGCGCCGCGCGCCGCTCGGGTGACACAAATATACTGCTAGTATTTGTTTTTTTCTTATAATATATGTGTATGCAGTTAGTTTGTGTGTGTGGCTTCAAACTCTTACCGTTCTGAGGAGATCAAAAGTTCAAGTAATTAAACACATTAATTTCGATTAGGTATTTTTTATGCGTGGAAAATCACATTTACCTACCTATTACCTCTGAATCTGAATTGTTTGGAATATCATATCGACGACCTTATCGTGTTATATAATTTGTCATAATATTACATACATGTAATATTCCTTGCATAAACATTTGCGATTTTAGTGTTCAGTTTTAAGAGAAAAGAAAAAATATAACTTTAATCGAACATCAATGTAATTCTTTGTCATCAGCTTTGGCTACGAATACATCACCATCATCTTTATTTCATCAGCTGGAATAGAACCAGCATCTTTATCTACTTTTTGCACTGCTTCTCTGCGGGTGAATATGCGTGCCCAGTGTGGCATCGTTCCGCTCACGCCATGGAAGTAGACATTGCTCTAAACAAAACATGTCCAACGATTACAGGGTGCCTGAAACCAACACCGGTCAGCGCAATATATCCCACAGGTGGCATATCACCTCCAAGAGTTGTAAGAGAAGTTCCAAGCGCAGTGGAGACACACATACAGGAATCTGATACTAGACACCCACTATCTGGCGCACAAATACCAACACAACGGCTAAAAAGCAAGCACAGCTTCCTAAAATCGACGGCGACTCTCGATCTCGACCAGGAAACCCGGCCGACGCCCGTTGCTAACTTTATTGTGGCAGGTACTCTTCCCCCTTCTACTAGTGTTTACCACCAAAGGCGCATCTCCCTGCAAGGTATAACCTTTCGTGGTCCACTTGGAAGTCACTGAACCGTCTCCGGATACAAGTGGGAAGATGTTACTCCAACCTGGTAAAGTTGGGGCTATGCTCCACCTTTTCTCCTGCCCTCTGTGTCCCAAAACATGCAGCCAAATTGATCTCTGCGCTGCTACCGACGACGCCGTGGAAGTGGCGAGGTTTTGAGCCAACAAGATCTGAAATACAGTCGTGCCAGGTCACGAAGAAGAAGATCTACTTCTTCATTCTGGTCTATCCTATCCTGGAGTTTCTTCTTACCTATGTCAGTTTGTTGAATCGTCTGAAACAGAACATCGATTAGCTTTCCAATATGGTGAATCATTCTTAACTTAAGAGCCCCAATGGACATTAATAGCCTGATAGGTTGTCAGCATGACAATGTGTGATATGTAATGTACTTCAAATTAAGTGCGTCTGCGACCGTGTGACGTTATTGTTCATAAAAATAGTGTGATAATGACTATCAGCTGGTAATAGACGCAAGCGCCTATCGCCCCCCCTTCACTATTATTATCTTCAATGATCAGCTGATTGTGGACAGAAATAGAGACGTCATTACTGGGACGGGGGACCTTTTGGATGGTTTGAGGTATAATCATCATCGTCTCATCATCTTTAAAAGTAGCGTGATCAGCATTTTGCTCCGCAGTGGACGTTATCCTGCAAAGAGGATGATCTTTTAGTTTAATGCATTTGTCCTAGAAACTGCCTGTAAATTATTGATAATCCTATGATATATCGTCGCTAATTGAACTAACTGACGTATCTGACATTTTGGACTAAGCCGATAGCCGACCTAACTATAGTAATTTGATACATTTTCCAAGTCGAATCGATCTGTCTAATCGGCGTATCTGTACCTATGCCTTACGTTTCCCATGATAATAAAAATCGAGACCGATATATCTACAGTTTACAAAAGAAAAATAGGTTGCCCTGTAAAATTTTCTTCGAATCAGTTACGGCGCCGATATATACGACGATATATCATACTAGCTTCTGCCCCCCACCACCCCTCCTCCCCGTCGCATCGCATCGCCTACCCTCGCTATTACTTCGTTTTCACTTAGCGTTCTTTCTGACTTTTTTCTTCTTGCTCGGCTCCTAAGGATCCTAGCGTGATTTTAAATAGTCTATAGCCTTCCTCAAGAATTGGGCTATCAAATGCAAAAAGAATTTTTCATATCCGACTGGTGATTCCAGAGATTAGTGCGTTCAAACATATAAACGAACAAAAAAAAACAAACTTTTCAGCTTTGTTATTAGTAAAGATTCTATGATAGGAGTTTCGATTCCATAACATTTTATTTCTTAACTGGAATAAACTTTCTTCTCATCCCTTGGCTTGAATGAGCGTGGGCATCAATAGATTGACCAATTAGCAAAGGAGTATCAGTTAACAAAACGAATGAAAAATAAACATGGAACCGAACAGAACCACGTGAAAGAGCTAGTTGTAAATCGATGGCTGATTTAAGGGATCGTATTTCTTCCACCTACGATCGATTTCTCTTTGTACAACTTTTAACTTTTGTCCCCTTAAATAAGGTGCATTCTACTTTGATACGATGCTCTTTCAGTGTTCAATGTTATCTTCCAGAGAGTGGTATTTTTAAGTGATTTTGGGTTTTTAACGGCTCTACCGTAAGGGCATCAGCAGAGTGTATGGTGAGCTCATAATCTGGTAGATAACTGTTTATAAATAATCGTTATTGACTGTAGAGTTAATGATATTAATGGGTTTCAAAGATGTCTCAAACGGTATAAGTATTGCTTTCCCAAAATGTTTCGGCTTTCAATAAATGTTTCACCAAAAACAAATTGAACTCACATTCTCATAATTTGATCCAAATTTAACAAAATTTTCACAAACAAGTCTCGAGTACAAGTACAGAGATACTGTGTAGCATCACTGCACCAACTCACATAGGTACTTGTATGTTTGTATCATCTGAACCGAGCTCGGGAACCGTGCAGCGTCGGCTTGTAAACAAGCCGTATATAAAACGCTCGCGTTTCTGTGTCATGCGCCTGGCCATCTTAGACGTAACGATACGGTAACGAGACGGCCTCGACTTGGAATAGAGGCAGACGAGGGTAGATCCTGAGAGGAGTAAAAGACCTGGGTAAATGTAAGCTATTCAAGTTTACTGTGCCAGTTTTAGTAGGCAGGAACCTACACTTTATTAGAACCTGGATTTTAAATTTTCTGTAAGTAATAATTTATTTTTCTTCTTCTATAATTAGGATGTACGCAGAGAGATTCTGGAACATAGAGAAAATGAAAAAGCTTCAGCATTTGGGTATATTTACACAGCATCTTTTTGACTGTACTTCTAATTTCTCAATCCGTTCAATACCCTAAGATAAACCTTCAAAACATCCCAAAAACACAACAATATAATTCCTTAACTAATCTTCAAACGTCGTGACTTCAGTCGTGACTGTATCGTAAGCACTAAAGCAGCTCAAAGCGGTGTCATTGAGCTTTCAACTATTCGGCGGGAAGCTTGCCTATCAAGCCGCATACTTGACGAATTCCTTCGTCTTTTTCTTACGAACAGATTACTTACAATGTTTAGAAGATATTTCCACTGTTTAGTAGGATAGTTAGCGTTTATGAAGATTATGTGAGAGGGATTTTACTGTGGTGTGATAATTATAATGCGTAAAATGAAAGTTTGATAAAGATTCAAGATTCTGTATAGTATTGAACACTACTGAACATGACTTTCAATAACTAGCAAGTTCAGTATAGGAATTAGTATTAGATCACATTTCAAAATCATCCATATTATTTTTAGGAACTACATTTCGCTTAAAACCTACCTCAGAAAAAGACTATTAGCAAGCTTTAGATACAGAATTCAATTTTGATGAGTAGACTATGCATCAATAAGTAGAGATTAATAAATTTGCACTAACTTCGTTTAATTTCCAGCAGTGACGTTTATAATTTTCAGACCAGAAAAACAAGTCTATACTAAAGACGCATCTAATATCGATGTTTTAAATTCAAATAACTCAGCTCACCCCACACCACATAGCAACACGGACTCACACGAGGACCTAACACAATAAATGCTAATATTAAATATTGTAGTTAAGAAACGCGCGATTTGTTGTAAACTTCCATTACACGTGGCGCGGCTCTTTATAGACAAACGTAATACCGCGGACGCGTCTATTATACTAAATATATATGGTGTAGTTGTTAAGCGAGAACATTATAATAATTATGAGGCATTAGGAACATAAGGTATTGAAAAGCCTTTTCATATTTATTTACCTTTGTCTAGTTTCGAGTTTTCATCTTATAACACGATGCTTCTTTCAATTCCAACGTCTAATTTCAATTCTCCGTCTTGTTTTTGGTTTGACTAAGGTAATTGATTATAAGTTTTTATAAAACGTAGAATTTTTATCCGAAAGCACAGGAAAGAGACTAGTTTAAGTTCATCTTTGCCTATGGGCAGTATACTGTGCCCAATATTGCCTCACTAGTAACAAAAATCTCGGGATTGTAGGTTGACTCAGATTGTACAAAGAGTATTATAAAAACATCCATTCAGGTGGTCGGTTGCCTTAAATGTAATAAAACCTCTAACTCTTCAGAGATCAAAGATTCCATTTTAATACGCAGTAGATACAAAGCTAACTTACAGACAGACAAACAGTAACATTCATCTCTTCAGAAACACAGCAAAGTATTAAATTTCATTTAATAGGATATCTTTCTCGAGGAGTGTGGCCCGACCACAGAGTGATGAAGGGCAGAAGACTAACACTAGAAAAATAACGTTTGAATTTGTAAGTACCTCAAATGTAACTTGCAAGATTTGAAGAGCCTTCTGATACAAGAATTCTATATGGCTTTGCAACAGTCTGTTGTTATTGAGATTATAGTCCAGTACAAAGCTTTCTAGAATAACCTATTACCTAGCTCTAGACTCTTTTTATGACTGTTGTTTATATCATAAGTAAAATACAACAGCCGAAAAATTACAAATGAAAATTGCTTGCAGTCTTCAACTGGCAAGATATCTTGGACATTAAATGTACCTTCTATACTTTATTCTTTAGTGAGTGGTATACATAAATATGTATAATTATACATGGCTGGTATACGACCTTGATTTGATCGGCAATATGCTAATGTATGCTATCTTACGCACTACGGCCACGCTACATACACAGCTTTATTTACATATACCTTTACATTATTTATATACCTACTTGACCAAATTGAAGATTATGTTTCATGGTTTGAACTTGTGAACGCTCGTTGCTACCTAGGGATTGTCTGCCAATAATATTAATAGGAAATAGGCACATCAAGGATCTATTATTTGGTAAAAAAAGTTTTTAAACTACAACATTGTCCTCGTGGACAGCTTGGTAATTTGAGTGCGAAACAACTTTAAAAAAAGTAAAAACTGTCTTCAAAAACCAAAAACGAATAAAATAACTTTCTAAAAAACTTAACAGCTTCTGAAGTTGGTGCCAATATAAGGTTTAGAAAATAGAAGACACCAAAAAGACAAGGTTGTTACTTTTTTTAAAGTAACTTTATTTTATTTTACCATTTTCACTTGAATATACAATTACATAAGTAAGCCCAAGACGAACGAAAACAAAAATCATGAAAATCGGCTTAGAAATGCCTGAGATACAGTACATTTATGCATATAAGTAACTTCGTACATAAGAATAATTAAAACCTAAAATATAGATGAGATGTAGTTTCCTGAAAATAAGTAGATCACGTTAGTGAAAAAATCATCAAAATTGGTTCATGCATACGGGTCGAATAGTGAACCTCATTTTTTGAAGTCAGCTAAAAAAATATGCCTTCGGAATACCCATACATATTATATTTCTATGGGAAAACCAAATGCTTGATTATGGCAGAAAGACTAAATTAAGCTTCCTAACGCCAAACCTAAAGAGAATCGCCGATCGCCTGTCGGAAGCAAATATGATCACCATTTCAAACCATTTACGTTGTTTCCGCATATTACACATTGGCGCCAACAGCTACCCTTGAGAGCTGCTCACCTCCCGATAAATAGCGAGACGGTACAGACTTTAATAAAATCTATAATTGTAATAACTATTTATAATTCTGTACGAGACACGAGATAGGTAGTAGGCGCCATACCCCACTCTACAGCGGACTATTAAAATTTAAATAAGTGCCGCTTTATAAATATAAATGTATGCACAATAATTTATGGTGCGCCTTATTATAAAGTGTAGGGTGAATATTTGATTAATTAATAATGTTATGACCACTAACTAACTACTGTTAACTGGTAGGCACTAACTTGCCTAAATGGCTTAGTCACTAACTGATTTGTCCGTGAGAAGAAGCTTCAGGGTATCCCGCAAAGCCCGTCTTCCGCAAGGTAGTGTACTTGGGCCATTATTATTTCTGCTTTACATTAATGATCTAGCGCGTCAAATTCATCACTCAATGACATTATTTGCGGATGACAATACATATATAATTGAATGCATAATTAAAACGGAATAAAAAAAAGATATAAACAACATCCTTAACCCGTCGCACGCCAATTAGCAGACACAATAGATTTTCTATTGTTATCTGAACACCTGGGTGTGCCATCGACGTTTAAAGAGTTAAAACAATAATAGACTGGCTTAATAAAAATAATCTAGTGATAAATCTAAAAACACAAGTCATGCATTTCTACCAGTGGCTAGAGCCAGAAAATATTACAATTCAATACATTGACAAAAACGTAGATACAACTACAGTAACAAAATTCCTAGGAGTACACATCGACAATAAACTCTCATAGAAACATCATGCTGAAAACGTGTGCAATACCATGACAATTCTTAATAAACTACCGATACATTTAATTTTGCATGCCGTAAGACAAAATGTATCGGGACTCTTAAATAACCATCACAGCTGTATACCTACATTATTGGCAAATAAACGATTTATAATTTCCATTGACATAATAATTATGGTTATATGAAATAGACCATACACTGAACAAGTAGAAACTTGTAAAAGCTAAAGGTAAAAAGTCACCATGGAAATAAACAGAGTAACCGGAAACACATGACATACGAACGAAATAAGTTAATAAAAAGCTTGTTTAAAATACTGCAACGCATTTTGCGATCCTTCCAAGGACCCCAAAAACCAAATTGAATCGTCACTCACACTTAAAATATGATATCTATATGCATGTAATAAATTATGATACATAGGCTCCATAGGTGTGTCTATGTGTTAGTGCAATCTGTGATGTCACTCCAAAACCTGTCAGAAAGATCGCCATTATTTTTTTAATAGTTTAGAAGCTTGTCCGAACATGTTCTCTTGTGGGAAATAAGTTTTAATGATCTGTCGATCTATTTTCCATGATTATGAAAAGTTGTAATTTTAAAGGGTTTTTCCAAGGATAATGATACTAGGATTTAAACCAAATACGACATGAAACTCTACTACAAACTTAACTTTCATAAATCAGCTAGCTTATTGCCAACTAGAATCATCTACCCATTTATACCTATAATTAATCGATTACATAATATCTATCTATATAAATAAAAAGAGAAGTCCTGACTGACTGATTGACTGACTCATCAACGCCCAGCCCAAACCCTTGAACCTAGAAAGCTGAAATTTTGCACAAAGGTTGCCTTGATAATGTAGACAAGGAATAAGGAAGGAATTATTGGTAGTACGTTCCCGTGGGATATTTTCCGACATCCACGCGGGCAAAAGCTAGTCGTAGTATATTAGGTTTATCGATTACAGCTTTTCACAGAAAAATAAATATTTAGAGCAGCTTGTAATGCCAAAAATAGATTTACAATGATTTTTGCCAAAAAGATTGAGACTGCTACAAAATTAAGAACCTAAAGTTTTCCGATCAATCTAGATAACGAAATATCCAGCACAACAACCCACCACCACCAACCAAAAACCACCACCACCTCCAAAACCATCACCAAAACCACCCACCAAAACCAAACCACCACCACCACCATTTTCTAACCAAAACCACCTACTACATTCCCTTCCTCCCAGAATGCTTGGCATCATATTGATATCACTGTGTCTCTTGTCCCCAGAGCATGGTGAGAGTACAGAGGACGCCAGGAGGACGGATCACGAGCGGCTTGTCTCCGGCTCCCTGGCTACTGACGGTGAAGGTAAATATCTTGGTTTTCTATTTGTACGAGTAGTACTGATCACGGCTAGAACCTGGATGAGGCTAGCACGGGGGCGTGGGGATTGGCACAAGAAAAGACAGCAGTGGGTGAATTCGGGCCGTGGATGATGATTATGAATAGTGATAGAACTGGCAGATGTCCCACATGGAGTAAAGTGGTAGATCCGGTCTATTATAACTGCAAAATCATGGCATACCCATTATTCACCGAGGTTGTGCCGTGTGCCATGCATATCATTTCATAATGAACACAATTTTACTGGCACCTATATTCTTCAAATATCTGGACTTGTGTATAACCAGTCTCTTTTTAGAAATATTGTAGAATTAAAATACTTTGAGCATAGTCTAGGAACATGGAGCGAAAGTTCTAGCACTCTATAATAACGACTAACATTTTACACTAAATACAGTGGTGGTATAAACGGTGGTTCCTCAAAACCCATTTACCAAATGAAGGACAAGACAAAATCCCACATTCTCCATCTGGATGTAAATACATCCAGCCACCATGCAAACACCACCAGTTAGCTAAGTGGTGTCCCAAACCCATGTCTGATGGCGGTAACCTTGACGATCGATTGCGCCCGCCACGACGGCGCCACCCCATACCACGGCGCCGCTTCACTCGCCGTGGGATCGAACCGTGATGGTATTGTCTTGGATATATGATGGGATTTCGATGGGTTTCGTAATGAAAGTTTTTGCAATGTTAATTTGGACTTGGTTTTTGTGTGGGTTTGGATGGTATGGAAGGATTTAGTGTTTTTTTTTTGCGAGAATGCGGTATTCTATTTTCTCTACAGCCTTGATACACATGAGTGGATTTAATTTTAATTTCTTTAATGATGCATGACTGTAGAAAGCATGAATTTCAAGAAAACCTTTAGAATCTGAACTGAAATGCAATGTGCATAGATAGCCTTACAACTATTTTCATAGTCTGATGACAGACAAGGATGTGTGTGTCGTCAACGTTGTATCCATGAATAAAAATATCGATTTGTTACAATAAATAAATTATTGAGTTATTATCAAGGGCAATGCGAGCAGACTCATGATTTCCATGTATGCGTTGAATTTGTGAAATAATGCTATCTAGAACTTCTTTCAATACCAAACTTACAACTGAATCGTTAGTGTCGTCATGGCTTGATTTCGGGATTTTAACTAAAGCATTTTCTGCCTTAATCTTTCCTAATTCGTTTACTCTCAACGTTTCTTCGATCGAATAGAAATTATCGTCTTCAAAAAATAACATTACAGCACCATCTATTTTGAAAACAACAATGACTTCATAGAATCGGATGCAAAATCAACACTTCCAGTTTCTCATTTATTTCGTCAACTTTTGGCATTCGTCTATAGTTTTAAGACAATAAGTTTCTATCAGCACTGGCGTCATATTTCTAGTTTAACTGAACTGTCCGGATATATCGGTGGCCGTCATCTGGCATCGAACGGTTACGAGGAGCCAAGATTTGGAAATGTGATGTCAGAAAACTGAAATGGATAGATAGAACTATCTGGATGGAGTGGATGGTTTTATCGGTTATAGTGTCCTTGCCTGGGATGAAAAGAGTTGATAGTTAGATTGATGGTCCTTCTAGGATTATATTGTAAGGTGTACCTAATATAAGATTATCATAATATTAAGTGGGCTTCAATAATAATTCACTTTCTTTTTATGAGGACCACGAGATTGAAATACATATTGATGTCCTGTGTTTTGAGTATTTACTTCAATGTATTTTTGTCGATTGCTTCTGCTCAATGACCATAAACATTAGTCTGAAAGAGTTCCAGGAATAGCTCCATACACAAACTACTTCAAAAATTAGTTTTATTTTCTCCTATTAAACTCCATCTTCTCTTCCTTCCAGAACGCCAGAGCTGGGAGTCAGAGTGGTGTCGGCTCGCGTATTGGGAGCTGACCCAGCGTGTGGGTCGTCAGTTCGGTGTCCGTGTGAGGGCAGTGGACGTGTTCGGAGGGGGTGGAGGGGCATGTGGGTCAGGGAGACATGGGCTATGCCTAGACGCCTTGGACCAGAGGGGGGATGCGCCGCAGGTTGAACAGGTTGGTTTCAGAATTTTAACTATCCTTGTTGTGTCATTCCGTTTAATCAGAATGTCTAAAGTCGCAAATACAGTTATTGAAACATTAGTAAACAATAAAACACTTGCTGTTTCCTAAAAGAACGATGTGTCGAATTTTATCAGACTTTATACGAGATTGGAGAATCATTAAGACGATATGACTGTTTTTCTCTGACAAGAGTTCGTAAAGGGGCTGTTTATAATTACTATACAAGTGAATCTTTATAATTCAGATTGTAATTAGTAATTAAAGTCTTGGCGATTACAATGGAAATAGATAAGTACATTGATTGAGAGTAGGAAGGCGACGCGATAGCCCGCGATAACCTCCGTACGCGAACACTGAATCTTTGCTGGACTTAACGCGATATTATAAGTGATTTTCAACGATTTTAGCAAATGAAGAAGACAGAGGTTAAAGTATGTCCAATAATGAACAGAACATGGCTGAAAAACATATCTATAACTATTCTTAATTATAGAATTAAAAGGCCCAACAAAGTTATCTATGTAGATTACAAGTTCAATTTTATCTTTCAAGCCCTAAAAATAGGCGAGGCCTGATAAATTGATAATACGTGGGTATAGATATTAAATTATGCATACGAAGAAGATGATAATTACTATAGCAACATGGATGTCACCTTCTCATAATATGATTAGCAGACATTATTCACCTTTCTTTTGACATTTTATCTATAAGATTAGATTAAGAAAAATAAAACAACGGATAAGTAGAAAGTTGGTAACAATACACTGCCGTGCAAAAACAAACACCCATAAAATTTTTGTGTCAAGTAATTTAATAATGTTCTTTCTTTTTAATTCCAGGTGCGAAAAACAAGAGCAAAGATCGGCCTAGGCGTCACTCTATCCCTAGAATCGGATGGAGTGTGGCTTTACAACCGGAGCCAGGAGCCTGTCTTTGTCAGCTCCCCTGCCTTAGACGCTGCGGCTGCCAAGGCCCTCCTTGTTTGGAGGGTGGCTCCAGGCCACTGCCTCTGCATCTTCGATCCCTCTTGCCCTCCCCCTGCAGTCTCACTGCCCCACATCGGGCCTGTAGATCCCAGGTCGGTGAGGATCTCGTTCGCAAAGGGCTGGGGTCCTAAGTACTCGAGGCGGGATGTGACGGCGTGCCCCTGTTGGCTGGAGGTCCTACTGGCCCCCCCAAGCTGACGCAAATAGAGTGATATGGATTTTGTGTGGCTATTTGATTTTGGGGTGATTTTGATATTTTTTTGGTGTATAGATGGCCGGGTATTGTCAACATTGTACAATAATTGTTCAATGTTGACAGTATTAAAAGGTCGTGTGGATGATGGCCATTTTTGTTATATTCAAACTAATTATATATCACCAGCTTTATAAAAAAAAAAACAATATTTATTTCCGTCTCTCCCAAGACAAATAGTCACACAAACATTATTTTGAACTAAAAACAGTGGAAAACGGACCATAAAGTGAAGTGAACATTTTCTAATGAACTCAGTGAAGTTTTGTTTATTGGACCTTATTACAATATGTTGTACGCTGATTGCCATGGAAAAGTGTTCGTCTAGAAATATAAATTAACAAAAGCAATAGGGGGTCTGCTCATTCCCTTTAAAAAGTAGAGCATAAATATACATACTTATGAAGTAGCTAACACATAGAATAAATAATAGTTGTTTCTAGCTGTCCAGTTTTTCAGGGCTTTGAGTGTATGCAGTGCTTTGCACACAAGACGAACGCAGCACTGGGTGATTTTTTTACATCTTGTTGGGAATAATGGTACATTCGTTTTTTTGTTATCATTATGGATTTGTTACTTAAATAATTAAATTATTACCCATTATGCCGTTATTAACTTCTTAGTGACTTATACAGGGCGCAATTTTTATCACCGTTATCCTCTTAAATTAAATTAAATTAAATTAAAATTCATTTATTTCAGGTCATAAAACACCCATATAAAACACAAAAACACAATTAAAAATAATAAATGATTAAATAATGTCAAAAGGGAACAATAATTAATAAAATATTGCAAAGAATTAAATGGATTAAATGATTACCTAAATGAAGTTAAATGTATGTTATGTGTCTTAAGCCTTAAGTGATCAGTTCATGTACTCATCATTATGAACAAATTTTACTATGGGGTCAAACTTGAAATTGCGAAAAAAAACAGCTGTTCCCTACATTTTCACGAGTTATGCGACAAATGTAGGGAACAGCAGATTTTTTTCGCGATTTCAAGTTTGGTCCTGTACCAAAAGTTGTTCACAATGATGAATACAATGATCACTTAAGACTTAAGGCGTCATTGTACTCATCATTATGAACATTTTTTTATATGGGACCAAACCTGAAATTGCGAAAAAATCAGCTGTTCCCTACATTTTCACGAGTTATGCAAAAAAAATGTAGGAAACAGCAGATTTTTTTTTTGCGATTTCAGGTTTGGTCCCATACTAAAAGTTGTTCATAATTATGAGTACAATGACCCGTTAAAAGGATAAGGTGTTTACAATTACACCCTGTATTTATAAACTAGTCTACTCGATAATTGGCTTGGTACTTTTACACCACATTGAGTATAAAAGTATCACACGGCAAAATGCGTACTTTTTTAAACAGTCATTTTTGACAATTACCATAACAATGTAAATATGCAGAGGTGGATAATGTGCGTAATATTTAAAGATGCCTTGTTTCGTGGAATGACCGACGTTTGTTGGTCGATTCTACATTTTTAGTACAATTGAAAAATCTGGGGAAATTGTAAGATATAATTCCATTAAACTTTCGTTTTATCATTTATTATCTCGATTCATTAGATCATTATATTCATTAACGTCATTAAAATCATTACTCCTTTATCAAAGTGCCATTTTAGCTACTCTCTTAGATTGGAGCTAGCCAATTTAGTTGTGGAGTACCTACATCTACTTACCTCTAGATTTTTCAATTGTACAATTACTGGTTTGAGGCCTTAACATGTGGTGTATAGTCAACTATACATGTTTTCTAAAATTGTACATATTGTATAAACTCGGCTTTAAGACATGCGAGACTGTATATATAATGTTACATATTATGGACTATAAATATTTGTAATTAATTATTTATAATTATGAAATATGCCTTACCTTAGCAAGTAAATTATTTAAGAGTTAGTGTATAATTTCAACAATTTTTTTATAAAAAAATATACATTATTGAAATATAATTTGACACAATATTTTGTATTGGAGAATTCGTTTAAAAGTGAAGAAGGCTGTGTGAAAAGCATTTTTATTGACTTCAAATGGAAAAAAAATCAAAGGTCAATTTTAAGGGAATTTTGATAATCTTGCTTTTGATTCATATAACGATTCAAGGGTTGAAAAAATCACTTAATATACCTTTCTAGAAAGTTATAGAACTAATGAAATTGTTGAATACAGAACAGAGATTATTAAAGTTCTCTCAAAAACGATTCTAATTTATCTCAGTTTTTGTGAGTTATGGGAGCAACATGGAATCGCTTAGAGTTTTAAACAATTTTAAGTAAAAAAAAGATCTGCCGATATAATACTTTTGTAAAAGTGCAATCTTATTGAATTAAATAGTTTTAATAACAGATAAAAATGTGCCTTGCGTTATAATGAAATAATAATATTATGGGGTTATCCTGAGTCGTATGTAAGTAACAGTCAATTTCACTGGCCTATAAGAATTCTATACATTAATAATATACATATATGATTTCTATTGTGAAGCCTGCTGCCTTCTATATCGTAACGTAGGGTTTGTAGAAATGAATGACACGTTTCATAATTGTATAATTGTGTCCTATACAATTTTAAAATACGAATAATGGTGAAATCCAAATCATCTTGATGGCATTGTCTTTCTCATCATAGTCACATTTCAGATAGTTAAAATAAGCCTATGTTACGCTCCAGTAGTCAGCAAGCAAAAATCCTCGAATTTAAGTGTATAATCGCTTAGACAAAGTGATTGGACAATAAGAAGTAAAATCTAGTCTACGTAGCAACTGTGCTTTGTCGTTGAGTTGTCGCCGGGAGTCGGGCCAGTCGGTCGATTCTGTAAAAATCTCACCGTGAAAACTTAGGTGAAGTGAGTTTGTTTTTGCTAGGAATTGACACTATTGACAGCTCACTTCACACAAGTTTTCACGGTGAGATGGTTACAGAATCGCACTGCAGGTGGGACGACGTCGGACGTTAGTTAAAAATGTTTTGTCTACCAGATTTTTGAGTAGGTACAATGTGGCAAACAAATAATATTTATTTACTGAGATTTTTATTTATTTTCACGGTTGTAAGCGAAGTCTAGCTTTGAAATAGTACATAATAAAATTAGACTTTATAAAATCAGGACACATTTTGCTACCACCTGAAATTTAGGTGCATTCACAATGCAAAATGCCACTTTATACTCAAAAGTCTGTAGAAAATTTCGAAAATTCATGTACATAATGCGAATGGCAGCTTGTTCACAGTAAAATGTATTTTATGCAGTCACAAAAGCATAATTATGAGTTATTTATTAATGTTTTGGGTAAAAGCTGTTTAGTCATTGCATTAGACTGATGTAGCGCCTTAAACGAAATATATTTTGACATATTTTTAATTATTTAGGCTCTAATCAATATTGGGATCAATGCTTTGTTGCGTATTTTAGGTTTTATCAGAAATTAGGTGTTATACATTTCTTAAAAATGTTTCAGTGTCGTATAAATTCTGTAAGTACTTACTTATTTTTTTTTTGTAACCGGGTTTTAAATCATTTATTTATTTCAGTAAATAATTAAAAATATGTCAAAAGCTAAAATAATATAAAATTTAATAATGTAGATAGTAATTGTTCTCCCTGATTCGCCGGTAAATTGTTGTGAGTTTGACTGAGAAGATGGATGAGATTAGGATAAGATAAATTATAAATAAAAGAGAAATATTTTTAAAACTTTCGCCGTTTTATTCAATCCTTGAAATAGGTACATTTTATTTACAAAAAGACAATTCATACAAGACTTACAAGTTACATAAAATAACAGGACAAAACGAAAATAATGTAACAAATTCTGCTTCGGTCAAAAAAATCGATAACCAAGTGAAGCAATTATAGGGAAAAGAACGATTAAATTATTTGAGGAACCACCATAAAAACACAGACACAAAAATCATAACGCACAATAAACAAAAATATTTACAATCATTCGTGGAATCTTGGTTTTCTTAAAACGAAGAATTACTCCAATTTTTTGAGAGTAGTATTTGGTAAGAGGAAACACGCCATTCCGCACACTGAAACAACACAAGATTAACTACATTGAATAAAGCGCCATCTAGTAAAAACTACGTGTACTGCTACGTCCAGCTGATAGAACGAGCATTCTATTCGATTCGGTTGGATTTGTGCTGGTTGATACGATTAAGGCCAGGTAGAGGGCGGTAGTAGGTGATGTTGTATTCACCATTTCAAAAGTAACGTCTATTTGTCTGACTTCAAATAGACGTTACTTTTGCAATAATGAATGGTGAAATTCTCTCTGCTGCTGACGGTACATTATTTGATGTTCAAAAAGGGGGTTACCGGGAAAGTTTTCTGGGAGTTTTGAAAATAATTGATGATGAAAAAAACTGAATACAAAATTGAAGGAGATTTCCTCTAGTTTAATTTTGTACATTAATGTTTTGTAGTAAAATGAGTCGGAAAGGAGATATTGTCAAAAAACTACTAATAGGCACCATTTTTCCAATATGGCGGCGCGAGCGGCAAAGAAGATACGAGGTGGCAAAGTGAAAATTCGAAGAGAGCACGTCAAACTCAATAAAATCAGCAATTTTCGAAACTCTCGGAAAACTTTCCAGGTAAAACTACCAAAGGACTGGACTATACTTAGTAGATTTATTTATAAATAGAGGAAAATATTTATTATTAAAGCTTACCTGCTAAAACGGAACCTATAGTAATAAAAGGCGGTAGGCATCCGTAGTTTATGAGTGCAGGGAAGATGACGGTACCCGTGATTGTTCCCAAGCGACCGCTCATGAGGAATGTAGCCATTGCCATTACTCTGAAAAGAGACATAAATAGATTAATTTTACGTCATAGACATAATCATAGATAATTCTAATATTTTGAGAGTAGAATAGAATTTTATTTTCCACTCATTTTGGAAGGTACAAGAGCTAAGGTAGTAGATACCCTGGTAGGAAGAGACTTTACTAGTAGCAGGGCCACCAAATACCAGTAAGTTTGCGACACATAACAAGCTGCTTTTTTCCAGATCAATTCGTATAAAGATCCTTATGGTCCGTTCAGAAACCACGTAAAATCTTGTAAGAACTTTAAAAACAGAAACTATTAACTAGGAAATGCATCATGCTCTTACCTGAGCGAAGTAGGAAATAAGTCAACAGTGATGCTAGAAAGTGAAGCACCACAGAGTGAAGTGAATGCTAGCGCGGTGGTGACCATGGCGACGACGGCGACGGCGCTGGTACCCAGGAATGGAAGCAACACTATCAGGAACGCGCTGGTGACGCCACAGAAACCTGATACTAGGCGTTTGCCGCATCTGGAAGAGTTAAATTGGAAATGCTGAGATCTGTGAAGATGTTTCTTGGATCACTGAAAATTATGATCCAAGAAGTTACCTAGTAAACATAATCTTTAATTTTATGCCTAAGTACTATAAATGTAGATCTCTCAACACCTTAAACATTCAAAATGTAATTAATTTATGGTTCACCTCTAAAATTACTCCTTTCTTCCACCTTGAAATCCATGAATAATCCTTTGTTACTTTTCTTTACCTTTGAGTTCTTATTTTTCGAAAAACCTTATTGAAATATAATTCATTTTGATATCTTACTTATTAACCATAACCAGTTAATTCATTTTGATATCTTACTTATTAACCATATCCAGTTAATTCATTTTGATATCTTACTTATTAACCATATGCAGTTAATTCATTTTGATATCTTACTTATTAACCAGTACTCCTCCAATCCCATACGTGAGCACCGACCCTGCTCCAACTAATGCACTCTGAAGATACGTCAACATGTCAGCCACGATGGGCACACAGACGTCATCCACAGCTACAGGTGTGGTAGGGGGAGCGATCGCAGAGCAGAGGCCTTTAGCGTCGTTACTGATCATGGCTGCCAATTGAGGGTACCAGAGACGGATGGTGTTGGAGCTGGGAATGAAAAGGAATTTAATGCATTACTTGTTCTTTGAAAAGTCAGGTATGAACAGTCGGGGGTGCGGCGAATGTACAAGTATCTCCCGGTCCCCCGACTCATGGTACTAGAAGGAACAGTGGGGTTTTAGTCGGTAGAAGTCCGACATAACCCTCCGTTGTTCCCAGACGGAGGGTATCCATGAGGATTTCCCCACGAAAGAAAAGAGAATGATGATAAAACCCTAAACTGAGAAGATTGAATCTATTCTTGTCATGAAGCTGAAGTTTTGCAATAGTATGGAATTGTAATGCAGGTATTAATTGGTTGAATGGAAGTTGAACTAAACATAGCTGTTGCATTACATAAGGATCGCTGATGATGATGGTAAAAAGGGCTTTAAAGAAGGATGAGTGGAAAAACAAATGTCATTGGTTAGTCCTCAACAAAGTCATTTAAATATTTAAATTTCTTTGGCCCTTAACAAACTAAATTCAAGTTGTTCCTTGCCTAGGTTAATTACTAAAATTATTCAACTCCCCCAAAACTCAACAAAATAAAATAAAATTCATTGAATAGTACAAAATTTAGTCTTGTACTGTTCGCATCGTTAATTAGCTGATGATTAAAATTAATACTGGATAACACCTCAACTGTTCCCAGCAATAACTGTGTCAAAACCGCTTGGAACCACACGGAACCATACGGACAAGAACATTGACCCACATAATAATAACGGTTCGACTAATGTAAAGTCAGGATATTCTGCTGATAACTGCTCAAAACTATAGACGAACTAGTAACGTGCCTATGTGAAATGTCGGACACTTGTTTTTTGATTATCTGGACTGCACCATCTGTCGCATGTTCAGGCTAATAACTGCTTACTAATGACTGATATCGATTTTACAACGACTTTCGAGCTTTTACATTTTATAAGGTTACATACACTTAAGATTAAGGGTGTCCCTGGAAGTATGAATCAAATCGAATAAACTTTTTTACCCTGTGAACGTCAATGCATTTTTTTTTTAAATCGCTCGAAAATTGAGTAAAATTTTTGCCAGAAAAAACATTTACTGCAAAGGGTTCGGCCCTTTGCAGCAAAAACTATCCAACGCAAAAAATACAGTGGACAGAGAAGGGTTTAAAGAAAAATGTTAACCGAATAGAATAGTAAAAAATAGTTTGATATTCCCAATAAAAATTTTGGAAGTTGCTCCACAAAAATAAACTTTGGCGTTGAACATCTGCATTTCCAGGGATAACGACATTCATTTTTTTTAGAATTTAATAGAATTAGCATTTTTTTAAAACTTTAACCGGATAATTATTTAATTTATTGTGTATAATCTGAATAATATAAAGAAAACCCGGAAAATAAATGCACATTCGCAGCTTAGTCACATCTCGGCGACACAAATATTGTTGTCAATTTTCAACCTTATTTCAAGCCAGCTAATGGTGACAATAGATTACGCCGTTGTGTGCCGTTTAAAATCGTAGTCAGTCCGCGTCTTAACTTTTGAACCGTAAAAAATTGTACCGACGTTCTCAGGGATAAAAAGTTTGGAAATGACCTTGCCCACGTCAATATTCGATTTGATCCATACTTCCAGGGACACCCTGTATGACAGCAGTCTCGCACATTACTTTGTAAATAAATTAATAAAAAAAAAAAAAAAAAAAATTGTATCGATGCAAAATTTATTTGACATTAGTTTACACTCTAAGTCGGCGTTCGCACTAGCGTAATAAAATCGCGGCGGGGTTTTATCGCGCACTGGATTTTCAACTCTCGTTGTTGAGCCGAGCGTTGAGAATCCAACCTAACAAAAACAGAGTGCATCCCAGCGCGACGAAAAACACACTATTGGATTTTCAACTCCCGGCCCTAAACAGAGAGTTGAAAATCCTGTGCGCGATAAAATCCCGCCGCGATTTTATTACGCTCGTGCGAACGCCGACTAACTATTCCTTTAATTTCAGATCTTAGTGTTGTATTGTAACACGTTTATCTTCATAGAAAACGCCGAAACAACGTGCTTCGAAATCTCGCAAATACGCACGGACGGACGCGTATTTATCTAGGTACCAAGCGGCCGAAGGTAATTAATTCAAGGTCACTGCTCAGATTAACTATTGCAGTCACTTATACTATTCTCTGGTAGTAATATGGTGATGATGACAACGAGGATGTAATGACTACTACACTACTTAAACATAAAAAACCGGCCAAGTGCGTGTTGTTCCGTAGTTAAAAAGAATTTATCCCAAAAACAAACTTAACATTGTTATCCCAAAAAAAATTACTTTTTCGAACTTTTTCCTATAGGTAATATTGTGCTGTAAGACCTTGCTTCTTGCCAAATTTCATGATTCTAAGTCAATAGGAAGTACCTACCCTATAGGTTTTGATTTACTTGCGAGTATCAAAATATGTCAAAAAAATGGAACCTGTCACCAACATAATTAAAAAAATAGCTGAGGCACAGAACACCGCCTGCACCAACATGGGAACATCGAGGCAATTCAGCTGTTAGACCAGACTAATATAGTGCGAAGACTAAAACGAACAAAACCTTTTGAGTTAGTGTAGTGTAAAAAGTGTAAAAATAATAGTGACAATGACACTCATATAACACATGAACAAAGTGTTTTTATTATTATATCAGACAGTGAAACGGACTTGTGTAAAGTACAATTAACACTATTCTAAGTTTTTAAAATAATTATCACGTAAAAAATTAAGTTACATTAAAATTGCTTATTAGTCTTCTAGGCTAGATTGTAATTAATTATTAAGAACCTGGTTCTTTTTAACAAAGGATAAAAAAAATAAAAAAAAATAATATGTCGCATAAATGGCTGTATTTTTTTATTGCGTTGACTTAGAAGCTTCATTTTTTTAGAACTCCAAAGGACTTTAGACCTACGTATTTGATATTAATTTCAACTTGATACCTCCACGCGTTCCAGAGAAAAAGGGTCTTGACAGACTGACAGACAGACAGACGGACAATGAAGTGATCCAATAAGGGTTCCGTTTTTTCCTTTTGAGGTACGGAACCCTAAAAATGAGGGATGTATATTCCTTTGCATTATTATCTATTTTTAATCCTGACTTACCCGAACATGCAGCCCATGTGGATGGTGCACATGAGGAACAGCCACTTGGCGTACGGAGGCCTGAACAGCGGAGACAGCTGAGCGAAGCCCCCTCTCAGGGCTGCGATGCCTTGGCCTTGCTGCTCATGCTTCTCTTCCACCAGGACTTTCACCTGGAATTCATGATTACAAAAGATTTTAGTGTTTTTAAGGAATTCTTGTTTGTATTATTAAGTTTTCACAAAAACAAATATTCTTATTGTTCGTTTTTAAGGTTCTGTAGATAGATAGAATACTCTTCAAAAGGTACTTCAAAAAGGAAAAAAAGGAACTCTTATAGGATCACTTCGATGTCTGTCTGTCTGTCAGTCTGTTAAGACCCTTTTTCTCTGGAACGCGTGGAAGTATCAAGTTGAAATTAATATCAAATACGTAGGTCCCTTGAAGTTCTAAAAAAATCAAGGTTCTAAGTCAAAGCAATAAAACAGTTACGGCGATTTATGAAAGAAAGAAAGAAAGAAAAACGTTTATTTGGACACAGTTCGTGAAACACAAAAATACAAAAGAAAAAAACAATGTGAAAATAATATTATAACAACAATAGTGTGCCTCACGGCTGCGCCAAAAAGCTCCATTTCAGCATTAATGCCAGACAGATGCTGCCTGACGCTGGTTTTCTAATGAACCTTTAGGGACAAGTGGCGGGTGTACAAACAGTTTCAACATACATAATGAGAGATGAGGTTGTTTATTCCTGTTGTGCCCAAACACCAACTGAGGCCGCGAAGACACCCGTTATTGGCCGTACCTTCAGCACGCACAGCGTCACGAGCTAACTCGCCCCTCGTTCGGGCGCTTACGATGCTTAATGCTCTTTTGACATCAACACCGGAGTGCGACTTATTTGCAGGGAGATGGATAGATGTGTGTCGTGAATGTTTAAGATTCTGTGAGATGATGAATGAAAGATAAATAAGTAATAATTTTCCGTTTCTTTTTTGTTGATTGCATGTATACCTCTACTTTGTTTCTTATTAATTTCTCGTGTGTTGTTATATTGTTTTATTTTTATTTGTAATTGTGTTTTGAAAATTTTGCTGTACAACGCCTTAGATTTATTTAAATCTGTTATGTTGTATACGTATATCTTAAATAAATGAATAAATAAATAAATAATATACTTAAAGTTTATAGATAATTTTTAAACTTATAAATAAATATATAAATAAACTACTTAATTTATGCAACATATTTTGACACTCGCAATCGAAACCTATAGGGAAGAAGCTCTATAGGGAAGAGTTCCCGTTGAAGAAGCAAGGTCTCACAACACAAATGAAGGAAAAAGTCCGAAAAACGTTAGTTTGTAATTTTATCACATAATAAAATATTTTTTTGGGATTACAAACTTAAGTTTGCAGTTGGAGAATTGACCGTGACGTATATCAATTATGGAGAACATATTTTTCAACTACAATGTTAAGTTTATTTTTGGGATCAATACTTTTCTACTGCGGAACCCTTCATTGTATATGGTCCGACACGCACTTAGCCGGTTTTTTTTTCAGAAAATAATATAGAGTTATTTTAAAAACTTACCGGATAATCCTCAGCGGGTTTCCCAGTATTCAGTTTGTAGATAATCTTGAAGACGGCCATTGCCTCCTCATTCCTACCTCTTGACATGAGGAACTTAGGGCTCTCTGGCAGGCACAGGAATGATATTCCAGTCAGGAGCGGCATCAGAGCCGTGGTGAAGAGGAAGACGTTCCAGGAATGGATTACTGGAATATTATGGAAGAGTTTTATTAATTTCGGCATGTGAAATTCATATATAGGGTGTCCGGTAAAGAATGGATAACCTTGGAATAGCATATTACAGACATGATGGCCGTTCTTAAAAAAATACAAAAAAAAATATCCCCAGTAGTAGGTATGTGAGGGCTCGAACCACACAGCGGGAGGCTAACTACTTTATAATAAAAGACAGTAGTGTACAGAAGAAATGGGGCTGAAGCCCGCTATATTAAAATAGAAATAAAATTATAATTCACTCCCTAGGTCCTACGCGGAGCCCTAGCTATCCGCTATCTCCCGCTGTGTGGTTCGAGCCCTCACAGTACCTACTACTGGTGATATTTTTTTTTGTATTTTTTTAAGAACGGCCATCATGTCTGTAATATGCTATTCCAAGGTTATCCATTCTTTACCGGACACCCTGTATAAGTGTTTGTAGTGAAGTTTTTTAGGGTTCCGTACCTCAAAAGAAAAAAACGGAACCCTTATAGGATCACTCGTGTGTCTGTCTGTCTGTCTGTCTGTCTGTCTGTCTGTCTGTCCGTCTGTCCGTCTGTCACAGCCAATTTGCTCCGAATCTAATGGACCGATTAAGTTAAAATTTGGTACACATATGGATTTCTGTGACCCAAACACGTATAGCTAAAGTAAATATATGAATTTTGAATATGAGAGTCACTTTTAGGGGGAAAATAAGAAAATAAAAAAAAAAGTTTCGGAAACTGTACCGTGTGATATATCAAATGAAAGGGCTTACTATGAGGGTCTCAAATATATATTTTTTATAATTTTAAAATATATAGTTTTAAAATTATTTAAGAAAATAGACGAAAATTGACCATTCCCCCCCCCTTATCTCCGAAACTACTGAGCCTAAAATTTTGAAAAAAATGTAGAAAATAGTTCTATACCTGTAGATTACAGGAAAACCTATAAGAAGTCTGTGGTCTTAAAATAACATGGTAAATCTATATATATAAAAAAATCAAAGTCCTGACTGAGTCACTGACTAATATATCAACGCACAGCCCAAACCAATGGACCTAGAGACTTGAAATTTTGCACAAAGATACCTTATATAGTGTAAACATCCAATAAGGAAAGATTTTTGGAAATTCCATCCCTAAGGGGGTAAAATAGGGGATGAAAGTTTGTATGAAAAATCCTATCCCTTGAGTTAATAGAACTTAGCATGAATATTCATCTAAGTAAATTATAAAGTCTATCATTTTCAGTTTTCCTAAACTACCCCCTAATGAGGGATTGGGGGTGTCAAAGTTTGTATGGAGGAACTTTAACACGCGGTCCGATTAACTCAAAACTCAGTTTTTATACTTGAGACCAAAAATTAAGACTAACGTGTATCAGGGTTTTCCAAAAATTTACCCCTAAGGGGTGAAAAGTTAATTTTATAGCGGAGGATTATATTGGGGGCTTGATTAACTCTAAAATTGGTGTAAATAATGTTTGAGTCAAGTTATGGAAACATACCAGACGATTTTTGAAATTCTTTATCTGTGTTCGTGAAAACAGAGATACAGTTTATATGAAAATTTTTATTAATTTGGTTAATGAACTTGAAATTTAGCACAAATACTTGCATAAGTAAGTAATAATGTTTGTCATTGTCATTATTAGTTTTTCAAAACTATGCCTCAAATGAGGTTTAGGGATGTTAAAGTTTGTATAGAAGAATTTTAAAGCGCAGTCCGATTAAAAAAATGGTACTTTGAGTCAAGTTAGGAAACTTGCCAAACGAATTTTCAGCGATTTTGACGGCATATAGCTGATGTTTTAAGGAGTAACTTAGGCTATTTTTATTTTAGAAAAATAATTGGGGTTCCGCGCAAGAAAATTAAAATCCATGAAATCAGACAACCACGTACAGTCTAACAAACTTACTAAACCTCCGCTGTCTATTACGGCTATAACAACAAATAATAAAAATAAAGCAAAGTTAAAAATTTAAGGGGTCGGTCCCCATACAATAAACAATTCATTTTGAAAACAAAATAAAATTTTTAATCTAGCATGTGGGGTGTCATCGTCTAGAACTCATTGAGTAGACTACAAACATATTTTTTGTATCTTCTAAAATTAAGAAATAGGGGGCCGCAAAAGTTGTAAATTTTAGACCATTTTTGTACGAGCTCTAGCGCAACAATTCAACAAATTAGGAATTTGAAACTTCTTTATACCATGTAGGTACCATAAATACTGTATTTAATCAACAATACTGAAAACGGCGATTCATAGGGTATTTTGTTTAAATATGGGTGATTCAAAATCAAAATCAAAATCAAAAGTCCTTTATTCAAATTAGGCTGACAATCAGCACTTTTTGAACGTCAAAATTACAGTAAGACAGTCCCCACAAAACGCCCTCCCTTCACCACTTCCTAGATTTTCTGCAACTGCAAAAGATAACCTTGTAATTCACAGTATCATTGTAAAATAAGTAAAAAGTTATCTTTGCGATTGTTAAACATATAATATGGTACGGAACCCTTCGTGCGCGAGTCCGACTCGCACTTGACCGGTTTTTTTTTATAAAGCGTTTGGATGTTTGACATGAGACTGCCGAATTATTATCATCCACACTTTTTACAGCAGATTTTATTTATTACACCAGCCTCCATCGAGAGAGGAAACTATTGTCTGCATGTCCAGAATCAGAATAAATTTATTTGTTAAACATAAGTAACAACAGTTCTTGCTATGGTGGGAAATAAATAAATAAATAAATGTTTTGTCATTACCGATATACAAATTAAAATATAAAAAGCCCATTAAAATTACAAATAAAAAATGTCAATAAAAATAAAAATATTACAAATACAAAATGCCGATAAAATTAGAAATCATAAAAAATATAAAATGTAAATTAGGAATCTTAAGGCGCAGATTTCCTAAAAACGATCAAAAAGGTGGTTTTTTAAATCTTTGTATCTCATAAACCGTAAATAATTTTGACATGTAAAAAAAATATGATATTTTCAAGTCCTTTTCGCATACAGTGATGGAAGCCAAAACATAATTAAACATACTTTAATGCACCAAAAAAATCTTTAAACATACCTCCTAATAATCTTTAAAAGCTGTTTATCGCTTCATTAGCAATTATAATTATAATTAAAAATATACCATGAAATGTCAAATTCCAAACTGCATCCAGTGATGGATTACTTTTTATTAAATAGTTAATTTCTAATTTTATACGATTTTATTTGCACTTTTACGACACAATTCCGGTGCGCGTGAGAATCTTCTATCTCGCGCGTCAAACTAGACAGCCATAAAGCCATTTCACTTACACACCGAGCTAAACCAAGCTTGGAACCAGGGCCTTAATAAAAAACCAGCTAACTAACGTTGTTCAGCCTCGAGAAAGTAATGTTTAAACACTTACCAATATTATCTCCAAATATGTGGAACTCCCAGTCTTTGGTCAGGATAGCCCAGGCTAGCAGAGGTAGCGTCGTGTTAGCAAACGTGTAGAACAGGCTGGTCAGCAGGATCACTCGCGCTCTCAGCTCGGTCCGGTGGAGTTCTGCTATGTAGGAGATCAGCACCGCGAAGGGACCATTGAACCTGGAACGATAGAAGAAGAAATTATTTGTTTAGCAGTACAGCCACTTGCTAAGAGAATTTTTTGATTTAAGGAATCGCTTGGTTGAAAGAAATTTCTTTCAAATACTCATTGAAATCTTTGAAGTCTCTCCGTGTAAAATACTGGTATTCAGCAACATCCAGTTAGACTGGAAGCCGACACCAACATAGTTGGGAAAAGGCTAGGCAGATGTTGATGACTTAAGGAAATCTTTCAATGGCAGCGGGCTGGAATTTGGATTTTTGTTCGGGTAGTGCCAATCAAAAGACCCCGAAAGAACATGGGACTAATAGAATACTAGATAACTGATAAGTAGTGAAATGGAGGAGTATCATAAACTTCGTGAAATACAGTGTAAAAGAAAGTTGCAAGTTTCACGATTTCTGTTCGTCCTTTATTTTCTTGTCTATTTACTGTTGAACCTAGCTGTAATTTGTCTATGGCACATTTAAGTGACTTAGGGCCTATTTACTGTTGAACCTAGCTGTAATTTGTCTATGGCACATTTAAGTGACTTAGGGCCTATTTACTGTTGAACCTAGCTGTTATTTGTCTATGGCACATTTAAGTGACTTAGGGCCTATTTACTGTTGAACCTAGCTGTAATTTGTCTATGGCACATTTATTTGACTTAGGGCCTATTTACTGTTGAACCTAGCTGTAATTTGTCTATGGCACATTTATTTGACTGAGGGCCTATTTACTGTTGAACCTAGCTGTAATTTGTCTATGGCACATTTAAGTGACTTAGGGCCTATTTACTGTTGAATCTAGCTGTAATTTGTCTATGGCACATTTAATTGACTTAGGGCCTATTTACTGTTGAACCTAGCTGTAATTTGTCTATGGCCCATTTAAGTGACTTAGGGCCTATTAACTGTTGAACCTAGCTGTAATTTGTCTATGGCACATTTAATTGACTTAGGGCCTATTTACTGTTGAACCTAGCTGTAATTTGTCTATGGCACATTTAAGTGACTTAGGGGCTATTTACAGTTGAACCTAGCTGTAATTTGTCTATGGCACATTTAAGTGACTTAGGGCCTATTTACTGTTGAATCTAGCTGTAATTTGTCTATGGCACATTTATTTGACTTAGGGCCTATTTACTGTTGAACCTAGCTGTAATTTGTCTATGGCACATTTATTTGACTTAGGGCCTATTTACTGTTGAACCTAGCTGTAATTTATCTATGGCACATTTAAGTGACTTAGGGCCTATTTACTGTTGAATCTAGCTGTAATTTGTCTATGGCACATTTAATTGACTTAGGGCCTATTTACTGTTGAACCTAGCTGTAATTTGTCTATGGCACATTTAAGTGACTTAGGGCCTATTTACTGTTGAACCTAGCTGTAATTTGTCTATGGCACATTTATTTGACTTAGGGCCTATTTACTGTTGAACCTAGCTGTAATTTGTCTATGGCACATTTAAGTGACTTAGGGCCTATTTACTGTTGAACCTAGCTGTAATTTGTCTATGGCACATTTAAGTGACTTAGGGCCTATTTACTGTTGAACCTAGCTGTAATTTGTCTATGGCACATTTAAGTGACTTAGGGCCTATTTCACGATGTCCGAAATTCCGAATAGCCACTTCTTACCGAATTAATTCAAAAATGGAACAGAATTTGTATGAAATTATCTACCAAGTAATTTAATAGGAACTTAATCGTAAGTGGTGAAAGAGGCCCTTAGCAATAAATTTGTTAGCGGCCTAGGCCCCTACAGACGTAGGCGTCCCTATAAACGCAGGCTTCATTTCCGCGAGCGATAATCAGAAACCCATAAACAGATAAGATTGTTTACAGACTGATTAGTCGACAGTGATTAGTAATTATGTGTATCTACTATTAATCAAACAAGTGCACATGCTAAACACTTGTACGGTAATCAAAGAGTAAACAGTTCTTACTGATCGTGTGACCTTGTGACGTGGGCATGGGGACGGCCTGAGGGCTACCTGATGCCTACTAAATATCTGGGTTTTCGAAAAGGTGAGAAAAGAATTTTGATGATAGACAGCAGAATAAAATGACAAGCATAAGTTGTGTAAAAGCTGTCGCAGACAGGTACGACGCGACTGGTAGAATAATTTCCATGAAGTTTGCGGTCGATAATGGATAATAGGATGTCTACAAAACACTGGTATTCAGCTGCATTCGGTTAGACTGGAAGCCGACCCTAACATAGTTGGGAAAAGGCTGGGCAGATTGATTGGATGTCTACAAAACTAAGGCAATTGATTGTTGACACGTTATCGATCAGCACTTCACCGGATACCTTTTGTCACTACCGTATCATCACGCCTTAATCCCTGTAAGGCTTGGCAGAGGTGTACAGTGGTACCCAACTGATAAGGCGCGTCGTGAATTTTCGTTCGTACAGAAAAGAAAGTATGGCCCCGGAGATTAACGAAAGAATGCTTAAAACTTACAATCAACTTTAGATCAACACTTTATGGTTCATATTTTCATAATACACTGCTAGATTATAAATAAGTACTTGGCACAATGGGAACACTAAAAGCTGTTTCTAATATAGATTTATTAGTTAGTACCCTCATAAAAGTGTGTGCCATCATTTTAAGCACTACCAATCGACGTCAGCAAAGGTAGAAAACCGATTTAAGTGGTCATATATCTTTCTTCGGGCATACAATAAGCATAATTATATTCACAACAAATTACAACCCATACTTTCTAATGAATTTAATAACCTAATAATATTTATTAGTGCATACAGGAATATGAGGAATGAGGAGTTCGTGGCTAAGTAATAACAGACGCATGGGTCGATCCATCAGGTAAAGCTACGCTTGCCGGGGTTGGTCCGTGGATGGGTGACCATATTTACATATCGAGGCTCCTCCGTGCCTCGGAAAGCACGTTAAGCTGTTGGTCCCGGCTGTCATTCGTGGATCTTTGACAGTCGTTACGGGTCGTCAGAAGCCCGAAAGTCTGACAACCAGTCTTACCAAGGGGTATCGTATTACCCAGTTACAGGGTTGTGGAGGTCAGATAGGCAGCCGCTCCATGTAAAATACTGGTATTCAGCTGCATCCGGTTAGACTGGAAGCTGACACCATCATAGTTGGGAAAAGGCTAGGCAGATGATGAGTGCATACAGGAATAATCTTTGGTTGGTGTCTCATTTAATTTAAAGCGGTCTGCGTAACATTGCGCACACTGCACAGAATAATGTTACATATCACGAGCCCTAAAACGGCCACATTAAGCAATTCCTCTAAAAGCGATTCATTTCCTGAATTCCCAGCAATTTATCATGATAGTGCTATTTGACGTATTTAACATTAAACTTCACTAAAGCAATTCATAATTTGTGGACCATTTTACGAATCTCCATACACATCCCTCCATACTGTCAAACAGATGAATTGTACGCAGATAAATTATGAATTGTCAGTTTGTGACCGTTTTACGATTTCAAATATGATTCATAATACCTATTATCCCTATTGTGATTCTGCCAAAGTGGCCGTTTTAGCCCCACAATTCCTTAATTTTCAGGCCACTAAGATAATTTATCAGCTATAGAATTACATAACCATTCTTTCAATTGATTAAATACTCACAGGAATCCACTAGCGAACCTCATGACCAGCAGCATGGCAAAGTTCTGGCTCATGGCAGCCGTCATCTCCACCAGCCCAGAGCAGAAGAAGCCCCACACCATGATCTGTCTCCGGCCCAGGGTGTCTGACAGGAAGCCCCACAGCATCGCTGAGGAGATCATGCCTGGAACAGGGTAAGATGTAAACTTTAGGAAACTATTAGTAACTTCTGTATGCGAAGAATCACATTGTAATAAACGCGAAAGTTTGTGAGTGTGTGTGTATGTTTGTTACTTCTTCACGCTCAAACGGCTGGACCGATTTGGATAAAATTTGGCGTGTAGATAGCATACGCCCTGGATTAACACATAAGCTACTTTTTATCACTGCCGACGCGGGTGAAACCGCAGGGCGCACCTAGTTGACTAATAATTCTAAATATAATTGAATAAAAATAATCCATACACAAGTACAACTCTTCACAACCACTCCTGCACACCCACCCACACTACACACTTCGATATGCTTAGATGGTGCTAGCATATCATACTGTTTGTTCCTGATGCATATTTGTAAATCCGTAATCCGATCACAAATAGTGGCATTATTCTTGAATTATTTCGTAAATATAATATGCGGTGGTAAACTATTACAGATTAATGGCGATTTTATTGAGGAAAAGTTTTCATTATTATTATGGGTTTCTGAAGGTTTTTATGGGCGGTTCCGCTGGTTGAAGTACCATAATTATGGCGGCAAATAGGTTTTACGGAAACTGCCGAAACTTTTCCGACCCTTTTGCACTAAATGAAGTTCCAAGTCTCATCTCGTGTCTGTATTTTACCGACATCTTTAAAACCGGACTAGGGATTTCCCTTGACAAAAAAATAAATAAGGTGCTATACTAAACTGTGAAAAGCACCAACAATAAGGACCCTATTATCCAGGTGATTTATTTATTTATTTTATTTGGCTCTTCAACAATACACTATTACATGTATATAGTAAAACATTTCAAACTTAGGTCTAAGTGCCCCATTACTTATAGAAGAGCGCTGCATGCACTACATTATGCGCTTATAACTAATCAAACAATGAAAAAGATGAAACAAAAACACAATTAAATAATGAAAACAACTTAACTGTCGATAATATTAAGTTAATTAGGCCAAACAGAATTAAATTTAATTATTCTGCGAGTTATATTTAAACATTTTTCTGATAGTAGGTACAGATGTATGACATAAGTCAATTTCTTCATCATGTTCTTTGTATACAGCATACATTCTATACAGGGTGAAATTGAATAGATGCAACAAAATTTAAGGGGGTGTTCTACGCATCAATATGAACAACTTTTACTATGGGACCAAACCTGAAATCGCGAAAAAAAAATCAGCTGTTCAGTACATTTAATGTTCGCATAATTCGTCAAAATGTACTGAACAGCTGATTTTTTTTTCGCGATTTCAGGTTTGGTCCCATAGTAAAAGTTGTTCATATTGATGCGGAGAACACCCCCTTAAATGTCGCATCTATTCAATTTCACCCTGTATAATGAGCAATGTTGCCTTTTTGTATTGCATTTTGGCGTGCAAAACAGTTTCTTATTCGATTTTCTTGATAGATTTCGTGGCACATGGAAGGATATCCTACTAAGCAACTCGGGACAGTTCAAAGAGCCTGTTACTAGTCTTTTAAGGAAAATTAAATCCAACATATCTCTTCTTTTCTCTAACGAGACAATCCTAAAATATTTTAATCTTTCCCGGTACGATTTCAACCTTTTACCCATACCATATTAGTGATATCATAAAAATCATTACAAAAATTGCTACGAGGTTGCTACGAGCTACGACGAGCTACGACGTAGCAACACGACCCATGACGTAGCAGCTACGTCACCGCTACGCTGTTATTCAGTACATTTATTTCAAAGAATGCATATAAGTATGACTCGATTTTTATGCCCCATTTCTCTTGGATTGACAACAAAATTAACTTCTACTGGCTCTCTGCCATTGTAGAGGAAAGTGCGTAATAAATGCTAACAAAACATGTTATTTACTTTTGCTTTGTTTTTAAGAGCAATTCTGAATCAATGTACTATCATTGTGCAAGAATTTGTGAGTCATATAGAAAAACAGGTCAGGTATAATAAATTGGTAAACAAGAGAGGAAGTTGTTTTTGATAAAATTATGGTTTTGGTATGCGTATCATGTTTCCCTATGCCGTCTGTTTTAGGACTTCGGGGTTTAGTGAAACCGTACAAAATGTTTGATATCAGCAGTGGTTTTATAATATAGTGTTCTAGATTCACAGATGGATATGACATTGCGAACGATATATAAGGTCCCATTAAAATAGATGGACAAATTTCCACAGAGTGTTCTACCCATGAATATGAACAACTTTCACTATGGGACTAACTCTGAAATCGCGAAAAAAAAATCAGCTGTTCGGTACATTTATCTACACCAATTTCGTCGAAATATAGGGAGCAGCTGATTTTTTTCTCGATTTCAGGTTTGGTCAATAAATCTGACTTAACGCGTGTATGGACCGTTGAGCGTATATTATATTTGATCACAGACTTAGGCTAATCCATGGGTTTCCAATTTGGCTTGTGTTAAACGCCTACCAAAAAAATGCCTATTTTACTACGAAAAAATTCGAAATACCTGCCAGAATGGATAAATGCTCACCAAAATTAAAACCATTTTATTGTGAAATTATGACTTTAGAAAACTTGACACCAGGTCGACGGAGACCCGCTTTGCGGGGCTCCTATTTCTGTCTGCAGGGTTTAAAGGAGCCTAACTAACCAAACCTCGGGGTGCCCCTGATGTCGACCTTCTAGGGTTAGGATTTTCGTCAGCAGGTCGACGCAGATTTGGTGAGCATTTATCCATTTTGGTGAGCATTCAATTTTTTTGCTAGTCATTATATTTCAATCTGCCTAGCCTTTTCCCAACTATGTTGGGGTCGGCTTTCAGTCTAACCGGATGCAGCTGAATACCAGTATTTTACATGGAGCGACTGATCTGACCTCCACAACCTAGTTACTGGGTAATACGATACCCCTTGGTAAGACTGATTGTCAGACTTTCGGGCTTCTGACGACCCGTAACGACTGTCAAAGATCCACTAATAACAGCCGGTACCAACAACGGCTTAACGTGCTGTCCGAGGCACGGAGGAATATCGGTATGTCACAGGCATCTAGCCGCGGGAGGGCCCTGGTGACCTGTAATACAGGTTTTTATATAAACCTACTTCAGGCACTAGTCTCTCGCCGCTGGGGTCGCGGGTTGTTTGAAGAAGATACCGTGGCCCCGGCACAGGCAACTGAAGGAACACGGGTGGGTTTTAGTCAGTAAAAGTCTGACACGCCCTTCCGCTCCACCCAGAGCGGGAGAAGTTATTTGATGATTCCCCACCCTAAAAAAAAAAAAAAAAAAAAAGGCACCAGTCTCTCACAAAGTTAGCTCCTTGTCCATCCACTATTGTAAAATTTTAGCATTAAGTACATAACTTGTGTAGAGAAAATAAACGTTTTATAACGTATTGCCCTATTTATATCGGAGCCTTTGGCTCACATTATAAATCTATCCTTTGAACAAGGATGTTTTCCAGACAAACTTAAGTTGTCGATAATAAAGCCATTACATAAAAAAGGGTCAAAATCAGATAAAAATAATTTTAGACCTATTGCTTTAACTCCGGTCCTATCTAAGATATTTGAAAAAATAATGCTCAAAAGAATAGTTAACTTTCTAGATAAATATGACATTTTGGCACCGGAACAATTTGGTTTCAGGAAACAGCGGTCAACGCAATTAGCTACTTTCACCTTAATAAACCGCATCATTAATAATATTAACAATAAAATCCCAACATCTGCTCTACTATTAGACCTCAGTAAAGCATTCGATTTCGTTGATCATTCTATTCTCATCTCAAAACTTGACAAATGTGGAATAAGGGGGTCTGCTTTGCTATGGTTTCAGTCCTATTTGCAAAACAGGAAACAATTCACCAGGATTACTAAATTTGACACTGGAACAAATAATGTAGTTAAGTTTGACTCGAAACAAAGGACTAATTGCTCTGGGGTGCCACAGGGTAGCATCGTAGGGGCCCTGTTATTTCTTATTTACGTCAATGACCTCCCAAGTGCACTCACACATGATTGTGTCTTGTTTGCAGACGACACAACTATTGTTATGGACTGTAAAAATATTGATACATATGAAACGGAAATATATGAAACGTTAGAAGATGTTATTCATTGGTTAGACACAAATAAATTGAAAATAAACATAGAGAAAACGAAACTAATTAACTTCAAAACTTATAAGAGTAAAGACATCAAATTAAATATTAGTTACAATAATTCACTTATACAACAGATAAACAGCGCAAAATTCTTAAGCATTATTCTGGATACACATCTTTCATGGAAAGAACATATTAATAGTTTATGCACAAAAATAAACAAGTTTGTTTTTGCACTTCGAAAGGTAAAAGACGTAACGAGCAGACATACCTCTATTATTGTATATCACGCTTACATATGCTCCATTATACGGTATGGCATAGTTATCTGGGGAAATTCCTGTGACATCACGAGAGTGTTCATAGCACAGAAAAAATGCATTCGGGCACTGTACGGCATGAATTGGTCGGAATCATGTAAACCAATCTTTAAATCTAAGAATCTTCTAACTGTTCCCTGCATATACATATATGAAGTAGCTAAATTTGTTAAATACCACAGTCATCTTTTCACTTTCAACGACAATACATTTAAACGTAAAATTAGACACCTGCCGTTAAAAATGCCTGTGCCTAAGCTAGAACTGTTCAGAAAGAACTGTGCCTATATGGCACCTCTAATATATAACTCTTTGCCCAAAGGAATGACTGATCTGCCTTATAAAAGGTTCTGTTGTGCCTTACGAAAATGGTTAATCCAGGAGAGCTTCTACACTGTTAAAGACTTTTTGAATAAAAGCACATGTCGATTTGGTGTCCACTAAGATACTGGTTCTTCCTCTTATTTCTTGTGACTTTGTCTTTAGTAATAATTTTGATAATTTAAGTAATTGAAATCACTGTAATTCTAATAATTGTAATTTAAATGATTGTAATAATTGTAATTCAAATTTTCTTATAAATTGTAATAATTGAAATAGTTCTAATACTTAATTGTAATTTTATTCAAATAATTGTTGTACATTAACTATATTTTTGCATGCCTTTATTGAGGGTGAAATATGTCCTGTGCTATAATTTAATTTAACATCTTATGTACCCACCATATTTCAGGCAAATAAATGATTTATGATTATGATTATGATTATTATTATATTATATTATATGTAAAGATGGTACCCCATCCACGGACCAACCCCGGCAAGCGTAGCTTAACCTGACGGATCGACCCGTGCGACTGTTATTATTTAGCAACGAGCTCCTCAAGTAGTCATTATATTTAATCCCTTCTAATTTCACAATGACTCTCAGTCTAAAGTACATAAATTCACGCCTTTTTCCGCAGAAACTAAAGAATGCCACTGCTATGATCCTAACATATACTCTTTTTGCTTCGTATACGTTCATCCATCAAACATAATCAGTCAGAAAGAAGAAGAAGTCAGCTTTCAGTCTAAAATAGCAGAGAAATAATACAATTCCGGGTAGGTACCAAACATAATACGTGTGCCCACAATCGTATCACGAAAATAGTATAAAATTAGCAATACATACAAGGAATTAATCACAAAGCAATTTTACATAACAGATGTCGTCATTATCTAAATATTTGAGTGGAAATTGCACAGTTTTACATTGTTTGTTTAACTCTGAACAGGTGATGTTGGTACATATTTATTATCAGTACATAATGTCTAGGAATTGAAACGTTGAAGGTATGTTTGTTTGTTGTGAGTTGTTGTCTCAATAAACTAGGTTTAGGGGGCCTACTCCCTAAGTACGAAGCCCGTAGTTTCGGCCTTTGTTACGGGCGTTTCTTACTCCGTATCACCTACGGATGGATGATTGGTTCGGGACCCGAACGAAGTATGAATGACAACATGATTTGCCAGTTGTCCCTAGTCCCGATGTGTTATTGCCCGTCCGAAAAAATTAACTTTTACACTTGTTTTAATGGATCGTAATGTCAGACGGACGGATAACCGGACGGACGGAAAGACGGACGGACTTAGGGAGTAGGCCCCTAGAATCCTGACGAATACTGACGGAGATGTGAGATTATTGTAACAAAAGTTTTTTCCGAGTTGGTCCTTGTCTGTTACCGTCAAACCTTTTCACTGTCTCAAAGACTATTAGGTACTTCATTAGGGTTGCTTACGTCCGAATGCGAAAATGGATTCCTTATTTATAGGATCACTCGTGTGTCTGTCTGTATGCCTGTCCGTCTGTCTGATTAAGTTGAAAGGTACACATATTCTGTAACACAAACACGGTTGTGTAATGTAAATAAATAAATTTTTAATTATGGGGTTCACTTTTGGGTCGCAAAAAAAAAAAAAAAAAAATTGCACACTTCCGTGTGAGATATCAGATGATAGGGCTTTTATGTCTGAAACATATTTTTAATAAGTTTGCATTAAATAGTTTTCAATTTATTTAAGAAAATAGATGAAAATTAACCAGGGCCTTATCTCCGAAACTATAGAGCTTTAAAATTTTGGAAAATGTACAAAAAATTGTAAGATACTTATAGATTACAGAAAAACCTGTAAGAAGTATATGGTCTTAAAATAACATGCAAATCATTCAATATTGTGCGTACAAATAATATTTTCGAATGCATGGAAATCCATGTTTTCCAGTTTGTTCTTGGGATAAATTCATCCCAACTACGGAACCTTTATTTGTGCGTGGTCCAACACGCATTTAACCGGTTTTTAGGGTTCCGTACCAAAATGGTAAAAAAGGAACCCTTATGGTGTGACTCAGTCTGTCTGTCTGTCACAGCTGGATATCTCAAGAACTACTAATGCTATCAACTTGAAATTTGGAACAGTTTTAAATGACGTTTACCCAACTATTTTGCAAATAAGAAAGAAGTAAAACTATTTATATTTTTTTTTATAACAGGGACTGAAAGGGAGTATTAAAAATTCAAAGTGGGGCTACTAGGGCATGTGGGGTATCATATAAAAGAACGCTGTTTGCACATTCTCAAACATTTTTTTATTTTTTTTTAGGCTGCATAGTTTTCGACTTTTGATGAAAAATGTAAAAAAAATACCGTTCCCCCCCTTATCTCCCAAGTTTGCAAACATAAAAATCTGAAATTATTCTATGTGATAGAAGTTTATGTAAAAATTACAGGAAAAATAAAACGATGTCTCTAAATAGCACACATTTTCAGAAATCGGAACGGAACCCTCGGTGCGCGAGTCCGACTCGCTCTTGACCGGTTTTTTTATTTGAAAATTTGGGACACTGTGAAGACCGACGAGAGTAATTAATTTACCGACTGAAATAATTCATTGCATAATTAACAAACTATTTGAAACTGAAAAACGTGCGCTTCTTAATCGTTTTATGCTTTATCTCTGCTGAAAAAAAAATAAGTCCCTAATTAGTATAGTTTCTAATCCTGCATCTCGTTAAGAAATAAAAAGCTGAACCATACCATGAAATTTTAATTATAAACTGTTTTTCTCGTGCGCCCGCGCAACCAGAATCTGTCCAAAAGCGTATATACGAGTATTATGACATTAGCCACGCACGGCACATCGCCACATCACACAGCGTTTGTTTAAAAAACAATAAACATAGACGCTGTTTATCAAGCAGTGATAAGTGATAACGTAGACAAATGAGCAGAAGGCGAACTAGAACTACATACATAGTTACAAGAAAGTAGCTTCAGTAAAATATTTTTTTAGTTTGACGTTTTAGTACAATGCCATTGCAAGGACCGGAACTTTATAAAGATGCTAAAGCAATTAATAACAATTCATGCCGTTGTTCTAAACTTTAAACTAGATAGATAATTCTAATTTATACAGTTTGCATGCTTTAATTTTAAAAGTTTGGTGTAGATAAATTTACTGAACAGCTGATTTTTTTTCGCGATTTCAGAGTTAGTCCCATAGTGAAAGTTGCTCATATTTATGGGTAGAACAGCCTGTGAAAATTTGCGCACTGCTTGCTTAAAAACTTATCCTGTATTTGAACTAGTTGCTATCAAAGATTGTCAAGAGTGATCCTACTGTAAATATTTATTTGTTGCAAATCATACCATCTTGTATGCGAAAGATTTACAGGAAAATGTTATTGGTACATTTGGAAAACTAAATATTTGCCGAGGGAATTCACGGTATTTTGTGTAAATTCGACAACAAGGCAAAAAGTCGACAAATATACAATGAAAGGTTATTTTATCTATTCAGTTAGTGACTGACTCCATTGTGATAGGTCATGAGGGGTCCTTTAAAGACACATAATAGAACAGTGTTTGGGACATTAATATTTCAATGATAATGTTTGGACCATAGACTTATAAAAAAAGATGGACTCCGCGCCACGCATATCGAAAGTGAAACACAGTAAGTATGCCGGACCGTTTGTACAAACACGCCTCGCGCACACATTTACATCATAGTATGCCGACCGGCCGCCATTACGTGACACGAGCGACGCCGTCTTTGCAGGTACTCAAATCATGCACACATAGATCGGTACGGTGCTTCACTTTCGATATTCGTGGCGCGGAGTCCATCTTTTTTTATAAGTCTATGGTTTGGACACACGACTATGTAATTCTCGTTTACTTATTCCAATTTATTTGACGTCAGCGAAGTACCCGCCTTATCTTAAAAGCCCATATTACCTCAGCTTTTATCTCGCTCGCACAATACTGCTCTCACTGAGTGCGAGCGTGACTGAGTGTGGTGCTGGGCGCCGATAGTTTAGGTAATTGTTTTTTACGGTGAATATAATGGTAATTTGAAAAAAATTAAACATAAGACCTGCTTTATAGTTAGTTCAGTTAGTATGCAAAGTTTCATGATCTAATTTGAAGTATTTTTTGAATACCAGCGGTTTATTGTTCGATTTGGAGGTAATTTTGGATTTTTTTCTATCGAGAAAATTTTACGGAATCGTGTTTTCGTCAAGCATAGTATTTAACATTAACCCTTAACTTTACTGTATATTTATTTAAAAAATAATGCTGCAGTGCTAAGCCATTTGAGATAGTAGCTCATAAGCCCGTCGCACGTCCGAATTACAGAAACAATATTATTAAAAAGAAATTGTATCTGAACCTATGGGGTTCTTAGGACACGCAAAGACTTAATACGGGCTGTATGGTCGTTGAAACCTTTCCACCTGGTCACATTTCAGTGACCAGTTTCCTAGCTATAGTTAATTATTAAAAAAAATCATGCATATTTTCTTTCTACTACTACTGCCCATCTTGTTGACGAAATAACACGAAACCTCTTGTATATTTAAATATAATTACTGTGATAAGATTAGATTTATTACTAGTCATAACGAAACTGCGAAGGTGTGTCGTGATTACCATTCTTCAACCCAGTGACATCCATCGACACACCTCCAGAAGTTTAATGACACGGATGTTGAACAGCATTAAAGCCGGCTGTATTGCATCTCTCAATACAGGTTACGGAAGACTGCCAGCTTACCTAATGCTACTACCAAGAAGATTATGTGTGTGCCCAGTTTGAAAGACTCCTCAATTTTGTTACCAAAGCCCTTGGAGTTGTAGGTGTCAGCGGCGGTCACCACGTTTCCAAAAAGTTGTTTACAGACCTGTTTATATGGGATAAACAGGTCTGTAAACAAAGATTTTGTGATGTTTGGAGATAAGTAGAGGGATGTCTTAGATTCTACTATCTAAATCACTAATAACCGGTTTCTGTTTTTTTAAACGGAGTTTATTGATTCGATAGTGATTATTGGTTCGATATCGTATTTCTGAATACTTCGATATGGAAGAATTAAGCTTAAAAGTCGCGTGAATTACTACCGAGTGCTTATCTGAGTAGGTACCTCAAAAATTGAGCATAAGGAAGGAATTCGCTTACATAGATAATTTTGTCCAATAAATAGCTATAGAGAGTTTAAATTCCGTTTAAGAATTCTTCAGAAACCGTGCGGGCTTATGAGGGCTATTGACATTGTCGTAAAGCGATCGGAGAAATGATTGCGCCCCGCGGTTTCACCCGCGTAGACCGAAATAAAAAGTAGCCTATGTGTTAATCCAGGGTATAAGCTATCTACATACCAATTTTTATCCAAATCAGTCCAGCCGTTTGAGTGTAAAGAAATAACAAACATACACCCACACACACACACACTAACAAACTTTCGCTTTTATAAAGTGTGATATTGGTGAACTTACCTCCATAAGTCATGGCCGTGATAGTGCCCATATCTAGCAAGCTCAGCCCCATATCGCACTGTGCCCTCGTGAAGATGTAACTAATGGAGCTGGTAACCGTGACAGCGCTCCAGAAGGCTGGGATGGTGCACAGCATCAGGACTACGTTGAACCGGCCATAGCCCGTCGCTGCTATTGCCTCCTCGAAGTCTGAAGGTTCAGGTTCTGGAAGAATGTTGAAGTCGTTTAGTGAAACTGGTACTATAAAGTTCAACTTAGCATTTTGAGAGGCAGGACATTTGTAGGGCCATGTTTTGGTAGAATAGATTCCTTGAATACCAGCCTCGCGGGTTGTTCGAAAGAGATACCGTGGCCCTGGCTTATGCAACTGAAGGAACACGGGTGGGTTTTAGTCAGTAAAAGTCTGACACGCCCTTCCGCTCCACCCAGAGCAGGAGAAGTCATTTGATGATTTCCCATCCACAAAAAAAAAGGGGGCAAAGCCCTCATCTCACACAGAGCAGGCACGAGCATTAATCATCTCGCTTGCTCAAGACGGGTTGGTGACTTCAGATTTATATGATATTGATGATATATCCTCGATTATGCTATTGGCAGGCGTTCATAGTTCTTCCAATAAACTATACTTCTATAAGCAGAGGACATTCATGGGCCCATCTAGGGTTGCCAGATCGGAAGTTACCAAGTCCGGGACAATTCCATGTCGGGCCGTGGCTATAGCTATGAATATAATTATAAATATAAATTACGGGATATCTAATTTTATATTTGTATTTATTTTTAAGGGAAAATACATTTTATTTTTCAAAATACTTTTATTAGTCCAGATAAAAGAAGTTTGGTAGAAAATGAATGAAAATTCTCGGAATCCGGGACAATAGATCGAATTACTGGACACGGGACAAGACGTAAAATTCCGGGACAATCCCGGAAATCCCGGACATCTGGCAACCTTAGGCCCATCCCATGCTTGGCAGACTTTGTAATATAGACAATAATAACTGCGCCCCGCGGTTTCACCCGCGTAAACCGGTATAAAAAGTAGCCTATGTGTTAATTCAGAGTATGGAATGACTCTTATTCCTTGGAAGATGGGGCGACCTTTGGTGTGGGATGCTACTTGCGTAGACACCCTTGCGCCGTCTCATCTTCAAGGAACTCAAAGTAGGGCTGGTGCTGCGGCTGAATCAGCGGAAGGACTTAAGAGGCGCAAATATAGTACCCTCGATAGCGGGTACATATTTGAGCCTTTTGGGGTCGAGACGCTAGGGCCGTGGGGACCAGGAGCCCATCGAATTTACAAAGAATTATCTGGGCGTCTGGTCGACGCAACATGTGACCAAAATGCTGGCCTTTATTTTGCCCAAAGGTTAAGCATTGCCATACAACGTGGCAATGCTGCCAGCATTTTGGGAACATTGCCAAGTGGTAGCGGTCTTTTAGACTAGTTTTAGTTTTATTTTTAATTTTAGATTAGTTTATAGTAGTTTTAGATTAGTTTTAGTTTATATTTAGTTTATATTGTTAAATTGTAATATTTAAGACAAGTTAATAAATTATATTCATTTGTATGAAGTAAAAAAAAAGCTAATCTAAATATAAAATTTCATCCAAATCGGTAAAGCCGTTTGAGCGTGAAGAAGTACACACAAACACACTCACAAACTTTCGCCTTTATTATATTAGTGTGATTAAGAAAACTGCATCCCCTGGTCAAAATTTCTTTCACCATTCTACGACACTCAATCTGCCGCCTTTTCCCAACTATGTTGGGGTCGGCTTCCAGTTTAACCGAATGCAGCTGAATACCAGTATTTTACATGGAGCGACTGCCTATCTGACCTCCACAACCCAGTAACTAGGTAATACGATACCCCTTGGTAAGACTGGTTGTCAGACTTTCGGGCTTCTGACGACCCGTAACGACTGTCAAAGATCCATGAATGACAGCCAGGACCAACGGCATAACGTGCTTTCCGAGGCACGGGTAAGTCTCAGTATGTAAAGATGGCCACCCATCCACGGACCAACCCCGGCAAGCGTAGCTTAACCTGATGGATCGACCCGTGCGGCTGTTATTACTTACCCACGAGCTCACCATTCTATGACACTAATATTTTTTAATTTTTTATTGGTCTGCTTTTCTGTGCCAAAATCAACCCAAACACTAGAAAAACCCATCTACAAAATATCTCTCGCTTAAATATGCCAAATATACGTGACGATCAAAACAAAATCGTCTCGAACCGGTCTGGTTATAACCCGAATGCTTGGAACTCTGCCAGTTCTCCTGGTCTCTTCGTCTTTAACTAATAAATGTCACTCACTTCAGGTTTATTACTGCTGGCTAATTTTAATATTAATAAGACACTATTTATGTGGCCATTTCAGGTACTGAAAGTCTTTGCAAATGAGTTTCCTATTTGATAAAGTATAAGCAACGCGTAACAGTCCTGAAAGTGGTTTGTTCTGAATCGAATACAGAATCTATTTCATTGTTTAGATCTTATAATTATGTACCAGGCGGAGAGTCTATAGCCATCATACACCGGTTGATGGTGGTGTGGTCCCCCACATGGTATGGAACCCTAAAAACCGGGGAAGTACGTGTTGGACCACATACAATGAAGGGTTTCGTAGTTGTAAAGAATTTATTCCAAAAAAACACTTAACATTGTAATCCCAAAAAATTTTTTTTTGGGTTACTACCCAAAAAAAATTGTTAATTTGTAATTTTACTAAATTACAAATTAACAATTTTCGGACTGTTTTACTTGTTCTGTGAGACCTTGCTTCTTGCCAAATTTCATGATTCTAGGACAACGGGAAGTACCATAGAGGTTTTGATTTACTTACTGGTATCAAAATATGTCGCATAAATGGCCGTATTTTTTAATTGCCTTGACTTAGAAGCTTGTCTTTTTTGGGACCATATAATTATAGACTTACGTATTTGATATTAATTTCAACTTGATACCTCCACGCGTTCCTGAGCAAAAGGGACTTGACAGACAGACAGACGGACGAACGGACAACGAAGTGATCCTATAAGGGTTCCTTTTTTTCCTTTTGAGGTACGGAACCCTAAAAATGGCATAAGCCTTCATTTCAGCAATATTTTTTTTAAGGGTTGCATACCCACTTTTCGCACGTTATGTTTATTAAGTCCCATGTAATAGGGGGTAGAGCCTATTGCCATCAAACGGACACAAATCCAGACTCCAGCTTACTTCTAAAGTATTCCAGAAGAAAAACCCAGTGACACTTAGCTTAACCAGGGAATCCAGACCAACGAAAAAACGTTCAGCCACAAAGCACTCACCGAAGCTAATTTTTCTGGTTTAATTATGTCTCTAAATTAGCTTCTTTCTTAAGGTCATGTACGTGTCAATGACCAACAATCAATCAATCAACTCAGCCTATCGCAGTCCAGTGCTGCACACAGGCCTCTCCCAGTCTGCGCCACAACACCCCGTCCTCCGCCTTCCGCATCCAGTCTGTCCCAGACACTTTCTTCAGGCCGTCGGTTCATCTACCTGGGGGGCGTCCCACACTACGCTTACCGATACGCGGTCTCCACTCCAGGACTCGTCTGCTCCACCGGCCATCGGTCCTTCGACAAACATGGCCAGCCCACTGCCACTTCAGTTTGCTTATTCTGCTAGCTATGTCGGTTACTCCGGTTTTTTCCCGGATAACTTCCTGATTTTATCCTTCAAAGAAACTCCGAGCATAGCCCGCTCCATAGCGCGCTGAGTGACCTTGAATTTGTGGACCAGCCCGACTGTCATTGTCCACGTTTCAGCACCGTATGTCATAACGGGCAGGACGCACTGGTCAATGACCATATTAAACATTAATTGCATTAATTGTGCAATCAAAACAGTGCTAATTTTGTACTAATCCAATTAAGTTAACCGCATATTGACTACGACCACTAACAACACAGAATTATCTGTATGACGTCATCAGTCCATAAATAAAACAAGACATACCTTGAGCCAACTTCTCCAAATTCGTGGATGATAATCCTGTCACCTTGAAGAGATGATCATGAGGAATCTCTTCAGCAGCCCTCGTCTCCTGCGCTTCACTCTTCGCCGTCACCATTTTGATATTTTTTTAATTTATTTTAAATAATAACTACCTTAATATACCGTATATCTAATTGTCGGTAGATATTAAAATTATGACTGTTCCAAAAGACCATTCTTGGAGGAATGAGGTAATATTAAAATGATAGTGTTATATATTAAGTTTCCGTGAGTTTACAAAGGATTTGTGCCGTGTGTTTTACAAATATAGTAGCAGTGTATATCTCGTTATGCTAACAGTTTCTTAGCTATTATGTATATTTGGCGATAAAACTAGATTTTATCTTCGACTTTGGCTGTAGTTTGGTAGCGCTTGGGTTTTGAAGGGATTATTGCCGTTTTTGATGGCGGATTTAAAAGGGTATTTAGGGTGCCAAAACCACAAGAGACTGATGCTACAACCTACACCTTGGGAGGTAGAGAATTTTAAATACAACGTGCCGCTGCAATGACGACATTAATTTGACACGCGTATACGGTTTCGCGTTTTCGTTTTATAAAGATATTTCAATTTCATTAAACGTTATTATTTATTGATTTAATTACAATTTTCTAAAATAGCATCTTGGAGCAACCTGTAGTGCAGAAATGAAATTTAAACGAACGAGAAAAAAAAGGCCACGCCGAGCTTTCTTCTGGGTGTTTTGCAAAAAAATCATTCATGAGGGTTACAGCTGAGTCAAAACAATAGACAAACGATGAACGAAAAAAGTGGCGGTCAATGACCTTTTAACAGCAGCTGTCATATAACAACAGCTTCATGAATGAGTCCTTTGTAATAGAGTGATCCAAATTTTGGTTATTATTTTATTATTTAGTTTTTTTGTTTTTTTTTTTCAATTTACGAATTATTTTATCTTATTATAATTTGTATGATTACTGGCCGCTAGCCCTACGTGTGTCTTTAATTAATGTCGTAATTGCGGAAACACGTTGTATTACATTCGGTTTCGACTATTTATGCTGAATCGAGTCAAGCCGAACAAGTGTGAAACACCCCTTAGTGGTTAAAGTAAACTAGAACTCTTTTATTCTATTTGGTGTTGGTACCTACTTAACTACAAAATGGCAGTAGCCTTACGTTTGATGACTCTGATTATTGTGATGAGCAAATAATGCTGTGTGATGGAAATAATCATTTGCATTATTTAATATCGTGTCAAAGTGATGAAATGTAAATAATCTTGATATAATAAACTAGCGTGCAGAGGGTTCCGTGCCCATACTCTATCTAGTACCTAATTATTTTTTTATATACTTACCACCGAACTAGAAAAGGAAGAGTAATGCCAAGGTGACATGAAAATTATTAAGTGAGTAAAACCATAAAAGAAAATTAAATGAAGCAACTAAGCCAAAATATTTTATTCCTGAAAGTAACTTTCAAGCATAGCCTTATGTGTGTAGGTGATCTATCTATCTTCTATCTATATAAATAAAAAGAGAAGTCCTGCTGAGTGACTGATTGACTCATCAACGCCCCAAACTCTTGAACCTAGAAAGCTGAAATTTTGCACAGAGTTTCTCTTTATAATGTAGACAAGGAATAAGGAAGGAATTCCCGGTAGTACGTTCCCGTGGGATATTTTACAACACCCACGCGGGCGAAGCCGCTGGCAAATGAAATAATATAATAAAATAAAATAATAATAATATAATATAAATAATATAATAATAATAATATATATAATATAATAATAATAATAATATAATATAATAATATATATTATTATAATATTATCAATGGGATGAAAATAAAATAACTTAGACAAAAATATGCCACGGAACGCTCTAAAAATATGTATTTGTTATGTGAATATTTTAACACGAAAATATTTTGCCACAAGAACATGATTGTCATCATTTATCTTTGCAGAAGCGAGTTTGTTGTCAGGGTCGTGGGCTCGACTCCCGCGTCACGGCAAAAACATGAGGCTGTACCTTCAGATACAAATATTTGCATAAAGTCTGAATGTTTCTGGGTGATTTGTGACTGTGTACAGTTTAATTTCAGGGGCAGCTTATATTCGGAATAATTCTTGAAGAAAATATGGAAATTTAAGCCCAAAAGTAGTCTTAATAACACTAATAGTAGATTTCACATTACTTTCATCAGCCAAGGAGCATTGAGTGAAGTTCCAGTTGACAACGTTGAAACGGGAAGCATTCGCTGGTGGTACATTGTCGTAGTAAGTGGCCGTGATGCAGGATATATCTGTTTACCGTAATATTATAGTTATATGAAAACTGTCGGAGTGTCCTAATTTTGTTACTGCGTCCAATTTCGACGCAGCGCTTGCCGCCCGCTCCTGCGGCACCGCTCGCGGTCACAGTTCTAACCTAACCTATTTGGTCGGAGTGCCATAATACTTATATTATTTATTTATTTAGTAAAAAAATTATGTACAAGTCAGTAAAAAAAAAAACACTGTACGAAGGCGGACTTAATGCCTGAGGCATTTTCTACCAGTCAACCTTAGGGTGATGCAGAGACAAAACATGGCAGGTGCAACATAAGGTATAGATAACTCGAAAAAGAATAATAATAATAAATACATACATACATACTAGATCAAGCTCGTATCATAGCTATATTTCTAGTGAGATAGTTATGAACCGTTTTCATATAACTATATTAAGGTTTATAGCTATCCCTAGATATCCCATATAGGCACCGTCGTAAGACTTCAGTCTCTCAGACATCTCACCTTATCCCGCATCAGGGCACCGTCTCTATACTTTATTTCTAGTTCTCTGTATCTCTATCTAACGCTACTCGAGACTTTATATAGACTTAATGGAAGATGTCAAACTCACCCCTTTAGCCTCTTCATCATCATCTTCCTTCCCACGTTTTCTTCTTCCATTCTCCCCTGTCAACCGTCACGCTATCATTCACTCCCTTCTCTTTCATATTGTGGCGGCATCTACATCGCCACATATGAACTACGCATCAATGACATGACGTCACGCAAACCTGCATCGCGCAATTAGAGTTTACCACGCGATTAGCATATATACAACGTCCCGACATCAACCGTCGGGCAGTAGCCCACCAGACACAACACCCGTCTGGTCGGAGGATCCTCCCTTTTCAATGGAGGATGAGTGAACTTTACACCCTGTTCCTCATACGACTAAACTGGTGACCCCGAGCATGAACGTCAGCGCAGCCTTCGTGCAACTCCTTCAGCGTGACGTCATCAAGCATCACTTCCTCAAGCTTTCGAGCGGCAAGTCACACAGCCAGCCAGCATCCACGGCTTCAACAGGTATCCTGACCATCAGCATGCAGCGGACGCGCATTCCTGGTCATCACCTTCAGCCTCAACCCAGCGCTGTACACTCTGACTCACTGGAGCATAACGCAGCGCCACCCCGACTCACTGGGGTATCACCGCAGACAGTTCCGACTCACCGTGAACTATGCGGCATCCGGTTCCGACTCACTGGAACCATAACTGGCACTGGCAAGCATCGCAAGATACACGACTCAGCCCACTATCGACCTCCGGTCTCCGGAGGGGAGTGATGTGGCGGCATCTACATCGCCACATATGAACTACGCATCAATGACATGACGTCACGCAAACCTGCATCGCGCAATTAGAGTTTACCACGCGATTAGCATATATACAACGTCCCGACATCAACCGTCGGGCAGTGGCCCACCAGACACGACACCCGTCTGGTCGGAGGATCCTCCCTTTTCAATGGAGGATGAGTGAACTTTACACCCTGTTCCTCATACCACTAAAATATCATTCCTCACACAATCCATCCATCTTTTCTTTGGCCTTCCTCTGCCTCTCCATCCATCAACATGTATATTCATCACTCCTTTAGCCTTTTATGAACTGCGATTTCTACCGAAACTGATGGAGTTATAAAGTAAGCATTGCCTATTTTTAGCCCAAATAAAAAAAACTCATAATTATTATCCGAAACGGGCGACCGCCTCGTTTCGGTCATCATGCAGATATTACATTACTATACACAGGCACGTGCTGCGCAAGCGCACCACACACACAACAGTTACGTTACACACAGATAACGGACAATGACCGTCTATTTTAACACTCTACAATGTCACCGTTTTACATTGTAAGCAGATAAATGAGGTTGTACGGCTACAGATCAAGCTATACATTTCCAGTATAAGCTGATCTCGCATTGTATAGGATTTCTTTACAGTGAGAGGTCAGTGTAAACTGGAAATGTATAGCCTAGATGTGTAGCCGTGTGTACAGTAAAGTTCATTTCAAATGTCATTCTTATCTTCAACATCGACTTGATTTTCAGCTGTGCTGTGACATCTGCTGCTGTGAAAACTTTGGTGTTTCGTTTAATCCCACAAGTTTTTCGGAGTAATCCCCGCTTTTAACCTATATAACAGGTTGTGAAACTTGTTTTCAACAAATCTACAAGTTTTGGATATTTTTGTAATATATGGTTAGGTGTAAATATAAAAGAAAACAGCACACACAGTATACTTCTGTAACAGGGTGGAATTTTGTACCAGCTGAAGGGAAAGTACTCTTAATACTGTTGATAAAAAATTTTACTCATAGAAAACATTCCTTTTTTTTTAATAGAAAGAAAACTGCTTTATGTTCCTAGTAAAATATATGAACCGCTTTCATATAACTGTATCCCGGTAGATAGCTATATCTATAGAGGCATGAGGGTGTAAAGTTCACTCATCCTCTATTAAAAAGAGAGGATCCTCCGGCCAGACGAGTGCCGTGTCTGGTGGGCAACTGCCCGACGGTTGATTTCGGGACGTTGTATACAGGGTGTACCTAAGTGTAAACAGTGGCAATCTTTTAAGGGGTCATTGTACTCATCATTATGAACAACTTTTACTATGGGACCAAACCTGAAATCGCGAAAAAAAATCTGCTGTTCCCTACATTTTGACGAGTTATGCGAACATAATGTTCTGACCAGCTGATTTTTTTTCGCGATTTCAGGTTTGGTACCATAGTAAAAGTTGTTCATAATGATGAGTACTCCTTAAAAGATTGCCACTGTTTAGTCGCGCGGTAAACTTTGATTGCGCGATGCAGGTTGCGTGACGTCATGTCATTGTGATGTGTAGTTCGTATGTGGCGATGAAGATGCCGCCACAACAGCACTGACCCGATACTGTCTTCATGTAAATTGATTTAAAGTCAGTAGTACGACTACTGACGTGCTACTGACTGAATATAAACAGTGAGAGTCAGCTCTCGGCGTCAGCTCTGACTTCATTTGGAGTCAGCTACTGATCGTGTTAAATCAGCCTTTATATGCAGCACTGGAATATTAAAGGGATGATGTAATAATTATTTTATGCTACCCTTTTAATAAAGTATATGAAAACCGAACGTCCCCTAAGTAATCTATTAATAGACACGAATGCAAACGATATTGAACGGAACTGGCATCAAACAGTGAAACCATAATGATAGGGGTTGGAGTCTCCTTGGACTTCGCCCTTCAATAAACACATCGCTGTGACAACCTTTGGACTCGCGGTTAAAGTCCATCGGGACGGATAGCATAAAAAGTTTTATAGCGCGTTTTAGTAAACTGTTTTCAATATACTTGCTCGAAAACTGGTTCATATCGCACTAAGATTAGGTTCACAATGCAATGTATGTCGCACGCGTGCGATTTTTCATTTTCCCACCCGTGTGCGGGAATAAAAGTTAGTTGCCACAGATAACTTATACTTAAACTTAGTCCAAATTGGTCCAATGCCTCTTATTCACAACTCTCTATTCGGAGGTGAATGTTTTTTTTAATCTCGGCAAAGAGATATTCGTCTTTACGGCGTTAATATTTTTTGAATATTTAAATAATGTTTATAAATAGAATGTCATCAAAAACTATGATTATTAAAATAAATAAAAAACGTTTATGAACAAAATAAAATTTATTTGTGTTCTAAACTCAAAAATATTTGCATTTTCTATTTTTCATATTAGGCTGTTTATCGGCTTTATACCTTTGCTTCTCCTTCAACCTGGCGAAAGCAAAGCGCGGAAAAAAAAATTGAATCATAGTTTCCTAATAAAAATATATCAATCTGCCTAGCCTTTTCCCAACTATGTTGGGGTCGGCTTCCAGTCTAACCGGATGCAGCTGAATACCAGTATTTTACATGGAGCGACTGCCTATCTGACCTCCACAACCCAGTAACTGGGTAATACGATACCCCTTGGTAAGACTGGTTGTCAGACTTTCGGGCTTCTGACGACCCGTAACGACTGTCAAAGATCCACGAATAACAGCCGGGACCAACGGCTTAACGTGCTTTCCGAGGCACGGAGGAATCTCGATATGTAAAGATGGTCACCCATCCACTGACCAACCCCGGCAAGCGTAGCTTAACCTGACGGATCGACCCGTGCGGCTGTTATTACTTAGCCACGAGCTCCTCCATAGTTTCCTAATAATTCATGACAAAAATATTTTTCGTTATTTTATTTTATTTCTTCAAAAGTGTATTGAAAAACGTCGTTTGATACTCGTGGACATTTGTTATTTGCAGTTCTCGGCATAAAAACAACCTCGCCTACGGCTCGGGTGTTAATTCCGTCTCGAATGCAATAACAAACGTTCTCCACTTGTATCAAAATGTACTATTACTAACGCCAATTAATTATTGGGTTACAAAAGAGCTCAAGAGCTTCTTTGAGCTCATTGGGTAATTCAGTAAAAGTAGGCGAAATAGTATAATCTATCTATATAAATAAAAAGAGAAGTCCTGACTGACTGATTGACTGCCTCATCAACGCCCAGCCCAAACCCTTGGACCTAGAAAGCTGAGATTTTGCACAGAGGTTCCCTTTATAATGTAGACAAGGAATAAGGAAGGAATTCCCGGTAGCAGGTTCCCTTGGGATATTTTCCGACAAAAGCTAGTAAATCATATATTAGGTCTTTACCTATGAAATTGCCGTTCTGCAGTACTGGCCATTTCAAATCAAAATAATTTTTGTTTGGCTAAGAATTCTAATTTCAAATTAATTTTATTTTACATGGATTTTTTTTTCCAAAAGTAGTCATTTGTTTATTGATTAGTGTTACATTTTCATCGCATTTCAATCTTTTTCGTCATCATGGATACGTTAAAAATTCGAGCAATTATGGAATATGAGTACCGTCGTGGCAGCAACGGGGCACAACCGGCACGCAACATCAACGACGTTTACGGAGCTAACACTACAAACCAACGCACCACCTGTTATTGGTTTGCTCGCTTCCGTTCTGGAAATTTCGACCTGAAAAATGAACCTCGCGGTCGTCCGAAGACTTTGGTCGACAATTACGAATTAAAGGCGATTGTGGAAGCTGATGATACACAATCTACGGCTGAATTAGCAGCAGCTTTCGACGTTAGCGTCAAAACAATATTGGTCCATTTGCGTCAAATTGGCAAGGTAAAAAAGCTTGACAAATGGGTGCCCCACGAACTCAATGATCGCCAGCGCGAAGTACGCGTCGAGACGTGCCTTGCACTGCTCAACAGACACACAAATGAAGGAATTTTGAACCGCATTGTTACTTGCGATGAAAAATGGATTCTGTTTGATAACCGCAAGCGCTCAGCAAGTTGGTTGGATCCTGGTTCAGCACCTAAACAATGCCCTAAACGAAAACTTACCCCTAGAAAAGTGATGGTCACTGTTTGGTGGTCTAGCGCCGGTGTGATTCATCACAGCTTCTTACCAAACGGGGTGAGCATTACTGCAGATGTGTACTGTGAAGAACTGAACACAATGATGGAGAAGCTGGCACATCTCCAACCAGCATTGGTCAATCGCTCGTCTCCGCTGCTCCTGCACGACAACGCGCGACCTCATACTGTACAGCAGACGGTCTCCAAGTTGCAAGAACTGGGGTTGGAAGCTCTCCGTCATCCGCCCTACTCACCAGACCTTGCGCCTACAGACTACTACTTTTTCCAGAATTTGGATAACTTCTTGGCGGGAAAAAAATTCGATACCCGAGAGGCAGTACAAAATGCCTTTGAAGAATTTGTTGCCTCCCGACCAGCTGATTTCTTTAAGAAGGGCATAAATAAACTGCCACTGCGTTGGCAAAGATGCATTGATTGCATGGGTGATTACTTCGATTAATACAAATAAAAAATACATGAAAAAAATTCGTTTAAATTTTTTCATACAAAACGGCAATTTCATAGGTAAAAGACCTAATATAAACCAGAGCAAAGGCAACAAAAATGCCTATACCGTGTACCTATTAGAAGAGGCCTTTGAAACCAAAGTTACGATACATTATTTGACTAATGCTGAATCTGCTGACCGTACAACAAATCACTATAGACATTTGTGACAGTGAAGCCGAACAAAGTTGATTGTTAGTACCACGCGGCGCGCACATGCCGACGCTACCACACACGTTCGGCACAATAATATTATACCTACTTGAAATACATTCTTACTTCATAGCCGAATGTTGTTCCTTTAAACTTGCATGTACTATTGTATGTCTATTTTATATTTCTGTTTATACAGGGTTACTTGTAATTCCACGTATTCCTTGTATGACGTCATAGTAGGGTTAAATGCAACATATTAAGCCACCAAATGTTCTACCGAAATTCAGTTTTTTTTTATAATTTTTGCCTAAGTAAAATATAAATTACGAAAAATAAAATGTTTAATTAGTGATCTTTGCCAAAGTTTTAGGCATTTTTCAAACTTTTTGGAACGAAGTTCCTTATCGCGCGTTGTGAAAGGGGGCTAGACGGAAAAAATTCTCACGAAAAGTTGTCACGACACTTTTTGCTGTAGGTAGCTATTGTAAGCCGTGCGGCGTGCGCATGTTTCTCTGTCTGTCTCTCTCTCTCTCTCTTATAGAAAGCAAGCCAGATATTTTCATTTCTATTTCGCATTGAACAGGGTGGTGTCGCGATGATGATGATGATGATGATGATGATGATGATGATGATGATGATGATGATGATGATGATGATGATGATGATGATGATGATGATGATGATGATGATGATGATGATAAGTATAAAAATAAAATTTTATTACAATTCCTTCACTAATTAATCGAAAGGAACTTCGTTCCATCCGGGTGTCCCTTGACACCTCTCAAGTTTTTTTTTTTTAAGTTCTGCTATGGCATCAGCTACGATAATAATTTAAATTCCAGTAAAGTTGCACCGTCAATTTTTTTAAAATTTTATATTAAAAAAAAAACTAAAAATCTAACTAACTCAAAAACTATTGAATTTCGGTAGAACATTTTGGTGGCTTAATTTGTTGCATTGTAACCCTACCTTGACACCTTGCAAGGAATAGGTACGTCGAATTACAAGTAACCCTGTATAGTTTGTTACCACTTCATTTTTATGCTTTTCGTTTTTACCTGCTAACATTGTATTTGAGAATGTTGGTTCACCTGTTATTGGCAACTGTATAAGCCTATGATTTTTTACCTACTGTTATTTGATATGTTGTTTAAAGAAGCTGTTGGTGTAACATTTTTTTTTTCAATTAAAATAAAATGTACACACAGCTACACATCAAGCTATACATTTCCAGTTTACACTGACCTCTCACTGTAAGGAAATCCTATACAATGCGAGATCAGCTTATACTGGAAATGTATAGCTTGATCTGTAGCCGTGCGTACAGTAGTACCCAACTGATAAGACGCACAGAAAATAAAGTATGGCCCCAAAGATTAACGACAATGCTTAAAACTTACAATCAACCTCAGATCACTACTATAAGGTTCATAATACACTGCAGCTGTTAGTTCCGTCTCACTCGCAAGTATGGCGGCTGTCAAGCGGCGCGCGCTAACATGGCGGCAGCTACCGACCAATAGCGGTACAGGAAAAAGCGTGGAGCGTGCCGATTGGTCAATAGCATTTCCCGCGCTTTGAAAATTCATCTTCTGCGCAGGTACATCCATAAGCCATATTAGTTGGGAACTACTGTACTAGGATTTTATATCATTGACTACTTTATAACATTTATTTCTGTTATGGTGACATAGTAAATGTAATTTCTTTTTTCCAAGAATAGGGAAATGTCAGGGTCATTGAGCCCAAAGTCATCATCATCATCATTTCAGCCGAAAGACGTCCACTACTGGACATAGGCCCCCAAGCACCGCCACTTCGTCAGCCACCCTAATTGCGTGACACAATATCGATCGGAATCAGATTCATTTTGACAGTTCAACAGCATTCATTGCGTTACAATTACACTGTTGAGCAGACAAATTTTCCGAACATGAAGCAGTGGATTAGCAGTTTACTTCAAAATGATTCAAATTCCGATTGATAGTGTGTTACGCAATTAGGATTCGGTTTTCGCATCCAGCGGATTCTTACGGCCTCACTATTGATCAATTTGAGCCCAAAGTACTATTGATTAATGGTGGGGTGATTCCTTTGGCCGCTGGGGTCGCGGGTTGTTGCCACCGGGGTCGCGGGTTGTTCGAAAGAGATACCATGACCCTGGCACAGGCAACTGAAGGAACACGGGTGGGTTTTAGTCAGTATAAATCTGACACGGCCTTCCGCTCCACCCACAGCGGGAGAAGTCATTTGATGATTTCCCAAACCACAAAAAAAAAGAAAAAAAAATGGTGATTCCTTTGGCTGGTAACATAAGATTTGCTGATACAGTATGATAAAAAAATCTAGTAGGTATGTAATGCTATGAGATGGTATGAAACAAGTTGCTAAGAAAGTGTTAATAGGCGTCTCAAACTGTTATTAATAAAAAAAAAACCGGCCAAGTGCTTGTCGAACCACGCCAATGAAGGGTTTTTGGGATAAATTCATCCCAACTACGGAATAGTTGGGATGAATTTATCCCAAAAACAAGCTTAACATTCTGATTGAAAACATATTCTACCATACATACATTACTTTTATGTAATTTAATTAATTAATGTGAACTTATGAATAAATATTCTATTCTATTCTATTCTATTCTATTGATATACATCACGGTCAATTCTCCAACTGCAAATGTAAGTTAGTAATCACAAAAAAATAATAATTATGTGACAAAACTACAAATTTACGATTTTCAGACTTTTTCTTTTATTTGTGCTGTCAGACATTACTTCTTGCCGTCTACGGGAAGTACGGTTTTAATTTATTTGCGATTATCAAAATATGTAGCATAAGTAAATGGTCGTATTATTTTTTATTACGTTGACTTAGAAGCTTGATTTTTTAGAGCTCTAAGGGACCGTAAGACCTACGTATTTGATAATTATTTCAACTAGATAACTCTACGCGGTCCTGAGAAACAGGGCCTTGACAGACTGATAGACGGACAACGAAGTGGAAATAAGGGATCCGTTTTTTTCCTTTTGAGGTACGGAACCCTAAAAAAACAGTTTTTAGTGGAATAAGTCCTATTAATGTTCTGCTTGTTTAGACTAGTAACAGGACTTTTATCCCGCTAAAAACTGTATTTTTCTGGAACGGATTTAAAAAAATCTTATTAAGTATCAGAAGGGCCCACCTCAAAGGTTCGAGTCTTGTTTAATAAATTTTTTAGACCAGTACAGAAATCCGTATACCGTACATTTGGAAGTGGCGTCTGCACGCTAATGTGCTAAAGACATTCATTAATAACATCAAAGTTATGGCTATGTCCAAACAATGGGTTGTTAATTGTTAGTAGTACTTTATAAATTACCCTTTGATATAATATCAACTTATCTAGAATACATTATTATTCCTATAAAATGTGAAAGTCAATCAGTCTGTTTCTCACAGTTTGACTATTTCACGTGGAAAGTTTCTATTAGAAAGGATATACGCTGTAAGGAGAATAAGAAATGGGTCTAAAAGTGGAAGTCTGAAAGTGTCACCCGTGACTGAAAAGTTGTGCGGAAATCGGTCGTTATGATATGGGCATGTGATGCGGAGGAATGAGGAAAATGTCGTGAGGAAAGTTTTGAGTATGAATGTGGATGGCTATAAGAGTAGGGGAAGACCAAAGAAACGATGGATGGACTGTGTGAAAGATGACATGGCTAGAAAGGGGGTGACTAACGAGATGACGTCTGATGGAGAGGTATGGAAGAAAAAGACATGTTGGCCGGCTTGGTATCAGAATGACTGGATCACAAATTGACCAAGTCGCTCTTAGTCCAAATCTCAAAATGTCTAAATCTCAAAATACCTAACTCGCAAAATGACTACATCGCAAAAAGTCCGAACAGTTATGTAGGCACCTAGGCACCTATACCTACATTAATCTCTTTGGTTCTTAAGGTGACTTTTTTTCTAACTTTCCCTAGACTATAATGTGCTTCCCCAAAATTCACTCTTTACACCAAACTTGAACCAAATCGGTCCATTTTGATGCTTGAACAGACAAACCTACAAACAGACAAAAATGTTAAAATCACCTATTTCGGGTAATATAATACTGGTATTCAGCTGCATCCGACCCCAACATAGCTGGGAAAAGGCTAGGCAGATGACGATGATGAATGATGATGTATCCAGTCATTCTGATATCAACCCTGTATAGGTGCCTACACAACTGTTCGGACTTTTTGCGATGTAGTCATTTTGCGACTTAGGTATTTTGAGATTTAGACATTTTTAACCGACTTCCAAAAGGAGGAGGTTCTCAATTCGTCGGAATATTTTTTTATTTTTTTTTTTATTTTTTTTTTTATGTATGTTCCCCGATTACTCGAAAATGGCTAGACCGATTTGGATTTTTCTTTTTTTGTTCGAAAGGGTATACTTCCCAAGTGGTCCCATGATCATCAAATCAGGATCTGATGATGGGATCCCATGGACATCGAGGGAAACCCTCAAATTTTATGGGCACACCTATATCGATTTCGGTATTTTTTATAGTAACTCGTGCATTTACTCTCGGAAAGTACCATTCGGTGAACTGGAACTGATGATGAAGACCACAGAGGGCCATCGGAAATACTCAATTATATCTAAGTATATAACAGGTTGCGATTCGATTACTTTAATATGGTTTATGCTCGTCAAAATAATGGTAATGGTGACTTCACCATGAGCTCCATTTCTCCTGGTTCTTACTAGGAGAACTCCTCAACAATTAACGTCCCTGCATCGGGAAAAGCAACATTTTGTAAAACGTGATGAGTAGTTGACATTGGGTTATTGTAACTTAGATAAATTACAAACTGAACCACTAAAAAGTGAAAAATAAAAACTTTTTTACAAAAACAAAAACCGACTTCCAAAAAAAAACACTACAAAGTGAAAAATAACTTTAATTTCGGAAGTCGGTGGCAAAAAACTAAAATACAGATCCAAAGACACCGACTTCCGAAATTAAAGTTATTTTTCACTTTGTAGTGTTTTTTTTTGGAAGTCGGTTTTTGTTTTTGTAAAAAAGTTTTTTGAGATTTAGACATTTTGAGATGTGGACTAAGAGCGACGTGGTCAATTTGCGATCCAGTCATTCTGATACCAATCCGTTGCGCCGACTCCGAATAGATTGGGATAAGGGCAGGAGAATGATGATGATGATAGGGTTAAGGTATTTTTAATTTTGAAAAATTTGAGACACTTAACGTAGCTAGTGTAGGTATGTATTATAGTATAGGTACTTCGCTCAAAGCCTACCTTATGGCGACAATGTTTTACTGTTTGTAGCGACAGTAAAAACATGGATTGTGAGTTACCAATTATTCGACTTGAGATCAATCATAAATATTTTGGACAAGCCGTGAAGCCGATAGGAAATCCCATACGGCGATTTCCTATCGGCAAAAATGACGGACATATAACATAGACTTATAAAAAAAGATGGACTCCGCACCACGCATATCAAAAGTGAAGCACCCTACCGATCTATGTGTGCGTGATTTGAGTACCTGCAAAGACGCCGTCGCTCGTGTGACGTAATGGCGGCCGGTAGACTTACTATGGTGTGAATGTGTGCGTGCTGGCTTGTAGACATTAGCGCACTGACTTACTATGGGTGCTTCAGTTATTGTTAAAGGAGACGGCGTCCGCCTTTTTTTTTAGGTCCATGACATATAATAGATAGGGGATGAATTTTCATAAGTAAATCCTTCCTTAGTAACCATGAATTTTTGTTTAAGAGTTCCTTTTATAGATAAGGCGAGCACCGTCGTTAACGACCTCTGACAGCAATTCATGGTTTTAGATCCAGCGGTTTAGGCTGTACGTTTAGTTCAATTTATTTAAACAATCACACAGTGAGCGCTGCCGCGCTGTCTAACAGGGTCGGGGCCACACCAACGGGAAATGCCGTTGATTATCGAGATGATGGACGTCGGCCGTATGTGTAGCCACAACCTATCACGCTAATTTGACAACTGGATTCACATTGCCGATTGACGTGGCGATAACTCGGGTGGCGGCATTCAAGTGTGGCCACTCAATTTAGCGCGATAATTATGGTTGACCGTTGGTGTGGCCCCAGCATGAGTGAATTTAAGATATTTATTACGCAGCTTCTTATTTTTATGTACTAAATAAACAATTACATTTTGTAACTTACTGTTTCATGTAATGTATCGTGAATCAAAAATCGTGATTGTACAAAAAGGAACCACTAAGTATTGTGTAAAGTAGATGAGTAAACAAACTGCGTTCATCCGTCTTCATGTTGTAAGTGGTCAACAAACAAACAGATCTATGTTTAGAGCGGAAGAATTACTGATTGAATTTAAATTCACCTATTTGTTATCCTAATGGTGTAATTCCACTGAACGTGTGGTGTCATGTCATACGCTTCAAGATGTCAATTAGTAAAAGCAAGCAGTTATCTAAGTAATTTTGTTCAGCTTTGATCAGCTATGTATCTGATCTCCAAGACAACCTTTTTAGGGTTCCGTACCAAAATGGTGAAAAGGAACCCTTATGGTGCGACTCAGTCTGTCTGTTTGTCCGTCAGTCACAGCTGGATATCTCAAGAACTACTAATGCTATCAACTTGAAATTTAGAATAGTTTTAGATGACGTTTACCCAACTATTTTGCAAATAAGAAAGAAATTAAAAGACTTACATATAGTTTTTTTTGCAACAGGGACTGAAAGATGGTCTTAAAAATTCAAAGTCGGTCTACTAGGGGATGTGGGGTATCATATGAAACAGCGCTGTTTAAAAATACTGCACCCTCCCCACCCGTATTATCTCCGAAGTTGGCACAGACGAAAATCTGAAATTATTCTATGTTATAGAAGTTTATGTAAAGATTACTGGAAACCTAAAACGATGTCTCTAAATAGCACACTTTTTTCAGAAATCGGAACCCTCGGTGCGCGAGTTAACCTTAATTTAGCTCATTGCTGGGCTAAGGTATCCTCGATACTTTTCCAATTTCCAAGAACACCTTTAGAGTAATGTCGATCGATCGAAAAGGATAAACCTAGCTGGATCCGACTAAGTTATGATCGGAAAACTTTGCACTGAGCGCAGTGGGATGGATAGTGGAGGCTGAATGATGATGTTGATCAAAATAACAAGAATTTATTTGGTTGACTTTTAATAACTTGAACAACAAATACGAGTAAGTCAAACAATTATTACTGTAGGCTTTTAAATACCCAGAATAAGTAAATTATAAAGGTCAGACATGTCACAGCATTACATAATTTTTCAAGAGTTGCTATAATAACGTCAATAACATTAGTTATGCAGACGACATGGTACTGCTGGGCCCATCGGTGGGTGCAGTTCGTAAACTTGTGGCGATTTGTGAGGCATATGCGGCGGAACATGGACTGAAATACAGCTCCGCAAACTGATAGGGTGAATTCAGTATGTCATAATGAGATGATCGGTACATGAAATTATTTCAGGAACGTTATGGGAATCCAATAAATCTAACTTGTTTGTGTTTTTGTGTACAAATCGGAGCGTCTCTTACTGGTTCATAGGGGTAGGTAATAGGTATGCGGTGAGTTCGATAAACTCTGTAGCTAGACAGAAGGTGAACAGCTGATTTCACGCGTCGTTCGTTAGAGTATTTCAACATCCATTGCTGGTTTTTTTTTTCAGTTTTTTTTTTGCTATTTTTTTACATAAATGGAGTGCTTCGAACTCACAATGTAATTTTACATTGACATAAAGAAAATGTAACTAAAAAAATATTTAAAAAATTAAAATTTTCCTGAAAAAATTTCCGGTGGAATATGATTCAAAATGAGGAGCTGAATGCACCCTGTTAGTTTGCGGAGGGCTGTCCCTTACACCCTGTATAACTGTAAACAGAGTGAAGTTCTCGTTTTTAAGAGTAGAAAACGTGGTCCACTTCATGTTCCGCCTATTATGATAAATGGTGAAGCTCTGGCAGTGGTGACCAGTTTCAGGTATCTGGGGCACATTGTGACAGATGACGCTGACATTGAGAGGGAGCGCAGAGCATTGGCAGTCAGAGGGAATATGGTCGCGCGTAGATTTGCACGCTGCTCGAGGGAAGTAAAGATAACTCTTTTTAAGGCGTATTGCCAGTTCTTGTACTCGAGCAGTTTGTGGATAAATTACACTCTTCGGGCTGCTAATGCTCTGCGTGTCCAATATAACAACATTTTCAGGATGCTGATGCGGCTGCCTCGCTATTGTAGTGCGTCTGGTATGTTTGCGGAGGCGCGAACGGACGGCTTCCATGCGATTGTGCGCAAAAGGGCAGGTTCCTTGTCCCAGCGTGCGCGAGGCAGTAGCAACGGCATCCTGCAGATGATTGTATCTCGTGCCGATTGCCCCATCCAAAATAAATGGATGCGCATTGGTTTGGGCATTCACTAACAACGTCATAATAATTTATTAACACAATTTTGATTTTATTGTTTATTATTTAATTTAATGTAATGATTTGTGTAATTCGATTTTAATTAAATTAATGTATATGGATTGTATTATCTGAAAATGAATGAATTAATAAATAATAATTATTGACCTTATAAACCTACCTAGTTAGAAAGATAGTCCGGGAAGGTTGTAAAGATATCCGAGGTGGTGGATGGTATCGCAGTCAGCCAAACGAGTTGGACAAATAGAGGCTCGGTGGATGTCAGCAGGGTGTGGTGTGGTTTGAAATAACTACTGACTTGCCAGAATTCGGGGAAAAATAACTTTGAACGAATGGTCTAATGGTAATAAAGCATGGCTTGGCGTTGATAAAAGAACCGGTCAAGTGCGTGTCGGACTACGCACAATGAAGGGTTCCGTAGTTGGCATGAAATTATTCCAAGATCAAACTTAACAGTTGAAAAACATGTTCTCCCATACGTTCCAACAGTAAATGTAAGTTTGTACTCACAATATTGAGAGATTTACCATGTTATTTTAAGACCACAAACTTCTTTTACGTTTTCCTGTGATCTACAGGTATAGAACTATTTTCTGTATTTTTTTAAAAATTTTAGGCTCAATAGTTTCGGAGATAAGGGCCCCCCCTTATCTCCGAAACTACTGAGACTAAAATTTTGAAATTGACCGTTCCCCAATGGTCAATTTTCTTAAATAACTTTAAAACAACTTATTTTATAATTATAAAAAAAAATATTTAAGATCCTCATAGTAAGCTCTTTCATTTGATATATCACACGGTACAGTTTGCAAAACTTTTAGTGTTATTTTTAATTGGCTAGATGAACTTCGTAGACGCGATACGCGCCAGTTCGATATTTAAATACCTACTATAAAACAAAAAAATAAATTAATTTGTGGGGTCAACGACCGCATTATAATAATTTTATTTATAGAATTAAGTATCAAATCAAATAGAAAATACAAATATTTTTGAGTTTAGAACAGAAAAAATAATTATAACGACACGTCAAATAACCCGCCCCTAACTGTTCCTGGCGCAAAGGTGCCCATAACGCTTGTAGCATTACCTCTTTGGATGGCAATAGCTAACCTTTGCACCAAGAACGAGCCGGAGCGGGAGTCACCCGTTTCTTCACGGAGTTTGTGCCCTATCTCACCAATGAGCTTCTTGGCCTCCGTTCCCCAACAACCCAAGGTCTCAACTGCAATGGGCAGTTATTGTAGTCACTTGAAATATCAGTTTTTTAGGGTTCCGTACCTCAAAAGGAAAAAACGGAACCCTTATAGGATCACTTGTTTGTCCGTCTGTCTGTCTGTCTGTCTGTCAGTCTGTCAAGACCCTTTTTCTCAGGAACGCGTGGAGGTATCAAGTTGAAATTAATATCAAATACGTAGGTCTGTGGTCTCTTGAAGTCCTAAAAAACTCAAGCTTCTAAGTCAATGCAATAAAAACATACGGGCATATTAGCGACATATTTTGATACTCGCAAGTAAATCAAAACCTATAGGGTACTTTCCGTTGTTCTAGAATCATGAAATTTGGCATGAAGCAAGGTCATACAACACAAATAAAGGAAAATGTCCGAAAATTGTTAATTTGTAATTCTATCACATAAAAAAATGTTCAAGTCTGTCAGTCTATCAAGACTCTTTTCTCAAGGACGCGTGGAGATATCAAGTTGAAATTAATATTAAATAGGTAAGTCTATGATCCTTTATAGTACTAAAAAAATCAAGCTTCTAAGTCAACGCAATAAAATAATAAGGTCATTTTGCGACAAATTTTGATACTCGCAACTTTCGCAAGTAAATCAAAACCTATGGGGTACTTCCCGTTGACCTAGAATAATGAAATTTGGCAAGAGGCAAGGTCTCTCAGTACAAGTAAAGGAAAAAGTCCGAAAATTGTGAATTTGTAATTTTATGACATAATGTTTTTTTTTGGAATCCAGTGTTAAGTTTGTTTTTGGGATAAATTCTTTTCAACTACGGAACCCTTCATTGTGCGTGGACCGACACGTACTTGGCCGGTTTTTTTTTGTAATCTTCACTGACGTGATAGGTATCGTCTATACACGATAAAACATAACAAATCAATTTTTCTCAACTCATACTTCGAAGTCGTTAACTTCCCAAAAAAAAACTTCAAATCTTTTTATTTTATCGTGCTAAATTGGCTAGTTTTAACTAGCCAATTTAAAATAACTCTATAGGTATATTACTTCAAAGTGGAACAGTCAGAGAACTTGAGAACGTTGCAGTTGCAATTGAAACTTCTAGAACTTAATTTGTTTACCATTTATTTCTCCATATTTATTTAACCCAGATTGAAGGCTAAATGCTTCACGTAGCAACCCCGGGGGTGGTGAGGTCAGATGACATAGCTGTCACTGTTGACTCTGTCACCCCCTGCCACCCCTCGCCCCGCCATCGCCAAGCACCAGTCGTGTGGCCTTGGCTTTGGTCGTGGTATACCGATATAGAACACTATAGCAAGGCTTGTGGGGTGGAAGATAGCGGTTATAGTTATCATGATTTCGTAAATAGGGGAAATTATTTAGATTAGATTTAGCCCGAAATCTTCCTTTCAGGCGAATAAGGGTATAAATGGATCGGCAGCAGACTCCTTCAAACTCAAACTCAAACTAAAAGCATTTATTTCACCTATACCAATTACTAGTCCAGTCAACGAGGATATTCTTGTATGGAGATTTCCGAAAAATTCCCCCGCCTATGGACTGGACTTTAAAAGAGACTGTGACCTCTGAGTTTGTTTCGGCGTTTCTTCTCAGAGTAGTCAGATAGGAAACGTCGAACTCATCTAGTTTAAAAAAAAATATGTTTGACGTGTAAAAGTGTTTGTACAAACCTACTTACAGAAAATAAATCATTTATCATTTATCATTTATCATTTATGAAATTTGGCATGTGATGAAGTTAGGTTAGGTTAGGTTAATGTAATCTCTATTAAGATTACAGAAATACAATAAGCCAACATTTTTTTTTACGAGAAGTAAGGTATTTTTACCTAAACATGAAAATAAAAAATAAAATAAAAATAAAATAAATAAATATCCTTGGACGTTTCACACAACGAAAAGAAAAAAAAAAAAAAAAAAAAAAAATCGTGTATTTATTACCGAGCTGGTAATGGTTGAACTAATGACCTAGATGTGAACACTAATAGGGTTGAAAATTAAACAACAAAATTGTGTTCTGTTCTAAGCTCGTCTATATTTGATAAAAAATTGTGAGACCCCAACGAAATCGCTGTCAGCAAACGATAGCGCGATTCAATTCGACGCCAACGCCATCTATCGAGCCTTACATTAAACTTTTACAATTTTACATTATTAATTACTATTGAACTGCGATTTCTTCATGAACATACCGCCCACCAAGGACATTTAGTGACGGAATGTCCTTCTTATATTATCTTTACATCAAAAATTTGCACTTTGTATATATTATCTAGCTAAAATAGTTAGTAAATCTAAGAAATACAATAAAAATGAACATACTATAACAGTTTAAAATGGTCCTATCTAAAACGATTGTAAAAGCTTAGTATACTGTTAAAATATTCGATAAAGATGAAAACAACGTAAAAATAAACCTATAAAATGTATACAATAAAACATGGTAAACTTTGTAAATATACATTTGATCTTAAGAATAAAATTTATGATTTGATCTAAGCACAGAAGTTTTACATAAACTTGATAAAATAAAAAATAAACAAATCATTGAGCTATTGGTAAAACACATAATTTGGAAGTTGGTCTTTTAATTATAGATGATTTTGTGCGCAATGTGACCACACGGGTGATGTTATCATCACCGGGGTGTTTCTGCACAACCCGTCCCAACAACCAACGGCTTGGCGGTAAATCATCCTCCTTAATCAAAACAATGTCCCCGATATTGGGCTCCGGAACTTGGGAAGACCATTTGTATCTATTCATTAGATTTGACAAATACTCTTGAGACCATCGTCTCCAAAAAGTCTGCATCATTCGTTGAACTAATTGCCACCGAGTCAAATAATTTACATTTGAACTTTCATAATTTTTATCTGGCACATTAACTATCGGTTCACCGATCAGAAAATGTCCAGGGGTTAACGGCAGGGGTTCACCAGGATCAGCAAAGTTAATAACGCTCATCGGTCGCGAATTTAGGCATGCTTCTACTTGGTTGAGGAGTGTAGACATTTCCTCGTACGTAAGTTTAGACTCGCCGATTACCCTTTTAAGGTGAAACTTGGTGGATTTTACACCTGCTTCCCAAAGACCACCGAAATTGGGAGCATGAGGCGGTATAAAATGCCACTCGGTATTGTTTGCTTCCAGGTGTTCTGCTATTGCTGGCTGTATAGACGCCAACTGTTGTAACTCTCTGGAGGCACCTACGAAATTGGTGCCATTGTCGCTCCACAATTTAGCACAGTGACCTCGCCTAGACACAAATCGTCGAAAGGCAGCCAAAAATGCCTGTGTACTCATATCACTGGCGACCTCCAAGTGAATAGCACGGGTGGACATACAAACGAAAAGGCATATATAGCCTTTGTACGAGCGATGACCACGGCCTTTTGTCGTTCTTATGTTTATGGGTCCAGCATAATCCACTCCGCTATGCAAAAATGGTCGTGCTGGTGTACATCGGACTGATGGGAGATCACCCATCAGCTGATTTCTAACGCTAGCCCTCTGTTTTGTACAAGTTACACATTTGCGAACATATTGTTGGATTAGAGATCTAGCACCTATTATCCAATATGCTGACCTTAAAAAGTTTGACAGCAACTGAGGACCACCATGCAGTGTTTTCTCATGAGCATCTGCTACTATAAGATAAGTCAGATGACTTGAATGTGGTAGGACTATCGGATATTTTGAATCTTCGTCCAGTTCCGACTTTGCAAGTCGTCCTCGAACTCTCATGATACCCTTTTGATCGAGAAAAGGGCAAAGTGATTTAAGTTTGCTAGACTTTGTATTTAAGTATCCTTTTTCTTCTAACTGTGTATATTCTAAGGTAAATATCTCTCTTTGTGTCTTCTTTATACAGGTTTCTAATGCTGCTCCTATTTCGTGATCCTTCAAATATTTACTATTGTGTTTGTCCTTCCTTAAAAATCGTCGGCAATACGCAACTACTCTAACTAATCGTCGTAGACTAGAATAATTTTCTAGAACTACGTGCTCTGGAATTACAGCTGCGTGAGCCTTTATTGTTTGTTCTAAATCTGTCTTTAAATCCTTTGGCCTTTTGTACTCAATTACTTTGTTTTTCAGGAATGACGGTCCAGAAAACCATAACTCATTACTAACCAATGAACTGGGTAGTATTCCCCTTGAAGCGCAGTCTGCTGGATTCTCTTTGGTAGACACGTGAAACCATTGAGACGAACTCATTGTACCCAATATTTCAGCGGTGCGGTTCGCAACAAACGTTTTCCATCTGCTAGGGTGGCTATTAAGCCATGATAACACTACTGTCGAATCAGTCCACGCTGCAATCTTGTCCCTTGGTATATTTAAGACCTCTGCAGACTCTGTCAATAGCTTTGATAAGAGTACTGCGCCGCATAACTCCAATCGAGGAATGCTGACTTGTTTGATTGGAGCAACTCTTGTTTTTGCAACCAACAATGAAACATGAACTTTGCCTGTGGTGTCAATTATCCTCAAGTAAACGACTGCTGAGTATGCAGTTTTTGAGGCGTCACTAAAACCTTGCAATTCAAGATCATCAGCTGAACTTGTCCCAAGCCAACGAGGTATTCGAACCTTGGTAAGTAATTTTAACTCTTCACGGTAAGTACTCCACTCTGTTATTAATTCCGTAGTTAATTCCTCATCCCAACTAACACCTGAGAGCCATAACTTCTGGATGAACACCTTTGCTACAACCACACTAGGAGCTAACCATCCTAATGGGTCGAATAACCGAGCTATTTCTGATATTATAGATCTTTTTGTTACAGGTGCCCTTGGCAGCGGTGGGAGATTTACTGCGTACTGAAAGGAGTCTTCGTGGCGGTTCCAGGTAAGTCCCAGAATTTTTGTAATACTATCTAGTTTAATTTCTCTGTCCTTATTAACTATTTCCTTTTCCTTTACTATTATGTCCTGTTTGTCCTTATTCTTAATGTCCTCATTTTTTATGTTTGTTTGACCTGTTTGCTTAATTCCTTCATTCCTATCCAAAGAACCTATTTTATCTAACAATTGCTGATTATTACTATTCCATTTCTGTAATATAAATCCTCCTTTGCCTAATAATTCTACCATTTGTTTACAGATCTCTATACCCTCTTCGATGTTACTACACCCAGTCATTAAATCGTCCATAAAGAAACAATTTAAAACTCTGTCTGCTGCAAGTGGGAACTTGTCTCCTTCATCATATGAGACCTGATGGAGCGTTCTAACTGCTTGGTATGGTGCAGAGGCTGTTCCGAAGGTTACCGTTACCAGTTCATAATCTCTGATCGGCTGTTCAGGATCTTCTCGCCAGAGTATTCGCTGGAAGACAGCATCTTCATCGGCCACTCTAACTTGACGATACATTTTAATTATGTCTGCCACTATACCAATAGAATGCATTCTCCATCGCAAAACAGTGTGTCTTAAATCTGCTTGCAGCGTTGGTCCTACCATTAGCGTGTCATTTAGTGAAACTCCTTTTTTATTCTTTTCCGAGGCGTTAAACACAACGCGAACTTTAGTCGTGATCTTGTCATTCCTTATCACCGCGTGGTGCGGTAAGTAAACCGCTTCATCTCTATTACTATCATGATCTTTTACAGGTCTCATGTGTCCTAATTGTAAATATTCATTAATTACCTCTATGTATTTTCCTTTTAAATCTGTATCTTTACTTAGCCTTTTTTCTAATGATTTAAATCTTGTTTCAGCTATATCACGTGAACGTCCGGCTTTACAAGTAGGTACTTCATCTCGGAATGGTAACCTTACGATGTATCTGCCTGTATCATCTCTTTTAGTCGTTTTAATATAGAATTCTTCACACTTTTGTTCTTCTGGATTAAGTAATTTCTTTGTACTAATTTGATCTTCGATCTCCCAAAATTTCTTTAAATTGTCATCTTCATTGAACTGTGCACAATGTACCTTTACATTTTTTGTGTGATACTTTGAACTCTCACTACTTGAACTGACTACACCTGAAAGGACCCACCCTAAAGTGGTGCTCTGTGCGATAAGAGTACCAGATGGACTCTTAACTATACCTTCCTTCACAATGTAGCAGTAAGCATCTGCACCCAAAAGAATATCTATTCTATTGGGTGTGTTAAAATTAGGATCTGCTAAACACAGATTGTTGATAGCAATCCAATCTAATGAACTTGAGTTTACATTTCTCTCCGGCAAGTATGAGGTGATCTTGCTCAAAACATAGGCGTTGATTTTAAGTTGGAAATCGAGTTCCACTGTTGACTCAATTGTCAGATTAACCATGTACTTCGCAATGGTTGATCTATCGTCACCTAAACCTGAAACGATACCTCTGACTGGAATTTTCTTTAATCTAAGAAGTTGGACTGTGGCCTCTGTAATAAAGCAAGCCTGTGAACCTTGGTCTAGTAATGCTCGAACTGTTTGAAATTCACCCGTCTTGGACTCGGCTTTTATTAACGCTGTGGCTAATAAAACCTGCCTGGGTTTAGAGACCCTGCCCGTAGACAAGCATGCGACTATCGGATTATCACTAGTTGAAGAACTAGTATTATCTGTAGTCGGCTTTACGGTAGTATCTCTGCTTTCATTCTCTCTGTTAAGTTCACCTTCAGGGTGCAGCAATGAATGGTGGCGCTTGTTGCAAACTTTACAGAAAGTCTGCTTTTTACAGTCGTGTACTCTATGATTGCTACCCAAACAATTAAAACAGATTTTATTTTTTGCTACAAATTCGCGTCTGCTTTCTATGGGCTGTTTAGCAAATTGCTTGCAGAAACAGAGCTTGTGAACTTCCGTGCAATATTCGCAACGCATATTTGATGAATTTGTGGCTAACATTGCTTTCGAACTATGAACCTGTGAACTATTACTGGCCTGGTGAGCCCCGGCTTTCCTCGGCTCTATACATTCCAATGCGCGGAAACGACTTTCAATAAATGTCTTAAGTTGCTCAAAGGTAGGCAACTCGTTACTGGAATCGTTAGAACTGCTTAACTCCCATTGTTTTCGCGTTTCACTATCTAATTTGAACGTTACTATATGGATGATGATAACGTCCCATGTACTCACATTGATTTTCAAATTTGTAAGCGCACTAAGGCAGTCAGTTGTGGTATCTAACAGCTCCTTTAATGCGGTAGCTGATTCTACATTCAGTCGTTTCTGGCTGAACAACCTTTTTAAAATACAATTGACTAGATACTTTTTATTAGCATAACGCCTTTCTAACTGAGACCAACATTCACTATAGTTAGCATCTGTGATTGGTGTATGCCTAATCAACTGTTCGGCTTCACCAGTGAGGTGGCCTTTAAGATAGTGCAGTTTTTGATATGCGTGTGGTGTGAGGGCCACTTTATTGAAACTCTTTGAAAATATGCTTAGGATTTAGTGAACATTCCCAAACAATTGTGAAAGTTGGAATCAGATTTTGTGAAAGTCAACTTTGCGAGATATGGACTGTAAAGTGGGGCCCTCAGTTCTCACATAGAGGATTGAGGGCCCGCCTGTACCTGACAAACTATGGACACTACAGATAAAGTCTTTATGCCAAAATCTAAGCTTATACCAAACAAAATTTGTGAAAACAAGATATTATCGCAAAACACTGTCCTACTTGGTATATCTTCGTTCAAAATGGGCCCTCAATCCTCACACACGTAAAAGTTTATCACGCAAATACAATGAAACCATTAACTTATAGCTATTGTTTGTAATCCTATAAGATACTAAATAAATTGTGAAAATTTGTGAAAGCAAGAGCAGGTCACCATTTCTTGTTGTTTGAAAGTTATGACCTTGACAAAATCCGGGCCCTCAATCCTCCATTTATTTTGTTTTCCGTTTGAATACGCTTATCGTATGAAAGATTAGACAAATACAAAATAGTCTCTTTTTGTGAAAAAAATTGTGCAACAAATTCGATACTAGAAAACAATTAAAAGACCCTTTATTGTAAATAAAAATTGAGTTTTATTTTTGTTCCCTGAATTAGGAAATAGGGTGACCACGATACGGTATTTTACTCTATATGAGAAAAAATCTTAAAATATATTATTTAGATAGATTAGGCAAAAAGCAGTCGGAAAATATTAGTTTTAGTTCAATAACAATATAAATTTTAAAATTAAATTCAAAGTTTTCAGGTTTTTTTAATGTTTTCTCAAACCATGAAATAGTAGCCGCCATTTTATGACGTCATTCGGCTGTGTGAATTAAAAAAGTGTCAACTATTAATTGATCAGTGTATCTCTTAGAGCAGGTATAGCTTTCACTTTAAAATCAAAATCTTTACCGTCCATACGTATTGTGTGTATAGAGTCATGAGGAACAGGGTGTAAAGTTCACTCATCCTTTATTGAAAAGGGAGGACCCTCCGACCTCCTCAGATGGGTGTTGTCTCTGGTGGGCAACTGCCCCACGGTTAATGTGGGGTTGTTGTATACCTATATGCTAGTCGCGCGGTAAACTCTCATTGCGCGATGCAGGTTGCGGGACGTCATGTCCTTGTGATGCGTAGTTCGTATGTGGCGATGTAGATGCCGCCACATGTGTATTACAAGAAGTAACAGGCTAGAATGGAGATGTTACAAGCATTAAAAGAACAAATGTGAAAATTAAACTTTTTATTCACTATTTATACATTACTAGATAAAAAAAAAATCCTAAAACCCTAATAACAAAAAACAAAACTATTTTTGGGCACTCGTGGTAACACGTTAAGGTCAGTGTAAGGTTGTATCTTAGTCAAAATATGATTCGCGACATTAATAATTATGTATTTACATAATTTTAACAATAAAAATAATTAATTACCTACGTACCTTTTACCGACTGAATACCGGTAAAAGTCCGAAATTAAAGATAGTTTTAGAATAATTCGGGGTTTTACTGGTGAGATTTGGTAAATAATAGGATTTACCCGTAAATCCTAATATTTACCGCAGTTCGCGGTTTTACACTAACATATAGGTAGATGAGTATATATCAAAACAACTTACATGTACTTATTTGTATGACTATAATAATATTTCCGTAGACAGAGAATTCTAGTAACTATTTTCGTAGTTTTCTCAATCAATTGACATGACATATATAATAAAAAGAACATCACTGTACTTTTTCTTTGTAGTAGTCGCATAGACAAACTAATGAGGTTGAACTCCAAAACTCCTCGATTTTATGTGAAAATGTTTGGAACATAATAATCCTTAAATAAAATTAAATATCAACATTCACTACTCCAAGATAATTACCCATACAACTATGTGTATTATAATATACAGGGTGGAATTTTGTAATGACACCTGGAAGGAAGTACTCTTAATAATGCAGATAGAAAATTTTACTCAAAACATTCCTTTATTTTTGAATAGAAAGCAAACTGCATTCAAAGATTTTCGAAATTTCTCTTCTCCCACAACCGGGAATCGAACCGGCTAAAATCTGAAACAATTATACCCTGTACTTTTATTGCATCGATCGTTAGGGTCAATTATAAGGATGAAATCTCTCTAACAAACATGATAAATTAAATGAAAGAAAACCAGGAAATCTTAAATTAATTTAATTTTTTACAAAAAATGGTAAACTAACTAATTAGTTGCTCGAAATGGGCTCCATTCTCTTGGATACACAAATTTATTCTTTTAACGAATTCATTTCTAGTAACCTTTAATAAAGTGTTGTGGTGAATATTATAAATCGTATTCTGAACTTCAACTCTCAACTCGTTGTCGTTCGCATAAGATTTCATGTAAATTTGATTTTTTACATATTCCCACAAAAAAAAATCTAATGGGGTGAGATCTGGCGATCTCGCAGGCCATCTGATTGTGCCGTTTGTACCAATCCAGGTATTAAAATGAAAGTATTGTCACCCTACCCTGCTACACACTTCAAAAATAGTTGATTTCGGTATCTATTAAGATTTTTAGTTTAATCGTTATTCTTATTAGTAACAAATAACATCAATTTGTTGCACAATTTTTTTCACAAAAAGAGACTATTTTGTATTTGTCTAATCTTTCATACGATAAGCGTATTCAAACGGAAAACAAAATAAATGGAGGATTGAGGGCCCGGATTTTGTCAAGGTCATAACTTTCAAACAACAAGAAATGGTGACCTGCTCTTGCTTTCACAAATTTTCACAATTTATTTAGTATCTTATAGGATTACAAACAATAGCTATAAGTTAATGGTTTCATTGTATTTGCGTGATAAACTTTTACGTGTGTGAGGATTGAGGGCCCATTTTGAACGAAGATATACCAAGTAGGACAGTGTTTTGCGATAATATCTTGTTTTCACAAATTTTGTTTGGTATAAGCTTAGATTTTGGCATAAAGACTTTATCTGTAGTGTCCATAGTTTGTCAGGTACAGGCGGGCCCTCAATCCTCTATGTGAGAACTGAGGGCCCCACTTTACAGTTCATATCTCGCAAAGTTGACTTTCACAAAATCTGATTACAACTTTCACAATTGTTTGGGAATGTTCACTAAATCCTAAGCATATTTTCAAAGAGTTTCAATAAAGTGGCCCTCACACCACACGCATATAGTTTTTGCACATTATCTAAAGATGTGTTGTTGTGTACAAGCGACTTAAAAAGATCGTGAAAGGCTGTCCATTCACTGTATTTGCCAGAAAAATTGGGAATTGTGATCTTGGGTAACTTTACTAATGAATTGGATGGCTTAGAAGAATTATTATTATTAGATCCACTAATTTGTGGTAGCGGTTCTCTAGGATTAATCTTATTTAAAGTTGATTTCATCTGACTTTTACATGATATATATGTATCTTCGGTGGAGTCATATATATCGACCAAATTTTGACCTATGTCTTCTATCTTAAAACATCCATAAATTTGAGATTTGGTTTCCTTAAATGAAGACCAATCATTTTCTAATAATTCAAGCCTTGTCTCTATATATTCTACAGTTAATCTATCCTTTGGACTCTTTTTAAAATTAGTGAAAGCCTTCTGTATAACACTTTGAAAGTCTTTCAATATATTAATTTGACCTTCCATTATGAACGACAATAATATTCAAAATAAATGTTAAAAGTTGATTTTAAAAAAACTGTAACTTATAATTTTATAAACTAAGTTCATCCAAATAATAGTTCAAAATAATAGTTTAAACAACCATAACAACTTAATAACAGACAACCTATATTGAGACATAAAAGTTACAAGTTTGTTACTGACCAAATGTACTGAATTTTTTCTAAGTCTCAACAACAGCGAAAAATTTTACAAGTGTTTTTAAAACAAACAAACAGTTAGTAAAAATCGGGCATAGGTTCCCCGTTCCACCGTTTTTTATAAAACTATTCTAAGTAGTGATGGATTAATTAGCATTCGCATTCATTGTTAGCATGCGAATGCTTATTTAGCATTTAGCAAATGAAATATAGTTGCGAATTTCTGTGAAATGTGAAATGAATTATTATTCATCCCTTCGTACTTCATAGGTCGACAGCGCGTGCAGTGCGCGCTCTCTGTCGCACCCACGAAAAGGTGGAACTACTAAATCTATCTGTTTCACGTGATCCTGACCTCGTTCGCAAGTGAAATTATTAGCAATTTAGCAGGTGGTGCGAATAATGAAGTCAAGCAATTATTATCTTCGATTAGCTCATACTTAGGATCGTATATTGAGTGAATGCGTATGATTGTATTGTTAATAATAATTTGTGATTTTGTGTGGCACGTGAATGGCGCGCGATAATTTTTTAAATTTTTAAAAGTTAGCCCGCGAACGCCCTCTTTATTTCACATACTAACAAAATTCACATACTTGACTATTATTAATTATCGTCAAATTAGCAAATAGCATAGCAATAGCATTTAGCGTGCTAAGACTCAAGAATTCGCATGCTAATGAAATTTATTCTAAATCGCATTCATTGCCATCACTAATTCTAAGTCCTAACATGCACAATTTTAAAGCTAAGTTGAAATATTTTTCAAAATCTTAAAGTTAAAATGTTCTTTAAAATAAAGTTCAAAATTGCTTGGCAAAATCTTCTTAATCACTGCTGCTATTATTAATGATTAATTGTACTCACGTTTGCATTTCACTCACACTTGCACGTAGTTTGAACTCGTACTGTACTAGTGACGCCCTCTGTGGTGTCACTTTGAACTTCGACTGCCGGTTGCTGACGCTGATCTCGTTCACCTTGCTGAACGAAGCTGCCGCCTGCACCCGAACACTGTCTTCTGATGAACTACTGGTGGCGCCCTCTGTGGCGTCACGTTGAACTAATAATTTCCACAGCGGCTTAGCCCGTCCACTCACTGGACGAAGCTGTTGCTGCCTCTGTGGTCTGACCGGTACCTTTGCCGCAGCGATCCACTGCGAGTACACGGGTGCGGTCCAAATCTGGTACCGCTGACTACAAAAACTTCAGACTTTCTGGGTCTGATCCAGGGTCGATGGACCAATATTTATTACCGAGCTGGTAATGGTTGAACTAATGACCTAGATGTGAACACTAATAGGGTTGAAAATTAAACAACAAAATTGTGTTCTGTTCTAAGCTCGTCTATATTTGATAAAAAATTGTGAGACCCCAACGAAATCGCTGTCAGCAAACGATAGCGCGATTCAATTCGACGCCAACGCCATCTATCGAGCCTTACATTAAACTTTTACAATTTTACATTATTAATTACTATTGAACTGCGATTTCTTCATGAACATCGTGAATATCTCTCTGTGAAAATTTCCTCAGACTAAAATATTTTCCTTATACACAGATATTAGTTAGAATAGGTAAGTTTAAGTATCCAACATTTTTCGATTTGAGAGGTACTCCAAATTGAAGTTATAACATTTTGCGCTCTACCTGCTACTGAAAAATTGGTCTGCTAATTTTTATTTTTTAATATGGTTTTATTCCCTTAACTAAATAGCTATGATAAGTTATCCAAAAGATATTCCTTTAAAACAAGTTTTTTTTTTATTTTTACGTAATTGTGTCATATGAATAATTGCTCTGGTTAATTCAATACGTAGGTAATGAATTGCAGTATTTTAGTAGATTTTCCAATAAGCCAATGGAAATTCAGCCTAATACCGATACCGCCTAATAAGCGATTTTCATGTTTATGTAAAAATACCTTACTTCTCGTAAAAAAAAATGTTGGCTGTAGAAGATAAACTACGATAACATGGCGCGCCCCTCCAAAATTCAAAACGTTTGAAAGTATTTGTGAAAGTATTTACAATGCACCACCAAGATTCACAACGCATGTGTGCGTAATGAGACGGCCGTCAAACAAAAACAAATCCACGGATTTGTTGCTCGACTAGTCACGTCACTACACACATTGAAACAGTAATTTGGAGGGGCGCGCCATGTTATCGTAGTTTATCTCTACATCTGTAATCTGTGTTACCTTACTCTATCACACTACCACTCTCACTGGCAGGGGAATTTTTCGGGTTACATATCCCCGTTGATCGGTCTATACAGGGACTTTTGAATAGGCATGATGACTAAAAATTTATTTTTTGTCCGTCATAGAGATTATTAAAAAATATTGGACAGGTATTTTTTCTTTTTTTACGTAATCAAAAAATTATGGCGATACATTGAGTTAAAATATGGCATGACGTCACGCGTAGCTAGGTTTTATACGTACAAGTGACGTAGCGAGCCCCCACTCCCCAGCTTTAATGCGTTATAGCTAAGTATTTTTTTATTAATATGATAAAGCAAAAAATACGTGTCTAATATTTTTTTATTATCTGACTAACGGACTAAATAGAATTTCTTTTTTTTTACCCAGGCATCATCCCTATTATCAAGGGGTCGGTAAAGAGATACCGTGGCCCTGGCATAGGCATAAAAGTCTGACACGCCCTTCCGCTCTATTTGATGATTTCCCATACACAAAAAAAAAAGGGTCGGTCAGTCAGAAATATGATGCTAGTCGCCTTCCAGAGCGTAGTAGCCTTCAAACTGCTAATAATTACTAAATGATGTGATTCAGGTTACCGATCCATCTAATATCGAAAAACCGGCCAAGTGCGTGTTGGACCACGCATAATGAAGGGTTCCGTAGTTGGGATGAATTTATCACAAGTGTAGATGAAAAACATGTTCTCCCATACATTCCAACTGTAAATGTAAGTTTGTACTCACAGTATTGAGAGATTTAGCATGTTATTTTAAGACCACAGACTTCTTATAGGTTTTCCTGTAATCTACAGTTAAAGAACTATTTTCTGTATTTTTTGTTCAAAATTTTAGGCTCAGTATTTTCTGAGATAAGGGGGGGAATGGTCTATTTTCGTCTATTTTCATAACTTTAAAACAATTTGTTTGAAAATTATAAAAAAATATATATTTGAGACCCTTATAAGCCCTTTCATTTGATATGTCACACGGTACAGTTTGCAAAATTTTTTTTTAAATTTCTTATTTGCCCTCCAAAAGTGACCCCGATATTCGAAATGCGCGCGTCCGACTCGCACTTGGCCGGTTTATATTTAAAAGTTCCCAGAATTCGTCATTAAAGTATCACTTTTCTGTAAACTCTCAAATTGAATTGCCTTCATTGTTAATTTATGATAACCTAATACTTTAAGGGGGAAGGGTTGTTTATTGTGAACTTTTATTGTAGCACTTATTGAGAAACCGCTTTTCGGCAGTGGAAGTTTACAGGCTGGTACAAAGTAGCTAAATAACTGGGTACTCTTTTTTTTTGTGGATGGGAAATCGTCAAATGACTTCTCCCGCTCTGGGTGGAGCAAGAGGGCGTGTCAGACTTTTACTGACTAAAACCCACCCGTGTTCCTTCAGTTGCCTGTGCCGGGGCCACGGTATCTCTTTCGAACAACCCGCGACCCTGGCGTCAACTGGGTACGCTTAAAGCAACAAGTTGAGAAGGTCAAATAAGAGTAATAGGTTAAGTATTTACTTACTACGTTACGAGTTGGCAACCTGCCCGCAGTTCAGAGAGTTCAAAGCTCTTGCTACAGTTAATGTTGTGGTTGCAACAGGTGGACTTGAAGAAAAGAAGTTTCTATTTGTGAAAATGCTGCGAAGGCCTGTCCCTTTGAAGATATAGAAAAAGATTTAAGTATTTTCTTACTAGCGTTTTCTATTTACTAATTCAACGCTCTTGTAGACTCGTTCAAGGGATTTTTACTTAAGGCGCACATTTCCTGAAATGATCAAAAAGGTGGTTTTTTAAAGCTGTGTGTATCTCATAAACCGTAAATAATTTTGACATGTAAAAACAATATGATATTTAAAAGTCCTTTTCGCATACAGTGATGGAAGCCAAAACACAATTAAACATACTTTAATGCAACAAAAAAAATCTTTAAACATACCTCCTAATAATCTTTAAAAGCTGTTTATCCCTTCATTAGCAATTATAATTATAATTAAAAATATACCATGAAATGTCAAATTCCAAACTGCATCCAGTGATGGATTACTTTTTATTAAATAGTTAATTTCTAATTTTATACGATTTTATTTGCACTTTTACGACATAATTCCGGTGCGCGTGAGAATCTTCTATCTCGTGCGTCAAACTAGACAGCCATAACGCCATTTCACTTACACACCGAGCTAAACCAAGCTTGGAACCAGGGCCTTAAAATTCGATTGTTTGTTTAGTGCACCTGTACTAGTTCTGTGATTTAAAGTGTGATATCTATTTCTATTTTTCCTCATGGCAATTAGTGCCGATGTCGACAATTCTACCAATATCAAAAATGCCATGGCAAATTGGCAACATGTGCAATTAATTTAAAAAAAAAAACCTGTCAAGAGCGAGTTGGACTCGCGCACTGATTCTCGTGATTGCGTTCCGATTTCTGTAAAAGTGTGCTATTAGAGATATGTTTTTTTTTTTTAGAAATCTTTACATGAACTTCTATCACATAGAATAATTTCAGATTTTTTTCTATGCAAACTTCGGAGATAAGGGGGGGGGGGGAACGGTATAAGTCGAAAACTATGCGGCATAAATAAAAAAGAAAAAAATGTAAGAGAATGTGCAAACAGCGCTCTTTCCACATGCCCTAGTAAGCCCTACTTTGATTTTTAAGCCCCTTTCAGTCCCTGTTGCAAAGGAAGAATTTTTATTACTTCTTTATTTGCAAAATTGTTGGGGACACGTCACCTAAACATGTTCTAAATTTCAAGTCGATAGCATTAGTAGTTTTTGAGATATCCTGAGACAAACTGAGTCGCACCATAAGGGTTCCTTTTTACCATTTTGGTACGGAACCCTAAAAACAAAGAAAAATATGTTTCGGATTTTGTAGGTAAATATAAAGTGTGCGATGTCAGTCCGTCATTCAATTATTTAGTAAGTTACAAAACGGCTTCATTTTCTCATAACAAAAGTACCGAAAATATCTAGCACAGGTAGTTATTATCAGCTGATTGCTAAATAGGTGAAGGTCGCATAATAATTAGTGAGCTGAGCTCGTCTTGTTTGTGGGACACGTGTGACGTCCATAGAAAGTATGAAAATTAAGGAAAATCGCTTTCATATTACAGTAATCAATCTGCCTAGCCTTTTCCCAACTATTTTGGGGTCGGCTTCCAGTCTAACCGGATGCAGCTGCTGAATACCAGTATTTTACTGCCTATCTAACCTCTACAACCCAGTAACTGGGTAAGTAATACGATACCCCTTGGTAAGACTGGTTGTCAGACTTTCGGGCTTCTGACGACCCGTAACGACTGGCAAAGATCCACGAATGACAGCCGGGACCAACGGCTTAACATGCTTTCCGAGGCACGGAGGGGTATCGGTATGTAAAGATGGTCACCCATCCACTGACCAACCCCCGCAAGCGTAGCTTAACCTGATGGATCGACCCGTGCGGCTGTTAGTACTTAGCCACGAGCTCCTCTCTTTCATAGTACAGTAATGACATCATAATCTACGGAATATTCTGAAAGACCACAGGATTAAATTTCAATTGGTTTTATTTTAAGTTTGACTGCGTTATTTTGGCCGATAATTAGGTAATAGTACATTATGATATAAGTGCGGTAAGATGAAAATTACAGCCGAGGCGATATTGCTAGCCCGAGCCGTAGGCGAGGGCTACAAGAAAGCAGAGGCTGTAATTATCAAAGCGCACGTATGTCATACGACGTTTTATAACATATTTGCGAGGAAATAAATAAAACTCGGACTTTCTTAAAAAATTAAATATAAGGATCTATGTGTCTGAACCGCGCTGGTTTTCGTCTTGATTTAGAATCTACTTTCAACCAAGTAAACACATTTTTTATTATTATAAAAACTTTTTTACAAAAACAAAAACCGACTTCCAAAAAAAACACTACAAAGTGAAAAATAACTCGGAAGTCGGTGTCTTTGGATCTGTATTTTAGTTTTTTGCCACCGACTTCCGAAATTAAAGTTATTTTTCACTTTGTAGTGTTTTTTTTGGAAGTCGGTTTTTGTTTTTGTAAAAAAGTTTTTATTTTTCACTTTTCAGTGGTTCAGTTTGTAATTTGTCTAAGTTACAATAACCCAATGTCAACTGCTCATCACGTTTTACAAAATGTTGCTTTTCCCGATGCAGGGACGTTAATTGTTGAGGAGTTCTCCTAGTAAGAACCAGGAGAAATGGAGCTCATGGTGAAGTCACCATTACCATTATTTTGACGAGCATAAACCATATTAAAGTAATCGAATCGCAACCTGTTATATAGGTAATAGGTAATACGGGCTGGTATCCGAACATAATAATATAACATAACATAACATATATAACCTGTTATATACTTAGATATAATTGAGTATTTCCGATGGCTCTCTGTGGTCTTCATCATCAGTTCCAGTTCACCGAATGGTACTTTCCGAGAGTAAATGCACGAGTTACTATAAAAAATACCGAAATCGATATAGGTGTGCTCATAAAATTTGAGGGTTTCCCTCGATTTCCATGGGAACCCATCATCAGATCCTGACTTGATGATCATGGGACCACTTGGAAAGTATACCCTTTCGAACAAAAAAAGAAAAATCCAAATCGGTCTAGCCATTTTCGAGTAATCGGGGAACATACATAAAAAACAAAAAAAGGTTCCGACGAATTGAGAACCTCCTCCTTTTGGAAGTCGGTTAAAAATTGGAATAACATACTTAAAATACGTAGCTACGTATCCTACCAACTTTAAATCAAAACATATTTAAAACGTCACAAACAACCACGAAAGCGCATCAATTTCAGGAGTTTACCATTGAGTCGACTCTGAACTTGACTTCAGTCGCGCTGTCTTTCAGCACGCTCAGCACTGTTCGGTCTGTTCAAATGTTCAGTGGATGGACAGGACAGGCCAGTACCGCCCTGAACGCAGAAGAGTACAGACGCACGCTAACAAATGCCGCCGAACTACCGCACGCGAGTCAAATTAAAAATCCAGTACTAAAAACGAAAATATCCCTCAAACAAATGGGATAAATTCAAAACTGGTGATTATTATAAATAGTGGTGATTAATACAAACAATAAGTGGTGGAGTCGGTGATTTTGTCGATAAACGATTTTTGTTTCGTGTGATATTAGTTTTAGGAACTTTTTCTTATCTAGTGTTAGTGGATAGTTTTAAATATGGAGGAGCATGGAGGTGAGTTTCGATTTTTTTTTTTTTTTTTTAATATAGAACTGATATTTTTTTTCCAACTAATTTGAGACTTGGCTAAGGTACAGAAATCGCTTAAAAAGCTACCATTTTTTTCCGATACGATGCGTAGTTTTACTCATAAGTACAAAATTTTCCGTTCAGTTTAGGTTTTTTTTATAAGAAAAATATTTATTTAGAGAAATAAATATTTTCACTGAAGTTTATTCCGCACTTGGTCTCCTTGAAATATATTTTAATTTTAGATTGATCAGGCCAAACGTCTTGGAAATGGCTGCAGAAGTCTGACGTCATAGATTAGTCGATTGATTAAGGAGTCCAAGGGACACTGCCTTCCAATCTTTTAGCGTAATAGTCTTTTGTCTAAATAGTTTTAAAGGTCAATGTTTACAACTTTACACTATATCTATGTAGACTACGAGTATGTCTATGGGTTGCTTTATTTACAACATTAATTATCGCAAAACAGCTATTATAATTATTACTAATTGTGGGTTTGTCTTGTTGAGGAACTGAAACAATTTTGATGTTTTTAGTCATTTAAATTTTTTAATAATTTTCTAGAATGTTCTAATCTATTTTGCATTATTCTCGAAGACGCTTACGAGCTAATAATATTACAGTGTGTAGTTTTGGATATTTTCATAATAGAGTTATTTCTAATGTCTTGCAAAATGTACTAGAGATGCAGTCATACACACATACATACATGAATTCTCGCCATATTCCCACGGGGGTAGGCAGAAACAACAGAACGCCACCTGCTGCGATCCTTACATACCTACTCCTTTTGCCTCGTTTACGTTCATACATCTGAAAATCATCATCTGGATTAATCTGGACACAGTTTTATCTATATCTATAAAAGGAAAGCGTTACTGACTGACTGACTGACTGACTGACTGACTGATCTATCAACACACAGCTCAAACCACTGAACGGATTGGGCTGAAATTTGGAACACAGGTAGCTATTATGACTTAGGCATCCGCTAAGAAATTGTTTTTGGAAATTCGACCTTTAAGGTGGTAAAAAGGGGGGATATTGTTTGTATGAAAAATCTTATTCCTTGAGTTAATAAACTTGAAACTTGGCACGAATATTTATCTAAGTAAATTATGATTTTTGTGATTTTATGTTTTTCTAAACTACCCCCTAAAGAGAAATTGGGGAGTCTCAAAGTTTGTATGGAACAATTTTAACGCGCAATCCGATTAACTCAAAACTCAGTATTTATACTTAAAACCAAAAAAAAAGAATAATGTGTGTCAGGGTTTTTCGAAAATCTACCTCTAACGGGGTGAAAAGGGGTAGTCAATTTCACAGGGGAGGATTTTACTGCGTGGCTTGATTAACTCGAAAATTGGTGTAAATAATCTTTGAGTCAACCTATGGAAATATCTCAAACTATTTTTTTAAATTCCACCCCTGTGGGGGTGAAAACAGGGAATACAATTTACATGAAAAATGTTTTAATTGACTTGAAATTTGGCACAAATATTTGCCTAAGTTTGTCATTATTAGTTTTTTAAAACTACCCCGGAGGGAGGGTTAGAGGGGAGGGGCAAGGGAGGGGTGGTGAGGAATGTGAGGGGGAGGATGATGGACGCAGGGAGAAAGGGCAGGAATTGGTGAGGAGAGGAGGAAGACATGGTGAAGGCTGAGGGGTGTGTAGGGGTTGGTGAGCTGGAGGTGGAGGAGAGGGGGAGAGGGAGGGGACGGGGTGGTGAGAGAGAGAGAGCGAAGGGGAAGTGGTGAAGGGGGTGTGAGAGTGAGTGAGAGGGGGAGGGAGAGGTAGCGGAAGGGGATGTAGTGAAGGAACGAGCTAAACTCTGGAACTACCCTACCAGTCGGACTTTAAAAAATCTTTTTGCATTAATGATAGCCCAAATCTTATAGAAGGCATATTTAACATCACCCTAGGACCCTTAGGTGCCGAGCAAAAAGAAAAAAAGTCTGAAAGAACGCTAAGTGAAAACGAAGTAATAGCGCGGGTAGGCAATGCGATGCGACGGGGTGGGTCGAGCAAAAAATAAATTTTACGCGGACGAAGTCGCGGGCAGAAGCTAGTTGTTTTAATAAAACACTTATTTAGTAACTAAAGTACTAATGAACACAATAATAAATTAAAAAGTGACAGTTATTATCGTAACCTTATTATCAATGCGACGCTTATTATTTTTAAATTTCTTCATCATTATTTTATTCTCTCATTGTTTGTTGTTTATTTATCTCGCGCTGTTTTTTTCCTGGTGGGGTGGGCAGACATCCAAGTAATATTAACCTTTGGCACGTTAGCATTAGGAGACTATGAACATTCGTAATAGTAATGTTATTCGTTTCTGATGGATGATTATATGTCTGATTAATGTATATTTGGCCCATAGTATCCACCAGGCGAAGTTACCACCGCCACTCTATGCGTGGGTGTCGTGAAAAATGTCTAGGTAGATAGATCGGCTTTGCCCGCGGGAAGGTAGAAAATTATATATTAAATATTCCAGGGCTACCTACGTACTTACTAGCGGTATAAAAAATAAAATAAAACTCCTTCCCAGGTCATGGTCAAAAAGCGTGCCCAATTTTATTGAAATCTGTTTATCCATTAATTCGAGAAACGGTAACTGACAGACAGGGTAACTTTTGCGTCTATAGGTAATAATTAACATAATTATGTCGTGCCTTTTCCCAACTATTTTAGGGTCAGCATCCAGTCTTACCGGATATAGGTGAATACCAGTATTTTAAATAGAGCGACTGGCTACCTGATTTCCACGACCTATTTACTGGGTATACGATATCCCTTGGTAAGACCTGGTTGGTGATTGGTGGAGGGGTCTATTATTATGTAAAAATGCTCACCCATCCAAGGACCAACCGCGGCAAGCATAGCTTCACCTCGTCGATCGCCGTGCGGCTGTTATTGCTTAGCCACAATTACAATTGATAAACATTAACATAAGTATGGAATAGTATTGATTAGGTACTGTAGAGGTTTTGTTATGTACAAGCCATAGTTTGGATAACTGGCTGACATTCCGATCGTTCAAACATCGAACATTCTTATAAAAAAGTGATGGTCGCTTTTTTATAAGATTTGACAGATAGCTGGTAGCTAGGGTTCCGCGTAGGACCTAGGGAGTGTATTATAATTTGATTCTGATTTAATATAGCGGGCTTCAGCCCCATTTCTTCAGTGCATTACTGTCTATTTATTTATAACGTAGTTAGCCTCCCGCTGTGAGGTTCGAGCCCTCACAGTACTAAGAAAATACTGCAATCACCAACCAATTTTCCCCGTGTGGTGATTATGACACTTTCACCTCTGTATGTTAATTGAAGTGATAATTATTGCGAAGCCTATGACCGTCTAACAGCGGATTAGCTAATTGGTAAACTAAACATTTAAACGACATTCTAAGCCAAATTGCTGCTAAGTTTAAAGTTGGTTTGATAAAAATAACGACTAAGAACTATTTTCTCGGAGCTCTTTTATGTTAAAAAACCGGCCAAGTGCGTGTCAGACTACGCACAATGAGGGGTTCCGTAGTTGGGATGAAATTAATTATCCCAAGAACAAACTTACCGAAACAAACAGTTGATAAACATATTCTCCCATACATTCCAACAGTAAATGTGAGTTTGTACTCACAATATTGAGAGATTTACCATGCTGTTTCAAGACCACAAACTTCTTATAGGTTTTCCTGTAATCTACAGGTATAGAACTATTTTCTGTATTTTTCTTCAAAATTTTAGGATCAGTAGTTTCGGAGATAAGGGGGGGGGAATGGTCAATTTTCGTCTATTTTCTTAAATAACTTTAAAACTATTTATTTTAACATTATAAAAAAAATATATTTGAGATCCTTATAGTAAGCCCTTTCATTTGATATGTCACACGGTACAGTTTGCAAAACTTTTTTTTTAAACTTTCTTATTTGCCCCCTAAAAGTGACCCCCACATTCAAAATTCATTTATTTACTTTAGATATACGTGTTTGGGTCACAGAAATCCATATGTGTACCAAATTTCAACTTGATCGGTTCATTAGAGCAAATTGGCTGTGACAGACGGACAGACGGACAGACAGACAGACAGACAGACACACGAGTGATCCTATAAGGGTTCCGTTTTTTCCTTTTGAGGTACGGACCCCTAAAAACACATGCTTTTATAATAGCAAAAGAGTGAGCCCGCAGGATGTTGCAATGAAAGCTAGAGATAAGACAACATTAAAAGAAATGAATCATACATTGCAAACAAATGATCGTATAGTTTTAAATAAAATAAAATTCATTAAATACATTCTGCACGCCACCATAGAAACGGGTTTTGTCGACGGTCGACAAAATTACAGAATAAAAAAATATTTCTACGCATTCTACGCGTCTAAGCATGGCAATGTGTCATTTTGTCTATTCTTCCGTCGACAAAAAATCGTCATGCTACACGTGCTGGACTGATCTACATGTCTTGACCTAGAAGACAAAAGCTGAATATTGTCTTGCCCATGCCCCTTTTCACCAATCCTAAGTGACACTTAAATGAATCCCTAAATATTATTGCACTGTTGGATTTTCAATTCTATTCAAGGCTTAACAGCGCCGAGAGTTGAAAATCCAAATTTAAAACGGGCATCAGACGTACAGTAGTACCCAAGTTATATGGCTTATCGAGGTACCTGCGCAGAAGATGAATTTTCAAAGCGCGGGAAATGCTATTGACCAATCAGCACGCTCCACGCACCACGCTCCTTTTTCCTGTACCGCTATTGGTCGGCAGCTGCCTAACCTAATAATCTAAAATCATAAGAGAATGATGTAAAAGAATTCACTACTCAGCACACTTACAACATTGTTTATGAAAGTACATATAGTTGCAAGCAGCCTGCAAAGATTTAAATCGCTAGATTTGCCCTCACCATATTTAGTCACAAGAAAATGTGTCCATACTGAGAAGAGTCAGCACACATATTATTAAATTAATTAAAACATTACAATAGGAGAATAAACAAATAAAATCCTAAAGTAAGAAGAAAATAATAATATAAAATTATAATCTTGTTATATACTATGATTGCTATGAATCACATAATTGAATTAGGTATACATGTAATAATTATTAAAATATTTTGTAACACGAAAACAAAGAAAGATTTTGTTTGTCTTCTACTTCTTAGGTCGAAAACAGCTTATCACTTTGACACGAGACTTTCGTCAGCGCTTAGCTCATAATATCCGTTTGCAGTTGAGAGTTCAGTCATCGATCCCTTTCGTCCGGACACATTCAGTAAAGGAATGTTGTGTAGGTATGTGTCGCAGATGGACTGTCGAATCCGCTGTTTTACATAACCGCTAGCTGTTTTACAAAACAGCTGAATGACGTTTAGCGATTTTCCACAATTACTGAACTTTAAACATACACACAGAATTGAATAAACGTTTTGCATTTATCAATGCAGCAGGTCAACGATTAGAAGTTATGCAAAACAATGTGTAATAAAACGTCAGATTGTAGATTTTAGTTCAAAATTTTGTCGCTCGTGGCTCTGTGTGTCAAAAAAAACATTAATGGCGTCGGAAACAGAAATAAATAAAACGAGTAATATGAGTGAAAATTACCCTAACTCAAGTGAAAACAGCGATTTTAAGGACAATATTAATGTTAAAGCCAATTAACTGCAACCAATTTGGAAGTAGCGGTTGGTCACAGTACTAATCTAACCTAAAACAATTATTGGTCAGGGTGCCCTAGTTTAGTTACTGCAACCGATTCAGCATTAGAAGCCACATCAAACGCTCATTGTGACTGCAGATAAGCCATTCTGCAATACGTCTAACGTTCTAAACGTGTGTAGCAGTTTTTTTAATGTAACGCAATGACAATCCAGCTGAAAGTTGTTCAGCTGTTTTACATAACGGAGCTATTTTGTAAAACAGCTAGCGGTTATGTAAAACAGCGAATTCGACAATCTATATACGACTTAGCAAAGATTAGTGTGATTAGTTCAAGCGTTTCAGCCTGTAAAGACCACAGTACCTTTTTGATACCTAATCAGATACCATGGTCTGGTCGGAGGATCCTCTCTTTCCTATGCAGGATGAGTAAAGTTTACACTCTGTTCCTCATACCTCATAAACCCACAAATTAATCAATAACAACTACAATCGAGGCAAACCAGCGCACAGTCAGGTCTTTATAGTTTCAAAGTGACGTCACTTTTCATGAGAGATTGATATTCTAAACACCTAAACAAATAAACGTTTCGTAGAAAGGGCTACTTACCTGTATCCAGCGCCAACATACACAAACAAATTGTGAATCGGAACTACTTATTAGTAGATCATACAAATATTTATACTGGAACAGGAAATGACCGTGCGTACGTGGGAATGTGCCTTTTGTGGTTCTGTTAATCAAGTTTGCGAAATTAAGTCTGACGTAAACTAGTAGTATCACATTCTGAAAAGAGAATGAACTTCATTTATCACAGTAAAATAGCAACAATAAAAAAATAAAAAATTTAAAAAAACAAATAGTTGTTTTTTTTAATTTAATTTTTTTTTATTGTTGCTATTTTAATCTGCTGTTATTATTTTGTGTGCCTCTATAATTTAGTCTGTGCTAAATAAATGTGTTTTCTTTCTTTTTTATTTTTGTCGTAGAATACCAAGCTTCAGCATAGCCTAAGCGTAGTCAGCCTATAATGTTCCCACTGCTTGGACATAGGCATCTTGTCTTCGAGAGGGAGTGGACTATAGGGACTGGACTATATATCCACCACGCGGGCCCAGTGCGGGTTGATGAGAGATGGCAAGTCCTAGAACCAAAAATTCGAAGACAGAATTTTTGGTTCTAGGACTTGCCGGTCTCCTCACGATGTTTTACTTCACCATTTTGAGAGCAGTGGTGATGAAATTATTTACACAGTAAAGCAAAGTCAAAGTTAAATCATTTATTTCATATGGGCACATAGTGCTCTTCTGATCGTCAATATTTACAAAACAAAATTTTAGTCGCCCCTTCCAAAAAATAGTTTCGTATGGAGAAGAATGGGCATGAAATTCCACCGCCAGCCTGAATTCGAACCCCCGACCTACAACTCGTAAGTCGGGGCCGCTACCACTGGGCCACCATTTCTCTGCCCTGCTGAATTACCATGCTTTGTATACATTTAATTAGTTTCCTGCTTTCAGTTTAATCTTCTGATTCTCGTTGACTAGGTTGCAGAGACCAGCCTTTTTCCTGGCATCCTCCTGTTATTTCTCTCTTTCTAAGTTTATATCTTTCCGTATGTCGAAAAGGAATTTCCATATAGTTGCTTACGAGCGCTTTATGATCGCTTGCCTATTGCTCGATTTCTCGACTAAATTTTGAACTGAAACGAGGTGATTGAACAGCAGAGCCACAACCAATCAAATCTATATGAGATACATATGTACGTATTATAAAATAAAGTCACTTTTCGTGTCAAGGTTTATGTTTAAAGATATTTACTCTCAAAAAAGACACAAAGTCGCTTACATGAGAATGACTCGGGGCACGCAAGGGAATATACTATTATTATACTTACATACAATAAAGACATCTCTATCTTTGTCAAGTCATACAAACCGTGCAGGGGTGGCTCGCTAGTTTAAACTGTAAACAATCATCAACCTATGAACCTACTCTCTACAAGTTCTACTAAACACACATTCCTACACATCCCTACCAACATGTACAAAATATATCATCCAAGTAAATAAACACGTGTGAACCCTCCTTGTTGGTCGTTAGTTATAAATAGAGGCGCACTGTCATGGCCGCCGCAGCGCTTTCTCTATTGAACCGTCCTGTTAATTGATTGTTTTCACGCTGCTCTTGGGATTGGGATAAAAATATAACGTAATTATATCAACAGTTTGGTCATGTAATAGAAAATGTTGTAACTGGTTTGAGCCGAACATTTTCTGGAGTTTTAAAGTTGAGTTAAGTATTAAAAGATGTAGCGGCTAATCACTGCTTATAGTTAGTATTTTAGTAAGTTATGATAGTAGGGCTTTTTGTGTACTTTCAGCACACATTACACTTTCATCGGTTAAGAATTAGGTACTGCTGGTAAAAGCTATATGAAGCGGTTCCCTTTTTTTTTGTGGATGGGAAATCATCAAATGACTTCTCCCGCTCTGGGTGGAGCGGAAGGCCGTGTCAGACTTTTACTGACTAAAACCCACCCGTGTTCCTTCAGTTGCCAATGCCAGGGCTACGGCTAAAATCTTTCTCCAGCATGGCAATAATTAAATTGTCCTAAACATTAATTGCTTTTGAAATTTGGTGCCCAGAGCTGCAATTAAGCTCCATTTACACGGCGCCTGTTTATTGCCTGTGGCATACCATAAAATTGAAAGGCAAATATCTGGCACCGTCTAAACAACACGTACAATATTGTTGCACGATACGGGCAACTTTGAAAACTGGTATAAGCATATACAAGAAAATCGCACAGCACATAGTTACAATAATTGCTCGTACAATAAAATCGCATTCAATTTTGGCATGATCTGACATTTGTGCTGTCATTGAAATATGAGTGCGGTAAGTGAGGGTGTGGTAATTGTTGTTGCTATTTTGAGGCAAGAAATCAAATCAAGAACAACTTGAAAAATATCTTGAGAAGCGTTCAATAAAATTTAATGAAATATCATGTCTAGGCAAAACTTGCATGCAATAATCGCCTGTCAATTTCATTGCCTGGTGTAAGTCGCATGCGATTTTATTGAATGGCAAAACATGCATTCAATTATTGTACATGCCATTTTATGGAATCGCACGCGTGTAAACACTTCATGTAGTTCTTGAATGTCAAAAAACTTGAACGTTCTCTATGGCATGCAATTATTGCTCTTGAACGTTCCAGAAACTTGCCCCGTGTAAATGGCGCTTTAGACTAATTAAAAAAATGTGATATAAAACAATAAAACAAATGGTGTTATATTATTACTAGATAATGTATCAGCACTACAAAAGTTCTATTGCGGCTCTGGGTACCAAATAAGAGCAATTAATTTTTAGGGCAATTGAATTATGGTCATGCTGTAGAAAGATTTTTTGTTGGAAATTATCTCCTTCATCTCCCTATTTCGTTTCATCCAAGACTTTTTGACCACCCTGTATACGCAGTAATATTTATGTCGATAGTGAATGCACTACTTATATTTAGGCAGTACCATATAATCATTGACTTATTATCAATGCATATAATACATACTATTACAAGGCTATACATAGAATTTTATCTATTTGTCATTATCGCTTTTATTCTAGGAATTTATAAAGGTAGATAAAATGACGAAGGGAATAATTTAGTGACGTCAAAAGGCTGGTTCAATGACTTGTGATACTAGAATATACTTAGGTAAATATAACGATAACCCCATTTAGGTATGATCACAAATCCATCTACTAAGTGTGGTGACCATAGTCATTTTCTCTTCGATATTTTTTTGTAGTAAATGATAAAGTAATTTTATTTTATTGTTAGTAGGTGTAAACACTTAAAACACACCCATAATATTAAAAAAAAACTAGATGGGTTCGGTGTTTCCTTTCCATCTACTCTGATAGGAAATACTGAAACAAACTGAGGTCAGGTCAGTCTCTTAATCTCTTTAACACGCTTCTATTAGCTTCACCTTTTTCTCAGAAACGCGTGGAAGTATCAAGTTGAAATTAATATCAAATACGTAGGTCTGTAGTCCCTTGGAGTTCTGAAAATGTCATGCTTCTAAGTCAACGTAATAAAAAGATACGGCTATTTATGCGACAGATTATGATAATCGCAAATAAATCAAAACCGTACTTCCCGTTGTCCTAGAATCATGAAATTTGGCAAGAAGCAAGGTCTCACACACAAGTAAAGGAAAAAGTGCCGAAAATTGTTAATTTGTAATTTAATCTCATAAAATTTTTTTTTTTGGTATTACGAGTAGGTACTATGTCAAGTTTTTGTTTTTGGGATAAATTCTTTTCAACTACGGAACCCTTCATTGTGCGTAGTCCGACACGCACTTGGCCCATTTTTTGTATCAATTTCAAAATGTTCCATATCTCCCGACTTATGTTTTTAGGGTTCCGTACCAAAATGGTAAAAAAGGAACCCTTATGGTGTGACTCAGTCAGTCTGTCTGTCTGTCTATCTGTCACAGCTGGATATCTCAAGAACTACTAATGCTATCAACTTGAAATTTAGAATAGTTTTAGATGACATTGACCCAACTATTTTGCAACTAAGAAAGACATTAAAATATTTATATTTTTTTTTGCAAACAGGGACTGAAAGGGCGTCTTAAAAAATCAAAGTGGGTCTACTAGAGAATGTGGGGTATCATATGAAAGAACGCTGTTTGCACGTTCTCAAACATTTTTTTTTTCTTTTTTTTAGGCCGTATAGTTTTCGACTTCTGATGAAAAATGTAAAAAAAAAATACCGTTCCCCCCTTATCTCCGAAGTTTTCAAAGATAAAAATCTGAAATTATTCTATGTGATAGAAGTTTATGTAAAGATTACAGAAAAAATAAAACGGTGTCTCTGCACACTTTTCAGAAATCGGAACGGAACCCTCGGTGCGCGAGTCCGACTCGCTCTTGACCGGTTATTTTTCTCAACGTTACGCTAGTTGGCAGAACTACTCGCCTTTAATATAAAATACGAGCTCTGCGGGATAAAAACGAAACAAAAACACAGATGTCTACTGACCTCATGACTCAATTTTAACATAATACCTACTAATAACCGTGTCATTAAACCGTCTGTCTATCTGAAAGTGCCCCGAACGTCGACACCGAACTAATAAACAAATAGGTAATGTTGTTGTAACCCCTCGCTAAATATTATAAACAAAAAGTTGAATCACCGGTTGACATAATGGAAAGGTCGCCCGGTAAATTAATGGAGATAGATATTTTGTGTATCAGAGAAGCTCGTGGCTAAGTAATAACAGCCGCACGGATCGATCCATCAGGTTAAGCTACGCTTGCCGGGGTTGGTCCGTGGATGTATGACCATCTTTTCATACCGAGACTCCTCCTTGCTCCGGAAAGCACGTTAAGCCGTTGGTCCCGGCTGTCATTCGTGGATCTTTGACAGTCGTTACGGGTCGTCAGAAGCCCGAAAGTCTAACAACCAGCACGCGTAGCATGACGACGTTTTGTTGACGGAAGTATAGACAAAATTACACATTGCCATGCTTAGACGCGTAGACTGCATAGAAATATTTCTACTATCTGCCATTTTGTCTATTCTTCCGTCGACAAAACCCGTTTCTATGGCGGTCATGCTAAGCGTGCTGTCTTACCAAGGGGTGTCGTATTATCCAGTCACTGGGTTGTGGAGGTCAGATAGGCAGTCGTATTAGTATTTGTGTAGTTCAGCTTATCCCCTTATATCCATTAAAAACCCTTGGTTTTGGTATATAAGGAAATAAAACCATAATAGTACGTTAATGGCGGCAGTATCAAGGTGATTGCCACAGTATGTAGACCCGTACTTATCAGTTAATAACGTGGCCACTCGAGCGCCTCACGATACGAGCTGATATCTTTCTAAATACTGGTATTATGCAGACAGAACTGGGCTTGAATTGTGTCTCACCATAGCAGCCTATGTATGACATAATACACCGCATCTGCTCTTCACAAAGACGTAGGCAGAGATGCTGATGCTCTTTCCAATTATTTATTTTACTTTTGACATAAGTACTTAAGCACGCTTATGAAGGTCCATATTTTTTACTTCATGGACGCTAAAGTAAAATAAACGATTGGAAAGATTATAGTAAGGTCCAGAGTAGATTGGAGGTGTGGTGGAAAAGACTGGATACCGTTGGCCTGAGAGTAAGTCGGACCAAAACGGAGTATCTGTTTTGTGATTTTGGGGGCCTCTCGGGTCCGGTGCCCATGTCTCTTGCCGGAACGCCCTTACCGATCTGCTCCGACTTTCGGTACCTCGGGTCGCTTGGCCAAGGTGATGGCGAAGTAGACCGAGACGTAACGCAACGGATCAACTCAGGATGGATGAAATGGCGACAGGTTACGGGAACAACTTGCGACCCACGGATGCCCCTCAAGTTAAAGGGAAAAATTTACAAGTCCGTGATAAGGCCTGTCGTACTTTATGGATCGGAATGCTGGGCAGTGAAGAAGACGGATGAAAAAAGATTGCATGCAGTGGAGATGAGAATGTTGAGATGGATGTGTGGAGTGACGAGAATGGATAAAGTAAGAAATTAGTATATAAGAGGAAGTTTGAAAGTGGCGCCAGTGACAGAAAAGTTGAAAGGAAATCGTTTGGGTTGGTATGGGCATGTGATGAGGAGAGACGAAATGCATGTGATTAAAAAAGTGATGAATATACATGTTGATGGATGGAGAGGCAGAGGAAGGCCAAAGAAAAGATGGATGGATTGTGTGAGGAATGATATGAAAGAGAAGGGAGTGAATGACAGCTTGACGGTTGACTGGGGAGAATGGAAGAAGAAAACGTGGTGCGCCGACCCCGCGTAACATGGGATAAGGGCAGGAAGATGATGAAAGATTATAGTAAGTACATTTTACTTTGCCAAACATGTTGTAAGTCTCTTTTAAAAGGAGTCACGCTTAATTGCCACCCAGAGCAGTGGCAGAGCCGCGACTTACGAGTTGTAGGTCGTAGGTTCGAACCCAGACAGGCGCTTTACTTTGTGTTAATTATTTCATCACCACAGCTCTCAAAACGGTGAAGGAAAACTTCGTGAGGAAAAAGGCATGTCCTAGTACCAAAAAATTAGAAGACATGTGACATCTACCAACCCGCACTGATTATTATTTATTATTATTATTATTATTAAGGCTCCCGTAGATAGGCGCGACGCACAGGTGCAACGTGTTGCGATTCTGGAGAACAATGCCCATGAAGTTTTCTTAAAACCGGTCAAGAGCGAGTCGGACTCGCGCACCGAGGGTTCCGTTCCGATTTCTGAAAAAGTATGCTATTTAGAGATATCGTTTTATTTTCCTGTAATCTTTACATATGTTATGTTATTACAAAAAAAAAAAAAAATGTATATAAGTAGTTTATCAGACATCTCGTTACATAACACAAGCATTAGGTTGCTTAGCTTGGGACTAGATGGCGTTGTGTGAAATGTCCAAGGATATTTATTTTTTATTTTTTTATTTTTTATCACTTCTACGATTAGGTTCACAATGCAATGTATGTTGCACGCGTGCGATTTTTCATTTTCCCACCCGTGTGTATATACTTAGTCCAAATTGGTTCAATGCCTCTATTCACAACTCTATTCGGAGGTGAATGTTTTTTTTTAATCTTGGCAAAGAGATGCGTCTTTAGGGCGTTAATATTTTTTGAAAATTTAAATAATGTAATATAGAATATTATCAAAAACCATGATTATTACAATAAAAAAAAACGTTTATGAACAAATTAACATTTACTTGTGTTCTAAACTCAAAAATATTTGAATTTTCTATTTCTCATATTAGGCTGTTTATCGGCTTTATACCTTTGCTTCTCTTTCAACCTGGCGAAAGCAAAGCGCGGAAAAAAAAGAAAATTTAAATCATAATTTCCTATTAATTCATGACAAAAATATTTTCCGTTATTTTATTTTATTTCTTCAAAAGTGTAGGTATTGAAAAAAGTCGTTTGATACACGTGGACATTTGTTATTGCAGTTCTCAGCTCAAAAACAACCTCGCCCATGGCTCGGGTGTTTTAATTCCGCTTCGAATGCAATAACAAACGTTCTCCACTAATTGTATCAAAATGTGCTATTGTATCAATGGTCGTGCTCTGACTGTCAATCATTTTCCTAGTCACGGAACTGCAGGTTATTACGCAATGATAAAACCTGCAACATAATTTTTTGCTTCAGTTACTGGGTATACAGACTATACAGTGGAAACATTTATAAATTGTTTCTTTGTTTTCTGCATTGCAATGAATTTTATTAATCGACGAAAAAAAAAGAGGAGTTTCTCACTTTACAGACTTGTCCGATTCTTGTTTTATTCGGGAGAGTATACCTCGAAGGAAGTCAGTTGTTTTGTTTTGTATTTTTTTTTTTTTTTCACTTTTTAGTCGTGGTACACACGGCTACATATCAAGCTCTCACTGTACGGAAATCCTACAAAACGCGTGATCATTTTATACTGGAAATGTATAGCTGGATTATGTAGCCGTGTGTACCCCACACAAATTCGAATACCACCACAATCATCCACATAAAAAGTGGAAAAAAAAACGTAGCTAACTCAAAAACTACCCAAGCAAAGTTAATACATCTTCGGCCTTATTACAAAACGAGGTTTTTCTTCTGTCATGGTTTAAGGCCGAACTATACGCCAATGACCTTGAGTGGTTAGCTTGCCCATTCTGGCCTGAGCTCACGCAACGCGTCGTACGTCCAGCCAGTAATAGGACTCGCCCATCAAGGAGCGCTGTCCCAAATTAGACGCATTTTTAATTTATTATAACAAAAAATATACATGTTTTTAAAAAGTAACAAAACCAAATCATTTTCGTTTGTATTGCAAAGTAGTAGATATTTTTTTTACATTCTTTTGATAAAAAATGAAGGATTACTCCTTCATTTTTTATCTTAACTGACTCTTGAATGGTTTCATCTTAACAATTTGGAGGTGATTTGGGGTTTTTTTTTTCTTATTATGTGATACCGATAGAAAAATTATGGCTAAACCAAATTACGATTCATATCATGTAGATTACTAACAATTTTTTTCAGATGTAATTTCTCTGTAGGTTCCGGCGAAAAACTGCTTCATCTGCACGCTGTTTTTAAGCTTTTTTCGAAAGAGTAGCCTTAAACCGTCGATCCAGTTTTTGTAATAAGAACCTAGCTGTGATAGAAATACAGTTCTTTATACAAAAGTGACCACTTAGTCCGGTACTAAGTTGTCACTTTTGTAAAACTGACATAATAAAGTTCGAAATACAAAAAAGGGTCCATGGTTAAACCTGGGTTTGAAGATGAACCTTGTTTTGTAATAACACGGTTTGGGACCAACTATGAGGTTACACTCTCGAACAAAACTAAAAATTTTCAAATCTGACGTTTCTGTAAAAGTTATGTGTGGTATACATAAATAGTTATTTATGCAACTGACGTATAATAAGGAGTATTAAAACACGAATGTGGGTTTATTACACGAGGCGAAGCCGAGTGTGATAATAGTATCACATGAGTGTTTTAATACCTAATTATGTACAGTTGCATACAAGACTTTATCTTCATCCATGTTATCAATCCTCTACAAAAGGTTCTGAAACAGTTTTTTGCAATACTAATACTCGTATCGAACATGGCGGCCGGCGTCATAGTATACGACGTGAATTCGAATAAGTTCTTTTTTAAAATTACGGCGCTGTTGTATTGAAACGCGCGTGCATTACAATGTTCTTTTTTTGAAAACGAGTTGCATTATGAAATTCAGTACAACATTAAAACACCCGTTTGGATGCTATTATGGTTACCATGGTTACTATGACACTGGCTGTTTTAATGTTGGCAATAAGCTAACTGTTTCAGAAACTTTTATAGAGAATTTATAGCATGGGTGTAGATAAAAAAAAATACGTGTTGAATTGAGAACCTTCTCCTTTTTTATCGTCGAAAAAGACGTTTCAGCCAGTGTTTTATTTGTATCCTATGTCTGACGCAACTCTTCAACAACATTGCACATTTCCCGTTACTTAATTGACCTATCAGCAATATTATCACTTCCCATAACGAACAGACAACACCAATTCATTCTGACAACATTTAATCATTACCAGATACCACCAATCATCATCAGTTTATCAATCAATCAAACATAAAAGCAATTCGCGCACACTATCTTGTTGGAACCACTTTGAACCGCGCGAATCTGGATTTGACCGGTATTAACTGGATTTTTTTTGTTCTCGGTGGTGCAATAGTGCAGTTTATATAGATTACAATTAACGTTGATTGGTGCTGATATGTTTGTCATAGGATTAATTTAAGATTAAACGGATGCCGCTCAGAACAAACATTTCTTAATTAACTGGTTTGTTTTTAATTTATGTTTTGTTTTATGAGAGTTTTATGGCGGGATGATTTGGTACTTGAAGCTGCGCCTTGTTAGTGAAGTCGGGATTAATGATAACATTGATAACGCTGTTTTGCGTCACGTTAGTAATCCTTGAAGGTTTAGGAGCTGATTCGGCTGTGGCAATTAATTTGACAGATGGTGATCAATAAAGTACAGGTTTTGTTTTTGGTGTACTGTCATAGCTACCATTACTGGATAACTTTTTTTACAGTCTTGAAAAAAATGGGCTATAATAGGAGAACGGAGTAAAAGCCTATGGCATACTTAGTACTTGTTTATTTGTTTTTTAAGCGACTTCCAAAAAAGAAATAGGTTATCAATTCGGATGTTTAAGTGTAATATTTTTTTTTATCATAAAAAATAAAACAAAAAAAAAATTGTTACTTAATCGTGAGAACTTAAGTAGGTAACTCTAACTAGGTACATACTTACCCAGTAAACAGCTTATGCTAGCAAAATTACATCCTCGATTATAAGATCAGTAATTAAGCGTTCTACTATCAGAATAAACGCAGAAGATTATTCTGATAGAAACACGCGTGGCTTTTGTCTGAAATGTCTGCGGTTCACACACATGGAGTCTCAGCATCCAAGATAAAAATTATAGACCCAAAAATACTCATTTGGAATCGAACGCGTGATTTGATGAACGTAATATAGAAATCAGCTTGTTTTTGCGTAAAAATGATTACTTAAGAGGAAACGTGGGTGCTCTTTTCTCCATACAAAAAGATACAAACGCTCTCGCCTGTTTTCTTTCTGGTTAATGACCATAAAGCAATGATTTTTTACAGAAATATAAATATCAGTCAATTGTATGCCCCTATGTTTTCCTTTTTGATGATATATTATTTTTATAGGAACTAGAACCCTCCAAAAATGCTCAAAATTGCCTATTCAGACCGCTGTCAACAGACGCCTAGTGTACCAATTTGACAACTTTTAACGAAAAAAGAAAAACATATTATTCAGTTTATGAAATATCTTTTAAATTGGTCCAATATTGGAGGAGGAAATAGGCGAGGGCGAAACCTCGAAATGTGACTTTTTATATAGGCTATTTAGTCGGATCTGCAGTTGTCCTTATCGCACGTATTCGAGGGCGGAGCGCTCGCAGAGCGACAGCAATACCTTCTTAAAATACCTAACTGGCCACCCGCCTTTCCTATTAAATGTCACAGTGTTTCCTGTCGAACAGATCTTCGTACCTTTTTTTTTTCTTTTTTTTGTGGTTGGGAAATCATCAAATGACTTCTCCCGCTCTGGGTGGAGCGGAAGGGCGTGTCAGACTTTTACTGACTAAAACCCACCCGTGTTCCTTCAGTTGCCTATGCCAGGGCCACGGTATCTCTTTCGAGCAACCCGCGACAGATGTTCATTCCTACTGCATTGTTTTCGCATTGTTCTTGAAAACTAATAAAAATAGGTAATTTGCTGAATTTGTCTAAACCATCTATTGTTGAAGGTTTCAGTATAAATTATAACATTAGTACGAGTAACTCAAGCCTATTGTATAACTATGTATAAAATTGCAAATAATCGTAAAATACTGTTTTCTAATTAAGTGTTTCCTTTCTTGAGTTTTATTGTGTTCTTATCTTAACATTTTCTTCACAACGACCATAATCTTATACAAAAAAAATGTTATAATAACTGGGAGTAGAAGTTACTCTCGTCTCGGCACATTAGAGTATGGTATATACAGGCTGTATCAGAAAGGTGTGGTAAAATTTAAGGGTGTGGTACAGACTATAAAACTGAACAACTTTCTCCATGGGACCAACATCATTCACTTTCTATAGATATTTAGAAAAACACACTGGCGTGACACTTTGGACTCGTTCCGGCCTGATTGGCCCGAGAAGCAGAATACACTAAGAAAAATGGAAAGCTATAGGGGAGACCTTTTCCCAGCAGTGGGACAACATAAAAAAATATCTATCTGCCTAGCCTTTCCCAACTATGTTGGGGTCAGCTTCCAGTCTAACCGGATGCAGTTGAATACCAGTATTTTACATGGAGCAACTGCCTATCTGACCTCCACAACACAGTTACTGGGTAATACGATACCCCTTGGTAAGACTGGTTGTCAGACTTTCGGGCTTCTGACGACCCGTAACGACTGTCAAAGATCCACGAATGACAGCCGGGGCCAACGGCTTAACATGCTTTCCGAAGCACGGAGGAGTCTCGGTATCTAAAGATGGTCACCCATCCACGGACCAACCCCGGCAAGCGTAGCTTAACCTGATGGATCGACCCGTGCGGCTGTTATTACTTAGCCACGAGCTCCTCACGACATAAAAAAATATACAGTTGCAAATTAAATAAAGATATCTAAACATGATAAAACAAACAAGAAATTAAATTGATGAAGACGAAGTTACGATTAAAACATCAGTTTAAAAAGCGGCTAAGTGCGAGTTGGACTCGCACACGAAGGGTTCCGTACGATCTATAAAAACGATAAAAAAAACACGTTTGTTGTATGGGAGCACCCTTAAATATTTATTTTATTCTGTTTTTTAGTATTTGTTGTTATAGCGGCAACAGAAATACATCATCTGTGAAAATTTCAACTGTCTAACTATCACGGTTTATGAGATACAGACAGCCTGGTGACAGACGGACAGATGGACGGACAGCGGAGTCTTAGTAATAGGGTCCCGTTTTACCCTTTGGGTACGGAACCCTAAAATTCTGTTTTTTTTTTTGTAAACTTCATGGGTAGGTACTTATCGATATCTCAATACGATAAAACAAATTCCATCAACTCACACTTCAAGTAACAACACTACCAGCGGTCATTGACCCCAAAACAACATTAAATCTTTCTTATTTTTATTTTGTCGTGTTTAGATCGATACGCGTCACGTCTTTGGAGTTTCGCTAACTTATTTAATTTGAACCTGTATATTCAGAAGGCTGTTATACAGAACAAAAGCAGAATATTAGAAGAATATTAGCAAGGATATCAATGTTAACATATTTATTGTTCTCGAGGTCAGGATTGATTAAAATCTTCGTGTTAAGGTACTGAAATAATCCAACTATTTTCAGGCACATCTGAATATCCAAAAACTGACTATATAATAGATTTTATGCATTGTGACATTTATCATTAAATAATTAGGTAGTTAGGTACATACTTTCTTTGCAAGGCCGTCGACTTTTGACCGATAGTTATCAGATGTCAAACAAAAACACTGGAATTATTAATGAAATAATACGTAAACATTATTACTAATTAACTGAATGTCAGTATATTTCACAATATTAAGCAATGTAATACCTTACTAACAGTTTGTGACTTGAGTGGCTTCTAGAGTTCTTATATCCTTTCCAATTATAGGCTACTTCTTTTTTATTATTATTATTATTTATTTTATCATAACATTTTACAAACAAAACCATAAGCTAAGAACTATGCCCCGCAAAACCGTTTTCACGGGTTGTCTGTGGGAACGGTACAAACGGTATTACAAAAAAAGTTTTAGTGCGGACACTTAATTTTCATTTAATACCAAATTACTCATTTGCCCTCCCCCCAAAGGTTTGCAAACCACTTTCCTAAGAAAATAGCCTACAAACACCCGAAAAAGAACAACTTAAGCAATTTGGCAAATTTACTACGTTTATTAATGTGCTTTGCGGAAACTAGTGTTTTGGGAAAATGTTTACATAAATACGCCACCTGTTCCGATACAGGGTGTAAGGGACAGCCCTCCGCAGACTGATGGGGTGAATTCAGTATATCATACTTAGATGACCGATACATTAAATTATTTCAGCAACGTTATGGGAATTCAGTAAACATTTGTATCTGTTTTTGTGCACAAATCGGAGTTGGTTGGGAGGGGTAGGTAATAGGTATGCGGTGAGTTCGATGAACTTTGTAGCTAGACAGAAAGTGAACAGCTGATTTCACGCGTCGTTCGTTAGAGTATTTCAACATCCATCGCTGGTTTTTTTTGCTGTTTTTTTTACATAACTGGAGTGCTGCGAATACACAGTGTAATTTTACATTGAAATAAAGAAAATGTAACAGAAAAAATATTAAAAAAAATAAAATTTTCCTGAGAAATTTACTGGTAGAATATGATTCGAAATGAGGAGCTGAATGCACCCTGTTAGTTTGCGGAGGGCTGTCCCTTACACCCTGTATAGGTATACTCGTTTTGCTTCGTTTACATTGGAAAATGTTTAATCCCGCTAAAACAAAGTGCGATCGCCAATTTATAATTATGTCAAGCTACTATTATGTCGAACTACTATTATTTCTAGCTACTGGCTGCTAGCTGGCCATCTGGAGGATGTAGAATGCTGATTTAGAAAAATAACACCATCTCATGATGTGAGCTTGTTTATTGAATGCAAAGAGGTACCTACCTATCATGTTCTTAGGGAATGACTCATTAACTTCATAATTATGTACTTAAGTAAGTATCTATTAACTGTTCTGAAATTACGATGCTTATTATTATTATTTTTTTAAAATTTATTTATTTATATATACTTTATTGTACACCACAAAAATACATAACAAAAGAAAACATATACACTACAAAACATACAATGGGCGGCCTTATCGCTTTCCGCGATCTCTTCCAGGCAACCTTAGGATGGACAGATTTATCACGATATAAAAAAAAAAAAAAAAAAAAATAATAATAATGATATAAAAATATTATTTTTTGCATTCTTCCTTGACATAACAAATTATTATTAATGATCTCATTATTTGACATTATATAACTACAATTCCAAATTTAACTCTATATTAGTGGCTTTTGTGAACATGATATTTATTCAGATTTGTTAAATTTGAGAACGTTGCAGGCCTAGTAGACTGAATGTGTTGACTATTTTCTATTTTGTAAAGTACCTGGTAGTTGTTGAAATGCTTACATTGTTCTCCCATACTGTCATTTGGAAATATTGTAAAAGCCAATTATTTTTAAAAGAGTAACCATGGAGTTTCTTGCCGGTTCTTCTCCATAGGAAACGACCAATTTGCAACCGTGCACCTAGCTTCTGACGTTACATATGTGCCCATGTAGGTTTATGTGAAATAAAATATTTTGATTTGATTTGAATTAAGGGATGAAAAGGTGATTATCAGGTTCTGTGCTGAACTTCAACAGCTTTGTATCTTATATTTTATTGGTAAAATTAAACACACTTTGTTTACCTCTCTCAATTCGACATGTAAACAATTTATGCAGTTTTAAAAGAAATTCTCTACCGTTGAGAAAAAACGCAGATTTATAAATAGGTAAACTACTTTTGAGAGTTTCTTGAACTCTCACGAATTGAACGAAACCGAATAGTTTACGGGAAAGAAATGGGTTATTTTAGATTTATAGGCAATTGGTTACAATCTGTCACCATTTGGTGAATTATTTTGTGGAAAACAAACAAACAAACCTATATATCTATAGACTCAGGATGGCCTATATCAGAATCTTCCATGTTTCACGTGGGTCAGAAACTCAGTCACAAATTGATTCTCCAATGATTTATTTCTCCTTAACTTCACAGATTAACAAAATATAACGCTAACACTCTTTAATTAGGCATAGATAACGATACTAAATTAAATCAACTTAGAAACTGTTAAAGATGGTGTCGGAAGTAAGCGATTCGTCGAGCGCGTGGTGCGTTGGCGGTTCTCGATTCCGAAGTGAACAAGATGGCCGCCCCGCTACCACCGGTGTGACGTTCCGCAAGAATGGCAGCTGACAGATAGCTGACATATGTCATGCTGCCATTCTGTTCCGACGTCGTCGACAGCAAACGTCAAATGTCATGTGTCGCGCCGTCACGGCCGGACTGACATTCGACCGTCCTCGGGCGTAGAGCTAACGTTGTCCTAAAACAGGCAATTTTATTATTTCATGGTTAGCTGCTCGTCCAGCCTGACAAGCAACACAGCACTAATTCTAACAAATTTCAGAAGCAACATTATGAAACCATGTATCCCTTCGACCATTATGAATAATGGACCGGATGACATCTCACAAGCTGGACAACACAACCCGGACCGGACGAGTGTGTCCTTTCGACCAGCTTCAATGCATGGACCGGACGACACTGTCCCTTCGACCGGTTCAGACAGGGTCTAGACAAGTGTGTCCCTTCGACCAGCCCCAATGGCATGGACCGGACGGCACTGTCCCTTCGACCAACTTCACATTATTGAACACTTAAGGTTGGACCGGATGAATGTGTCCCTTCAACCAGCAGCTACCAGCTGCATGGCCCGGACGACATTATCCCTTCGACCACCTTCACACTATTAAACACTTAAGGTTGGACCGGATGAATGTGTCCCTTCAACCAGCCGCTATCAGCTGCATGGCCCGGACGACATTATCCCTTCGACCACCTTCACACTATTAAACACTTAAGGTTGGACCGGATGAATGTGTCCCTTCAACCAGCCTCTATCAGCTGCATGGCCCGGACGACATTATCCCTTCGACCACCTTCACATTAATCGATGACTACTCCCAACGTCCCAGAGTCTGGTACTATATGAAATGTCAAGATTTGTGAAATTTCTACAAGATTTACCTCACTCGAAATTTATGACGTACATTTTATTTCATCGCCGCCAATGCTCGTAAGATACAAAAGATTATTGCGCACAACACCCTGGGAACTTACTAGAGAAGCGTTCTTTTATCAAAGAGCAAGATGATCCGCTATCAAATAAAAATGGAAATCTCTCACCAGCTGATGTCTCTAACGTAGATCTGGAAAGTTGGTGGTCGCAAAGGTTGACTTCCTTCCTTTCAGACTTTCCTCCATTCTTCTTTTCTGGACAAGTCGTAGACGCGTGACCAGGTTTGCCACACGTGTAGCAGGTTATAGACGGCTTGTCTTGATTATTTGTAGAACTGGATGCTTCATGAGACTTCAATGATTTGGAGTCATCCTTTCGCTTCTTGCATTCAAACTGTCGATGTCCTGAAACAAAGGAGTTCATGCTTGCGACATCGCAAAAATCCGGGTAAACATTTCCTCCATATTCGACAATATTCTCGTTGCAGGGATGTTTTCTGCAGGCTGCGTGTTCCCTGTTTGTGGCCCGTGGGATCCCACTTCTGATATAGACTCAGGATGGCCTATATCAGAATCTTCCATGTTTCACGTGGGTCAGAAACTCAGTCACAAATTGATTCTCCAATGATTTATTTCTCCTTAACTTCACAGATTAACAAAATATAACGCTAACACTCTTTAATTAGGCATAGATAACGATACTAAATTAAATCAACTTAGAAACTGTTAAAGATGGTGTCGGAAGTAAGCGATTCGTCGAGCGCGTGGTGCGTTGGCGGTTCTCGATTCCGAAGTGAACAAGATGGCCGCCCCGCTACCACCGGTGTGACGTTCCGCAAGAATGGCAGCTGACAGATAGCTGACATATGTCATGCTGCCATTCTGTTCCGACGTCGTCGACAGCAAACGTCAAATGTCATGTGTCGCGCCGTCATATCTATAAATACTATAAATTACATAATACTAATACATCACACCCTGCGCGATATTTTTACGTCCTTGCGAACGTCAGCTAATACAAGCGAACCTTAGAACCTTTAAAGGTTTTTAGACAAGGTGTTATTTATTAAATGATATGTACTTACCTAAATTGTTTTGAAATAAAAAAAAAAAAAAGATTCTGAACGAGTTAAATAATATTTCCAAATGAGAACTACAATTGTCCTTATCCGCAGCACCCAGCACAGCTGACGCTGGTGTCGGTGCGTTGTGCTGACGAGCAGCTGTTGGCACACCGTCTCATGTATTTATACTTTGTTGGCAGAGAGCAAGGAGCGAGTGCAGAGGGCGCCCTTCGAGACGGCTCTGCATCATGCCGGTGAGTGACCAAAACAATCATTTACTTTTGTATTCGTTTTATTTCTTACTAGCTTTTCCCTGCGGGAACTTACTGACGAGATTACAAGTACCATCCAGGTAAACAATCAAACAATGTCTTCTCGCACTACTTATATAGTATCCATGGAGCCGCTCCTTGCACGCACGGATTGATATTTGAGTATGATTGCTGGAGGATAAAACATCCTAAAATGTAACAATAGTAACGGAATATATAGCGGAACGGAGAAGTACCAACTTGCATGACTTTGAAGGCAACTTTAAAGTGAAAACGTAAATCCTCTTTCCCTATCCCGTGGGAATTTCGAAAAAAATTGTTTCCTAAATGATTACAGGTACGGAACTTAGTAAATTTATTGTTCTATGAATTACTAAAGTGTCGTTGGCGATGGCGAAAGTTGGGCTGAGCGATGATGGTGTGTCGTTGGTAATTAAAAATGTAGCGACAAAGAAAAAGAAAAGGCACATATTTTGAAATATGATTTAATTTGAATTAAGTTATTAATCTTCGTCGTCTGTTACTCTCAATTCAGTCTGCACAGGCTTTCTTATTCCATTTTCTTTTCTTACGATCTGTTCACGTAATCGAAAACACCTACTAAAATAAATTAAATATTATAAGAAAAAAAAGTAGGTAGTAATAAAATAAAAATACAACTAACATAATTATATAATATGAATACAAATTAATAAGCGCTCTTCCTCCTCACTCCTACTATGCGGTGACCGACAGGGTTCATATTTGTTTAATTAATTTTATGCCTACCAACTGTTTTTACCAACATTATGGAATGCAATGAAGAATTGAGAATTTGAGCATTTGTCACGAGAAATGCTGAAACAAGGAGAGTAAATGAAATGGCTCGGTTATTAGTTTCCCGGTCCAGACGGACGACGTCGATGGCTAGACGAGGGATCGATTGAACCCATTAGCGTCGGGTTTTCCCTGCCTACGCACTAGGGGTCCTGGCTTTGAAGTGTTTTAAAGCCATAACTATTTTTAAAAGTATTAAAGAATTAAAAGGAGAGATGAAAATACTGGAAAAGTAACTTACTTGTTTCGCTTACGACGACTTTAATTTAATTTACTTTTTAATGAATTATCAGAGGTAATGGCAAAGACTGGCACAGGGCTATGTCCAACAGTTGGTGAAGTCCGCCTGTGGAGTATGATGATGAAACGGTAAATGGTGATAGTAATTTGGATAGGGAACAGAGTTATCTCCGTCTACTAATTTGTTAAGAGTGGTGAACTGGTGATAACTTCTTAAGAGGCTACCGAACGCGCAATGGCGCCCTCATCGTTTGTTTGGTTATTTCTTTTATTTTAGATTGAAAATGCAGAAAATAAGCCGGAATAGTTGTGCTCCACAAGACTAATAGTGGCCACTTGTTTCCGTTTTAAAGATTATAATAAAACTTATCAATAGAAAGCTACTATTTGTAATAATAATAATGTATAGTCTTGTGGAGCACATCTATTCCGGCTTATTTTCTGCATTTTCATTCTAAAATAAAAGAAATAACCAAACAAACAATGAGGTCGCCACTGGCGCGCTCGGTGGCCTCTTATGAATATTCGTTGCATCGGCAGCATTATTGACAGGACAATATTGGGTATTTAGGATCATCAAATACAGCATGAATACGATTTTCAGCATAATTTTGCGATTTGTCCATAATACCCACCAAATACCAAGAAGTCGATAAAGGCGGGCAGACTCGAGACTATCGATATCGTCATGTTGATAAACAATGTCTAATAAAAACTACAATGTCTCGCAAATTCGTCTTTTGTTTATGTCTGCGATATCTTCGGCTTTTGAGGTTGACCAGTCTGGCTGCGCATTAGTTACTATTCGATTTGTGTTTGATGTTTTATGAAAACGATTATTCAAAGAAACATTTTGTCTAGACAAAAGCATATTTTTTAAAGATTTTATGGGTCTCCTATTGATCCTGTTGAAACTGGTTGGTACCAACTACACTTTTTCTGGGCACTCGTGGGTTAGTTGGGACCGAAAAATATGTATCTTTATGCAAGCACCCTTTGACTGGTCATAGTGGCAATGCTTTGAGGAGGCTTATGTGCAACAATATATGGGTTATGCTTGTCTTTCGGATGAATAATGATGATGAAGTTCATAAGATGCGAATGAAATAATGCCAAGGGACAGAATGTATTTATCAAATTGTAAATAACTCGCAACCTCTTAAGACTTTTATATACACCCATGCTATAAATCCTCTATAAAAGTTTCTGAAACATTTAGCTTATTGCCAACATTAAAACAGACAGTGTCATAGTAACCATGGTAACCATAATAGTATCCAAAGGGGTGTTTTAACGTTGTACTGAATTTCATAATGCAACTCGTTTTCAAAAAAAGAACATTGTAATGCACGCGCGTTTCACTACAACAGCGCATACTATGGCGCCGGCCGCCATGTTCGATACGAGTATTAGTATTGTAAAAAACTGTTTCAGAACCTTTTATAGAGGATTGATAACATGGATGTAGATAAAGTCTTGTATGCAACTGTACATAATTAGGTATTAAAACACTCATGTGACACTATTATCACACTCGGCTTCACCTCGTGTGATAAACCCACATTCGTGTTTTAATACCCCTTATTATACGTCAGTTGCATTAATAACTATTACTATGGGACCAAACCTGAAATCGCGAAATAAAATCAGCTGTTCCCTACATTTTGACGAGTTAAGTTTTGCGAACATAACTGTAGGGAAGTGTATTACTATGAGACAAAGGGCCATATAGAGACAATTAATTACATTTCAGTTCGTGCCAAGTCAGAAAGTGACACTGGTGACTGAAAAGTTGTGTGGAAAGTCGTTATGAGATGGGCATGTGATGCGGAGGAATGAGGAAAATGTCGCCAGGAAAGATTGGAGTATGAATGTGAATGTCTATACCAGTACAGTCCGTGTGGTTTAAGCTGAGCTTTGCATTTGTGTGAATGTAGGTGTGACGTCCGGCATAGAGCGCGATTCGCCCTTTGCTTGGTTTAAAACTTATTTAAAATTTATTTTAAGTTAAATTTTAATTTAATAAAAGTATGTAGTTTTAGTTTATAAATTATACGTTTTGATTTTTGTAATAACACGTCTTGATATGGAAGAGCGGACTCTCCTAATACAGGCTCTATTTGCCTAAAAGGAGGGTCCAATCAAAATGTTTGTTTATTTTTTAAAAATTTTTGGCAATCGGATTTTGTTCATTACGAGAGGCTATGACCAAAACCATGTCGCATCGTTGTAAACCGTAAAACTATAAGACGATTGAAGATTTTTTCTTACGTAAAACGATAAGACAAAAATTTTGGTCATGGGCTTTCGTACCATTTTGGTGATCACTCACACAAATGCAAAGTCCACCTTACGCCTCACGGACTGTGGGGGAATACCAAATACTGTGTGAAAGATGATAAGTATGGCTAGAAAGGGAGTGACTACCGAGATGACGACTAATAGAGAAGTATGGAAGAAAAGACATGTTGCGCCGACCCCAAATAGCTTGGAATAAGGACAGTAGAAGGATGATGATGAGTTTGTGCCTCAGCGAAGTAGTCACATCGTCAAAATCACTTTTGAATTTTTACACTTGCACAAAATTCAAAAGTGATTTTCTTGTGAAATAACTATTGTGACTTTGTGAAAAGATCTATTTCATAATACTTAGTATGGTTTCGAAAATGATATGTCGTAATACCATAAAACGTATAGGTATATATGAAAACTTTTGGAGAAAATCGCGTTTGAATTTGGCGCCTAGTCGTAGTAGGTATTGTTGTGGACCCCTTTAAAACAGACTACTAACGAAATACCGCTGAATTGATTCACTACGGATTCAAAAGTGAATTTTATGAAAATGTTTACAAAATAGTCTAAATAGTATGTAAAAAAAAGATGTTTCACGGTTTCTTGAAAAATTTCGAAAACACTGTTAAACACTAAATAAACCCATCATCTTCTAATCTTATAAATGAAAAACTTAATTTTTAGGGTTCCGTACCTAAAAAGAAAAAAACGGAACCCTTATAGGATCACTTCGTTGTCCGTTTGTCTGTCTGTCAGTCTGTCAAGACCCTTTTTCTCAGAAACGCGTGGAGGTATCAAGTTGAAATTAATATAAAATACGTAGGTCTATGGTCCCTCAGAGCTCTAAAAGAATTAAGGCTCTTACAGACAGAGGCGATATCGCGTCGCGACGCAATATTTTTCTACGGATATAATATCGTAATATCGCGTCGCGGGCGCGATATCGCCTCTGTCTGTAAGAGCCTTTAAGCTTCTAAGTCAACGCAATAAAAATACGGCCATTTATGCGACATATTTTGATACTCGCAAGTAAATCAAAACCTATAGGGTACTTCCTGTTGTCCTAGAATCATGAAATTTGGCAAAAAGCAAGGCACAAGTAAAGGAAAAAGTCTGATTTTTTTTTTGCTGTCGTAAACTTTAATGTGCACTTGAAGTGTCCGTGACGATGTATGGGAGAACAAGCTTTTCAACTTGGGATAAATTCTTTACAACTACGGAACCCTTCTTGTACGTGGTCCGACACGCACTTGCCTGGTTTTTTTTAAAGTTTTGTCACCTCTGGGGGTCGACTCCCTAAGTCCGTCCGTCTTTCCGTCCGTCCGTTCATCCGTCCGTCTGACATTACGATCCATCAAAACAAATGTAAAAGTTAAATTTTTCGGACGGGCAAAAACACATCGGGAGTAGGGACAACTGGCAAATCATGTTGTCATTCATACGTTCGTTCCCCGAACCAATCATCCATCCGTAGGTGATACGGAGTAGGAAATGCCCGTAACGAAGGCCGAAACTACGGGTTTCGTGCTTAGGGAGTAGGCCCCCTGTAGTCTAACTAGTCCGAAGCCTGTAATGTTTCCGTAATAGATGTTTCTTATCGCGATGATTGTTGTGAATTCCACATAAATGCTTGCTTTCTCACACAATGACACAGTTAGTTAATAATAATTAATGTCTGATAAATTTATTAATATCAAGTCATTAACTGCAATAACTAATAACGACAACAAGGAATATCTATTTCTTGTGGCTATTTTCTTGTAGATCTTAAAAGGCAGGGTAGACCTTAAATATGTCATTTTTGGAAGTCTTTCGCTGAAATGTCTGGAAAATAAATTTATCGCAATTTATTTTCAATCACGGAACCCTTTGTTGTGCGTAGTCCGACACGCACTTGGCCAGTTTTTTTTTTACTGAAATATTATTATCTTCAGTTCACAATAATACTTTCAACGCATTTCTCAATTTGCTTTATATCGGGAGCTGATCTGGTTCATTGACCTGCGCCCACGCACGCGACATTTTTGCGCGGGAGTCCTACGCATATACGAAATTACAAAGGGAACCTTGAAAGAAATGATGTGGCATTTTACCTTAATGACTGAAATATTGTTAGCTTATTTTTAAACTAAATATGTTTTTGTAGATGTCTACAGTCTCACAGGGCCATGAAGTGCTTGTCCTGAAATGCGCTGTGAGTAAGCCCTGTTCCACCACTTTTGAATATACGCTTCCTCCCTTTTGGGACTGCTTCCCTGGTATGTGCGAGTCTGATACAGGTCTTTCCCCTACTTATATACAGGGACTTGCAGCGTAAGTCTGGGACCCAAAAAACTAACGGGATTTTTTTTCAACTGCGGCCCACTACTTTTTTTATCCGGCTACTCCGGACTACTCTAGTAACAATAAATCTGCGTAGCCACAGTCCGATTCCAGGTCCGGTCCGCCGCGCCGGCTGTATCTGTACCGGCCCACCGGGAAAAGGCCCGGTATGCCCTGAGGCCACACCGACCCTGGTTACTTGTAATTCGAAGTATTCCTTGCAGGATGTCATAGTAGGGTTAAAATGCAACAAATTAAGCCACCAAATGTTCTACCGAAATTCAATAGTTTTTGAGTTATGAAAAATACAATTCAAACATGATTTACGGCGCGACTTTACCGGAATTTAAGTTATTATCATAGCTGATGCCGTAGCAGATCTGTGTTAAAATGAAAAGATGAAAAATGCCTAAAAATTTGGTAAAGATCACTAATGAAACATTTTATTTTTCGTAATTTATATTTTTCTCAGATAAAAAAAAAAACAAAAAAAATAAAAATTACAAAAAATATACTGAATTTCGGCAGAACTTTTGGTGGCTTAATTTGTTGCATTTTAACCCTACTGTGACGTCCTACAAGGAATACGTTGAATTAAAAGTAATCTTGTATATTTTTTATTAGGTATACCTGTTGGTCTGTCAACGCTAACTCTACCGTCATAATTATGAGCAATCAGACTCTCGCAATCTGTAATAAAGTGAAATTAATACCAATTAAAAAAGCTAACAAACAAAAGTTCCCCCTTTTCCTCAAAAACATTTCATCTGTTTTCCGAACTTTCCTCAAGCTCCAATAATGCATTTCGCCAGGCGTTCTGTTTGTCTGTCTGTGTCTAAATCGGTCGCTCGCCTTCGTAATTAACCTTGTTTCGATTGCACCAGCAGTGTCACGGTTTGTGGGTGAGCAGACTTACAGGTAAACAGAGGTGGGTATTTTGAGGGTTGGTGACGCATACTTTGCGGCTAAAGTAAAATATGGTGGCGAGACTTGGATTTGTATGGATCTTAAATATGTAGTTGCAGAGCACGCGTGGTGGCTCATTGCTTCTCGGTATGAGAAGGGTCGCTTGCTTGTCAGTGGGAAAGTTACATATTGATACCAATATCAATGTTTTTTGTACACACAAATAAACAGACAAGAAGAAAGGAACAGAAAAATACGTACAAAGGTGATGCTTATTTCAAAAGAAACAATCAACTTATTAAAAAAAAACCGGTCAAGTGCGAGTCGGACTCGCGCACGAAGGGTTCCGTACCATATTATATGGTTAACAATCGCAAAGATAACTTTTTACTTATTTTATAATGATACTGTGAATTACATGGTTATTTTTTGCTGTTGCAGAAAATCACCCATGTTTAAACAAAATACCTTATGAATCGCCGTTTTCAGTATTGTTGCTTAAATACAGTATTTATGGTACCTACATGGTATAAAGAAGTTTCAAATTCCTAATTTGTTGAATTGTTGCGCTAGAGTTCGTACAAAAATGGTCTAAAATTTCTTAATTTTAGAAGATAAAAAAAAATGTGTTTGTACTCTACTCAATGAGTTCTAGACGATGACACCCCATATGCTAGATTTTTTTTTTTTTTTTTTGCAAAATGAAAAGTTTATTGTTTAGGGACTGACCCCTTAAACTTTTAACTTTGCTTTATTTTTATTATCTGTTGTTATAGCCGTAATAGACAACGGAGGCTTAGCAAGTTTGTACTGGACTGTAGGTACGTGGTTGTCTGATTTCATGGATTTTAATTTTCTTGCGCGGAATCCTAATTATTTTTCTAAAATAAAAATAGCCTTAGTAACTCCTTAAAACATCAGCTATATGCCGTCAAAATCGGTGAAAATTCGTTTGGCAAGTACCATTTTTTTAATCGGACTGCGCTTTAAAATTCTTCTATACAAACTTTAACATCCCTAAACCTCATTTGAGGCGTAGTTTTGAAAAACTAATAATGACTAACATTATTACTTACTTATTAGTATTTGTGCTAAGTTTCAAGTTCATTAACCAAATTAATAAGATTTTTCATATAAACTGTATCTCTGTTTTCACGAACACAGATAAAGAATTTCAAAAATCGTCTGGTATGTTTCCATTACTTGACTCAAACATTATTTACACCAATTTCAGAGTTAATCAAGCCCCCAATAAAATCCTCCGCTATAAAATTAACTTTTCACCCCTTAGGGGTAGATTTTTGGAAAACCCTGATACACGTTATAGGTGACTACATTATAATTATTACTTACACAAAATAGCACAATCGATTGTAGTCTTCATTTTTGGTCTCAAGTATAAAAACTGAGTTTTGAGTTAATCGGACCGCGTGTTAAAATTCCTCCATACAAACTTTGACACGCCCAATCAAGTGGGATTGGGCGGTAGTTTAGGAAAACTCAAAATGATAAACTTTATACCTACTTAGATGAATATTCGTGCTAAGTTTCAAGTCTATTAACTCAAGGGATAGGATTTTTCATACAAACCTTCATCCCCTATTTTACACCCTCAGGGATAGAATTTCCAAAAATCCTTCCTTAGTGGATGTTTACACTATATAAGGTAACTATGTGCAAAATTTCAACTCTCTAGGTCCATTGGTTTGGGCTGTGCGTTAATATATTAGTCAGTGACTCAGTCAGGACTTTGATTTTTTTGGTATATAGATTTACCATGTTATTTTAAGACCACAGACTTCTTATAGGTTTTCCTGTAATCTACAGATATAGAACTATTTTCTATATTTTTTTCAAAATTTTAGGCTCAGTAGTTTCGGAGATAAGGGGGGGGGGGGAATGGTCAATTTTCGTCTATTTTCTTAAATAACTTTAAAACAATATATTTTAAAAATATAAAAAAAATATATTTGAGATCCTCATAGTAAGCCCTTTCATTTGATATGTCACACGGTACAGTTTACAAAACTTTTTTTTTTTACATTTCCCCTAAAAGTGACTCTTCTATTCAAAATTCATATATTTACTTTAGCTGTACGTGTGTGGGTCACAGAAATCCATATGTGTACCAAATTTTAACTTAATCGGTCCATTAGATTCGGAGCAAATTGGCTGTGACAGACGGACAGACAGACATACACACGAGTGATCATATAAGGGTTCCGTTTTTTCCTTTTGAGGTACGGAACCCTAATAAAACATATAATACCTACATAATTATATAAATACATACTTATAAGTACTAACGAAGACAGAAGTGCATGGAGAATTCCAAACCAAAATCGTTTATACAGGGTTTCATCGCCTTAATAATGTGTCTTGGATTATTATTTGTTAGTAATTATTTTAGGTATGAAAAACCTTATTATGTGCCTCTGCATAATAAGGTTTTAAGCTTTGCAGTGTTATTTTCATGTTTGAACAGCGCCATCTAGTCGTCTCTTGAAAAGTAATGAAACGTAATGCAAAACCTCACAGTCAAAAGTCGACCTTAGGCTCTCCATGCACTTTTGTCTTCAATAGTACTTCTAAAATAAATAATAAAGTAACAATTATGACTATGTGGAAACTAAAAGTTATAAACTAAACTATACACAAGGTGAAATTTTAATGGTTGTTTTCCTCTATTAAAGGGTCATTGTACTCATCATTATGAACAACTTTTATTAAGGTACCAAACCTGAAATCGCGAAAAAAAAACAGATGTTTAGTACATTTATCTTAGACATCAAACTCGTCAAAATGTAGGAAGCAGCTGATTTTTTTTTCGCGATTTCAGGATTGGTCCCATAGTAAAAGTTGTTTATTCATTCCCTTTAAGAGGAAAACAACCATTAAAATTTCACCCTGTTTACGAGAGAACAAGGTTATGGTACTACCTGAGCTGTACTCTGTAGGGTAAGTGTAATTTTCAAGAAGCACTGACCATTGCGGCGACTCGCAGTAGAACCGAGACGATACGGCTAGCTGGAGCACGCGCCGGTAACACGCTGTCTGCCGCAAAGCGGCAACGGCGCGCGCGCCGCTTTGCGGTAAGCCGGTAGTGTGTTGAAGCCCTAACTTATTCTAGTCTGTGCTATGGGAAAGCAATGCATCCTATTAGCTGCCTGAGTTCAACACAATTTATTTGATGAAAACAAGCTGTTTAGTAACTTAAGAATCAACAAACCGTTTAATTTTGTAATTACATGAGACTCGTGTTTCCAACATGTAAACACACATTTTGCGCGCTTTACGTGCGTGCGAATGTTATGTGCGCTATATAAAGAATTCGGTCAAGACCGAACCGTGCGTAGTGAGTTCGTTTTGTTACTTAAGGCGGAACTATACGCCAATGACCTTGAGTGGTTAGCCTGCGCGTTCTGTGCTGAGCTCACGCAACGCGTTGTACGTCCAGCCGCTAATAGGACTCGCCCATCAAGAAGCGCTGTCCCAAATTAGACGCATTATTAATTTATTATACATAAAAAAAGACATTTTAATAAAAAACGTATACTAAAAGATAAATAATTAAATTACCTTTAAAATTTTGAAGGTTTCATAAAAATACGCTTGACAGTTTTTGCGTGATTCTCAGTTTTTTATCTGCGTTAGACATAACTTTACAAATTAATTACACTATTTAATATAAACAAAATCTATAATATTCACATATTAAGTTATTAAGAAAATGCTCTAATTTAACATATATTTTTTCCAAACCATTAACACTACTCGTTTAGACGTGATCTTCAGTTTAAAATCATCAAAAGTCAGATAGCGTCGCCTTAATAGTTTTTTAATAATTGGTAGGTAAATATATAGAATATCAGCGACGGATCTCTCGGAGTCCTTCAATTAATAATTATGGTAAAGACTGCTTCTCGTGGGTTCTGGTGGTTTAATAAAACTCTGGTTTCTCTTTATAAAAATCTTTCGAAAAATAAAGAGTGTTATCGTCCTGTGTAGCTTAGGTAAAGTTAACAGAAAAAAAACATTAAGGCTACTCTTTCGAAAAAAGCTTAAAAACAGCGTGCAGATGAAGCAGTTTTTCGCCCGAACCTACAGAGAAATTACATCTGAAAAAAATTGTTAGTAACCTACATGATATGAATCGTAATTTGGTTTAGCCATAATTTTTCTATCGGTATCACATAATAAGAAAAAAAAACCCCAAATCACCTCCAAATCGTTAAGATGAAACCATTTTACTGCTTAATTTTTTATCAAAAGAATGTAAAAAAAATATCTACTACTTTGCAATACAAACGAAAATGATTTGGTTTTGTTACTTTTTAAAAACATGTATATTTTTTATTATAATAAATTAAAAATGCGTCTAATTTGAGACAGCGCTCCTTGATGGGCGAGTCCTATTACTGGCTGGACGTACGACGCGTTGCGTGAGCTCAGGCCAGAATGCGCAAGCTAACCACTCAAGGTCATTGGCGTATAGTTCGGCCTTAATCTGCCTAGCCTTTTACCATCTATGTTGGGGTTGGCTTCCGGTCTAACCGGATGCAGCTGAATACCAGTATTTTATATTTATATGGAGCGACTGCATAACTGACCTCCACAACCAAATTGCTGGGTACACTGAGAAAAAAATATTGTTGGGGGGACAAAAAAACTTTGTTAGTAGGGAGCCCACCATAGAGCATAGTCAGTAAGACAACGTTTTTATTGTTACGCGGTAAGTTGTCTGCACAACAACGTTTTTAATAACAGCATGCCTTGATACTACAACAATGTAACATTGTCAGTGGAACTAATAACATTAACTGTTACTTTGTTGTAGTAACATTATGTGTTGTTAATTTAACAACTTTATTTTGCCAAATTAACTGCTCTTATTTTGCTTTTACAGCAAAGTAGCTTTGTCATAGTGTTAACTGTCACTTTGTTGCTCTAACAAAGTCTGTCTTTGCTAGCCTAACAAAGATAGTTTGTCTCTCTCAAATTTTGTTGCTTAGGTATAGTCTAGCGATAATTAAGGAGCATGTGACTCTTGAAAATGAACTAATTTTACTAAATGGAATCAAATCTGATTTTGTTAAAAAAAAAGCAGCTGTTTCATTGATTTGGTAGATATTTAGTCAGTCTTTTTGAAATAGCTGTTATTTTTTCACATTTCAAATTTGGTTACATAAAAATTAGTTCATTTTCAAGAGTCACATGCGCCTTAATTATCGCTAGACTATACCTAAGCAACAACAAATTGAGAGAGACTAACTATCTTTGCTAGGGTACGAAAATGAAATAAGTGTAATTTACATTAAAAAAAAACCATAATAATTTTTAAACATTTAATTGGTACCTCATAAAAATTTCTCATAAATAAATGGAGTATAGATAGTTGTACATACATTCTTAAAAGTAAAAATATTTACACTGCTTTAACAAAAAAAACAACAAAAAAATAAAAATAGTCAAAAAATTAAAAATATTTTAAAATCCTACTTTACCGTGGGGAACTTTGGAATGGCCTTTAACTTTAACTGAGCAAACTTTAATAAGTTAATAGTGCACATAATCTTATTATTATCCAAGATTGAGCGCCATTGTTATGTTTGTGTACAGTCAGCTTCACGATGTGATCCTGACTGTATCGTGAAGCTGACTGTACATGTAAAGTTTTATAAAATAACTTATAATTAACAAATTAAGTTATTGAAAACTCGCTTCAAATAACAGGATTCGAATCAATTAAATCAGCTATGTGTTATAGTCAAATCTAGTGTTTTAGTCAGCAGAATATCAACATAAAAGAAAAAGGAATATAAAAATAACAATCAAAGTACGCCGAAAAATATAAATCAACATTCAGTAAATATCTATCAAAGTTAGAATACATCGATTTACAACTTGCACACTTCCTGCGCGGGGTACATGGCTAGCACGCGGCGCAGCTCGTGCTTGCTGAAGCCAGCGCGGTAGCACACCTCGTACTCACGCACGCCCTGCACCACCGCCTCCGATACGCACGTCCTCGAAGAACAACGTGACCTTCTGGAGCGGGCGGCCGAAGTTTTGCGTGACGTAGGCGCGCAGCGCGTCCGAGTCGCGCGCCCGGCACTCGCGCCACAGCGCCTCCAGTAGCACGCGCAGCGCCGATAGCAAGGCGGGCGTGCAACCGGTGGTAGTTCTCCATGTGCAGGACGGCGCGTGGCGTGCGCGGGTGCTCGGCGTGCATCATGGCGCCAGCCAGCGCCACGTACCCAGTGGTCCAGGTTCGCGCGGCGCCCGCTCGACGCAAAGATGCGCTCGCAAGGGGCGCTCAGCGTCTCCAGCTCCAGGAATTTACCACGACAGTGGGGAGAGAATAACGAACTTTTGCACCACAACTTAGCGTTTCACAAGTTTTCTGTGCCACTGACCACAACACAACCATGCACACAAACAGTCAAAATTGTTGGCTTACCGCGTGGTTTTAAATAATACACTGTTGGCGATAACTAGTCTACTCCATCACACTACAATATTCCTAAAAAATCCGCACGACACGCCCGCGACGCCGACGCAACAAAAGAAATGGCCGGCCACCGCCCGGCGGCCGCGCAGTGCTGTGCCCACTCCCTTCCCCGCGTTCCCCGCGCGCGCTTTCCATTGTTACCACATTAAACGTAACGTTGCCATCTTGACAACTTTTTCTTGCTAAATAATTGCGTTGTTCACTTGACAAAAGGTATTTGAACACTACAGCTATAGTTAATTTGTTAAGAAAACAGCGTTTCATACTAAAAATTTATACTTTAATACATCTACAATGTTCCATTGTTACTGTAGCAATTTTTTTTTAAATTTTGATGAGGAGACAAAGTTAAAATTGTTCCTAGATCAATAAACGTCGAACAATAAAAAAGTTGCTAATGCGAACAAGTTACTTTTGTGGTGGTGGCAATACGTTTAGTTACTGCGACAAGAAATTTCCAACAAAGCTTTTATTGTGACTTTGTTGGCTGTTTTTTTTCTGAGTGTAATACGATACTGCTTGGTAAGACTGGTTGTCAGACTTTCGGGCTTCTGACAACCCGTAACGAATGTCAGATCGACGAATGACAGCCGGGACCAACAGCTTAAAGTGCTTTCCGAGGCACGGAGGAGTCTCGGTATGTAAAGGTCCACGGACCAACCCGTAGGTACCCCAAGCGTAGCTTAACCTGATCAATCGACCCGTACGTCTGTTATTACTTAGCCACGAACTCCTCAGCTCAGGTAAAGTTAACATAACACCTAAATTAATTGAATACAAGAAAGCCTACAGAAGTTGTGCAATTCTCTATCTATTAATCTATATTAAGAGGAAATGTGGGTGCTCTTTTCTCCATACAAAAAGATACAAATGCTCTCGCCTGTTTTCTTTCTGGTTAATGACCATAAAGCAATGATTTTTTACAGAAATATAAATATCAGTTACTTGAATGCCCCTATGTTTTCCTTTTTGATGATATATTATTTTTATAAGAACTAGAACCCTCCAAAAATGCTCAAAATTGCCTATTCAGACCGCTGTCAACAGACGCCTAATGTACCAATTTGACAATTATTAGCGAAAAAAGAAAAACATAAGGGCATAGTATATATCCTTCTTATTAAGTTTATGAAATATCTTTTAAATTGGTCCAATATTGGAGGAGGAAATAGGCGAGAGCCAAACCTCGAAATGTGACTTTTTACATAGACTAGTCGGATCTGCAGTTGTCCTTATCGCACGAATTCGAGGGCGGAGCGCTCGCAGAGCGACAGCAATACCTTCTTAAAATACCTAATTTTCAAAAGTCTGGCCACCCGCCTTTCCTCTTAATAGATAGAGAATTGCACAACTTCATTTTCGGGCACCTAATTATGTAACTATTTAAATTAATTGTTGTGCAATTCTCTATCTATTAATATAGATTAATAGATAGAGAACTGCACAACTTCTGTAGGCTTTCTTGTATTCAATTAATTTAAATAGTTACATAATGAGATGCCTGAAAATGATTAACACAACACAGATAGAATAGGTTCTTGTCGAAGTAAAGCAATTATTGAATTAAACCCATCACGAATTTTACTCTTTTACCACACTTTTCCCTAATCCCGGGGTTTTTATCCACTATCTGTAACAATGCCGATAATGATACAGGCTTTAATTTTGTGATGTTTAATTTCAAGAAATAAAATCCACCAGTTATCCGCATTTAATAGTACATTAATCTAAGTTATAAACGTTGATACTACGCAGCCTACTGCCGCTACTGTCAAGCATTGAACGACTGTTTATATTTCTTTGTTATTCTCATTGTAAATCTTTTTAACCGTCTTGTGTCCGCCATCTTGTTTGGAGTTAAATCGAGAATGGATATGTGGCGCAATCGTTTAGATTTTACTAACTATTACGATTTATGTGATGGTATTGATAGATAAGGAAAAATATACGTACCTATTAGTCTACCATTTATCGACGGTTAAGAATCAATAGTGTCTATCTCACAAAAGACTGTTGTGAGATAGACACTATTGATTCTTAACCGTCGTTATATTTTTATGAAAAAAATAATAATGCGGGAAATGTCAATAGTCTAGGTTGTTCAGTCGAGTTCATTAAAATATTGGTTCTTTCAGGCTTCAAAAATATATGAACGTCAAAAAAGTATGTCCGTAAGGATTGAGTCGCCACATTTCGTATCTTAATGAAATTTAATACTTATTTAGTAGTAAGTTTAAAAATTTTGTAGGTTCGATCCTCGATTTTGTAGGTATAATACTTCAAAAGATATATGAACATAAAGGTGGCACCTCAATCTAAATATTTGGATTGAGTCGCCACGTCAGAACTAGGTACGTCATGGATGAATGTTTATCATTATTTGGTATGATTTAGTAGTTATTGTGTATAGTACCTACTAAAAATCTGAGTCCTGTACTGTTGATATTGAAGAATATACAATACTTTTAATGTGGCTCCTCAATCCATCAATCAATCAATCATAAGAACATGAATTTCCATGAAATTAATTGGTCAATTTATATTCCACTCCAAAGAACATTTAGTAGTAAGTGTGTCCGAATTTGTAGTATATAGAGAAAGTAGTAAAACTGAGTGAATTTAGTAAATAAACGCATTTTATTTGGCTCCTCAGTCCTGACGTTCTGCAAATAAATAATTGATTGTATCTACCTGAGATCACAACGGAATCAATAACCAGAGACATTAACATTTAGCATAAATGTCTACTAAATACTTATGTACAAATCAAAATTGTATATATTCGGTATCTGAAAAAAAAAAAACTTTTCGATATTCATTAAGAATTCGCTATTGAGGGTGACCATGTTGTGTGTGTACCTGGGACAAACGGTCAAACTAGGTAAGTCCAACTTCGTTAAGTTAGGGAAGCTACGGAAGATCTTCTCGTCCAAAATATCGCAGTGTCTTGAAACAAAAGTCTTTGACCAGTGTGTGTTGCCAGTTATGATTTACGGCACTAAGACGTAGCGTTTTACAATGGGCCTCATAAGAAAGCTCAAGGTCACCCAAAAGCCAAAGAAGAGGGTTATGCTCGGTGTTTTTCTGCGAGATCGAGTTAAGAATGAGGTCCCTTTTGGGGGGAGCAGTGGACGTCTTTCGGCTGAAATGATGATGATGATGATGTTAAATGAAACCAGGATGACTAGTTTTTGAAATTTATTTTTTTAATAAAATCCCTACTTATTTCTAACAGAATTGTATTATTCACTTCGTAAAGGAGAAAAATAATAAAGTGTTCATCCTAAACGTTCTAAATAATTGCCACTTAAATACTAACTTACCTAATAAATAAACACATTATTACTAATTGTAAAAAACTATTCATACTGCCCATTGATACCTCTGATGTTATGGTAAGCGTTTATAACTATGATTTTGTATCGAAGCGCTTTTGTGTTTTAAAACAAATCACAATTGAAATCAAGATGTGCCAACAAAGATAATTATGCAAATTACGTATAATAACAATGTTACAAAACCGGTCAAGAGCGAGTCGGACTCGCACACCGAGGGTTCCGTTCCGATTTCTGAAAAAGTGTGCTATTTAGAGACATCTTTTTATTTTTCCTGTAATCTTTACACAAACTTCTATCATATAGAATATTTGCAGATTTTTCGCTTCGCAAACTTCGGAGATAAGGGGGGGGGGGGAACGGTATTTTTTTTTAAATGTTTGAGAATGTGCAAATAGCGCTCTTTCATATGATACCCAATATACCATAGTAAACCCACTTTGAATTTTTAAGACCCCCTTTCAGTCAATGTTGCAAAAAAAGTAATAAATATTTCTATTTCTTTCTTATTTGCAAAATAGTTGGGTAAACATCATCTAAAACTGTTCCTAATTTCAAGTTGATAGCATTAGTAGTTCTTGAGATATCCAGCTGTGACAGACAGACAGACAGACTGAGTCACACCATAAGGGTTCCTTTTTTACCATTTTGGTACGGAACCCTAAAAAGGAACTATACCTATACTATATGTTTTAAAAAACAGCACATAATAAGTGGTAGGTCCACTAATCGAATCGCAACCCGCGAAATACAATAATTGAGTAGTCCCGATGCCCATCTGTGGTCTCCGAGAGCAAATGCGCGAGTTAGGGTCAGCTCACACCGAGACGCGACGCAACGCGACGCTGCGCGCACATTTTAAAAGAGCGACTCAAAATATAACTTTATTTTCTACACGAAAATATACACATTTCATTGTGAGAATTTAGAATACGTTGCACCATGCAGCGCTGCGCCTCGTGATGCCTCGCAGCGTATAGCGATGCATCGCGAAACAGCGGTGCTTCGCCGGTACGCGCGTTGTGCAAGAGCGGTGCTGCGCCTCACGAAGCCGCGCGACTACTCTACTACAGTCTCTACTATTTCCGTCCAGACTTCGTGTAGAATTGAAGCAGTTTGGTCGAGTGCTCGAGTGAAATTATAATAATAGACTGGGATCTTGTTATAATCGGACTTCTTGCAGAAGAGGAAGAGGAAGAAGAATACAAAAATAAAATTAAAAAGACGCAGGGCGGGGCGGGAGCACGTGGCGAATGTAGACACGTTCCGCTGCGCCGCGCGGCGTCGGCTTGAAATGGCGGCTGCGAAAATTTTTGCAGCCGCCATCTTGGATTTCCATTTTGACCTCATTATCGTTTTAGGTGTTTTTTTTTTACCTCTAGTGTTTTACACCCTTAAAAAATTTCACAAGAAATGATGAAACTATGATGATAATGAAGTTTGCTGTGTTGACTGTACAATATAATCCAAAAAAAATAGGCTTGGTAGTGTCGTTAATTGGAAACGACACTACTGGTAGTGCGGCTGGTAGTGTCGTTGCCAATAAACGAAAATTTAAGGGATTCCCTCGATTTCCATGGGATCTCCTCATCAGATTCTGATTTGGTGACACTGGGACCACCTCGAGAGCATAACCTTTCAAACAAAAAAATAATTGTGCAAATCCGACTATACAGGCTGACTTTGAAAACATGCGACAAAATAGATTTTGTTTCTATAAGCCACGAAACGTACATTTTCTTTTTAAATCACGTATTCATGGTCACCCTACAAAAAAAATTCATAAGAAATTAAAGAATAGCTAATAACTTCGTAAATATGTACTTTTTTTTGGATTTTTTTATACCTACATTTTGTAGAAATTTATACAAAATATTGGCGTTTTTTGTTCCAAATTTCGTCACATGATTATGTAGATTAGAGGCAAATCTATTTACCGAAGCATCTCAATTGAGGAGCCACATTAAATATGCTATATCTCCCATTTCTTTCTTTTGTGATTGCCGACTCTTATCCTACAAATCTAATATACTTACTACTAAATGATGTTGAAATTGCGCATTAAATTGAACTACTGCTTCTTTGAAAAATGACCAGTCGTATGTGTATGGTCTGAGGAGCCACACATAATATATTGTAACTTTTTTAATTTTAACACTACCGAGCTCAGATTTTGTCTACTAAATACTCTCAAATACTACTAAATCATACCAAATTATGATAAACATTCATCCATGATGTTCTTAGTTCTGACGTGGCGACTCAGTCCAAACATTTAGATTGAGTTGCCACCTATAAGTTCATATATCTTTTGAAGTATTATACATACAAAATCGAGGATCGAACCTACAAAATTTTTAAACTTACTACTAAATAAGTATTAAATTTCATTAAGATACGAAATTTGGCGACTCAATCCTTACGGACATAAAAAAGTTCATATTATTGTGACAACTATAAGCATCATTAAATTGTGGACATGATTTAGATTCATTAATGACTGCTTTTTCTCAGTAACACGCATACAGCTAAAGGAAAAGTCGAAAAAGCACAAAAGCAGTCACATATCAATGAATCTAAAATCTTGATCACAATTTAATGATGCTTATAGTTGTCACAATAATATGAACTTTTTTGTCGTTCATATATTTTTGAAGCCTGAAAGGGCCAAAATGAACTCGACTGTACCTACATATTCGTTCTGAAAAGTTTTTAGGAAAATAGTTCTAAAGAAACTGATAGTCAATTTTTGAATAGCTTTTTCATCTGATTTTGATTATAATAATAATATAATAATATCCTTGGACGTTTCACACAACGCCATCTAGTCCCAAGCTAAGCAACCTAATGCTTGTGTTATGGTAACGAGATGGCTGATAAACTACTTATATACATTTTTTTTTTTGTAAATACATACATATTATAGATAGAAAAACACCCAGACTCACACACACAGATTAGCATCTTAAAATAATTTCGTATTGTCCTGGCGTAAGGATTACATTAATTTATTCCATCACTTACATACCTTTTTAACCGACGAAAAATGTATGTGGTTCTCAAGTCGACACGTATATTTTATTTTTTTATATAAGTATATGACCACGCATACCTTTTTACAGAGCTATTCGATTTAGTCGGGAGGGTAAAGCCTCGAAGTTGGTCCCATGTAAAATGTATTAACTTTGCTTGGGTAGTTTTTGAGTAGCTTCAATAATATAATATTTTCCAAATTTTTATGTGGATGATGTTCTAATTTCTTTTGCAGGTATTCGAACTTTTGTGGGGTAGGTATACCAACTAAAAAGTGAAAAATAAAAATTAAACAACTGACTTCCAAAAAAAGCACTACAAAGTGAAAAGTAACTTTAATTTCGGAAAGTTAGGGGTAACAAACGAAAATACAAAACCAAAGACACATACGTGGAAACCCAAAAAGTACAAAATCATGACATAACCCTAACTACACATACAAAACTGTACTCTATCTATACGCTGTTGCTAAAGGTTCGCTCCAGGGGGCGCCAGTGTTACCATAAGTAAAGATTGCCGCAACTGCTGGCGATGGGATTTTCCACCCATGCTAGTGTGGTGTTTGGGAAACCCGTGCGTGACAGCTCGGTGCTATGGAAAATCTATAGAAAGGAATATAGGGGTTGTTGCTGGGGTAGTTTATATCAGATTGATTTTGGTAGAGAAGCGTTTACTTATATTTTTGAAATGCTTAAATGTTTGTGTACTTACTATATCTGTCTCCATGTTACGATCCTATTTTAATAAAACAAAAACCGGTCAAGAGCGTGTCGGACCACGCACAATGAAGGGTTCCGTAGTTGAAAAGAATTTATCCCAAAAACAAACTTACATTGGATCCCAAAAACTTTTTTTTTATGTCAAAAAATTACAAATTCACAATTTTCGGACTTTTTCCTTTACTTGTGGTGGGAGACCTTGCTTCTTGCCAAATTTCATTATTCTAGGTCAACGGGAAGTGCCCTATAGGTTTTGATTTACTTGCGAGTATCAAAATATGTCGCATAAATGGCCGTATGTTTTTATTGCATTGACTTAGAAGCTTGAGTTTTTTAGGACTTCAAGAGACCACAGACCTACGTATTTGATATTAATTTCAACTTGATACCTCCACGCGTTCCTGAGAAAAACGGTGTTGACAGACAGACAGACAGAAAAACAGACGGACAAACAAGTGATGCGATAAGGGTTCCGTTTTTCCTTTTGAGGTACGGAACCCTAAAACATGGTCAAGAGCGAGCCGGACTCGCACCGAGGGTTCCGTACTATACAGGATGTAGGTAATTGTAAACAGTGTCAACCTTTTAAGGGGTCATTGTACTCATCACTATTAATTGCTTTTACTATGGTACCAAACCTAAAATCGCGAAAAAAAATCAGGTGTTCCCTACATTTTGACGAATTACGGGTATGCGAACTGAACAGCTGATTTTTTTTCGCGATTTCAGGTTGTGTCCCATAGTAAAAGTTGTTCATAATGATGAGTACAATGACCCCTTAAAAGGTTGCCACTGTTTACACTTACATGCTGTATGTAATTTTTGTTCATGATTTCTGAAAAAGTGTGCTATTTAGAGTCTTCGTTTTATTTTTCCTGTAATCTTTACATAAACTTCTATCACATAGAATAATTTCAGATTTTTCTGTCGGTCTGGACAAGGCTATCGGGAATTCCGATTGGGGACAGTGCTTGTAATGTTAATAAATAACCCAGTAACAAATTAAATTGATAACTACATATATAAGAAAGAGAGGTTTAGGTGGTAAAATAAAGGTAAACAATCTTGATGTGACTTTTTACACAAACACATACTAAACAAACAAACTACTGCTTAAACTAATGGTTCAATTGATTTAGTAAACATTATTGTTGTATTTACATTGTTGCATTTTATTTTTAAACTGAGGTTTTAAGCTAAAAAATAAATAAAAGACACATCAAGATTGTTTACCTTTTTTTCACTACTAAACCTTTCTAGTATAGATACTTCATCAAACTTAAGTGTATCATAACAAACTCTCATCAGTTGTCAGGTAGAACCTTCTCCTCAAGGTCCCAACCTTCAATCATCTACCATCATTAGCTAGAGGTGGTCATAACAAGCGTCATTACATTAGCCGCAAGCTTTTAGTTAACTAGGGGTGGGACACGGTGACGTCATCAAGGTTGCGGGGCAAGGCCGGGGCTATTAATGTAGCTCAGTTGATAAATATAGATGGTGGGTGTCTTTTTATGGGGTAGTTTAAGGTCAGATTGGAGGCTGAAAGTGTGGTGTTGTTAAGCCACATTTACACAGACTATTAGCAAGAAGGCATACTGTTTAATTTATTGATTTTATTCATTCCTGAGGTTTTTACAACGTGGGACATCCCGCATTGTAAAAACCTCCTTAAGAATCTCAAGAATTAATTCTCAGGACCTTTTCGTTGCTTATCCGCACAGCAAATAAATCGTTTAAAATACAAACCTATAAAATTTGTTTATGTTTTTCTAGAGAAGGTTGTATAATCAAATTCTTTTACTTGAAGCTTTATAGCCTGTTGCGCTTATTCTACTTGTTGATTTAATTAGAATAACTGAGTTTTAGAAGCAGATTTATACTTCGAGTAGCAATTGACCTAAAAAGATTGTAAAATGCCTGAAATCCAAAATACCGTGCGTGTATTACTTACTTAAATCCGACAATTTCAAGGCTCTATACATTATCTGTGGCAGTCAGGCTGAATGTTCGCAATCCAAAATGGCCGTGAAACGTCACCGAAAATAAGTTTTGCCGCCAAAACAAACGCTGTCATGGCGATCAAAGTGGAACTTTATTTAACTGTTTCTTTTGAAGAATCTTTTGGGAGTCGGGTTTTCAGTTTATTACTATGACGTAGGTAATTGTTATGTTTTATTAGGTAATTAGAGTTTCTTATACTTAACATATGGAGTTGCTTTTGAATAATTTTATCGTCTTTTTAGGATTCCGCCGAATTTTCAATGGTGCCAACAAACACAATCCTATTACTTAGCCTTTGCGGTCGGTCTGTTTTTTTTTTTTACTGCGTTGACCTAGAAGCTTGATTTTTTAGAGCTCCAAGGGACACGTATTTGATATCAATTTTATCTTGATACCTCCACGCTTTCCTGACAGGTTCTTGACAGACAGACAGACGGACAATGAAGTGATCCTATAAGGATTCCATTATTAGGGTTCCGTACCACAAAAGGAAAAAACGGAACCCTTATAGGATCACTTGTTTGTCCGTCTGGCTGTCTGTCAGTCTGTCAAGACCCTTTTTCTCAGGAACGCGAGGAGGTATCAAGTTGAAATAAATATCAAATACGTAAGTCTATGGTCCCTAAGAGTTCTAAAAAAATCAATCTTATAGATCAACACAATAAAAAAATACGGCCATTTATGCGACATATTTTGATACTCGCAAGTAAATCAAAACCTATAGGGTACTTGCCGTTGACCTAGAATCATGACATTTGGTAAGAAGCAAGGTCTTACAGCACAAGTAGTGGAAAAAGTCCGAAAATTGGTAATTTATAAATTTATCACATAAAAAATATTTTTAAGTACGTCATCTGTCAAGGCCCTTTTTCTCAGGAACGTGTAGAGTTATCAAGTTGAAATTAATATCAAATACGTAAGTCTATGGTCCCTTAGATTTAAAAAAAAATCAAGCTTCTAAGTCAACGCAATAAAAAAATACGGCGATTTATGCAACATATTTTGATACTCGCAAGTAAATTAAAACCTGTAAGGTACTTCCCGTTGACCTAGAATCATAAAATTTGGCAAGAAGCAAGGTCTCACAGTACAAGTAAAGGAAAAAGTCTGAAAATTGGTATGTTGTAGTTTTGTCACATAAAAAAAATAGTTTTTAGTTTTCTTTTTCTGGCAAAATGTGGGTGTACTACAGGTACACCTCTGCCCAACCCTTCGCGGAAACAAGGCGTGATGATATGTTTATGAATAGTTTTTTGAGAATACAAACTTAAATATGCAGTTGGAGAACTGTCCGTGACGTATATCAATGTATGGGAGAACATGTTTTTCAATTCAGTGTTAAGTTTGTCTTTGGGATAAATTCTTTTCAACAACGGAACCCTTCATTGTGCGTGGTCTGACACGGACATGGTCGGTTTTTTTTTCCTTTTGAGGTACGGAACCCTAAAAATAACGTTCTGAAGCCATTTCATCTAGTTTCATGGAAATGAAACATGAATGAACACTGAAAACGTTTAGGTAATAAAAGCGTGTCAAAAATTAGGCTAACACATTTGACGTGTGTAGATAACTGATGCCTACCTACTTACGTGGAAGTCGTCCTTATTTGTTTAATGTAGGCAGATAGACATTTCTTGTTGGCTAGGCTGAGGGAAAGTGCTGCCTTTATATAGAAGTCATATACAGGCCGGAATTTTGTAATGCCACCTGAAGGGAAAGTACTCAGATAGAAAATTTTACTCAAAGAAAACATTCCTTTATTTTTTAATATAAAGAAAACTACATTCAAAGATTTTCGAAAATTCGTTTGCCACACCCGGGAATCGAACCGACTAAAATCTGTAAAAATTACACCCTGTACTTTTATTGCATTGATCGTTAGGATCAAATAAGGATGAAATCTCTCTAACAAACTTGATAAATTAAATGATAGGAAAACCATGAAATCTTCAATTTTAATTTTTTAATATTTTTTTAATCTTAAATTTCAAGCGAATTTTTGAAAATCTTTGAATGCAGTTTTCTTTCTATTCATAAATAAAGGAATGTTTTCTTTGAGTAAAATTTTCTATCTACAGTATTAAGAGTACTTTCCCTTCAGGTGGCATTACAAAATTCCACACTGTATATCACTACACAGTATAAAACAAAGTCGCTTCCCGCTGTCTGTCTGTCCCTATGTATGTATAACTCGAAAAGTACAAAAAATCGTAGAACATACATGGGGGTTAAATCGATAGGTATGGTACTCTGCTATCAGCTCGCACTGGCTTGACACTTTAAAAGCCACCCTGTATATTGTTCCTTCCAGTTGACCACGATGGACCACGATGGCTCACACCACTGTTACACAATGGCCACCAGCGCCCTCACGAGTACCTACTCATAAAGTGATGGATGTAGCAATATTTCTGACGACCACCATTATGTATAACGGCAATTAGACACACCCATGCTTCAGTCTATAGGTACCTTTTCTATAAAGATTGCACAGTATTGCGTGATAGCACGTTCTAAATAATGATTGGGGGGAAAGGCCGGTCGGTCCCTAAATCGTCCATGAGGTGTAAGGAAGTCATTGATAAATGAGGTGTAAGGAAGTGTCATAGAAGTTGAATAATATACAATAATAACTTGAAACTAAGTATTATGGCAAAATGTATTATCGAGTATGTATCCAAATATCACACTAATATTATAAAGGCGAAAGTTTGTGAGTGTGTATGTTTGTTACTTCTTCACGCTCAAACGGCTGGACCAATTTTGATAAAATTTGGTATGGAGGTAGCTGACACCCTGGATTAACACATAAATTACTTTTTATCCCGGTCTACGTGGGTGAAACCGCGGGGCGCAGCCAGTATTACCTATAAACTATGCGAAAGTGAGTTTGTTTGTTACGCTTTCACGCTAAAACGGCTGAACGGATTTGGATGAAATTTGGCACATGGGTAGACCATGACCTGGAATAAGAGTTAGACTACTTTTCATCCTGGATCGTAGACGAAGTCGTGGGCAACAGCTAGTAACATGTAATTTAACATGAAATATGTCTTCTGTTGATCGTGGTGAACATAGCAATACTAAATGTAGTGGATTTTTTTTTAAATGGTTGATTATAGGCTGACAATATTTAGACAGAATTTAGCATCAAACACACTTATGCCTCCAATCAATGACATTATACATCTAGACGTTGCCATGATTACAGTGTGAAGTGTGGAAGTGAGACACATATATACAAAATAATTAGGAAAATTGAGACAAAGCATCGTATCTTCTGTCCCTTACGGCGTGCCGTATTTTTGCATGGCAAAATTTAAAAATGTTGCCAAACAAAGTACTTTCACTGTTACAAAATTGATCTTGCGTCGATTAATTTAACATTTTTGGACAGTTTTTGCATTGTGCGAATGTATTGACATGGGTTTCAGTCCAAAATATGGAAGATTTCTTACGTTAAACCTCATTTCTGATACCACATAACCTAGAAAAAGTATAATATTGCTGTCTCATGACCGGCCACGCGGTGGATCGATCTAGATGTATATTATCTAAGCCTCCAATCAATCATTTATTTACGTCTATATTAAATAGCAGAAAGTTCTACATAGAGCTCTTATTCTGCCTTTAATTTTAGGCGTGCTAATTTTAATGTATTGTAATCTATCGATCTAAATGCCGTAGCTACGCTGAGAAGAAAGTTATTTTAACATTCTAGAACATGACAAAGGTAAACCTCTCTTCATTTTCCCAACAATGTTAATGACTCACCTTTCAAACATCCGATCATCAAAATAAAAAAAAAATCAAATCAAAAATGTTTTATTTCATTATTACACGTACAACAGGTATACAGTTGGAGGCGTCTCCTTTTAAGCATATAGATGCCTGTGCCAGGAGGCGCCAAAACCTCATCGCCATCATCAACCTCTGTTACCAAATTCACAATTTATGACATAATGACAAGAGTCCACATATAAATAGATAACAGTAGGCACCTAAGTATGCATCGATAGCTTTACTGTCTGACCGATATCAGATAAGTTGTAGTATCGACAATACATTGCTGTTATCAGACGTACGATAGCCAGCTTTAGTGCTTACGAGCGAAAGTAGCTTCCTGGATATTTTGGGCTACATTTTTACTGTCATAAGTTTTTTTTTTTGTAAATATTAGGTCTTTACCTATGAAATTGCCGTTCTGCAGTACTGGCCATTTCAAATCAAAATAATTTTTGTTTGGCTAAGAATTCTAATTTCAAATTAATTTTATTTTAAAAACATGGATTTTTTTTTCCAAAAGTAGTCATTTGTTTATTGATTAGTGTTACATTTTCATCGCATTTCAATCTTTTTCGTCATCATGGATACGTTAAAAATTCGAGTAATTATGGAATATGAGTACTGTCGTGGCAGCAACGCGGCACAAGCGGCACGCAACATCAACGACGTTTACGGAGCTAACACTACAAACCAACGCACCACCTGTTATTGGTTTGCTCGCTTCCGTTCTGGAAATTTCGACCTGAAAAATGAACCTCGCGGTCGTCCGAAGACTTTGGTCGACAATTACGAATTAAAGGCGATTGTGGAAGCTGATGATGCACAATCTACGGCTGAATTAGCAGCAGCTTTCGACGTTAGCGTCAAAACAATATTGGTCCATTTGCGTCAAATTGGCAAGGTAAAAAAGCTTGACAAATGGGTGCCCCACGAACTCAATGATCGCCAGCGTGAAGTACGCGTCGAGACGTGCCTTGCACTGCTCAACAGACACACAAATGAAGGAATTTTGAACCGCATTGTTACCTGCGATGAAAAATGGATTCTGTTTGATAACCGCAAGCGCTCAGAAAGTTGGTTGGATCCTGGTTCAGCACCTAAACAATGCCCTAAACGAAAACTTACCCCTAGAAAAGTGATGGTCACTGTTTGGTGGTCTAGCGCCGGTGTGATTCATCACAGCTTCTTACCAAACGGGGTGAGCATTACTGCAGATGTGTACTGTGAAGAACTGAACACAATGATGGAGAAGCTGGCACATCTCCAACCAGCATTGGTCAATCGCTCGTCTCCGCTGCCCCTGCACGACAACGCGCGACCTCATACTGCACAGCAGACGGTCTCAAAGTTGCAAGAACTGGGGTTGGAAGCTCTCCGTCATCCGGCCTACTCACCAGACCTTGCGCCTACAGACTACTACTTTTTCCAGAATTTGGATAACTTCTTGGCGGGAAAAAAATTCAATACCCGAGAGGCAGTACAAAATGCCTTTGAAGAATTTGTTGCCTCCCGACCAGCTGATTTCTTTAAGAAGGGCATCAATAAACTGCCACTGCGTTGGCAAAGATGCATTGATTGCATGGGTGATTACTTCGATTAATACAAATAAAAAATACATGAAAAAAATTCGTTTAAATTTTTTCATACAAAACGGCAATTTCATAGGTAAAGACCTATTATCAATTTTTTATCGTCGTAGCCGTGGTTTATTGAATGATATCTTAAGACGATGTATCGAAGAGTGGTTTAGCTAGGTGTGTAAGTGAAATGGCGCTATGGCTGTCTATAGTTTGACGCGCGAGATACAAGACTTTAAATGTAGATTTATGACAAAATATCAATTTTAAGATTAGTAATTTCTTAACATATTTAAATACCTTCGATTTATATCAAATCTTATTGCATAATAAGGAACTGTTAACGTATAGTCGTATAAAATAGAAAATGCTTTACTACAACACTTAGGATTTTTTTTCTAATCGAAAAATTTATTTACTTTTATCATAACAGAAATATCCCAAAGCGATGGTGGTAACAAATTATAACATAAATGGTACCTAAGCAGAACTGCTGTAACTTTATTCTTGCGAATTCATTCAATGAACAGGAAAAAATGTCAATCCTTTCAAGTATTCAAATAATCATGTTTTGGTTTTAGTACAGGAGCAGACAATATAGTCAAATAACACGTATGGAAAATCCAAATGATTTAACCTTATACATTATACCATTTTACCATTTTCATTTGGTTTTATATGAATTTTATAAAACACAAAATTATCGATGTATCCCCTTAACCAACGGTATTCACCGGCAACCTTTATTACTACATTATAAGAGCAGCGAACACAATTAGTTTACTAATCGTGTAAGTCCCAAAATAGCCTGATTTTTAATCAGCAAAAACGCTTTTATAAACCAATTTGCAATCGTTCTCAAACACCTAAACAAATAAACATGAATTTCCTCTAATGACCACCACTTCCATTCAGTAATGTTCCCTAGGCAATGCCCCCGACACCGACTGCCGTGTTTGGCAGCTTGTTTTAAAAACACGTGAAGAAGTATCAACTACTTTGCTACGAAATCTAACACGAAACTTACATTTATTTAATACAAGCGCGATAGAACATGGTCAGAGCATTAATGAAAAACTTATGTTCTTGTAAGAATAGATAGTTTTTTTATTTTTATTTTGAGTGGTAAAAACATATCTCCGCCGCGAAACCGCGAAACAGCGAAACTGCATGATGTTTCGCTGATGTTTCGCTGATGTTCCGCTGATGGAACATGTCAGGAAACCCACCCAAAATTCGAGTTTAGAGCAACATCCGACTTCTTTATCTTGTCACAGAAGGTTTCCTCACGATGTTTTCCTTCACCGTTTTGAGAGCAGTGCTGATGAAATTAAATACACAAAGTAAAGTGCTTGTCCGGGTTCAAACTCACGACCTACAAATCAAGCAAACAATGTTATTTGCCCTGTAGTCCCTAAATTTTTGGTCTGGAACTCGCTAGTCGTCTTCCAGACCAAAAATCTTTCTATTACATGTGTGGGAACCGGAAAATAGTGTAAATAAGTGTGGTTTTTAAAGAAGTAAACCTAATGTTAAGCTACTCCTCACGAACGACGTACGTACGATGTCAAATCGATTAGTAAGGACAAATTAAAGCTGAAACGTTTTCTTCCCTACGGAAAATTCCTGTACAGAGTGTTCAATTTACGTTAGATGGCTCCGTTTACGACGTATGACTCACTGCGGAGCTGTAGTTATAGCTATAAAGCTTGTCCTAGTAGTTTACTGGTTGTATTTAGTGCAAGTTTAGACATTCACATAATATAGATAGATAGATAGAATACTCTTTATTATGCACACCATAAAAATTACAGATATAAATGTTGAAATGTTACATAGGGTGCCACAATGGGCGGTCTTATCGCTAAGAGCGATCTTTTACAGACAACCTTTGGATGGATTATGGGGAGAAAGGAGAGAATACTGTAGGTAGTCTGTGGTGTACCATATATACATACATAAATACAGATACTTATATAAATATATACTTATATATACTACTTGAAAAAGAGCAAGGAACTATACACGTAATGACGATATTTAAAGAGAGAGGAAATGTTTTTTCACCAAAATTTTAAAAGTTGACAAAGACTGTGCACGCCTTATCGACACGGGCAAGTCATTCCACAATCGTACTGCTTGAACAGTGAATGATCTGTCATAAAAACTGGTGGAATGTAGCGGCATCTCTAGCCTCAAGTTTTCCGATGACCTCAGATAATCTATTATGTGTGTCATGAAGGAACTTGAAACACTAAATATATAAATACTATGCTAATGCTAAGAGGGATGTGTGGTGTTACACGAATAGATAGAATAAGAAATGAGTACATAAGGGGAAGTTTGAAAGCGGCACCGGTGACTGAAGTAAAAAGACTATAGAATTAAGACTATAGAAACGATGGATGTACTGTGTGAAAGATGATATGGCTAGAAAGGAAGTGACTACCGAGATGACGACTAATAGAGAAGTATGGAAGAAAAAGACATGTTGCGCCGACCACAAATATATTGGGATAAGGGCAGGAGAAGGATGATGATACATGCAAAAGTAACTCTGTCTGTCTGTTACCTTATCTCGCCTTAACATCAGAACCGATCGTTATGTGTTATGTGAGGATGCTGTTGCGACTGCCTCGGTATTGCAGTGCCTCGGAAATGTTCGCGGTAACCTATACAGATGGGTTTCATGCGATTATCCGCATAAAGACGGCCTCACTTCTGAGCAGAATAAGGGGCAGTCGCAATAGTATCCTGAAGGCTGTGGCGGCAGACACTTCCTCTGCTATAATAAGACAGTTTGTGAGAAGGCTGATACCATAGTGTCCATTTCTCGTTGTGTAGGTTCAGTCTTGTCATTAATTGTCTCTTTGTCTGTCTTTAAATTGTCTATAGCTTAAGTTACTAACAATAGTGTTTGAAGTTCTAATTTTGTTACTAACAATTTAATGGATCTTTAGTTATCCGAAGTAAAATGATTTTATTTATTTAATTATGTTGAAACATAGGAATCCTGCGACCTGGAGAAGGCTACTTTTCATCCCCGCTATTTGTACGAAAAATTATGAAATGCAAAATACACGCAGACGAAGTCTCGAGCAATACGTACATACATAAACTCTCGCCTGCTTCCCACGGGGGTAGGCAGAAACTACAGCACGGCACCTGCTACGATCCTTACATACTGCTTTTGCCTCGTTTACGTTCATATATCTGGTCATACCCTCACGCCGGTGCGAGTACTACGCACCTGACCTTTCTGAAGAACATCACCAGTAAGGTCACTATATGTCTCCCTAGGGCGTCTCCCGGCGTTTTCACTCACATCTGCCTCGTAAATACCTTTTGTTAGTCGTCTTTCATTCATCCATCAATCGGCGACACGGTTGGCGCAGTGGTTGCATTCGATTCCCGCACGGAACAAATATTTGTACGGCCTACAAGTATTTGTTCCGAGTCTGGGTGTTTTTCTATCTATAATATGTATGTATTTACAAAAAAAAAAAAATGTATATAAGTAGTTTATCAGCCATCTCGTTACCATAACACAAGCATTAGGTTGCTTAGCTTGGGACTAGATGGCGTTGTGTGAAATGTCCAAGTATTTTTATTTATTATTTATTATTATCCTCTCTACATCGTCGCTAATATCACTAAGTGACGTAACTGATTCGAAGAAAATTTTACAGGCCAAGCTATTTTTCTTCTTTTTTTTTTTGTTAACTGTAGATATATTGGTTTTTGCATTATCATGGGGACCGTAAGACATAGGTACAGATCCGCCGATTACACAGATCGATTCGACTTGGAAAATGTATCAAATTACTATAGTTAGGTCGGCTATCGGCTTAGTCCAAAATGTCAGATACGTCAGTTAGTTAAATTAGCGACGACATGACCAAACCGCCTAAGCAAGCTTCTAACTCTACAAGCCCTAACTTCACAAACTCTACACCTTAGTCAAAATATGTGGTTTCGCTGCCGTCACATAAGCGTAAGGTGAAAAAATTCACTATTAATTACTTTTCTATTATACAATAGTTCTTGTAGTAAGGATACGGCCAAGAGTCATATTTTGACTGAGGTGTAGAGTTTGTGAAGTTAGGGCCTGTAGAGTTAAGTCGCGTAGAGTTAGAAGCTTTGGCTCAGCATGAAATCTGATAACATTTTGCCAGTGCGAGACATATGTGGTCTCGTCTTGGCAACATTTTACATGAAAATGTTTTTGGTGGGATAAAGTTTATACTTAGTTCGAGTCACGTAAGTTTTCCGCTCTGAAGCCAGGGTATCCGATGCGCATGACACGGCGTGTTGCTGTTTTAAAGAGTACCTGGTCGATCGAGCTCGGCTCGGGTGAAAATAGAGGAAACGAATTTTTATTTATTTTTTTTGAATTTTCCCAGATAACCTAGAGAGATCGATTTTTCGCCCCCGTAAACCCTATATTGCAAGTTTCATCGAAATCGTTAGAGCCGTTTTCGAGAATGTGATTACAAATGTATATGTACAAATATTGCTCATTTAATAGTGTACGATATTGACTCTGATATGGCTCATTTGTAGCCTACTTCAGAGCGACAGACTTAGGGCGTGCAAAACCGGAAGGTCTTCAAAACCGGTTTTGAATTCCGGGTTTGAGGGCCTAAAACCGGAAACCGGTGCTAGCCCCGGTTTCGGCAACAATTTTATATTGTTTATATAAGTAGTATTTAATGAATATTTTCGGGAGCGCACACAAAGAAACACCAAGTCAACGAACCAACTGTTTATTAGCGGCTTACCCGCAACTTACAATTATTAGACAGATACCACACGTCCCCTCTTACAAAAAAAAACGAACATAGAAACTTGTATCAATAGGTGTCTACATAAACAAATCGCTGTAGCTGTTGTATAGCAACTGTTATGCTAGGTATACAATACTGATATCTGCTAAGTTATAAACTAAAGCATTGTTTCGCTCAAGGAATAGGATCCGTTACTACCTACTGCATTTTACTAATTTATAGTCTTACGCTTATAAATTGAAAAACGTTTTTCCTTGAGTGAAAGTCTTGCTGTAACGTTACTAAACTACAAACAAATTACTTAGTTATTTTAAAACAAAAGTTAATATATAAACAGAGTAGGTTTTTATCAAACATACAAAGTTGGTACCATTAATTTAGAGAAAAAAAAAAAACAATGGTTTAAAAAAAAAAGTCAGCAATATCCATGATTGGTTTTACAACTACTTCTTACACAATAATATTAAAATACCTATCATAATATTAATATTAATATTTGTACTTCTTCTTAATTAATGTACAAGCGCGCTGTTGGCGCGTACTTGACTTCTCAGGAGTCTCATTGTTACCTAATAGCTGACCTGGCTTCGGTATTTGTACTTGTTGATTTGAGGCTCCAGGGGCATTAGAAATGTTTTTTTGGGATTTTGTAAGTTCCGTTGAACTACTATCCTGACCGTCGGTATCGTCCTCGATCGTGTCCTCTAACTTATCCTCTATAATGACGCGGTCTGAATCATCGGGCGTAAACACGGAATGCCGTTTAGTGGTGCGAGACGTCCCAACGGGTAGCAATTGATCAATGTGTCTTTTCCACTCTTTACCGTCTGCACAACGCACTCGATAGGTTAGCGGCGCCTCTCTCGCGGTGACCACGGCCGGCGCCCACTTGTCAGCGCGCGCGCGGTAGTCTCGCGCTAGCACGTGGTCGCCGGGCGCGGCATGGCGCTCGGTGCCCGGGCTGTGGCGCGCGGCGCGGCCCGCCGCCTGCTCGCTGGCGCGCTCGGCGCTCGGCCGCAGCACGTCCAACCTACCACGAAGCCGCCTACCCAGCATCGCCTCAGCAGGCGCGATGCCTGTAGTCATGTGTTCACAATTACGGTATTGAAATAAAAATTTATTGACTGCAGTATCAACATCGACCGTCTCGTGCGCCGCTTTCTTCATTGCGCGCTTTACTAACTTCACCGCGTTCTCAGCCGCTCCGTTACCCGCCGGCCTATAGGGACTAGTAATAGTGTGAGTGATGAAATTTCGTGTGAAAAAATTTGCTAACTCTGCAGACCCAAAAGGCGGCCCGCCGTCGCTCACAACCTGTGAGGGAAGACCGAAACGAGCGAACAATTCTCTAAGTTTACCTATCGTCGCCGTGGCGGTAGTGCCAGTCATTTTCTGTACCTCGATCCACTTACTATGAGCGTCCACAGTGACGAGATAATGTTTACCCTGAAATTCGCCGAAATCGATATGTAGTCTTTGCCAGGGTCGTGCGGGGAACTCCCACGGATGTAACAGAGAACGTGGAGGTGCGTCACGCTGCTGGCGACAAGCACTACAATCTCTCGCGAGACTCTCAATTTCGCCATCTAATGTTGGCCAAAAAACGTAACTCCTTGCTATATTTTTCATTTTAACTACCCCTAAATGCCCTTCATGTAATTCGGATAGAACTGATTTTCGCAGTGGCTCCGGCACGACTACCCGGTGATTATATAAAATACAACCACGATCCAACACTAAATTATCTTTCCGGTGGTAATAGGGTTTTTCTAACTCGGCTGTTATTTTTGTTGGCCAGCCGGTGATAAGATATTCTTTTATTTTATTTAAAACGCTGTCTTTCTGTGTCCATGCAACCACCTCCTTTGCACTGATTGGGATTGATTCCTCGACATAATTTACATATGATACCGAACCCAGGTCATCACAATGTTTCCGTTCATATGGCAGCGGCAGTCGCGACAGTGCATCGACATTGCAGTTGTCGCTCGATTTGACGAACTCGATCTCGAAATCATAAGACGCCAGCCTGGTGGCATATCTTTGCAGCCTACTAGCTGCCGTTTGCGGCAACCCAAATTTCGATCCAAAAATAAAAGTTAAGGGTTTATGATCCGTTTTAATAATAAAATGGCGACCATAAATATATTGATGGTGCTTGATCACGCCAGCGATAATTGCGAGAGCCTCTTTGTCCAGTTGGCTATATGATCGTTCGGCTGCATTTAACGTCCGTGACGCGAAACAAATCGGACGCTCGTCGCCGTTAGGAAAGCGATGTGACAGCACACTGCCGATACCATATGAACTGCTATCCACGGCTAGTACTAATGGTAGTTTTGGATTATAGTGTACCAACACCTTGCTACTAAGAATAGCCGCTTTTATATCCTGAAAGGCCTTTACACAATCTGCTGACCAGACCCAAACACTTTGTTTACGCAACAAACTATGTAAAGGATGTAAAATAGTACTCAGCTGCGGTATGAACTTGGCATAATAATTAATCATACCAAGGAATGATCTGAGCTGAGTTAACTCTTCTGGTGGTGGTGCATCCACGATGGCTTTTATTTTGTTTGGGTCTGGATGCAAACCCTGCTTATCGATAATAAAGCCTAAATAAGTAATGCTTTCTTTCATAAAACTACACTTTTTAAGTTTAATCCGCAAACCGACCTCACGTAAGCGAGACAACACAGCCCTTAAATTATCTATATGTTCTAACCTGGAGGCGCCTGTGATCGCCACGTCATCCAAAAATACAGCCGTTCCCTTCAAACCCCTTAGCGTTTCTTCCATAAACTTCTGGAATTTCTCGGGAATACATGTCAAACCGAAAGGAGTACGAAGGTAAATAAAAGTGCCTATATGCGTTGTTATTGCACTACAAGCCTGCGAATTCTCATCCAAAAATAACTGTTGGTACGCGTTGGTTAGGTCGATTTTAGAATACAGTTCGCCACCAGTTAGTGCAGCAAATAACTCCTCGATTCGTGGCATGGGATACGGATCGCGAATCAACTTTGGATTGATAGTGACCTTATAATCTCCGCAGATACGTATTTCACCAGATTTCTTTATAACCGGTACAATGGGTGTACCATAATCAGAGTAATCCACCTTACGAATAGTACCCTCTGCCTCGAGTCGTCGTAACTCTAGTTCAACAGGTTTACGTAAAGCTAGTGGTAATGATCTCGCTTTAATAAACACGGGAGTCATGTCACCTAATCTTAATGAAAGTTGCTTGGTACATGTGCCAAGACCCGGGGCAAACACGGTGGGAAATTCTTTTTGCAACGTATCTACTAATTTGTCATCTGATAAGTTCATCATTAATTCGTTAATTTGAATGCGATCGATATTTAATTTACTCAACCATGATCTACCTAACAAAGGTGGTCCACCATTCTTAATGACAAATAGTTTTAAATCTCTCGCCGAGTGTGTCCCGATCTCCACATTAACCACAATATAACCGATCACTTCAACCCGAGTGCCGTTATAAGAATGTAAACATACATCCTTTGCAATAAGTGGCAACGCCTTGAAGTGTTCATCTAATGAATGAGTACTAATTGCAGACAACTTACTGCCAGTGTCCAGTTCAAACGTCATCGCCTTACCGTTCACTTTTACGCACACATTGTATGGCCGATCACTATTATTGCACACATTTAGATTATTTAGGTCTGAGTCCAAGTCGCTATCACTATTAGCCATATAATTTTGACCTGCCCTCGACGACCGCACCTCGCCCTGACGGGGATTTCGTTTGCACATAACTTTAAGATGGCATTTTTGCCCGCACACGTCACAAGAATAATTTTTAAAACGACACACGACTGCTCGATGACCCTTGCCGCACCGCCAACAAGGCTGATGCGTCGCGCGCTGTGTCTCGTTCGCGGCCGAGGCGCGCGTCCCTTCGAAGCTGCTGCCGCTGCTGCCGGTCGCAGCGCGCGCCGCACCTCGTCCCGTTGAGAGCCGGTGCATTGTCTCCGGCGCCCCGGAACTCGTCGACGTCCCAGCCGCTGCTCCGCTGCACGTGCCGCTCGCTTGAGCGTGCCGGTCAGCCGCTTCGAGTGCGAAGGCCAAATCCACCGCCCTCTTGTACGTCAGTGTCGGCTCGGCGAAGAGCCGCGATCTCATGTCATCGCTCACAAGACCAGACACGAATTGGTCTCGTAGGTTTTCTTCAAGACCACTTTTAAAGTTGCACGTGCTGGCTAGATGTTTTAGAACTTGCAAATAATCGCTCAGACTTTCGCCGCCATTCTGACGTCTCATTCTAAATATATGCCGCTCAGCTATCTCTGAGCGCTTTGGTTCGAGATGGTCGCCGACTATGTTCACTAACTCCTGAAAACTTTTGGTCTCCGGATTGTCAGGCGCACAAAGATCACACATCAGATCATAAGTAGCTTCACCCACTAACGTAACTAACGTAGCCACTTGTAATGTAGGTTTGATTTCGTTGAGCGCCATGAACTGTTCCACGCGTCGAATGTATGCCAACCATTTTTTGCTCGATAAATCGAATTGTTCTATTTTTCCGATCGGCATTTTATTGTAACTTCACAATAACACTCAACACTAACTATTAGTGGTAATTTAACTCCGTTTTACTCGTCGCCAGTAGTATTTAATGAATATTTTCGGGAGCGCACACAAAGAAACACCAAGTCAACGAACCAACTGTTTATTAGCGGCTTACCCGCAACTTACAATTATTAGACAGATACCACAATATAGTAGAATTTTAACAAGAAAACAATATTCTTAGATACCCACAAAATCTGCAAATAAAACAAATTGTATGATAAATACGCTGCAGGTATAGTCATTTGGCAAGGCACGCCAGCATTAATGGCATCATCCGTCGCCCTCTTGTTTTCTCAGGTGTCAGCTGTTTTAGAGAACCCAATGGCTTGGCATGCGACGGTGGTAAGAGGACAGACGGAATGACCATGCCTTGGATGTTGGGTAGAGGCCTTTGGTGTGGGATGCAACCTGTGTTGACGCCATCCTCCCCTCGCCCTCGCGTCATCCCATCTTAAGCCGCCCAGCATAACCCGCCATACTAGGACGGCGGGTTATTCTGGGGCGGCTGCTGCAGGTGCAGAATACCCTCAAACGGTACAAATTTAACAGCCTTATATGGAGCTATATATTTGAGCCGTTTGGGGTTGGGCCGCTTGGGCCTTGGGTCCGATTGCTCATTGAGTATTTCGGGACATTTCCAAGCGGTTAGTCGACTCTTCACGTGACCAGAGAGCTGGCCTATTTGTCTGTTGGGGTCGCGGAGTGAGGAGTGTAAGTGGGTTATAGGTTGCGTTCGGATTCGGATATTTGATGACTCAAAATTGAATATTTCTTGAGTGCGTTCGAAAAAAGTTCATTTAAATCAAAATGCAAATATGTAATTCAATAACGGGAAAACCGGAGGTAACTCCGGTTTTGTCTCTCAACCCCGGTTTTCAAAAATCGCTAAATTTTGTCCGGTTTCCGGTTTTTAGCAAAACCGGAAAACCGGTTTTGCACGCCCTAGACAGACTTGAACTGCGAACTGTAAACCTGGGAGTATATACCTCTGCAATGATTTCACCTTTCTTTAGCCAAATAAATCGATATTTTAACCCGTGAAGACTCATTCTTTCACGAACGCGTTTCTAGAGAAACATTTCGAACAATAAAAACAACAATATTTGAAAGGAAACAAATCTTGTTTCGTTTTGTAAATATTTTGCTTCAACGTGCTAAACCTGTCATTAGTGCCCGGGCACTCGGGCATAGTCATAATCAGCCTATATAATGTTCCCACTGCTGGGACACAGGCCTGTTTTCTTGGAGAGGGAGCGGGCTATATTCTACCACGTGGGCCCACTGCGGATTGGTAGATGTCACATGAGTCTTCTAATTTTTGGTCACCGTTTTGAGAGCAGACATAGCATAATAAGGAAAATTAATTGTTAAGCAATTTGATTATCAACTTAAATGGTCCGCTTTAAATACCTATAAGTATTTAAAGCAAAACTGTCAACCTTTGACAGTTTTATGAAATGTCCCTAACGCGGCAAATTGACGTACGCTTAGCAATTAATTTCCCAGGCTGTACCTATAATAATATGTTAAGATTTGTTTATTTTCATATTTTGAACTAGGAGAAGGTAATTTTTAGTAGTAAACACGATGATTTATGATTGTTAAACATAACTAGGTAGGTAGTTTAGCATAGGTAGGTACATTTTTTTACGTCAACTATACTTACATAGGTACAGTCAACCTTAAAAAGATGTCAACATCGACTCGAAATCAATTAATTGTCTACAATCTGTGTTCCTTATTATTCTATCAATGATTAGGCATAAAAAAATAGATTACACTTGTAGGGTACTAAATTAGTACACATAGGCTACTAAATTAATACACAGTCACAGGGTACTAAATTAGTACACATAGGCTACTAAATTAATACACAGTCACAGGGTACTAAATTAGTACACATAGGCTACTAAATTAGTACACATAGGCTACTAAATTAATACACAGTCACAGGGTACTAAATTAGTACAAATTAATTGTAGCTACACATTGATACAGTATTATGAAACACAAATTGTAGACCATCAAAATTAATTCTTGTCGATGACATTTGAGGCTGACTGTACATTGATACTAAGAGTGAAGTGATAGATGTTGACAGCCGCATTCAAAGTTGTCAAAAATAGACTGAAGTTTGAAACACAAAACTATAAGTTTCATAAACTATAATAATATGTAATTATACTCAAAAATTACTTCACACATTAGTATTATTTTTCAGACAAAAGAATAACAATTTGGACGTGATTGTTAACAGAGATGTAGCGCTCTCTAAGAATTCTTTAAAGTTTGCTCGATGCCAGCGTTCTATGGAAAAAGAAAAATAAACTATTTATGAACGTCTATTTCCTCAAGCAATTTTTCTTTATATTTCCTTGAAGTGACGTTGACTAATTTGGAACAGTCATAGATATGTTAATTGACAATTTTAATATTTTCAGACACTTTGCAGACAGTGTGAACACTGTCTTAATAATAATACTAATGATTTCCGCTATTTTTGTATATATTTAGAAGAATTGACTAAAATTGAAGCAAAAAAAAATACAAGGTAATTTATAAAGATATTGTAGAACGAAACGTTTTTCTGTCTGTCTATCCGCTAAAGGCGGCGACAAACAGGCGGGACTCGCGACATAATCGCGCGCCACACAAAGGCTCCGTTCGCCAGTTCGAGAACCACTTATTCGGTTCATGTGATTTATGTTTTATTCATTGATACATATTACCTACCAACATATTTAAAAAGGCAGAAAAAGTAAGGTAGTCATCATAGTTCTCAGCAGTTTTTAGGGTTCCGTACTCAAAGGGTAAAACGGGACCCTATTACTATATAAGACTCCGCTGTCCGTCCGTCTGTCCGTTTGTCACAAGGCTGTATCTCATGAACCGTGATAGTTAGATAGTTGAAATTTTCACAGATGATGTATTTCTGTTGCCGCTATAACAACAAATACTAAAGAACAGAATAAAATAAATATTTAAGGGGCTCCCATACAACAAACGTGATTTTTTTGCCATTTTTATAGATAATGGTACGGCAGTGTGATTCTGTAACCATCTCACCGTGAAAACTTAGATAAAGTGAGCGTGGAATGAGCTGTCAATAGTGTCAATTCTAGCAATAACAAACTCACTTCACCTTTTTTTTTTTTTTTTTTTTTTTTTTTTTTTTTTTTTTTTTTTTTGAGGGTAAAACCCACCCGTGTTCCTTCAGTTGCCTATGCCAGGGCCGCGGTAACCCCTTCAGACAACCCGCGACCCCAGCGGCGTCGGCCCTATTGGACCCCGTCACTTGCTGACATCTCTTTGAGGCGCGCGTGGAACACAACGCGCCGTCGACTCGGGCCTGCCGGTCGATTCTGTAAAAATCTCACCGTGAAAACTTAGGTGAAGTGAGTTTGTTTTTGCTAGGAATTGACACTATTGACAGCTCACTCCACGCTCACTTCACCCAAGTTTTCACGGTGAGATTGTTACAGAATCGCACTGCTGGTCCTTACCAGTTTGGTTGGTTTGGTTTAATTCTAGCAATAAAAAACTCACTTCACCTAAGTTTTCACGGTGAGATTTTTACAGAATCGACCGGCAGATCCCTTCGTGCGTGAGTCCGAATCGCACTTGGCCAGTTTTTTTAATTGCACCGCATGCCTTAGCACTAATAATATTATATTATTACTTTCTTTATTTAATTGCATCCGGTCGTCTAGGCTCGACCTGAATCACTCTAAAAATAAAACAAATCTGTTTTCGTGAATTTGCGTACGAGTTATTAGTGCATTTATACAGAAGTCAGGAGTGGCAAACATTTGGACGTTTAGGATTATTGGCCGGGACTTAATGAGGGTCAAGATAATTATTAATGCATGGTTTGATTGTGTCAAAATATTGACATAACTTAATGAGGGTCAAGATAATTATTAATGCATGGATTAATTCTGTCAAAATATTGACATAACTTCATGAGGGTCAAGATAATTATTAATGCATGGTTTGATTCTGTCAAAATATTGACATAACTTAATGAGGGTCAAGATAATTATTAATGCATGGTTTGATTCTGTCAAAATATTGACATAACTTAATGAGGGTCAAGATAATCATTAATGCATGGTTTGATTCTGTCAAAATATTGACATAACTTAATGAGGGTCAAGATAATTATTAATGCATGGTTTGATTCTGTCAAAATATTGACATAACTTAATGAGGGTCAAGATAATTATTAATGCATGGTTTGATTCTGTCAAAATATTGACATAACTTAATGAGGGTCAAGATAATTATTAATGCATGGTTTGATTCTGTCAAAATATTGACATAACTTAATGAGGGTCAAGATAATTATTAATGCATGGTTTGATTCTGTCAAAATATTGACATAACTTAATGAGGGTCAAGATAATTATTAATGCATGGTTTGATTTTGTCAAAATATTGACATAACTTAATGAGGGTCAAGATAATTATTAATGCATGGTTTGATTCTGTCAAAATATTGACATAACTTAATGAGGGTCAAGATAATTATTAATGCATGGTTTGATTCTGTCAAAATATTGACATAACTTTTTACGTTCACATATCAGTTGTTTAGGCCAACACAAAGTTAATAATTTTTTAGTCTGTAATAAAGAAAACGTCAAGATCTCAGGAGATCTCAGGTAAGGGGTTTGTGTATCTGTAAGCCTGTATCAGATCAATAAAAAGAGCTACTAATTAAAAAAAATAATAAAAATAAAGAAACGTCAAGATCTCTGAGTCAAAAAACAAACAACTTTGGTTTGCCACTCGCTACCTAAGGTATGTTGTGTGTGTACCTGTATATATAAAAAGAGTTATTAATTAGTAAGTCGTTTTAATAACCAGCTGTGCTACCAGCGAATACAGTCCATCGAAATAAATACAAGAAGTAGACAACAGTGACTATCAAGAGGGCCTAAACCAGTGCTTCGACAATCGCACTAAAGGTATTTCGCTACAACGACTTACAATAGGATTGACATAAGCTTTTCTTTCGGTAACTTGTGTCACTCCCACGTACATTTTTGACTCACCGTTATCGCTGATAGAATGTCATTTTATCTAGGCCCTAACTCTGCGGGCCCTAATTTTATCATACTGGAAGTTTTTCTGATTATCCACTAAGGTCACCTGTGATAGAATTTGAAGGAATATTCTACTCAATACTCAATACTCAATCATTTATTGCATTCCATATTATGTAAAATAAAAAGATGGTAACTATAAGACAGTAAAATATCAATATGGACCCTGTCGGGCACAGCAAAAATTAGGAGAAAGGAAGAGGGCAAGTACATAATAGTCTAAATGTACTAAATGTGTCTGTGTTCTAAATGTACGTATTGTAGAACGTAATGATCTAGGCCTAAAAATAATATAGATTAACTTAAATTAATTTTGTGATAGCTGTACAAACCTTGTCAAGGTTAGGAAAATTAAAAACAAAACAAATGATTGATTGATTGATTAAATTAGACACGTGAGTCTTGTTAGAAATCATCAAAATAAATTATCATCCTTCAAGCATTTGCACATGATAGCAAAAGTGTTTAATATCCCTGACCTACTCAAAGACATTGACGAAAAACAATGAAATTCGCTGCCAAACACATTAAAATAAAAGTTTAGACAATTTTTCGTTTTATTATCCTAGTTTTACGCGAATTAAACATACCAAACTTCACGAGTACTAGAACATTTATTTTGTTTGCAAAGAAATTAGACGTGCGTGCGTCCGCAAATGAAGGGCAATCGGATAAATCTATATATATAAAAAAGAAAGTCTTGTTAGTTACTCTATTTATAACTCAAGAACGGCTGAACCGATTTGGCTGAAAATTTATGGAAAGGTAGCTTAGAACCTGGAGACGGACATATTATAATACTTTTTAGGGTTCCGTACCTCAAAAGAAAAAAACGGAACCCTTATAGGATCACTCGTGTGTCTGTCTGTCTGTCTGTCTGTCTGTCCGTCTGTCCGTCTGTCACAGCCAATTTGCTCCGAATCTAATGGACCGATTAAGTTAAAATTTGGTACACATATGGATTTCTGTGACCCAAACACGTATAGCTAAAGTAAATATATGAATTTTGAATATGAGAGCCACTTTTAGGGGGAAAATAAGAAAATAAAAAAAAAAGTTTCGGAAACTGTACCGTGTGATATATCAAATGAAAGGGCTTACTATGAGGGTCTCAAATATATATTTTTTATAATTTTAAAATATATAGTTTTAAAATTATTTAAGAAAATAGACGAAAATTGACCATTCCCCCCCCCTTATCTCCGAAACTACTGAGCCTAAAATTTTGAAAAAAATGTAGAAAATAGTTCTATACCTGTAGATTACAGGAAAACCTATAAGAAGTCTGTGGTCTTAAAATAACATGGTAAATCTATATATATAAAAAAATCAAAGTCCTGACTGAGTCACTGACTAATATATCAACGCACAGCCCAAACCAATGGACCTAGAGACTTGAAATTTTGCACAAAGATACCTTATATAGTGTAAACATCCAATAAGGAAAGATTTTTGGAAATTCCATCCCTAAGGGGGTAAAATAGGGGATGAAAGTTTGTATGAAAAATCCTATCCCTTGAGTTAATAGAACTTAGCATGAATATTCATCTAAGTAAATTATAAAGTCTATCATTTTCAGTTTTCCTAAACTACCCCCTAATGAGGGATTGGGGGTGTCAAAGTTTGTATGGAGGAACTTTAACACGCGGTCCGATTAACTCAAAACTCAGTTTTTATACTTGAGACCAAAAATTAAGACTAACGTGTGTCAGGGTTTTCCAAAAATTTACCCGTAAGGGGTGAAAAGTTAATTTTATAGCGGAGGATTATATTGGGGGCTTGATTAACTCTAAAATTGGTGTAAATAATGTTTGAGTCAAGTTATGGAAACATACCAGACGATTTTTGAAATTCTTTATCTGTGTTCGTGAAAACAGAGATACAGTTTATATGAAAATTTTTATTAATTTGGTTAATGAACTTGAAATTTAGCACAAATACTTGCATAAGTAAGTAATAATGTTTGTCATTGTCATTATTAGTTTTTCAAAACTATGCCTCAAATGAGGTTTAGGGATGTTAAAGTTTGTATAGAAGAATTTTTAAGCGCAGTCCGATTAAAAAAATGGTACTTTGAGTCAAGTTAGGAAACTTGCCAAACGAATTTTTAGCGATTTTGACGGCATATAGCTGATGTTTTAAGGAGTAACTTAGGCTATTTTTATTTTAGAAAAATAATTGGGGTTCCGCGCAAGAAAATTAAAATCCATGAAATCAGACAACCACGTACAGTCTAACAAACTTACTAAACCTCCGCTGTCTATTACGGCTATAACAACAAATAATAAAAATAAAGCAAAGTTAAAAATTTAAGGGGTCGGTCCCCATACAATAAACAATTCATTTTGAAAACAAAATAAAATTTTTAATCTAGCATGTGGGGTGTCATCGTCTAGAACTCATTGAGTAGAGTACAAACATATTTTTTTTATCTTCTAAAATTAAGAAATAGGGGGCCGCAAAAGTTGTAAATTTTAGACCATTTTTGTACGAGCTCTAGCGCAACAATTCAACAAATTAGGAATTTGAAACTTCTTTATACCATGTAGGTACCATAAATACTGTATTTAATCAACAATACTGAAAACGGCGATTCATAGGGTATTTTGTTTAAACATGGGTGATTTTCTGCAACTGCAAAAGATAACCTTGTAATTCACAGTATCATTGTAAAATAAGTAAAAAGTTATCTTTGCGATTGTTAAACATATAATATGGTACGGAACCCTTCGTGCGCGAGTCCGACTCGCACTTGACCGGTTTTTTATATATATATAATTCTTCTGTATGCGTGTTTGTCACCTAACTATTCCTAAACTGCTGTACCGATTTGGATGAAATTTTGTTTGTATATTTCAATTGGTTCCTGGATGGTTTGAAAACACAATTGGACCCGGTAGGTGGCGCTGCAGTCGGGTTCTAGGATCGTTCAGACAGGACAACGTGTGTCGGGTGCGCTAGAAAATAATAAAATGTAATGGACAATCTGAAATACTGAAATGTTTTAGTTCCCATCACTCTGGGTAAATAAAACGTCGAATGGGGTAAAAAGGTTGTTGTACCCATCGATAGAAGATGAGTTTGTAATCTATCAACACCGTACTTACGGAGTTTATATTTGCTTCAATGGAATGTCTGCTCCTTCATTGTGATGACTGCCAGGTCGTCTCTGTATTGACTCCAGCTCTTTCTGTGCATGGGGTCAAGTGGGTTTAATCATACAACCGCGGCTTATGAGATACACTAAAACGTGTATTATTTAGTAGGTGAGAAAAATATTCACATTTTTAGAGGCAGTAAATTGCTCATCCCACGGGAACACTACATTTTTTCGGAATATAAAGTAGCTTATGTGTTAATCCAGGATGTCACCAAATTTCATCAAAATCGGTCGAGCCGTTTGAGTTTGCAAGAGTAGCAAATATATTTAAATTCCTTGCTCATCCCACGAGAAAACGACATTTTTTCATCATAAAAAGTATCTATGTACAGACCAAATTTCACCCAAATCGGTCCAGTCGTTGAGGGTGAAGAAGTAGGTAATAGGTAATAGGTAATACGAGCTGGTATCCGCAACTCCACGACAATGCGCGTATTTTGCGTATGGGTGGGAAAATAAGTTATTCGATCCACCCCAGCTCCTCAAAGAAGGCCAGCAGCGCCTTAATATTACTGACAACTTCACGGAGGGTACCTGGGGCCGTATTATGACGTGTTAATGCCATCATGATTCCGTTGAGAAAAAAGGACGGTGCTATCGGTCGTATATAGCTCCGTCTATCTCTCACACTGGAACAATGATGGCTTTAACACGTCATAATACGGCCCCTGGGTTACCGAAGTACTTTGCCCTGTATGCGGCGACCAACGGGCAGTTTAGAAGCACATGAGCTGCTGTCTCGTCGTCCTCCATGCAGGCCCTGCACAGCGGACTGTCTGTGACTCCTATGACAAAGAGGTGTTTATTAAATGACCCATGGCCAGTTATAGCAGCTGTAACTGTACGCAGCTGTTGTTTAGTCAGTCGGAGAATCTGTTTCGTGAGGCGGCCAAAAAAAGTGAAGTTAAGGTGAAGAAGTAACAAACGTACAAAGTCAAAGATTTATTTGCTTAAAAATATGGTTACAATAGTTCTTACAACAATAGTAAAGTGGCTTAACATATTTATCATAACATAATGACGTGCACATTTTGGTAAATAAACAATCAGATTATTTAAATTTAAAGTCAAGGAATTCTTTTATAGTATAGAAGGAATTTTCAATTAACCACCTGCGTAAAGCCCTTCTAAAGAGGACCATTGGAAGTTCTTTAATTTGGTTAGGAATCTTGTTGTAAATCTGAATACACATAGGATAGCAACTTCGCCTATATAGTTCCGTTTTCATCCTGGGATTAATTAATCTATTTGGGTATCTAGTATAGAAATTATATTTATCTCCCAGTTTTTCAAACATCTCAGGGTGAGATTTGGTAAATTTACATATTTCCTCAATATAAGTACCAGTTAATGTAAGTATTCTCAGTTTCCTAAACAGGGGTTTACAGGATGTAAGTGGGTCTACATTACAAAGCGCACGTATACACCTCTTTTGTGCGATGAAAGCTCTTCCGAGATGCACCGAGTTTCCTCATACCAGTATACCATAACGCAGTATTGAACCAACATATGCATGGTAAGCCTGTAATGTGGCTTGTCTACTTGTTAGGTTAGATATACGCCGTAGAACATAAGCAAACTTACTGAGTTTTCCACATATCTTATCAATATCATATCAATATTCCACATATCTTAACAAACACACCCTTACACACAAACTTTTGCCTTTATAATAATAGTGTGATGTATCGTGAGTAAATACAAACTGAAAATAACTTCAGCGTTTTAAAATAATTCTCCCTGAAACATTCCCACGTTCATTACACGCATCTACAAAATATATTTGCTTTGTATTGAAGCACTTAAATTATAGGTGTAGTACATTTTGATACAAGTGGAGAATGTTTGTTTTTGCAGTTTTCGGCTCAAAAACAACATATCCTACGGCTCGGGTGTTAATTCCGCCTCGAATGCAATAACAAATGTCCACGTGTATTAAATGACGTTTTTCAGTACACTTTTGAAGAAACATAAAATAACGAAAAATATTTTTGTCATTAATTATTAGGAAACTATGATTTAAATTTTCTTTTTTTTTCCGTGCTTTGCTTTCGCCAGGTTGAAGGAGAAGCAAAGGTATAAAGCCGATAAACAGCCTAATACTAAAAATAGAAACTTCAAATATTTTTGAGTTTAGAACACAAATAAATGTTATTTTGTTCATAAACGTTTTATTTTATTGTAATTATCATGGTTTTTGCTGATATTCTATTTATAAACGTTATTTAAATATTCAAAAATATTAACGCTGTAAAGACGTCTAACTCTTTGCCGAGATTTAAAAAAAATCACCTCCGAATATAGAGAATTTGGACCAAACTTAATAAGTTAAGGACTAAGTATAAGTTTGGTATAAGTTATCTGTGGCAATATTTATTCCCGCACATGTGTTGGAAAATGAAAAAAAAATCTATTCACAATTCTCTATTCGGAGGTGAATGTTTTTTTTTTAATCTCGACAAAGAGATGTGTCTTTACGGCGTTAATATTTTTTTGAATATTTATATATTGAATATCATCAAAAACTATCATTATTACAATAAAAGAAACGTTTATGAACAAATTTACATTTATTTGTGTTCTAAACTCAAAAATATTTGAATTTTCTAGTTTTCATATTAGGCTGTTTATCAGCTTTATACCTTTGTTTCTCCTTCAACCTGGCGAAAGCAAAGCGCGGAAAAAAAAGAAAATTTAGATCATAGTTTCATAATAATTCATGACAAAAATATTGTTCGTTATTTTATTTTATTTCTTCAAAAGTGTATTGAAAAACGTCGTTTGATACTCGTGGACATTTGTTATTGCAGTTCTCGGCTCAAAAACAACCTCGCCTATGGCTCGGGTGTTAATTCCGCCTCGAACGCAATAACAAACGTTCTCCACGTGTGTCAAAATGTACTATTTCATGGCTCTTGGAAATTGAAGAAGTGTCTGAATATCTAAAATATCTAACAATCTATTTATTGCTGGCTAACACTAACAAGGAAATACATCCAGATGGCGCACATTGTCATTTGTATACGATCTTAAACTCACTTTATGACTGTTCATTTTAACGACTCCGTTAACTGTCCTACGGAGAGCTCTATTTACTTCGCGAATTAATGGACTTCACGTTATTACTTTATACCTATCATTAATTTATATCTTCACTAGCTACGCGCCCCTGCTTCGCATGGTTTTAACGACTTGACAAAACATCGAGATTTCTTTACTATATTTAAGTTTAATATTAATGTATTATACCGGAGGAGCTCGTGGCTAAGTAATTACAGCCGCACGGGTCGATCCATCAGGTTAAGCTACGCTTGCCAGGGTTGGTCAGTGGATGGGTGATCATCTTTACATAGCGAGACTCCTCCGAGCCTCGGAAAGCACGTTAAGCCGTTGGCCCGGGCTGTCATTCGTGGACAGTCATTACGGGTCGTCAGAAGCTCGAAAGTCTGACAACCAGTCTTACCAAGGGGTATCGTATTGTTACTGCTACTGGGTTGTTGAGGTCAAACGTGCAGTCGCTCCATGTAAAATACTGGTATTCAGCTGCATCCGGTTCAACTGGAAGCCAACCCCAACATAGTTGGGAAAAGGCTAAGCAGATTGATTGATTAATGTTTATAATATTATCAGCCATCTCGTAACCATAACACAAGCATTAGGTTGCTTAGCTTGGGACTAGATGGCGTTGTGTGAAATGTCCAAGGAAAAAAAAATGTATTATACCTACACATAAAACTGAATGATGAACACATAATTAATACACATCAAATTACGTTGCGTGGTTTATGAGAACAACGCACTCACACAGGCAGACACGAAAAGTGACTTTAATTGTGTTATTAATTTATAATACCTATTTGCTGACGAAATCTATTAAAGGAAGGAAATCTGTAAATAGAATTCCTAGGTTAGGTTGACACTTCGGTGCAGTGGTAAAGCGTCGGTATCAGGGTCATTGAGTCGGTTTCCCGTTGATGACAAGGTAGCGCCTACAGAAGAAAAAGTTAAGGAGCCAACTTTCAATTTGGGAACAATATTCTGTATATACTCTGCTCTACGATGTCCTTAATGTTCAATTCATTTAAAATGAGTAAAGTAACGTCCACTCTCAAAATAATTTATTATTGTTTATGCATCATTAAAACCTCCAATGTCAAAAATCCAGAGACAACACATTTCTCTTGCGAATAAAACGAACAAACAATCTAGTAATGATCTTCATTATTTACTTTTTGTGTAACGTTTTGGTCTCATTCTCCATCATAACAGTCTGTTGACAGTGTGCCAAAACACCGTATCTATCACATACGACCTAGTCTTGGTCATTTTAACGCTCGGCTATTTCCGTACACCGGTCGGGATTCACGAAGTATTGAGGGTGAGCTTATAAATTTAATTTTTTAGTGTTTATGTCTCTCGGAGATTATTTTTTAAAGTCTAGACAAATGTAGTTGTTTATTGTGTAGAATGTCAAATATTTTTAGATAATATCTACCTATTTATTGCTAAATGACGTCTGCTTGTGGGTCAACGCTCGCTACCGATCGCTATATTTTTTTTTGTAAACAGAACAAACCACTTTCCGTCACATATATTATGTCTTTTGTAGGATTACAAAAGACAATAAAATGTATGTTATTGAAAGTAGTTACGCCACTTATAGTATGCAGATCAATTCCGTAAACAACAACAATTCTGTGACAGGTCAAGATCTTCAAGCTTGTACAGAATACACCGGCTGCAACTCCAGGGGATAAGATGATGCATTGCTTATTATAATAGACAACGTTATAGTATTTATGTGTCTCTTGTATAGCCATGATTCTTGGTTGGAGAAATGAAGTGTTATTACGTGTTTAATATTAATGTTCTTTTATTTTTGTTAACGCTTCTTTTGTTTCTTTTTTATTTTATTAAACTTTATCTATACAAAAAAACATCATCTGCCTAGCCTTTTCCCAAATATGTTGGGCTGGGCTTCCTGTCTAACCGGATGCAGCTGAATACCAGTATTTTTACATAGAGCGACTGCCTATCCGACCTCCGCGACCCAGTTTACGGGGTAATTTTTCTTTTTTTTCTTTTCCTTTCCTGGGCCTTTGGTAAGACTGGTTGTCAGACTTTCAGGCTTCTGACAACCAGTAACAATCCTGTCAAAGATCCAAGAATGACAGCCGGGACCAACGGCTTAACGTGCTTTCACCATCCGCAAACGTAGCTTAACCTGATCGATCGACCAGTGCGTCTGTTATTACTTAGCCACGAGCCCCCCTAAACTTTATCTTTGCAACATAGAAGGTACAAAGACGACTTAATGTCTCCCCAACCTTGCCTAAGTTTTTTTAGGACGGACAAAGGAAACCTATAATTTACTATTTACGTGCCAACCAATATTACTTAAAAGGTACAGTCAGCAACAAAAGTCGAGGGTTGACTTTAGTATCCGGTCGCACGAAAATGGGCGTGACAGTGGTTGAAGGTCGTTGGGGTTGGGTCCCTGATTGTAACGATATCACTCTTATTAAAAGATATTGCAAATAAATTTATACTAATTGTTTATAACCTCAAATTACATAAATAGAGTAACGAAACGTTAAAATGGGCGATTGACAACCAAATCTGTACCAGTATATTGTCTGTGGTGCAAAATGTCGTGTAAAATTGATAAAACGGAACGTAAAAAAGAACTGTATCTTAGTAGAAATTGTGTTCAGTAGGAAGTTAGTGTTACCCCACTTTATGATTAAAATAGGTCGAATCTGTCCCAAAACCGAATCGGGGCACCCCAACTCCACGTAGTCTTTTGGCTGGCATACTAGAGTGTATTTAAAAATCCGGAGGCGCGGAGAGAGAGCAGCCCCCGCCCGCTGTAACAAAGGTTAGGCACCCGTGCGAGCCGCAGCGGCTGAGGCTGGTCGCCGGAGGCGACCAAAGCCGAAGCTGCGGAGGTGAGCGTGGGTGCCTGTCCTTTGTTACGTAAGGGCGAAGGGGCTGCACTTCCCGCAGCGCCGGAGACGTGCAGAAGCAACTTTGTGTTTACAAAAGTGTTTTTAGGTTAGGTTACAATAATTTGTTTTTCTCAGGAATGGTGCGTTCTCTTTTCATAGGAGTGGTACCTGGGGGGAGGGGGCACCCCACCACCCCTCCCCCTCCACCCCCCACCCTCATTTTCGTGCGACCGAATACTAAAGTTTTACCAAAGTCGATTATCACTTCAGTTTTTTAAATCTTAATTATTGAGAAAAATACTTCATTACAATCGGAACAGATAAAAAAATCTTAACGAAAATTAACTCTTTTCTAATAAATAAATGCTAAAAAGCAGGTTATCGCATAATTTTGTGTTAATTTAGATGATGTCAAAAAGTAGCAGTGTTAACCGACTTCTTTTGCTGACCGTACCTGATGTAATCGTTGAGAATCTGTAGTGTCTTAACAAAGTATTTGTAAAGAATCAGGTTTAGTTGACAATAGTCGTAACTACCACCGTGACCACGTCGATACGACTTTTTGTCTTTTGTTATAAACTTAGGTTATAAAGCAGCATTGTTTGAACAATATCTTAGAGATTTTCTATGCTGTGCTTACATAGTCATTGCTGCAATAAATAAATATAGCTACTTAGATATTTAAGTTTTCAAGGTGTTCTAAAAATAGTTTATTATTTTCCTAGCTAAGAGTGGTATTTGTTAAAAAGTTGGTTGTTGGTTAGGTGTTGAAAAAGTTTAATTCAGCGGTTCATCTAATTATTGAGGGCAGGCTTCGTAAACGTAACTTACATAGGAGAATTAAGGAAAAAAGTAAGTAAAATACGTTTATTTGCGGAAAACATGACGCACAGAAAGAACACAAACAAAAAAAAAAACCGGTCAAGAGCGAGTCGAAATCGCGCACCGAGGGTTCCGTTCCAATTTCTGAAAAAGTGTGTAGTACTTAGAGACATCGTTTTATTTTTCCTGTAATCTTTACATAAACTTCTATCACAGAATAATTTCAGATTTTTCTCTTAGCAAACTTCGGAGATAAGGGGGGGGAACGGTATTTTTTTTACATTTTTCATCAGAAGTCGAAAACTATGCGGCCTAAAAAAAAAGAAAAAATAGTTTGAGAATGTGCGTTCTTTCATATGATATCCCACATGCCCTAGTAGCCCCACTTTAAATTTTTAAGACCCCCTTTCAGTCCCTGTTGCAAAAAAAAAATATAAATATTTTTATTTTTTTCTTATTTGCAAAATAGTTGGGTAAACGTCATATAAAAATATTTCAAATTTCAAGTTGATAGCATCAGTAGTTCTTGAGATATCCAGCTGTGACAGACAGACAGACTGAGTCACACCATAAGGGTTTCTTTTTTACCATTTCGGTACGGAACCCTAAAAACCGACTAAGTGCGTATCGGACCACGAACAATGAAGGGTTTCGTACCGTAGTGGGGATGAATTTATCGCAAGAACAAACTTTAACATTGTTGCTGAAAATCTTCTCCAAAAACTCCAACTGCAAATATAAGTTTGTAACCGCCAATAAAAAGAATAAGTAAGTATGTGATAATTTGATAAAACTACAAATTAACGATTTTCGCACTTTTTCCTTTATTTGTGCTGTGAGATCTCGCTTCTTGCCAAATGTCATGATTCTAGGCCAACGGGAAGAACCCTATGGTTTTGATTTACTTGCGAGTATCAAAATTTGTCGCTTAGAAGGCCCTATTTTTAACCGACTTCTAAAAAAGGAGGAGGTTCTCAATTCGGATGTTTGTATTTTTTTTTTTTTTTATATTTGTTCGCGCATAACTCCATCGCTTGCCAACCGATTTGAAAAATTATTTTTTTGTTGGAAAGGGTATACTTCCCAAATGGTCCCATTTTTGTCAAAATCCAGTTCTAATGATGGAATACTGGAGAAATCGAAGGAACTCTTCAAATATTACAGGCACAGTTATAGCGATTTGGGTATATATTGAATGATAAATATTTCACGGGTTGCGATTCGATTACTTTAATATGGTTGCTAAGCAATTTCCGCTCGTCACACAATGCGTGTGGTGAGTGGTTGTTGAGGAGTTCTCCTGGTTCTTACCAGCAGAACTCCTCAACAATTAACGTCCCAGCATCGGGAAAAGCAATATTTTGTAACAGTGATGAGCAATTGACATTAGACTATTGTAACTTATACAAATTATAAACAGACCCACTAAAAAGAGAGAAATAAAAACTTTTTAACAAAAAAAAAACCGACTTCCAAAAATCACTACAAAGTCAAAAATAACTTTGATTTCGGAAGTCGGTGGCAAAAAAAAAGAAATTAAATAAAAAACGAAAGATACCGACTTCCGAAATCAAAGTTATTTTTCACTTTGTAGTGATTTTTGGAAGTCGGTTTTTTTTTTGTTAAAAAGTTTTTTTACTGCGTTGAAATAGAAGCTTGATTTTTTTATAGCTCCAAGAGACCTACGTATTTGACATTAATTTCAACTTGATACCTCAAAGAATTTCTGAGAAAAAGGGTCTTCACAGACTGACAGACAGACGGACAATTGATGCATCATTTTCAACACATGATACATTAATGGAAATCATGTGACCATCGGCAAGAAACTCTTTAGTCATGTCAAGCTTGACATACTTCTCTATTACGATGTAAATAATAATGAGTTCATCCATCAGCTTTACACTCACCAGCACTTGGCATTGAACAGTGCCAGCGAACTCGTGGTATAACCAGAGGAAAGGTGAGAGGCCACCTGACGTAGGAACTAGGTGAGTTATCAGTATGGGAACCTGTGCCAAGAATTTACTTTAGAAGCTGACATTCAACGAGGCCATGGCTCTTATGAGAGATTTACTGTAACTGGCAAAAGGAGACTTTATCAGATCGATTGGTAGTCTGTAGCAATCCTTAATTTCTGCAAAAAAATTGTAAGAAAGTTGGGTAATCATGGGACAGAATGATGAGCGTTAAGGTAACAAACATTGTTTGTGCGGAGCGATGGTGCCTTCACTATCAGCTCCAGTTCTACTGGTTCTTACTAGAAGAACTCCTCAACAATTAACGTAACTGCATCGAGAAAAACAATATTTTGTAAAAGGTGATGAGTAGTAGTATGGTATGTTTTCTACCTCAGAGATTTTGGAGCTCCACTCCTGACAAGTGAAGACGGAGTCACAGATTGATTTGCATCGGTAGAAGTCACACATACCATTAGCCCAGAGAGAGCATATTCATGAAATACAGGAAATTAATAAAAATGAGAAGTGTTTTAACCAAAAACCGCCGTTCTTACCAGTCAGGACTTGAAACCTGGAAACATACTACATCCAGAATCTTTCTAAACATCCAATCAAAACAACAAAACAAAAAATCATTAGTAAATTATTTTTAGAGCTGATGTTTACGCCTCAAAATAGCGGAGAAGGGCGATGTCCAAAGTGCACAGTCCCTTGTGACATCCAGATGACATTAATAGAACTCTGACGTAAACACAACTATTTATTTACTATTTCATTCTGCGGTTCAATGACAATTCAACGGCAAAATAGGAAGGTTACGAAGGTTCCCGGATACATTCAAAGACGTACTCTATGCTTTGGAGTAGTTATGAAAACTATTTTTTTAAGTTTTCTGAATATAAAACAATAGATACCTGCATGGACCGAAGACCTTATAAGGCTAGCTGTGACTAACTGGATGCAGAAGGCGGAGAACCGAGTGTTGGCAACTGGGAGAGGCCTCTGTCCAGTAACTGGATGCAGAAGGCGGAGAACCGAGTGTTGGCAACTGGGAGAGGCCTCTGTCCAGCACTGGACTGTGATAGACTGAGTTGATTGATTTTTAGGGTTCCGTAGCTCAAAAGGAAAAAACGGAACCCTTAAAGGAACACTCGTGTGTCTGTCTGTCTGTCCGTCTGTCACACCCAATTTGCTCCGAGTGTAATGGACCGATTAAGTTGAAAGGTACACATATGAACTGATGTGACCCAAATACGGACGGGTAAAGTAAATAAATGAATTTTGAATATGGGGGACACTTTTGGAGGGCAAATAAGAAAATCGCCATTCACTACATCCTTAAAGTTTTAGATGGAGACCATCATTAACGTTAGATAGAGTGACATTTTTCCAATCTCATCTTCAGTGTTTTATCCATACTGAAGTATTTACACGTTTTTTTCTTTTAACTACAAATTAATTTCCCGGCCCCAACCATTGATAGTCCCTCTTACTCCATAGCAATAAAACCTTACTCCGGTCACAATACCTATAGAAAACTACATATTTACATGTCTATCAGCGATTTAATTTACAAATAGATAATCCAAGTTTAACCCCAAAATTGTCGCGTCTATTTTTATCCATAGTATAAAAAAACACAGTATATTATTGTAACAGTTTTCCGAGTGATTCAACTGTCATTGAAGGACATTAAAATTTTCTACACTGTGACCTTGGCAGGGTGGTAAAATATTGGTTACGTAATGCTATATTTTGATAGGTATTTCGTACGTACTTGAAAGTGAAAGTAGGTAAGAACCTGTGCATATTACATACATATATTTAATGATCTGTTCAAGGCTACAGTTGTTTTCAATGATAACGCGTTACAAGGTAACATTTTCCAGTTCGTGTTAATTGCTTTCTTTTCATTCAGAATACATTTATATACATACCTTTTTTTTTGTGGATGGGAAATCATCAAATGACTTCTCCCACGGACGAGGTGGAGTGGAAGGGCGTGTCAGACTTTACTGACTAAAACCCACCCGTGTTCCTTCAGTTGCCTGTGCCAGGGCCACGGTATCTCTTTCGAAAAACCCGCAACCGTTACATAAATACCTAAACTCACGTCTACATCCCATGAGGGTAGGCAGAAACTACAGACTACAGCCTCATTTACATTCATACATCTAGTCATACACGCACAGTTGCGACTTGCGTACCTAACATTTCTGAAGAGCATCCCCAAAAAGGTTACTAAGTATAGGTATGTAATGTACAATCTTTATCAATAAACCCTGACTGTTAGCATCATGTGGAAGAAGCAGTTCTTTGAAGTCCTCAAGTTCAGTGTCGCCATACAATAACCTTCCATCTTCAATGGTTGCAAGGTTGCAAGTCCTCTGAGCTATGAAGCCTGGTCATTTTTGCTTCCACCTGCTTATTCTTAGACTGTGACTTATGTTCTCTTCCTAACTTCCTCGTCTTGATTTTAGAAGTTGTCAGTACAAGTGAACTATAGGAGCCTTTCTAGAAGTTGTCAGTACAAGTAAACTAGGAGCCTTTTTAGAAGTTGTCAGTACAAGTAAACTAGGAGCCTTTTTAGAAGTTGTCAGTACAAGTAAACTAGGAGCCTTTTTAGAAGTTGTCAGTACAAGTGAGCTAGAAGCCTTTTTAGAAGTTGTCAGTACAAGTAAATTAGAAGCCTTTTTAGAAGTTGTCAGTAAAGTAAACTAGGAGCCTTTTTAGAACTTGTCAGTACAAGTGAACTATAGGAGCCTTTCTAGAAGTTGTCAGTACAAGTGAGCTAGAAGCATTTTTAGAAGTTGTCAGTACAAGTAAACTAGGAGCCTTTTTAGAAGTTGTCAGTATAAGTAAACTAGGAGCCTTTTTAGAAGTTGTCAGTACAAATAAACTAGGAGCCTTTTTAAAAGTTGTCAGTACAAGTGAACTAGGAGCCTTTTTAGAAATTGTCAGTCCAAATAAACTAGGAGCCTTTTTAGAAGTTGTCAGTACAAGGGAACTATAGGAGCCTTTCTAGAAGTTGTCAGTACAAGTAAACTAGGAGCCTTTTTAGAAATTGTCAGTTCAAGTAAACTAGGAGCCTTTTTAGAAGTTGTCAGTACAAGTGAACTATAGGAGCCTTTCTAAAAGTTGTCAGTACAAGTAAACTAGGAGCCTTTTTAGAAGTTGTCAGTACAAGTAAACTAGGAGCCTTTTTAGAAGTTGTCAGTACAATTAAACTAGGAGCCTTTTTAGAAGTTGTCAGTACAAGTAAACTAGGAGCCTTTTTAGAAGTTGTCAGTACAAGTAAACTAGGAGCCTTTTTAGAAGTTGTCAGTACAAGTGAACTATAGGAGCCTTTCTAAAAGTTGTCAGTACAAGTAAATTAAGAGCCTTTTTAGAAGTTGTCAGTACAAGTAAACTAGGAGCCTTTTTAGAAGTTGTCAGTACAATTAAACTAGGAGCCTTTTTAGAAGTTGTCAGTACAAGTAAACTAGGAGCCTTTTTAGAAGTTGTCAGTACAAGTGAGCTAGGAGCCTTTTTAGAAGTTGTCAGTACAAGTAAATTAGAAGCCTTTTTAGAAGTTGTCAGTAAAGTGAACTAGGAGCCTTTTTAGAAGTTATCAGTATAAGTAAACTAGGAGCATTTTTAATATAACATCACACCTGTAACTCCAAAGGGTTAGGCAGAGGTGTACCTATAGTGCACCTACATTTCGCCAGCTAAGTTTGAGTTAATTACCATATAGTAGGGAGCGAGCATATTGCCACAAATGCAGACTCCGGGTTGCTACTGAGAAATTCCTGATAGAAAAACACTTTGCTCGACCTGGAAATCGAACCCAGGACCAGCAGTAACTGTAGTGCTTTCGACCACAAGACGAATAACGAGGCAGCCATTAAATATAATTTCTTTATTTATATAAATTTATGAAGATATGCAACATTTTGTTGATGGACTGAGTTAAGAGCAGGAATGAAAGGGGGAAATGATTAGAGAATTCAAACTGAACATTTTGGACGTTGGACTAATTCAAACCATTTTAACAAACCCTACGTCAGCAATTGCAAAGAGGTTGTGTACCGTGGTGAAGCCCAGTCAATGATTCTCTTTTGCTTATGTAGTTATTTCAATGATAGATAATTAATTGTTAATAAGGTACGATGGAGTTGGCATATCCATCTGGATAAAAACCCCTTTTAATAACATAGAATAAAAAATAAAAAATATATCAATTTAATGTTTATGCTCCCTTCATAGGTCTGCGGTAACGTCCCGCCCTCTCGTCGCCTGTCCGATTAATTGGATTCGGTTTCGTTGGACACAAATCTAATTTGTGCTTGTGCTTAGCTGGCGTACTAAGCGGCTTAGTAAACTAACTGTTTATGTAAGAGATTTTCGTCATCAGTGAATTAGTTGATAATTACTTCGTCATAATTATGATGACTTTTTTTTACATCTTGAAAAAAATAGGATGAACGGAGTAGAGGCATACCTAGTTTTTTTTTATTAGCTTAGACAGAAATTGATCTTAGTAAGTATCAATAAATACTACAAATTCTATTGTAAACTTTTCATACTAGAACAACAAAAACAGAAATTACGAAAAATTTGTTTATAAATCGTTATAAATATCAAAATTCAAATATTATGCAACATACTTAGGATTTGAATTTTTTTTTTTTTGAAAAAAAAAATAGGCCTTTTTTTCAAGACGGTAAAAAAAGTCATCCAGTATATCTGGACTTTAAAGTACATCATCAGACGGGGGTGGACCGTAATATCAATAGTGTCATCATCATCCCATATTCGACCATTGTTAAACTTACATCACTGAGGCTTTCGAAAACAGACACAGAAATGAAAATAGTAAATTAAATTGATAATGTTTGATAAACAATAGGTCTTTCAAGTTCTTTATTTACAAGTGGTGCTTTAGTACCACAAGATTTTTAATTATTCAATTTAGACTTCTATATTGAACAATAAACAATCTTTTATCGAGATCAATTAATTTTTCTCTTGTGTAAAGAAAATCTGCTTCGTTATAGCTAGGTAACGTAAGAATATTATTAAAGAAAAATCTATAAAAAGTACGTCCATAATATTGTATTATTTTAGTGTAATTCTAAATTTTAAAGAAGATGAAAATGAACTATCCAATATTAGTGATCGGTGGATGATCGAACTTATTAGCATCGACGCGAAATAAAAGACAAAACAGAAATGGACCCTAATTTTACATATCTTTGAAATCTTCCCTTTACTAACAGTGCTACATACACACAATAAATACCTTGATCAATAATGTATATCACTCCATGTAATAAAATGTAATGCATCCGTGTCTATTGAAGCCCATTAGTTCAAGTGATCTCAATATCGATTCAATTCACAGCTAATGTCTAGAATCGATTTTAAAAAAGACGGTGACAGATATGTATGGCTGCTTTGTCCTTGATTTGTGACTTGTAGATGCTATAAATAAATAGATTGCTGCAGTTGTGATTAGGTTAAAATGAGACAGTACAGACAGAGTGAAAATATGGCTAGCCAAGTATTATCGCCACCATGTTTTTTATACTTATTACACCACGTACCGCTTAGGCTACTGACGTTTTCCGCGTCGTTTTTTTTTTGCTTAAGGAAAACTGTTATTTTTATTGAAACTGAGAAACATCTTCGTTTCCTATACTGATATTATGAAAGACTGTCTGACCAACATTGTATTTCAATTTATCCGTCATTAGCTTTTGCCAGCGGCTTCGCCCGCGTGGATGTCGGAAAATATTCCACGGGAACGTACTACCGAGAATTACATCCTTATTCCTTGTCTATGTTATAAAGGGAACCTCTGTTCAAAATTTCAGCTGTCCAAGAGTTTGGGCTGGGCGTTGATGAGTGAGTCAGGACTTCGCTTTTCATTTATAAAATAAAGAAGAAGATATTTTCATTGAGATTGTCTCACATTGGTGGAACTCATTCTATCGCTCCATTCGTTTTATAAGCTGAAATAACGTTTTCTAACGTTTCATCAGTGACCATGTGATTTATGTGTTTTTTTTTAAATTTATAATTTGGATATGCTGCCAATTTTATTTTATACTCACTCTCATTAGGTATCTACTCTACCGTTATTCTCACTATCTTAAGAACTATATCTTCTTCATTCCAGGATACGGCTGCTTCCAATGGCTGCTGCTCATGTCCTGCGGCGCGATCTACGCGGTGTGTGCACTCAGCACCACCACCCTCAGCTTCGTGCTGCCGGCTGCGGAGTACGACTTCAACCTGTCTTCCAGTGATAAGGGCAGGCTCACTGCCACGCCACTTATTGGTGAGTGCTGTCTCTATTGAAAAGTTAGATGATAGTCATTTTGCACCACCAAGGATGACGTTGGATGATATTAGTACCAAAATCACTGTGATATACATTTTTATGAATACAGTCTGGATGTCATACTACGATACTCATACCCAGTTCTCCAACTATCCAAATATTACTGACACTGATAGATATTGTATTTTTTAACCGACTTAAAAAAAAATATATTTTATATACAACGTGTAATGCTAAATGCGCAAAACCTCTTAAGGGGTCATTGTACTCATCATTATGAACAACTTTTACTATGGGACCAAACCCGAAATCGCGAAAACAAAAATCAGCTGTACATTTTGACGAACTAAGCGAACATAAATGTACTGAACAGCTGATTTTTTTTCGCGATTTCAGGTTTGGTCCCATAGTAAAAGTTGTTCATAATGATGAGTACAATGACCCCTTAAGAGGTTTTGCGCATTTAACGTTACACGTTGTAAATTTTTTATATTATGGTAATCAATATTTTCATCAAATGTGAACCTATTTTAAAAATTCTACCTTAATTTGGTAGAAAAAGCTTTACGGTTGTCTCATATAAATTTTATTAACTTTGCTTAGGTAGTATTTGAGTCAGCTGCAATAGTATTTAATCCACTTGGTGTATGTTGAATTTGATGATGTTATAAAACTTCCTGTCAACGTTGTTTAATAGCAAGTATACCACATACGAATTAGCGTGGGATAGGTACCACAAATAAAAAGTGAAAATAAAAAACATTACAAAAAAGGTTATTTTCAAATTGTTGTGGCTTTTTTGGAAGCCGATTGTTTTTTTTTCTGTGTGTAAAAAACAAGTGACTTAAGTGATTAAGTGAACCGTAAAAAAAAGTAATTAATAAACAGTGTATATAGAAAAAAAAAATGTATATAAAAGTTTTTTTCTATAAACTGTTTATTAATAAAAAAATCAACTTTTCCAATATTCTTTTACCTCAAAATTATAAATATGTAGTGAGGTCTTTGGGTCAGCCAACGTAAAAAAAACAAGAAGGCACCATGGTCCTGCCACCGATAAATTATAGCGTCCAACATATCCCAAAGATTATGATAATGTTCGTATTTCGTTTTTCCAGGAATGTGCGTAGGTTCTTACTTTTGGGGCAACCTGGCAGACGCGAGAGGGCGCAAGAAAGCCATCATCGGCGCCTTACTGCTGGACGCGATGGCTGCCTTCCTGTCCAGTGTAGTGCAGTCATTCCCGGCGTTCTTAGCCTGCAGGTATCTAGAACAAATCTGCTCGTTTTTAGGGTTTCGTACCAAAATGATAAAAAGGAACCCTTATGGTGTGACTAAGTCTGTCTGTCTGCCTGTCACAGCTGGATATCTCAAGAACTACTAAAGCTAGCAACTTAAAATTTGGAACAGTTTTAGATAACGTTTGCCCAACTATATTGCAAATAAGAAAGATTTAAAAACATATGTTTTTTTTTTGCAACAGGGAGGGACTGAAAGTCTTAAAAAATCGAAGTGGGGCTACTAGGGCATGTGGGGTATCATATGAAAGAACGCTGTTTGCACATTCTCAATTTTTTTTTTTATTTTTTTTTAAGCCGCATAGTTTTCGACTTTTGATGAAAAATGTTTAAAAAAATACCGTTAACCTTATCTCCAAAGTTTGCATCGAGAAAAATCTGAAATTATTCTATATGTGATAGAAGTTTATGTATAGATTACAGTAAAAATAAAACGATGTCTCTAAATAGCACAGTTTTTTTAGAAATCATCAACAAACTTTACACCAAACCTTTGACAATCACTTTTTACCTTATTTGTACCAATCTTGGCGTAACTATTCGTTGTAGACTTGTGCCTTTTGCAGGTTCTTCTCCGGGTTCGGCATCATCGGGGCCACGGGGCTCATCTTCCCCTACTTTGGAGACTTCCTGTCTCTCAGGCACCGGGATGTCATGCTGTGCCGGCTTGAGGTGTTCTGGACATTTGGCACCATTCTGCTGCCAGGTAAGAAAATTTTTTAATTATTACAGATAATTCTGCCGTCATAATGAAAAAAGGCACAACTAAAATTTTTGTCAAAATTGAGTTATTTTATTTTTATTTTATTTATTTAGTTCAGACACAGAGATCCATATTTATGTTAGTAGGTATACTTAGACAACTATGTTAGTAACCAAAGATAGTACTATGACAAACATACAAAAGGCCACAAAAGTTATATACATATTTAGAATCAGAAAAAAAAGGCACATCTACTCAATTTTTTATAGAATTTTGACAAAAATGTTAGTTGTGCCTTTTTTCATTATGACGGCAGAATTATATCTGCCTATTAATTTTGGAAATGTGAACACTTCCCTTTGAAATATATTTTCAATTTCATGTTGAAAGTATGGGTAAAATATTTAACGAATCTTTTTCATCAAAACCTTACCAGTCAAGATTATCCACATTTTTGTGACAACTTTTTATTACCTGACCACGGTGGAGCCCAAACGGAGGGTCATATTGCTTTTTACATGTCATGGAATGGTAGTTTGGTTTTCACAATAATTTATTTTATTTATTTATTTTATTAATTTTAGGAAAGCTTACAGCTAATATATTTCCATATATATAGTACAATGTGTAAAAGATGGCCAATTACAAGCTTCCACCAACGATTAAAGTGAGTAACATTAACAAATACGAGAAAACAGCGACGTGAGAGATAACTAAAGTCTCACGCTCAAAGAATACAATAAAAAAAAGTTAAAAACAAAAAAAATGGTTATGTATCGAAAAAACAATTATTCAAACTTTTCCTTACTTCCTTAGTGCTACTATTAAATAAATCTAACTCGACATCCTGACACACCACATTAAAAGTACGACAAGCTCTTATCACGTACGAGTTCTGCCTGTATACAGTTCTAACCTGAGGCACATAGAGAAGGCGTGGTCTCCTAAGAAATGCACTCGGTACACGAAGCCCGATCTTGCCCACCAACTCGGGGACGTCAGTAGATCCGTTCAAAACACTAAACAAGAAAGCGAGATCTGCAATTTTCCAATAATGAAGTCATTTAGAAATGAAATGATAGCAAAAGGGAAATAAAATATACACACTCTTTATTATAGCACCAATAATAGCCAAAATTGATGATCACGCATAACGTACGAGCAAGAATTTGAATGTCAGCGCCGCGGCTAAGGTCAACCGGAATGATATTGGCTCTGGTACGGGAGTCATGCCATCGGCTGCCAATTGTGATGGCGACCGAATACATAACACAGGAGTGTTTGTGGACGTGGTGTATCAATATAAACAGATATAGGAAATATAAATATCGAGTACTCCCTGCTATCCACGTAGACTAGTATAAAAAGTAGCCCATATGTTAATCCAAGGTATAAGCTATCTACATACCAAATTTCATCCAAATCGGTCCAGCCGTTTGAACGTGAAGAAGTAACAAACAAACATACACACAGTCACAAACTTTCGCCTTTATAATAATAGTGTGATTTAATGAGCAACTTGACCAAAACCGAGATTGAAAATTTCAGTCATATGAGATGCATTTATAGGTAAACAGCCTTAACCTAAGTATCATTTGGATGAATTAATTTAATTAATGAAATACTCGCGATGTCTACATTCAACGACCTATTAGATATAGGCCAAAAGATGACGAATGAAGATGAAGATGATGAATGAAGAGGACTACGTGGAGCTTATTTACAATAATTAGAAAAGGAACCGTCGATACCGTGAAATTCTGTAGTTTTACCCCTCCACAATGGTTGATATGCAGTCACTAATAAAGTTATGACCCATCTTGCGGCGCATGCACTGTCAACTGTACCTACACTTGGGTCTTTTGGGGAATTTTGGGCCAAACATAATATTAGAATTATCACAACTTTCTTATTTATACGATAAGAAGAAAACTGCACAAGCATTATTGGCTAAGAGCGTATTTGGAACTTTAGGACGTATATACGAGTAATGGGTCTCATAGTTACAAATTGAGCTAATACCACCAAATTATCAAATAATATTGCTGTTGCATATACATATAAGTAGGTACTCGTACTTACTATAATATAATTTATCACCATATTTGAGTCTTGGATTACATAAATATCAACGAATTCATTTACTTCACAAAAGCAAATCAAAGTGACACAAGAAGGGACTCATGAAATGCATGAAAATCCATGAATGACATACGTAGGTATATTTGAAATGCTTGCACAGTGACCGTCGAACATAAAAGGTGAAAAGTGTTAAAGTTAGGAGTTTAGTATCACTGAATTAAAAATGGTTATAGCTTTACCTCTTTAACTTTAATATTTAAAATGAAAAGTCCTGACTGACTGATTGACTGACTCATCAACGCCCAGCCCAAACCATTGGACCTAGAAAGCTGAAATTTTGCACAGAGGTTCCCTTTATACTGTAGTCAAGGAATAAGGAATGATTTTTGTTCCCGTGGAATATTTTCCGACATCCATGCGGGCGAAGCCGCATGGTAAGTGCTAGTGTTAAAAGTAAACGTAATTTAGCATACAAAAATTACCGCCAATATACCATTGATGCATTTTTTAAACCGATAGATTTTACAAATAAATTACTACTAAGTACCTCTTTCTTTCCCAGGTATCGCATTCCTCATCATCCCCGACCCTCGGTTCAACCTGACAGCAGCGGGCGCCGACTTCCAGTACACTTCCTGGAGGGTGTTCGTGGCAGCTTGCGGTATCCCCAGCCTGCTGGTGGTGCTGCTGCTCATCCCATTCCCCGAGAGCCCCCGCTACCTGCTGTATGCCAACAGGGCTGAGCAGGCGCTGCAGGTCTTGCAGAGGATATTCGTTGTTAATACTAAACTTAGTGAGAAGGACTTTCCGGTGAGTCAAATTTTATAAAATTTTTTTGGTGTTGATAATCGCGGTCTTATGCGGAGACATTTGGAGGAGGCCATAGAAATATATATTATATCCATGGGGAAGGTTATCAGCACGTCTTGACGTCCCTGCAGTGAAATTTTTCGTCGCTTTTTAAAGAAAAAAAAACCGGGCAAGTGTGAGTCGGACTCGCGCACCGAGGGTTCCGTTCCGATTTCTGAAAAAGTGTGCTACTTAGAGACATCGTTTTATTATTCCTGTAATCTTTACATAAACTTGTATCACATAGAATAATTTCAGATTTTTCGCTTTGCAAACTTCGGAGATAAGGGGGGGAACGGTATTTTTTTTTACATTTCACATCAAAAGTCGAAAACTATGCGGCTTAAAAAAAAATAAAAAATAGTTTGAGAATGTGCAAACAGCGTTCTTTCATATGATACCCCACATGCCCTAGTAGCCCCACTTTAAATTTTTAAGACCCCCTTTCAGTCCCAGTTTAAAAAAAAATAGAATTATTTTTATTTCTTTCTTATTTGCAAAATAGTTGAGTCAACGTCATCTAAAACTATTCTAAATTTCAAGTTGATAGCATTAGTAGTTCTTGAGATATCCAGCTGTGACAGACAGACAGACAGACTGAGTCACACCATAAGGGTTCCTTTTTTACCATTTTGGTACGGAACCCTATAAACAGCTGTTTACCACAACACTGTATACCTACGCGGTCTAAATATATGCTGTTGCATACATTTAGAAATAACGCTTAGCCAAAGCACCTAAGTAACTTTTAGAGGTCTAGACCAGTTTTGACAGCCTTGGACTTGTAATTTGAAAGAATATATTAATAAATAAATAATAAATAAATAAATATCCTTGGACATTTCACACAACGCCATCTAGTCCCAAGCTAAGCAACCTAATGCTTGTATTATGGTAACGAGATGGCTGATAAACTACATATATACATTTTTTTTTTTTTTGTAAATACATACATATTATAGATAGAAAAACACCCAGACTCGGAACAAATACTTGTAGGTCATACAAATATTTGTTCCGTGCGGGAATCGAACCCGCGACATGCTGCGCAGCAGTCAATCGCTCAACCACTGCGCCAACCGTGTCGTCGTATATTAACAACTGCACTGATCTATTTTCAGGTAGAGTCAATGATAAGTGCCTATGAAGGCGACGAGGAGGAGGTGGTGTCAGCAGACAACAATGGTAACGAGACCAAGGCGCCTCTGACCTGGGCACAAAGATGGGACGCCTTCTGGGTCAGAAAGAAGATGCTGGTTATGCCACCTTACATCGGTCTGCTGGTTCTCTGCTGTTTCGTCGATTTTGGTCTTATGTTCAGGTAATTCGTCGTCTCTTAGCTGCCACGGCTTATTTTTAATTTAGTTGTTTTTAGTTTTTATCTTTTTCATTACGGACGCTTTTAACGTGCACGTCTTTCTACATTGTTCTCACATCTATATTTTCAATATGAACGATGTAACCAATATTATGTAAAATATTTGATTTAAAAGAGTGTCCGTGGAGTTTCTTGCCCGTTCTTCTCCAGGATCTAGGCTTTGTAATGGGCAACTAGCTTCATTTTTCTGACTGACCGACCCAAGACCGACCCTTTGACAATTCAAAAGTGCCTGTAATTGGTTTATTTGAAATAAATGCTTTGAGCTTGAGTTTGAATTACTTGACAACGAGCATTATGTCGTTTCGGCAAATGTAGTTTTGCTTGTTATAATCACTAAATAGTCGGTTTAAACAATTTGAGCTATTGAACCAAGTATGTACATGTTATGATGTAACTTTAAACCATTATTTTTAAATGCAGCAAAGCTTAAAAAAGGTTCTTGATGGCGCAGACAAAAATGTGTTAGTGGTTAAGAATCTGAATTTATTGGCAATTTCAGAATAATGTTCCAGTGTTTGTTCATTATGAGTACCTGTATGAAAACGAAAATAAAACGAAAGATTGTTTTCGAAATCAACTAAGTACCTTATCTAATAAAGCTTGGTAATATTTTTTCTCCAGTAGAAACTTACGAGCCGTGTTGAACCGTTTATGATTTGGTACTTTGTGAATGTGAAGACTACGTGGATCATTGTTATTTATTTATTTTATTTTATCCTTTTCTCAGTTTTAGTTATGGTCTGACAATTTTAGTAATTTATGCGGCCTACCCAAAATTAAATGTCTTTTCTCTGGTATTGTTCGTCGAATCATTGAGCTCCTTGAGTTTTGAGTTGAGCTGCACGATTACTGACAAATGCGTGCACTGACTGGACAGGTCCACTCAATCTGTGTGGTTCTTTCTTCAAAAGACCATTTCAGACTGCAATCTACATGGTCTTCACACGATCTGACCAAGATTATGTCTGGACTTTAAAAGAGACTGTGACCTCTGAGTTTGTTTCCTTTGCCTTTCTTCTCAGAGTAGTCAGATAGGAAACGACGACCTCATCTAGTTTTTTAAAAATATGATTGACGTATAAAACTGTTTGTACAGACCTACTTACAGAAAATAAATCATTTATCATTTACCTTACTTTATTGAACCTATCTCTTGTTCCAGTTACTACACCCTGATGATGTGGTTCCCCGACCTGTTCGAGAGGTTCAGTCAGTTCTCGTCGCTGTACCCCGACGTGTCTGCCGGCGTGTGCGAGGTGTCCCTGGCTCTCGCCAACGATACTGCGGAGTTGGCTGTGAGCATTACATCCACCTATTATATCCTAATTAGCCAAAGAAACGAGATTATTCTGTTTCTATATCTTCTATACATCATCATCATCTGCCTAGCCTTTTCCAAACTATGTTGGGGTCAGCTGAATACCAGTATTTTACATGGAGCGACTTCCTATCTGACTTCCACAACCCAGTAACTGGGTAATACGATACCCTCTGGTAAGACTGGTTGTCAGACTTTCGGGCTTCTGACGACTCGTATCGACTGTCAAAAATCCACGAATGACAGCCGGGACCAACGGTTATAATATCTTCTATACATATTATAAATTAAGGTCATCTTTCATGCGGTTTTTATCTTTTTAGAGAATTCTAGTAAGTGTCTGAAATTGAACTAACTTATAGAATTATACGGTATTAAGCTCACATGTGCAATAAATTCTACCAGATAATTGGTATCGCTTTGCTGACGATGTACAAAAAATAAACGAAATCGGTGCAGTAATTAGGTCAAAAAGTAGAGTTTTAATTTTGAGTAAATTTAAACACTCTGTAGAATTGGACCACTAGGACAATGAGTCAATGAACTTGAATCCTTGAACATGTATGCAAAAAAAAAACCATGTTTGGCGAACAATGGATTAGGCACTATGGTGCATCGCAGGTGGCTATCTCGGTTGTCTAAACAGAGTGATTTCTTTTACTGAATATATTTTGATATTTATTTTGTTTCAAAATTTACTTTTTTAATTTATGGTTTTTAATTTAATATTTAATTTTGCTATACTTCTGTGGACCAGTATTACTTATAGTTTGATTTATTACACAGTTCCATACCGTACATCAATGTTTTGTCAAATCATAAAAACCGTGTGAAGCAAGAGCGAGTCGCTAGTCTTCACTAAATGGTATAAAACAAAGTCGCTTCCCGCTGTCTGTCTGTTCCTATGTATACTTAGGTCTTTAAAACTACGCAATGGATTTAGATGCGGTTTTTTTTTAATAGATAGAGTGATTCAAGAGGAAGGTTTATAAGTATAATAAACGCGGGCCAAGCCGCGGGGAAAAGCTAGTACAATATAAAAGAAACATAATATCATCATATATTGTAATACAGTATCCGTTGCAGTGGATATAACATTGTTTGATTGATTGTCAAAGCTGTACAATTTGTGGCATTTTGATAAATATTGACGGACATGACTGATAATTCTTTCGGACAAACATACAAAATTTCGTTTAGGCCAGTAGTTAATGTTTAATGTTGAGGCTCCTATAACTCTTGCGCATTGCGAGTCAGAATTCTTGAACCTACACGAATAAAAACTGCACCCATGAACCGTTACTAATGTGACAAAAGGCCAATAGAATAGTTACATGCAGTCTGCGAAACATTTAGTTAAACTCCTGTCTTCTTTCCCCAGGGCAAGTTGCAGACCTTGGATGACAAAGTGTACATCCACACGCTGGTGGTGGCTTTAAGTTGTGTCCCCACGGCGCTGTGGGTGGGTCTCACCATCAACATTGTGGGCAAGAAGCTCATGTTAGGTAAGTGACTGTTGAAAGCCGATAATTAAAGGCATGGGATACTTAAGGATTCTTTATGGTGTTTCCAAAGAGATTATACATAGCTGTGTTTGGTAGATGTGGTGACGCTTAAGGAAGGCCGATGTCCAGCAGTGGACGTCTTCCGACTAAAATGATGATGATGATGATCATAGCTGTGTTCAACTATGCATATCTTATTATTATATTGTTGGCCCTTTCAGTTTTTTTGATAACTCGATTATATAACAGTAAAGGTCGACAGAGAGTTTTAAATTATAGTGATTAGGCAGTTCTCATTTCCGCTTTTTTCAAAACTTTCATATACTACTCTTCGAGTGTTTTGGGCAATATTGTACACCTATACAATATTGCTCATGATTTCTATAGGATATATATAGAGGTGCAGGTGCATACATCAACAGTACAACGCAAAAAACATTATGTCAACCTAATGGATCTCTTCTTTCCAGTAATGATGTTGATCAGTTCCGGGCTAGCGGCTCTAGGTCTGAACCTGGTGCGCTCCTCACTGGAGAACCTCATCTTATCATGTGTGTTTGAAGCCATCGTCAGCTGCACGGAAGCGGTGCTTTTCTGTGTCATCTGCGAGATCTTTCCTACTAAAGTCGCGTGAGTATCTCTATATTATTAATACTAACTATTTCAACTACAACAATTTAGATTGTATTTCTTAATAGAATTGATAACATAACATAGAAACCAAATTTATGAAGGGCCTATACAGAATCTACGTGACTGAGCTTGTCTTGTAATCATTTTTCTAGTATTATCTGTAAATGCAGGGGGGCCTAAAAGGCCACATTAAGAAATTCCTCTAAAAGCGATTTATTTCCAGAATTCCCAGCAATTTATTATGATTGTGCTATTTGAAGTGTTTGACATTAAACTTCAATAAAGCAATTCATAATTTGTGGACCATTTTACGAATCTCCATACAAAACTGTCAATCAGATGAACTGCGTGCTATGAATTGGACGCAGATAAATTATGAATATTGCCAGTTGAGTATGAGTTTTACCATTTCAAATATGATTCATAATACTTATTATCCTATTACGATTCTGTCAAAGTGGCCGTTTTAGCCCCCCCGAGCTTACTTTTATGCTAAGCTGTTAATTGTCGTACATATGCTAGAAAGTTGCTGTTGGCAAAGAAAACAAGGTATCTAATGTCTTCTTGAAACAAGTCAGTCCTTCAAGATCCACTTATTTACTTCCTTCAAACCATTATTTACGGTAGGAGATTCAAGAGAGATGTTATAAACAAAATAATGCCACTTTTGGCTTTAAATAATCCAATATGGTGAATATTGGATTTTACGTCACTTGCGGCAAAAGGATGTGACAGATTATTTTCTGGGAACCACATGGAGAATTATATTTTCATATGGCTCATATGGTGGAACAGAGTTTAGTCAGCCGACGAAGTTGGTAGTAGAGTGACAGCCAACACCAGCCCCCGTGCACTAGTTTGTGTTTGACGTGACGTCACTAGAAGTCATTAAGAAGTCTTCATTTAATTATTGTGTGACATCATCATTTAGTTCTTTAAATAGATATGAACGACAGCAATACAAAGAATGCTAAGAATCTATCAGGTGTTCCCATTATTTGATTAATTGGCTTTGTTAATAACTTACAAGCGCATGCGTGACCATTGACGTACAACTCGAATCAATTATAGAACTTGTACATCATATGCCATGCAATGCCAGATTTGTTAGTAGTTTGTTTGTTTTTTGTCTGGTGGGTGTGCACCCTTTTGGACTTTGTACTCCGTACTTGACAATTGATGTAGCTGTGTATTATGTCGTACACGAGTCATTTTGGAAGTATTTTTAATACGTCTTTTAAATTTCTTAAAAGATGTTCAAGCTTTTCATAATTATGCTGACTGTAGACCATGTTAACCTGTGCCTTAACTTTGACGTTGGGTTGGCCAACGTCGAAGTTAAGGCTACTGTTGCTTTAAAGAACACCAAGCAAGAGGTACAGTCTGTTACAAGTAGGCTGACAACTTAGGATAAGTATACATCTGAGATGAGTAGGTAACAATACAAGTTTACGAACTGACGTCCTAGCTAGGTTACTTAGTAGCCTGTATTAAGGACAATCAGCGCTCATTTCGCGAAAATAAGACAAAAATATTGATTAGACTGTTACATAATAAACACCAAGCTTGCGTGAATTCTCAATAGTATTTCAATCATTAGTAATATCCTACTAATCATAATCACAATCTCATCACAATCTTTATTGGAACAAAAATATTATTACTGTATTTCGTACGTAAATAGCTACATTAGTTAAAAACTGTGTCGCAGCTAAACCCCTCACATATCTGACTTTGGGCTATTTTTAGACCCAAAACCCCAGCGCGGGGGGGGGCGGGGGTTTGGGGGTTAGTTGCGAACCCTATAGGTTCACAACTACTGATGAGGATATGTTTTCCATCGGATGATGTTTTTTACGTTTATATATATGTGATATAAGCTTATACACCTACTATGTAAAGTTTTGTCCTTATGCACACATGGAGTGCATTTGACACGCGAGGGGGAGGGCGGTTAGTTGCTCCATAGGTGCACAACTACTGATGATGATTGGTTTTCCATCGGATGATGTTTTTTTTACGTTTATATGCGATACAAGCTTATATACCACTATGTAAAGGTTTTTCCTTATGCACACATGGGGTGCATTCGACACTTCGTACGTACGTGTCTGAGGGGTGTGAGTATAGAGTGTACCTGTGGAACCTCCCTACGAGCACACTCTACGCTACGTGTATTTGGTGTGCATGTCTATGGAAGAAACATATTTTCTGATCAATCATTATTTTGCAATCCCGGAGCGTACATAGAGACACTAATAGGATTTGGATCAGCACACAGATAGTTTATAACCTGGATTAACACAAAAGATTCTTTTTATCCCGGTAGTAGGTTCCCGTGGGATAATTTCCGACCTCCACGCGAACCCAGCCCCGGGCAAAAGCTATTTTATGATAAATATGGTTTATTATTTCCAGCGCTACGGCTATGGCGGTGACAGTAATGTGTGGCAGGATAGGTGCCATCGTGGGCAACGTGATATTTGGTGCCCTGGTGGATGAGTACTGTGTGGTGCCCATCTACATGTTCGGCACGTTGCTAATAAGTAAGTGTTTAAATTTTAATATTTTTGGTACTTTGGTTCACCGACAAAAAAAATGTTTTGCGTCACTTGTGGAATATCACTTATACTAAACGTATTAACTTTTCTCAAACCATGTACGATATGGAACCTACAAGTAATACTAGTCCACAGAAGTATAGCAAAATTAAATAACATTAAAAACCGTAAATTAAAAAAGTTTTTTTTTTAAACAAAATAAATATCAAAATAAATTCAGTAAAAGTAATCACTCTGTTTAGACAACCGAGCTGGCCACCTGCGGTGCACCATAGGACCCAATTCATTGTCCGCCGAACATGGTTTTTTTTTGTTTGCACACATGTTCAAGGATTCAAGTTCATTGACTAATTGACCTAGTAATCCAATTCTACAGAGAGTTCAAATTTACTCAAAATTAGAACTCTACAGGGTGTAAGGGACAGCCCTCCGCAAACTAACAGGGTGCATTCAGCTCCTCATTCTGAATCATATTCCACCGGAAATTTTCTCAGGAAAATTTTCATTTTTTAATTTTTTTTTTCAGTTACATTTTCATTATTTTTATGTAAAATTGCATTGTGTGTTCGCAGCACTCCATTTATGTAAAAAAACTGCAAAAAAAAAACCAGCAATGGATGTTGAAATACTCTAACCAACGACGCGTGAAATCAGCTGTTCACTTTCTGTCTAGCTACAGAGTTCATCGAACTCACCGCATACCTATTACCTACCCCTCCCAACCAGTAATAGACGCTCCGATTTGTGCACAAAAACACAAACAAATCAGGTTTATTGGAGTCCCTTAAAGTTCCTGAAAAAATTTCATGTACCGGTCATCTCAGTATGACATACTGAATTCACCCTATCAGTTTGCGGAGGGCTGTCCCTTACACCCTGTATTAATATTTGACCTAATTACAGGACCGATTTCGTTATTTTTTTGTATATCGTCAGATTTTGTCCAGTAGTAGGTACACGTCTTGTGAATGAAATAAGGAAGACGTTTAGATCTTTCCTTTTCTGTAATTTTGTAGCCATTATTGAGAACTAACTTTTCCTCTCTTCCTTTAGTATTTTTTGTCTATTTTCTAACTGTATACCTATCTGTCTGTTCCAGCGAGCGGGTTGCTGTGTATAATACTGCCGAAGAGCACGCGCCCCGAGCGGCCGACGACGTGAGGCGCCGTAGTCATACTGTTATATTTTTATATCAATTAAATAACTATATCCACAACCAATCTCTTGATTTTGATTTTAAACTCATTCACCAGTCAGAAAATCCAACATTTTTCTTGCTACTAGATCTTCTTTCGAAAATTGGTATAATTAAGTTCATTAATTACTGTTGTTTGGTGGCTCTTCTTCGATTAAACTCACTTTTAAAAACACGTCATACTTAAATTATTTCACTTGCTTGGAACACAACTAGTAACAGACTGACCCATGAGCGGACGCAGCGCGCCACCTCGTTTGGTAAAACAGTATCATTAATCGATATCTTAAATACAAACCAAAACAATTCTAAAATTCTTTTAAATATTCGATTTAAGGCGAGGCAATTTCAAGCGCCGTAGGTATTAAACGCTTACCGCAGCCCCCGCAAGGAGTAGTGATACGTAATAAATTACGATGCGCGGGACACGCGCGCCAAGCGCACCGCTCATGAGTTCATGAACTCGAGTAAGTACTATGTTGCGTCACAGAATAGAGCAATGCAGTAGATAAACTAGAACTGATTAGTATACTTACGTTTATTTTGTTTTATTTTTCTAGTAAGTATTTTTGAAAGTTTTAGACAGATTAGGTATGCATTGTAAACTTGAACAGTTAAAATAAATAAAAATAACTACCTATACTTATTTATTTTTGTGAATAAGGTGGATTTAAAATCTGACTGACACGAAGACCTTATGTACCCGTACGATTCAAAACTACGCGCCGCGCACCATTTTACTTTACGTTCATTCCCCACGACAGCGACACCACTGAAAACGATACCACTGGTTTGGTGTCGTGGGGAATGACAGAAACTACTATTCCCCACGCCATGCGACACCACCGACTGTATTGTGCTGTTAGTGATGTCCAGCTACATAACAATGATGTGTTATCCAGCGTAATTTTTGAAAAAAAATCTTTACGAGTCCTATTACAAATCGTAAAACGGTCTAAAGTTTGAAAAAAAAAAACAAAAAGATCTCTCGTCATGGCATTGATCGTGATTTACGAGGATTTTGCAAAAATGAGCACTTGGTAATAAGCTAGGTTTGTACACATTAGTCACAGTTCTGTTACCGAAGTTATTACCTTTAAGCAAAAGTGTCAAGCGAATTTAGACCTTATTGACATTCATGTTTTTTTGTTAAATTCAGCTTCCAGATCATTTACTATCTTGGACCAAAAAAACAAATGGTTTGTAAAATGTCAATAAGGTCGAAATTAGCTTGACACCCTAGAAATGATGTGTATAATAATCTAGACGCTTTCTGAGGTGTCCCCCTTTGAAAGAATACAGTTGTGATGTTATGAAGAAATCTCATTTCCTATCCGATATTCATTATAAAACCATCCGTACTAACTTTATTCTGTGGCACCTACCTATTTGAGATTTTAAAATAGTGAACCAAATATTTGCGCGTCAGGCGGCTTTATAAGCTCCAGTGTAGGGTTCAAATTCAACTGTTTTACACACTTGATGCGATTGGTAAACATAGGCCGTGATAAAAATAAATACCAATAAAGCTTTTGCGTGCGTGACGTCTTTATTTACATAGGCATAGCGTTTAAATTCAACTGTTTTCAACACATGCTAATTTGTGCCGGTCGCAGCCGGTGACAGAAGTTAGCGGGGGTGGCGGGTTCGAAAAATTGGCACACGTCCGACCTCCGTCACGTTCCGCTCGGGACTAAAGTTTAGCTTTGCAAACGCTCGCCCTGAGCCGTTTAGTCACTAAACGGCTCAGGGCGAGCGTTTGCAAAGCTGAAAACAATTGATGCTGGAATTAGTGGTACGGGTATTTTAATATTAAGGATCGCAGTGAAGAAAATCGGAGCTTTTTCAAAGCTGCTAGAAATCGGTGTAATCAGATGATACGCAACGCTAAACGCCGCCATATTCTCGAGAACATATCTTCTTCTTCACCTGCTGATATCTGGAAGTTCCTTGGTACTCTTGGTATCGGCAGACCACGTCATGTGGGTTTTCCTAATACAATTGGCCTTGATGATATCAACCGTCACTTCACAACCTCCTGTCATTTGGATTCCCAAATGTTGTCCCAGACGGTTGATTTCATCACTGGCCTAGCTAGTCCCATCATAGAACCATTTCGCTTCTCTCCGGTCTCCTTGGACGAAATTAGAAAGATCATCCTGTCCATAAAATCCAAAGCTGTGGGCTATGACGGCATCAGTCGTAGTATGATCCTTTGGATCCTTGATAGCCTTCTCCCTCCCATTGCCCACATCATCAACTTCTCTCTTGATTCCGGACAATTCCCATCCCTGTGGCGTATGGCCTATGTCCGCCCACTCCCTAAAATTTCTAATCCCTCCCTACCCTGTCACTATCGACCCATTTCCATTCTACCATTCTTGTCTAAAGTGCTTGAGGCCTGCGTACACAAGCAGTTTGCAGGGTTTGTTCACCGGAACAAACTTGTCAGCTCTTTTCAGTCTGGATTCAGGCCTGGGCACAGTACAGCCTCCGCTCTCCTCAAAGTGACTGGTGACGTTAGAGAAGCGATGGAGGATACCAAGGTTACCGTATTGGTATTAATTGATTTCTCTAACGCCTTTAATGCCGTCAGTCACGATATTCTCCTTTCTATGCTCTCTCATCTTATGGTTTCGTCCGAGGCTTTGGAATGGTTCTCTTCTTATCTTCGGGAACGTCAGCAATCGGTTCGCGTTGATGAGAGCTCGTCAAGTTGGCGTGACTTGGATGCTGGTGTTCCACAAGGCGGTATTCTTTCTCCATTGCTATTTTCCATCTTCATTAATTTTATAACTCACTGTCTTCGGTGTTCGTATCATCTTTATGCTGATGATCTTCAATTGTATGCAGCTGCGCGGGTAGAGGGTTTGTCGGATGCTATAGCGGATGTAAACCGAGACTTAGAGGCTATCAGGAAGTGGTCTGATAGTTTTGGGGTGTCAGTAAACCCCTTAAAGTGTCAGGCCATTGTAATTGGAAGCTCGCGCATGTTGGGTAGGGTGACGCTTAGCTCTCTTCCTCCTCTTACTTTCAATGGTACCGTCATACCCATTACCCCTAGTGTGAAAGATCTCGGTTTACATCTTGACTCGACACTTAGCTGGCAACGTCAGATCTCCAGTGTTAGTCAAAGGGTGAACGGTACTCTGCGGTCACTGTATCGTCTGAGAAACTTTTTGCCTGCTAAGACGAAAACTATGCTTGTGCAGACTTTGATTTACCCTATCATCGACTATGGTGACGTGTGCTACTTTGACTTGAATGCGGTTTTGCTCAATAAGCTTGACAGACTGCTCAATAATTGTATCCGGTTCATATTCAACCTCAGAAAATATGACCATGTGTCGAGCTATAGATCTGAGCTCAAATGGATGTCCATTCGTCAAAGAAGAAGTTTACGTGCTTTGACCACGCTTTTCTCCCTTCTTAACTCTCCCACTCCTCCTTCTTATCTTGTGTCTCACTTCCAATATCTATGTTCCTCACACGCTAGGAATCTGCGTTCTTCTAACAATCTTCTTCTACTTTGTCCTTCTCACACTTCTGACTTTGTTCATTCTTCCTTTCATATTCAGTCCATTCTTCTTTGGAATGCGCTTCCTCCTGATATCAGGACGGCCACCAGTCGGTATGCATTTAAGCGAAAATTGCAGAGTTATTTTCTTAACCAATAGTGTAGAGTTATTGCAACATCTCTCTCTCTTGAATTTGCATATAATATGTATTGTATATATATATATAATATAGGTATATTTTATGGTAAGTAGGTATGTATGTTTATTATTAGTTTATAACCTATTTATGTATCTGTTTATGTAGTCTATTTATAATTAATTAAGATATATTTTTAGTGTTCTTTCTATTTATGCCTCTCATACTGAGCACCTGCCATAATTCTCTTCACCACCCTTGGTTGACTGGTAGAGAATGCCTAAGGCATTAAGTCCGCCTTTGTACAAATTTAAGTGCGAAAAGTTTAAATAAATAAATAAATATAAATAAATAAATATTTCACACTATGACGGCCGTTATATCTCGAATTTTTTACGACCTTTATTATGGTATAAGTTTTATTGTTTAAAGCCTAATTTAACTCAAATGAAATAAGATTAAAGATCACAATTAGACTTGTCTTTGCGATTTAATTGGATACAGTAAAGTGCAAGTAATCGTGTATCGGACGGCCGAAATTTCTAGATCGAAGTCTGAACTAAGTTATATATTTTTTTCAAAATTTAAATCCGTGTTAACTACGAATAAAACACTAAACAAAACGACGTTTTTACGGCTCTCCCCGCCTTAACGTTACATAAAATACAGGAATTAATGAAACCATAACTTTAAATGTGAGATCAATGTTTGACAAAGTAAATGGATCGTAGCTATACCAAAAGTAACGCCATCTAGTGGTATATATAAGATGACAATCATATCCGTAGAAATATCATACCCACACAACAACAGCCAAAAGATTAGTACACTTCAAATATCAATAGCCCATCTTATTTCAACTAAATTCTACCATGTTATATTATTTGCTTCCAAAAATCAGCCTATCATTTTTCCAATTATGTTGGGGTCAGCTTCCAGTCTAAACGGATGCAGCTGAATACCAGTATTTTACATGGAGCGACTGCCTATTTGACCTCCACAACCCAGGGTACGATATCCCTTGGTAAGACTGGTTGTCAGATTTTCGGACTTTTGACTAAACGTAACCACTGTCAAAAATCTATGAATAACAGCTGGGACCAACGGCTTACCATGCTTTCCGAAGCACGAAGGGTTTAAGAGAGTAATGAACGGTGTCTGAGGTGTTTATTAAACATCGAACCAATAATCACTATCGAATGGATAAACTCCGTATCCATTCGAGAGTGATTATTGGATCGATATCGTGTTTCCTGATTACTTCGTAATGGAAGAATTTTAGCTTAAAAGTCGAATTACTAACGAGGTTTTATCTAAGTACATCAAAAACCGAGCATAAAGAAGGAATTAAATAGATGATTTTGTCGAATCAATAACTATTGAGAGTTTAAACTCCGTTTAAGAATTCCTCAGAAACCGGGCACAACCGGGTAAACTTTAAACCAAACTAACAATTAATAAAAATGTATTATTTTGAATTACTGGCTGACTGCATCGTTGTTCTGACTGTCTCGTTGTTCTGACTGCGTCGTAGTTCTGACTGCGTCGTAGTTCTGACTGCGTCGTAGTTCTGACTGCCTCGTTGTTCTGACTGCCTCGTTGTTCTGATTGCCTCGTTGTTCTGACTCCATCGTTGTTCTGACTGCCTGGTTGTTCTGACTGCCTCGTTGTTCTGACTGCCTCGTTGTTCTGACTACCTCTATGTTCTGACTGCCTCGTTGTTCTGACTGATTCGTTGTTCTGACTGCCTCGTTGTTCTGACTGCTTCGTTGTTCTGACTGCCTCGTTGTTCTGACTGCGTCGTTGTTCTGACTGCGTCGTTGTTCTGACTGCCTCGTTGTTCTGACTGCCTCATTGTTCAAACTGCCTCGTTGTTCTGACTGCCTCGTTATTCAAACTGCCTCGTTGTTCTGACTGCCTCGTTGTTCAAACTGCCTCGTTGATCTGACTGCCTCGTTGTTCGATCATCCCCTATTACAACTAGATCTAAACTGAGATAGCTCAAAAAAGGTAATTTTTCAGGAGACGATAAAAACGTCTGCATTTCCCTATATTAAAATTTGATTCTAGGTAATAAATAGCTTGTAAAATGTCACTGTATACAAACTGGGGCTAAAATTCAATCATTTTTATCGATAATCACTGTTTTTCAAACATCAAACAAAATTAACGATTTTTGAGTTGTCTCAGTTTAGATCTAGGTGTGCGATATATACAACGTCCCGACATCAACCGTCGGGCAGTAGCCCACCAGACACAACACCCGTCTGGTCGGAGGATCCTCCCTTTTGTATGGAGGATGAGTGAACTTTACACCCTGTCGTTGACGACGATAAACCAAAAAAAAAAATATCTAAATTCATAATTCTAAGTAACTACAATAACCAGCGGTCATTGACCCTATAATCAGTTCTAATTACTTATTTATTACGCAAGGCACACTAGTGACATATTTACAAAGATGGTAACATTAAGTACTTAGCAAATCTTCAATTACTGTGTAAATAAATACATCACTTATAGTCGTACACAACATCTATCTTCTATCTATATATATATCTATATAATAAAAACGAAATGCTGTTCAAAATGATTTCAACAACTAAGAAAATTAAACTTTATCTCAATTGGATAAAGTTCTTGTCAGAGTGACAGTTGTCGTGTACCGTCTTCATTCTGAAACATTCCTTGTGTCATTGAGTTAATATTTCATTTTCATAGTAGTTTAGATCATTTTGAACAGTCTGTTCGTACCGATATTATTATTGCTGCATCAGCAGTACTTGCAGCCAAAATATTCGAAAATATATAAAAGATATCAAAAAAGATATAAAGATATATAGATATGAAAGTTTTGAAAAAAGGGGAAAATAGGAACTCTCTCAGCCAGTTGCGGAAACGAACTTTAGTTTAATGGAAACTTTAAATTCATGCCATCCTTTACATAATGTATCAAAAAGAAAGTGACAGCATCAATTTAGTCTCCATTAAACAATGTTGGTTTTTGTTCAACTCACTGTTAGTCGACCATTACAGTTAAATTAATAATCAAATCAATCTGCCTAGCCTTTTCCCAAGTATGTTAGGGTCGGCTTCAGTCTAACCGGATGCAGCTGAATACCAGTATTTTACATGGAGCGACTGCCTATCTGACCTCCACAACCCGGTAACTGGGTAATACGATACCCCTTGTGGTAAGACTGGTTGTCAGACTTTCGGGCTTCTGACGACCCGTAACGACTGTCAAAGATCAACGAATGACAGCTGGGACCAACGGCTTAACGTGCTTTCCGAGGCACGGAGGAGTCTCGATATGTGCGCTCGGACCAACCTTGTAAGGGAGGCGCCCCTGACGCGTGCGCTCCGCACGCTCAACCTCATAGCGAGTGAGACGGACTTATTCTGTTGTTCTCTGAGTGAATTCACAAGGCATGCATTATTTATAATTAGTTATAGATGTTAAGTTAGATTAGTTAGGATAAGCGCATTTACCGCATTGGGTTATATCCTGTAATGGTAGATGTAAGTAGATAAATAAATAAATAAAGTAAAGTTGGTCACCTATCCAACCCCGCCAAGCGTAGCTTAACCTGATGGATCGACCCGTACGGCTGTTATTACTTAGCCACGAGCTCCTAGAGAGATTACAGTTAAATAATCGAGCTATCAAAAAAGTTGAAAATGCCAAAAATTTATTAGGATAATCATAGTTGAACACAGCTATGATCGTCATCATCATCATTTCAGTCGGAAGACGTCCACTGCTGGACATCGGCCTTCCTTAAGCGTCACCACATCGACCGAACACAGCTATGTATAATCTCTTTGGAAAGCCCATAAAGAATCCTTAAGTATCCCATCGCTTTAATTATCGGCTTTCAACAGTCACTTACCCAACATGAGCAACATGAGAATGAAATGAGGCACCAACCGACGATTATCCCTGTACGCACTGCAAGTGCACCCAAGGACAACCCCCGGTTGGTGCAGGACTATTGCAGTATATGGAAATAAAGAGATTGGACTATGGATTTGAGTGGCTAAAGTGGACTGGTTGCCTAGAACTATGAAAGGACTATGGCCCCTGCCGGATCAATGTTTTATAATACACGGATAAAATGGCAGGGGGTGACTTGCACACTCAATAATGGGCCCCCAAAAACGATCGCTAGCACATAGTGTCGTAGCGGCAAGGGGGCAACACGTCTTGAGGTGCTTGTGAGGAGTGGAGAGGTATCCCACGGTTCTCAGAACAATCCCAGAGTCCGGAAGATGGTCAAGATCCCTACAAACACTTACTGGAATACTTCCTTACTCCAACCACGTTTGCTCTTACGAATCTCCACTCAAGCCAGCCAATAAAGGCAAGAAAGAGGTGGAAGCACTGTTCCTCGTCATTATTCACTCCAGCCGGCCAATAAAGGCAAGCCAGAGGTGAAGAACAAGATTTCTCCCGGGAGATAGGGTCCGTGGGGTCGCTACTGCCCAACAGCTCGCCACATGCTGCCCTGCGGGTTTCTGTATCTCTCTTGGTCTGGCTCCTCATCCTAGACCTGTTCCGGCAAAGTAAACTATACAGGCACAGACCTAGAATTCGGAGCGCGCAAGCCCCACCACGACGCCGACGTCAACGTAGAGATACTGCGGTGGGGATATTATTATTATTAGTAGTGTAATAAATTTATTTTTTCAATTTTTTAGAGTCCAATTTCCCAAATAAAATTTATTCTATAATTATTATATTTATGTAGGTATTATATATAGGGTGACTGGTAATTAGTGACCGATACCTAAAAACGTGATTGTGAAAAAAAAACCGGTCAAAAGCGAGTCAGGCTCGCGCACCAAGGGTTCCGTACCGATTTCTGAAAAAGTGTGCTATTTAGAGACATCGTTTTATTTTTCCTGTAATCTTTACATAAACTTCTATCACATAGAATAATTTCAGATTTTTCACTTCGCAAACTTCGGAGATAACGGTATTTTTTTTACATTTTTCATCAGAAGTCGAAAACTATGCGGCCTAAAAAAAAAACCAGTCAAGTGCGAGTCGGACTCGCGCACGAAGGGTTCCGTACCATATTATATGTTTAACAATCGCAAAGATAACTTTTTACTTATTTTATAATGATACTGTGAATTACAATGTTATTTTTTGCAGTTGCAGAAAATCACCCATGTTTAAACAAAATACCCTATGAATCGCCGTTTTCAGTATTGTTGATTAAATACAGTATTTATGGTACCTACATGGTATAAAGAAGTTTCAAATTCCTAATTTGTTGAATTGTTGCGTTAGAGCTCGTACAAAAGGGTCGATCTCCAGAGGCATTTTTTTTCGTGTCGGGCTGGATAAACCCATTTTAAAATCGAAAAACGTTTTCAAAATATTTTTTTATATACAGTTCGGTGTCTAATCTACGTGATACAAGGCTAATATTATGAATAAGTTTATTTTAAATATTTAAAAAAAAATCTTAAACCTTAAAATCCTGATCGCTCTGGATTGACCCAACTCCCGATTGAATGAAAAAAATATTCTTTAACTTTTTAATGAGAAGGTTCATATGAAACAACTTATTTAGATTACATAACAAATAGTTAATCTTCACAGTAATAAAATATTTGTAGTTATATTAACAATACTTTTGCCACAATTTGAATTTAAAATCGTGACCGGGCATTTTATCTCATCGCTCTGCGCTGAGGTAAAACATCGCGCTCATCCCTAGTTACGCGTTATAGACATTCTATTCCGATACCGCGGGGCAACGCCAGCAGTGGTCTAACCGCTGAAGAGGATATCTGTGTGCCACGTTCCCGCTTTCCAACATTACGAAGGTAAGTTTATGATTGCTCTGGATTTGGTTCTCGAATTTTATGATTGCTATGGCACGTATTTAAATTAAATAGTAAGCTTGTGAATGTGTTTGTTATGTGAATTAAGTGATCGTTATGATGCTTTTTATGAGACGTAATAACAACTTTCTACTGCTTTTAAATTCGACTATATTTATGATTTTGTGACTTTTTCTGATCGCTATGGCTGTGATTGCTCTGTCCAAAAAGACCAGAGCGATGATATTTTGCATTAATTGTACGTTATAAATCTATTTTAAGTAGTAGTACCGGACTGTAACAATGACAAACAATGAACTATGCATATAACCTTCAATTTATAACCTTTCCTGGGTTTCTTTGGGTAACCTAAACCCATAAACAGATTTTAACGTATTTTACCTTGATGATATTATTAAATTGGCATTTAGCTAACCACAACTGTAACCTTTCTTCTCTAAAATTTAATGGCAACTATTTGTAGTAGTAGTTGCAGATTGAAATCATGCCTCGAAATAAATTATCTATTGAAGAAAAACGTCTTAGGAAGAAATTGGCAAGGTTCTGGGAGGAAACGTTGCACACAACCACGAGACAACCGCTTTTTAGTGACTCAGGCGCTCAGGAACCGCAAATTCAGTAACATAGACCTCAAAAGAAACTTGAAGAGGTACGAGGAGCACAATTTAGGCTATGGACAGTGAGGAGGAGATTTTTAGCGCTTGATATACGCAGTCAACAACCACCACGGGCCCCCAAGTTACTCCGTGAGCACCGGATTGCTCGACTGAGGTTCACTAGAAATTGTCTATCTTGGACACTAGGTAACTGGTGTAGCGTACTCTTCTCCGATGAGGCTCGAATTTGTCTGAACGGTGAAGACCGACGTCGGCGAGTGTTACGAAGACCAGGGGAATGCTATGCCGACGTGTGTTTTGAAGAAATCACCCCTTATGGTGGAAGGTCCGTTATGTTTTGGGTGGGAGTAACTTCTAGCTATCGTACAGAGATAGCATTAATTGAAAATGTACCTGTGCGTGACCTTTTTCTAAAATAATACATTTCTCTTACGTATATAATCTCGTTACAAGTACACTGAATATGACTGAAAACGGCTAAATAAATAATATTTTATCAATATTATTTTTTTTGTTTCACTGATTTCACCATTTATGATCGCTCTGTCACCAATTATGATTGCTCTGGTCGCGAAATTTTTTCAACTTAAATATGTCCATAACTGTTTGTGTAAATTGAAGGCCAATAGTAAAAATGTACTATTTGAACATCATTCTTTTTAATGAGATACATAATTACCATTAAATATCAATATCTGAAAAGCACCAGAGCGATCACACGAATACGCCCGTTTTGGAGATCGACCCAAAAATGGTCTAAAATTTACAACTTTTGCGGCCCCCTATTTCTTAATTTTAGAAGATAAAAAAAAATATGTTTGTACTCTACTCAATGAGTTCTAGACGACGACACCCCACATGCTAGATTAAAATTTTTATTTTGTTTTCAAAATGAATTGTTTATTGTATGGGGACCGACCCCTTAAATTTTTAACTTTGCTTTATTTTTATTATTTGTTGTTATAGCCGTAATAGACAGCGGAGGTTTAGTAAGTTTGTTAGACTGTACGTGGTTGTCTGATTTCATGGATTTTAATTTTCTTGCGCGGAACCCCAATTATTTTTCTAAAATAAAAATAGCCTAAGTTACTCCTAGTACATCAGCTATATGCCGTCAAAATCGGTGAAAATTCGTTTGGCAAGTTTCCTAACTTGACTCAAAGTAACTACCATTTTTTTAATCGGACTGCGCTTTAAAATTCTTCTATACAAACTTTAACATCCCTAAACCTCATTTGAGGCGTAGTTTTGAAAAACTAATAATGACAATGACAAACATTATTACTTACTTATGCAAGTATTTGTGCTAAATTTCAAGTTCATTAACCAAATTAATAAGATTTTTCATATAAACTGTACCTATCTCTGTTTTCACGAACACATAAAGAATTTCAAAAATCGTCTGGTATGTTTCCATAACTTGACTCAAACATTATTTACACCAATTTTAGAGTTAATCAAGCCCCCAATATAATCCTCCGCTATAAAATTAACTTTTCACCCCTTAGGGGTAGATTTTTGGAAAACCCTGATACAAGTTAGTCTTAATTTTTGGTCTCAAGTATAAAAACTGACTTTTGAGTTAATCGGACTGCGTGTTAAAGTTCCTCCATACAAACTTTGACACCCCCAATCCCTCTTTAGGGCGTAGTTTAGGAAAACTGAAAATGATAGACTTTATAATTTACTTAGATGAATATTCGTGCTAAGTTCTATTAACTCAAGGGATAGGATTTTTCATACAAACTTTCATCCCCTATTTTACCGCCTTAGGGATGGAATTTCCAAAAATCTTTCCTTAGTGGATGTTTACACTGTATAAGATATCTTTGTGCAAAATTTCAAGTCTCTAGGTCCATTGGTTTGGGCTGTGCGTTGATATATTAGTCAGTGACTCAGTCAGGACTTTGATTTTTTTATATATATAGATTTACCATGTTATTTTAAGACCACAGACTTCTTATAGGTTTTCCTGTAATCTACGGGTATAGAACTATTTTCTATATTTTTTTCAAAATTTTAGACTCAGCAGTTTCGGAGATAAGGGGGGGGGGGGGAATGGTAAATTTTCGTCTATTTTCTTAAATAATTTTAAAACGATATATTTTAAAATTATAAAAAAAATATATTTGAGACCCTCATAGTAAGCCTATTCATTTGATATATCACACGGTACAGTTTCCGAAACTTTTTTTTTTAATTTTCTTATTTTCCCCGTAAAAGTGACTCTCATATTCAAAATTCATATATTTACTTTAGCTGTACGTGTTTGGGTCACAGAAATCCATATGTGTACCAAATTTTAACTTAATCGGTCCATTAGATTCGGAGCAAATTGGCTGTGACAGACGGACAGACGGACAGACAGACAGACAGACAGACAGACAGACACACGAGTGATCCTATAAGGGTTCCGTTTTTTCCTGTTGAGGTACGGAACCCTAAAAAGAAAAAAATGATTGAGAATGTGCAAAAAATATAAATATTTTAATTTCTTTCTTATTTGCAAAATAGTTGGGTCAACGTCATCTAAAACTATTCTAAATTTCAAGTTGATAGCATTAGTAGTTCTTGAAATATCCCGCTGTGATAGACAGACAGACAGACTGAGTGACACCATAAGGGTTCCTTTTTTACCATTTTGGTACGGAACCCTAAAAATCAGCTGCCTTATACATTCATGTTCGCATAACTCGTCAAAATGTAGGGAGCAGCTGATTTTTTTTTTGCGATTTCAGGTTTGGTCCCATAGTAAAAGTTGTTTGTTATCATGAGCACAATCATGTGTTTAGGTATCGGTCACTTATTACCCGTCGCCCTATACAACGTGTAACGTTAAATGCGCAAAAGCTCTTAAGGGGTCATTGTACTCATCATTTTGAACAACTTTTACTATGAGACCAAACCTGAAATCGCGAAAAGAAAATCAGCTGTCAAAATCATTTTGGCGAATTATGCGAACATAAGTGTACTAACAGCTGATTTTTTTTTTGCGATTTCAGGTTTGGTCTCATAGTAAAAGTTGTTCATAATGATGAGTACAATGACCCCTTAACCCTTAATTTGATGTTGTTGTATGAAAATATCTGTCAAGTGATGTTTCGCTACTCGAGTAGCGGATCATCATGCGAGTCAGTTGAATTCAGCTACTGCGGTTTTGCTGCTATGGTTTCGCGGCGGAGGTGTACTAATGCCCTTATACAGGGTGTAAAAAGACACATCACAAAGCCGTCAACTACACATACTGTACATCTAACTAAGTAACTTTGTGCAAAAAATATTGCTGGGAAAAAAATCTGCCTAGCCTTTTCCCAACTATGTTGGGGTCGGCTTCCAGTCTAACCGGATGCAGCTGAATACCAGTATTTTACATGGAGCGACTGCCTATCTGACCTACACAACCCAGTTACTGGGTAATACGATACCCCTTGGTAAGACTGGTTGTCAGACTTTCGGGCTTCTGACGACCCGTAACGACTGTCAAAGATCCACGAATGACAGCCGGGACCAACGGCTTAACGTGCTTTCCGAGGCACGGAGGAGTCTCGGTATGTAAAGATGGTCACCCATCCACTGACCAACCCCGGCAAGCGTAGCTTAACCTGACGGATCGATCCGTGCGGCTGTTATTAAAAAAAAATATTGCTGGAAAACGACTTTTATTTTTAGGTATAAAAAAAGCAATTTTTTATTACGCGCAATGTAACGCCAACCCAGGCAAACGCAGTTAAGCCCCGCCCCTTCGCTCTACGGTACGCGGTAGGTACTTGTCGGAAAAAGTTTAGTCATAACACTTGGAATACGTTTTAGTAAAAAAAAATGCGACTTTGACCTTCAATATCCCCAGTAAACAAATAAATATTATTCTTATTCTTATTCTTATTCAGAACCAGTGGATTCCCAGGTATGGTCTAGTGGAAAAATGCCGGTCAAGAGCGAGTCGGACTCGCGCACCGAGGGTTCCGTTCCGATTTCTGAAAAAGTATGCTATTTAGAGAAATCGTTTTATTTTTCCTGTAATCTTTACATAAACTTCTATCACATAGAATAATTTCAGATTTTTCTCTTTGCAAACTTCGGAGATAAGGGGCGGGGAACGGTATTTTTTTTACATTTTTCATCAAAAGTCGAAAACATAGGCCCTAATAAAAAGGAAAAAAAAAAAATTTGAGAATGTGCAAATAGCGCTCTTTCATATGATACCCCACATAGTACCCCACTAGTAGCTCGACTTTGAATTTTTAAGACCCCCTTTCAGTCCCTGTTGCAAAAAAAATGTAAATATTTTAATTTTTTTCTTATTTGCAAAATAGTTGGGTCAACGTCATCTAAAACTATTCTAAATTTCAAGTTGATAGCATTAGTAGTTCTTGAGATATCCAGCTGTGACAGACAGACAGACAGACAGACAGACTGAGTGACACCATAAGGGTTCCTTTTTACCATTTTGGTACGGAACCCTAAAAATCACAGAATGTTAAGGTCAGCTAATCCATTGCAAAAAATCAACAATTCGCTTACAGCAAAAGCAAATAGAAATTTGCTTTAGCGTTTTGTAAACTAAGTTGATTTTTGAGTGATCTTACTTACAATGAAATTTGAACCCTATCATGTATGTCACTGAGTTTGTGGTTTAAAAACTATGTACAATTCTGAATTCAAGTTTGATATTAGAAAAAGATGTCAAACAACATTTAAAAAAAATATCTAATAATAATCGAACAGATAAAATTGTTGGGCAGCGTCTGGTTCTATCGCATATTATTCGGTCAGTCTCAGAAGGCATCTGTCTATAAGGAAGTGCTTTAAGCGAAGCAGTTCATAAAACAATAGTTTAACATTTCGTCAGCTAAAAGTGAATAAAACGAAATTGTGCAAGTGAAATTCGCCATGTTTAATAACGATACAAGGGAACAAGATTCTACATACAATAACGATACAAGGGAACATGATTCTACATACAATACTGATTTTTGGGAATTAATAGCAGAACAACTGTTAATTGGTGCTGAAATCGTGCTTACGCTGACACTGGCTGCATTGATATACGGAGTGACGTCGTGGTTTAAACTAAAAAAGTTTCGTAACTACAAAAACTTTGTGTTTCTCAACACACTTTTATCAAACTTTTTACTCTTTTCATATATTGTGATCATAGCCTACATACCAGCCGAAGTACAACTGAGTTTTTTAGTAAATTCGTTTTATCTATTATTATACGTTACAACAGCAAGGCACCACTGGTTGTTAATTATTAGTCATATGTTTTATGTTGACTTTATAAAAGTTTTCAAAGGAAATATTAAAAGGATTTATTTAAAAAGTAGTTTCTTTGCTTGGGGTGTAACTTTAATAAATACCGTAATTTTTACTTTTGCTGAAATGTATTCCTTTGGGCCATACAATTATTTCCTTGCATGTTGTCTCTTGTTGCCTCTGATAATAAGCTGTATCCTGTACATTATAATTATATACTCACTTTGTTGTAGTTGCAACACGAGCGCAAATACAGGTGCTGACACCTGGCGTCGCTTGTATATAGCCACTTTGTTATTTATATTGTGCGACATCTCACTGATGTCCAATTATGTCATAAGCATGATAGCGCCCTTTCTCGGGCAAAGATTATCGATTCTAGCAACATTCTTTGCTTATTTTACTACAGTAGTGTTAGATTTTACTTTGGTAGTTCTTAAGAGTAATCGACAATTATGGTATGAATATTATGTAAATGCATTAATTCCAAGACGTAAGAATCATGCCGTCATTAGACCTGAAAAATATATTCGTAAACCTGACCATCAGGAGTCTGAGGTTACTGATATATAAAATTAAAGGTTTATATTATGTTATAAAAGCTATTTTAAATATATTTTTTTAAATTTAAAATGGCTTGTCGCACATGCGATTTTGCCGCCCTGGTTAGCTTAACAAAATCCTATAATGTTAACACAATCTTATATATTATTCACAATCTTAAATATTTATATAATATATATACATATATATATATCTCTTATATATGTATATATATTAAATAAATATTTAACACAATCTTAGCATAGCTAGTTTGTAAAGTACTCTAGCTGCATCAGAAAGTGACTGTGTGCGAAAAGTGGGTGGAGTCTGAGGTTATATATAAAATTAAAGGTTTTATATTATGTGTATGATACATTAATATTTAATTTACTTCTGTAGTTTCTGCCTACCCTACCTACTACTACGGAGCTCGTGGCTAAGTAATAACAGCCGCACGGGTCGATCCGTCAGGTTAAGCTACGCTTGCCGGGGTTGGTCAGTGGATGGGTGACCATCTTTACATATCGAGATTCCTCCGTGCCTCGGAAAGCACGTTAAGCCGTTGGTCCCGGCTGTTATTCGTGGATCTTTGACAGTCGTTACGGGTCGTCAGAAGCCCGAAAGTCTGACAACCAGTCTTACCAAGGGGTATCGTATTACCCAGTTACTGGGTTGTGGAGGTCAGATAGGCAGTCGCTCCATGTAAAATACTGGTATTCAGCTGCATCCGGTTAGACTGGAAGCCGACCCCAACATAGTTGGGAAAAGGCTAGGCAGATTGAGTTTCTGCCTACCCCCAAGGGAAGAAGGCGTGAGTTTATGTACTATGTATGTACATATGTATTTAATTTAGATATAGCACATACTTAATTAGCATTACCACTGCTCTCAAGACGGTCAAGGAAAGCATCGTGAGGAAACCAGCATGTCCTAGAACCAAAATTCGAAGATGTGTATGTACCATCGACAAACGCTAGGCTTTTCCAATTTTGAAACAATTTTGCTTGCAGGCTGCAATTGTACTTATGACAAGGTAAAACAAAGGACCATAGGGGTATGGTTTTTTCAATGAATCAGTGTATACAAAAAGCAACTTTAAAGTGTAAAAGCGTTCGTTTTGTCGATAGTACATCTACCAACCCGCACTGGGGCCTGCGTTAATTGATAGTATGAAATAACCTAATAATATGAAATGGATAAAAATAACAAAGTTGACAGAATTAATCAGACCTTGACAGAAGTTTTTTTTCAGAACATTTCGCTTTCAGTATATGAACATAATCTAATACAGTTTTTAAAGCTACGTTAAGGCTGGTCCGCCGTAAAAAGCGCGGTCACTGTCGGACTGCATAGAAAAGAAAGAGAAGCGCGATGACACAGCGTTTGCAAAATATGAAGTAAATACCGATTTACAAAAAATCTATTGATTGGTCTGAAAAAAGTAATTAAATGAAATCATTCCTTATTATTTTGTAAAAAAACGGTATAAATTTATGAACACTTTTAATGAAAACTGTAGGAGTAATTGGTAACAACTCGAAAAACTAGACAGAAATAGACCTGGTTTTAGTTTTTTTTTCCTTAATTCTACAAACTAAAATAGCTTTCAGGAAAAATGAAATCACTTCTTATTTAATATAGATTACTGTGTGTTCTATCAAAATATGCTATAGTTACTGTAATAGATGCCTTAATATATTACTTAATATTATATCATGTAACAAAGAAAAAAATTTGAAATCAATTTATGTGATAAACGTTTACCTCTAAGGGATTTACAGTTCTTTTATATTTTTATTTTTTATTTTGTTTACGTTATTCGAAAAAATATGTTAATTTTGTTAGTTTTAAATGCTCTTTTTTAATTTTTGTGTCTCGAATATTTTTTGTTCTTATCTTTATTTTTCTAAACCAAAATTATCAATGATATGTAGGTAAATAGGTAAATAAGTAGGTATAGCTTGATGTAAAGTTTGTAAATAGGTAGGTATAGCTTGATGTAAAGTTTGTAAATAGGTAGGTATAGCTTGATGTAAAGTTTGTAAATAGGTAGGTATAGCTTGATGTAAAGTTTGTAAATAGGTAGGTATAGCTTGATGTAAAGTTTGTAAATAGGTAGGAATAGCTTGATGTAAAGTTTGTAAATAGGTAGGAATAGCTTGATGTAAAGTTTGACGTTATATTTTCGCTGTAACTAATCTATTATAATTGTTGTCTGTAACACATTTAACGTCGGAAACAGCACATGTAGGTTTTACAAGCTTAATGGCAAATGGAAATGGCAAATGTTAATGAATAAAATATCATAGTCATCATCATGATTTCGTTTTATTTTGGTTCCTATCAGAGGTAATGGCATATTACCGTACATAGCTACCGTATTTTTACCCTACTATGTATTACTATGTATGTACAGACAACAGCACATCAGGTTATACCGAACTGTCAAATTTCTCCAAATAATTTTAAACCTTAGAATGTTGATGATTAAGTTCAAATTCGAATGAGAAAATTTGACAGTTTGTAGTAACTTGACCTGCCGCTGTGTGTATGTAGTACGTACACACAGTAAAATAGATACAGATACGTCATGTTAAGATACCTTTTTTTACTCAATACCTAGGTATTGAGTAAAAAAATGTATCTTTTTAGTTGGCATTTTTGTCGTAAGTGACCTTTGTTTTTTACCCGTCTGCGGCGAAGCCAAAAAAGAAGGGTTATTTAATAAAGACCGCATTATACCGGTTTTTAGGGTTCCGTACCTCAAAAGGAAAAAACGGAACCCTTATAGGATCACTCGTGTGTCTGTCTGTCTGTCTATCTGTCCGTCTGTCCGTCTGTCACAGCCAATTTGCTCCGAATCTAATGGACCGATTAAGTTAAAATTTGGTACACATATGGATTTCTGTGACCCAAACACGTACAGCTAAAGTTAATATATGAATTTTGAATATGAGAGTCACTTTTAGGGGGGAAATAAGAAAATTTAAAAAAAAAGTTTTGTAAACTGTACCGAGTGACATATCAAATAAAAGGGCTTACTATGAGGGTCTCAAATATATTTTTTTTATAATTTTAAATTTTATTGTTTTAAAGTTATTTAAGAAAATAGACAAAAATTGACCATTCCCCCCCCCTTATCTCCGAAACTACTGAGCCTAAAATTTTGAAAAAAATATAGAAATTAGTTCTATACCTGTAGATTACAGGAAAACCTATAAGAAGTCTGTGGTCTTAAAATAACATGGTAAATCTATATATATAAAAATATCAAAGTCCTGACTGAGTCACTGACTAATTTACCAACGCACAGCCCAAACCAATGGACCTAGAGACTTGAAATTTTGCACATAGATACCTTATATAGTGTAAACATCCACTAAGGAAGGATTTTTGGAAATTCCATCCCTAAGGGGGTAAAACAGGGGATGAAAGTTTGTATGAAAAATCCTATCCCTTGAGTTAATAGACTTGAAACTTAGCACGAATATTCATCTAAGTAAATTATAAAGTTTACCATTTTTAGTTTTCCTAAACTACCCCCTAAAGAGGGATTGGGGGTGTCAAAGTTTGTATAGAGGAACTTTAAGGCGGTGAGAGCCGTAAAAACGTCGTTTAGTTTAGTGTTTTATTCGTAGATAACACGGATTTAAATTTTGAAAAAAATATATTACTTAGTTCAGACTTCCATCTACAAATTTCGGCCGTCCGATACACGATTACTTGCACTTTACTGCATCCAATTAAATCGCAAAGACAAGTCTAAATTATGATCTATATCTTATTTCATTTGATTTATATTAGGCTTTGAACAATAAAACTTATGCCATAATAAAGGTCGTAAAAAATGTAATTTATAACGGCTATCATAATTTGAAATATCAAAATATTTATATCACTAATTCCAATGTCAAGTGTTTTCAGCTTCGCAAACGCTCGCCCTGAGCCGTTTAGTCCCGAGCGGAACGTGACGGAGGTCGGACGTGTGCCAATTTTTCGAACCCGCCACCCCCGCTAACTTCTGTCACCGGCTGCGACCGGCACAAATTAGCATGTGTTGAAAACAGTTGAATTTGAACGCTATGCCTATGTAAATAAAGACGTCACGCGCGCAAAAGCTTTATTGGTATTTATTTTTATCACGGCCTATGTTTACCAATCGCATCAAGTGTGTAAAACAGTTGAATTTGAACCCTACACTGGAGCTTATAAAGCCGCCTGACGCGCAAATTTTTGGTTCACTATTTTCAAATCTCAAATAGGTAGGTGCCACAGAATAAAGTTAGTACGGGTGGTTTTATAATGAATATCGGATAGGAAATGAGATTTCTTCATAACATCACGCCTGAATTCTTTCAAAGGGTTGGGCAGGGATGTTCAGAAAATAAGTAGGCCCTCAAATGTATTTTTCTGTATACCTACATAAATAAGATTTTTTTTTTAAATTAAGTTTTTTTTCTAATTAGGTATCTTCTTATTTTTTTTGTATTTCAAGGTCAAAATGAAAATCCAAGATGGCGGCTGCAAAAATTTCCAATTTTTCGTCATGGGTGTCGTTTTCGTGATATTTTAGGTCGCTGAAAATGATAGTGGGGTCAAAATGAAAATCCAAGATGGCGGCTGCGAAAATTTCCTAATTTTTCGTCATGGGTGTCATTTTCGTGATATTTTAGGTCGCTGAAAACGATAGTGGGGTCAAAATGAAAATCCAAGATGGCGGCTGCGAAAATTTCCTAATTTTTCGTCATGGGTGTCATTTTCGTGATATTTTAGGTCGCTGAAAACGATAGTGGGGTCAAAATGAAAATCCAAGATGGCGGCTGCGAAAATTTCCAAATTTTTCGACATGGGTGTCATTTTCGTGATATTTGAGGTCGCTGAAACCGATAGTGGGGTCAAAATGAAAATCCAAGATGGCGGCTGCGAAAATTTCCAAATTTTTCGTCATGGGTGTCATTTTCGTGATATTTTAGGTCGCTAAAAACGATAGTGGGGTCAAAATGAAAATCCAAGATGGCGGCTGCAAAAATTTCCTAATTTTTTCGTCATGGGTGTCGTTTTCGTGATATTTTAGGTCGCTGAAAACGATAGTGGGGTCAAAATGAAAATCCAAGATGGCGGCTGCGAAAATTTCCTAATTTTTCGTCATGGGTGTCATTTTCGTGATATTTTAGGTCGCTGAAAACGATAGTGGGGTCAAAATGAAAATCCAAGATGGCGGCTGCGAAAATTTCCAAATTTTTCGACATGGGTGTCATTTTCGTGATATTTGAGGTCGCTGAAACCGATAGTGGGGTCGAAATGAAAATCCAAGATGGCGGCTGCGAAAATTTCCAAATTTTTCGTCATGGGTGTCATTTTCGTGATATTTTAGGTCGCTAAAAACGATAGTGGGGTCAAAATGAAAATCCAAGATGGCGGCTGCAAAAATTTCCTATTTTTTCGTCATGGGTGTCGTTTTCGTGATATTTAAGGTCGCTGAAAACGATAGTGGGGTCAAAATGAAAATCCAAGATGGCGGCTGCGAAAATTTCCTAATTTTTCGTCATGGGTGTCATTTTCGTGATATTTTAGGTCGCTGAAAACGATAGTGGGGTCAAAATGAAAATCCAAGATGGCGGCTGCGAAAATTTCCAAATTTTTCGACATGGGTGTCATTTTCGTGATATTTGAGGTCGCTGAAACCGATAGTGGGGTCAAAATGAAAATCCAAGATGGCGGCTGCGAAAATTTCCAAATTTTTCGTCATGGGTGTCATTTTCGTGATATTTTAGGTCGCTAAAAACGATAGTGGGGTCAAAATGAAAATCCAAGATGGCGGCTGCAAAAATTTCCTAATTTTTTCGTCATGGGTGTCGTTTTCGTGATATTTTAGGTCGCTGAAAACGATAGTGGGGTCAAAATGAAAATCCAAGATGGCGGCTGCGAAAATTTCCTAATTTTTCGTCATGGGTGTCATTTTCGTGATATTTTAGGTCGCTGAAAACGATAGTGGGGTCAAAATGAAAATCCAAGATGGCGGCTGCGAAAATTTCCAAATTTTTCGACATGGGTGTCATTTTCGTGATATTTGAGGTCGCTGAAACCGATAGTGGGGTCGAAATGAAAATCCAAGATGGCGGCTGCGAAAATTTCCTAATTTTTCGTCATGGGTGTCATTTTCGTGATATTTTAGGTCGCTAAAAACGATAGTGGGGTCAAAATGAAAATCCAAGATGGCGGCTGCAAAAATTTCCTATTTTTTCGTCATGGGTGTCGTTTTCGTGATATTTAAGGTCGCTGAAAACGATAGTGGGGTCAAAATGAAAATCCAAGATGGCGGCTGCGAAAATTTCCTAATTTTTCGTCATGGGTGTCATTTTCGTGATATTTTAGGTCGCTGAAAACGATAGTGGGGTCAAAATGAAAATCCAAGATGGCGGCTGCGAAAATTTCCAAATTTTTCGACATGGGTGTCATTTTCGTGATATTTGAGGTCGCTGAAACCGATAGTGGGGTCAAAATGAAAATCCAAGATGGCGGCTGCGAAAATTTCCAAATTTTTCGTCATGGGTGTCATTTTCGTGATATTTTAGGTCGCTAAAAACGATAGTGGGGTCAAAATGAAAATCCAAGATGGCGGCTGCAAAAATTTCCTAATTTTTTCGTCATGGGTGTCGTTTTCGTGATATTTTAGGTCGCTGAAAACGATAGTGGGGTCAAAATGAAAATCCAAGATGGCGGCTGCGAAAATTTCCTAATTTTTCGTCATGGGTGTCATTTTCGTGATATTTTAGGTCGCTGAAAACGATAGTGGGGTCAAAATGAAAATCCAAGATGGCGGCTGCGAAAATTTCCAAATTTTTCGACATGGGTGTCGTTTTCGTGATATTTGAGGTCGCTGAAACCGATAGTGGGGTCAAAATGAAAATCCAAGATGGCGGCTGCGAAAATTTCCAAATTTTTCGTCATGGGTGTCATTTTCGTGATATTTTAGGTCGCTAAAAACGATAGTGGGGTCAAAATGAAAATCCAAGATGGCGGCTGCAAAAATTTCCTATTTTTTCGTCATGGGTGTCGTTTTCGTGATATTTAAGGTCGCTGAAAACGATAGTGGGGTCAAAATGAAAATCCAAGATGGCGGCTGCGAAAATTTCCTAATTTTTTGTCATGGGTGTCATTTTCGTAATATTTTAGGTCGCTGAAAACGATAGTGGGGTCAAAATGAAAATCCAAGATGGCGGCTGCAAAAATTTCCTAATTTTTCGTCATGGGTGTCGTTTTCGTGATATTTAAGGTCGCTGAAAACGATAGTGGGGTCAAAATGAAAATCCAAGATGGCGGCTGCGAAAATTTCCTAATTTTTCGTCATGGGTGTCATTTTCGTAATATTTTAGGTCGCTGAAAACGATAGTGGGGTCAAAATGAAAATCCAAGATGGCGGCTGCGAAAATTTTCAAATTTTTCGACATGGGTGTCATTTTCTTGATATTTGAGGTCGCTGAAACCGATAGTGGGGTCAAAATGAAAATCCAAGATGGCGGCTGCGAAAATTTCCAAATTTTTCGTCATGGGTGTCATTTTCGTGATATTTTAGGTCGCTGAAAACGATAGTGGGGTCAAAATGAAAATCCAAGATGGCGGCTGCAAAAATTTCCTAATTTTTCGTCATGGGTGTCGTTTTCGTGATATTTTAGGTCGCTGAAAACGATAGTGGGGTCAAAATGAAAATCCAAGATGGCGGCTGCGAAAATTTCCTAATTTTTCGTCATGGGTGTCATTTTCGTGATATTTTAGGTCGCTGAAAACGATAGTGGGGTCAAAATGAAAATCCAAGATGGCGGCTGCGAAAATTTTCAAATTTTTCGTCATGGGTGTCATTTTCGTGATATTTTAGGTCGCTGAAAACGATTGCGGGGTCAAAATGAAAATCCAAGATGGCGGCTGCGAAAATTCCCTAACTTTTCGTCATGGGTGTCATTTTCGTGATATTTTAGGTCGCAGAAAACGATTGTGGGGTCAAAATGAAAATCCAAGATAGCGGCTACGAAAATTTCCAAATTTTTCGTCATGGGTGTCATTTTCGTGTTATTTTAGGTCGCTGAAAACGATAGTGGGGTCAAAATGAAAATCCAAGATGGCGGCTATGAAAATTTCCTAACTTTTCGTCATGGGTGTCATTTTCGTGATATTTTAGGTCGCTGAAAACGATAGTCATTCATTTTGACCCCACTATCGTTTTCAGCGACCTAAAATGTCACAAAAATGACACCCATGACGAAAAATTAGGAAATTTTCGCAGCCGCCATCTTGGATTTTCATTTTGACCCCACTATCGTTTTCAGCGACCTAAAATATCACGAAAATGACACCCATGACGAAAAATTAGGAAATTTTCGCAGCCGCCATCTTGGATTTTCATTTTGACCCCACTATCGTTTTCAGCGACCTAAAATGTCACGAAAATGATACCCATGACGAAAAATTAGGAAATTTTCGCAGCCGCCATCTTGGATTTTCATTTTGACCCCACTATCGTTTTCAGCGACCTAAAATATCACGAAAATGACACCCATGACGAAAAATTAGGAAATTTTCGCAGCCGCCATCTTGGATTTTCATTTTGACCCCACTATCGTTTTCAGCGACCTAAAATATCACGAAAATGACACCCAGGACGAACAGTTAGGGAATTTTCGCAGCCGCCATCTTGGATCTGTCTAAAATGTCTAAAATGTGTCTAAAATGTCTAAAATCTGTCTAAAATGTCTAATCTGTCTACAACTTTCAAAAATACTTACTAGAAAAATAAAACAAAATAAACTTGTATACTAATCAGTTCAAGTTTATCTACTGCATTGCTCTATTCTGTGACGCAACATAGTACCTACTCGAGTTCATGAACTCATGAGCGGTGCGCTTGGCGCGCGTTTCCCGCGCATCGTAATTTATTACGTATCGCTACTCCTTGCGGGGGCTGCGGTAAGCATTTAATACCTACGGCGCTTGCTTTCACCCCGCCTTAACACGCGGTCCGATTAACTCAAAACTCAGTTTTTATACTTGACACCTAAAATTAAGACTAACGTGTAGGTATTAGGGTTTTCCAAAAATCTACCACTAAGGGGTGAAAAGTTAATTTTATAGCGGAGGATTTTAGGGGGGGCTTGATTAACTCTAAAATTGGTGTAAATAATGTTTGAGTCAAGTTATGGAAACATACCAGACGATTTTTGAAATTCTTTAGGTATCTGTGTTCGTGAAAACAGAGATACAGTTTATATGAAAAATCTTATTAATTTGGTTAATGAACTTGAAACTTAGCACAAATACTTGCATAAGTAAGTACTAATGTTTTTCATTATTAGTTTTTCAAAACTACGCCTCAAATGAGGTTTAGGGATGTTAAAGTTTGTATAGAAGAATTTTAAAGCGCAGTCCGATTAAAAAAATGGTACTTTGAGTCAAGTTAGGAAACTTGCCAAATGAATTTTCACCGATTTTGACGGCATATAGCTGATGTTTTAAGGAACCTGAGTTCCGCGCAAGAAAATTAAAATCCATGAAATCAGACAGCCACGTACAGCCCAGTACAAACTTACTAAGCCTCCACTGTCTATTACGGCTATAACAACAAATAATAAAAATAAAACAAAGTTAAAAATTTAAGGGGTCGGTATACAATAAACTTTTCATTTTGAAAAAAAAAAAAAATTTTTAATCTAGCATGTGGGGTGTCATGTCATTATTTCATGACCGCTGCTCTCAAAACGGTGAAGGATAACATCGTGAGGAAACCGGCATGTCCTAGAACCAAAAATTCGAAGACATGTGACATCTACCAACCCGCACTGGGCCCGCGTGGTGGATTACGGCCCACTCCCTCTCACCGAGAGGAGGCCTGTGTCCCAGCAGTGGGAACATTATAGGCTGATTATGTGTTACGTGGGGTGTCATCGTCTAGAACTCATTGAGTAGAGTACAAACATATTTTTTTTTTATCTTTTAAAATTAAGAAATAGGGGGCCGTAAAAGTTGTAAATTTTAGACCATTTGTGTACGAGCTCTAGCGCAACAATTCAACAAATTAGGAATTTGAAACTTCTTTATACCATGTAAGTACCACGAATACTGTATTTAATCAACAATACTGAAAATGGCGATTCATAAGGTATTTTGTTTAAACATGGGTGATTTTCTGCAACTGCAAAAAATAACCTTGTAATTCACAGTATCATTATAAAATAAGTAGAAAGTTATCTTTGCGATTGTTAAACATATAATATGGTACGGAACCCTTCGTGCGCGAGTCCGACTCGCACTTGACCGGTTTTTATCTAATAATTTCGATAGTATTTTCCTTCTTCGTCCTTTCTTCATTTCGATTCGACGAATGTAAAGGCTTTAACAGTATGTGGTTTAGCATGGGTTAAACGCAACTCTCACCGAACCCATCTCTACACGATTTAAAATTACCTAACAAAAGTCTCAACTCTACACGAAACAATAAAATTGTACAGTCAGAATGAAATGCATTCAGACGATATAAAAATACATTAATCTCCATGCATAGAATATGACAATGGGCTATTTTCCCAGCCATGTTCCACAAAAATCATAATTATATGTCACGCTGTCCTTCACCATTAAACAAATACGACTTTTGTTTTGCATCATCAAGAAGCCGTCTTTTTAACACGGTTTTATTAGCTTCACCTGTATGTATGTATGTAACGGAATCTTTGAACTCGATTTTTACCCACTTTAAATGTTTAGTTCGAAATTTTGCTTACTTATCAGGGCCCGGTGACAATACAATAACTAAAAATAAAAATAATAAAATATACTTTATAAATATATATAATATCTACATAAATAATAATTATAAAATAAATTTTATTTGGGAAATTCGACTCAAAAAAATTTAAAAATAAATTATAGTTTAAAAAAAAAAAACTAAGAAACTCGCTTTAATCGCATTTAACTGAACTAAAAAGTTAAAAAAATTAAGCATGGGCTGTTTTGTACGACATTCTTACACTAACTCCGTAGTTTCCCATGCTTTTTTATTTTTTACTTTTGAAAAGCGTGTTTTTTAGTTTTTTAAACTATAAGTAATTTATTTTTTTTATTTTTTTAAAGACGAGGGACAGCGCCATTTGTAATTTTTGTGGAACATGTCTTGGAAAATAGCTACTTGTCATGTACAATGCGATTCAACTCAGAATAGGAACGACAATGACCTCTAACAGCTGTCAACTGAAACTAGAAATCTAAGGCTTGCAAAGTTTTGTGTGTTATCCTTATCCAATTTAGTTCTGTTTTTGGAATTTGTTTTTGTTAAAATATGTCACTGACTTTGCAAATGTGTAAACGAGATGCTATTTTGCGAAATCTTCACAATGTGGCTCAAGGTCAGTCCTATTCCTAGTTGAAACGCATTGTAAGCATGGTGATTAACGTGTTTTGAATGCTTTTCATTCTGACTACATTTTTATCGTTTTGTGTAGAGTTGGGACTTGTGTAGAGATGGGATCGGTGAGAGTTCGGATGAAGCCGGTTAGATTACGAGTCAAACTTTGATGGAAAAACAAGCGAGGTAAGATCGGTCAGGGAGACGGCTGAGAAAAACGCTGTTATAATTGAATTCTTCTAAATATTATACTAGCTTCCGCCCGCGGCTTCGGCCGCGTGGTATGTCAATAAAAAGTAATCTATGTCCTTTTCCAGGTCATGGTCTACCCGTGAGCCAAATTTCATCCAAATCCGTTTAGCCGTTTGAGCGTGAAGAAGTAACAAAAGTAACAAGCATATAAACACACACAAACTTTCGCCTGTATAGTGTGATGTCGCTACTACCAATCTTGTTTTAGCTATTTTATCCCCGGAATCATGTTTCATTCATCAGTTGTTTACAGTATATCTATGTGTCTTATATTGTTTGTTGGACCCAGTAGATGGCCACATTTATTGCGGCGTCAGAGGCGTTGCTCAGATTTATTTATTTATTTAGGTTAGCCAACAATTGTTTACACAAAACGTTTAAAAAATTTTGCTAACAGTACTTACGTTTATAAGTGTAACAATTACTTAAAGGCTAACACAACATGCAGGATTTATGGTTTTACATAGTTTAGAAAAAGCGAAAAACGATATAAATTACAATTATGCTAAACAATAATAATAACACCCATTTCAATAAAAATAAATTAAAAAAGAGAAACAGATTGATAACATTAATAAATTAAATTAAAATAATAATAAAAATCTCATAAAATAACATCATCTAATAATTCTACTTACATTAAATCCTATCATTACAAAACTAACATTAACTCAATAATTACTTTATAAAATCGTCAAGGGTACAGGTGAACGGACATTTGGAACACTCACAGACTATGCCCCATTTGTTAGAGTCTAGCAGATGGGGCACAGTCTGTGAGCACCGCACTCGCACTGGGCCCCAAGTCTGCTATTTTTTACATTCCAACACGATCCAATTGTCACTGCATTGTCATTTTGCTAAAAGTTCGTAATCTGCTAAATTCATAATTTCATACAATGGAGTGTCAGTGGTTGACCATTGGAAAGTCATAATGACGCCATTATGACGCCATTATATTAGTAGATTACCAAACTTGTCAAAATCAACAATTATGAAATCAATGATAGACCATTCTGACACTATTGTAATAGCAGACTTGAGGCCCTGGATGTTGGTTATTCTATAATGCTACATTTAACCAATTTATGTTTGCAGCGGCCAACTTTGGGTACGTAATAGATTCAGTGCTTTCCTAATAGGCGACTGCAGCTCACGACCGGGAGGCAGGTGCTCCTGGGGCTATATGAAGTCTTGGGTTACTGGATACCTCTGTTCTCACAATGATTGTTCGGAAATTGGCTGTGACAGACGGACAGACAGACAGACACTCGAGTGATCCTATAAGGGTTCCGTTTTTTCCTTTTGAGGTACGGAACCCTAAAAAGAACAACTTTATACAACAACAACAACAAACAAACAGAAAAAACAAACAGTTTTTGAACAATTATATGATGAGGTCACATAATTTATTATGAAAGTTGTTCTTTTTAGGGTTCCGTATCTCAAAAGAAAAAACCGAACCCTTATAGGATCACTCGAGTGTCTGTCTGACACAGACAATTTGCTCCGAATGTAATGGACCGATTAAGTTGAAGTTTGGTACACATATGGATTTCTGTGACCCATACACGTGCAGTTAAAGTAAATAAATTAATTTTGAATACTGGGGTCACTTTTAGGGGGCAAATAAGAAAATTTAAAAAAAAGTTTTGCAAACTGTAGGTACCGTGTGACATAGCAAATGAAAGGGCTTACTATGAGGGTCTCAAATATATTTTTTTTATAATTTTAAAATAAATAGTTTAAAGTTATTGAAGAAAATAGACGAAAATTTACCATCCCCCTTTTCTCCGAAACGACTAAGCCTATAATTTTGAAAAAAATACAGAAAATAGTTCTATACCTGTAGATCACAGGAAAACCTATAAGAAGTTTGTGGTCTTAAAATAACATGGTAAATCTCTCAATATAAAAAACAAACTTACATTTACTGTTGGAATGTAAGTATGTTCTGTAATATATGTATGTTCTTGGGATAATTTCATCTCGACCCCTTCATTGTGCGTAGTCCGACACGCACTTGGAAAAATTTTTTTTTACTTTTAGAAATATTCGCTAGCGGGTTCTTAAGCATTCTCGCAATGCGCAAGAGTCGAAGGAGCCTCAAAATTAAACATTGTACTGACCTAGATGAGATTTGTATGTTTGTCTGAAAGAATCTTCAGTCACGTCCGACAATACCTATAGAAATACCACAAATTGTAAAACTGACCGCAAGGATCAAACAATGCTCTGTTAACATGATTATATCTACTGCAAGGGATACTGTATTACAATAAGTGATGTTAAGTAAGACTAGTGACCCGGCCTTGCTTCACACGGTTTTTACGACTTGACAAAACATTGAGATTTCTTTTTCCTATACTATTAAATGAGCAAATCACGTTCTTGAAAATGGCTCTAACGACGACGATCGATGAAAGTTACAATATAGGCCGCGAATACATCGATCTAGCTAGGTCTCTTATTAGCTGGTAATAGTACATTTTGATACAAGTGGAGAACGTTTGTTATTGCATTCGAGGCGGAATTAACACCCGAGCCGTAGGCGAGGTTGTTTTTGAGCTGAGAACTGCAATTACAAGTGTCAAACGACGTTTTTCAATACACTTTTGATAAAATAAAATAAAATAACGGAAAATATTTTTGTCATGAATTATTAGGAAACTATGATTTAAATTTTCTTTTTTTTTCGCGCTTTGCTTGCGCCAGGTTGAAGAAGAAGCAAAGGTATAAAGCCGATAAACAGTCTAATATGAAAAATTGAAAATTCAAATATTTTCGAGTTCAGAACACAATGATATGATTATTACATTTTTATTGTAATAATCATAGTTTTTGATGATATTCTATTTCTAAACATAATTTAAATATTCAAAACATAATTAACGCCGTAAAGACGCATACCTCTTTGCCGAAATTAAAAATAGTACATTTTGATACAAGTGGAGAACGTTTGTTATTGCGTTCGAGGCGGAATTAAAACACCCGAGCCGTAGGCGAGGTTGTTTTTGAGCCGAGAACTGCAACAACAAATGTCCACGAGTATCAAACGACGTTTTCAATACACTTTTGTAGAAATAAAATAAAAAACACATAAAATAACGGAAAATAATTTTGTCATGAATTAATAGGGAACTATGATTCTCGCACACGTGCGGGGAAATAAAAAATCCACGCGTGCGACATATATTGCATTGTGAACCTAATCGTAGTGCGATATGAACCAGTTTTCGAGGAAGTGTATTGAAAAAAACATTCACCTCCGAATAGAGAGTTGTGAAGGCATTGAACCAATTTGGACTAAGTATAGGTATAAGTTATCTGTGGCAATTTTTATTCCCGCACACGTGCGGGAAAATGAAAAATCGCACGCGTGTGAAATACATTGCATTGTGAACCTAATCGTAGTGCGATATGAACCAGTTTTCGAGGAAGTGTATTGAAAAATTGTTTTTTTTTCTCTTTCTTCACCCGAGCAGTACGTCGTCTATAAAATTCAAACAACAACTCGCATCTCACATCGCTATTCACTCTCACTTCGCATCACTTCTGCTCACTTGTTTTTGATTTGACACTTTGAATTTAGAACGCCAATCAAGAAACTCACAGCGGATTCAGCAGTGCGATTCTGTAACCATCTCACCGTGAAAACTTAGGTGAAGTGAGCGTGGAGTGAGCTGTCAATAGTGTCAATTCCTAGCAAAAACAAACTCACTTCACCTAAGTTTTCACGGTGAGATTTTTACAGAATCGACCGGCAGATTCGAAGTTTAGAATGAGATCTTACAGAATCACTCGGAAGAGCTCGGTCGCCCAGATACTTTATACCTATGTAAATTAGTTCAATATTAATGATTTATACACTTAACCCCTCAAGTGTCGAATGCACCCCATGTAAGCATAAGGAAAAACCTTTAAAAAGTGGTATATAAGCTTATATCGCAAATATATAAACGTAAAAAAACATCATCCGATGGAAAACCAATCATCATCAGTGTAGTTGTGCACCTATGCAGTTCACAACTAACACCCCCTCCCCCCCCCCGCTGGGGTTTTGGGTCTAAAAATAGCCCAAACTCAGACACGTGAGGGATTCTCTAAATGATCGTGAAAACCGCATTAAAAGCAACTTTAAATTGTAATAGAAGATAATAGATGTCCAGCATCCTAATTGCATCAACAACGTAAATACCTGACGCAATTAATGTTTTTATCTGTCAAAATAAACGCCATTGCTACCTACTGTAAGTGTCTAAACACACTATGCCGAAGTTACGCGACCGAAGTTCCGCGGCTGATGTTACGTTCCGACGTGTTCGGCTGATATGACACACCATAAGGCCGCGTTTCCACTGACGCGGAGCTGGGCGGAGCGGAGCGGAGACGTGCAGGAATCGTCCAATTACAGACGAGGCAAGAGACGCGATGAGGATTTCAACCATTATGATTGGTCGATTCCTGCACGTCTCCGCTCCGCTCCGCCCAGCTCCGCGTCAGTGGAAACGCACCCTAAGTGCCGAACTTACGCGGCGGAATTCAGTTGCGGAACGCCAGTGTCTTGAAACCTCCCCCTGTCCCCCGTCCCCTGACCCCGCCCCGGATCTTCTTCGGTAATCGAACCGAAATTCGGTCGCGTATTATGTGTGCTCTACAGAATACGTTGCCGCCGAATTGCAGCTGAACTTACGCCCGACCGAAGTTCGGCTGTACGCTAAAACGCAACGTAATTTCGGCATAGTGTGTCGTCAGTAATTCAAATAGCATTGCAGGCGTAATCATGCCGAACTTCGGTCGCGTAACTTCGGCATAGTGTGTTTAGACACTAAGTGTGACAGGACAACGTCTGTCGGGTCAGCTAAACAGTCTCTACATCTATAGAAAATAAAAATTAATGGCTAAAATGTTTTGCTCACCGCAAAACCACAAACAGCTGGACCAATTCGGTTATTTTCGTTTTAAATATTCTTTGAAGTCTGTGGAAGGTTCTTCGAACGAGAAAATTGGAAAAGTTGCGGAGGAAATTGGAAAATTCGAGAAAACTGAAAGTGCATTTTCTATGCGTTATGAATTTTTGAAATTTGGTCAGGACAACGTCTGTCGGCTCAGCTCGTTCATAATAAAAGGTAAACAATACTTGAAATTAGAGTGTATAAAACCTTTGTTTTGTTTCATTGTCATTAGATATCGATATTCATCCACGCCTCCTGTGAAGTTTCTCTGCTCAATATAATGTTATCCTTTTTATGCAGTCATATTATTTAGATACGAATAAAATCCATAGTTCTGAGCGATTCCCCCGTTTACTTGTTCTGACGCTCTTCTATTATTTTTCTATTCTAAACCTGGAAAGCTGGGTCGAATACCTTATATCTTTTCACCTATATCCTATGTCATAAGATAGAACAGGCTAGACTTTCCAGCTATTCAGGTCCGTCTGCATAATGTTGTATCTATTTATATGACCTGAACTTAAGCCAAGGTCCCACCATCCACGAGGAAGCGACTATCTAGCAACGATTTTGTCGCTCAAGAAATGTACAAAAGATTATTTAAGTCCCATTTAAGTTATAGTACATTATGATATAAGAGCGGTAAGTTGAAAATTACAGCCGAGGCGATATTGCTAGCCCGAGCCGTAGGCGAGGGCTACAAGAAAGCAGAGGCTGTAATTATCAAAGCGCACGTATGTCATACGACGTTTTATAACATATATTGCGAGGAAATAAATAAAACTCGAACTTTCTTAAACGAATAAATCTTTAAAAACACACTTTCTGAAAATGAATTTGCATCTTTGCTTGTTTTCCATACGATGAAATTTTGATACGCTTGTAAGTATCTATCGGTCGATTTTTCGGGCAAGAAGGTTAGATTACCTAGGCTTTTTTGCTGCCTCTGAGACATCTGGCGGTGTCGAATGAATAAATTCATCATTACCTACTTGACGACATTTTCAAATAAAAACAATACAAAGAAAAAACGTGCGGAATAGTTTTTACTTGTTCACCAATTTGCGATGCGCACGCATCATCGCTTTTTTTTAAGGCAAAGGAACAAAAACAGCCAGTATTATTAAAGTAAATTAATATTTTTTTGTTTTTGTTACAGATAAATGGTTGTAATTTATTGTCAAAATTAATTATTTAATTTAATTAATTTAAGAATTAAATGTTTATCATTTAATTCTTTAATTTTATTTTATCCCAAAGTTAATTTTATTCATAAAATGTTGACCACTTTTCTGACATAAAACCTCTTTGCTAAGATTTAAAAAAGTACCGTTCGTTTTAGACGGTGCATCATGATAAACAGTACGTGTTACCTTATTAAAAAGAAACTCGTGCGTTTTACTTTACGATAACGCACAAGTACGTAATGACATACATTACGATACTGAAATTGGTGAAATAAGAGACCCTTTACGAGCAAATGTGTTATAATAGTACATTATGATATAAGTGCGGTAAGTTGAAAATTACAGCCGAGGCGATATTGCTAGCCCGAGCCGCAGGCGAGGGCTACAAGAAAGCAGAGGCTGTAATTATCAAAGCGCACGTATGTCATACGACGTTTTATAACATATTTGCGAGGAAATAAATAAAACTCGGACTTTCTTAAACGAATAAATCTTTAAAAACACACTTTCTGAAAATGAATTTGCATCTTTGCTTATTTTCCATACGATGAAATTTTGATCCGCTTATAAGTGTCTATCGGTCGATTTTTCGGGCAAGAGGCTTAAAGTAGCCTTTTTCGCTGCCTCTGAGACTTCTGGCGGTGTCGAATGAATAAATTCATCATTACTTGACGACATTTTCAAATAAAAACAATACAGCGAAAAGGAAAAGCGCGCGGAATAATTTTTACTTGTTCCCAAATTAGCGATGCGCACGCATCAGCGCTTTTTTTTTAAAGGCAAAGGCACAAAAACAGCCAGTATTATTAAAGTAAATTAATATTTTTTTGTTTTTGTTACAGATAAATGGTTGTAAAATAAATTACTTAAATCAAAGAATTAAATGTTTAACATTTAATTCTTTAATTTTATTCAAAATCATTTTATTTTAAATCAAAGAATTAAGTGTTTAACATTTAATTCTTTAATTTTATTTTATCCCAAAGTTAATTTTATTCATAAAATGTTGACCACTTTTCTGACATAAAAACTCTTTGCTTTGCTTTTTTTGCTTTTTTTCTTAAGATTTAAAAAAGTACCGTTGGTTTTAGACGGAGCATGATAAACCGTACGTGTTACCTTATTAGAAAGAAACTCGTGCGTTTTACTTTACGATTACGCACAAGTACGTAATGACATACATTACGATATTGAAATTGACTCACGCATACGAATTCTTACCAGCGAGTAATCGCTCGTCGCAAACGCTCACTCGCTACTCGTTGCTCGATAACTCGTTTTTAGGGTTCCGTACCATAATGGTAAAAAATAACGCTTATGGTGCGACTCTGTCTGTCTGTCCGTCTCTCAAAGCTGGATATCTCAAGAACTACTAATGCTATCAACTTGTAATTTAAAACAGTTTTAGATGACGTTTGCACAACTATTTTGCAAATAAGATGGAAATAAAAAAAAAAACATTTTTTTTTCGCAACAGGGACTGAAAGTAGGTTTTAAAAATTCGAAGTGGAGCTACTAGGGCTTGTGGGATTGAATAGTTGCTTCCATACAACATCTGTCGATATCTTGTAGGTTTTTGACGTGCATTGGGTTTGGGTGTAGTTCTCGGTTGTAAAGAGTTGTTCAACTCTGCAATTTTTATTTAATTGCATGTTTTTGACAGCTACAGGATAGCAGATGAACTCTGTATTACTATGAAGACAGTCTTTAAATTCTTCTTGACATAATAAAAATGGCTAATCAAAAGCTGCCATTAAACTTAAAAATCATTCAGGGACAAATAATACAGACTGAGATGAATGCAAATACTACGCATATAAGAGTATACGCTTACTTCCCAATACACGATATAACAAAGTATACTCTGATACATGTTACGCCTATTCCAGAAAGGAAAACAGATGGATAATTCGAGTGCTTGACTATTCAGCAAACATACATGGGTTTTGATTACAACAACGAGCGGTACTTTGAACTAAGTCAAGAAGACAGACAGTTAGCAACTACAATCAAATTAAAAAACATAATTTCAACATTACATTCGAAGATGAAAAAATAAATAGAGATGATAATATTAGATTTCTTGGTATTACTTTAGACGAGCACTGCAATTGGAAACTACATGTAAATACAGTATGCAAGAAACTCAATAGATTTGTTTATGCTTTGAGACAGTTTTAGAAAAACAGTTAGTGAGACAGCAGCTCTTACTGCTTATCACGGCCATGTAAGCTCCATCTTAAGATATGGGTTATTGTTATGGGGCAACTCGACACACATTAGTAGAGCTTTCATTGTACAGAAAAAGTGTGTCCGAGCAATAAGTAACGTCGGGCCTTTTGAAACATGCAGGCCGCTTTTCAAAAAACTAGGAGTACTTACTCTTGTATCTATGTACATAATGGAAATTGGAATGTTTATTAGAAACCAATTACATTTATTTGCTGACAGTAATAAAAACCGTAAATATATTTCAAGAGACCCCACGAAATTGAACATTCATAATTCTTGTAGAAGCGCATTACATAAAAAGAATAGCTATATGATGTCCATCAAAGTATACAACCATATTCCACGACGGTTGAGAGAATTTCCTTTATATCAGTTTCAAAAGCAAATGAAACTGTGGTTAATAGAGAACTGTTTTTATACCTTAGGTGAATTTTTTAACTTTAAGACTTAATTCCTACTACGAAACTATGTAATGAATTGTATTTGTGAATTTTGTATTTTGTATTTTATTTTTATTTTTGACTGTAATACTTTGACTCTAAAGAATAATAACGAATGTGTATGACTAATAGTAAATTTTCGCATGCCTCCTATAGGTGAGATGTGTAAAGCACTTATTTATTGTAACACCAATTGTACCATATCTCTGGCGAAATAAAGATTTATGATTTATGATTTATGAAGAATTTAAAGACTGTCTTCATAGTAATACAGAGTTATGCACGTCAAAAACCTACAAGATATCGACAGATGTTGTATGGAAGCAACTATTCATGCAAAACACTTGGCTTTTCATTACGACAAAATCGATTGCCATATCAATTGTGTGTGACGGTCAAAGAAAAGAAATTAAGATTCGAGATGTCGGAGTTCTACATATCTCCGAAAATTGCGTTATTAAAACACCTAATAACATACTTGCTGCGAAAAGAACAACCACTATGACAGTGCTAGCTTCTTATTCTAAATCAACAAACTTCTCCCTTAATACTCAGATTTCACCAACAAACATTAAAAATATATCCGAAGAAGAATTAGTGTTAGACAGGTCAAAAGGACTTTTCGATCATTTAGTCACATCTGAAACAAACTTACAAACTCAGCTAGATAACACAATTTGGAAACAATTAGAATCGCATACATACATAACTAGCATCAGTACTTTACTTGTTATCATTACTTTAGCATGTATTTTAATTTATTTTGGTCCACAGGTGTTGAATAAACTTCGAGCCATCACTGCAGCAAGAAGACAAAACACTGCGCCAACTGTGCAGCAACCAACAATAATCAGCAGCATATCACACACGCAACGGACACAGCAGCAGTATGGCATACCACGCCGCGTGCCCACTCAGTTGCAACGGTCTGAACAAGGCCAGGCCAGACCATACGAGACCATCGAGCTGTACCAAATAGGGTTCTGTTCCTGAGAGTCGCCAGAATGTTCAATGCTACCTTTGGACATTGACTCAGCACGCGGCCCAGATAAAAATAAGTGATTTCGTTGCATCTAACACGCATGAAACACAAAGATTTTGTGCAATAGTGTGTGTTAGGTAAAAGTAGTATATAAGCGGAATCTTTATGCAAATAAATCAGATTAGAATTTAATATTCTTGTCTCATTACCCCTCACTGTGGCCAAGACACCTTTAGCCATATCTGATCAGTCTCGTGAGTCTGCGGGACTGGCAGTGAGTGTACCCTTCCCGCACCCTGGATTCCTGTCTACTGTCCGTCTGTTACCTTAGGTCGCATGGTGCAGACATCCTGAATTTATTTATATATTTATTTATCACATATTAGGTATATGGTAGGTTAGGGCTGTAGGGCTTATAGGGCGTAGGGTCGTTGGTAACGTTAGGCTTGTAGGTCTTAGTAGGTTCCCGTAACTTATCACAGAGCTACATGTAGCATCGCACCTTTAACAGTATTGCGGCCTTACGTGACATCTGTTAAGGGTGGATGTACAGATATCGTATGAAAGAACGCTGTTTGCACATTCTCAAACAAGTTTTTTTTTCTTTTTTTTATTCCACCTAGTTTTCGATAAAAAATGTAAAAAAAAATACCGTCCCCCCATATCTCCGAAGTTTGCATAGAGAAAAATCTGAAATTATTCTATGTGATAGAAGTTTATTTAAAGATTACAGGAAAAATAAAACGATGTCTCTAAATAACACACTTTTTCAGAAATCGGAACGGAACCCTCGGTGCGCGAGTCCGACTCGCACTTGGCTGGTTTTTAGTTGTTAGCTCTACTCGCTTCTCGTTAATCCTGTGGGACTGATGCCTAAGGCACTCATCTCAAACCCGTTTCGCGTGACAACCTAGCTAGATGCACGCTGGTACTTTCTTCTGGACATTTTTCTAGTGCTTTAATACACAAAGCTAGTGTTAATTTTAAAGTACTTAATATTAGTGAAAAATGGTGATTGAGTTCAGTAAAAAGTGTGTAGCTGGTTCTAATATTGACGTTCAAGTTCAACATCAAAGTTGCAGCAACGAAGAGTAGAATTATTAGAAATCACAAACCTACATACAAACTCACAAATTGTACCTCTTCATATTAATTATCAGTATTGATGGTCCACTCTAGATGGTTGGAATTTGGACGCAGAAAACGTACGTATTTTTTTTGTTAATTTTTAGATAATATTTTTTCTACATAGTTTTGAAGTCTTCGATATTATATACAGGATTACTAGTAATGGCAAGGCCAAGGCTAATAACCTATACTTGTACTTCGTAGATACAAGTTAAGCCTTGTTTATTATTAGGTAACTCCAGTTAAAGTTACCTCATTCTCAATCTTAACTCGAGTCCTGCTTGTTTATGATTGTATTGACTGTATAAATACATAATTATACTTATTTTCTTCTCCAAAAATTGGTTCGTTATTATACTTATTTTATTATATTTATATTATACTTATTTTCTTCTCCAAAAGTTGGTCCCGGCTGTCATTCGTGGATTTTTGACAGTCGTTACGGGTGGTCAGAAGCCCGAAAGTCTGACAACCAGCAGTGTTGCCAAGGGGTATCGTATTACCCAGTTACTGGGTTGTGGAGGTCAAATAGGCAGTCGCTCCATGTAAAATACTGGTAGTCAGCTGCATCCGGTTAGACTGGAACCCAACCCCCTAACATAGTTGGGAAAAAAGGCTAGGCAGATTGATTGATTTTATTTTTTTCTTCTCCAAAAATCGTCAAAATTATTGTAGACTGGGCTGGCGTTGTTTGGATTACGGTCCCAGCAGTGGGAACATTATAAGCTGATCATGCTAATGTGGCTTTTACAGTGTGCAAAACTGACAGTGAATTACCTACTAACTTTCGCATTTACCTACAAATACCTAATCATGCCTAATCGTTTGTACCGTTCCCACAGACAAACCGTGAAAACGATTTTGCGGTAGTTCATAGTTCTTAGCTTAAGATTTCTTTGTAAAATGTTATAATAAAATAAATAAATAATAATAATAATCGTTTAGAGGCATGAGGAACAGGGTGTAAAGTTCACTCATCCTCCATAGAAGAGGGAGGATCCTCCAACCAGACCAACCAGGGTGTTGTGTCTGGTGGGCTACTGCCCGACGGTTGATGTCGGGACGTTGTATATATGCTAATCGCGTGGTAAACTCTAATTGCGCGATGCAGGTTTGCGTGACGTCATGTCATTGATGCGTAATTCACATGTGGCGATGTAGATGCGGCACAGGTATAATTGTTACATTTATTAAATAAAGTTATTGTTAAGATTTTCCTTATTTTCCGATTCGAGTTTTATGATATTTACATTACCTATACATTTTCCTTACAATTTCCTGTAGACTGTAGATGAATGTCTTTTATTTTCCTGTTCTTTCAAAAAATAGGTAAGTATATGGTTTTTCTTAGTTTTTGTTGCCTGCCTAGTACTTAGGTAGTAAGGCTTAGTATACACTAGCTAAAATGATATCCCATTATTATCTTAAAATAAGCCCTGGTTTTTTATTCAACCAACTTTAATGTAATAACTCAAATCTTATGAAAATCATAAGCGTAGGTAAAATTTCCGACATAAATTTCCCGTGGGATAATTTTCGACATTTTATTTTGAAAAATTCATTGAGTTTCAATAATATCGCAAAGAATGTGCGCAAATATGGATGGAGTTATGGAACTGTGGAGACGTGTCTTGTCGCTGCGTGACAGCGTAAGCGTGCGTGACCCACAGCATCCCGTAAGCGTGCGTGACCCACAGCATCCCGTAAGCGTGCGTGACCCACAGCATCCCGTAAGCGTGCGTGACCCACAGCATCCCGTAAGCGTGCGTGACCCGCGGCATCCCGTTCGATGTCCACCGCGCACAGAATCGATGGAAACCAGCACATGAAGTAATTTGTTGCTCCGTTGGTGTAATTGCTGTATGGCTTTCCAGTGGGAGGATGAATAAATTAAAAAAAAATAAAAAAAATGAAAAAAATTCACGAAAAACCATCGCCTAACCAAGCCTTCGGGACTCGGTGGGGTGTGGGCGTAATATTGTGGGGGAACACCACGGGACACCTCAAGGGCAACGATCTTGACCTCAGGGTCATTGACCTTGACGACAAGGTCAAAATTCCGAAAGTCAATATTTGATATTCTCCTAAGGTCACTGACCTTGACCTCAGGGTCATTGACATTGAGGTCAAGGTCAAAATTCCGAAAGTCAAGATCCGCGATTCTCAGGATCAGTAACAGGTCAATTTTCAAACATATGAAGCAATGGATTAGGAATTTTCTCAAAATTCACCAGAATGAGAAAATGTTTGTCACGCAATTAGGGAAACCGTTCTAAGTAGAAATTCTCCGGGTACTGAATCATTAAAGTCTTTTGAAAAATCTCTAAAAAAATCAGAGAAATATTTATGTTTAGCATGAAAACTCATCCTTAAATACTATACCTTGTATAAATTATATCATCCGTGATATAAATACTATACCTTGTATAAATTATATCATCCGTGATATAAATACTGTGTTGGAAGATATATAAGTAGGCAGTTTGATTCATACTCAATATTGTGAAGTAGGTGACAGACCCATTTGCTGCCGAACTGTTTTAATTTTAAAAGTTTGTGTTATTTATGTTTGAATAAGTTTTCAAACGAAATAGTGTATCGATTTGATTATTCGATTAGATTGTTATTACCTAAAGTGATCGTAAAGTGCAAATCTATTTTTTTATTTTATTTTAAATTAAATTACAGTGTGCCTTATTTTAGGCGGGTAGATCAATCTCTAAAGATATGATTTTTAGGGTTTCTAAAAATATATTTTGAAATCAAGGAACACGAGTAAAGGAGAACAAATTTTTTTGGTACGTAATGGTTTAATATCCAGTTTATTCCAATTATCTGTGGTTTACTTATTCAAATAAAATTAAAAATAAAAGCCGGCCAAGCCCTAGTCGGTTGGAACTACAGGTTATATACTTATACTTTAAAAGAGATCGGGAACAAAAACTCATTTTAACGGTTTCTTAAAAAAAGAAATTAATTACAGGCCTACTTTAATGGGAGACGACGCACGTAGGATTAGAAGCTTAGAATTCCAGAGTACTCTTAAAATTAAAATTTAATATATGTTGGCGTGGAAGACGTTACAACATGATAATACTAAATACGGCCCAATTTTTTAAATTTTCCCTGTATACTACGTTTGTAGTTTTGGTCTCAACAGTCAAAATAAACAGACAGTCAGGACTGGTGACGCGGGAGCGAGTGACGTCCAGTTGTCCGTGTGAGCAGCAGTTCATCCTGAGGTCGACACCCGCAGCCGCGCAGTAGCCATTTCCATTGTTTGCGAAGTTTTTCATTTTCATGGAATTAATGAAGGTCTGCGTTCCTACATATTTTATACTACACTATAGCTTTTCCCCGAGGCTTCGCTCGCGTGGATGTCGGTAAATATCCCAAGGGAACCTGCTACCGGGAATTCCTTCCTTATTCCTTGTCTACATTATAAAGGGAACCTCTGTGCAAAATATCAGCTTTCTAGGTCAGTCAATCAGTCAGTCAGGACTTCTCTTTTTATTTTTATAGATAGATAGATATAGATAGATTGGCACAACAATAGCATCCTGACTGATGATTTATATACACATGATGAACAGCTGTCACTAAAATAATTTATCAGTAGATTGTAAATACACGGAATTTCTCATTAAGGCGCAGATTTCCTGAAAACGATCAAAAACGTGGTTTTTTAAAGCTGTGTATCTCATAAACCGTAAATAATTTTGACATGTGAAAAAAAATATGATATTTTCAAGCCCTTTTCGCATACAGTGATGGAAGCCAAAACATAATTATACATATTTTAATGCACCAAAAAAATCTTTAAACATACCTCCTCATAATCTTTAAAAGCAGTTTATCCCTTCACTAACAATTATAATTATAATTAAAAATATACCATAAAATGTCAAATTCCAAACTGCATCCAGCGATGGATTACTTTTTTATTAAATAGCTAATTTCTAATTTTATACGATTTTATTTGCACTTTTACGACATAATTCCGGTGCGTGTGAGAATCTTCTATCTCGTGCGTCAAACTAGACATCCATAACGCCATTTCACTTACACACCGAGCTAAACCAAGCTTGGAACCAGGGCCTTAACAGTTACGTAACCATAGATATTTATTTTTATTATGACTGAGACTACTAAGGTCGGACTTTTAATCAGCTGCAGTAAAATGACACTTCTAATGTCATTTTTACCGTCATTTCGCTATGAAATGGGATTTTTTTTTAACGAAATGACAGTTTTAGGCCCTGCAGCTAAGCGTGGTTAGCTCGGTGTGTAAGTGAAATGGCGTTATGGCTATCTAGTTTGATGCACGAGATAGAAGACTCTCACGCGCACAGAAATTATGTCGTAAAACTGCAAATAAAATCGTATAAAATTAGAAATTAACTATTTAATAAAATATAGTCCATCACTGGACGCAGTTTGGCATTTGACATTTTATGGTATATTTTTAATTATAATTATAAAATAAATAAATAAATAAATAAAACTTTATTTCAGAATACGTCCATAAATATGTTAGTATTTTGATGTTAGTAACAATAATTCTTATGTACTAGGTTAGTATTGTTAGTTTTCAAACAGAAAGTAATAAATTATTATTATTAACCCAGACCTAGGACTGTCCCCACCCAGTGTCTCTGAAAGGGACAATCCGCTCTGGCAGCGATCATTTTTAGAATGCTGTTGTTACTACCATTACAATTATAATTGCTAATGAAGGGATAAACAGCTTTCATAGATTATTAAGAGGTATGTTTGAAATTTTTTTTAGTGCATTAAAATATGTTTAATTATGTTTTGAGTTCCATCACTGAATGCGAAAAGGAATTGAAAATATATTTTTTTTTATTTGTCAAAATTAATTACGGTTTGTGAGATACACAGTTTTGAAAAACCACCTTTTGACCGTTTTCAAGAATTTTACTGCAGCTAATTAAAAGTCCGAGCATAGATTAGGCTTCGATTTTAGACCGCATAGTATTTACCTACGGTTATCTACAAAATCATGATTTTACAGGAGAGTGTTTTGAACACTAAACTGTGATAATTAATTAATAGAAGACCACTATCTTCCTACCGCCAATTCCTGTAATATACGAGGGCTGCTATTTATGTATCCGGAACTGGCCAGTAACAGAACAGTGTTAAAAAGTAATTATAACATTTAAAAACAGAACTCTTTGGATGAAGAATACAATTTGTTTCATGTAGCTGTCATTTGTTTTTACTTTGTGGCGTCATTTTGAAAATTGCGTGTCTTTATCACCATGGATTTAACTCGTAAAAATTTTCGTGATATGATTTATTACGATTTTCGCCGAGGGTTAACTCAAAAAAAGTGCATCGATCAACTCACTTCGACTTTTGGGGACGAAGCACCATCGAAAACTACTGTGTATCACTGGTTTAGTGAGTTTAATTGTGGGCGGTCTGTGCTCACGGACGAATTTAAAGAAGGTCGTCCTAAATCGGTTGTTGTACCTCAAAATATTGATGCTGTGCGGAAACTAGTAATGCAAAGTCGTCATGTTACACATCGCAATATAGAGGCTTCTCTGGGCATAAGTATGACGAGTATATATATATACAATATTACAAGAACATAGTTGTAAAAAAATGTTGCAAAAGTACAATCAGGGTGCGCCAAATGCTGTCTAGTTCTGGAAATACCTCAATCCGAATGGAAAAAGTGCTACGAAAATTGGTTCCAACGTATGCAAAAGTGCATCGATCATCATGGCGAATATTTTGAAAAGCATTAAAACCATAATAAATTATAAATGTTTGTTTCACTTTGTTATTCCGGATACATAAATAGCAGCCCTCGTATACACTTGCGTGCGGTAAAATCGTGGATCAATTTTAACAAAAAAAAAAAACCGACTTCCAAAAAACACTACAAAGTGAAAAATAACTTAAATTTCGGAAGTCGGTGTCTTTGGATCTGTATTTTAGTTTTTTTGCCAACGACTTCCGAAATTAAAGTTATTTTTTACTTTGTAGTGTTTTTTTGAAGTCGGTTTTTTATTGTAAAAAGTTTTTTATTTTTCACTTTTTAGTGGGTCAGTTTGTAATTTATCTAAGTTACAATAGCCTAATGTCAACTGTTCATCACCTTTTTACAAAATATTGCTTTTCCCGATGCAGGGTTGTTAATTGTTGAGGAGTTAGTAAGAACCAGGAGACCTGGAGCTGATGGTTAAGTCATCACCATAAGCATTGTGACGAGCATAAATTTCTTAGCTCCATATTACAGAACGTCACTCAATACTTTCAAGCCATTTGATTGGTTGAAACTAGATTTAAACAAAGATCAATACTTGACTTTCCTTCTGTAATACGGACCTTAGAACCCATTTTAAAGTAATCGACAATCCATGAAATACTTAGGTACTTTATGTCCGATGGCCATTTGTGGTCTTCATCATCAGTTCACCAAATGGTGCTTTCCGAGAGCAAATGCACGAGTTAGGTACTATAAAAAAATACCCAAATCGCTATAGGTGTGCCTATAAAATTTGAGGGTTTCCCTCGATTTCCATGGGATCCTCTCATCAGATTCTGACTTGGTGGCAATAGAACCACCTCGAGAACATACCCTTTCAAATAAAAACGAATTTTGCAATCCGTCTATATATGACCGAGTTATGCGAACATACATAAAATCTAAATAAACATCCGAATTGATAACCTCCTCATTTTTTGGAAGTGGGTTAAGAATAGGTGATTGTCTTTCTTTCTTTCTCACATTGGCTCTGTAATGATTGACATCAATGATCATCCTTATTCTCATTGTAGCGAGGTCAAAATACAATTCGGATTAACACTTTTTCTGATTTGCCAAAAAAAAGTACTTACTTACCTAATGATTATCTCCATAAGTACTTATCACAGTTATTTTAAGATTTTGATTAACTTAAGTTAATACAAAATTACTATGCATTAAATTGGTTTCTACAGTATCAAAAGATAATTGAGTTTTAGGGTTCCGTTTCAAAAATAAAAAAGTCTATTTTCATTTATTTATTTATTTATTACCAACAGCTTCCGTATACAATATTTTGCCAGACTCAAAATTAAAATCTCCAAATATTTCTCAACGAATACTGAAACACTGACATTTTATTTTTTGTTTACACAGAATCAGTGTATGTGTAATTTTATTTCTTACGGTTTTCGATACATTTGTAGAGTTCTTTTATCCGCGGAATAAAATTGACGTCTGACAGTTTTTGTGCGGGAAAACTGTCAAAAATTAAAAATATATTCGTTAGATAAGGCTTATACTAAGTATACAAGTTTGGTCGAATTCACCCTAAGTAAGTTCTTTTTGCTACATTTATAGTAGCTAAGTCACATTTTAAACTATATAGATTTGAGTACCGATTAATCCTATATTCATACCCCGTTAGCTTGAATTGTCGTAAAATGTAAGATAATATAATCAAAAGTGAAATAGTAAACACGGATCAATTGTATTACGGAACCTGCACTGCATAATTCCGCTCGATGTTAATCCAATTATATTTTTTAAGCAGCCGTTGTCTGTTCACTAACGCATTTCAGTGCTATACTAACTCTGTACTTGTTGTTTATATTTACTCGTCTTATAATAACGTATTTTCATAAATAAATCACATTAATTACTTACCTTCTTTTATGTTTCATTGTAGTTGGGTTACTGAAGAAAAGATACTGAAGTGGCAGTTTTTAATACAAATAAAGTTTTATGTGCGTTGTTTCTAAACTCTTCTTTCCGGTTAGACTGGAAGGCGATCCCAACACAGTTGGAAAAAGGCAAGACAGATTTTTTTTTTGAAACTTGGATTCTATCTATTTTAGAAACCAATTGTAGTGACGATCACACAATGGTCCACAGTGGCACATACATTGTCAATGTCGCAGGGGACGACGTAAAAAGTGAGAAATATTCGAACAATGCAACTACAGATGTGAAGGATCCTACTTGTTGTGCTGGTGCTGCTGAAGATAAAATATATGATTATGAAGAAGCTATTAACTTAACAGGTAAATAAAATTACTATTTGCTTATTAAAAGTCTTCAATGTAGTGAAGGAAAGGGTGCACAGTTTTCTAGAAGCTGTCAACTTGAGCATAAAAAATCCAAAATATTTTCTTTTTGTAGTACAGGACAGTAGTAATTATCGGTCGCATATATAGGGTGACTGGTAATTAGTGACCGATACCTAAACACATGATTGTGCTCATGATAACAAACAACTTTTACTATGGGACCAAACCTGAAATCGCGAAAAAAAATCAGCTGCTCCCTACATTTTGACGAGTTATGCGAACATGAATGTATGGGGCAGCTGATTTTTTTTTCGCGATTTCAGGTTTGGTCCCATATTAAAAGTTGTTTGTTATCATGAGCACAATCATGTGTTTAGGTATCGGTCACTAATTACCAGTCACCCTATACACTGTATAATATATTATTATGTGGGTAACATAACTGTGGGTGTACTGTAGGTACCTACACCTCTGCCTTATCCTTTGAGGATCAGAGGCGTGATGTTATATTATGTACTATTAAAATAAATAATAGTCGGACACGCGAAGTAAAATAACCCAGGCGAAGGACTAAGTGTGGAAACCAAACACTTTTACGAGTAGAACATAGATGGATAGACTCCTGATTGTGAGATTTTGGGTTCGTTTCCCTGGTCAGGCAAAGTGTTATTGGGTTTTTCCTGTCAGAAATTTCTCAGCAGCAGTCCGGAGTCGAGTGGATTAGTGCCCGGTTGATGGCAATAGGCTCGTCTCCTATTACATGGGATTTAAACATAACTGGCGATATGGGTGTACCATGAGGTACACCTGCTTAACTCTTTGGGAAAAACAATAGTGATGTTTTGTGTGTACAGGCCCATAACAGTAGATGTTTGATGTAAAGGCAGTGACTAAAGTCGATCATTAACAACTTATGATAAACTTAGAAGCGTTTACTAACATTGCCAATCACCTTCACTTCTTAATACGAAACTTTCTGCTTGCCAGGCAGTGGCTGCTACAACTGCGGCCTCCTCGCTGTCCTCAGTCTGGGCCTGCTGGGAATGGGTATCGATATCTTTGGCTTCTCGATCATTGTCACGGGCAGCGCCTGCGACTTCCAGCTGCAGCACTGGCAGAGGAGCATCTTGCTGTCTATGCCCTTTATTGGTAAGTGTTCCTAGAAGGCTACCACAGCTTTGGGAACCTACGTATGTAATGCTTTTCTTCAAAAATAATAATTTTAAGTAAATAATCCCTATCGTTTACTAAATGGTAGCTAGTCTATTTTAATGTCGACCTTCATAAGTTTTAGTTTAATTATTAACTGTCATTTAATTTTAATAAGTGCACCTGATAAAATGTGCTTATAAAACTCAAGTCCCATTGACTTGAGGTTTAAAAAAACCTTTTTAATTAATTGGCTTCAAATCTCATTGCAAGAAAAAAAAGAAAAAAGAGAATACATTTATATATAGACTAAAAGTGACACAGTATTATTATAGAGCAGATTAAAAAAAAAATAAAAAGTGTTAAGTGATGTAAGAAATTAGCAGGAAAGTATGTCTCACGGCTGCTCCAAAAAGGCACAGTTCAGCAAAAATGCCAGACAACTACTATAATGCCAGACGCAAGAGTGTTTAGACTGGGCTATTTATTTCAGTCAACTAATCCCAACATGATTTAATTGTTGATAAAATGTTTCCAGGACCAATCCTAATGTCAATCACATGGGGCTACATATCAGACACGCAAGGCAGGCGGAAGGTCATGCTCATAGCATTATGGGGAAGCTTCCTATTCTCATTCATCAGCGCCTTCTCTGCCAACTGGATCATGCTGGCAGTCCTCAAGGTGTTCAGCTCAAGCTTGTGAGTATATATTGACATACCTATATCATATCTCTATATTCTTATCTTCACCTTCAGTAACATCAGCTTTTCCTGCATGTTTATCAAATGCGTTCATCAAGACTCTGAAGTCGACGCGGAAGTCGAACGTAGAACCTCCCTTCCTCCCGTTGAGGACCCTGATTATACCCTGCCTCGCGTCACTCCGGACGAGGTCCGCGAGATAATCAAGGGTCTAAAACACCTTAAAGCCCCCGCTGAAATGGAATCACCAATAGGGTGTTCCAACTCTTCCCTGCCCGCCTGATTATGCTCTTGACCATCATCTTCAATGGTTCCATGAACAATCATATCTTCCCCCAAGCCTACTCCCTAAGTACGAAGCCCGCAGTTTCGGCCTTCGTTACGGGCGTTTCTTACTCAGTATTACCTACGGATGCATGATTGGTTCGGGGCCCAAACGAAGTATGAATGACAACATGATTTGCCAGTTGTCCCTACTCCCGATGTGTTTTTGCCCGTCCGAAAAAATTTACTTTTACACTTGTTTTGATGGATCGTAATTTCAGACGGACGGATGAACGGACGGACGGAAAGACGGACGGACTTAGGGAGTAGGCCCCCTGGAAACAGGTCAGCGTTATCGGTATCCCTAAGCCCGGCAAGCCTAAGTGCGAGCCCTCTAGCTACTTTAGAGGTATGAGAAACAGGGTGTAAAGTTCACTCATCCTCCATAGAAAAGGCAGGATCCTCCGACCAAATGGGTGTTGTGTCTGGTGGGCGACCCGACGGTTCATGCCGGGATGTTGTATAATGCTAGACGCGTAGTAAACTCTAATTGCGCGATGCAGGATTGCGTGACGTCATGCCATTGTGATGCGTAGTTCGTATGTGGCGATGTAGATGCCGCCACACTACCACCCCATTAGTCTGCTCAATGTCCTCGGCAAAATCTATGAGACTTATTTATAAGCGCCTCAGAGAATAGTCTCTGCAATCCCTTTTCCGGAATCCCTTTGTCTAGGCATAGGCCTAGACAAAGGGATTCCTGACGAGCAGTTTGGTTTTCGAACCCAACACTCTTGCGTACAACAGGTCCACCGTATCGTCGAGCACATAAGCGTTGGTTTCCAACGTGGTGCGATGACGGATGCTGTTTTCTTCGATATAGCGAAAGCGTATGACAAAGTTTGGCACAACGGCTTATTATATAAGCTTTACCAACTCGGTGTGCCAGATCGTCTCGTGCTCATCTTACGAGACTTTTTGAGAAACCGCACCTTTCGCTATCGTATCGAAGGAGCACTTTCCTCTCCCCACCTTATTCGTGCAGGGGTCCCTCGGGGCTCTGTGCTTGCTCCCCTAATTTTCACACTTTTTGCCAGCGATATCCCGAAAAGTAAAAAGGCGCAGTTGTCTCCGTTCGCAGACAATACGGCCATTTACTATAAGGGTAATCGCCGTGACACGATCTCTCACACTCTCCAAACCGCAGTTGAGAGGCGAAGTAGTTTCAAAAGTGGAGAATCGAAGTCAATCCCGATAAAAGCCAAACCGTTCTCTTTACGGGACGGCGAAGCATTTCAACCTCGCCGCCGAGGTCCATCGCGTCGACGACCACCCCTTGTAATGTCAATTCATCTCCCTTGATCGGTGAAATCGATCTAGCTGGAGGCGTAGCTGAGCCTGTAGCTTTAAACTCCCCTGTTAATAATAATCACCCTGATTTGATCCAGCCTGTTGTTCCTTGCTGTCCTCCCCACAGCGACATCCTAAGCCGAGGTCCGTACCCCACAGGGGGTAACCTTAGCGTGCAGTTCCTTAAGGCACCCACAGAATTGTCCGCTTAAGCAGTCTCGACCCCTAGTGGTCTACTGCGAGATGCCACTGTCCAAAAAAAAAAATCTTCCTATACTATAGTGTTTGTGTGAACAGGTGCAGCGCGGTCCAATCAGGCGCATACGCGCTTCTCAGTGAGTCGTGCGCGAGCGCAGTGAGGGGTGTCTACATGTTGATCATGACCAGCGCATTGATGCTGTTCATTTTATCGTATGTTGGTAAGTCGATTGTTTAACTTTTTTGGGATAGTCTTGTGATTAAAGATTACTGTCAGAAATAAGTTCCTCAAAACACAGGAACCGGAAGACTAGATAGACTTTTAAAATTTCTTTAACTTCTCTTTTATTTAGATGTTATTTTTGTTTTGTACCATACTCTTACTGAAACAAAATACACACATCATGCATAAAAAATCTACCAAGCTCGGAACAACTCATCATATGCATCTAGCCTTTTCCCAACTATGTTGGGGTCGGCTTCTAGTCTAACCGGATGCAGCTGAATACCAGTATTTTAATTGGGCTACTGTCCACAACCTGGTTACTGGGTAATAGGATACCTCTTGGTTTTCAGACTTTCGGGCTTTCGAGTTTTCGATTGTCAAAGATCGAAGAATGACAGCCGGGCCCAACGGCTTAACGTGCTTTCCGAGGCATAGAGGGATCTCGATAGTGACCCATCAATGGACTGACCGTAGCAAGCGTAGCTTAACCTGATCGATCGACCAGTGTGGCTGTTATTAGCCAAAAGCCCCTCACACTCGAAACCGGCCGTGGTTAAAACGTTTGACGTTTTTTTTCCACAGTGCCAGCCTACTTTTTACTCCAGCTAAACTTCACTTATAACCTGGGCCTCCTCATCTTTACACCCTGGAGGCTGCTGACCATCGTCATGGCCGCTCCTCTGGGGATGAGCGCTTTCCTGCTGCACTTCTACTATGAGAGCCCCAAATTCCTCGTAAATGCTGGTCGTGAGGAGCAGGCTTTGAAGTACCTTGCCAAGATCTGGACCAGGAACGGAGCGAAGAATGAGTATCCGGTATGTATGCAAGCTGTTATGAATGTTTTGGGATGGAAAGGTGTAGCTTTGCGAACACGATGCAAGCTTCTTGCATGTGGCATTATGCAATAAAATTGAAGCACATTGCTCAACTTATGGTATGTCACAGGCAATTAGATTGCCACGTGTTATTCAGGCTTCAGTGTGTGTTTAACAACACTTGACGTACCTATATAAACTCTGTAATTTTTAATTCCAGGTACGTAAAGTAGTATTAAATGAAGACAGAAGTTTTAAAAACCAAGACAACCACTTATTGAAGTCTCTGTGGCTGCAGACCATACCACTGTTCAGGTCGCCACTTATTTGGAGAACCTTGCAGCTGTTCTACCTGACTACCGTCATTTATTGTATGTAAGTTGATTGACAATCCTAAGAGTTGGAGTTATGCAAGGTGGTCCAAATAGTGACGTCAAAATGAAAAATTTGGATGCCTCATATCGCGATTTTTTGTAGTTTTCGAGTTATTTTTGTTCTGCCGGTTTTGTCGTGTTCTGCCGGGGTGGAGCGAATTTTTCAGATTCTTTTTTGTGACATGAACGTAAAATTCAAGTCGATAATGATAATGACACAAAAAAAAAATCTGAAAAATATTCTCTACAAAAAAAACGATAATGAATTATTGAAGCTCCAACGGCAGAAAACTGTAAATAATTTCGAAAACAAAAATAACTCGAAAACTCCAAAAAATCGCAGAACATGCATGTTATATTTTCGAATACCCCTTATGGGTATGAGGAATTAAAATTTTTCTTTTTGAAGTCACTATTTGGACCACCCTGTATATTAAATAGCTCCATCTCCTTCCCACACTGAATTAAGATTAAAATAAAAATGCTAAAATGGTGGTGGTAGGCCCTCTAGTTCTAAGGCTCGTATTCATAATCAAAGTAATTACTTGAGTAATAGTTACGGACTGATAACACATTAAAAGTAATGAGTAACTTTGTGTTTTTATCATCCTAAGGGCTTATTGCACGATGTCCGAATAGCCAATACTCACCGAAAAAATTAAAAAATGGAACGGAACTTGTATGAAATTATCTGCCAAGTATGTTAATAGGACTTAATCGTAGGTGTTGAAAGAGGCCCTTAGGATTATAAGCATTCAGGTTATAGAGAAAAATGGGGAAATCGGAAAACAATATGGATCAGTAGGTAGGTATACAGTTTTCCGTTTTCCTCATAGCTTTACACTGTTCGTCAGTTAATTCATTCATGGTGCATTCATAAAGTTCTTTGTTTTCCTCAGTAACAACAGCCTAGTGATGTGGATGCCGTACATCATAGAAGCCTTCACTGCTGGAACAAACTCACCTACTGGCGACGGCTCCAGGAGTTTGTGCAGCATCCTAAAGTCGACTGTGAATGTTTCTAACTCTAATGATACTGTAAGTAATTTGACGTTTTGTTAATTTTTAGGATTCCGTACCTCACAAGGAAAAAACGGAACCCATATAGGATCACTTCGTTGTCCGTCAGTCTGCCTGTCTGTCTGTCAAGACCCTTTTTGTCAGGAACGCGTGGAAGTATCAAGTTGAAATGAATATCAAATAGGTAGGTTTAAAGTCCCTTAGAGTTCTAAAAAATCAAGCTTCTAAATCAACGTAATAAAAAATACGGCCATTTCTGCGACATATTTTGATACTCGCAAGTTAATTAAAACCTATAGGGTACTTCCCGTTGCCTTAGAATCATGATATTGGGCAAGAAGCAAGGTCTTACAGCACAAGTAAAGGAAAAAGTTCGAAAATTGTTAATTTATAATTTTATCACATAAAAAAAATATTTTGGGTTTAAAAAGTTTGTTTTTGGGATAAATTCTTTTCAACTACGGAACCTTGTGCGTGGTCCGACATGCACTTGGCCGGTTTTTTATTAATTCAAGTTGGTTAAGTATGGCTTTGAAGCCCTCAAACTTACATCTCCTGGCTCCATCATCAGATCAGCTCCAAGATACCAAATTATAGTATTGTCATCCGAACTACTTAAACATACAAAGTTTCATTTCGATACGACAATATTATAAGTAGATATTGACTTCCAAGATTTGGATACATTATTATTAGTTACAAATTAAGCTAATATAAAACACGACACGACACACACACGACGACGACAACACGGTTGGCGCAGTGGTTGAGCGATTGACTGCTGCGCAGCATGTCGCGGGTTCGATTCCCGCACGGAACAAATATTTGTACGACCTACAAGTATTTGTTCCGAGTCTGGGTGTTTTTCTATCTATAATATGTATGTATTTACAAAAAAAAAATTGTAAATAAGTAGTTTATCAGCCATCTCGTTACCATAACACAAGCATTAGGTTGCTTAGCTTGGGACTAGATGGCATTGTGTGAAATGTCCAAGGATATTTATTTATTTATTTATTATTTATTAAAACCGTGATAAAAAAAAACCGGTCAAGAGCGAGTCGGACTCGCACACCGAGGGTTCCGTTCCGATTTCTGAAAAAGTGTGCTATTTAGAGACATCGTTTTATTTTTCCAGTAATCTTTCCATAAACTTCTATCACATAGAATAATTTCAGATTTTTCTCTTTGCAAACTTCGGAGATAAGGGGGGGGACGGTATTTTTTTTACATTTTTCATCAGAAGTCGAAAACTATGCGGCCTAAAAAAAAAACAAAATGTTTGAGAATGTGCAAACAGCGCTCTTTCATATGATACCCCAAATGCCCTAGTAGCCCCACTTTGATTTTTTAAGACCCCCTTTCAGTCCCTGTTGCAAAAAAAATATAAATATTTTAATTTCTTTCTTATTTGCAAAATAGTTGGGTAAACGTGATCTAAATCTATTCTAAATTTCAAGTTGATAGCATTAGTAGTTCTTGAGATATCCAGCTGTGACAGACAGACAGACTGAGTGACACCATAAGGGTTCCATTTTTACCATTTTGGTACGGAACCCTAAAAACGATTTCTCTCAAGAAGATTTTAATCATTTCAACTCAAACTTTATCCCATGAACCCAGGCAGAAACTATCATAATACCTAATAAATAAATAATAATTTTATTCACAAGAACATAAAGTTTGACAAGAAACAGGTACCTTCTTATAAAGAAATATAAATAACTTATATCAGTAGAATTATACAAAGATTGGATACAAAAGACAGGTAGTGAGGTCGAAAGTCCAATAAGAGTAGGTTCCCTGCACCCAAAAACTTGGAAAATTCTATATATTGAGAGGCAGTTCATCTACAATATCTAACAAGTTATGATGATCCGAGTATACTTCTATAATAACTACGATCGACGTTCATAGTAAATAACTAATTACTCTTGTTTCTGGTGTTTTGTCTATTAAAATGGAACCCCCACAATGGATTTAGATTCACAAATTAATTGATGAGGACGTCTTTCTTCCAGGCTACCTGCTCATCATCGATCCAGTCCCACACCTTGATATCTGGCATCATTCACGGCCTGCTCTTCGCTGGCATCACTCTGCTGTTATCAAAACTAGCCTCCAGGAAGAAAGTGCTGATGATCATGTTCCTCGTAATACCGGCCCTGTGCAGCTTAGGGGCTATCTTCAATCAGAATAACCTGGTCAGCTTGATACTGTACGTAGGGATGACCATGACGAATCTATGTATGGGAGTGCTGTTCTCGTATTAT